>OY740720.1:88784803-90095205 GCA_963513945.1 Hydrotaea diabolus | reverse complement strand
CTGTGTGTGTGTGTGTTCGTGTGTTTGTGAGTAAATCGAATTGAACGAACTTCGTTACTTTTAGTTTTGTTAGCTGGCGAAGACGACGGAGAAGGAGAAGAACACAGCCAACAAAAGACAAATGATATTAATGATCTTGCAACAACAACAATGATAACCAACTACCCTGCTATAAGATACGCTAAACCTGCTTTATTGTCGCTCATGCTTCTGTGCCAGTGTGTGTGAGTGTGTGTGGAGTGGATTATTATGACAACAAAAACAATATGCAGCAATAAAAGAAGATACAAAAGCAAGAGTATATCAAATGCAGTGCGAACATTTAGACCAATCATAAGCGTTGAGAGTACAATGGCCCAACATAAAAAGGTTCGCTATTCGTTTTTATATCAGCCTTCATTCTAATCACCGTAGCACGGTAATAGAACCCAATGCTCTCTGTACCTATTGCGTTTGGTGTAGCTGTTGTTGGTTTCGTGGTAGTTTGTATGAATGTGTTTCTGTGTGTTCTGTTACCTACCTAACCTGATAACTTCCACGATTTTCCGAACCATTTTGTAAGCGTAATTAGATACTCTAGTTCCTGGAAAACCCAAAACGTAATGTCGCTAGTCCAGTTGAGTTTTTGATCACACATTCAGGCATACAGCCACGCACATGCACACATTTATAAATCTGTGTATGGAAAATAATGCTGAGAGTACATTAATTGATAGCCTTGTTTCCCTCCAGCGTCATCATGTATATTTAATAACTGCAGCATATTCAGATCTACATGCAGCCTACAAATGTACGAGTATGCATGTGTGTACAAACACCGACCAACATATTGAATGTGTATCTGAAAGATACTCCACTGCACTCACTCGTACGGCATGATCTGCATGCACTCGACTGGCTACAAATTATGCCAACGATTTGCTTGTTTGTCAAGACATTTCGGCTGAGTGTTGTAGTTAAGCAGTTTTGTCGTGAATAGGTTTTATGCCACTTTCAAGAGGATAATACTTGTATTATCGTCTTACTCGTATTATCACGAGTAATTTTGGATGTTTTTCCCCTCTACGGCATTCTTTTTAGTCCATGTGTAAACATACGTACACACACACACAAACAAAATGGTGCGAGCATTGAGTGTGAGTACATATGATTTTCTGAGGAAGAAATCAAAAACAAGGATAATCAGAAATCTGTAAAACAGATTTGTAACCAAATGTCTGGATAATATCATTTTACATCAACATATGCATGTACATTAGAGTGCCTCGGCATGCGTGGAGCCAAAAAAAAGTCTAGAAACGAAGACTTGCATGATTGCATGGCTGCATTCGTCAGCTGGACCAGTTTGAATTAACATTGACAAAAATAGTTAGCATCCTAAGAGAGAAAGTGACATCTCCATTTTAGTAGTTTTGGAATATTAAGCTTTAAGGTATCGTCGTTTGCGCCTTCAAATGTAATATATTTTAAAAATGTTATCTTATCTTTTTCAAGAGCTTATGCGTAGTATTGTACACGCAAAGCAGAAAACTCATACTAAGTATCCAAAAAAATAGATACTATGAAAAAAATCTACACTTTTGGTTAATGTGGCTTTCTATTACATTAAACACGCTAGATGTGTTCGATTTAATCATTTTGCTTTATGTTTTTCAGACATTTTCAATATGAAGATGGGTCTTTAAAGTTTGACACTCATTCAGGGTACCGAATCTGCCCTATTTCTCAATTTTGGCGCTTGTGACTTTCACTCATATTAAACCGGTGGCAGTACGTGTACTCAGCATAAAAATAATTTTAATTTTTTTTATATTTGAATTTTGCGATATATTTTTTAAAAGATTTTAATAAAATTCAATTTTAGGATGTTGTTGAAAAGTTCTTCTCCAATGTCAATTTTTCTGTATCCTTTTTAACCTTTTAGAGCAATTATTTGGTATGAATCATATTTGGATATTCATATTAAGATTGATACAAGACCTTCCTATTCTCAAAAGATGGATTTTCAACGGTTCGCTAATATCGGATACTAGCACCTTTCTTTTATATTTGGTAATTAATTTGACCAAAAGTATAAAATCTAGAATGTTATTGACGGCAAATCCATTTATTCCATCATGCAGTCCTGCGTACAAATGCAGCAATGGAGAGCCGAATATTTTGGTAATCGGTCTAAAACATATTAGTTTAATCTTCTCTCCTAGAGAGGTACACTTGGATCTGTTATTTTGATGCACTCTAATGTACGTATTTATGTGAGTCAGTATGTTTCTTTGTATGTGTATTGTTGTGTGCATTTATATTTCAACTTTAAAGTGTGTATTTAAAAAAGATTACAAAAAAACTGTCAGCAGCGTCGTTAAGATTTTTTTTTTAGAAAAAATTGAATTAGCTCATGCAATTAGCTCAAACTAGCAAGCTAGAGCCAGCCTCACTGTACCACTGCTAGCCAAATACAAGCCAGCTAACCTTTCTCCTGTTCTTTAAAGGAAGATTGGTTTGCCAGCGCTTACCATAGCGAAATGTTCTTCTTCATAGATCATAGTTTATTTCTTCAAAAGTCAGTAGCACACATTTCTGCTATAATCAATTTGTTAGGAATCTGGCAATATATGAAGAGCGTGTATTGTTAGGTGTAGGGTGTTACACTGAGATATACTACTCCATATTTGCTGTCAAAAGGATGAAGTCCACAAAGACTGTATACGTTTATAGAAAATGAAACCAGACTTTTAACCCAGTTCCGATTTCCTCCTAAAGTAGAATTTTAAATTCAGACTTCACGAATATAACTTATCGTGTTATCGTTTAATATTCCCGACAGATCTGTGGTCAATCCTGAATTTAAACGATTTAATAATACCTTAAGAAGTTATATTAAAATACACGAGATAAAACTTTTCGATAATGCCCCCGTGTCTACCTAAATTCAGACTGGAGCAGTAACTTTATTTTGTAGTATTCTTGTAGTATCTAGATCGATAAATATGTATATATAATAATACGTATACTAATAATAACCTGCGTGATAGACTATCGTTCAATGATACGAGTATATTAATCGCTTTTTTGGAAGAACCCAGTGACGTCACATACAGCGGCCGAAACATACAATTTTCATAAAGGGGAGCATTTAGAAAAAAAAACAAATTATTTCCTAATAATAGTTAACAATACAGAAATTCCAAGTTCTTAGTTAATTCCCACATACAGTAAGCTGTATATGTGTATGTACTTGGTCCACACATATGTGTATAAGTATATGAATGTAGCCAGTGGCGGAATAAAGTACTAAGAGGCCTTATGCCACTTTCTGTTGTAGTCGTTTGAAAGCTTTTTTTTTCAATCGCCGAATAAAATTCCACAGTATAAATTTGTATTTTTAAATTAATTATGTAATAGATTTTGACTCAAAAACTATTGAATTCAGATTTCGTTAGCATATGCGAAAAGGGGGTTTCTAAAAGTATGTAAATTTTACCAGTACTGCCTTTGAACAAAGGCCCACTAATTCAATTTATAAAAGTCCTTGCTGAGACTAATCAAACACATCAGTAAATAGTCCTTAAAAGCATATTGAACATGTAATTAGCGCTATAGCCTTCTGAGACTTATAAAACTAGTAGTTTTTTTAATAAAGATTACAGAAACGCCATAAACCCAATATATACTTGTCTTCGCCCCGCTAGGGACTCGATCTTCATCGCGACTCTTTAAAATGTATACTAAATGCCTGGGCACGAGGTTTGAGCCCAACGAGTGCAGGTTCGTTGCATTTATCTGATTACAATGTCTTAGTTCAAGACCAATGGAGGCTTCTTACAATAAGGCCTGGCAAATTTCGGCGCTGGATGGAATATGAAAAACACTAAAATATAAGCGAACGTAAAGTACGTCTCAATTTGAATGGCAATACGTTTAGACAAGACATGAAGTCCGTACTCAAATTGAAATTACTCTATATTGAAAATCAACATAAAACTATAATTAAGGGAAAACGTGCATATGTACGTACGGACGGGATGGATGGTTGGATGGAAGGACGGACGGACGGACGGTTGCACATAGCTAGATACTCGCGTACATAATTATTTTCTACAAAAAAAGTATAACAATTGACATTGATTAATGAAAGCCAGAAACATAAAAATAACTCTACCAACAGAAAACCCGAAAAGCCGAAGAAAGAAGAAAAAAGGCATCAGTATATGGACGGGCCATGTCTGGGCGCCTCAAAGTTTTCTCCCTTTTCGAGATTAAAAATGGAAATTTCAATTTCCATATACTTAACTTAAGACAAACAACAGCGAAATTGAAACAGCCACACTACCGCCAACACCAACAATATAGTGAATATCGAAAATATCGCGTATGAACGCCTGTCGGTCGGTTGGTTCGGGTACTGAAAACCGCGTAGCAGAAAAGAGCAACGACAACAACATCGAAAACAACAACAGCAAAAGTGTAGCAATCATCCAAGCGACCAGTCAGTCACAGCCAACCAACTTCTTTTGATCCGCACACTCACACTCCTCCAAATTGTCCAATTTGGCCACACATAGATACAAACGTACATATTTATGACCAATAATTGTAATTGTAACCACCCAATAAGCACAAAGTCGGACTCGGATCCGATTCGGATCCGATTTGAGTCCGATATGACGGACTCCGCTTTCTCTGTTCCGATTCGGATCCGATTTGAGTCCGATATGACAGACTCCGTTTTCTCTGTTCCGATTCGGATCCGATTTGAGTCCGAGATGTCGGACTCCGCTTTCTCTGTTCCGATTCGGATCCGATTTGAGTCCGAGATGTCGGACTCCGCTTTCTCTGTTCCGATTCGGATCCGATTTGAGTCCGATATGACAGACTCCGCTTTCTCTGTTCCGATTCGGATCCGATTTGAGTCCGAGATGTCGGACTCCGCTTTCTCTGTTCCGATCCGGATCCGATTTGAGTCCGATATGACAGACTCCGCTTTCTCTGTTCCGATTCGGATCCGATTTGAGTCCGAGATGTCGGACTCCGCTTTCGATTCAGGTTTGCAGTAAAAATTTGGAGTTTTATTTTTATATTTATTAATGAATTTATTTATTATTTTGAATTTATTACTTAGTATATATGTGGTGAAATAAGCAACAATTAGATGAAAAGTAATATGACATTAAAATTTAATATATTAATAAGTAACAGACATCATATTAGTGTATAAGTGGTACAAAATACAATTCGTTTGTAAATTTAATTTTGAAAACCTTTTTTATATGTAATATGTTGTGCTCATTGGGCAAATCTTCAAACTCAATATTATTAGTCTTGAATATAAAGTTTATATTAATGGTAATTGAAAAAGAAATGTCTTCGACTGATTTCAATGGATAGCCATGCACAATATAGTCCTGATCAACTCGTTTGATATATTTTATTTTAAATATTTTATCATTATAGTAATAATAGTTATTTGGGTGCTTCAATGAAAAATATTTTGCTCTTTGTTTATTTATTGTTATTTTAATGTATGTATAAGAACCATCTTCAAAATCACCAAGAACAATGTTTGTAGTATCTTTACTGAGACATTTTTTTTAAATTGCTTTCCTCCACAATTCTTTTATATATTTGACTCGCAAATTGAGTTTTTTTCTTCAATTTGCGTTTGAGCTCTTGCAAATAGTTTTCAAATTTAAAGGCACTGAAGTTATTTAACGATCCGAAAGTTCTGCAATCCGTTGCCAAGTGCGTTAAGCAATGCACATTGTATGTTAAAAAGGACTCGTTATATAAAAAAAATTGAATTTGTTCCGCCTTATTATTTTATGCTAAATTATGCAGGATCAAAAATCGTTTCGGCAACGGATCAGAATTCATTTCGTTTTCGGATCCGACATCGTTTTGAGTTCGGGTCCGAACTCATATCTAAATCGGATCCGAACTCACTTCGATGTTGGATCCGACATCGTTTTGAGTTCGGGTCCGATATCATTTCGAAATCGGACTCAATTCTCGGTCCGATGTCGAAGAGGGAATTGCTCCCGTTCTCGTGTCCGACCTCGGACCGAAATCGGACCCGTTCTCGAAACCAAATCAGAGAAGTCGGATCCGATTCGGATCAGATTCGGATCCGATGTGCTTATTGGGCAGCGGTACATATAAGTATACATGTGTATGTGTGAATCATTCATTTATCTACTAAAATACATTATGTATTTCATAGATTGATTATTATTTTTAGTACATGTTTTGCTCTCCTCTACTTTACATACATAAATATCCATACATCCATACGCACGTATGTATGCCTGTAATGTACATCCATACTCTCATAATTACAGTTTCGGATGTGTATTAGAGTGAGCCAACGTTCTGTAGAGAAACAATTTTGAAAAGCCTAAGCCCCTCAAAGTGTACAATGTTTACAGCGCCATGTTAAATATGAGCAAGATTGGATTTAATTTGTGCCTTCTAGAGCGGTAGTTTCAAAATTGGCAGGGGTTTGTGTGGGGGCTATTTGAAGGCATGGACTCGCTCATAACGATCTATTGGAACAGGATAGTATTCAAAATGTGGCTTTTAGGCTCTGAAATCTAAAAGATGACATGATGAGTTCGTCCATGTCCAAATCTGAACAATGAGCAAATACGGCATGTACTTTAAATTCACCGATAGAAGGTGTTCGCTAGATCGATATATAAATTGATTTTAAATCGATCGGTATAAAACATGGGGTATATCCAATGTGGTGTAGGGAAATAAACAAAACACAGTTTCTTTTTATATATACATATTATGGCTTCGGTAGAAGAAACAAAAATCGAAACAAACCAACAGGATATATTTCCATTTCTTCTGGAACAGGATTTTTTATATATTGACATGCCTCGACTTGCTTAGCAGATAGTTGGCTTCAGATAGTCGTTTCTAGCAAAATCAACCCAAACTGACGATATATGTTATAAGGACGTATTGGCTTTTCGCTTGTAGCAAAGCAGAATTGTTCGACTATATTTGACATCTGGTGGGAACTACAAGGTCTCAATAAGTTGATGGCCTTTACTTTTTACTTGGAAGTACGCGGTCGTTGTTTTCCTTCAATTCTTGAGTCAGTTTATGGGCAGCTATTCTGTGTGGGCAGCCGGATATTCAGTTAAGGGTAAAAGAACATCTAACAATTTTCAGCGACGAGTTTCCACCTAGTATAAGCCGGCGACTTTATGAGTACGAGATTAATCTCTTGACCAGGTAAAAGCTTCTTTATGGAATACATCACCGCTCGGAGTTTTGGGAATGAAGAAGTAAGACCTGAGTCAGTGAGATCTTGTAAGCGAATAATCCGAGATGCTTCTGCAAACTTTTCATCAGGCCGAGAATAAACTATTATTTTCCGGAGTTCAATCTCTGAGACACTCCACAACAATCTGTTTGTTCAAAATAAAAATTTATAAAAATATAACTACATTTAGACCAGTCTACAAGGGGGTGTCATAGGGTGCCAAGTCAGGGCTGTACGGCGGATGACCCATCAATTCGACGTTTTGGCCGGACAAAAAGGCACTACATTGAACCGATGTGTGAGAGCTCGCATTGTCATGGCGCACAATCATTCGTCTTCTCTTGTTCGTTTTTCGAATTTCTCCGAATACTTCTGGCAAACAAATTGTGGTGTACCACTCAGAATTGACCGTCCTACTTTGCTCAAGCGGAACAGTCGCCACATGACCAGTTTTGCTGAAGAAACAGGCGACCATTTACTTCGAAGTGCTTTTTCCACGAACAACTTTCGTTGGATTTAGCTCTTCTTCGAAGACCCACACTGTCCATTTCTGTTTTGTTTCGGGCTGATACGCATAGATCCATGATTCGTCACCTGTGACGATCTTATTAAAGTCTTTTAAATCACCACGATCTTATTTTTTTCAAAATTTCTTTACACCAATCGACTCGAGCCTTTTTTGTGCGGGATCCAACGAGAGCAAACCTCTTTACGGCCAGGTGTTGATGCAATATCGAATATATGCTGGTGGAAGAAATGCCCAAGGATGCCTCTATGTCACATGACGATCTTGCACTAGTAGTTCACCCACGGCACCAATGTTCTCTGGCACAACGTCCGTTTTTGGACGACCTTTACGACCTTCGGCTTTGAGCGAGCGTCGGCCACGATTGAATTCAATAAACCAGTTTTTTACAGTGCTATAGGATGGTGCTTCATCGCCATACAAAGATTTAAGTTCATCGATGCACTCTTGTCGTGATAATCCACGTCGAAAGTTGTAAAAAATGATCGCACGAAAATGTTCACGAATTATTTCCATTTTTCTGCCAAATTGATTTTTTCAAGTCACTGTAAACAACACAAAACGTTCTGAGTACGTTTATACTAAAAACTGTCAAACTTTTCAATGGAAGTGTCAGTTGACGTCAGGCAACACTAAGCGTTGCCTAGGAAAGGAATATATATAGCAACCCTCGTAGTAATATTAAGGAACCATGTGCTGTTTGCACCAAAGACGATAAATTGTACATGATGGGCGAAAAGAGCTTTACGAGAATTTTAGAAACACAACAACCATTTTGGGAAAGCTGTTTTTGTATTTAAAGTGTTTTTTGTGTTTAAAGTTTTCCTTTTTTGAGTTTTCCTTACTGAGTGCTGTTTTTTATGATATTGCAAAGAAGAAGCATATCGTCCATCTTCTACAATTAAAAGTCTTCTGTTTGCACAATATTTAAGAAATATAGTTGTTTCTAAATTTCTTATAAAGAGAATATCACGCGAATTCATAGAAATTGTCGCCGATCACGAGAAAAGTTGTCAACATGTGCAGTTTCGGGCCAACCACAAATCCGAAATTTGTCATTATCGGCGAATTTTCTGATCCCATCGTGACGCTGGCATCCACAGCTCAAGACTTTTCTTGCTCAAATTTTCTTTGAAACGTTATAAGCGACATAAAACCACTTTTGCGATATTACACCACATTGTCTATGTTTTAATATAGATCCCATATAAAGGATACTCAAGGCTAATAATACTAAATCATATCGGTTTTAATATAGCCCTGCCGCTTCAGAAGCCACATATGAAGAAAACGTGCCGAGTGATTTTTAAGCGGTTTGCAACAAATATGTTTTTGACATTATTATGATAATTCTTGAGCTATAAAAATGAAAAATGATCATGCCTTAGTTTTGATTAGATCGCGTGCTTTTATTTAAAAATCTTATGTGTTCCAAGATCAAGATATCTGAGATTGAAGTTTGAACGTCTGAAAGCTTTTGCAGCACGTGTTAATGCTGTATTTTTGGTTTTAAATGTGGGATTTGTTTTATATTGTGCAAAATTGCAAATGTGTGGCCCAGTCTAATGTATATTGTGTGTCATGCATACAAAAATCACACAATTAATGGTCTTACACACACAGAAACAAACATAAGGAACGGTATGGAGGCAATGCTGAGAACTCTTGAAATTGTTACCGATCGAAATTGAGGAAGGCGAAAAGAAAAACATAAAATGAAACAAATTATGCTCGATGGAGTTCATCCAGCGAAATATGGCGCATAACTAGAGAGTCAGTGCCCACTAAAAGTAATTCCAACAGCCTACGAATCAACAGACAGCCTGACAGACGGACGGACAGACGTCAAGTCATACGTTCGCATACACAGGAAATGCCATCATTAATTAATTTAAAAATAGTTGTTATTTTGATTGATAAGTTATTTGTTTAAGACGACCGACCACAAAAATAAAAACCGACAACAAAAAAATGTTTTATAAATATGGAAAAATATATAGTCGAATGTTTTTCCCAACGTGCGATTGGATCGATCGAGTTGAGCCGATGTGAAAGAGACATACCACGTCGACCATAGCCCCCCCCCCCCCCTTCCCCTATCCAATATTGCTCTGGGCCCCATTCAGACATCATTAAGCCTTTTTGTATTTAGAGCAAATACGTGAAGAGCGTGTGTGTGTGTGTGTGAATATTATCCATTATCCACACGAGTATCGGACGTGGATGTGAATAAATATCCAAGATGAAAATACGTGTAATTAATTATTTGGTACCGCCTTCAAAAACAATCTTGATGAGATCTACGTACTCAAATAGCAAAGTATTCACACACACACACACACACACACATGTGTGAAGAAGGTACGAGTATGTACATATATACTCGTACTACTTGGTGCATACATACACACATTATGTGCCTACATAATGAGATCTTTACCTACATATATTTCATGTTCAACGCGTTTTTGGCTAACAAAGCAAATAATTCAAATTCAAATGGAATAATTGGCAAATTCACATGAAAAAACGAGTATTCCTCGATTGTCTGACTGACATTCTCCCACGTACACACTACAGCATTCATTTGATATCGCTTCAGAATTTTTGAATAGTATAAGACTTGTGAAGATCACGAGGCAAAAGATATTTTGTTTTGCGAACTTGTTCTTTTTTTCTTCGCAAAACATTTAATTTGAGAACTTACAATTAAACATTATTTGAAGACCGAATTGGACTGCAGTACAAGTTCAATCAATATATCGAGGTGTTGCAAACGAAATACATACACATAAAAAACAGATTCGTTATCACAACCGAATTGTTTTTCTTTAATAAGTTTTGATATCGCTAATGCTTCGTGTAGGCCGATATAGATGGATTTCCAAAGAGTTTCGTCCCTATTTTATTTATAATTTGAATTTATACTGTGGACAATACTTAGATGGTTATTAGAACATACTTATTTGTTGTCATTACTAATTGTTAGTACCAACGAAATAATTAAAACTTCATTCCTTTTGGACAACCGAAAAGTTACTTGTCTCTTTTATAAAATTATCTTAACTTTATTCATATATTAAGTGCAACAACATTTTCATTAACAATTTTAGCATTCAGTGATTGCAACTGAAAGTCTTCTTGAGCATTGGATTTTTTGTAGTTCTGACCGAATTTCAACAGACTTTTTTATATTACATTACAAATATAAATGTCATCCTATGATAGTGTCAAGATTTAAAACCTAAAGAAAACACAAAACAAATAAAACATGTAAAGCGTCGTTACGTTTGACCATGCCGAGGTGCCTTTAGTCTCTAAAAGGGAACATTTTTCCCTGGACCTATTTCGTCTATTTACAATCTTTGTGCACATATGACCATTACCATAAGCAATTATTGTGACCGCTATCATGCTTCCGACCAACACACGGACGTACGTCCGGACGGAATAACATTGCTAGATCGTCGTAGAGTTTTAAAGCTTTCAAACATATTTGTATACAATTTAAAGGGTTCCCAATCAACATTTCAATGTGCTGCAAATGGAATGACATATTTAGTTCTTCGGTGGAGGGCATCAAAAAAAGCAGTAGGTACTACTCGTGGCTTCTAAATTAATATTAAGCCAGTTATAAACTAAGATCAATACGCATCATGTCGCTGGTAGTCACTCACTTCACGCATTATCAAATGCCCATCAAAACGTTGACGTCCTGCTATAAATCCTCCTTGTCGAATTACTTCGCGTTTTACCCACACATGCTTCCATAGTTACACGCATGCATGTGTCCGTCAGAGAGGATCAACATTGAAGCCGCGGTCTGCGCTCTACCTAAGTGTGATACCTTAATGACTTTCGAAACCCAGTTCACGTACAAGTAGAGACCGCAGTAGGATCAACACCTTCCATAATCCCTAATGCTTTGGCGACAACCGACATTCCACCAACACTACCAACACCGATATACCAGCTGGAAGTGTCCACCAGTATGCATATGAGTTCATATGAAATTATGGATCTTGTGGTGACCACAAAAAGTGTCAAGTAGGGTTTTACAAGATAATGCGACTAGAGCGGACGGACGTTAGAGCGGCAATTTTGTAAAGAATCATACTTACACGAATGGCAATTTACAGGAAGAAGATGATGGCTCAACTCGTCACAACCTCAGCCCTATTGATAGGTGCTCAGTTAAGATGAACTGTTCACAGCCAGGGTCAATTTGTATTTAAGTATAGAACGAATTCTACTTTATAGCCGCAAAAACACAATCAAACCGAATCAAAATAAATGTAACCAACAACGAGCAAGACCACAACGCATCACTTGCCAAATGGCTGCTCCTTTGTGTCGATGGAGTATCTTCATCGGCAGCTCGTGTGCACCAACACACAGACACATCAGTCCATGAAAGAAAATAATTGCTATTATCCTGCGGAATGATATGAACGATGGGAAAGTGCTGACTGGGAGAGCGACGCCTCTCACAATCGTTGGTGTCCATAAACCGAACATACCGTAGTTGAACACTTTACGGGCCTTTAATGTCCGTAAGCTGTTGTGGTTCACACTATTTATACGGATGCCACGATTACTGTGCCGTCTGTCCGTCCCGACCGTCGGCCTGTGTGCATCAGTACATTGGATTAATTTGAAATTAAATTGAATTCGTTACATTTGCTACTCCGTAATTGTTAACACATCCCCATTCATCGGTGGCTCGACATCTTAATTGAAACAGGTGAAGCCTGAATAAATACTCGCACCCCGCAAGGGAAAGCAGTCCCCGGCAAATTACATTAACTGCTTTTCATTACTCAAATCGCCGTTCGTTGGGAAATCACTACGATTCCTATTATTGTTAAGCTCATAAAATCACTGATGATGCTTCTGGGATTGCTTGGAAAGAACCTCATATCGAAGGCAGGACGATTTGACAAGAGTTTTTGGTAGAAAAATAGGACAACAAAAAGATGTGGGCTTGGCGGACAATTGAAGAGGTGCAGCACGCCATGTGGTCCCTGATGGAAGGCGGGAAAGATGCCCGGAACGTTTGCTCCAATTCGTGCGCAATAAGAATTGAGGCGGCTGCACCATCCAGATATCAGCTGAGCCAGAAACAAGAAACAAGATATCAGCTGAGCCAGAAACGCGTCTGCTGAGGTAGTACCTTCTTCTCAGGTAAAATATCCGGGAGATGCTCCCCTAGCTGCGACTTCATCGGCATGAATGTGGTTCAGACCTGCCTGATAGTTTCGATGATCTAAAGGTTCTCTCTTGTACCGCTGGATCTCTCTCTCTCTCTAGATCATGAAGATCGTACCTGATCTGCTTGGGCAGAGGCATCCTGTCCAAGAGATGGTGGTTAGGATGACTGCTGCAAAAACACTCTACCAGGTATTGCTTAGACCTTCGTCTCGTAGATGGTCCTCAGAAGACATAAGAAGACACCCTGTTGATGTTCTAAGGGCGGCATTCTGGCAAGTCTGAATTTTCTTCCACTGCGTCGTACTCACGTTCGCCGACCAGACCGACCATTCCAGAAGGTTTCTTTGTCGGCTCCCTAAGTACTGCCGGCAAGAGACTTGAGGACCTTGTTCCTAGTTTTAAGCTTATCGCAGATATCTGTAGCATGTCCAATGTGACCCCAAGGATATTGGGGTGGTTGGTAGTGGGGATGCTGACGTAATCGACTTTCGCATTAAGTGACAACCGCACATATGCGGTCAATGCGACTTACAAGTATACGTGCGGTGATGGCGTGTAGAGCAGTTGTGCTGTGCTGCTTGCGGAACCCATGCTGATGATCAGCATAAGGAAAGTGTTCGATCAGGCTGGGGAGGAACAGAGCTTCCGGCGCCTTTGCTACTGGAGAAAGCAAGGAGGTCGGCCTGAACGATTCTCCTTTGCTTGCGCCTTGTCTGGCTTCAGTAGCGGTACCACTCTGCCCATTCTGCAGGCATCGGGAACTAAGTGAGTGGCTAGCCACAGATTTAGCACTTTGGTCATGTACACTACTCCAGGGGTATTCAAGTGTTTAAACATCAGCATTGAGATTCCGTCCGGACTCAGCGCCTTTGATGACTTTGCGCTGCGGATGACATGGGCAACTTCGCCAACGGTAAATTGTGGTGGTGCCTCTTCGACTCGGAGAGCGTGGATACGACACAATACTCTCCTTTTCTCCTTATCACTCTCTGGGTGCTCAATAAAAAGCCGGGATATGGCAAGCGACTACTTCGTTGATGATGGCCCTGACCTTTTTCTCGGCTACCCGAACAGCTGACGGAATTGCTAGATTATTTAAGCTGCGGTTGGTGTCTTCTCTGAAGGTCTCCCAATCAGCCTTTTTTTGATTGAAATACGTTCAGCGTTCAGAGGTTATATGGAGAGAATTATGGGAAGGTGGGTACGATAGGATGTAATGTATATAAACGTTTTCGTTTCGTTTGCAACACCTTAAAATATTGATCAGAGACTGCAATAAAGTATTTATATTCTTCATCGTGACGCAATATGTGTTATTTTTTAGAGTTTTTCACCTATGTCATTATTGTGAAGTCCGATACTAAGGAAGAATATTTTCAAGGTACATAAGCGACCTCCCGTACTACTCCGAAGGTAGACCATATCTCATGAACTAATAGAAGTATGATAATAATATTTAATACATACTGTGGGAGTATGAAAAGAAACACAACCTGGTGGAAACGTAAGAGGCGCCACTCTCCACTAAAAATCTCTGTTCATTGCCCAAAATAGTGGACCGCCTGTTACAAAGCTTTAACAAAATGTAATTTACTCGTACGACTAGGAAATCAGTAAAGACTTTATAATGTTAAAATTGTACAAAAGGGCGTGGCAGCGTTCATTAAACTCTGAACTTTGAAAGACCATATTTTATTAACGATAACCGGAAAACCGGCGATATTTGGTCTATATGATATTGGTGTAGGAGGAGACACGCCCTGGTTTTTAGGACTAAGGGCATTTCAATGCTTACTTGAGAGTCGATTATAAGGTGTTCTGACTTTGATACATTGAGCTGCAACCCATGATGTAGGGTTTGTAAAATTCGGCCCAGCCGAACCTAACTTTTCCACAAACTTTTAACCCTCTAATACTTAAAAGTGCCTCAAGGCACTTATCACTAAAAACAAGTTAACTCTAACGGCAAACTTTTTTTTATTCCAAGTCGGTTTGTATATTTGTTTATAATTCTCCGGGTATTCGATGAGGCCATCATATCAACCACAGAGGCCGTCAAAAAATCTCCATCCCCATTGGCGTAAATTGATACTACGGGCTCAACTACAGTGCCTTCTGCTGGATGTTTTCTTGGCGCTGGTATAAAAACCACTTTTTGCTTCTTTATAGAAAATATTGCAAGCTCCCAACAGATGTTGCAATGAAGGCCGCGCCAAAGGGATTTTTAACAGAATTTATGGGCACAGCCTATGGCGTTGACATCAGCAATAAGAACGTTCGCTTGCTTTCTATATACGTTGGTGTTAAACCATTTAAAAGATCCATTCCGGTAACTCAGATATCCAAGGCAGTACGGTTTGATAGAAAGGCGAAGAAATATGTTTAAGTTCCTTGTCCACAGATTCTACGCGAATATAACAGTCATATGGGCGGCGTTATTTGATGGATGGTCTTATGGGACGTTATCATATTCGAGCAAACTAAATTGCGCAGCAAACGATAATAATGTGTTACAATCGTCGGAGTTTCGTGAAGAAATCGCTTCTGGACTGGTGTCGTAAAAAGAAAAATATTTGCCCGGACGTCCAATATATTCACAAACATCTAGTTCAATATTTGCAGAAGAAAATCGTCAGCGATACATTCCGATTTGACACATACGATCATTTTCCTACATGGTTGAATAAAAAGGATGGAAAACGATGTTCTAAACTTTGTGAAAAATTTTAAACGCAATGTGTTTGTCTTAAATGTGGATTACATTTATGTTGATCAGCGGTAAAAAACTGTTTTAGTATTACAAAAATTAATTCAATGTTCCTACTATAAAGCACAATTTTCAATAAAAACCAACTAACGAGTTCAACATTTAAATTTGTTTAACTCGTTTGTTTAAATTTTATTTAATATTTTATTAAACGACAGTTTTGTATCCTTGTATCCAACAGATCCTACAGTGCCTGGGTCTAAAGACCCAACAGTGCCCCACTTTTAAGCTACCTGTAAAACAGTCTTCTATCAATTTCTACTATCACGTCGTCAGTCCAGTGCATGCGACTAGATCGCCTTAAAATTTTACGCCAGTTCAACAAAGTCCCCTCGGTCCTTAAAAGGTCAATCAAGGCTTCGGAGAATGGAATTTTCTTTAATCAGAATACGTGTATATTTTTTGGTCAACCGAATCATTAACGTACATCTACAGTCCAGGATCATCTTATGGCAAGTCATACCGCGTTGTCATCCCTGCTATAAACATTTTGTGGGTGCAACGGAAAATCTAGCTAAAGCTATAACTTCTTTAAGATTTCAAGGCTTCGGATAATGTAACCAGCCCAAATGTAATTATGTAACCAGTACTAAATCGTGTTCTTTAGATTGCAAACACGCTCTGTAATACGAGTATGCATCAATTGCCTCACATTTGGGATGATTTGTGTGTAAATTTGTCTGAAAAAGAGGAAAAAAACAATCAATTGAACTGTTGATCTTCAATGGGGTTTTACAACCCTTTCACAACTTCACACTTCACGACAACTTCAAGAGCACTTGTGGCAAGATAAGACGCTGTTGATAGAGTCTATTCCCTGGTATTTGCCTGTTACACAAACGCATGTGTGTGCATTCGCAGCTTCATTAAAATCTTAAGTATACTTCACGCAATAGAGGAGCTCTGAACGAGTGGTGGTCAAAACAAGCCATGGATGGAGGGGGGAGGCTGAAAAAATACCCTTTGACAACAAGAATTGGCGGAGTACTTCTAACGCATAGCGGTAATACCGGTTTGACATCAAGGAATAAGCGCCCAAGAAAGTTGAATCCTACATTTACATACGGACGACGCTAAGGGTAGTTAATTAAAGAGGATTCTAAGTGAGAAACAGTAGGGAGCTTTTTGATTCCATCGAAGGGTCCCCCTAAAGTGGACCAAATGATATACACGTTCAACCTCATACAGCTGCAGCTATGAAGATGCTCATTAACTTAAATTCGACTTACCTGCCGGACCTGTTTGTACTGTTCCTCAAAACTCCAGCCATTATTCTGCTGTGACGAGTTTGAAGTTTCACTGGATGTGGACGAGTTTGAAGCAGGGTTAACTGGAAGTACAACGAAATAGAACACAATTAAGATGTAGTATTTCGTCAGCCGTAAAATGTGCTGTGGCACATGAGTGTGGTGAATTTGAGGCACTTGGCAAATGAAGCGTCTATGTACTTACCGTCTTTAGTATTTGGTGCTGTTGGTGATGTAAACGAAAAACTCGTATTGCTGTTGAGGCTGCCATTGGCAATGGATGGCACTCCGGCCGATGGAGCCGAAGACGAGTTGGCACCCAAATGCGAATTCATGCTATTGCCGCCGGCCTGGGCCGCCAATGTCTGGGCGGCATGTGTGAATGATGCCATTGTGGTGGGCGGCAATGTAAAGGCAGTATTGATGGGTGTGGGCAGGACATTGGCACCAAAGGCGGCCGCATGAGCAGCAGCATATTCCTGATCCTACCGCAAGACAAGGGAAATAGAACAAACAACACACAAATACTTATTTACGAAACGTCCCCACTCCACTCGCTACATGTCGTAAGGACTAAAACTTACCATTAGACCCACTTTCATATCACGAACTTGCATTTTCAGCTTCTCCAGGACATCGTTCTGCTGTATACTTGGAATGCCATGTAAGCCACTAATGCCCATAAAATTATTCAGAGCATTCAAGGGATGATTCGGTGGAAACTGATGATGATGATGATGGCTGCGGGAGTGAATGTTGGAAAGAGTTAGTAAATAATTGCGGCTCAATTTAGGGGCACTAACCTCATTTGAATTTCACTGGGATGCTCGTGACCACTTACGTCACCGCCGTTGCTGGTCAGGGATGTGTTCAAGTGGGAGCCGCCGATTCTTGCGATGTGATCACCTTCAGCCGAATCACAGTCGCGCAGTTCGTCATCAGAGTGATCGTCATGTGACTGCAAAGAAACGGAGAATGTCCCATCATAAGTAGACAGCCATAAATGAACACGCACACAGACACACAATGCAAGCGATATTAATTTGCCACATTTAATGCAACAAGTAAAACATTATGACCAACATTTGTTGGGCCCTGGCGAGGATCTTGGAGAAGTGGCCACGGTCACAGGAGGAAGAAACTGTGTTTCCTATGCCTCATCAACCTGTAACCTGGCCAGAGGAAGAACGGAAACCACGATTTCGCATTTGAATGGCGTTGAACGAGACCGAGAATGGAATAGACTCATTTACTACTGCCTACCTACGTCCATACATACTTACAGACAGAAATACAGACATGCATATTACGAGAGGCAAATACGTTTGTACGACGAGTACAGAAGGGAAACGATCAATGATCAATACTAAATCGATCGCTCGATCGATTCGACGATATGACACTACAGAACAACGCCTAGCACTGTACACTCAGCTATGGTCTGTCTGTCCGCCCGTCTGCCCTCTTGTGTTGCTGTTGCTGCAATAAATGTTTATGTCACATGCTGGGCTTTACATGACGTTTACAAATTCAGTGCTTTTTCTTGTCATGCGCAACATCTGAAATAAACCGATATGAAAACGTGCTTTTCGCTTAAAATCCCGCATGGCATTCCGAGGCGTTTATCGTCCTCGTCCACTGCGACAGAATGTGGCATAACTAGCGTCCCTCTCCCGCTCCCCATTCGTGCTTTGCGTTATGAGTTATGTCCAGTAATTTCGAATAAAGCGACTTTAATTCATTAAATGTAAAACGCATTCGAGAGTTGCTGTTGCCACAATCTGCACGTCCCGTGCCACCCCGATCCCCACATGTTCTACTACTCTGTGTTCGACACTCTAGACGTTTAGAGCGCGTTTGCAGTGCGATTTGTATTTGTTTTTAACACGTCGAATTGACTCGTTTTAGCCATTGACCGGTACTCGATACGATTTCCGCAATTTCCAATGTGGTCTTTGGGCCTGTGGCCCGTAATGATGATGGTCACAATTTGGCGTCATTTGATATCGGTCAAATGTCGATTGCGCCGTGGCCGAGAATCATTTGTAGTCCATTGAACTCGCGTTTGTTGTTTACAGCTCGACCGTTGGGCCAAGCTTTCAGTCGTTCATTCATTAGATCGATCAAACGGTTGATCGATTGATCGTCTTACAAAAGTTGGTGCTGTTACCCTTTTAACAACGGCTAACCACGAGATTTATTCATTCATTCGTACATGCGCGGGTCATCCATTTTGCCAAATTATGAATGAAAATATGATGATAAATGATACGTCCAAAGAGTATTTGGCGATTTTGCTTTACTTTTTTTAACCTTTTTTTAATACTCCGATCTCTTTAAGAACAAATAGTGAATGAGAAACGAGCGCACACACACACTGGCGATATTTATCATCTCCGGGGCATGTGAATGGTTGCTTTTGTCTTAATTGAAGTCTTGGCCCATTAGAGATCATGTTATGACCCCTGGTCAAGAAGACATACATACGCACACATGGGCCATATTAGTTAGGAATGTTTTCAATTTGCTAAAATAGATTTCTGTCTGATGTGTCGATACACACTGACACACACACACACAGATATTTATAATCTTCGCAGTCCATTATGAAGAGTTATTTAATATGAATAAATGGATGGGGTATTCCTCCAACATTAGCCAGTAACGACAGTCAAACAGGTTTTCAAAATTGACAAATGGATCTGAAGAGTGTGGAGTACTAGAATGGCTTTTTGTCGGCCTGGCCGATCCGCAGTGTCCTTGACAGCACGTCTACTTGTGGTATCCTGAAGCAAGGGCATACATATCACATGACAAATCACACTTCGGGAAAGATTTTCGGAAAAATGGCTTGGATGATCGAAAATCAGTTTCAGGCTATTCACAATTAAGTCTCAAATATTTTTTGATGTGTCCATTCCTTCTGGCACTGACGTTAGCGAGAAAGGAGTAGTTTCGGTTTGAGAAATAACACGCAGAGAAAAGATATAGTTACTATATGGTCACGGCAACAATAGTGTGTTTGTTCTCTGCAATAAAAGTATGGTCGTCGCAACCATAGTATTGTTTTTGAGTTTCATTTTGACAATAGTATGATTGCGGCAATATTAATATTGTTGAAATGTAACAATAGTATTATTGCTAAATTAAGAAATGAAATCTTGGTTGTAACAACAATATAAATATGGTTGGTGGAACAAAAGTATTGTTTCCATGGGTTTTACGTTAACAATAATATAACTACGACAATCATACCGGCAAAATGGTAATTTTTTTTATTTTGACAATGTTATTTTTACGAATCTCACGCAATAATAGTACTTTTTATATTTAAATTAATTTTTTTAAAAAAAAACTACGGATTAGTATAACTGAAATGTTTTTAATAAATGATTTTTGTTACTGTCAAATAAATCACTCCTATCACATTGTGCGACAGCCACAATCGGTTTGGGATGAAACCACCGGGGAAAGTTATATCGGTCAAAAAAAGGTCATACGTGTCCCAGCGTTTCGTTGGGTCTCATCTAGGAATCGAGATATATCGATTTGAAGTTAGTAAGTATCGTATAGGGGAATTTGTCACGTTTTTGGCTCTTTTGTTTGACATAACTTGAGAACCACTCGTCCGATTTAGCTGAAATAAATTTTAAAAAACCAAGAATTACAATTCCCTTAATCTGTTCATATATTATTTTCCTTTACAAGTAATAGTTTCCATGTTAAAAATAAGCGCATGAAGAAAAAATTTTTTTTTTTTTTTTATCTTTTTTTTAAATACATTTATTTTCGTTTGTTTGCTCCCTTTTCTTTCTTGCGTGGTGGTTCGCCTACTTGTTCAGAGTCTGTATCGGATGAGGATCAGTCTTCATCCTCGGAGGAAACTCCCATTGTATGTTCTTCTTCTTCATCTTCATTGTCACATTTACTTAATTGTGAATACATGAGAAACGCGTGCATCGATTTTCATGATTTATGTCTCATTTTGGTCATAGGTTATGTGACTTTACGTGAAAGTAATAGGACTTGACACTTTTTACCGTTTTGGATTTTTTATGAATTAAAAAAAAAAAATTTTAATTTTTAGGCAAAAATAATTTTTTTTTCATACATTTATTTATAATTGCGAAACTGTTGCTTAAGTAGGAAAACGGTTTAAGAACAGATTAGAGGAATTGTAATTCTTAATTTTTCTAAATTTGTTTCAGCTAAATCGGACGAGTGGTTCTCGAGTTATTTCAAACAAAAGAGCCTAAAACGTGACAAATTCCCCTATACGATACTTACTAACTTCAAATCGATATATCTCGATTCCTAGATGAGACCCAGCGAAACGCTGGAACACGTATGACTTTTTTTTTACCAATATAACTTTCCCCGGTGGTTTCATTCCAAACCGATCACTGACCCTTACCATTTGTCGCAGAGTGTTATTAAGAGTTTAAGGTATTTTTACAAAACTTAATAAAAATCTCTATTGTTGAATAACAACTTCACAAACAATTTTGGGGATTATAGTATGGTTGTGTGTAGGTCGTACTATGGTTGTGAGGATCATACTATGGTTGAGTGTGAATAATATGGTCGTGGGGATCATAGTATGGTTGAGTGTGAATAATAATATGGTTGTGGGGATCATAGTATGGTTGTGTGTGAACAATTCTATTGTTGCGAGAACCATAATATTGTTGTGGGGATCATAGAATGGATATGTGTGAACCATACTATTGTTGTGATGATCATAATATTGCTGTGCCACAACCATATAACCAACAATAGTATGATGCTCTTCGAATATTGTTACCACAACCATACTTTTTTTCTGCGTGAAGCATTTAGATTTTCCAAAAGAAAATCCGTCTTTTAAGTTTGAAAACCAAAAATATTGCAAAAATATTAACTCTTATAAACTACGAACATTTTTGTTCTGTGAGTAATTACCTCCCTCTGCGACTATACGAAATTTCGACGAATAAAAAAAATGGCCTCTGGACCCATTCAGTCTAAATATTACACAGTTATAAGTTTTCAAACAGTAACCACATTTCTGATAAATTGCATCTGCATTGCAATTGCATCATTTTGTAACTCATGTTTTCTTCGGAACCTATTCTGTCTGTATTCAGTTGGATTCCATTAAAATGGCTGGGCCATCTAAAATTTTAATCGGTTTAAAAAAAACTACTGATAATTTTTTTTCAAATTTCTGGTTTTATTGAAAAGGTTGAACTTTGTAATTTAATAGTGGAACTCATCGTTCACATGACTACCACAACTGACTCATCAGTTCCTCATACGATCAACCCAATTTTTCTGTACATTTTCAGTTGTTTCGGGTTGAATCTCTTCTACGATTTCCTGTTTCAACGCTTCCATTGTCTCTGTATGCTTTGCGTAACTTTTAAATAAATAATGTGTAAATACGTTAAGATAACTTGAAATCCAAATCTTAGCAAACGGATTCGACCTCAATAAAGTAAACTTGATTTGATTTTAGCAAATGAATACTTTGGTTCTAAGAAATCGTTTAATATTAAAAATCGTTAAGTAAATAATATTATTAATTGTATTCAGTGTCGAATTATTTTATACGAGTATCATTTATTTCGATTATTATTTCTTGGGATACTTGGCGTAGTTTGCGACTTTGAATTGGCAGCAAAGATTTATTTTAAGACTAGATTAATGTACAACTACTTTAAAAGTCGTCTCTTTAAAGGGGACATATATAAGTAATATAAAATTATATTCCTATTTCCAACAATCAACAAAACCTTTCCTTATTAATCCTGAAAAACTCGAAAATTATCCACTGACGGTCTTTTAAAGTCAAATTGCAACGATCTACAACATCTTAAATAAAATTCACTTAGTGTTGTTTTCTTCCACTATTCATTTTTAAACTAAATCGACTTTGTAGAATTGTTATTAATTCCCGGGATCCTGGCATACAATTACTGGGAAATCGGGAAACGTAACTTACTGAAAATCTCGGGACGGGATGATTGTAATGTAAATAAAAAAAATAGAAATTGAATTTAAATTGAGGATCTTGAGGTAAACATTATGTGGAGGTTGTAATGCCATATTTTGTAACTCATTGAAATTTTGATTTGGCATGGTCTATTAATGTAGCGGTTTCTATTTTTTCATATAAAAACTAAATGGTTTTATTGATTTGTGGTAAGGGAAAAAGTATTTTGAAGCATAAATTACCATAGGAGGTACAACTTAAACAAAAATTAAAAATTAAGCTTGAGCATACATGCATATTTAGAAATAAATGAATTCTCCCAATTTTCGTCGCAAACGATGTAACAAGACCATAAAGTAATAATCAAAATATATTTCAGTATAAGATATATATAATAATATTTGAACATGGATTATTGCCAGATCGACTTTCTGATGAAAGCCGCTACATGCCATACATCATGACTCTTTGCCTTTTTCGAAAACAAATTGCATTCTACTGTTAAATCCAAAAAATGTAATAACGACCTTATTAAACACAAAAATATAAAATTATATAAAAGTTATTAAAAATTGTATACGATTATGTTGTCCTGATTTACCCTTTACAAAATCAAAATAACCTGCATAGTAATTTAAGTTTTAATAGCGATTATCTTAAAACGGATTTCGGCTTAAAACAGGCATTCTTCTTATCAATTTTTGTTCAAAGCTATTAAAGCTTTCCGAAAGAGATTTAGATGTACGAGGGCATATCTATAATTCAGTGACTTTTCGAATAAAACACAGTTTTCTTTACAAAAAGAAATATTTTTCAACATAATCTCCTTTTAGCTCAATACACTTAGTCCAACGTTTTTCCAATTTTGTTATCTCTTTCAAAACCATTGTGCGTTATGAGCGACCTATATCGAACCCTGTGTTTTCGTAAAGCCCACATTAAATATTTCTGACCGTAGTAAAATTCCGAAATGAAGCGTGGAGTCCTCTGTATCCATCAGTCGGCCTCGCCCGACATTAGCCTTTTTGCTGTTTCCTGTTCATTGCGTTGAAACCAGACTCAGAGTGCCGAGTTGTTTTTTTTTTTTTTTGGTACAATTTCGGATACTTTGTTAAGCAAAGCGCCGAGAATTATAGAAATCCACGTTGGATAGTGCACTTGACGCCAATTTTACTTGTCTGAGTGACGTCTTGAGAATTTCAACTCACGAAGATTACCACAATGATTTCTCCCCCGTGAACTGGCAGAGTCACGAACATCTCCCTACCTCTTGTCACTGTCATCTCTCTTACATTTCCAGCATTTACAAATAACACAAGCCCAATAAAAATTGTGACATCAACTACTGCTATTTCATAATTAAAAAACTCATTTAGTAAAACTATGCATTCTTCTTATCAAAAGGAAAATGACGTCCGTCCTGCATGTGTGTGAGTGAGTGCGTGTGCGCACCAGTGTGTGTGTGTGTGTGTGTGTGAGCAAATGCATTGTCTCTATGTACGAGTATGTATGCCAACACAATAACTAAACAAAAGTAATTACAATTTAATGTCGCTTTGGCTGTTTAATGCATGTATCTGAAGTGAAATGCATTCATGGCATGTCCAAACGACGTGCATTAACACGCCTGCGAGCATGTCACCGACCCGGCCGGGTACAGTACGAAGCATTTCAGCATTTCTGCGAACCGTTCTCGAGTTCACAACGCCGCTCGTATCTGTTGCAGTTGACGGCGATAATGGCACGGTACCGAACGAAGGTGGCGCGATGGTGTTGGTACTCTTTCATTGGCACGGTGGCAAACGTTCTTTCTTTTTTTCGCGTTTATCGCCGCTACCTGCACAGTTTTTTGTGTTTTTATTTTCTCTAAATAATAACTCTAGTCAGTCATTTATCGCAAATTAAACCCACACTTTTGTCAGGGCACACCGTACGCGCTTCTCTTAGTTCCGACATTTGAATGTATGACAAGCGCAGATACACATGCCAGAGCCGGCTGTACATGTGTAGCTGGATGTGTCCGACACTGTTGTCGTCGTACGACAGCATGATAAGATTTCAATTAAAATTTTCCATTATTAGAAAATAATTTATATTCGTTGTGTTCTCCTTAAAAATGATCATAAAAGAAGCAAACAAAAAAACCACACACAGCGGCAGTCATGGCTGCACAAGAGCGACGCAAATCAGCCCCGATGATATCGATCGAATGCGCATTCGAGGAATAATTACCAAAATTGATTTATGATAATTATTCACTCAACTCACCTCGGTAGTGACATTAGCTAGCTATAATTTAATTACATACGTACATGCATATTTCTTTTAGATAAAAACAATAAAAACATTTCCCTTAGCATTCCATTCAGAAACAAAATGGGAACTTTTCCTATATCAGTGATGAGCTTAGCACGGTAAATTTCCTGGACTAACTTACAATAGTCAACTGTTTAACGGCTAATGCATTCAATGAAGAAGTTTTAATTCCGAATTTAACATTAGTTTGTTGAAAAAACAACACGTATTGATGCGCTTGGTTACTCTTCCTAGCAGCGTGTTCATGTCCTCTGTTAAGCGCGGGTTTTTTTTTTAAAAAAAAATTAAGGTTGGAAAAAATACGACAAAATGGGCGAGGGCAAGTTCCTGGCTAGCTCGGCCATAAGTGCTAGAAGACCCAAGTTCATCGCCGCGTAATCTTAAAAAACAAGCCAATTAATACCACAATTTACTACTCGTATATGTGCAATAGGCTTAATAGCCAAAAAAAACTACCCCTAACATGGACTACAATTAAAGGGATGACAAGATGGTAATGCCATTTGGAGTACAAATTTCCCACCTCAGCCTTCGTCAGGACTACGCCAATGGCAACATAGGGTACTCCGTATTTTATATGCTGTCCCCAAAAAAACAATATGTAGACCGCTTAAAACGCTCACCAAATCTCACTATTACTTTCATCTCCATACAAAAACTATTTAAAGATTCATTTTAAAATGCAAGAGTTTAAATTTAGAGTTTCTTTAAAACAAATTAATTCGGTTATTTTACATTATTTTTACTTATCTAATCCAATTTTGTCAGAAACAATGTCACTTTTGCGTAGAATTAGGGCACATATTTGTATTTTACATTTTTATTTTTTTCCGGCCTTTAAATATTTTAAAAAAATCGGAGTGTTATTTAAGGAAACTCTAACCAGTGAAGATAAGATTTACAAGTTCCCCATTTTTCTCTGTGTATATAAAAACAACGTTAATCTATGGATAGTTCAAGATCAAACGTAATTTAGCAATGGTAAAGAATAGATGGAAGGGAGAAACATCAAACACTAAATGGAGTTGCCATAAATTCATAACATTTTGAACAAAAAGGATTTCACACTTTGAGACAGTGTTGTGCAAAGGCAAACCGTCGCCGATAAAATATTAAATCCTGCAAATCCAGAAATCTTTAACACTTCATAATTTATGTTTGTCACAAAAGAGAATGATATATTATTTCGAATTTTTCGGATATCGCCTTCCTTTCCAAACTTTTGTAGTGCGTTAGAACAACTACAACTACTCGGAATGTTCTGGCAAGAGGTATCAAAATTAGAATGCAGAGATAGTTTCTACTTAGAAAGAAAATCAAGAGGACTTAAGGCGATAGCCCCAGCTGCGATTGGTGATCATTAGCCAACTTCTGAAGATGAAGTCATATCAAAAAAGTTCAACGACAAAAAATAGTAGATAATTTGTCAAATGTAATCAGTGTTTGAAATTGACATCATCGCGATGCATCTGATGGAGTGTGAATAAACCATAACACTGTGGCATATGTGACGCGCAAAATAGAAAGGGACCTAAGGGTAAAAACCAGTTTTGTTCAGGAGAGCCATTTTAAAGAAAAAACGTGAAAATTGATTTTTTTTACCCTTAGGTCCCTTTCTCTAAGCACTGTCACATATGCTTTTTCGATCACATCGGTATTTTATCCATTTTGTTATGCATAGTTCAATTTTTGTTGTCGTTAAGCTAAGTTCATTAGATAAAAAGAAAATAACTTTTCACTAGAAATATCGTATACGAGTACGTTTTTAGTTTACAGTGCCACTTTTGTGACCGGGCTGACAAAGAAGCTGCCACTTGGCATGAATAATAATGACTAACACGTAAAAAAATCACAAGAAACCTGATCGTACTGCGACAATGTGCTACCAATTCCACAACGCCCACATTCACCTGCCGTATTTAATAAGCTGACAATGCGACCGCAAATGATGCGCAACTATGACAGTGTCATAACTTTTAACTTTTAAAGACTAAAAAAGTAAAAATTAACCGAAACAATCAATTGTAAAAACCTTTTTTAATGTACCACCAAGAACATCATCACTAAAGTCCATTGAGTTGTTTAAACGATCATTTATATAAAGGGGTTTCAAAGGACATAACAATTTTATATATTAATAATACACGAAATATTTAAGATATAGAGTTCAAATTTATTCCAGGTGCAGTGCAAATGTTACATTTTAAGAATGAAATTCGATTTCGCTCATATGAACACGTGTACAGCGATCTATTCTTTGGACCCAATTTTTCACCACTCTTGCACACATTTCGACCGGAACGTTGGCAATTTCTCGTTGGGTGTTGTCTATCTCAAGCTAACATGGCATGATATCGTTCTCCATTGACGCTAACATGACGATTGTTTCATCGACGAAAAAATACGGCCCAAACCACACCACACAGGCATGAAAACCACACCAAACAGTAATTTTTTGCTGATGCCATTGTGTCTCTTCAAGCACATGAGGGTTTGGTGTTGCCCAATAACGCATATTTTGTTTATTGACAAAACCACTCAGCCAGAAAAGAGCTTCATCGCTGAAGATGATGTTTCGATGAAATTCTGGATTTTCGTGAAGAGCCACCACCGACGCAGAATTTCGGTAGTATTCGTGCTTTTTAATGAATTCCAAATGTTGTTCGTAAGTGAACTTTACCTTGATGAAAATGTTAAAATGATCGTTAAAAATGTTTGAGGTTGCGTTGACATGAAGATACAAAATTGTTATGTCTCTATTGGAAAACCCTTTATAAGAAAATAAAACCAAAGCTTTAAAGTATGCCTTCAGACATGCACACCCCAAGTCAGCATGTGTAGATTACACGTGACAACCGATTCAGATAAACCGATTGCAATTATCTGCAATGAAAGATAATGCCAATATCCAAATGCATTTTCATACAACTGTGACAAGAGATATGAGATGTCCACCTCCGCAATAGGCGTGAAAACCCTTTTATTGTAATCTCCTCTTAACAAATTTGCAATGGTCAGTTTGAGAATCGAAGATGTTTATCCCGTACCTAATCTGTTTTTCATGTGACTACCGCATGGGCTTCATTCCGAAATGTTGTGTCACTTGCAGCGTGATATTTGTAGACCGACCAATGGAACTCATTGACACAAACGAGACAAAAGGGATCAGCACGCTAGGCGCAGCATGCGCTTACAAGAGGATCAGGCACGACACACACACACGCACTCACACATCACGGAGTAGCAGGACTTATGGCATTGTCGTATCGCCAGCAACACTAGGTCAGCGAGTAGCTACTCCACAAACCAGCACACAATTCCACTTAAATTTCTTAGAATTATTCATAATCAGCGACACAATACCAACATTAAGCAAATCCACTGGCAACAACAAATGCACTTCGAGCACATACACAGTCTACGCATGCGTACATGGATGTAGGTACGAATTTCACACTGTGCCAGGGAGAAGGCGACTCCGTCGTTTCTGCTCGTCGGGATAGTCCATACGAGTACTTAGTAACGATCAAATAAAATGCGTTTTCCCCGGGTTTCAGGCGCATGCGTGGAATCTGATGCGCTAAAACAGGCAAGAACACTTAGGATGCGCATGTGTGACATATGTTTCACATACATACGCATATTTTTATGACCTTCCAACAAATTGCTCATAAACCCATCATCTCTACTACAAAGTTATATACACTGAACCAAAAGTGGTTGGTAATATTGAATAAAATGGTTCGTAAATAATTACTGAAAAAAAATAGTTGAATAAGCAGGGGTTTTATTCCAATCTACGAGTAGATAAAAATATTAAAAATTTAGTTCTTTTTAGTTTATTCAGTAAACACAAATTTAAGTTAAATTTGTACGTTACTTTCAAAGAATGTCTTCAAATATACTCAATAATGAAGTCGAATGAACAAATATAGAGGTAAATCGGTAGTAAGTTTTCAAATTAATTTTAAGCAAAAACAACAGAAGCCATTGTTCGAATAAACAGCCTTCAATGATGTAAAATTGAAAACAACTGTCTGTTGATCTGACAATATATTGTCAAGTTTACTTCTACTTCTTCTTCTTCAGAAGAAGAACACAATACTTTCAAAATATGTAATACATATCGTGGCCATAGTATAAAAAGGCCCTAACCCATCAAAAACACTTTTTACAGGATAAGGAAAAAACTTAACAAAACAGAAATAATATAGCTACACAAACATTGCCAAAAAAACTTTTTATTAAAAATAAACGAGGAATTCAGATTTAAATACATATATAACATAACATAGGAAAATGAAAAAGTGTTATTCTTTCCGCTCCCCGCTCATTTTCTAGTATATTGGGCATCAAAAATAATATCCGTGTAGAAATTTTTTCAATCGGATGGAATCCGGCCAGTCCGTCACGTTTATAAATGAAATTACTAATTTACATTTGAAAATAATTTCGACTCAATTTTTAAGTTTGACCTATCAAAAATTGTGTAAGAGAAAATTGTTTGCCTGTATATTTGCAATGCTTAAGGTGTATTTTTCGAAAGTCGCCTGGCTAACGAGTTATAGCTCACCAAAGCTTGCAACTAGTTTTACTCCATTTTTAGGGTGTGATGGTTCTACCAATGGACTTTTTCCTTTGCGGTAGAAGCTCATATTCGGCACTTATATCGGTTTTGTAATAAATATACCTCAAGTCATTGTATTAGGGATCGGATCATGTTTACAGTAGGGTCTCCATTGCTCCTTACTTTTTTGAATATTAACAACAATTCATATTGACCTAACCGAATTAACAAAAAAGCATATTAACCTGGGCGAAATAATCATAGAGCAGTTGGTGCACTTGTAAGGGGTTGGAGGTTTTGCGGCTTCTCTTATAATATCAACCAATTGAGATGGAAGGTACGCGTGTATTTGGTTTTTGCTAGTGATCTCTCAATGAGTGAATGGGTAGCATCACACTTTTACGATTTACGAATGTCCATTTTTTAAGTACTTTTGTTCTATTGTTACATGGGCTTCCTCACAAAAGAGAGTAAAGCATTGGCTAAAGAACTGTTACGGTTCTGGTAACAGCCGTCGGAATAAATGATAATATGGTGAGCTTCGGGATGGCGATTGTAAAAATTATGTAAATGCTTAGAGTAGAGTTTGTCATCAGTCTTATCCCACACATAGTTATCAGAATCATGGGTGATAGGATTGTAAATTGTAAAATTATCAACTGTAAAACGACAAATATACGAGAAATGAGTTAGGGCTTTATTCCTTCTGAGACTGGAGATGTAAAAGACCGCCACCGGTCGGGACGCCCAAGCTCTGTTCGAACACCGCATGTCATCAAAGCCGTTAAGAATTCACAGAAATCCGCCCCGAAAACAGAAAATCATGGCCCTTGAAATGAATATCACGCAAAAGTCCATGAGTCGAATCATTAAAAAAGACTTGGGACTTGGAGCTTTTAAACGACGTATCGGACATTTATTGACTGCAGCTTTAAAAAAAATAGGATTGAAAAATGCAAACGTCTTTTGGTGAAGCACGCTGATAAGACAGAAAAATTTTGTTCACGATGAAAAAATTTGTACCGTTCAGGAAAAATTAAACAAGCAAAATGATAGAGGGTGGAAAAGGGTCATCAGTCATGGTTTGGTGGGGAGTCTCTTACGATGGGTTCACTGACCTGCATTTCTGCGAACAAGGAGTCAAAACATCGCCCAAAGTTTACCAAGAAACCGTTTTGGAAGCTGTTGTGAAGCCGCTTAACAATTCCCTGTTCCAAAACCAGCCATGGACTTTCCAGCAGGATTCTGCTCCGGCCCATAAGGCTAAAACGTCCCAGCCCTGGCTTCGAAACAATTTACCAGCGTTCATTTCCTCTGAAGAATGGCCCTCAGGCAGTCCAGATTTGAACCCATTGTATAACAAATTGTAGACGGTTTTAGAGGAAGTTCTGCTTCCGCGACGAACCAAAAGACATATACTTAAAGTGTCTGTCCCAGGCCAAAGAGTGTTTGTTTCGGGTCAATCCGGTACACAGATCCGGCAGTCATGGGATAGTAATCTACTAGTCTCCGTGATAGAAAGCCCATGCGAAACGGAATTGGTGGAAGTGATATTGCGCTATGAAGATTGCTCTTCGCACAGTTCGAAGGCTATACGCAAAGGGTAATTCTCATTAATCATAGTGAGACTCCCGTATAAGTCATTTGATTAGTAGCCGAAGTAATCGTTGCCAATGACTGCTGAAGAAAAACCTTGACGGGCTTAGAAACAGCTGTACAGTCTGCCTGGCAACCGTAGCCAATACAATTTACCAATTTTTTAGTTGATTCTGAAAAAGAAACAACAAAAAGGTCTCGAACCAGAATAAAAACTATTCAAGTCAAAATAAACAAAATAAATGTTATTCTTTTAAAGGACATTAAAAGTCACAAATGATTTAAATTATTGAATATTCTAAAAACATTTCTTAAGTTTTTCTTAAAAAATTAAGGAATTCGCTGTTAAAATGTCAGATTGGTACTCGTACTATACTAGTATTAGTGTGAGTCGACTTATCAATCGATATTTTGCCATCGACTTTTCGACAGGTTTTGGCATGAGTAAATAAAAGTTCAACTACGACATACATATCAAATAATCATTTTCGTGGAGCCCAAGTTTAAATTTTTTGATTTTTTCTTAACTTTTATTTTTAAGGTGTTTTTTTAGTAGATAATAAAAAATATATTTTTTTAAATATTACCTTTTCAAGGTGACATACAATGCATGGGAATAGAAATACGACTGATTCGATTCTCAGTAGTATTTCTGTCCTCGCGCGCTCATATTTTATATTGTATTGCATGTGGCAATGTAAGACAATACTCGTATTTGTATGTAAATTTACCCTAAGCATTTTGTCTTCAATTATCGTACAGTGGATATTCTTTTTGAAGCTCATTGGAGACTAAGACGTGAAGAAGGCAGTGTTTTGTAAGAAATATAAAGCAGGTACTTTGTTATTCACCTCGTGTTGCTATTTGTCACTATCCGTGGTGAGTATGTTAAATGTCCTACAGTAGAATCTTGATAATTCGTACCCGTAATTTGTAAAAATTCTATATATGTGACAGCACATAGAGAAAGGAGGGACCTTAGGGTAAAAAAACAATTTTAATTTTTTTTCTTTTTTTGATGTGGACAACATCTGAGCATCGAATGAGATCCGATGCCCCAAAAATGTTTCCTCCCAGAGATATGCGCGTTTTATGAAAGTGAAGTCGACGATTCTAAGCGCAAATAGAAAGGGACCTAATCTTTAAAATGGCTCTCCTGAACAAAACGATCCCATGCCCCAAAAGTGTTCCCTCCCAGAGATATGCGCGTTTTATGAAAGTGAAGTTGACGATTCTAAGCGCAAATAGAAAGGGGCCTAATCTTTAAAATGGCTCTCCTGAACAAATCTGGTTTTTAACCTTAGGTCCCTTACTATGTTGTGCGTCACATATTTTAAAATCGTCGTTTATATATTTTTTTGAGTTACAAAAACTGTTTAACTTCGTAGAAATCGTATTTGGCTGTTTTTAATCTGTTATAACTCGTAATTAAAAGCTTTGGTGAAATCATGACTTTATACCATACTTAGAATTTAATTTTCCCTCCTTCGTAATAACATACGAATGTAACGTCCTGAGTTTAAAATATTATCAAATTTTGATCGAGAATTTAATTTTAACGACACCTTTTCTAGGGATTTTGTGTATTTAGAAATGGTGAAATAATAGGTTCTCATTTTTTTTAAAAATCTTACAAAGCAACCAATGGTGATTCCTGTATTTTCCGTATTAGTATAATCAAAAGAACAAGAAACAAACCCCCACTTTCATAAAAACAAAGAACATTTTTATAAAGAAGATTTGAATAATAAACCTTCCGAAAATTTGTATGAATATGGCCCAAAATGTCCCTTCTATTTACTTTAAGAAGAACATTCAAATAGATTTTGCTTGCTTTGTAAGTGAAATTGTGTAAAAATTAAAAAATAACTTCGAATAGAATCACAAACTTTCAAAACAAGTAATGTAAACAAAGCAAACCCTTATCACCAATTGGCCAATATTCAGCACCAAATGTTCTACACGTATCCAGAAATTTGTAAGACGCTAGCTTTGGCCAGTTGGACTCCACTAAGCTTCCAGCAGAAACAGGGACATCGATAATTTTTTTTTACGATGTTAAAAAAAATTATTTAAATCAAGACAGTTTGTCACGATGTTACAAACACGAACCATAACGAACCATTATTAAAAAAAATCTAGTAGCAAAAGCTTAAGTTAGACAACGTTGTGGAGATCTTTAAATTAATGTCATATTTGGATAGTTGAGGAAATTTCATTGTTTTTTGTAAATCGGTTGAACATTTACTTATATGCAGAAGCTATATCTAAATCTGAACAGATTTTCTCCAATTTCAACAGCGTCTGTCCTTAGCACCAGGAACTTACTCGGCCAAATTTCATCAAGATTAGATTTATTATAAGGGGCTTCTGGAGCTAAACACACAAAAATCGGATGAGCATATATGTGGAAACTATATCTTAATCTGAACCGAATGTTAATTTTACGAGGGTTGCTATTTATGTTTCGAGTCCTGATAATACTAGAGTTCCATTGGAAACTCTGACATTTTTTAGCATAACTTCACTCAGAACGTTTTATCATTTGAGGGCGAATTGTTTTGTCTACAGTGTGTTGAAGAATTCATTCCAGTCAAAAAATGGAATTATTCCGTAAACATTTTCGTGCGATGATTTTTTACGATTTTCGGCGTGGGTTGACGAGACAAGAGTGTTTAAATCAACTTGTTTCGATTCTTGGCGATTAAGCACCATCAAAAACCACTGTTAATCGCTGGACCAAGATTTCAGTCTCGGACGCCGTTCGCTCCAGGATGAATTTCGTGAAGGACGTCCAACTTCGGTCACTTTGCCAGAAACCATCGATGCTGTGCGTGAACTGATTAAGCAAGACCGATATGTGACACACCGTGAGATTGAGGCATCCTTTGACAGTAGTATGATAAGCATTAAAAAAAGGCTAGTATGGATTGGTGCAGAGATGTTGAAAAACTATAACTGCGGTAGCTCAAAGGCAGAGTATAACATTGTCACGGGTGACGAATCATGGATCTATGCATATGAACCCAAAACAAAGCAATCGACCGTATGGGTCTTTCAAGACGAGCCAAATCCAACAAAAATTGTTCGTGGAGGAAGTACATCGAAGCAAATGATTGCGTTTTTTCGATATAACAGGCCATGTTCCCAAAGTATCTTTTGTGGAACGTAGGAGGTCAATTCTGAGTGGTATACAACCATCTGTTTGCCAACAGTGTTCGAAAAAATGAGATAAAGTAAGAGAAGAAGGATCATTATACATCACCACAATGCGAGCTATCAAACATCAGCTGAAACGATGAGCTATTTGACCACCCAAGATGTCGAATTGATGAGCCATCCGCCGTAAAGCCCTGATTTGGCACCCAATGACTTCTGCTTATTCCCTAGCATCAAGAAAAAAATGCGTGGTCAACGTTTTTCATCGCCCGAAGCAGCTGTTGAAGCGTTAAAAAATCATGTTTTGGAGGTGTCTCAATCGGAGTGGAAAAGGTGCTTTGAAAATTGGTTTGTGTGCATGCAAAAGTGTATTGATCTTAAAGGAGGATATTTTGAAAAACAATAAAACCATTTCCAATGATAAATTATTGTGTTTTTATTCCCGGAGCCGAAATATAAATAGCAACCCTCGTATTAGCATCCTTCCTTGGTCCAAAAACCTTAAGAATGCCAAAAATCATCAAATTGGATGTAATTTGTGGCTTCTAGAGCTTAAGACATGAAATCAATTTCATAACGCCCTTTCTTGGCCCAAAAAAGACTAACTCATGCTATGTTTCATCAAGATTGGCTTATAGTTAAAACCATAAAATCGGATAAACACGCTTGTGAGAGCCATGTCTAAATCTGTAACGATTTTCTTTAATTCTAATATCATCCTTCCTTGGTCCAAAATTTCAAGAAGATCAGCCAACAACTACGACCTGTTGTTTGTTGACATAAGAGACATAAATGGAATGAGCTGGTGATTATACGTCGATCGGTATACTAAACGTGGGTGCAGCTTAAATATTGTTGCTTGTTGCATAGTTTTGCTATGAAACTAACTTAAAATACCCAGTCCAACAGAGTGATGCACACCATAAATACATTTGTGAATTCAACTACACATTTGCGTTTAATTAAGTTGAACTAAACTTAAATTATTCAAACTATAGTTTTAAACTTTCACATAATAATAATGGGTGATCCAAGTAGAGATACTTAACAGTAATTTAGCGGCATTACATTTACTTACATTACTTATTATCTTAAACAACAACCAATTTTTTGGTGGCGTCCCATTTTCCCGAGTAACGGCCACACAATGACAATAAGTATTGTTATATACTACCTTAATGAATTCTTTTCAGAGTGGGGCTGCAAGGCGGTTAAATATTAATTTTTTTAAAAAAAAAAGTACTTATAGCCAACAATCTATAACGGCAACCCACAAACTTAGTTCCAATAATCATCTTAGTCTGTTAGGATTACCGACACTTGTTTTCTTGAACCAAAAGTGTCAGTTCAATAGCCTTTTTTTGCCAGAGTCGTGTCATGCTGTCATGCTATTTTTGTTTAGAATTTTTTGGCATTTTATCATGGAAAGACTTACGCCTGAACAACGTTTACAAATCGTTCAACTTTATTACGAAAATTCACGTTCTGTGAGAAATGTGTTTCGTGCACTTCGTTCAACTTATGATCAACAAAATCGGCCTAACGAGCATTCTATTCGCACACCATCACCCATCTTGAGACCCAGCATTCATTATTGGATAATATTCGACCGATAAGACCACGTCCAGCACGCAGTTAAGAAAATGTAGCGGCCGTAGCTGAGAGTGTACACCAAGACCGTGGAGAGTCGATTCGGCGCCGTTCGCAGCAACTCGGACTGACGTATGGAACGACTTGGAGTACTTTACGTCGAGGTCTTTAATTGGAAGCGTACAAAATACAGCTTCTGCAAGAACTGAAGCCCACCGACGTTCTCAAGCAACAAAGCTTAGCTCCTAGGGGGATATGTAAAGTCTAAAGTTTATGCGAACAAACCCGCTTCGATTCAGGCCTTGGAACAAAACATCACGCGTGTCATTCGCCAGTTACCAGTCGAAATGCTCTAACGACTCATCGAAAATTGGACTCAACGGATGGACCATCTGAGATCTTCAAAAAATAAATGCCAAAGAATGTTCTTTCAACTGATAATAAACATTCCCCATTCAATTTGAATTTTTTGTGTTTTTTCTTTAAAAAAGTAGGGAGCCTTGAAATGGATCACGCGCTGTAATAAAGTACAATTATTTGGTTTTTGATTTAAAATAAGTTTCAAAGACAATTTCTAAATTCGACAACGAACAGATTTTCTGATTTGTTTTGAAAGAGAGTTCTGAAGATTTCTAAACTTAACGTTCTAGTTCTAAATATACGTATATTTGCGAACACATCCTCACACATGTCTAATAATATTCGTGTAGATATATACTCGTATAACGCGGTTTTTAAGACCGAAAAACAGAATATGTTACAAAAAAGAAAAGAATTATATTGTAATCAAAAAAATGTTTTTATTCTAACCATTAATAAATTTCATTGACTTATAAAACCCATTTCGGGAATATGGACGATTATCTAAGCTAAAAATAACAAAGTAGTCTATAAGTTGCGTAAATTGATAACAGATTTGGATAATTTGTCGGCGTTGTTAATGCGCAGTACGGTTAGATGACTTCATTCGTAACTTCTATCTAAGAAAAAAACACAATATTTTAACTTATTATCCAGAAAACTATAATAAAAATTCCACTTTCTTTTATACTTCAATCAGTATTTCAGAATATTGTCAAATAGAAACTGCCACTTTTGGAAAAGAAAAAAATATAAGTATGTTTCTATTTGTAATATGGATTTTGGCAATCAGTTAACGAACGTTGAAATTTCAGAAGATTAAAAAAATCTGATAGACTGTAGTTTTTTAGTTTCAAACGCTTTATGATTTGTCGGGTACACGTACAGTTTTTGATGAAGGGAATGACTTGATAGGTACGTTTCTTCGAGCTAAAGTCCACCAAATCAAAATGGAACATTTTTTTCAAAACGTGAATTGCAACATGGCGTAGTTAAATCTGGCTCTATGATAGTTTTAAAACTGCCATGATTGTCGTCGTTATGGTCGACAGAAAACGTTACCTCAAATGGAAACCCCGAGTCGTATGGGAATTTTCATTTGCCACATTTTGGTTTATCGCGAACCTCCCCAGTGCACACGCACACTCACACACATAAATATTATGCACTGTGTTCATGTTTGTTCATATGTATTGATATTGTTACTGTTTGTTGTTGCATCGCTGGAAACAACGTGAAAAGCACAAATTAAAAATAAACCGAAACGAAACTGGTTTTAAGTAACCCTTGTGATCATTCAGTTAGTCGAACAAAACGACGGGCAAACCGTCATAATCCGTTCGATACTTACCACGTTCGCACCCAAACAGATGTGCATGCATGTGCGTGTGTGTGTTTGTGTTTGTGCATGAGCTCGCATCTCCACACACATGCATGTGTGTGAAGCTCACGCCGAGTCGGCGAGGCATTGCTCACATGTGCGACTGACTAAATTGAGGTTTGTTGCTGTTTTCGCGCTTTGTTACGCTTTTAATTCGCACACATTTCACACAACCCTGCGAGAGTGCCCACCCAACCGTGTGCAAATAATGCACCTCTGCGTCCTTTCTCTTCCATCTCGCGGTTGGATTATATCCAACTGCCGCACAGTGTGCGATGGTATTCATTTTGTATTTTTGGTACAGGCCACTATTTTCAAAAAGGGCAAAAACAAAGAAAACAACCAGACGAATAACATAACAACTTGTATAAAATTATTGATATCTCGCTGAAGGAAGAGAGGGAGGCGAGGGGACCTGATAGCATTTTTGGACAAACAAATCTCGTGGCCATTGCGCTTATTTTTTCTATATCAACTGCTAAAAAGGCTTAGGTCGTTGTGCCCGATTATATTACTTATACATATACCATTCACTTCTGGATGCCCAGAAAAGCCAGCTGAAAATAAATAGGTTTGTGGAACCCCATGACGGGCTCTAATTTTATCCAGCTTTAAAAACTAATGTAATATTTTAGTTTGCGAGAAAATTACATTATTTTGCTAAAATCGGTTGAACATATATGTTGGAGCTTAATCTTAATCTAAATCGATTTTCGATTTTTAACTTTATTAACGTCCTTCCTTTGTTCAAAAAACTAACGTGAGCCAAATTTCATCCAGATGTGATGTAAGGTGTGGCTTCTGGAGCCAAAATAAAAGTAATCGGATGAACACATATGTGGGAGCTACATATATCAAAATCTGAAACGATTTCTTCAATTTTAATAGAGTCCGTCCATGGTCCGAAATCGTACTTCTGGCAAATTTAATAAAAATCTGACAACAATTGCGGCCTGAAGTTCAATTGCAAGCTTTAGATGTACAGACGGACGGACAGTCAGGCATCGTTAAATGTAATCACCTAGTAATTCTGAGTCGATCGGCGAACTTAAAGGAGGGTCAGCTCAAAAATTTGTTCTACTTACAAACATTTGCCTAATTCATAATACCCTATTTAACAGAGTAGTGCAGGGACCTTAAATCAGATAACAAACTCTTTGTCTGATTGAATGGGAAAACAACTACATAATAGTCTTGATAAACCTGAATAGGCCTTACTTACATCAACTAGTCGTCTCTTCCCATAGAAATCATTCAAAATTTGGCATTTCCGATTTTGTTTGCACCCTGTAGGAAATGTGTTACAGACCATTTATGGCCAGGAAATCAGGCCTATGATTTCTGCTGTAGACATTTAATATTTGCTTGTCATTGAGAATCAATCAACTAGTAACCTTGGAACTACTGATTAGATAGTTCTTACGGAACCACGTGTAGGCATTGGAACAAGTGATTCATTACAACATTTTAGTAATTTTTGTCATCACTTTTGGAACATTTTGTTAGACTTTCACACCACTGAATATGTACGAGTACGAGTACTATCCAATTACTATCATAAGGAGACCAGATAGTTTGGACCAGATAGTCTGAAGTCGATTTTAATATTTGTAGTCAACAGTTATCAATTATTTTACTTGATTCTTACACTAGTAACAAAAGAAGGGGTATACTTTGACACAGGTCCATTTATTTTGTAAATTTTATTTATTTATTTATTTTATTAGGGAAAAAATATTAATTAGACTACTTTATTTCAGTCTTTTGTGTTGAGCCTTTTTAAATACTTTACATATATGCAATTTACTTGACACTGAAGCTTTTTTTCTTACTCTGCGTATTTTTCAACTTCTGGTGAATTGAAATAATTGTAAAAAAACTCACAATCAATATTTTAAAGGACTTTTCTACGCTGACACTGAACAAACATGAAGTAAAAAAGCTTCAGTGCGCCCGGGCCTTAAATCTTTAATTGGTTTCCTACAGGGTATGTTGATTCTGCAAATAAGGGTACTCACGACCATCATTTTCGTTAGCGCTTTTCAGTTTGGACCTTAGAGCACCTCGAAATGGACATCAATTTTGCTGGAACAATTTACTCTTCTGACAAAGCTAATTTTTATCTCGGCGGCTATGTTAACAACCAAAATTGCCGAGCTGCCTCAAAGCTAATGCAGAGGGTGAGGATTTTGTAGTGGTGGCAGCATTGCCACATTTTTTACCCTACACCACACAGTGGTACAGGGTATTATGACTTAATGCTGATGTTTGCAGCACCTTAAAGGAATGGAGATACCCCCAATGTAAGGTATACCGATCGAATTAGAACCACTACCTGACTCCATTAAGCTATGCGTCCGTCTGTCCATCTGTTGTTGTAATCAAAGTACAGGTCCATTTTTGAACCGATTTTGATGCCACATGGTAGATATTTCTAGTTTGGTCTACATCGGTCCATATTTTAATATCGCACATAAGGTTTACCCGATTACAGAACCTACAGCTCTAAAAGCCACACATTTCATTCGATTTCGACCAACACGCACAGAGCAACACCAACGTCCATCTGTGGTGAAATTAATCCACAATACCCTACAATACCTTTGTGAGGTATCGTGATGGACCGATGGTTTAAAAGCAATTCATTTACGAATGGCCCTCAAGGCAAATATCCAACCGAATGAAATTGGGATGAAAGGATGTGCTTGTTGGCCGCCGTGGTATGATGACTAGCGCCCACGAGTATTATACATGTTAAACCAGGTTCAACTCCGAGTAAGAGCATGTAACAGTTTTTTAGCGGCAGGTTTCCACCTAGTAAATGCCGGTGACTTTGAACAGTAGGTCCCGGCTAGGGAGTATAAGAATTATATCATTCACACTTTGCTGCCTTACAGGGGTGTTGAAGGACTTAAGTAGTAAGTAAATGAAATTGTGACCGCAAATAATGGGATTGTTTGCTCTTACAAAAAAAACACAAATATCCCGACATTTTTGTTATTTTTGTTTTGGCACTTGGTAAATTGGCGTGGCGTGGGCACGACACGGACAACACCATCTGTGATTTTTTTAGCTTCGTAACGTCTGTGGCAATTCGAATAAAAAAGCCATATACATACATAGCTCCAGAAAATATGTCATTTACAGGTAAGTGGAACGAGACAACGTAGTAAACCAAATTTGCCGACAATGTCTGATATCAGAAAATGCTGAACAATATCTGAACTCTATCGAGAATTCTTACCGAAATCGTTACGAAATCTGTTCGGTTTGTCTGAGGATTTTTTTTCAGAGAAGTAGTTTAGAATTCGTGTCAACCCTCTCATATGTTTTTCGTTACGAACTCGGTAAGAATTCTGATCCGAAATCGGAACATTTTGCCGATTCTGACCGAATTCTGAACGTTTGGTTTGCTGGGAAGTTTCACGTTTACCCCTCTACTGCCTGTTGAGACTGGCATATACTTTATAATAGTGTTTGCACTCGTTTCCTTGCAGATAATAGGCTTGTTCTATTAATACTAGAATATTAAACGAGTAAGTGTTCGTTCAGGCGATAACTACAAAATTCAACGCGAAATTTTGTGAAACTTCTTTGTATACAAAAAAAAACTGATTGGCTTGAAAATTTTATTTGAAATTGTTCTTAGAAAAAAATGTTATTTAAGAAATACTATAAGCGATGAAGAGCCGAGCTTGTTTTAACTCGCCAAAGGTTATTCTTGAATAACTTTCATCCCAAAAAATTTTGTTATTTAAAACAAACGGGGTTTAGCACAAAATGTCTTAAGTTTTCTGTAAACCATTTTTTTATTGTAGTAGAAAGGTGTAAAGTTATCGCGTTAGCGCCCTCCTTAACGAGTTGCTAATGGAACACGTTTAATGGTTCAATTTCCAACCATTTGCTTGATTTGTATCGGAAAACGAGCTAAAAACAGCTACTAGATTTGGTTGCGTATTCATCTGAATAAGCCCTTAAGGGATATTGAAAAAAACTCCAAAGAATTTAAAAACATGACGGCTAGAACTCCATTCTTCAGTTGTATGAGGTTGGATTAAAAGCTCTGCGGAACGCCCGTTTTACATTTTATGAGAAATAATACTTTTTCTTTAGCTTCAGATCAGATTCGCAAAACGGGTATGGGCAGACGCGATGACAAGTTATTTACTGAGTGCCCATAGAACAATAAGCGGATTCCGGACCATATCGGATGAAGCCGCTAGTGGCAGGGATGATGCCGATCGAGACAAGAACCTGCTAAAAGAAGAGACAGATTAAAGACCGAAAGAGAGGTCTCAAAGGAAATGTGGCAAGCTAGGTGGGGCAGCAGTACGAAAAGTAAATGGACGCACCCACTTCCCACTTACGTATCCTAATACAATTCCTAACAGGTCATGGACCAAACTGTGTGGAGGGGAAGGCAAACGTAGAACACGTAGACTTTCCGGGCCCCGAAAATGTTTTGGAATTTATCAGAGCGGAACGCATTCGAAACCTCGAGCAAGACAAGAGGATGTAACGATAGCGTAAATGCTGAATTAATGTCCGACGGTAGTCCCGTGGGGGGAAATAATTGAAGTGTAGGGCGTGTAGTTCAGAACGTAGGTGTCAGCAATGGAGAATCGTGCATACCTGAGGCGGGGGCTGATTGTATCATAAAAAAATTCACACCTTGCATACTTGCAATGAATATGGACTATGGGATGAAGTTTGTAACTAAAGCAAAGGATATTTAGTGCAGCTAAACGGGCACCAAATTGGGTGCACATTCAGCAAAATTGCAAACGAAATCGTCAGATTATCGCCATTTGCGAGCATGCAGCGGCGCAACGTCATCGTGTGCAGTTGGCTGTGTGAATGATGTGCACTTGTGGCTGTGCATTCATTAACCACGCCCAATCTATTCATACTTTGTGCAGTATGTCCATCAGAGTGTGTGTGTGTGTGTGTGTGTGCATGTATCTGCGGACTCGTACATGTGCACACATCCATATGCATATGTGAGTGCATGTTTATTTTATTAGCATTTTGATAATTGGTTTTTTTAATGATTTCGTTTTAGCAGCTGATCCCTTTTCTTTCTTCGTTCGCTTCGCTTCGCTTTTTGTCTTGTGCTTTCAGTGCAGCTCCTCTTCGGCTGTTTAATTAACATTTTTATTCGCTCGTTTATTCTGCGAAATTGTTGATGAAGATGAACCCTTCGCACACATACTCGTACAGGGGCGAGACAGAAACACACACTTGCACAAGTACGTAATATAGATGAACGCCGTCAGTTTTTTAAAAAATGGAGCCTATCGCCAGACGTGGACTCATTTCCACGTAGCTCAACTAGCACAGCTTTAAGACAACGGACGCAATACAATGTACTCGTGTAAGAAAAATGAAGACTTGTCGGAATCACATCATCATAATAATTCCGATACGATCATGAATGCAGGGTTTTTTAAATTTTCCTTACAGACGAGAATGAATTCAACACTGCAACAAAGATACCTTCGAAAAGGGAAATTCTATTTTTTCACACGGACAACATTCTCATGACAAATGAGGAGGTACTTTTCAAAACATGATTATTCCACTTTTGAAAAAAAAAAAAATTATTTTTTTTGTTTGGTAGCATTGAATACTCTGCGAAAATAAAATGTTTCAAAATGTCAATAATTACACCAGGAAAATAATTGAAAAATGCATGATTTCATCAAAAGTAGATTATTCCACTTCAGAATGACATTATCCATTTCAAATATACATTTTTGGAACAAAATATGATTAATCCAGAAGAAAAAATAAAAAAAAAAATTAATTTCTTTAGATTAAAATGAACCTAATGTTGTTTTATTTCAACTTAATATATCTGATACCTAATTAGTTTCAGCAAAACAAGATTAATCCACAGTGGTTTAAATCAAAACATGATTATTCCAACCAGCCGCATCAAAACATGATTATTCCATTTTAAATAATGCATTTATTCCAAATATAGAAGTGCCAACTTTTTAAATCCTACACAAAACATTGACTAATCTTTACGCCTTTAATAATGCACCAAAATTTCGGGTTAAATATATAGGGGCATACCCAAGAAACTATTTTCTCAATTTGTGCAAAAACACAAAAAGTGGAATAATCATGTTTTGAAAAGTACCTCCTCAAATGTTAAACGGTGCAAGGTGTCGTTTTGAATTATTACATAAGTCCACCTTGGGGGTAAGTGGCTTAAATCACAATCAAATATTGTGAAAATTTATTTTAAATTCTGCAACGTGTATAGAAAAAACCAAGTAAGGGCCGTAGATTTTATACTTTCCACAATGTATTGCCTTGTAGTATGGCATTGACAGTATTGGGTAGTAAGGTTGTTGTTGGGTCCATCTTTGACATAACTACACTTTTGGGACACTATGGACCATTGTCCTATTTAGATTCGTGAAGATAATGATTTGCCCCCATGTGTGCAAAGTTTTCCTTATACTTTCAGCACCTCCACTTCTTTGAAATGACATTCAGAATTTTACTTAACCATTTTTGAGGAAAACAATATTCCTGCCGTAAGTGCCGCTGCGGACGTTACAACCAAGGGAAGTAGTTCTTAACGTCAATCTACATATTTGACGCGCAAAATAGAAAGGGACCAAAGGGTAAAAACCAGTTTTGTTCAGGAGAGCCGTTTTAAAGATTTAAATACGTGTATCTTTGGTGTACCATCACTTTCATAAAACGCGCATATCTCTGGAAGGGGAACACTTTTGGGGCATGGGATCGGTCTCATTCGATGCTCAGATGTTGTCCACATCAAAAAAAAAGTGAAAATTGATTTTTTTTACCCTTAGGTCCCTTTCTCTATGCGCTGTCACATATGCATATATTTAGCAAATTTTGCTAAAAAAAATTGTAATACACAGAAGAAAGAGGGATATTTAAGAACAATTAAATAGCTCTAATAACGTTGAAAAATGTCGTGGTTCGATCAAGTAAATAAAACAACAATATTCTGTTACTTCACACTAATTTATTTTTGGACACGCCCCATTGGGTGACCTCCACTCAAATGACCTTGTTCCAGTGCAGATAAACACTAACATAACTCGTCACCTGATGCCTAGAATTCGCTTAAATTGTGAATTCAGAAATATTTGCATAACAATTATCTACGCGCGTACGACAGCGATTGGTAGGCACGCCCCATTCAGGTAATTCCTGTGCAAATGACAATTCCGCCCCCTTTTGGTATTCGCATAATGTTTTTAATACTGTTCATATGATTTTGCTGAAAAATAATGAAAAGTCGATTATAATGTAAAGTAACTGATGAGAAATTGGATTCATAATCACGCCCCTACTTGTATCTCCCACACATAATACACTACCCCATTAGACAAATATGGTCGCCACGCCCCATTTTAGTACCTCCCACATAAACGACTCTTCTTTGGGACACCTAGGTTTTTCTGAATATCTTTCCAATTCGTTTTTACGTTTAATTTTAAATTTCTAATAGAGCGGGATACATATATGATTGTTTCTACCGTTTTTTTTTTGAACTTCGAAAAGGACGTATATTTTAGAATAACAAATAATAATACGAGGTAGGTGTAGGAATTGACCTGCCATTTATAAAGAGATCACCGAAAAACTGTACGCTTTATATGTTTGAAGGTTAAACATATAGCCCAGTATGCTATTGACAAATATATTTAGTATTGACAACTATACAAATCTGGTCCTTTCTCGGATTTACTCATATGACTATTGTTGAAAGGGCAGACCATAGAGTCGGGCCTTAAATTTAGACAAATGTTTAAAGTTATTCCTTTTGCGACTAGTAAAGAAATTCCACTGTTTCTGAGTAACCATATGTCGATGTTCGAGATACCTCATTTTCGGAGCTCCAGGGACATATTTTGTTACCACCAAAACGATTATGGTTGCGTCTACTGCATGTATTCTGTTACTACAACCGAATGTTATTGGCATTGCACTTTAATTTTCGATAAGCGGTGAATCGCAAATTAATTAATTTGCCTTTAAAAGGCTTTGCCCTCCATGTGGTGTATTAAACTGAATGCTTGTCAAGATTATAAACATTCATCGAACAGATTTTAGTAGTTTGGTCTGATTTTCAACTGACTTTTTTATGAGTGTACAAATGAAATGTAATTCCTTCCGATTAGATCGGATACATTCTTACATCGGAATATTGCAGAAAATTCAACTTAGCCACCTATTCTGACAAGTCTGAATTTTCTTCCGCTGCGGTAATTTCACGTTCGCCGACTACACCGGCGCTGCGTTGTTCACTACAGATCGACCTATCGCTTTGTAAGAGGTCAACAAGGTTTCTTTGTCGGATTCCCGAATACTTTCGGCAAATGACTTGAGGATCTTTTCCAACTTTTTAGCTGTAGCATGTGTAGATGATCGAAAAAATGCTGACTCTGAGGTTCTTGGGGTAGTTGGAAGTCGAGATGTTGTCGTCATTGACTTTCGCATTAAGTCACAACCGCACCTCTGCGGTCCATGCAGTAAACAGTGTGGCTGATGATTTGGAGGCGGATATTTGCATATTCCTCGCACTGTAGATGCATGCTAGGTCAGTGGATACTGTGCCGTAAGGTGCTGTGTATGTTGATGCTGTTGCGAGGGAGACAGCGGGGGAGTCTCATAGTTGGATGATAATGACGATGCCGACGACGAAAGTGTAGATGATGACGCGAAATCCAGACACCCACTGCGAACAACATTAATACAGCAAGAGGCAACAAAGTATGATTTGCTATACTCCCTGATGTGGTTCAGACCTGAACAGCTCCTGAAGTGCCCCACTACATACAAAGATTTCACCTTACAGACGTTGCACGATGGTGTATATGACTGGTGTACAGACCGAGCAAGTCCAAGGTCCGAGGTTTTGTTCGATCCCAGCTCGGACCAGTAATATTCGAAGCAGGCGCAAAGTGCCGCTCCCACTACAAAAAGTGGACAAACAGAAAACACATACTTATATAGTTGAGGTGACTACCCCTGGCCGACGAGTGTTTGTTTCGGGTCAGTTCGGTATTAAGAGCCGGCGTTCGTATGATTGATTTTACTAGTGTGCCGCCATAGTGGGATGGTAGTGTGCACGACTATTATGTCTAGGTTTAACCCCGGAAAAGAACATCTAACAATTTTTCAGCGGCGGTTTCTTCACTTCCTAATTGTCGGCGACTTCATGAATAAGAGATTTATCTCTAAACCATGTAAAAACTTCCCTTTAAAGTGCATCGGAGCTGGTGTTAAACAGTATAAGACATATGTCATGCACAGCATCCCGATTTGTTTCTTAATGGGATGCTTTGGGAATTAGGTAAGTTCATTTTACTATACTGAGAAAGTAACCTATTATTTTTCTTGAGTTATTTTAGTAACTATCCAGGCGGGACGAAAGCAGCTCGAATGAATAAAAAGTTCAGGTAGTACGGTCAGGATATATTTATAACCCCGTATGATGCCATATAAATGCTGGGGATGAGACCAATCAGACTACTGGCAACTCTGACAATAAGGAAATCATAAACTCTTCTAATCGCACATGATTAAAACATTAAAATAATTATACACTCGATGGTGGTGCTGGTGTTCGAGCAGCCCTAATAAATTTATTTTCGGATTCGAGGTCTTCAATGGCATTTACAATGGCATGCCAACCAGTCGGTCGGCCGGTCGACCAAGAGCATAAACGCAGTGTCTCTTTTGATATTGTAGTTATTGTTGTTGTTGTTGTTGCTGCTGTTGTTTAATAATGCCTCTGTTAATAAGCTGTGCATTAAACTATTTTCGATAAAATTTATGACTTTTTAAGTGGCACTATTTAGTTATTTCGTCAAATCATATGAGAATTTTGCAAAAACTGCGTATTTTTCTCTTTCGATTTCACAGTCAAATAAACTGAAATGAAAAACCATCAAAAAAGACGCAACTAATGCCCGCATCATAAAGAAATTTCAAATTCCCACAATCGAATGTTCATTGGGTGCTTATCCAACACAAGACGTGATTCACAAAACGAATGTGGGTGATGTTCAATTAAAATTTAATACATCATGATGAAGGGGACTTATATTAAAATTTATAAGACTCGTGGTCGATTATGATGTTGATGAGGAGGAAGTGCGCGATAACGATCTATCACATCGACTCCTGCATACGACACATCTGTACTTGCCTCTAGTAGGGATCGATCGGAGCACCATAGAATTTCAGAAAACGAGTTAATTTATCAGATCATTAAGACAGCTAGCAGCTAGCGTGTTCAGTTCCACAATGCGTGTGATACTCATAAACGCATTAAATCGTTGAATATTTTTTCGAAACGGATCTGGTGTAAACATTGTTTTCTCCAAACACTAACGCATTAAAAAGGCTGATAACAACCGTAACTCACGAAGAAACAAATATAGTTTGGGTGACAAAATTCGAAGAGCCTCATACAATTGTTGGGTATATTGTTGGTAATATGATCCTCACAATATTAGTATGGCTCACGCACAACCAAACTTTGATACCCACAACCGTAGAATGATTTACACACAACCAATTTTGATTCTCACAACCATGGTATGATTCCTACAGCCATAGTATGGCCCCACTCAACTGTACTATGATCCCCAAAATTATTTGTTAGGATTGCGTTATACCTACTGATCGGGACCTACAGTTAAAATTTGACTCTTTTTGTCCCAGTCCCAAATACGAATAGCTAAGTTAACGACACCAACACCTTTGTACTTTAATATCCAGGCTATTATTCCGTAAACCTGATGTTTTCCATTTCAAATGACATTTGTAGTACTTGACTGTCATACGACACAATTTCATCAAGTCTCAACCAAATCCGCAAAAAGTTAGCTATAGCACGCTTTCGTTCACATAAGCACTATTTTTGTCCTACCCCAAAAATCGTTGAATACAAAATAGAGTTTATCTATAAACAAGTGCTGCACCCGTTACGCTCAAACATAAAGAATCTCCGTTTAAATCAACGAAAACATTTGTATCTATTATGGTATTAAGATTGACTAGAGACTCCTAAATATGTATCCTAATAGCTTATCAAATATTTAAACCTAAATAAATAACATTGTCACTCACACACGTTACATTGTAGAAAAAAAAACATAAAATCGCTGCACAAAGTGAGAGAAATGCATACTCGTACAAGAGTTGTACGCTAGCTTTCATTCGGTTCGGTTGGAAGTACGCATAGACAAAACATCAGTGTCGTAAAAACTGACAAAAATTTGATCTCAGTGCATTCGCGCTGATTCAAAATAATAATAGAAAAAAACACATTTCAAATATAAAAATAAACGCCTTGAAAAAATGTCTAATTGAATTTCATACGTACAATCTGAAAGAAAAAAATTGTACACTTCTTTTCTATATGGTCTTCCTAAGTTAAATCCAGATGAAATCAAGGAAGATTTTAAAATGTATAATCTTTCGCCAATAAATGTTATCGAGGTACAGGCTAAGTAAGTAATGTAAACGACGCAGTGTACAAAATCCAGTTTGATAGAAAACCTTTGCTCCAAACTGTTTACAAAATGTCAAATCAGTTTGTAGTGTAATCATTACTTGGAAGAAGCATAAACCCAAAAGATCTTATAGGCCTACACAATGCTGGAGGTGTTTGATGTACGGTCACGGCGGCGATCACTGCAATCGAAAGCCAGCATGTATGTCATGTGCAAAATCGCATATCTCTACTGAATGTCCACTCACAAAGGACGAAAAACAACCAGCAGTATTTTCATGCTTCAATTGTAAGGAGGCCGGTGAAATAAGATCAGACTACGCAGCCAATGATGTGAAATGCCCATTGCGCCAAAAATATCTTGAAGTCAGACAAAGGGTCACTTCTAGGCACGCCAGGAAACCTATGTTTGCACACCCAATACAACAAGTTCAGGTAGTTATGTCTCTGTTCAAATACGCTCATGACATCAAATAGCAACATAGAGACACTCAATATATTGCATTGGAATGTAAATGGCATTACAACATACTCTCAATTACGACAACTAGAGAATCTTCTATTATTGCCAAATATACACACAAACCGTACTTTGAAAATTATGCGCTTTATCGAAACGACCGACAAGAACCAAATGGTGGTGGAGTAGCTATTCTAATTCACAGGAGTATTCATCACCAACTACTTCCCATTACACCAACTCGTCTAATTGAAAATATTTCAATTGAGGTTGAAATCAATCAAAGGAAGGTTTTAATTACTACTGCTTACTCTCCCAGATATGCCCAATCATTCTCAAATGATGTAAATGCTCTCACTCCCGATAATGTCGACTTCATACTCTTACGCTAAGCATACCATGTGGAATTGTCCTTTCAATAATGTAGCAGGCAACATCATAAATCAATTACAACATTCACGTAACTTCTTCATTTTCCATCCTGATGTTTCTACTTTATACCCTCACCGTCGGAACTGCAGCCCCTCGACTGTGGATATCATTTTAAGTAATTTGTCGCTTCCAATGACTGTTATAGCACTAGATTATGAACTACCTTCAGACCATAGACCTATTATATGTTCAATTACTGCACGGTTAAAGCATGTGAGGGAGACAATATTCTCATACAAGGATACAAACTGGAACTGCTTCCGCGAAATACTCGATCAAAGCATTGGTCTTTCTATTGAAAATTATAGCTCTCAATTATCCATAGAGAGAGAATTAGAAAATGTTACAAACCTATTATTACGGCTAAAAATTTATCTACACCATAGGATAGTGTCTAAATATAACCCATTGCCGAGAGATGTACTTAACCTAATTGGACAAAGGAAAAAATACAAAAGGAAACAGCTACGTTCTCGTGATCACTCTCAATATTGTTTCTACAATCAATGCGTTATGTTTCTTAGTCAATTAATTGACAAAAAATTAAACTCCCTCAGAAACAAAAAATGGTCTGAACTTTTAGAGCATCTGAAGCCAGGGGATAAACGCTTTTGGAAGATAATCCGCACTCTAAAAGGCGAAGGAAAACGGAGCATACCTCATCTTGTTACTGGTACCACAAAAATAACTACAGACGAAGAAAAAGCTAACTTACTGGCTAATACATTCCTAAAGTCGCATGAACTTACGTTGGGATATAAGCATTCCTTTGATCGTGTTGTCAACATTGCCGCGGCCTATGTTAAATCGGAACCTCCATCCGTCGTGGGGGCAGAATTTATAACCTTCAATGAATTATCTTTTATGATTTGATTTCAACTTTAAAGCCGTCGAAGGCCCCAGGCCTTGATAACTTACCAAATGTTATTCTCAAGAAACTCCCAATTAAAGCAATCCAATTGTTGACATTCATATTTAACAGCTGCGTTAGTCATAATTATTTCCCAACAGCATTCAAAAAGGCAAAAATAATTGCCATCCCAAAGACCTATAAACCACAAAACAGCCCTACTAGCTATAGACCAATTAGCCTACTAAGTAACTTAGGCAAACTCTTTGAAAGGCTAATACATAAGAGAATTCTACACTTTGTCTCAGAAACTAACGTAATATCGGAGAATCAATTTGGGTTCAGAAAACAACATAGGACAATACATCAAGTAGGCCGAATTAAAACCAAAATAATTCAAAATAAGAGTCACAGGAAATCAACAGGACTAATTCTTCTAGATATGGAAAAGGCGTTCGACACCGTGTGGCATAATGGGCTCCTATACACAATGGTATCGGCCAATATACCCAGATATTTGTGCAAAATAGTTTCACAATTTCTCGAAAACAGAGAATATACGGTTTGCGTAAATAAAAATTGTTCTTCTTTTAAATCAATCCCTGCGGGGCTTCCTCAAGGGTATATTCTTTCACCGACTCTATATTCGGTGTTTACCTCCGACTTAAAACCACCTAGATAGATTGTCGCAGCATACTACGCCGACGACACCGCTCTATTATCATCTAGCAAATTGACATCAGCCCTTTTGAAGAAAATGGAGTTTAGTCTTAAAGCATGCCACAAATATTTCTACAAATGGAAAATAAAAATTAATAGCAATAAAACTCAGGCTATAATATTCCCTTTTAATAAATCTCCGAAAAGGATACCATCGAGGGAACTTCATTTTGATGACAACGAAATAAACGTTTTGAGCGATGTTACCTATTTAGGTATAACTCTTGACAAAAAGCTCTCATTCTGTAAACACACAGAGACCTCTTGTCAAAAAGCAACAAAAGAATTCCGATCTCTATGGCCTTATCTTAATAGACGATCAAGTTTAAGTTTGGAAAATAAAATACTTATTTATAAAACTGTCATTAGACCTATACTTTCATATGGATCCCCATTATGGTACCGTGCCGCTAAAACCCACCTGAAGAAAATGCAGGTGGTTCACAACAAATGCCTTAAAATGATCCACAGTAAACATTGGCGCCAACTGCATGAAGAAACTGGATACCAACTATTTTTAGATTTCATCAAAAAACTTAATGATAATTATTTTCAAAAAGCATCTACCTCTCACAATTGTAAAATACGCGAAAGCATCGGGTTATTATAATATCATATTTATAACAATGCAATTTATTCAAACCAAAAAAAGTTGCGCTATAACTGACAGTCGTGAACAATCAGTTTATAAACAACATTTTTCTATTTCTATTTGTCCATATTATAAAACTAATCAAATATATGGTTTTTTGTCCTTTTTGCCTATATTCAGATCACATTAAATTTATTTATTTATGTACCATTATCACGATCTCACTTGCTGTTATATCTTTGATAAATCCCATTCTTGTAAGCAATTATCAATACGAGTATATGATAACATATTAAATTGGATAATAAAATTGAAATTGAAAAAAAAATTGCATACTCGTACAAGTAAGGCGTGTGCAACATGCAAGCAATTCACTGAAGGAGGAACTTCGTAAGGTCAAGTTTCGATGGAAATTATCCAACATTTGGAGAATATATTTGCGTTTTCATCGTTTTAGTGCTTCAAATTTAGCATGATATACGAGTACATATGAAGAAGAAAAAGAGGTAAATTATGTTACTTTTAAAACTGAAGTTTAAAGATTTTTACATTGGGAATGACCGAAGCCCGATCTTTAGCGCCTAAAATTTATGATGTGATTTCTAAGGAAATACATGTCATTTAGGAACTTAAGAACTATTCTTTAGCATTGCTAGTTCAAATATTATTGGCATTCCCATTGTATGAAAGAAACCAATGTGCTGGGTCTAACTGATTTGGCCAGGCTGTATTTACTTGCGTATAATTCAAATGCTGCCTATAACGCGGCATACACTGCCGCTCACATGAATAACCTGACACACAGTAGCATACAGTGTAAATTTCAAAATATTCTGCCGTGGAACCAACAACTTTTCTCCCGAACTTATTTCTTTAACTTTAGTAGTACTCGTATATGTTCCAAATCCGATGTTCTATCTTTAATACTTTATGATTTCAGGCCGTTAACCGTTTCCGGATGTGGGCGGTGCCACGTCCCTCTATAAAAACTCACCCGTGAGTACTCTAAGACAATCTATTCCTTCACAATTGCATACTGTGTAAATTTAAAGTCGATCTGCCTATAATTATATCCATTACATCGCTTTAAAAAAAGTGGTCGTGGCACAGCCCTGTTTTAGTTTTTTGGATAAGTGAACGGTGTTACGCCTCCTTTAAAATTGACAATCTACTGGTCCACAGCTGTCAAAAGGTTCAGACTATTGGGCTATTATTATTGGCGTTGCAGCGTTTAAAAAAGGAGTTTTCACCGCATTTTTTTCATTTCTTACCTATAGCTCATATACAAATCCCCATCTTCGTAGCTCTAATAGTTTTTGAGTTATGATCAATTTAAATTTGTATGTGTGTGGGCGTGACATATTAAAACTCGAAGAAGCCTATTTTAACCACCGGTCCTACAGCTATATTCTGTGAAAATTTCATGAAGATCGGTGCATTAGTTTATGCTCCAATAAACAGCAAACAAACAATAATTCAATCATACAGGGTGTTTAAGAAGGGTTTTAAGAAGAAATAAAACTCATATAATTTTATGTTATGGCCAAGAATTTAGCATTATTATAAAGATAAAGGTTTGCCATTCTGTTTTAAAAATGATTTCGGGCAAGTGGGCGACGCGGCTGGCTCGTATAAATTCCAGCCGAGAGGTCAGCAATAATGCGCCGAATATTCTCTTCCAAGGCGTCAATCATGTCGGGCTTATTTGCGTAGACAAGTGATTTCACATTACGCTACAAAAAATAGTCCAGAGGTGTTAAATCGCACGATATTGGACGCCACGCCACAGGACCACGACGCGAGATAATCCGCTCACCAAAAGTTTCTTCAGTAAATTGATTTTTCGTTAGCTGTATGGCATGTAGCGCCGTCTAGTTGCAACCAAAGATCATCCACGTCAACATCCACCAATTCAGGCACGCAAAAGTCATTAGCGTTTCCCATTGACTGGAACATTATGGCCGGCTTCATTTTTAAAGAAATGTAGACCAATGATTGCCTCTGCCCATAGAGCACACCAAACAGTGACTTTTGGAGAATGTAACGGCGTCTCAACAAAGATTTAAAAGAGCAGGTCTAGCTGCTGATTATGGTAGATATTCCTTGGTGAGGCAACGGTTCATTTAACCCTGCAATTCCGTACCGTTACAGAATTTCTTCAGTAAATCAGATACTCGTAGTTCCTCCTATTTTAGATGTTTCACTTATTAAATAAAATTTGCATCGTCTTAAACCAAATAGATCTTCTGGACCCGATGGTATTCCGAGTATGAAAGGCTGCTCTGAATCCCTTGCCTTACCCCTATCCTTATTATTGAATTCATCATTGAAATTAGGGTCCTTTCCTTGATTTATGAAAAAGGTCCTACTTGTGTCCACTTCATAAATCTGGTAGTCGGTTGGACGTATCGAACTAGCTGGAATTGCTAAATTAAGCGCAATTTCTAAGTTATTTGAAAAGATTGTAACAAATTTTGTTTCACATAATGTGGCCCCTATAGTCCATCCATGCCAACACGGATTTCGTAAGGGTCATTCTACTAATACTTATCTACTCCATTATCTTACTCCATTATCTAAAGTAAATCACAGACTCTTACTATTCAAGTTAAACAATTGGATTTAATAACAATTTCAAAAACTGGTTTTCCTCTTTTCCCGCTTGAAGGAATCAAGTAGTTTTATTTGAGAAAAGTCTCTCCAAATCAATTAGTGTATCCTCTGGTTCTGGTCCCACAGGTTAACCTCGGACCCATTCTATTTTACTATCTATTAACGACTTGCCCCATTCTATTATCAACTCTTATTTGCCTATGTTTGCAGACGACGTGAAATTATTTTCTTCTTATGCTAGCCTTGCGGACTGTCACATACTGCAGGATGATTTGGACAGATTTAGTTCCTGGTGTGAATTTAATTTATGGAATTGAACATAAAAAAGTGTAAGCATAATGTGTGTAAATTTAAATTATGTGGCTCTGAATTGACATCGGTTGATTCATTTATTGATCTTGGTTTTATGATGGATGGACAGAAAGTTAGTTAGTTTTAATAACCATATCATTACTATGGTAAAAAAAGCGTATGGTCTCTTTTATTTTATGAAACACTGGGCAAAAGAGTTGGCTGGTCCATATACTACGAAACAGCTTTATATTTCTGTAGTTAGGCCAATTTTAGAATATGGTTCAGTGGTTTGGCATCCCCAATACGTTTATTATGAACAAAAGTGAATCGGTGCAGAAACAATTTTTACTGCTTTGGTTAAGAAGTCTACAATGGAATACGGGCTATGAACTCCCTTCTTACAACAACAGGTTAATCTTATTAAATTGCCCTCGTTGAAGAGTAGGTCAACTATGATGAATGCGTTTATGGTGTATAAAATTATGCGTGGGGTTGTGGCATCTAAATATTTACTAATTGTTTACTTATAGTGTTTCTTATAATTACACAGTACAACAGCCAATCTGGGGGGTGAGAAATTCCAAGTCAGGGTGATGGTACTAGGTCAGTATATTAAAAAATAAGGGTTTTGCGTTCGTATGTGCCAGTTTTTTTTATGACCTTTTACATTTTTTCCTTATCTTGATGTTTTTTCGCTTAGTTGTAAAATGTTGGCAAAAACGTAGTTTGACATAACTCGAGAACGACTAGTTCGATTTTACTGAAATAAATTGAGAAAAATTAATAATTACATTTTCTTTAATCCATAAATATACTGTTTCTCTACCAAATCAACATTTTTGCAATTAGAAATAAATTTATGAAGAAAATTTTGCCAAAAAAAAATTTTTTTTTTTTTTTAAACATATAAATCCCAAACGGAAAAACGTGTAGAGTCTTATAACTTTGACGTAAAGTCACATAACCTATAAACAAAATGCGACATAGATCATAGAAATCGATTAACGCGTTCTGCTTTTATTTACAATTAAGTGAAGTTACTTAATTGTACTGGCCCTTCGAGGGTGGTCCTTTGAGGGTTTTAATATACTGACCTAGTACCATCACCCTGACTTGGAATTTCTCACCCCCCCAGACAATAAACCCAAAAATGTTCCACAGTGTTATTAATAGTTTCAATATTGTAAAAAGCAAAGGCGATGGTTATACTTTATGTTTGTATCGTATACTCGTACTTATAGTTTTTCTAATTTTTTAACTGGTTTTGGTTTCTTATATTTTACTAAGTTAATGTGGCGGTTATATTAAAATTTGTGTACATTTTCTAGAAATTTGTATAATTTTTTGTACCGATTGGCTGTTGGCTAATTTACATATATGTGGCAGCGCATAGAGAAAGGGAGAAAGGGTTAAAAAAATAAATTTTCACTTTTTTTGATGTTTATGAAAGAGATGGTACACCAAAGATACACGTATTTAAATCTTTAAAATGGCTCTCCTGAATAAAACTGGTTTTTACCCTTGGGTCCCTTTCTATTTGACGTTTCGTGTCATCTCTCCAGTATGAATCGGTCCATAATATGTACGTTGTCCCTACGTCATGGGGACGTGGCCCCCTCGGTCGGCAGGGGCGGGTGTGAGTGGCGTGGGAACGTTTATACGAAAGAAAAAAAGGCGAAACTCCAAGTGTGGCCAGATTGAAAACCACACGTCAAAAAAACACCATTGCTATATATATATATATATATATATATATATATATATATATATATATATATATATATATATATATATATATATATATAAAAGTATATATAGATATTTCAAGAAATCGTATAAATTTATAACTTTAAATTGATTTATTTTATTTAAGTTTTAAAGAATGAAACTTATACCCAAAAAATTTTGGCTCGTTGGTATAGCCAGCTTTTTCTATTTTTTAATAGACGATGATTCCAAATTGACTTAATACTCTTGACTTGCATCAAATTTGTCCCAAACGATTTAATAGTAAGTAATGTTACCTTTGTTGAAAAAACGTTGATATCTTCTGTTTAGCAAGGACTCGCCCACATTTTTAATATATTCCAACGAAATACAGAACCAGTCGTGTTTAGTTCCTTCATTAAGTTTACTTTTACATGAGTTCGACTTTCCGGACTATCCTCTGAAAAAACATTTTCCAGCACAGCTTTGTCCAAAGTCACACGCATTCATACTCCGCATAGCAAAATTCCACCGGTTCGGATTTAATAAGTTACCTTTTGGCAGAAAATATAGCTCGAAACTACTTACTTTTCAGTTTGTGTTCAGTAGGTAAAAATGAGCCGACGTTCCTTACGTTGTGCCTTTTTTACTTTAAGTGTCTGGCATTGAATATAGCTCATTTTAGTGTCGATTTATTTGCTCTAAAACCAGTTTTTCCTAAATTTTGTCCTCAAAGTCGTAAAAATTTGACGCATATCTCAAAATAGTTCTGGAAATAGCTGCTATTACCGCACATGGTCGACCTTTCATATTTTTCCATAGGTTGCCTTAGACGTACAAATTGGATGCAACTTGCGACTTCATTTATATGCTATTTCATCAAACTAACGGTCCACACTCGTTGAAACTTTTACTTTTAGCTCCCTCCTCGACTCGCAACTAATTAGTTCGTTTTAATTTTGTCAAATAGTTTAAAGTAAAATTACATGCACCTACAAATTCAATGATGATATTCGACATATTTCTACACTAGAACCGATATTCAAAGGACCCAAAAATTACGACTTACGACTTGCTAAAAATACATACGGTGGTCTAGGGGGCGAAATTCATGTGAACGGCAGTGTATGACGGAAGGGATAATATGCCTGAATGAATGGATAATATGCCTGAGATGAATGTTGTTGTTAGTTAAAGGACATTTTACATCTATGAATATTAAACAGATTCCAAATGCAACCAGATTAATGTAAATGTTAATTGAATCAATGTAAAGTTTTCATGAAATATTCCAAATTGTATCAATAGTTTGATGGTCGGTTTAATAATAACAAAATTGGACCTTGTGTAGGAAAAACTGCACTGTGCGTTTCTTCTTTATGAGAGTTTGCTCAAGGGTCTCTGCTTGCGTCTTCACACTGGATGTATTGTTGGTATTATGGACAAATATGAAGAATACGGAACATTTTCTTCTACAGATACGACACAATGAATGTTATGACATTCAATTCTATTCAATGCAATAAGTATACATGTCCTGCGTTTTCAAAAAAGTGGAATTTGGCCTCCTTTTATTCTCAGAACATTATAATACTGGAAAATGTTTTTTTTTGTTTTTTTTTCACATTTCCAGTTGTATTTTACATTGAAAATTCGAGATTTAAGTTAAAAGATTGATACGTGACATATTTTTTCAACATCTAGCATTTTTGCCAGTGCATATATAGTTGAACTATAAGTATTACTTAGTTTCTGAATGTTTATATCGTCCATTGCTGCCGAAAAATATTTTTTTTCGAAAACATCGTCTCATGTTGCTTCTTTTTTACCCAATTACTGTAAAACACATGTAAACAGCAATTGACCTTTATTAAAAAAAATGTAATTGAATTGCTGATACTTTGTGGGCCGCTGTTGTGTGATGGAAGTGTGCACAGCTATTATGCCAGTAAACCGAGGTCCAACACCGGGTAAGAACAAGTATCTTTCTTTTTTGGCATAAATGTCTTGATATTTATGGTAACCCCGAGTCAATACCTAGCTAGTTTTCTTAGTTGTGGTAGCTTTCCCATCTGAAAGAGAGAGAGTGTGCGTGGCTGAGACTTTAATTTTAACTTGAATTGCAATTAACGCATCTATTATTCGCACATCAACTAATAAAGAACTCTTCGATGTTGTTATTATTGTTTACGACTACGTTTTTCGTCAAATAAGAAAACAATCGTCGCATCTAATCTCGAATTAGTCAATAGCAAGTTCTCTTATGAAGCTGATTATATCTGGCCGAGCTCTTGTGAATTGTCGAGGTTGTCCAACAGCAACAGCCCGCACTCGGTTCCATGACAAACACTTGGGAGGAATCTGTGGGATTTTATTTGAGATTTTATAAACAACGACAAACGTTTATTAAAGTCCCAAATCCCATTTAATATTCATTTAAGTTGCTAACAAATAATCCAAATATTTGAACAATAAATTTACGTGTGAACACCATCAAAATTAAAAAACAATAACAAAGGTGACCAAACAACAGGGAGGTAGAGAGAAAGAAGAACGAAGAAAATGAGCTAACAGAGAAGTAAATAAAAACACACAAAAATTCGAAATTTGTTTACATTTGATGATGGCGGGTCTGATATGACCGGGTCGTTCGTTCGTTGGCATGAATAGATCGATGGTGTAGGGTCCCTCATCTAGCGTCTTCGTTCTTTATCGTCCAAGCATCGATACGAATGCGTCCGTCACTGGCGTCATCATCAACCTCATCAAAGAAGAGTTTAATACATGCCATTCACATCAGCCTGAAAAGCTTTAAATTTTAGTTAGTCAGAGGCCTATTCTCGCCCCTGGACTGCGTGATTTGAGGTGTACGCCGAGTACGAACATTTAACAGTTCAATATCGTGTAAATTCGAAGCTAAATGATTCCCTTGTTGGGAGGGGTAGGAGGGAGTAGGGCTCCCTTTTCGTCTTCCATGCCACTATTTGTGGGATTTGTTTGTTTCTCGATATTGAATATCTACATTAAGCTGATATTTTTTATAAGCCATCAATGTAGGTTTGTATGTAAATATGTACATATGCGCATACATACGTATAAACATAGACTTCAGAGTTAAAAGAGTTTATTTATCGTGGCAGTTTTCATAGGAATCGTCATCTATTGTTTACCCCCCCCCCCTTCTTTAGTTGAAGTGATAATTTCTTGAAAATACCCCAACAATACGCAATTATTGTCAGCCAAAGCAAGCTTGGGAATTTTCTAATCGCTTTCATTTAGGAACAGTAATTGATATTTGCTTTGGAATTATTTTTGACCTAATGTGTGAAGCAAATTACTTTCTTTGGTACGAACTCTCATCTCTTCGCACATATTTTTTCAATTCCATTTTCAATTCCAATGAACGTTAACTATGGTCGATTTTATCAAAAGTATTTTCTACTTTATTTTTCTAACATTTTTTTGTCCTCGTCGGAGGGGTATGTCATCACATCTTCCTTCTTTATTATAACCACTATAAGTATAAGACGTGAATAGTACTACACGCTAAAAGAACGTATGTTTGGGGTGACAATATTAGAGGGGATCATACTATTGTTGCGTATATGGTTGTGGCACAAAAATATTATGATCCTCACAACAATAGTATGATTCACAAATAACCATACTATGATCACCACAACCATAGTATGATTCACACTCAACCATACAATGATCTACAAACCATACTATTATTCTCAAAACAATAGTATGATTCACACTCAGCCATACCATTATCTCCACAACCATATTATGATCCTCGCATTCATAGTATGTTTCTCATACAACCATAGCATGATCCTCACAACCATAGTATGATTCACACGCAACCATACTGTGATTCCCACAATCAGTAAGATTTGCACTCAACCATACTATGATCTCCACAACCATATTATGATCCTCACAACCATTAAATATTTCCAATACAACAATACTATGATCCTCACAACCATAGTATGATTCACACGCAACCATGCTATTATACCTAAGACCATAGTATGATTCACGCAACCGTTCTATGATCCCAAAATTATTTATTAGGATTGGGTAATGTTGTTATTCAAAAATAGAGATTTTTATCAAGCAAGTTATTTTAAATTGCATTACAATTAGTTCATAGCCAGATTTGGGGCCATGTTTTTATTGAATATTTCATTCATGAAAAAAAATATACTCGCATATTTCAACTGCAGTCGAAAATACGTTTAGTTGCCAGCAGGGGTGAATGCTACTTCACTATCCGTAGACCCCAAGTAACGAATGTGATTAAACCATGATCAATGGCTATATACGTACTCGTAAGTGCAGGCAGATATTAAATAAACGAGAACCAGTCGGCAGTAGAGTATTTCACCGAACAAAGTAAACACAATAAAAATCCCTCGAACTACCTTCCGATTATAGTTGTTTTTTATAATGGACAACATTCACTGTATCGTGTGTATGTGATTTTTGGTATATCAAAAAAAAACATACGCACACACACACGTATGCTCTATAAAACCTGTTTTGTTATGTTCATAGTCGCAACCATACTGTATGATTGCCGTAATCATATTATTGGTAACGTAAATTTTAAACAACAATACTTTTGTTGCTCCAACCATGTTTATATGGTTTGAAATTTGACAATATGTGTATATGTTTATAAATTTGACAATAATACTATTGTTACATTTCAACAATATTGCCGCAATCATACTGTTGTAAAAATGAAATTCAGAAAACAATGCTATGTTTGCAACAAACATGCTTTTATTGTAGAGACCATATTATTGTTGCCGTGACCATATAGTAACCATATCTTTTCTCTGCGTGTATAAGGCCCGAAACAATCGGTTCATCATTGGCAAATATCGCACATTTTCAAAAAGTATCATTAAGCGACATCATCAATGCTGCCTTCTGGTGGTAATCCTCTCCGATAGTAGAGGAATGTGAGTGTCTATCGCAACTTTTAGAAGGTTAATAATTCTCTTAGGTATATTTACAAGCCTAATCACCGAAATAAGCAATAAATATGTAACAAACTTTAAGCCAGTCGAATAGAAGACCAATAGTACATCAGCTTATAAAAATTCGTCGTAAGAGATCAGATCCCATAAATGTATACATATAAATGTGATTCCCTTTGTCAATTCGTACTTCATTCCATCGCTATTGAAGATATTGCATCTTAAAGGCTTCGTTTGTACCCTGCTTTTGGCAAGTCTTAAATATTTTCTTTTCTGGGACATGTCAAACACGATATAAAAACATGTAAAACGTAATTAAGTTCGGCCAGGCCGAATCTTATGTACCCTTCTCCGTGAAAAGTGGTCCGTTAAAAGGCAAACTTTCAGAACTCTTGTCATCAGTGCAGTTTGAAAGAATATGCCATAAGTGCTGGGTGTGAACGAATATGCCACGCCCCCAGCATAAGGATGGTATTTCGGGGAAAATAATGAACAAGAACCCTCGGCCCCGGGAGCCCTCGAGAATAGTTTTTCCATAAAAACTTCATCCAGTGTGGCCGGCCTTCGTCCGAACTTAACGACTTTCAGCTATGGGCCAGTCTAATCCAGGCGCTCGTTAAAGCTGCCCCAATTTTTTTTACTTTTTTCATTTAGAATAGGGCGACACAACTCTTGTACTTGCTTGCAGCTCCTTTTTATTTCCGTGTTATTTACGGCATCCTTGAGCAATTTTCTTTCATTCTATCCACTGTTATATGAAAATGGCGATAACATTCTTAACACACCGCAGGACCCAAGCACCCATATCTATTATTTTATCCAAATAATCTTGCCATTCTGACGACGCCGGCATACTTTTTTTTTGCAGTTTTTTTGGATTGGTGGTCGGAGGGTACCAGGTTTAAATTGCTAAGTTCTGGACTTAAAATATAGTTCTTAAAAGATAGCTATTCCTCTAACCTTTCCAAAATTACCTTAATGAAGCCAGTATTTCGAGGTGTTCGTTAAATAACATATATATATATATATATATATATATATATATATATATATATATATATATATATATATATATATATATATATATATATATATATATATATATATATATATATATACATATTATATATATATATATATATATATATATATATATATATATATATATATATATATATATATATATATATATTCGCAGAGGATTCTTTGCGTGAATCTATTCTCTATGCTGCAGAATATCCGCGTCTAAAAAAGCAAAACGAAATTGATATTACCGTAAATATATATATATATATATATATATATATATATATATATATAAATATATATATATATATATATATATATATATATATATATATATATATATATATATATATATATATATATATATATATATATATATATATATATATATTTACGGTAATATCAATTTCGTTTTGCTTTTTTAGACGCGGATATTCTGCAGCATAGAGAATAGATTCACGCAAGAATCCTCTGCGAAGATTACCTTTGTAAAAAGTTTTGTTTGCTAGCGTTTCAGTTATGAATTTGAATAAAAAAAACTGGTTCGAGAAAAGTTTCCCCGGTTGTTGCTTAATGGAATATACATATGGCGCAATTTGTATGTGAAAAAAAATAAAAAGCGTCATCTATTTTTTTAAATACGCAGCACTTAAGTAGCCCCCTATTCATGTACATTGTAATTTTCTTACCCCAGACACCGATGGAGACAACAAAATTACTTCTCCACACTAAAGAAATATCGAATTTTAACTTTGAGATTATCACCGAATTAAAATTTAATTAAATGTCCTAACATTTTAAAATTTTGCCTGTTCCGATTGATTTATCATCCTCTTGACTTCCAGTTTGAACAAATCGCCGACAATACGGGAAGTTTGTAAAATGTCTTTGTATTCCGACGGCCAACCGAGGCCGACTGCCGTACACTTTTCCTCTTTTAGGTATGTGGGGGTGTGGAAGAGGCATCATTGCTTGGAGAAGAAGAATATCAGCTGTCTTACCATTTCATCGCCGAGCTCCGAGTCGCGTTCAACAGCATTCGAACGGCCGTGCAGTCCATCGTTTTGAGTTGCATTAGGTGCAGAATTTTGAATGTCTTTTGTGAAGTCCGTTGAAACGCAGGCACAATCAGGCGCACACTTAAGTGATATTTTTTTTGAAATCTTTTCACTTTTTCCTTCTTCTTTTCCGTTGTTGCAGTTGCAGTTGTCACCAACAAGACTTTCTTGCATATGCCGCCAAATGACACAGAACTCACACATATACACGATAATATCGTAAATCGAACAGAGAGCTGCCGCGCGATTTAGGATCAATTCAAAGTGCACAAGTGATAACCGTTAGGCATTTTCTTGTGTTTATTATTTCTTGCCGTTGTTGGTAATATTTTTTTTATAAAAATCGAAAATAAACACAAACGGACAATTTTAAATTGCGTCGCACTACTTCTGGGCGAATTCGGCACATTAACTGTTGTTTTAATGCGTTAATTCTTCTGCCCCGTCCTTGTCGAGAATCGCACACTTTTCACACTACACAAAGCGCGAAGAGCAACTGTTCCAAATGTATTCGCGTCTGCGGTAAAGACAACTTATGCACTGTTTTCGGACCGAGTCGTCTTAGGTTTAAACAATTTTGATTTCTTTTTGTTGTTAATTTCAATTTATTTTCTATTTGTTATTGTTGTTTTTTCTTTCTTTTCTGTAGTATGAATCGAACAAAACACTTTCAGTTCCGCACAAAAACGACGCCGTTGCGTGGACGACGACGATCACAATCCGAATGAGAATGGAATTAAACAAGAAATTAACCACCAGCACTAGCACGCGGGGAATGGCAGACAACGAGAGGCGTGAAGACCGAAGGAGAAGCAGACATGGAGAACAACAACAACACGGACATCGGAGCGACACCGCGCCGACAACAACTACAATGAAATCATTTTTGTGTTATTCTTTTTTGTTTTTGATTTGATTCGTTCGTATTGGAATCGAATTGTTGTGAATTGAAACGCTCGCGCTGTTCACTCTATGCTCTGAATTTGTCTTCTCTGGCATTCGTCGTCGGGCGATGTTGTGTGTGTGCGATTGTTGCTGTGACTGGTGATTGAATTAGAGGACAAAATGAAACAAAAAATGTCGACTTGAAATAAACAAAAAACAGTAAAAAGTGGTGGTGTGTATAAACAACAATGCGGGGTACATTAATAAATTCCAATTGGATTTGTTTGCTTCGCGAGAGCAATAATTGCGGGCTCCGATTCCGTTCGTTCCTATGCATTTCAGCTTGTGAGTACGAGTCTCTGTTTCATTGCATTCCTTGTGAGTTTGCTGTGTCAGAAGAACTCGCTACTCTGCCTGCTACAACTAACAACTCACGCCACGGAAGACGACCGAAAGGTAAGAAACAAGTTATTGGTGTGTGCCTCGCTTGTGGGGCAACTTAAATTCTAAATAGATTCAATAACGAATCCAGACAATGCGCTACGAGATTCTAATGAACTGGATATAGAAAATTACGAGGGCGAAGCTATATTCCGGTAATATTTTTAGTTACGAGAAAAAAAATAAAACTTAAAAAGTACTAACACATTCACCATTAGGATCACAACACGAGAGGCCCAAAAAATAGTGAATTTCTGCCTACCGAATTTTGTTTTTAATTACATGACTATACATTTGAGGCACATCCAATTTTTATAGGGCCGGCTCTACTGTACATGAATGTGTAGTTACAGACAAAAAAGGGTCACTTAACCCTACAGCTTCATTTACCACGATAATGGTAGTCTTCGACAAATCTCAAAATTAAGGCAACGTAACTTGTAAATGAAGCTGAAGGTAACACTCGTTATATCAAATCGATGGGCCGCCGTTGTGTGATGGAAGTGTGCACGACTATAATGCCCCAGGTTCAGAACCGGCTAAGAAAATCAGCGCCGGGCTTTCATATGGTAAATGCAGGTGACTTTACAATAAGACATTTATTTCTAAGCCATGCTAAAACATTTCTATAAAAAAATGTATTAGCCATTCGGAGACGGCGTTAAACAGTTGGTCCCGGTCTGTTAGTATATTGCATCGGGCACAGCTCACAGATATGAGAAAATTTTCCCTTTGTACTTAATGGCATGTTGTAGTATTTAGTAAGTTAATCGCTCGAATTTCCACTTGCCTTTCTTCAAAGTTGCTACACTAAGGTTTAATTTTGTTAGTTACCATGGGGTTTAACAATTTAATAACTTTATCGTATATGTGACAGCATCAAATCAATTTTCACTTTTTTGATGTGGACAACATCTGAGCATCGAATGAGACCGATCCCACGCCCCAAAAGTGTTCCCTCCCAGAGATATGCGCGTTTTATGAAAGTGATGGTACACAAAAGATACACGTATTTAAATCTTTAAAATGGCTCTCTTGAACAAAACTGGTTTTTACCCTTAGGTCCCTTTCTACTTTGCGCATCACATATAATTTTTTTTTATATTATATAAATAACACTTGGAGGATAAATAAGGGAGAGATTCACAACTGAACAAAGAAACAGATGAAGCTCATTTTCATTTGAATGGCTTTGCTAATAAGCAGAGGTTTTGCGGTTCTGAAAATCCAAGAAAAATTTCCATAATCTGAGGAAAAATTTATTATAGTTGTTAACCCCATGTAACTTTTGGCCCACTCTGTATATGTAAGTTTGTCATTCCGTTTGCAACACATCTAAATTCTCATCTGCGATCATACAAAGTATATATTACTGATCGTCATAAAGTTCTAAGACGATCAAGCCATGTCAGCTTGTTAAAAGCATTATTCAGTCTGAAAAGATTTAGAGCCTTCGAACTTGCCAGATCGGCCAAAAGTCCGATTTAAACAAACCAAAAATTGGCCTCCTTGAACTATGTACGAGTACATATGGGTATTAAAAAACAATCTAATTTTGTCACGACTCAGAATATCGTATTCATTTAAGGATTCGATGAAAATTAAGGCCTTGGCCCATGGGCGCAATCCTCCTACAGACTAAGAGACCCAAAAAAGACATTCTTTGAACTATGGACATATGGGTTCCTACGATGCCTAAAAATTGGTTACTCAGAAAATGAACATATACGTATTCAGAAAAGTGACATTTTCTGAATTATCTGCATATACCCGTAAAGTTCAGAGACATGTAATTATGTATGTATATGTATTTAAGATTTGGCCTCAAAAATCCGGCACCTTGAACTATGGACACTTGGGTATTAGAAAACAACAAAATTGTCACGGATCCTGATATAATATAAATTTTAATATTCGATTAGCTTAAAGTCATTTACTCATGGATATAAGGTCTCCAGGGTACCGCAAAATAGTTCCTTACGAACATGGACCACTGTTATCGGGTAGATATGGTTATATAGAAACAGTAATATTTTCATGTTAATTCAAATGTGTACCTTTGTTCAAGATTTGGTCCAATTTTGCCCGTTCCATAGGTGCCTAAGAAGCGGCTTCCTTAAACTATGGACATATGAGTATTAACAATCAACAAAACTTATTGTAACGAATACGAATCCACATTAGGATTATATTTGACGCCTTGGTCCATAGGATAAAGGTTCTGAAAATATGGTGCTTTCGAACATTGACATATCGTTATCTCACTTATCTCAATTCGAATTCACTTGTAAGATTTGTCTAAATTTACGGCTCTAATCTAGGGGTTTCCTATGAACTTATCTGTCCAATTTAACAATAGACATATGGGTTTTCTAAAACATTGAAATTTTCTTCACGAATCTTAATAGGCCAAGTCGTTGGTTCATTGGGCCCCAAAAACACAAACCCTGTCAATGCCGTACTACAACGCAATCCATGGTGAAAAGTGTAAAAGCTTTTGCCCGGCCGAACTTAAGGACGTTTTTACTTAAAAACATCTTTCTGAGAGAATGCTCTGCTATGAATTTTTCATTATTTTACAAAAAGCTTTTAATTTCGATACAAGTGAGACCATGGCACAATAAACAAGGTATTGCCACAACAACAACAATAGTACACTTTTCGGAATGTTTGACCGAGAATTTTTGCTTTACAAGCTTAAACAATAGCCATTGACAAATTTCAAATTTGATTATTTAAATTGCTACGACAAAAAATTAAAAATGAGCTGTAAGCATAACTCTACTCTCTTTATTCTACCATGAGACCAATTTCTTTTATTCGTATCATACATACTCGTTTATGTTAACGTATATACGAAACGAAAACGGATAATAGTTGTGTTCTTTTCAGGTAACTAGCTTAGTTTGTTAGTTATTTATTCTGGCAACATTTAACAACATTTCAAATCAGATGGCAGCATAAGCCCAAAAAAGTTGGTTTACAAACAAAAAAATGCAAAGTAAATGGTGAAACCCCAATTTTGTTATTTCGTATAGTTTCTTGTTTGTAATCCTTTTATTGACTCCAGACAAGGACAAGTAGGAACCATAATTATTTAATATGAATTGAAAGCTTGGTCCTAAGGTCGTGAAATACTTAGACATTTATATCGCTTAGGAAATGACTCATAAATGAGGGTTTGTCAAGATTTTTTTCAATTTTTACCGCGATTTCACAGAACTTTATTGTGGAAGTCTGAAATTTCTTCACATAAAAAGGCGAACTTAGTAGCGGGCTTAAAATAATAATTGTTGTGACACTGAATATTTGATACAGATACTGGAGTAATTTATACAAATGTGCTTCAACAACGACTGTAACCTTCTTGAAGACATTATATTCTTTTCTAGCTCATCATCTTCAGCTCCTTCGCAAGACTCAATACAATTTATGGAAATAGTTTTATCGCTCTTTTTATTTTCTTTATGTGCCAATAACAAAAAACATGTGTTTTTGATTTTGTTTTACTGGGGATTTTTATGCTGGGTGTGTCATATTTTTTTTTACAAAATATGTAAGCTAACTCTAACTCTTTTCGTTACCGAGTAGCAGCTTACCGAGTAGCTTCCATACAAATGCTTGTTAAGTTAATGTATCAGAGTATATTCGATTTGTATTTATTTACTGCGCGACTCTAGATCCGAACGAAGCTCTATGCAAACAAAAACCAGTCACTTACTCTCGCATCAAGAAGGAACTAACTTTTGACTTTTCACTCACGTGTTGTTAGTTAATGATGTTCTTGCCAGATCAGCAAATCCAACTATAATCTGATATTTGGCAAGAAATAACGTAAAATGTCTGAATTACACAAAAATAAGTAGACTACACTTTTGCTGAGATAAAACCAAAAACTTTGAATTTATCGAACCATTCTCCCCCCTCTGTATATTAACATTTGCCATTTGAGATAACACGGCTATTGAATTACTTGCGCAAAAGAGCCATGTTTCGTTGGCTGTAGCAAGCGGCACCATCCTTTTGAAATCACATATCGTCCAGATCCAAATCGTCAATTTCTGGCCACAAGAAGTCCGTTATCATCTACCGATAGCGAACACCATCCACGCACGCAGAGAAAAAACATGGTCACGGCAATAATAATATGTTCACCACAATAAAAGTATGTTCTGCGCAACAATAGCATTGTTAACTGAATTTATTTTTGACAATAGTATAATTGCTGCAATATTAATATTGTTGAAATGTAAAAATAGTATTATTGCCAAATTAAAATATGGTTATGGTTGTGGGGATCATAGTATGGTTATGTGCGAATCATACTAATGTTGTGAGGATCATAGTATGGTTGTATTTGGATCCTACTATTGTTGTGAGGATCATAATATTGTTGTAGCACAACCATATACCCAACAATAGTATTATCCTCTTCGAATATTGTCACCACAACCATACTTTTTTTCTGTGTAGGGTAACTGCTCGGCCGACCTCATTTTCGAAGAAGTACGGCCCGATGACCCTGCCAGCATGCACGAACTGGTGTTTTCACATTTCCTATAGACCCGGTTTGCTAAAATTTGTATACAATTCTTTCGATTGTGGACACATTAGGTCGATTATGCAGACTAAAAGAATCACGAAATACATTTTTATTTGAACGCCCATTTTCGTAAAAGGCTTCAACAATCTTAACGCTCTGCTCAATTTGAATTTGGTTGGATTTGTCAAATACTACAACAAAGTAATGTTGAATTAAGTTGGGCAAAAAACTTGACGTTAAGGTATGACTCACAATTAGCACCATGCATTATTGTTGGACCATCCGGAAAAATGCTAAAATTTTCGGATGGCACCAAAAATAACTTCTGTAACAGGAACCGCATCAAGGATGCTGAGCACACAGCGCATTCATCTTTTAACAATTCATTAGATGACAACCAAGCACTATGGCTCTACTCTCAAAGATTTCGCAGAAAATGACCGACCAATGGGTGGAGCTCCATTGTTCCTTGCTGGTTTTCGATTTTCGACAAACTTCGCCAGTGATTTCACGATCAATACCAGCTGATAAGCCAGATGCATGTTTGTCGTTTGAGACATGCAGATAGATTTACATTCGCTCATGTGCCGCAAAGTCAAAGAGTTTCCCAACTTTGCTGTGTACTATTGCGAATACCCAAAAATACCTATAATGGGTATTCAATTCGACCACATCACCCTTATGAGTTAAACCAGAAATAAATGTATTTATTTCAATCACGACGTTTCGTCTGCTTTATTCCTGAGGCATTATTCCTGTTTTTAATTGGTATTTTGGGCTTTTTTACATGTCATGACTAATTGAAATTATTAAAAATCGGGACATCACACCAAACTCAAAGAAATAATTATCAAATGTTCACAGATCAAGTCTAAATACTAATATCACAGAATGTTTCTTTTTGAACGATCGCAATGGAACACTGCAATTTCGGTTTTATGTTCGTGGGTTTATGTTAGAAAATATATAGCTTCCTAAAAATGACACATTTCCACACATTTGGCATGTAATATCTTTCGAAATATTACAAACCAAGTAACGATAAATGCTATATAAACAAAAACTAATAAAAACGACGTCAAGGTTGGCCAGGCTGGACCATTTATTCGCCAAAAAATTTGAATTGTTCTGCAAGTACTTAAAAAAGTGTACTTTTAATAGGACTAATAGGAATAGAAGACTATCCAGTCATCTCCATCCGTGTGTCTGTTGAAAGCACGATATTTTTTTACTTTTTTTTTGATGTGGACATTTTCTGAGCATCGAATGAGACCGATCCCATGCTCCAAAAGTGCTCCCTCCCAGAGATATGCGCCTTTTATGAAAGTGATGGTACACCAAAGATAAACGTATTTAAATCTTTAAAATGGCTCTCCTGAACAAAACTGGTTTTTACCCTTAGGTAAAAACATCACATATGGACATTAAAGCAAATAAATTGAACCCAATTATAAAGTTATTTGTCGAAATGGACCATATTTTTCCGCTAGAGTACTCGTAGCTTAGGTAATATGTAGTAGTGTTAATGAACGGCACATTCTTTTGAAAGTGAGCCTAAAACAGTTTTCAAATAGTATTGAAGTTTCTGAGTCACTTTCAGGTTCAATGACCTATTGTTCAGTTCATCTTAAATCTAAAGAGACTCAGCTGGATGATTGAATTATAAGTACAAGAAATGGTGTGTTTCTAAATATGATTGAGTAGAATATATTCTTAAGTAAAAAATGGTTGTGTCCGCCAGTTAAATACCTTTATATAGGACAGCTTCCAAACGACCTCAACGTTTGTTAAAGCGACATGTTTTCAAGTCTTCAAACAGAGTCTAATGCCTGTATAGTTGTCGGTCCAATTCTTTGTTAGAATTTTTGATGTTGGGGTAAAAGCATTCGAAAATCATTATAATAATAATAATAACTTCCTTCGCTATATAATCCTGCGCAAACATACTATAATCCCTTACAACCATTTTTTGATTTTCAGAACAATATTATTGTTCCACCCAACCATACTATGATAACACACAATGTCTGTATATGTTTTTATACCCTCCATCCAATATTCACTTGTAATTTCGTTTACCTTCCTCGAAATACAGTGTAAGCTCGTTAATCCGAACGGTGTGTAATCCGAATTGAAAATATTTAGCATTGCATTTTCTATAGTCCAGATTGATTGCAGCTCGTTACAATGTCCACAATATATGTTACGCACAATATATGTTACGCGCAAAGAAGAAAGGGACCTAAGGTTAAAAACCAGTTTTGTTCAGGAGAGCCATTTTAAAGATTAGGTCCCTTTCTATTTGCGCTTAGAATCATCGACTTCACTTTCATAAAACGCGCATATCTCTGGGAGGGAACACTTTTGGGGCATGGGATCGGTCACCTTCGATGCTCAGATGTTGTCCACATCAAAAAGAGAAAAAAAATTGATTTGTTTACCCTTAGTTCCCTTTATCTATGCGCTGTCACATATGTCGATGTTCGAAGGGACCTCATTCTCGGGCTCAATGACCACGCCCATTTTTGGGAAGGTTAAAGAATATATCCCTTTTACTTCCAAAAACAAAAGCCGATTTAAAATATTATTGAATCACATTTCATAGCAAAAATGTCAAAAAACGGGGAACATTTTTACCTTTTGTCCGATTAGGTCTACTTTCAATTCCAACCCATCACCGACTATCAGACATAGTATATCTGGTATGTTTGAATACTTACATTTAATGGCGTCACACTCAAATCGGTGAATTCAACTGATCAATTTACCATACGGAATAGAAATAGCAATTTTTTTGGAGAATATTTTAATCATGAATTGTCGTATAGAGAAGGAAAACTCTGCATTTGGCAAAACTACTAGAAAAAATTGAAGAAGGAATATAAATGATCCGTCAGTTTGAGGGAACAAGACTCTTTTCCCCATTTCCAAACGCAATAAACAGACTAAATCGTTAAATAATATTGTAATGTAAATATTAATTGCCATGATGGATTTGTCTACATACGAGTACATGGATTTACTAAATTAAATGCCAAGGGTTAAGTTATACAATATTCCACATTTAAGTCGGAGATCCGTTAATATTTTCGTATACAGGAATTTAAGTCCGTTCAAAACCCAAAAGGTGGTGACAACTAAGTAATTGCCACCAACACCAAAAAACATTTTTTTTTAATTTTTATTCGATCTTTGGGTATTTTTAAAGAAAAATAAAAAATATAAAAACAAATTATAATAATAATAACCAATGGCCGAATATTATTAATTTGGCCGAAGTTAAGTTTGGCTTCAGCCTAAAACACCACCTTCGGTAGGGCACTATTAATTAGACATTTGTGCAAAAGCAATACGGTTATCGGGAAACTTAAAAAGTGTCAGATAAGTTGCAGGGATACCACGATACTATTGCAATAGTATCAACTGTATCTTCCCTGTTTTGATGTCATGACCAATTCCCAAAATATTTTTCAAAATGAACTAAGCTGTAGCCTCTAACTTTAAAATAGTATGGACTTATTTTAACAAAGTTTTTTATCACTGGTATAAAAAGTCCATCATGATAATGACTCCCCAATGGATATTCAATTTAAGGGCTACCAAACTCTATTTCTCTATATCTGTTGGCTGGCCACATATTGGCCAATTAGTTTGCAATGTAGTACAGCTATCAAGTACAGCTATCAAGTTATTAATTCTTTAAATAGGTTTAAAATTAATTTTAGAGATGACTACTAATTGTTCTGCGAATAACAAAGCCAGGGACGCGGTAAGTGTTGTAAATTAAAAATGTACTAAAACGGGACAGAACACGAGTCTCCTCGCCGTTTGTTGCTATTTTGGATCCTCCGTAATATTGATTTAGATACGGTGGACTACTGTCCTGTTTTATGGCAAAGTTAATTCAACGACAGACACGCGCAGAAAAAAGTATGGTTGTGGTGACAATATTCGAAGAGGATCATACTATTGTTGGGTATATGGTTGTGGAACAACAATATTATGATCCTCAAAACAATAGTATGATTAACACACAACCATACTATGATCCCCACAACCATATTATGAGCCATACTCAACCATACTATTATCCCCAAAACCGTATTATGATCCTCACAACAATATTATCTTTCTCATACAACCATAGTATGATCTTCACAACCAAAGTATGATTCACACGCAACCATATTATGATCCCTACAACTATAATATGATTCCACTCAACCATACTATGATCTCCAAATTTTTTTAAGGATTGGGTTTTGTTATTATTCAACATTAGAGATTCTTATTAAGCTTTTGTCAAAATTAGCTCCTAGGCAGATTTCAGACAATGTTTCTTTGAACATACTATTTAAGAACAAAAATATATTCAAAAGGTAGTCGAAGAAGTCGTGACTGCAGGGGATGAATGCTTCTTTACCATCCGTAGACCCCAAGTGATGAACGTGATTAAACCATGATGACTGGCTAAATACATAAATGCATTTTAAATAATCGGAAACCAGTCGGCAGTAGAGTATTCCACCGACAAAGTAAACACATTAAAATCCCTCACACTGCCTTCCGATTGTTGTTGTTTTTTATAATGAACAACAACCACCCAATAAACATTATAAACTTACTATAAATTGATTATAAACTTACATTAGTAAACGTAAGCTTGGAAATTCTTTATGGTAATCATTGTAACATGTTGATTTCCAATTATCGGATAAACAAAAAGGGTCCCTTATTCTACAATTGTATCCATGCTTGGAAAACAATTGGAAATCAATTTGAAAAAACAATATTTAATAAATCATGTGGAATGTTTGTTGTAAATGTGTATATTTGTTTGTTTCAAAATTGGATGTAAATACGATTGTAAATACGGATGTGGCGACGATTGTAATTCAAGCAGGCCAGTATACTTACGAAAGTATTGTAAATGTCTATTTTAGTACATCTTTTACAAATCTATTATAAATACATTACAATAAATTTGTGAATTTTAATTTTCGTAAACTAGTTTGGAAATAGTGTTTGGAAAACAATTGTTAATAAACTAGTTTACGTCAATGTTTATTGGGCATGCACTGTATCGTATGTGTGTATGTTTTTTTGGTATAGCAAAAAAAACATACACACACTTAGTCTTTAAAACCTGTTATGCTTTGTTCATAGACTCAACCATACAGTATGATTACCGTAATCATATTATTGTTAACATAAATCTTTAACAACAATACTTTTGTCGCACCAACAATACTTTTGTCGCACCAACAATATGTACATGGTTGCTACAACCATAGTTTCATTTCTAAATTTAGCAGTAATATCATTGTTACATTTCAACAATGTAAGTATTGCCGCAATCATAATTTCGTTAAAAAAAACTCAGAAAACAATACTATGGTTGCGACGAACATGCTTTTATTGTAGAGAACATATTATTGTTGCCGTGACCACGTCTTTTCTCTGCGTGCATAAACATTAAAAGGCAATGCAAAAACTATGGCATAAACCAGGGTTGCAAAAGCTAACGCAATGTTAGCCAAGGCCACGAATTTGTTAATTTTCCTTAGCTAAAAAAACTCAAAAAATATTCAGCCAGCAGTAAGTTTAGCTTTAAAATCTATCAAACTTTATAAGCACTAGCTAAAGAAAGCTACTGCTTTTAAGCATGACTAGCTAATTCAAAAAAAGGACTGACCAGCTAAAAAATTCAACAAGAAGCATTAGCAATAAAACTGATGAAATCAAAAATCAGCCTTTTTAAGTAACCTGATTGCTGTTTTTTACACGCAGAAAAAAAGTATGGTTGGGGTGACAATATTCGAAGAGGATTATACTATTGTTGGGTATATGGTTGTGACACAACAATATTATGATCCTCACAATAATAGTATGATTCACACATAACCATACTATGATCCCCACAACAATAGTATGATTCACACATAACCATAATAGGATCCCCACAACCATAGTATGATTTACACATAACCATACTATGATCCTCACAACAATAGTATGATTCACACTCAACCATACTTTTATCTTTACAACCATATTATGATCCTCACAACCATAGTATGTTTCTCATACAACCATAGTATGATCCTCACAACCATAGTTTGATTCACACGCAACCATACTATGATCCCCACAACCATAGTATGATTCACACTCAACCATACTATGGTCCCCAAAATTATTTATTAGGATTGGTTATTGTTGTTATTCAAAAATAGAGGTTTTTTATTAAGTATGTTATTTTAAATTGCATTACTTTTAGTTCATAGCCAGATTTGAGGCCATGTTTTTATTAAACATTTCATTCAAGAAACAAAAATATATATTCCATGCTACTTCACCATCCGTAGACCCCAAGAAACGATAGTGATTAAACCATTATCAATGGTTATATACTTAAGTGCAGGCAGATTTTAAATAAACGAGAACCAGTCGGTATAAGAGTATTTCACCGAACAAAGTAAACACAATAAAAATCCCTCGAACTACCATCCGATTGTTTTTGTTTTTTTAATGGACAGCAACAATTCACTGTATCGTGCGTATTTGTTTTTTTTTTGTATATCAAAAAAAACATACACACATACATGTATGCTCTATAAAACCCTTTTTTGTGTTCATAGTCGCAACCATACAGTATGATTGCCGTAATCATATTTTTGTTAACGTAAATTTTAAACAACAATACCTTTGTTGCACCAACCATGTTTATATGGTTGCTACAGCCATATTTTCATTTCTTAATTTGGTAATAATAATATTGTTGCATTTCAACAATAGCAATATTGTCGCAATCATACTATTGTCAAAATGAAATTCAAAAAACAATACTATGGTTGCAACGAACATGCTTTTATTGTAGAGAACAAATTACTGTTGCGGGGACCATAGTGTAACCATATCTTTTCTCTGCGTGTAGATAAGCTGATTTGTTTGTGCTGGTTGAGAGGCGGCAGAGAATGTCCGTAGCCAAAAAAAATATTTCTTGTTGAGTTCAGTGTTGCTTACCGAAGTTGCACAACATATGACAAGCATTGAAAATCGCGGTTATTTTAATTGAACGTTTTGCAGATATATTTTACTTAATCGCCATATATTGTTAGAAATGTATACAGTGTTGCGCAAAACACAAGCAATAAACTGTGTATCAATATTGGTCCTATTTTTGTTTAAACGTTACGTCATTTTCATAACTACTGTTAACATCAATTTGTGCTCTGTAGTGATGAGATTATTTCTAATAAATTTCTGTCAGCGTTTGAAGTACAGTTACGCTACAAATGTAACAATAAACATTGATCGTTGAAAGAAGAGTATGCAAAACAATAGCAACAAATCATCAAGAATGCCATAAACGAACACAATTAGTAAATATTAACGGTATTTATAATGAAAATCTTGTTTTTGAGTCATCGCGAAAGAAATTCAGAAGTATTTGCTTAGTTTTTTCACTACCTTTCGTATTGACTGTTCAGTTTATGACTGCCTTAAAATCTAAAATTGTTTCCGAATATAAAAATGGGAAATCTCAAATTTCACTCGGAAACAGGTAAATATTAACCGATTGGATATTTGTGGACTATTAAAAGAGTAAAAAAAAACACACGACGTAATAACAGTGCACTCAAGTGGTTGGCAGCAAAAAAAGTCAGAGCGCGAACATAGAAAAAATTGTGGCATGCTTAAAAAAATGAATTTGCTACATCTCAAACGTTTGTAAATACAATTTATTTCATTACGCATCGTAGCACAGTTCGCAGACGAGCTATCCAAAAATTATTTTAGAAGCTACAGACAAAGCTAAACAAAAAAATGTTGGGCGGTACATTTCAGTCATTTTTGTCTGAAATTATCACAACATTTTTTTATTTTACCATTTTGTAGACTCAATTTTGTCTAAAGACATCTTAACGGGACCGTCCAAAATTGGAAAACCGTTTCGTTCAGCGCCGAATCAAAGTTCAATTTGATCAATTCAGATGGAATGTGTACGGTACGGCGTCGTCCTTGTACACGGCTTGAATCTCAAAACTGTACGATTAATTTTAAGCACGGAGGCAGTGGGATTATTGTCTGGGCTTGCCTCTTTCCGTAGAATTATGAATCGGTTTGTATACAAAGAGATTTTAGAGTCTCAAATGCTTCCACATGTAGAGTGGAATATGCGTCTTCGGCGGATTTTTCAACACGACAACAATCCGAAACACTCTTCAAAACCTGCTAAAGATTACATTAGAGACAGTGGTATTGAAGTCCTGGATTGGCCGGCACAGTCCCCGGACTTGAATCCAATTGAAAATCTTTTTGGCATTTTGAAGTGGAGTTTTTCTGGTCAGAAGTTTTCAAATAAGAATTTACTGTTCGAAACCCTCAAACTCAAATAGGAACAAATACCTGAAGCAACTATAGTAAATTTAATTGGGTCCATGCCTCGCAGATGTGCAGTGCTTGTAAACAACAAAGGGTCTTACACCAAATACTATTGTGTTGCTTTTGTTTTGCACATAGGAAAATCCACACTAGGCATACAAAGGATACATTTGTTATGACTGCTTAAGACTTAAACAAATTAAAAGAGATAAGGTTTATCAATGACCAATCTTGAGGTATTTCTTTCAATAGGGGGTTTTTCACAGTTTACGCGTGAGTTGTATTAAACTTTATTTTGTTTTCTGTTTAGTGTTGTTTGCCATTTTATCATGGAAAGACTTACGTACACCGCGAAAACTACTGTTTTATTTTCAAATTTGCTGTTAGTTCGATAAAAATGATAAAAGTTATAATTGAGGCCTTCATGAATTGTTGTTTATCGTTAGTATTCTTTTTTACCAGAATAAACAGAATACAAAAAATCTCCCGTTTTAGCAGTTTTTGTCACATAATTTTCAGGTTATTTGTTCCTTATCTTCTGTGTTGACAACACTGAATATTACACACATTTTTCGGCTGCTTTCCTCGACAACAGCTTTAAAATCCTGGTTTAAGCCTAGTATTCACCTAAAACGAAATTCTCGCTCCCATAAGAAACACTTATACTGAAGCAAAGCAAACGAAATTTACCATTGATAAATTCCGTTTAGCTATTTTCGTTTGATAGTACTCAGTTAAAACGAAATGGTGGCGGAATTTGCAACTGATACAGGGGTGACTGTAAGAGCAGTGTAGACTTTTTTCACCATCTGCAAACGAAAGTTCATGTTCTAATAATTGTTTGGTCAAGGAATTTATGAAATTTACAAAAAAAAATAAATTAACAAGCGTTGTGAAGTCGTTTTTGAGGGTATTAAATGAATATGATTCAAATCATTTTCTTTTGAAAATGAATAACTGCCGCTTCTTCTACACTACAATTCTTTCGTGTAGAGATAAATGCAAAAGTCTTAAGCGAAAGTTACGTTTTAGGTGAATACTAGGCTTTGAACATCAAGTCTTGGTTGGTTTCATTAAAATGTGCCGTTATTCGTATATATATGTTATGAATTAAAACAATTCGTGTTATTAATTTTTGAATAATACGTACACGCTAGCCAGTGAACACACGTAGTGTATTAAGGCTCTTGCTCTCTAAATTTGATATGAGATATTATTTTTGCCATACACCAAAAAAACACGTACTAAAGGGGGAAGCTGGCACACTTCAAAATCGTCATTTGAGCCGCGGGTTGTCCAACATCCTTTGAAATATATGTTAAAAACTTACGAAAAGTTCATGTTATTGATTTGTGTCGGCGTAGGTAAGCCCTCTAATATATTGATTGTAAGTTTTTGACATTTATTTCAATGGTTCTAAGACTATCAGAAGTTGAAAAATACGCAGCGGTCGACAAAAAGCTCTAGTGTGCCCGAGCCTTTAAGGTGCTAAAATCAGAGACAAGCCGTCCTTTTCGAGTTTCGTGCCAACAAATCGTAATTTCTGGCAACACTGTGTTTGTGTTCAGTGTTCCTTTTCGTTTCATTTCGCGCAAACTTTTTAATGTTATCCATTTCTCAGTCGACGACTCATATTCCGTTTCCACATCCCTATGTGAATTAATTTCGTCAGAGTGCACGACTCAATAACTGAGCGCAAATACAATTCTTTTCTTCTTCATTTTTTACTACCACCGGCTTCGTGGTGCAGAAGAGTGTGTGTGTGTGTGTGTGAATGCATGTTAGCGCGCTCACCACGAGTCTTATAGCAATATTGCTATAAGATTATGATTGTATGTAGTATGTATGGCTGTATGTGTGTGGATTTGTATAAATTAATTTGTTCTGCTCTCTTCTCTCGCACGGTGCTCTTGCCCTGTCGTTTCTTCGGTGTGTATGTGTGATTATCGATGTTATCAACGTTTCGGTTTATTCAGTTTTGTTGTTTTTGTATATAAATTTTATTTCATCGGTGCGCAGCCAATCGGAGTTCGTTGTTTGGCTCGCCCTACCAGCCCGGCAAACCAGGTGGTGGTGGTGGTTGCGTTGATAGCTGTGTAGCGTTTTTGTTGTTTTGATTTCGTCTCTTATATTGAAATTGAGAATTTGTGTAATCTTTGCATATAAAAGTGGATTTTATGTGTTCTCTTGCGATTATGCGCCTCGCCTTGTACATGATTTTGCTTCGGGTTCGTTCCACTGCTGTGCTGTGTGCTGCGTCTACGTTGCCAATCAATCGTCGTTGTTTGCGCTATGCTGCTACGCCGGCTGAAAGCGTGTAAATGCGTACAAGTGAGTGTAGTTTATGTTGCTGCTGTCGTCGTCGCTTGGTGGGCTATAAAAAAAAGTCATTCGCTCAACTTTGTATCTGACAGAACGCCCTTTTCATTATTAAAATGTATTGAACTGAGCTAAACGAACCATCTGTGTGCCTGGTTAATTGTCGTTTCTCTTAGGTGCTTTTCGTACTTATTGGTATGTATGGGTGGCTGTACATTAATAGGTAGGTACATATACTTTTTATATTATGTATTACGAGTATTATTGTGATTACCGAAATGGTTGTTGCTGTCGTTGTTCCTGGGGCGGGGCGTGAACCTTTTGTAAGAGTTGAATTTATTACTTTTTGGAGAAGATGGATATGCTGCTTTCGTAAAACTGTCTACATACCTACTAACTAAATTAATTTCATTTAGACAAAATCCATTATGTTATGCGAGTTTGAGGCATGTACAGTAGACTGCCTCACAAGAAATATCGATGTCGGTAGTAGCTACACGTATTTTTTCATGTGTGGAACAGAATTTTCAAAAGCATGGGAAATACATACTCAAAGGTTTTCCGAAGATGACCCTATACCACAAGGTTTAAAAAGTAAAATGGCTCAAGTTTGCAACGCAATTCTTGAGCTAGGCCCAGCTGCACACGCAGAAAAAAGTATGGTTGGGGTGACAATATTCGAAGAGGATCATACTATTGTTGGGTATATGGTTGTGACACAACAATATTATGATACTCACAACAATAGTATGATTCACAAATAACCATACTATGATCCCCACAACCATAGTATGATTTACTCAAAACGATACTATGATCCTCACAACAATAGTATGATTCACACTCAACCATACTATTATTTCCACAACCATATTATGATCCTCACAACCATAGTATGTTTCTCATACAACCATAGTATGATCCTCACAACCATAGTATGATTCACACGCAACCATACTATGATCCCGACAACCATAGTATGATTCACACTCAACCATACTATGATCCCAAAATTAGTTATTAGGATTGGTTATTGTTGTTATTCAAAAAAAGAGATTTTTATCAAGTAAGTTATTTTCAATTGCATTACTTTTAGTTCATAGCCAGATTTGAGGCCATGTTTTTATTAAACATTTCATTCAAGAAACAAAAATATATATTCCAACGGTCAAAAATACTTTTAGTTGCCAGCAGGGGTGAATGCTACTTCACCATCCGTAGACACCAAGTAACGAATGTGATTAAACCATGATCAATGGCTATATACTTAAGTGCAGGCAGATTATAAATAAACGAAAACCAGTCGGTATTAGAGTATTCCACCAAACAAAGTAAACACAATAAAAATTCCTCGAACTACCTTCCGTTTGTTGTTATTTTTTTAATGGACAGTAACCATTCACTGTATCGTGTGTATGTGTTTTTTTTGTATATCAAAAAAAAACATACGCACACACATGCATGTATGCTCTACAAAACCTGTTTTTTAAGTTCATAGTCGCAACCATACTGTATGATTGCCGTAATCAAATTATTGTTAACGCAAATTTTAAACAACAATACTTTTGTTGCACCAACCATGTTTATATTGTTGCTACAACCATATTTTCATTTCTTAATTTGGCAATAATACTATTGTTGCATTTCAACAATAGTAATATTGTCACAATCATATTGTTGTCAAAATGAAATTCATAAAACAATACTATGGGTGCGACGAACATGCTTTTATTGTAGAGAACATACTATTTTTGCGGTGACCATAGTGTAACCATATCTTTTCTCTGCGTGCAAATGACTCAGCAACTCTTATAAACCAATACAAATCTGTCTATCAAATGCTAGTTGCTTCGTGTGAAGCTGTTTCGCCAAATGTTTTGTAAACAAACAAAAATTGCCGCAACACGTTGCTACCGACGATTGCCTCGTGCATTATGTTTTTACATTAACTTTATTCGTGTTTTTTATTAAACATGGGATGTAAGTTGAAAATTCGAGGCGGGTAACACGACAGATATTTGGATGTTCTTATCCGGATTTGAACCTGTTAGACTCTGTTGGGTTTCCGGGCACAGTAATGTTGAAGGAAACGAGGTGACATATGAAATAGCACGCCTAAGGACGGTGCAGAAGCTGGCAACTCAGAAAAAGAGCCTATATGTGCCATCAACGGGTTTTTAGAATCATCGATTCATACCAAGGCTAACATCGCGTGGACTAGGACCAACAAATGTAATGTTGCTAGGGCATTGGGCATTGAATTCAAATTGTTATGATGATTTGAAAACAACTTTCTTTAAAAATCATTGAAAACTTCAGCAGCACGTTGCTTGGAAACGTATCATCCCATCACCATCAGTTATTTTACACATCATCATTATGATGTCGGTTAACAAATTTTAATTTATTTGAAAAAAAAAGACTCACAAAATATTTACCGAATTTAAATATCACATTTATGTAATCTTTATTGTATGCGAAAGATATACATATGTACATATTGGTTTACGCTTTGCAAGATTGGGCCTTGAATAATTGCGTCCCACTCTATTGTACACATACACACAGTTGTACGTATGCATGTGTGTACTAACGACATGTTATTTTGTATGTGCGTACGTTCTTCAATATAAATTCGAGCACAAACCAAATATTGATTAATTATTTAAGAGATAAATTACCGTTCATTCTCCCCACAGAAGTATGCTGCAGGAAGGAGCATTGGCAAAAAACTCTCTCGGCTCGGTCAATGGAACATAGTTACGTAAATATGTATGTATCTCACATAAACACCGTTTAGATTATCCTATCGCATAAGAAAAAAGTCAAAAAGTAGCGAATGCGTTGGAGGTACCACAGCGCGCGTCTAAAAATGCCCATATTTACTATATATGCTCATATTAACGATGGTATACTACATTTGTCGTTCCGTTTGCAACACCACGAAATATTGATCAAAGGCCCCATAAAGTAATATATTAGTTGTGTTTTTGATTAATACTTGATACGAGTAAGAGCCTTGATGGCTTAATTTAACTCTGGAATTATGCAGTCGTATTATCGAATCTAAGTCCAAGAGGTATTACCATACTGCACTTTTGGTAATCCGATGGGACCAAGTTGATATTTATTTTGTTGGGTGGTTAATGCACCCAGCAGCAAATATAGGGGGGAAATCCCCTATTTACATTCTCTTGTGGATATCGACATTCCGTGCAAAAGATGAAGAAGAAAAATACAGTGAAGGCTGTTTTATGCATTGACATACGAAATGGTCTAAATTTAGAAAAGTGATCACGACTGTTCCGCCGCAAGGAGAGTATCAAATAAAATAAGGTAGATAAAATTGAATGGAAATGGCAAAATACATCATTTAAGCAAACTAGTTTCTTTTCAAAATTTCTACCATCGCCCGAAGGCCGGCTTTAAAAAAGAATTTATTTTACTCGCTCGATGTTATCCAAACTTAAAGCCGGGACTTTAAGTGGCTTTTGTTCTAATTTTTAAAAAAAATGCAGTTTCTTTTTTTAGTTCCAATACATATCATTTTGGCCCACGAATACTCCTTTTTCTGGTCCGAAGTCATTTGATTGAATGAACCTTTTTCCAAGTGAATAAATTGTTTTTAATTCGCATGAAAATGGCGATGTTGACAGTGTACAGCAACGACAAAAACATCTGAGGGAAACGCAAAGAGATGCAAAAGAGCCTGTTCGCTGAAAAAAAGGACAGGCAAAACAAAAAACGAAACATAACGGCGAGAGTAATTAGTTCCACCTTAAACTCTGCAACACTTTTATAGACCACTTAACTCCCTTATATACTTGTATTTAATTTGCCCAAGAAATCTAGTGTGAGATTTTGGATTCCATCCCGAAGTGACACAAGTATTTGAGACTTCAAAGCCATGTGACTTTGTAGTATTTTGTCTCCAAATTATAGTACCCGATATTTATTTAGTATGTATTTAATGGCATATTACAAATCATGCCATGTGTTTGGAATTTTTTGCAACACTAGCGTTTTGTTAAGTTGTGAAAACAGTGCCATGTCTAGCATTGTTAATACTTTGGCGGGCTTTGTTTTTTTCACAATACCGGATAAATCCCGCAAAGATTCTTAGCAGAAAACAACACCATTATTGATCGTTTTAAAATGCAATGATGATGTAGTCATGTCCCTCCATCCTCCCGTGTGTCTGTTAAAAGAGCAATACCATTGGTGCCTTAAAGGGAAACTTTTTACCCATTGGGTTGATTTCGACCATTTACAATTCCAAACAGCTTATGACTACAAGTCATCATCATGCGAAATCCTAGGCTTATTTGTTTGACCGCTATCGTGCTTTCAATAGGCACACAGACGGGCACAGCTAGATCGTCTTAGAATTTTGCGACGATCAGTTATATATACTTTATAGGATCTCTGATAAATATTTTGCAGTGTTGCAATGATAAAATTCGTCTACCGAAGACTGAATGGTTTAAAATAAATTTAATTTTATTTAAACAAAACCTCGAAATTAAATAAAAAGCAGAAACAACAGAAACATCTCAAAGCACAATTCAACCAGGCCAAACATTATTAATAAACGCTCTACAGCGCATTAAATTGGCTCCCAATCAGATATCAATATAAGCCAAATCTTCAAAAAAGTCCATACTTGTTTTTGTAGTGAACCGGCTTTTATTTGAGCGCCCCTATTTAGTGTTGGTTTTGGCATGGTGGCTTTCACTAAACCATAATGACAGTTTTTCGACCATCCACCCATCTACCCCTAATAATGCATAACTCTTATTTTAATAAAATGCATTTTAACAATTGTTTAAATGGGAATAGCACTTAAAACCGCAAGAAAAGAGCACAGTGACTGGACTTGTTGGCTCATGTGGCCCAAGAACGACCGTATGGTCAAAACGAGCGTACAATAGTAAATACTCAAATTTCATTACAATTCAAAATATGGATTTATTTTAAAATGTAGGCCAAGATTAAGGTCTGACTCACTGAATGAAGGCTCTAAAAAACTATCGCTATGGTTAAATGAAGGAAACGCCGGTATTCAATCAAATTTGCACATATGGGTAGTCAAATTAATGTCGGTTTCAGTAAAAATCCAAATATGAGATTTGGGACGGAGTCATGGACTAAATGGGCCCAAAATCGGTTCAATGTGCATTGCGGGTATACAAGGAACTTAAAGATAATATATTCGTTATATATTCGTTCATTACCAAACCACAGAAACCTCAAACTGTGCGTGCCTGCAGAGAACGAAACCAATCCTAAAATGACGGCGGTGGCCATTTGACGATCGGCTTGGCTCCCTGCATGCGCTAGAATGTAATAGACATGTAGATGATTTGACACACTAATATGGGTACCCACTATACGAAGCTTTTGCCCAAGCTTATATACGACACAAATACAAATAAATAACACTATTTTTTCCCAGTGAAACCATAATACTCAAACTTTTGGAGTCGTGAAATGTTGCAAAAATTAAAACAATTGTCAAGGGGCAGCAAAAGTGGCATTGCTTCAAAAAAGAGTCAAATCGCCACTTTAGTCGCACACGCAGAGAAAAAACATGGTTACTATATGGTTACGGCAATAATAATATGTTCTCCGTAATAGAAGTATGTTTGTCGCAACCATAGTATTATTAACAGAATTTTATTTTGACAATAGTATGATTGCCGCCATATTAAGATTATTGAGATGTAACAATAGTATTATTGCCAAATTTAATAATGAAAATAGGGTTTAGCAATATAAATATGGTTAGTGTTTTTGGGTTTTATGTTAACGATAATATTATTACGGCAATCATAATGTATGATTGCAATTTTTCCTCATTTAAGAATGCTTTTTAGAACAATGTCATTGTTACGGATCTAATGCAAAAATATTACTTTTTATATGGAAATTAAAAAATTTCAAACAAACTGCTATGGCTTTGTTTAACTGAAATATTTTTAATAAAAATGTTAAGTGTTTTTTATTTTGTCAAGAAGGCATAGCACCCGCTTTTTTTCTTTATAATAACGGTCTATTCTAAATGCGGTCTATTAAATATTTTCTACTTTTAAATAAATCACTTCTATTATTTTGAATTTAATGTATTTTTAAATAATTTTTATATTTCAAATCTATTGCTGACAAGTTGTTGACAATTCTTTTAAATAATATCGGGGACCAAAGTATATTTGTGTGAGAATCATACTATGGTTGTATGTGAAACATACCATGGTTGTGAAAATCATACTATGGTTGTATGTGAAGCATACTATGGTTGTAAGGATCATAATATGGTTGAGGAGATCATAGTATGGTTAAGTGTGAATCATACTATGGTTGTGAGGATCAAAGTATGCTTATGTGAGAATTATACTATTGTTGTGAGGATCATAATATTGTTGTACCACAACCATACACCCAACAATAGTATTGTCCTCTTCGAATATTGTCACCACAACCATACTTTTTTTCTGCGTGCACAATATTTCAATCAACATTTCAATCAACTCAAACCGAAAGTTCAAACACATTTTTTAAAATTTCCCAATGGAGTGATCTATTGATTTACTGACCGAAGCTGCCCCCGATATATATGCCTAAAATCGGCTTCCTAAAGCTGCCGTTAATGTCGGCTGAGAAGTTGTTGAAAATAGAAATATGTACATATACTAACAAATGTTCTAAATATTGCATATTTAATCCTTGTACAATATTGGCAAAAAGTACTTAATTATTTTACATTAAGTACATTTTTGGTCGTGGTTTGTTTTTTAATGAAAAAAGTATGAGTTGTTTACGCAGCCGCTATTTATTTCGACTTGAGGTTATATACTCGTACTAAAATATTATTCTTTTAGCTTTTCCAATATTTCGATTGACTATGTCAATTCTCTTCGGGGATGACTATTAAAAGCAAAGAAACACTCTCATTTGTCCGTTGTTGTTTAAACTTCGTTCGAAAAGTCGGGTTGCTCTCAACGCCCAACACAACACACATTTTGGGATAGTCTGAACTGACCAAGAATTTGTGTGTCCGGACTCACTTTCTCTAGATTGTTATTGAAACTCATCACTGAGCAAACTTAGCGCCCGAGTGAAAAACATTTCATCAACATTTAATTTAACACACACACACATATGAGTACACATCAACACATTCGCACAATCAATTAACAACAGAAATGCAAAATATAAGTATACTTCATATTCTGTTCTAAAAGGCATTGATTGATTGACTGGTTGGTAGATCAGAAAACACTACCCCATTGTGTGTGAGGGGAACTTTTATCCTATTTGCATGTATTTTTGTGCGTATGCGAGCAAGGAGGCGTTTAGCATGTGCTTCTTAAGTCGTGGTTCATTAAACGTTAAAGTGAATTAAAGTGAACGAGTTGGAATCGTTAATGAATACGCACTTAATACCTCCAAAGTGGTCGTAGTTGATGGACCCATGGGTTCGTGTGGGCAAAAACACGACCAATAGGGTCTTATGAAATGGTTACCCAAACACATGGACATATGGCCACGTAATGTATTTATGTTTTGGCTACGTTTGGGTTTTAGACCTACGGACGACAGCTACTTTAACTATGATTATTGTTATTTCAACCCATTTCTAGTTGAGATCCATGGTGGAGGGTTTAACAATAATATTTACCATTAATTCGATGAAGGTCGACTAAATGTGTAATTTTTTTCAGTGTATCGCAAATACAAGTTTTTATTTTAGCTAACGACGTGCTGGAGACTTTTAATTAAATTAAGAATAATTTGTTAACATAAAAATGGAACTCAGGTGAACTCTGGGTACGGAGAACAACCGTACACTAATATAGTGAACAGTTCACTATCTTAGCCTCTTGTGCTCTATTTTTTTAATAAACTACATTATTTTTTCATTCATATGTTCACGTTTGATATTGCACACAATATTATGATCCTCACAACAATAGTATGATTCACACACAACCATAGTATGATCTTCACAACCATAGTATGATTCACACTCAACCATACTATGATCCGCACAACAATATTATGATCCTCACAATAATAGTTTGATTCACACACAACTATAGTATGATCTCCACAACCTAAGTATGATACACACTCAACCATACTATGATCCCTACAACAATATTATCATCCTCACAACAATAGTTTGATTCACACACAACCATAGTATGATCTCCACAACCATAGAATGATTCACACTCAATCACACTATGATCCTCATAACAATATTATGATCCTCACAACTGTTGTACGGATCATAGTATGGTTGAGTATGTTTCACATACAATCATAGTATAATCCTCACAACCATAGTATGATTAACATGTAACCATGTTATGATTCTTACAACCATAGTATGATTCTTACAATCATAGTATGATTCCACTCAATCATACTATGGTCACCAAAATTATTTATAAGTGTTGGGTTATGTTGATATTCAGAATTAGAGAATTTTATTATTACAAAAGGCAGTCGAATAGTAAAAAAACAGACTGCAGGGAGTGAATACTACTTCATCCTCCTAGCAACGAACGTGATTAAACCAAGATCAATGGCTATATACTTAGTTGCAGGCAGATTTAAAATAAACGAGAACCAGTCGGCAGCAGAGTATTCCACCAAAAAAAGTAAACACAATAAAAAACCGTCGAACTGCCTCTTTATTGTTGTTGTTTTTTTTATAAACTCACACGTGAGAGCGCATAGAGAAAGGGACCTAAGGGTAAAAAAATCAATTTTCATTTTTTTTTCTTTTTTTGATGTGGACAACATCTGAGCATCGAATGAGACCGATCCCATGTCCCAAAAGTGTTCCCTCCCAGAGATATGCGCGTTTTATGAAAGTGATGGTACACCAAAGATACACGTATTTAAATCTATAAAATGGCTCTCCTGAACAAAACTGGTTTTTACCCTTAGGTCCCTTTCTATATTGCTCGACACATATGTACATGTAAGAACGTTGGCCTATTAAACCTGTCATGCTTAGTTTACAGTCACAACCATACGGTATGATTGCCGTAATCATATTATTGTTAACATAAATCTTAAATGTGTTCTCATTTAGGTCGCCATCTTCTTCAAGAAATAATTGGAATGTATATAAGGAATCTACTTTAAATACAATGATATTAATACATTTTGTAAAATTTCTTGATTAACCGAAGCTTATGGAATTTTTATAAACAAATTAAAAATAATACTTTGCAGCAAAAAATCATTTTTCTGGAATCCCATCAAATAATATCAAATCTCCTTCCAAATTTCTTCAGCTCGTACCATTTTGGACAAAAAGTTGGTTTTTACAGTTATCTTGACTATTTCACATTACATATTTACATTTGTTTTAACCAATACAGCGTCCCACTGGATTAGTTTAGTAGAAGAATGTGGCCGCCTTAGCTGAGTGTCTTTAATAACTGAGCCATCTGAGTTGTTGAGGTCAACTCTCAACAGCTCAGAATTTCACGCAACGTTTCGGCGACATCAATTGGGTAGTTGCCTTGACGCCGTGAGAGTTTTTTTTTGGGGGGAGGAAGGTTCTGTGATGGACCGATGGTATCCGAACAATCCATTTACGATTCAGGCCATTACATTACAAATATCGAGCAAGCCATTCGTAGGTATATCTCGCGGAGAAAAAATATGATTTCTTTAGGATCACTATATGACATTTTGACAATAGTTGGATTGCGACAATATTAATATGGGTGAGATGTGTCAATAGTACATATTATTCGAAATATTATCCAAAATGAAAATATGATTGTATCAAGCTTATAATTATATTTACAGCGACAAAAGTATTGTTATTGGGTATAACGTTTACAAAATCATACCGTAAGATTGTACTTTTTATAAATTTGTAAAGGTGTTCGCATACAGATATGTTAGGGGATGTTTGACAAACACCAATTACACAGATATACGGTAGACATGAATACCACAAATGTCAGTAAACAATTAACCACCACCCGATAAAAAAAATTATCAATTCTGATTAAGTCTGGGCTCGGCCAGTTTATTCGTTATTCCAACGATATCTTTTTAAAAATACAAATTATTAGTGTAATTCACATGGGAAAACTGTTAACGTCTATGTTTTAAGTACGAGTACAACGATTTCCTGTTACATTTGCTGTGGTCGTCAAAAATAGATTGCAATTTCACACCTCATTCAAATTTAAATTGTAGATTGTATTGTATTTGAGTGTTTCGATAATTACTATTGTTAGACCGACAAAGGTAACTGATATCCATTCATGAATGCGTTCAAATATTTGAAATAAATTCCCCTTTTGTGGACACTGTGTGCGTACTTCCGTTCCGTGGCTTCAAATCTCATTTCAAACTTTTGTTTGCATTTACACAGTGAAAAGACATCGCAAAAATAGGTTGCGCTGAATGAGTTCGGTTTAGCCAGCTCACATAAGGGAATCGCACAATAGGTGACTTAAATAGAGAGTTTACCGATCATATCGACCGATTATCGATATGAAAATTATAAATGAATTCGGATGGACTTCAGGCGATTCTGGAGATTTATTTAAGACGATATTGAATTTTTTCAACGAACATCAACGTTCAACTGCCAGTCCATACATTATGACCATTAACAATTTAAATTCAAACTAAATTAAACGAATGCTGCCAGGGGCTGTGTGGCAATTAATTAAACACCAGTTAAAACATCATTAATAACGGCAACTACAATTTCAATTTGTCATTCCAGTCGTCGAAACGAACGATCATCAGCCACATTTGGCCACGGAATAACAGAGTATTTTAACAATTTAACCGTTTTTCTTTTCCTTTCCGCTTTGGCTGTGCTATTTGAATAATAGCAACAATAACGGCCGGCGAACGACATTAAGTTCATCATTAATATTCCGAGGGGGCATATCGACATCTGCACAGCCTTTTTACTGGTCCAGAAGAAGGGTGTCTAATACGACGTAAACTGAACATGCGCATTCTCAGCAAGTCGAACGAATGTACGTCGAACTCAGCTGTATCTCTTTCCCAGCACACTGAAGCAGCATCTCGTGGGAGATGATTTGCGAAAAGCCCCGAAAGCCGAATGACTTGACACATCTTAAAAGAGCGTAAATGTTTTAAACACTTTTTTATTTCTTACAATCTATGGAATAAACACTAGGTTGACCTAAAATAGTTTTAGTTTTTGTAATTGGATTGATTCGATTTGTAGATAATTTGAACGGTTCATTTGTGCTAAAAAGTTCTAAGACTTGAGAAAGTTGCAAATATTGCTTGAACATCCCATGAAGAAACAAATGAAAAACGTCGGTCAAATCAGAATTACTGACCAATACAATCTAAATCCATTTATAAAGAAGCTTTTATGTGGCTTAGAGAAAAATATCGTAGGCCTGGTACTACGCTTGATAGCATTTTATATGGAAATTTGGTAAACTCAATACAAAAAAATTTTGTGAAATTGCATTAAAATAGTTGTTATTTTTATCAATATCAGATATCGCATTTAAGTCAATTTTTCCCGTGAAACGGAATTTTCGCAACTCTTAAAAATTGTAGCGTAGACCGGTGAAAAAAAGAACATTTCATTTTCGAATGAATTATTTTTATCATATTTTTTAAGTACGTTTAAAAATTTCTTTACTGCTCTATTTTTTTGTAAATTTCAAAAATTCCTTGGCCAAACAATTATCAGAACGTTAATTTTCGTTGGCAGATGGTGAAAAAAGTCCACACTGCTTCTATAATCATCCCTGTAACTGTTGCAAATTCCGCCACCTTTTCCTTTTAGCTGAGTACCACCAAACGAAAGTAGCTTAACTAAATTTATCAATGGACAATTTCGTTTGCTTTGCTTCATGTATTTCTTATGGGAGCGTGAATTTCGTTTTAGGTAAATACTAGGCTATATGGGAAACGCAAATTTCGCTTGAGGTAAATATGTACTAGGATTTATAAGTACTTTTTTATGCTATTATTGTTTTCCACATGATCGAACTTAGAACACGCAGAGAAAAAACATGGTTACTACAAGGTCACTCCAATAATAATATGTTCTCCGCAATAAAAGTATGTTCGTCGTAACCATTGCATTGTTAACTGAATTTAGTTTTGACAATAGTATAACTGCTGCAATATTAATATTGTTGAAATGTTACAATAGTATTATTGCCAAATTTAAAAAATGAAAATATGATTACAACAACAATATAAATATGGTTGGTGCGACAAAAGTATTGTGTTTTGCGTTTTATGTTAAAAATAATATGATTACGGCAATCATACTGTATGATTGTAATTTTTCTTCATTTAAATATGCTTTTAAGAACAAATACGTATTATTGGTACGTTTCTAGTGCAATGATAGTACTTTTTATCGAAATTAAAATTTTTTAAACAAGCTGCTTTGGCTTTATTTAACTGAAATATTTTTAATCAAAACGCTTACGTTTATTTTAACTTATTTTCATAATTCAATTCTATTGTCGACAACTTAAACAAATTCTAATAAATTATATTGGGGATCATAGTATAAGTGTGTGTGATCATACTATGGTTGTAGGGATCATAACATGGTTGCGTGTGAATCATACTATGGTTGTGGGGATCATAGTATGGTTATGTGTGAATCATACTATTGTTGTGAGGATCATAGTATGGTTGTATTTGAATCATACTATTGTTGTGAGGATCATAATATTGTTGTACCACAACCATATACCCAACAATAGTATTATCCTCTTCGAATATTGTCACCACAACCATACTTTTTTTCTACGTGTACCAGACTTTACTTGTAAACTCGGGGGTAATTCTGATGTGCAAATCCTCTGCTGAAACAATTTTAGATGTGTTTAGCCTAGTCGTGCAAACTAAGCGGTAGACTGTGACCCATGCGACTAACATTTGCAACGTATGTGATATACGCACACAAAGTGAAACGATTAATTGGAAATCAGTTCTGCGTCAATAAACTCATTGCAATAGCATTATTTTTGTTTTTGTAATCAAACATCCTGAGCCACAATATATTTTCTGTGGTTCCGAATAAAAAGTATTTCGTGTAATGCTTAGACCATCCGTTAATTAATTTTTAACTTATTTTTAAAAATATTATAATTAATAGATGCGACCGATTAAATATTGCATATATTTTATTCACTAAAATATAATTTTTTAACTGTTTGACTGTTGCTAAAATATTTTAGGTTTTATAACTAAAATTTGGTTTGGGGTGAATAATACGAGTACCAGGCTCTTTATTTGCAATTGCAAAAACAAAAGATGTGAAGACATTTGCCAAAATATTTAAATAAATATGATAAAAATAGTTCATTTGAAAATAAATAACGGCTGCTTATTTCTACACAGCTATACACGGCAATTTTTCCGTGTAGAGATAAATGTGAAACTCGCAAGCGAAAATTCCATCATCTTGGGATATTTAAAAATCATTTCCGACATTATGCACTTCACTCTGATCGGCTTGATGTTATAAATATTTATTTTTCTTTCAAAAAATCCTACATTCAAACCAAAAAAAAAACTTTAGCAATTTTTTATCATCACTAATTGGTTGCATCAATCGTTTCATTTAGAAAAAAATGTTTTTCTGTAATTTAAAGTGGCGTTGTCAGCGAAGCAAACTATTAATTTGTTGTTGGGCTAGTGGCTATATCTTGTTTATTGGACCATGGATAGACTATTAAACTGCAAACACATGAGACCTACATTCTGTATTCGTTACACAAGGACTTATGAACCCGCTTATGCAGAATCGATATAAAGCAAGCAAAACTTTCTCGATTTTAAACATACATATTTGGAGGTCTTTCTACCGCTACTTATTGGTCTCAGGTCACGTTCCGTGCGAAATTTAATCACAATCACATACTGAACCCCAAATCGCGAGTTGCCTTTGCATGGGGGCTTTGTGAAAACATGAACCGATGAAGTCCAATTTTACCAAGGTAATTGATAGGCTTTTAACAACGCATTATGCTAAATTTGAGCAGGGAGGGTTTTAATATGTGCTTTATAAGTAGACCGCCAGGCTCTCAGAGACCTTTGTATCGTTGATATATGAAAATATGGACCGATTTTGTTCTGTTTTTGGCGTTTACTACACAGTGCAACAATGTTTTAATTTCCAGTAGGTCACAAAAGTCTTAAAATCCGGTTAAAACGGGTTGCATTCTTATTTACCAATTTTTAGTTTCTTAGTGACTTATCTGCAGCCATTTCTTACTGAAAATGTTCAACACGGCGAACTGAATGAACTGCTGAATTGTCCTTGGCGATCTTGTCCAAATGCTAATGCGTTACTTAATTTGTATGGACATAATGAGGCACATTTCACCATACGCACCTCGATATTGATTAACAACCGTAACAACGTTGTCACGTTGATTGGCAAGAAAAAAATCGTTTCGCGCAAATCTGTTTAAATTATAATAACCTGCGCCGTCAAATATTTGCAGTTTGGCAAAATATTATGTAGAGTTGTAAACGTAAAATCGAATATTCATTTACACTCTTAAGCACTTGTAATGTCGAAGCAAATTACGACTCCTACAGCTGTAGAATAATAGAAACATTGTTTCCACAACGCCCATTGCCGCTGACTGATACATGGGCACCCGGACCAGAAGAACTGGTTCCCGTTTTAACGGTACATGAAATCACAGAAGCCTGCTCAAAAATAGGTGACAGCAAAGCCCCGGGCCCGACGGAATACCTAATGAAGTACTTAAAGAACCAATACGTTCAAGACCGAAAGCCTTCGTCAGAACTTTCCAAAAATGTATTGACGATAGAGTGTTTCCAGACAGATGGAAAGTGCAGAGACTCGTACTCATTCCCAAGGAAGGCAAGCAGCCGGACGAGCCATCGTTGTATCGACCTATCTGCCTTCTTGATACCATGGGCAAAATACATAAGCGCATTCTGTACAACCGCCTACAACGAATTATTGAGGATAGCAGGGTGTTATCGGAACACCAGTACGGATTTAGGAAGTCACGTTCTACTAAAGACGCGATCAAATCTGTAGTCGATATCACGGACGCTATATCTGGCAAACGATGGAAAGGAGGCTCTAAGCAGTACTTGATTGTGCAATAGTTACACTCGATGTAAAGAAGGCGTTTAATACGGCCGATTGGGGTAAATTTAAAGGTGCCCTTGCTAGAATGGGGGCACCTGGATACATTCTGGATCGAACCGAAGGCTGATCTTTAGCAGTGACGTAGGCGAAGTTGTTTATCACGTGACAGCTGGCGTTCCCCAATGATCGGTTTTCGGCCCACTTCTGTGGAATATCATGTACGACGAGGTTTTAAGTTTGCCCCTCCAGCAAGGTACCAAAATAATAGGCTTTGCTGACGAAATTGCCATTGTTATCGTCGCGAAGCATATCTATCAACTAGAATAGAAGGCAAACAACGCTAGTGTGTACGTTGCTAGAAGCTGCTGGCCTTGAGCTGGCTGACCACAAAAACGAGGCGGTACTGATTATTAGCAGAAAAAAGATGGAGTATATGAGCATAAGAGTTGGAGACCATTACACTCGTTCTTCGCACTCTCTAAAATACTAAGGGGTTATGTTAGATAACAGGCTCAACTTTAAAGAGCATATACATTACGCGAGCGAAAAGGCAGCACGAATCCAATACGCTAACCAAACCAGCTAGAAGGAAACTACTAGTCTTCTATGTGATCATCTATGCAGCTCCTGTATGGGCAGACGCGATGTCGAGAAAGGAAGCCAGAAGAAAGCTAATCTCTATTTATCGCCTGAGTGCCCTGCGAACAATAAGTGGATTCCGAACAGTATCGGAAGAAGCCGCTTGTGTTGTAGCAGGGATCGACGTTTTGGTAGACGAAATGAGACGCATATATGTGACGCGCAAAATAGAAAGGGACCTAAGGGTAAAAACCAGTTTTGTTCAGGAGAGCCATTTTAAAGATTTAAATACGTCGACTTCACTTTCATAAAACGCGCATATCTCTGGGAGGGAACATTTTTCAGACATTCGGTCTCATTCGATGCTCAGATGTTGTTCACATCAAAAAAAGAAAAAAATGAAAATTGATTTTTTTACCCTTAGGTCCCTTTTTCTATGCGCTGTCACATATGGTAGGAGACCAGAAAACTCATCGGAATGAAGAGATATGCTAAGTTCTGAAAGAAAAGTCTCAAAGGATATTTGGCAAGCCAGGTGGGACAGCAGCACGAAAGGCAGGTGGACGCACCAGTTAATCCCCACTGTATCTGACTGGATAAATCGGCCCCAAGGGGACGTAAACTATTACCTGACACAATTTCTTACAGGGCATGGTAGCTTTAGGAAATATCTTCACAGATTTGGACATGACAGCTCGCCTTTATGCACGAACTGTGTGGAGGAAGAAGAAACCGCAGAACACGCTGTATTTAACTGTCCCAGATTCAGCGCTGCACTTATGGACATCCCGGGCCCTCAACACATTGTGGAATTAATGCTCCGGAGTGTTGACAATTGGGTAAAGGTAGAAATGCACACAGCTATAGTGCTTAATGAACTACGAAGGACGGAACGCATTCGAAACGTGGAATCCAGATCCAACGATGAAACGACGATAGCTTAAATGCTATCCAGCCCCCGCGAAGTAATACCTTGCGGCAATACCGCGGGGGAGAGTGGTTGAAGTGTTGGGGGTGTGGTTGAGTACGTAGGCGCCAGAGATGACGAATCGTGCATTCATGTCGTGCGGGCTACTTGTATCGATGAAGATTCCACATCTCCGGTTCATAACAAAACAAGAAAAAACAGCTATTGTGTTTAGCGATTATTGGCACTGAAATAGCTCTTGCCACGCTGGTGTTAGGTGTTAGGTGTAACCTTAGTACTCGTGAAGTCGATAAAAAGGAAAAGTTTATTGGAAGAAAAGAAGCGGAACTTTAATGCAAACTGGGAGTAGGATTTCATTATGGCAGAGACAGAGACCCATTTCATGCAGTGCATTATCTGCGGCGAAGTTGTGAAAACTGTCAAAGGGGACACTGCGAAGCAACATTTTCGCCGACACGCATCACAGAACTGTGCAGTTACAAGGTGATGTAAGGAAGATCTGCGCGGAAAATCTAAAGAGGAACGACAACAGAACTCGGTCATGTCTGCTTTTGTTAAGACTACGGATAAGCGCAGTGAAGCTTCCTATCGAGTCGCATATTGCCTCGATATCGCTAGAAAGCTAGGGAACTCGTGAGAATGTGTATCATCGATGTTGTAAAGTGCATTCGTCCGGGAAGGGAAACGGATTATTGATTGATTCCTCTGTCGCGCGATACCGTTCAACGCCGTCAAAGTTATATTGCCGAGCAGCTGAAGGTCTCAATGCAGGCAAAGATTAACAAGAAGGACAGCCTGTTTGGACTGGCTGTTAATGAATCTACGAATATTTTAGATTCAGCGCAACTAATAATATTCATTGGCTCACTATTCCCAACATTTAACGAATGTGAGGATTTGCTCTCCATGGAGACACTCGTTACTCAAACTCGAGGAGAAGATACATTTTTGGCAGACATAAAACAGTAGCTGTGGAGTATCCCAAGCCTTGCGAAATAGCAAGAAATACTCTAGTGGTGTTTGGAAGCACTTGCATGTGGGACGCGCCATTTTCACGAATGAAAGATCTCAAGAACAAATATCGAATCTGTCAGGAACTCGAGTGATGGCCTCAAGCGAGTGCCATGGCCTCTTGCTCTTGGATATTTACGCGACTCTAGGCAAATATCCAAGAGCAAGGCATCCACTAATTTCCGGACTCTGGACTGCTAAGTTACATGGCCAGTGTTGATGAAGCAGCTTATCACTTATTCAATTATTGTGTTCGCAGTGTACTAATGCCACTTAAAAATAAACTCATGCTGTACGTGTGTGACATGATGTTAGATTTACATAACAATGTTCAATAAAGTAGAAATGTAAGAGAATATCGATGGAAATGTTTTTGTTTCTTACAATACGTTATGGCTATGTCGTTCTTATCTCGCGCTGACTACACGCAGAAAAAAAGTATGGTTGTGGTGACAATATTCGAAGAGGACAATACTATTGTTGGGTATATGGTTCTGGTACAACAATATTATGATCCTCACAACAATAGTATGGTTCAAATGCAACCATACTATGATCCTCACAACAATAGTATATTCACACATAACCATACTATGATCCTCACAACCATAGTATGATTCACACTCAACCATACTATTATCTCCACAACCATATTATGATCCTCACAACCATAGTATGTTTCTCATACAACCATAGAATGATTCACACGCAACCATACTATGATCCACACAACCATAGTATGATTCACACTTAACCATACTATAATCCCCAAAATTATTTATTAGGATTGGTTATTGTTGTTATTAAAAAATAGAGATTTTTATTAAGTACTTGTATGTTATTTTAAATTGCATTACTATTAGTTCATAGGCAGATTTGATGCCATGTTTTTATTAAACATTTCATTCAAGAAACAAAAATATATATTCCAACGGTCAAAAATACTTTTAGTTGCCAGCAGGGGTGAATGCTACTTCACCATCCGTAGACACCAAGTAACGAATGTGATTTTACCATGATCAATGGCTATATACTTAAGTGCAGGCAGATTTTAAATAAACGAGAACCAGTCGGTATTAGAGTATTTCACCAAACAAAGAAAACACAATAAAAATCCCTTGAACTACATTCCGATTGTTGTTGTTTTTTTAATGGACAGCAACCATTCACTGTATCGTGTGTAGGTGTTTTTTTGTATATCAAAAAAAAATACGCACACACATCCATCTATGCTCTATAAAACCTGTTTTGTTATGTTCATAGTCGCAACCATACTGTATGATTGCCGTAATCAAATTAGCAATATTGTCGCAATCATACTTTTGTCAAAATAAAATTCAAAAAACAATACTATGGTTGCGACGAACATGCTTTTATTATAGAGAACATATTAGTGTTACGGTGACCATATCTTTTCTCTGCGTGTACGTGAGGTACTTTTTTGTAGTGAACGTTTCGTTTTTCAGTAGAAAATTTTTGGGGGCCGTTGCAAAACTATTTTTTTTGCTGCCGGCAATATCCCAAAGGTTGCGCTCCCCTGGTTTAGCGAAACAGAGCTCTTCCATGCAAAAACTCCGGTAATTCTAAATGCACATGTTTCATATTTACTTTATACACCACAAAACAGATAAAAACGTGGAAAAATTACTAAAAAGGACAACAAGTCCCCATGACTTAATTTTTGGCACACCGCTTTCAAAGTAATCAAGCTTAAGATGCAATGGTAGATTAGCATACTCAACTGAAACTAATGGGACGTTTAAAACATTAAAACTTTTAAGTCCATTTTCCACTTATTGTTCTCTAGTTCTCTAAAAATTCAAATTGGGAAATTTTACAAACCGATTCTTGTTGTTTGTTTACCGGAGTAAACAATCGTTCTGCAATCGGAAAAGAAATTTTGTATTATATTGAAATAAAGACAGATGTAGCCTAATTTCAAATGGGTTCGATCGTGGCCCAAGCTTGATGATGTAGTACATACCTATACTCATCCGGTTTGGATGAGTAAAAAACACAAGACATCTGAGTTTGTATTACGATATCATTATTCAGTCTTGCACTCAACATATTTTATTTTTTTTAGCTGTCTAGAAAAGAATTTTGCGCTGCTGTTGACTGTGGTTTGCTGAATGTGTGGTCTTTTTTTTTTGGCTTGCGCAAACGTGAACTTATGAAAACATTCAAAATATGAGCTGAGCTAATTCGTTAAAAAACGGGAAACATAAGCGTTAGCTTTCATTTCTTGTAAGGGTTGAAAATATTAGGTTAGCTGAAGAAAGTCATCAGTTAGACAACATCGGCTTTTAAAGCCTGCTTATAACTGATTAACGCTTTAAATTATCATTTAAAGTCGACGTAGGAGCATTCTAAAAAATATCTGGCCCTCCCAAAACTCTATTTAAAATGCGCTAAACTATGAACTGCATTTTTCTTTAAAAGTTGGTACGTACGATTTTTATATTTTTGCTTTTCGAAACCACATTGTTCAGTATTTATTTTATAAGCTTTAGTCGAAGTATCTTTCGATACTCAATAGCAATTTTAAAAGCATTTAAATCCATACCATATTTTCAACTACATTATCCGAGTTAGCCGAATTCCGGCACGTTCATTGCCAATATGGAGGTGCATACAATTTAATGGATCTTTTGCAAATAATAATATGCTCTCGCAATAATAATGCTCGGCAATAATAATATGCTCTCCGCAATAAAAGTATGTTCGTCGCAGCCATAGCATTGTTAACTGAATTTATTTTTGACAATAGTATAATTGCTGCAATATTAATATTGTTAAAAATGTAACAATAGTATTATTGCCAAATTTAAAAATGAAAATATGGTTATATCAACAATATAAATATGGTTGGTGCGACAAAAGTATTGTGTTTTCCGTTTTATGTTAACAATAATAAGATTACGGCAATCATACTGTATGATTGTAATTTTTCTTCATTTAAATATGCTTTTAAGAACAAATGTTATTGGTATGGATCTAATGCAATAATAGTACTTTTTTATCGAAATTAAAATTTTTTAAACAAGCCAAACGCTTACGTTTATTTAAACTTATTTTTTCTACTGTGAAATAAATCACTCCCTATTATTTTGAATTTAATGTATTTTTGACTAATTTTCATAATTCAAATCTAAATAGTGATTATACTATGGTTGTAGGGATCTTAACATGGTTGCGTGTAAATCATAGTATGGTTGTGAGGATCATACTATGGTTGTATTTGAAACATACTATGGTTGTGAGGATCATACTATGGTTGTGGAGATCATAGTATGGTTGAGTGTAAATCGTACTATGGTTGTGGGGATCATAGTATGGTTATGTGTGAATCATACTATTGTTGTGAGGATCATAGTATGGTTGTATTTGAATCATACTATTGTTGTGACGATCATAATATTGTTGTACCACAACCATATACTCAACAATAATATTATCCTCTTCGAATATTGTCACCACAACCATACTTTTTTTCTGCGTGAAGGTTGTTCGTCGAAAGATCAACACTAAAATATTGACCGGTGCCCCAAGATGTACTAGGTGCTACAGAAAAAGTGAACACAGACCCAGCACTGGTGACAACATAGCTTCTGTTAGAAATTACTTGGTTCGGCCTTTATTGAACTCGGATAATTTAAATTTTGAAATATTCATAAGTACGTTGGAGCGGAACACAATTTAGACAGACATAGAAACGAACGGACGGATGGACGATTCTTGTGTGGAGCATTGGCATTCAGTGCGATACGCATATGTCATTTTGAATACGTTTGTTAGTATGCCTGTGTAGGTATGTACACGTATACTCGTATGTGTGTAGGAATGTGTACGTATGTATGTTTGGACTTAATGATTTTTCGTATGATTTCCACAGTTTGTCTGTGTTTAATGGATCCCTGTCAATCACTGAACATTTGTGATTGATTAAGTGACAAACAGTCGAAATCTAAAATGAGTTCTAAAAAATAGACATGGGAAGACGGGAAGCGAGAAAGTAGCACACATCAGTCCACAACAATAGCAACTATAATACCATCGATGTGCACATACTGGCTCTTTAACACGATATACTCGGTATGTCTGTCCATTCAATGGAATAGATACATATTTATATGACAACATGTATCAGGATGTTTCAAATTGAACATCAGCAGTTGCAAGATTAGTACCAATCGAATAGGGAGACTGCCGACACGTCCTATATCGGCATGTGTACGCAGAGAAAAGATATGGTTACACTATGGTCACCGCAACAATAATATATTCTCTACAATAAAGCATGTTCGTCGCAACCACAGTATTGTTTTTTGAATTTCATTTTGACAATAGTATGATTGCGACAGTATTACTATTGTTGAAATAAAACAATAGTGTAATTGCCAAATTTAGAAATGAAAATATGGTTGAAGCAACCATATAAACATGGTTGGTTCAACGAAAGTATTATTGTTTAAAATTTACGTTAAAAATAATATGATTACGGTTTTATAGAGCATACGTGTATGTGTGCACGTATTTTTTTGATATACCAAAAAAAAAACACATACACTCGATTAAGTTTTGTTTCGTTGTCTATTATAAAAAACAAGAACAATCGGAAGGTAGTTAGAGGGATTTTTATTGTGTTTTCTTTGTTCGGTGAAATACTCTACTACCGATTGGTTCTCGTTTATATAAAATCTGACTGCACTTAAGCATGGTTTAATCACAATTATTTTTTGGGTCTACGAATGGTGAAGTAGCATTCACCCCTGCTGGGAACTAAAAATATTTTCGACTGCGGTTGGAATATATATTTTTGTCCTTGAATGGAATGTTCAATAAAAATGTGGCCTCAATTATGGCTATTAACTTATTGTAATGCAATTTAATATAACTTGCGTGATAATAATCTCTATTTTTGAATAACATTACCCAATCCTAATAAATAATTTTGGGGATCATAGTATGATTGAGTGAATCATAATATGGTTGTGAAGATAATAGTATGGTTGAGTGTGAATCATACTATTGTTGTGAGGATCATAGTATGGTTGTGGGTGAATCATACTATGGCTGTGGGAATCATAGTATGGTTATGTATGAATCATACTATTGTTGTGAGGATCATAGTATGGTTGCGTGTGAACCATACTATAGGTGTAAGAATCATACTATGGTTGTATGAGAAACATACTATGGTTGTGGGGATCATATTATGGTTGTGAAGATAATAGTATGGTTGAGTGCGAATCATACTATTGTTGTGAGGATCATAGTATGGCTGTGGGTGAGTCATACTATTGTTGTGGGGATCATAGTATGGTTATGTGTGTATCATACTATTGTTGTGAGGATCACAATATTGTTGTACCACAACCATATACCCAACAATAGTATGATCTTCTTCGAATATTCTCACCCCAACCATACTTTTTTCCGCGTGTAGGTTGCCGTGCTATCTTATGCTAGATGCAGACGAGGCTACCGTTGCAGCAAACGTTGCTTCATGTGTTGCAGTGTTGCTGCGTTTTTTGGGGCGAAAAAATATGCTGCAACACGTTGCTATCGACGTTTGCCTCGTGTGTACCCAGCATAAGTGATATTCCCGGATGGTTCCAACATTTAATTCAGGATGGTTCCAACATTCAAACCAAAATAATTATTTCAAGGAGAAGAAGTGTAAAATTAGTTATGAGCTGGTATCAAAAAATGAAACATTTAAATTATAATTCAATTCTCCAATCAGAAGATTCAATAACTTTTGCAAATGGTTTCAGTTCTGTTTTGAAATTTTAATAGTAAACTGATAGACACGCCTGATACTCGATTATTGCGTTTAAATTATGTTGCTGCGCTCCTGAACCACTTTTAAGGTGGTGACAATCCAAATACGACATTTGATTTGTGAACTATGGTCGCTAGATATTTGGCAAAGGCGACGCAGTACCACTTATACCTCTGCAATGCATGTCTTAATTGGCATTTCAAGAATTCACTTTAAAAGTGAATGCGTCAAATATTACATTTTCTACCAATAAAACAGCAAGTACTTTTGAGATCATTAATTTCGAAACAAAATATCAAGCCATTCAAAACATTTTTAAGCAAATCAACAGTAATGCTTTTCAGAGTACACTGAAATGAATACTCACAGTCTTAAAGATATTTAAAACATGATCTTGTTAATGTTTTAATATATTTTTTGTGTTATTAATGTGAAATGTGGGTTTTTAATAAAAGTAGCCTCGCAGGCGAAGTTTACGATTAAAGAACTAACAAATGTATTTACCATGTAAGGGTTAACATGTAAGATGTCCTAGGAAAGAAATAATTCTTTAAATGTGCCAAGAGAATACATTGTATAACACGTTATTTACAATGCATGCTTTGACAGTATTTTAAGAATGAATTCTATAATTCATTCCTTTTAATGCATTATATTATTTATGTATTTATGATTAGGCTTATATTGCATTACACCGACATACGAGTATATTAAAGAATATATTCTGTTTTATTGAAAAATAAGTACATCGTTTCCGTTGAATATTTTTTTACTGATATTTTCTTATTTTAAATTTAAAATTAGACTTCACTGGCGAGTCGTAGCACACAAATTGAGTTATTTGTGTGATTTCTCAATATGAAACACAAAATTTGTACGACGTGTAAGCGACGATAGATAACGTGATTCCGAAACAAACTATGAAAAAGCTATGAAATGCAGCAATGCTCCCATCAAGTAGCATCTGTTAATAGACTATGAACTGTCAAATTACGAGAGAGTTCCGTTAGTTTGTGTTTAACAGCTGTTCAAAACATACAACCTCGTGGATTTCGTTAAAAATGGAAAAAAGTGAATTTCGAGTGCTCATTAAACATTATTTTTTGCGGAAAAAACCGTCAATCAAACCAAGAAACATCTTGATAAATACTATGAGGTCTCTGCACCATTGATTTCGATGGTAAAAAAATTGGTGGTTTACTGGCTTTAGTTGTGGTTTCACAAGTATAAATGACGCTGAATGTTCCGGACGCCAAATTACTTATAAGGTCAATACACCCGAAAATGTCGAAAAATCCACGATACGGTGTTGGCCGGTCGAATAGTACAAGTGCGTGAGATTGTTGATGCCGTACGCATTTCATGTGGCAGTGTGGTTTCGATTTTAGATGATAAGTTGCGTTTAAGAAAGCTGTCTGTGGCGCTTTTTCTCAATTGACCATTAACGTAATTGTATGACAACTTCTAAGGATTGTTTGCATCCATTTCAACACTCCGGAGATCAAGCAGCAGTCTTACCAATGGGATTCTCCGGGTAACCCGGCTCCGAAGAAGGCCAAGGTGACTTTGTCGGCCAATAAGGCGATGGCAACAGGGAAACACAATAAACAGCGAAGGATTTAAAAAAAACCAAAAAGGTTCAGCTCCAACGATGAAATTATTGATCAAACAAGTGCCTATTTTATGGACCTCGAAAAATCCTATTTTTTGGAGGGATACAAAAATTGGAGAAATGTTGGACTAAATGTACTGCGCTAAAAGGAGATTATGTTGAAAATTATTTTTTTTTGCAAAAAAAATACTCCTTTTAAAAAAATAATTGTCTTCGTGTACTTGGTGTACATCAACAGATTTTCAGAATCAAACAGAGTTCATAATTCATTGCGAAATAGCAAGTGGAGTATTGTGCTTGGTTTTCTTATTAGAATACTCATTCTTTTATCATTCATTGCCTAAAGTACTACTTTATAGAGTGCAATGAAATAAAACCAATGCGGATACGCATAAATGAATGTCTTGCTGCATCGCTATAGCGCACTTTAAAACCAATAAGGCTGCAGATGCTGAATGTCTACCAACTGAGCTGTTCAAGGCTGTAGGGTATGAGCATGTACTTACTTATCTGCGTATTTTAAATAAAAGTTTCCTTTTAACCAAGTTATGTCTGAAGATAGGGAGCAAGGTGTATTGTTAAAGCATCACGTCAGCAATATCATTTGCCCCTATCGAGCTTTACGCCTAGTACATATTAAACTGACTAACCTGAGCTTGACTTTAGAGACCGATAGTTGGAAGGTATAGGGGTAGTATTCAAGTCTGGCACTGCCAAGATAAAGTTGTATAACGTATAAATCCCGCCTGTTGGTAGCTGTGCCCGCGTTATCTTCCCGACATTAGAAATCTGCTGCAAAGCAAGAAAAGCTTAATGCTAGGTTACTTTAATGACCCCCATTTATTGTGGCAATCCCTCCCAGATAATGACTACTAATCTCTGCTCAGTTGATGAGGCAGACCTTCTGACTTCATATTCTATAAACGTCAAACGTATCTCAATCAAAAGTAGGCTGATTTGGAGGCCTTGGGAGAAGCCACCAATGGCAGTTTTAGCGGTCTATACATTCCCCCAGATGTTCGGGTATACTTATAAAAAGAAATCAAGGTCCATCAATAACCCATATTTCTGCTAGTCGAATACTAGAGATACAAACGAATTTTCCAGCTGTGACAATGGGACTCGAAGACGAGCGTGATGACAATCGTCGCCCCAAACCTATAGACCCTAGAATTAGGGGACTTAACACTGAGATCAATAGGTTGGTCAACGAAGCAAACAAATGGCTAAATCGCTTGAAGCAGTGCAACTTGATTTACGGTGGCAGTAAGGTTGATCGGACGGATGATTTGAAGCAGTACGCAAGTTGTTTTAACTGGCTGCTTATTAAGCACCCAAAGAGTCGAATCCGCGCTCTCCAAGTCGAAGAGGCACGGAATCTCCATGCTGATGTTGAAACACTTGGAAGCCCCGGGAGTAGTGTACATGACCAATTTATTCAATCTAACGTTAGCCACTACAATCTAACGGTGCCGCTACAGAAGCCAGGCAAAGGCAAATTGTACAGGCCGATCTTCTTGTAAGCCTCCAGATCATTCCAGGCAGGTATGACCAACGTTTCTTTACCTGGAAGCCGAAGTAGATTACGTATAGACGGACAGGGCGCACAGTATTCAATATATTGTTGGTATAACCACCAACTGACTAGGGCTGTGCTCGAATCCTGGAAAGGTACGAGAAAGTCGAATATTAACAGATATCAGCTCTTTGTCGATTATAAAGCTATCAACTGTCCAGTACTGTTTAAACTATGTCTGGGGTCTATGCAAAATAAAGTTGCGACGAAAATGACGAAACTAAATGGAACTAGAGTGGACAGGATGGAAATAGTTCGATAAGACTAGTGGAGTAGTTCCAGATCTTTTTTAGTTTCTCTGTTTCATTTAGCTCAATCAGCTCTTTTGTTGACATCTAGCTCTTTTGCGTTTACAGCCTTTCCGTTCCTTGAACTTTTATTGCTACTGCTGGTCTATGCTCTTTTACAATTTTACTTAAAGACATAAGTTGAAGAAATTTTTGTTCTATATATTATAAATAATTTCAAAAAATATTTTATTTTATTTGGAAAACGATTATTTTGAATGAAAGAAAGATCCACAATGTTATTAGAATGAAGGTGCGAACTGAGAGGCAACATGTTAGGAGTATTAGAACCGCGGAACTGCACAAGAAACAAGTTCCTTAATGGATGGGAAGTAAAAAGTGCGATTACTTAAAGTAACTAAAAACCCCAATTTCAGTATTTAGCTTACAAATGTTAGTCTAGATGTAGGGCCTATCGAAGTATGGTCCTTAAAGGTTGGCAATTTATTTACATTAGAGTAAAACTGAAAATAAAGAAGGACTTCTCCCAACCATTCGGTACATTCAGATAGAACGAAAGGTAAGACCTAGACAAGATATCAGAGCACATGTATAGAACTTAAGATCCGAAAATCATTTCATTATTTACTAATGGTATTTTCTGTTCCATTTACAGAAAATTGTAGTGCATCCACTAGCATTCGGTTGAGCAGATAAAAAGTAAACGCAACCTCAATAATTTCGTCTGGCAAACAAGTTTGGTTGCGGCAATTCGGATCGACCCCCTCAAAGTAGCCTAGAGATTGAAACACTTTGTTTGAAGTGTATCAGAATGCACATAATATTCGCATTTCGCTTAATTCTCGTTTTGATTGATCGTAATCTTTTGTGATTTTTTCGTCTTTACGCCAATTCCAAATAAATCTACGCTTTATATTTATAATCGTGATATTAAAAACGAACGTTTTGTTTCGCTGGCTGGCTGGCATTCAATCAAAATGATGGTGGTTCGGCCTGCTACACATGTCCGCTCAGTTTTATGTCAGAGATTAACGATTGCAGTCATTAATTCTGCAAAAGGAGCACTTAAACAGAAATCCGACTTTGTGGGTTTGCGAATTAATGAATGGTCTCCTCTGATCGCGAGCCGTAAACTTAGTTCGTTCACATCGGGTGTCTGCTTGGTGTGAGTTCTAAAGCGATGGCATCGCACTCAAATGAAATTGATATTTTAATGACCGAATAGAGACAAAGTTGCATTTAAATTAAAAACTTTCCCTTACAACCAATCTTTTAAGTAGCTAGTGATGATTCGATACAAGTACTACATAAGTGTTTCTACTCAATACGGGTACTTTTCGCAAGTACTTTTTTTATAACTGTATTTCTTAATCCGAGTACAAGTATTATTCCTTCATAATCATCATTTTCCATTTACATATTTAAGAGCAGCATCGGTTAAGCTTTTAGAATGGTATTACGTGTCTCTCTTAAAATATTTTTTTTTTATATATGCTTTATTTGAATTATTGAATCTGCTCCAAAGGAGCCTAACAATAAGTATACGAATCTTAAGTTTAAATTAATAATGAATCCTAGTATGGATTTCTTGTTATGTGGATCTCTGCTAATTGGCAGGAATTTTAATTAATTTGGTCAAAATAGTATATAACTGGTATGGATCACATGTCTGAGAATTTTAAACCTGGTTTGGCTTAAACCTCGTGATAAAGGGCCAGAGGACCCTTACAGTCATTTACAGAGTGTTCGCGATATTATGTAGAGTGAAGAACTCTAGTTATGTATGTATAACGGATAACTCTAGAATAGCAGAGTGGACGACGTAATTTAGGTTTTGTAGGTTTTTCGTGCTGACTGTTTTAAGGATCACGTATAAGAGCATTTAAGCCACGTGACGTAGAAAAAAGAATTCTACACAGTCTTTCGGGTGCGTGAGTTCGCGATGAAGCACAAGTGTAGATTAGAAAACACGGCGTTTGTTTCTCCGAAGTCTTAAAGAGCTTGGACTGCACAATAATTGTCTAGCAAGTATGTATGTTATCATGACAATCGAGCTTCTTTTTGTGCTTTATATTGATTTTTTGAATTGCCTCTTTAACGAGAGGTATTTTTGAGTCTCGGTGGATGTTTTCATTCCTCATATAAAAAGGGGCACCGGTAATGAGCCGCAATGTCTTCGATTGGACTCTTTGGATTTTGTCGAGATTGCTCAAGCTTGCTTTCCCCATAGCTGGGCACCGTATAACCAGATATGTTTGATTGCACTGTTGTATAGCAGGACCTTATATTCAAGGCTTAGTTTTGAGTTCGCGTTTAGGAGCCAGTGAAGTTGATGGACCTTAAGTTTCAGTTGAGTTTTCTTGGTTTCGATATGACTTCTCCAGGTGAGTCGGCGATCCAGGTGGATTCTAAGGTATGTAACATGATTAGATTGAGAAAAATGGGGTATTGTTTAGTTGCAATGTCGGACAAGTGCTAAAATTCAGTGTGAAAGTTACCTGTGTGCATTTAGCCTCATTGACTTTTATTCTCCAGTCAGAGAGCCAAGATTCTACTCGTCTGAGATGTACACCTAGATTTATAGATGCAATATCCTGCTTTTTATTTGCGGCCATTATAGCGGTATCGTCGGCAAAAGTGGATGTTAGCACGTTTGGGCTGAAAGGGATATCTGCGGTAAACAGAAGGTAAAGGATAGGCCCAGGACGCTTCCCTGGGGCACACCTGCTAGTATTTCGCGGTCATCGGTGACGTGTTGTCCACATTTGACTCTGAATCTGCGGTTTTCTAAGTAAGACTCAAGAATTCGATGCGTATTTGCCAGTAAGAATTTGCAAATTTTGTAGGTCAAGCCAAAGTGCCAGACTTTGTCAAATGCTTAAGCAACATCTAGAAATACGGCGCAGCGATATTCTCGCCGTTCAAATGATTCTTAAATTGCTTGGGTCAGATGGTTTACTTGTTCGATGGTGCTGTGACCTTCCCGGAATCCAAACTGATGGTCTGGTGTTATGTTATTTGACACGGTTTTATTTTCGATAAAAGAACTTTTTCAAATAGTTTTGATAAGCAGGGAAGCAAACTGATCGGCCTGTATGAGGCCTGGCTTTAAAATCATTTCAATCAGAGAAATTTTCCACACTTTAGGAAAGTAACCATGTCTCAAAATAGAGTTAAATAATTTTGCCAAGAACTTCACAGCAATATAGGGAAGTTCCAAGATCATTTTAGGCGTGATAAGATCATATCCAGGTGCTTTATTCACGGTTTCTTTAATGACATTTAGAACTTCATTTGCGTTAGTAAACAATGGAACTACGGCAGACATTTTATCATCAGGTGGAAGGAGGTCGCTACTTAAAATATTGAATAAAATATAGAATGTGTGTAAGTTAAAATCAGGAGATACCCCATACAGGGGTGTTTCGATATAGGTTCTATGAAAGAGTTCAATACATGACGAGACAGTTTCACGTTGGTGTTGTTCGGAAACTTCCAGAGCGAACCGCTTTCATCCATGTTTACATACTTTTTTGATCCTGATACAGCAAACCCCGTTAATTACCCTGTTGAAAATCTCAAGATTTCTGGGTACAGAAAGATTTCTGGGTAATTACAGAATTACGAAACAATAAAAATTCATTTAAAAAAGGGTTTCTTTAATAATCAAAAATAAATTAAATTGTTTTTAAGAAAGCTTGAAAAAAACGTATGCCTAATGCGAACTCTTCCCGCTAGATTGGCAACGCTGGTCACCAGTGACATCGTCGGTCAAAGCGCTTTGAAAAGCTGTTGGTGTCTGTACGAGTAAGCGAATGTTTAAAATTTTCTAAAAAAATGCTTTAGTCGTTCGAAGCCGGCGTTAAACGGTAAGTCTCGTATATCGAGCACATCACAATAATTTGGGGCAAGTTCCCTATGTCCCTCAATGGGATTTTGTTTCAATTAAGTTAGTAAGATATTGAAAGATTGCACAAGGGTATTAACTTGCATACTTCTTAGTGCAGCCATCGATTTGGCTGAAAAAACTATCGTTCAATATCAATGTGGGGTAGGGTATTGTAATGTCGACATTAAACTTTTTTAAGTGGTTTTTATGAAATTTTAATAGTTTTTTGGTATCTGCAGGCCCGACACAATAACAGAACAAAATGTTTTATATGCTTTGAACGATATTGCAGCTCGCATTAATTAATTACCGCAACCGGTGTCGGTGACAACAGAATAGACCAATAAGTCTGAGTTCAAGATGAGTGGGTACTCGGTTCTACGAGGTTGAGGCAAACAAGAGCGTTGTTCGCAATCATTCACTACTGCATCATTTTACTATGATTTAAAATAAATTTACCCCTTTGTTCTTAATAAAAGTGGCAACAAGCATTGAATATATTCGGACCAGGCGCTGCCTACTGTGCGACTGTTGCAAACATGCTTGCAGTAGGGTGTATTTAACCATAAAGACTTCTCAATAATAATGTTTTCAATCATCATGTCGATCACTTTATTTGATTGATACCCTTTAGGCGAGAACAAGACTGTATTTTGTGCTTGGTTCTACCCAAACATCTCGAAAGATCATTAAATGTGAACAAACCATTTACGAGTTTACACACACATGCACATACGAAACGACACACAGATATCGGGCGGGGAATTAAAACAGAACAAATTATTCTTTTTTATATTAAATCGAATTTTATTATCATTAGCATCGAAGAAAATATTATTACCGCCATAAAACCATTTAGGTTCGAAACACACAAATGATCTCCACTGATTGATTTCCCAAAACGAACAAAACAAAGCAATCGTTTAAGTTGATCAAGTGTGTGTGTTTGCGCGCGAGAGCAACATTCGTCTGGCGATTTGATTCCGTTCTATTTTCACAACCCAACACCAAACAGCGAAAGGGGATAGGGATGGAACTCGCCTTAGCGTGGCCCTGAGCAATACGTTCGCGTTGGTTTGCATTGCACTACAGTACAGTAGAGTACGCTAATAACGCACACCGTCAACTTTGACCATACCTAATGCTGGATACACACGAAGCTGCCGTTGCAGCAATACAGCCTTGTTGAAGCAAACGTTGATTCGCTTGTAGCAGTGTTGCGTCGGGTTTCATAAATAAAGAAAAATTTGCTGCAACACGTTGCTCTCGTCGGTTTGCCTCGTGTGTACCTAGAATTGTTCACATTTGCGCCAACCAATGGCATGGATTGAGTTGCAAACCTCGCAAAATGTCATTTCTTCTGACGATATTTTGACTCGAGAAGGTGCGTTTCCACGTCAATTTATCATTCGAATGAACGAAATTTCTAATTTCAAATGAAGTCATTGGAAATATGTATTGCTCCCTTTTTTATCTGTAACGTACTATTTTTAAACCGTGTGTAACCTTCATATTCATAATCATTGAAGCTACAATATGTACAGACAATTGTAAGATCTAACAATATTGCCAGTAAAATGTCCGACAAAATTCTTACAACCGTGTGAACTAGCAATTATTTTTTCAGTTTAGTGTTGACTGTCAACCTGTGCGGTAGTTTTATTAAACTTTTTCTTCTGTAAAACAAAAAAAATATTGTTTATCTCTAAAAACTTAAATTTGTTATCAAAATGAACACAAAGCGTAAACAGTTTTGGGAAAACAACCCAAGATACAAAGTGCCAAAAACCTCCATTGGTAATAACTCCAACCGGTTTAGTTGCTTATCTGATCTGGATGAAAGTGACTTTAGTAGCATTGTTATGGAAGATGAACATAAAATTATATTCGAAACAAAGATTGTCGTGGATAATTGTCATAGCTGCAGCTCGGTTATCAAACTGTTTGGTTCCAAGAGTCACTACAAAAGAATGTCAATTGGAACAAAACTGGTCCCAGTGCTATGAAAGATTATGATGAAATTCTAATAGTTTTGAAAGAAAAATGTATGAAATTTTCTACGCGCCCAGTAAAAGATCGGAAAGCATTTAAGCTAACCTTATTTGGACTTCCACAACTAGATATCAGTGCAATAAGTGAGGAGTTCAAAACAAAGAACAACATTGAACCTATAAAAGTATCGGAAATTAAAACCTCCCGGACAAATCAAGATGATGCATTATACTTGTTGGAATTCGACCGGTCTCAAATCTCGAAAAGGGAAGTTAGAAAAATAAAATATGTGTGCGGAATTGTTGTTTATTGGAGGAACCCACAAAAAAGAGCAAAAGGCCCAACGCAATGTTCTAAATGCGCCATGTTTAGTCATGGTTCTACTAATTGCTTTAAAACAAACGCATATTTGACGACCACGACTACTCAGTATGACAACTTCAAAATGTCTTCAATGCCTACGCTGTTGTTTATAAGTGTTTTAACTGCTCTAAACGAAATCTTAAAAATGTAAACCATCGCGCCGAGCATCTACATTATCCAAGCCGAAAGGAATATATGGAAATATGACGAAGGTTTACTGCTAATAGACGAACTTCTAAACAGTCTACTCTCCAAAAATACACATTTTCTAACGATGACTTTCCATCTTCAATTCCTCAAACAGGACCAATTAGTCAGCCGTCCTGGCCCCACAATGGACGAAACTGTAACATTACACAACCAATCCATTCCACCTCTCGTACCAATGACAACGAATTGTCAAACGATAAAATTATGGAAATATTCTTCGAAGCAATAGATGGTTTAGAAAAATGCACAAACAAATATGATCAAATGAGAGTTCTTGGAAATATGTTTCGGTATTTCATATAATTCTAGAGCAATAAAACGACTGAATGTTATGCATTGAAACTCGTAGGGCATAACGAATAGGGGTTCCATTATTCAATTGGAAAACTTTTTACACCAAAAACAAATACACATAGCCTTTATTCACGAAACTTTTTTTAAACCACAACATGTACTCAACATGCAATTCATTGTTTAATCATCAGCTCCAATCCAGTTACTACGTTTATGCTCCAATAGAATTCACTCGATTTTCTTAAGGAACAGCTGCAATTCGCCCGTCTGTGGTTGATCTGCTTCTCACTAACGCCAGCATCAATTTTTCACCCCTTTAAACTCATCTAGGCGATCTGCATTCGGATCATGTCCCCATTACGTGTCAGTTATATGATTTGGTCACCGAAAGTAAGATTGTCGTTCCAGCATATTGAATTATACATTATTACATCATTAAAAATTGAAAACAAATTATCTAAATTAACTAAGGTTGCCGCAGAAAAAGTGCCAAAAGTTGAGAGGGAAGTTTGACAGAGAAGAAGTACCAGTATTTTCTTAATTGGTCAACGACGTCGATACACCCGCAAACTCCAAAGATCGAACAATTATTTAGAGAGAAACTATTTAACGTGTTTTATTAAACAGCTCACCTCTCTCATAAAATGGCATGTCAACAATGACAGAAATAACAGCTGGAACAATTTTTTGCAAGGGCTGCCACCTGATAGGAAAAAGTTTTGGGCATTAACTCAGGCCATAAAAGGGAAGAAATGCCCCATTGAAAATTTATAAGCTAACGGAAATGATATTTTATGTAACACAGTTAAAGCTAATCTTATTGCAGATTCTCTTAAAAAAACACATAAAACTACACTTAATTTACATTCCCCAGTTGAAAAAAGGCAAAAAACATATTCAATAGCTAGATTCACAGGAAATACCCAATAACACACATGAAGTTCTATCAAGTTTTTCTGAGGTCAAATCTATTACCGGTTTGGATATCCTGTCTATTTACAGAAAATAATAAAAAGCTTTTTATGTGAAAGATCATTTGTGGTAACTGTGGGTGAAGGTTTGTCCACACAAAGACTAATCCTAGCCGGTGTGACTCAGGGGTCATTACTATCACCGCACTTATACTCAATTTTCACATCGGACTTTAAAATACCAAAAAACCAAAAAGCTGCATTTTTTTGCGGATGATTCTGATTTAATCGAAACAGGAAAGGTTTCTATTGCTATTGTCAAGAACATGAAAAAAATCCATTAAAGTCTCTCAAATATACTTCGATAGATGAAAAATCAAGATAAACTCTGCGAAAACGATAACTCTAAGTTTAACGTTGTGTGTTTAAGGAGAAAATATCCCTCTCGAAGATTCAGTCAAGTATCTGGGTGTAATATTTGATAAGAAACTTACATTTAAAGCTCATATCGCTCATATTTGCGAAAAATCTATTAAATGTGGTCGTGTTTTATATCCACTGATAAATAATAAGTCAAAATTAAGCTATAAAAATAAACTTTTGATTTATAATATGTGTATCAGACCAATTCTATTGTCAAGAACATGAAAAAAATCCATTAAAGTCTCTCAAATATACTTCGATAGATGAAAAATCAAGATAAACTCTGCGAAAACGATAACTCTAAGTTTAACGTTGTGTGTTTAAGGAGAAAATATCCCTCTCGAAGATTCAGTCAAGTATCTGGGTGTAATATTTGATAAGAAACTTACATTTAAAGCTCATATCGCTCATATTTGCGAAAAATCTATTAAATGTGGTCGTGTTTTATATCCACTGATAAATAATAAGTCAAAATTAAGCTATAAAAATAAACTTTTGATTTATAATATGTGTATCAGACCAATTCTATTGTCAAGAACATGAAAAAAATCCATTAAAGTCTCTCAAATATACTTCGATAGATGAAAAATCAAGATATACTCTGCGAAAACGATAACTCTAAGTTTAACGTTGTGTGTTTAAGGAGAAAATATCCCTCTCGAAGATTCAGTCAAGTATCTGGGTGTAATATTTGATAAGAAACTTACATTTAAAGATCATATCGCTCATATTTGCGAAAAATCTATTATATGTGGTCGTGTTTTATATCCACTGATAAATAATAAGTCAAAATTAAGCTATAAAAATAAACTTTTGATTTATAATATGTGTATCAGACCAATTCTAACCTACGGATGCCAAGTCTGGTCAATAAAGGCTGCTACATCGAACCTTAAAAACTCAAAATAAAACAAAACAAAAACTTGAAATGCATCCATAATCTACCAAGACGATATCCAACGAATCGTTTACATAGCAAATTTAGACATAAATTATCAACACAAATTTTAAATAAAATTACACTACGATTTTCAGCCAAATGTAGAGCTTCAGAAATAGACTAAATAAGACATCTGTACGTATAACCGTTTTATCATCTTCGGGAAAGAAGCTGAAATAAAATTGTGTACTCAAAATTTCTTTAACATATTAAAGGTTTTCCCCATCTTTTTCCTGTAATTGTATATAAACAAACTATAATTGTATATAAACAACGATAATTTTTAATATATTATACGCCTTGTTTGCTGCAATACTACATGTAAAACCTCAAAATAAGTTATTAATGGAATGTATATATTTTTACTTTGTAACTGTGATAGTGTAAATAAAAAAAACAAGTTTTTCCAGAAAATGCATTGTCGGTACATTGTTAGACAATAATATTGACAGACATCTGACAATCGAATGAACACATTACGTTGCCATTGCCATATAATTGCCAGACACTTTTAATTGTCAGATGTCCGAAGTTTATATTTTTATTTGTTGAGTTAACATATTTTTTGAGTACGCAACACGCTAGTGTTATACAAGTATTTAAGTGCGCAGTACCCGGAAGCGTGGAGTCACTAATCTTGGAAGATTTTCAAATTGTTTAGAGTTTAGTCGCAAAAAATTGCAATTGCTTCTTGTCAGCATAGTTTTTGCCATTTTGTCTTAATCCTGACTTTTTTTCCACGATAATTGACTTTTGAACTTTTTCAAAACAAAGGTTTTGACAATGTCTATCAACGCATCTGGCAAATGTTGCCACACAAAAATATGATAAATTTATTGTCTGACAGTTGTCTGGTAACGAAATTGTAAGGATTTCTTGAACAATTTTTCATTGTCAGTACATTTCTAGATCCGACAACATTGTAAGATCAGACAACCATCACTCATAGCTTTACAATCAGTTTAACGAATATTTTTAATAAGGAACATTTGAATTTTAAACCATCCGTATTTAAAGGGTTTTTTTAGACGTGTGGTTTTTAGTCTGGCCACATTTTTTTCGGAGTTGGCCTTTTGACAGCTATCACTTTGGCCTTTTGACAGCGGTCACTTTGGTTTGCCATTTCATAATGAATAGACTTACTTCGGAGCAACGTTTGCAAATTTTTACAAGAAAATTTTGTTCAGCGATGAAGCTCACTTTGGTTAAATAATCAAAATTGTCGCATTTGGAGTAATGAAAAATCCACGCCTTTACAATAGTCACTGTTTGGTGTGCTCTATGGGCAGAGAGATTCATTGGTCCATATTTCTTCAAAAATGAAGCCGGTCATATTGTTACAGTCAATGGGGAACGCTATCGAGCCATGATTAATGACTTTTTCGTCCCTGATGACGACGCTACATGCCATACAGCCAAAGAAACAATCTATTTATTAAAGGGAACTTTTGGTGGTCGCATTATCACACGTCGTGGATCTGCGGTATCCCAAGCATTCATTCTAACTAACCTAAATGCTAACCTTCCAAATAAAATAAAGAATAAGTTGATTGCTTACACAGAAAAAAGTGATTACGTTTTGTTTTTGTAGCACGATTCGTGTGCCACTAAGTATTTTAATCTCTCCTTATACAATTATGTTAGGCGTGTTTTATTATTTAAGCGCAATAAACTGCTTAATCGCTAAAATTTTACATCGGCATTCAACAATTTTATTTATTAAAATCATTTATGCGAATCTTTTAAGTCGGATTATTTTCGGTTTCGCCCTCCAACGTTTGATCTTTAAAAGAATTTTATTGGTCTAAAAAAATACTTTTTAAAAATAAAACTCTTTTAGGGTGCTTAATACGGATGTTAAATAATAGTTTAAGCTGCGTTAAGGCGTGTTTATGCACTTGTTAAATAAAACACGCCTATTATTTGTATTTATACATGCACATCGCCGTATTTACGGTTACCGGTAGATTGCGATGCGTCCAAGATTACATTTTTAAAGCAATCCTTTAAGACAAATTTGAAAGGCGATATTACTAGAAGAATATTTTTTTTATCGCCCATATATTCCGAAGTGAATTAAAATGACCCAACAAACAAACATAAGAATCGTTTAATGGAGAAAAGCTTTAAAAACCTTTCTGGAAACTGCTTTAAAAATTGATGGAAATGAAATACTTGCACAAACAACTTGCAGCAAAAAGTTAATGTGTAAATATTTGTTTTTGTCGAACTATTTAATTTCAATAAGCCTTATTATGATGTAGGATTTCGTTCCAATGTACTATATAAAACTTGGGTTCTGCCTGCGCATCGGACGTAAATAGCGCCCAATGTCCTACGGCAGATTACCGGTGCACGTTGGTATGTCCGAAACTCTAACATCCATAATTATCTCAATATTGCAGCTGTCATTGAAGACGCTTATGATTATTCGAGAAAATACGTGTCTTAACAACGTATCTATACTAATGTACTTGCTCGGCAGATACTATCCTACGAAGGCCAAAGGCGTCTAAGGAGCCTAAGGAGACCCTAGGTCTGAATATCTAAAAAAGACATAATACTCGTATGTTAAGCAAAGATTCGTATACAACCTATACAACTCTGTAAATTACTTTTTGGTTTTTGCACTGGCAATAACAGTTAGTTACAAGAACGTAGCATATGATCTGAATACTTAATTACTTACTCGTACTTACTTAGCTAGCCGTTCTCAACTCTACTCTCGATTTTGTGCTTGTGTCCTCCAGTGGTTTATCCCAAGGTTCCCAATTAAGGGTTCGGACATTCCACGTTTGCGGGAATCGTCAACAACTAGGAGGATCCGGTTTTGACATTCTTCTTTTCGTTGTCATTGTGGATTTGCTTTTGTGGAGGTGGCTTACAGGGCCGACGTTTTTATGGTTAACGCTCGGTATCGTATATGTTAGCTCACTACTAAAACGGGTGTTGGGATAGCTACCCAGGTGACAACTAAGCTATTCTCGGGGGTCAGTATCCACTTGAGATGAAGGATGACCAAGATACGTAAGTCTGGATTTTTCCAGATTAAAACCAGTCAGACCGTTGCTTGGTATCACAACATCCCTTGCATCACACTGTGGTTCAGAATTCAATTTTAATGTTTCAAACTAGTCTTAAAAAAAATCGTATACTGTATTAATGTATTGTTTACACGTGATGTGTTATATGTTTCCACAGGTACTTTATTTTAGCCAAATTAAAGTTTTAGAGGAATTGAACTTCTGAGGGTCAAAAGGGTCTAAAGAGATTTTCTACCAGAAGAAAGGTGAACGTGTCCTATTATAGAACACTTTTTTATTCTGTAGAACACTTTTTTTATTTGAAAGAAATTCCTCGGGAACAAAATTGTTCCTTTTTATTTTATCGGTATGAAAATCATATAGTTATCAATGTTTGGAAGGTTTTTAATGCCTTTTTTACCTTATTTTAGCCAGTTTTAGTTTTTTTAAACTCTTTTCTATTTTACCTATGTTTGTGCTACCTATGAACACACTATGGCATTATTTCTTGAAAATTAAGATATTAATAAAAAGGTTTATTTATGAACGTATGACCTTCTATTAAGAAATAAAGAAGGTGAGAAAAATTCAAAAGTTCAACTTTGACCTTGAATTCCTCAATAACTGGTGTAACCGATTTTATTGAAATTAATACTAGAAGGAACCTAAAGAAGTTATCTGTCGAATAAAAGTTACTAAACTATCTCTATCGGTTCAAAAGATACAGAGTATAGGCCAGCAAAAAACGATTCTGAACCACTGTGCGTCTCCTATAAGATCCGAATACTCATAGCCCCACACACAAGTTCCTTACCGAGTAAAGGTTCTGTCGCTTGACCATACGGAATTTTCTCTTTATATAATAACCTTTTCAATTTGAAGTCCTGTCACCATACAAAAAACATTTTACAATCGATCAAGGTCAAATGAAGTTAAGGGCCTACTGTGCGACCTCAAATTGAAACATAGTGGTTTATGTTTTCATATAGGCCCAGAAGTCACATATTAATTAAGTCCGACCTTGTTCAAAGTGGTGTAGTTTTTCTTTTTTCTTCCAATATACACAATTGATTTATATTAATACTCGTAGGCATACATTTTTTTTTTGGATTTTGTAGCTCCGGGATCGTAAAAGTAAATTTTTAAAGAGCGGAACAAATGATAAAAACTGTTTTACATCAATGTTAATCATTCTAAAATTGTTAGATTCCACTATTTACAGAAAACAAAACAAATCTTTTCTCTGGGGAGATCTATTTAGCTCAATTTGTATAAGCCAGTTGTTGGGGTATATCAAAATAGTGACGATCCGGTCCATTTTATATATAATGTCTATGTTGTGTGTAAAATAACTCCACAAACCTTATTTCATACAAATTTCATTGGTCAACACTAAATTTGCGACAGAGGGTTTGATAGTCAACAGCAGTTGATTTGGGACCGGTGAACACGAATCAGACTCCCGATTTGCCAGTTTCGCTCTAGTTACGCTCTACATTTTTTATATTCTTCACCGGTGTTGTATTTTCATAATAACTCCAGCCTAAAACTGGTGGTATATCTCCCCAGAGAGGTAATATTAAAATATGGCGCGATCTGTTCGCACTGCAACGTTCTCTGCTTTGAATGCCAATTTACTTTACAAAACAGATTCATTGCAGTCTGACGAAATTTGACGCTCTTAGCGTGGCTTAACTCCACATCGAGGAACATTTGTATGCTTTATCTGATTCCTTTTCAACGATAGCCCTACTCGTCTGTATAAGTATGTATTCCACCAGTTCATGGCAAACTCTAGGTTGATAGATGGAAATATCGCTACGAACGAAGATTTGATTGCACTTCTCGCGGCTTTTCGCTGATGCTATTGTTTGTTGTTGTTTTTTTATTTTATCGATTTCAAAGTTTATTAATGTAATAAGTGCTAGTGTTTCAAATCATTTATTATCTAAATTGATTATACGACTAGCCTATTCTAGTTGATCTTATAGCTATTTAAGTTAAAAGTATATAATGTGATTCATTTAGAATTTGCTGCCATTGTTGTTAACAGACCGATCGTGGTATAAAAATAAAATGACAGTTTGTGACCAGTCATTTTATTTTTGTACTCTTACCCTATTACCGTAAGGGATACATATAATTTGGTACAGACAAAAGTGCAATGCGTCGAAAAATGTATTTAAGCCCTACATATGCTCTCACCAAATCCGTTTCATGACTTGTTCAAGAAAAATGGACACGCTGCTTATGGTACCTGCCACACAAATGTACCATTTCCACCCATGTTGGGTGGAAATATGTACCATATGTACCATTAATACTATTCATATAATCTGACCAAGAATCAATACTACAGTTACAAGGTAAACTTAGGTACCTGCAGCACGGCTTTAAAAGAGTGTTTGATACGCCCCATTCTGGTATACTCGTTGCAAATGCACCACTCCGCCCACTTTTGATATTCGCATTATATATTCAAGACTGAACATTAGCAGTTGAAAATACGATTATAAAATACACAAGCTAATGAGAATTGGAACCCGGGGTATAAGATCGTTTCTAATCGGAATGTAGAAAAAATGTAATAAGTAATTATAGTTTCACGAATAATTTGTATTCCATGCTGGGGCAGGCGCAATGTAAAGCCATGGCAGTTGGGAAGACTTAATTTAATGTCCCTGAACTCGACAAATGCAGTTTGCAAAAGGTCTCTGTAATTATTTCCAGTCAACCTCTGCTGCTTGCGGGCGGGATTAAGTGGCGGTTTTGTCTGCAATTTACGATGCTTTAGGGAAGACGACGTTTTTATAACATTGTGGGTTGTGGTTTTGCTAAGTAGCACAATTTTGCGTTTATCTCGCTCTGTAACCTTTTTAAAAGTCTTTCCTTTGTACCGCGTTCCGTAGGCCGTAGAAGTCTTTACATAGTTATTCACAACTTCTGGACTCTGAACAATTTTTGCAGCAATAGAGCGGTTAGAAAGCCCTTGGTCGTGGTAGACCTCAATTTGTGCCTTTTCTATTGCGCTTAGTGATGTCTTCTTGCCCATATTTGTTCTTTTTAAATAAAAACTGTTTTTTCTATCGAAATAACTCTAAAAATGTTTCAAAGCGGCATGTAAAGCAATACTTATTTGCACCAAAAAGATTGCAAAATCTGCACCGAGGCTAATCTAAGTTAACACAGAAAATCACATGTTTTTACAATTGTATACGCAAACAATAGCGAAAAGACCGTTAACTTTAAGTGGGCCACTTGTAATTTTTGTCATTATTGGAGAAAACTATACCTTTTCTAATGACACTAACACTTTTTTGGCGGCGGTTGATGGAAGATCATAATATGAGATTTTATTTGTGTTTTTATGTGAGGCTATCCTAAGTTAACGGAGTGTATCAATTTATTTTGAAAGAGTCCGGTCCGGTAGACGCAAGTTTCGCCGTTGGTGTGGGACGGCTCTTCGATACCTTGTATGTGTGCTTCCGACATTCCGTACTAAATTTGACTCCCATCAGCGGTGGGCACTTCTGCATCATGATAATGTACTTTTTGATTTCAGAACATGAATTGTGTTTCAGCCAGGGGGCTACGTTTTGGACCGCTCAACAAGCCGTCTATATCGGGTAATTGGTATGTCATAACGGGGAAGGACATAGCGTCAAAGGAATTATGGCACCGAAAGAGTGTCATAAAGAACATTCACATAATGACAATTTAAAATATGGGACGAAAAATCCGTCGATTAGTTGTCACATTGTCCACGTCGGTTGCTGGGACTTTTTTAATAAGTTAAAAAATAATAAAATTTTAATAATATTTTTCGGATCGGAGTTATTGCGATACCGATAAAGTACACTTTAGCACTTGTGCAAGGACCAACAAATAAAAATCTTTCACCTATGAGATTGAACCGTGGATCAATCCCTTGTTTCTCGTTTGTATCAACTCAATGAAAAAAATGATTGATTTCATAAATAAATACTTTAATTCGAAGTATTTAGTTTAATGGCTTTCTTCTGCGTTCATCATTATATTTTAAATCAACCTTGCACGATGTATTCATTTTCGACTTATTTTGGGTCTCTATTGAATAAAATATGGAATTGTAGTATTGTCTCAAGTGTGGCAATGTCTTAATCAAGATAATCAATTGTTTATTTAATTGATTTACAATGTGCTCTAAACAGGTATACATTTTCATCAGATTAATGTAAACATTTCTTTAAAATTATGTGAAATGTTCATCAAAATAATGTACATTGTTCTTCTAATTGATTAAATTTTTTTTCAGATCAGATTTCATCAAAGTGATGTACGGAACTGAAGAATGATTGAGAAAAAGTATTACATTAAATTTAAGAAAATCGTTGTAGGTTGGAAAATAATGTCCAAATTCATCAAAGTGATGTGCAAGAACCTTTCTTATGCAGTATACTCGTATGGACATACAAAATCTACGGTCTGAGACTATAAGCCCCTTCTGAGATGATCACTGTCACCATCTGGGATGATCGTTGTAAAATGTATCAATTCTAGGATAACTTACTTTCACACTCCCAATAAAAACACTACTTGATACTCTCACCACAAACTGTAGACCCCCTAACAAAGTAATATCACAGAATTGTTAAGTTTTCCTATGTACGAGGGATGTATATCGCTCATTTAGCACAATACCGTCGCAAATCACGAATGTGACAAACCAAATATCATTAAAATCTAGTCAAATTTCCCGCTCGTTGATGTGAAAACGTGGACCAATCTGTTAAAATTTTAATATTTTTGTCCTGTGCGGTATAAGACCACACTCTAACTTTTATTGGGAAATCATTTTGTCGTCTTTTTCTGTGTGCAAAACAACTCCACTCATGCAAATTGTATTGAAATTAGATGAAATTCGACCCAAAATATGAATTCTATATCCACATACTTCTTAGTATGTAATAGCTACCACCATTAGCCGAAAAAAATCAGATGTGGAAAGTTTCATCGAGATCGGCACAAATAAAGGTCCTACGGTCTAAAAAAAAAAACAAAAAAATATAACAATTTTTCGCGTATCAAACTATCTTCCCTCTGTCCGAAGTTATGAAAATTTGAAAACAATGTTCTCTAAACTTCTCATCAGCCCACCTGTTCTTTTACACAACTGCGTGCACTAACGTGTGTCTTGTGCCAAGGGCGACCGCTGTTGAAATTGGAGAAAATCGATTCAGATTTGCATGTATCTCCCACATATATGTTCAACTGATTTTAAGTCTTTTGCTCCAGAAGCCACATACGTCAAATACTTCCAATCTTGATGAAATTTTGCAGAATCCAGTTATGTGAACAAAGGATGGACGTAATTGAAATGAAGCCACAAAATGCGCCCTTACAGATCAAAATAAGCGGCTATAAGGACTATAACCGCGAAGGAGAGTGTATGCATAAGATTTCGACTAAAGTATATATTCTTTGGATATGTACCCGGTCGAAAATGTCCGTCGATAGCCCAGCTCGGATAGCTTCATTGGTGTGGAGGTACAAGAAGAGACATGGCTAAGGCTTCAATTGTCAATTAGTGTAAATTATAATCGATTCTCTAATTAAGCCAGTTTCTGATGATTGATTTATATACCCTCACTTATAGATGGATCTATTAATCTATCATTAATATTCACGCAAAGATGAGATAAACATTCATTATGGGAAAGGTTATGTGGGTTTCAATCTACGCTCGGGCGTAGCTAAGGCACAAATTAATCGTCGTTCAGTTAATCAAACATTAACCGATTTTAATGAACTCTCTGCTTTTGCCTCGGCCAAAATTCGTCTTCGACAATCTTCTTGGGCGAATCTGCTCCATAGGAGCCTAACAATAAGTACACGAATCGTAAGTAGAGGGTGGGCCAAAATTTACAGCAGTGTTTAAAAATTTAAGAACTTTTTCGTTTATATATTTTTTTTATTTTTTTCAGATTATATAAATAACACTTGGAGAATAAATAATGGAGAGATTCACACCTGAACAAAGAACCAGAATAAAAGAATTTCATTATTTTAATCAGCGATCAATTATTTTAACGCAAACGCATGAGTAATGAAGCTCATTTTAATTTGAACGGCTTTGTTAATAAGCAGAACTGTAGGTTCTGTGATTCTGAAAACCCAAGAGCCATTCATCAACGCCAATTGCACCCCATTAGGTGGTGTGGGATCCCATCTGCAAATATCCATATATTGGGCCTTACTTCTTCGAGAATGAAGATGGAAGTGCTGAAACCGCGTTTGGTTTATACATCGTGAGGTACTCGTAGAATAAAGAATTCTACACAGTCTTTTTGTCGTGTACATTAGCGATTTGCATGTTCTTGGCCTTAAGGTGTTCACATGATTGAGAATTTTGAACCGGATGCATCTATAGCCAGCCATTTCAGAAATTTTTGTGTTGAGTGCTCGAAGAATCACGTGTTTGAGCATTTAAACTACGCTTGGCTTTAACCACGAGCCGTAGAATGAAGAATTCTACACAGTCTTCAGGCGCGTGTGTTTGCGATTTGCTGTAACGGAAGAGACACAGGTGTAGATTAGAAAACATGGCGTTCATTTCTCCAATGTCTTGAAGCACTTGGAATGAACAATACTTTTCTCGCGTCATGCGAGCTTCTGTTTGTGTTTTATTTTTATGTCCCAAATTGCATCTCATTTTCGATTGGACTCATTGGAGTCGTACGAGTATAACAAGATAGGTTTGATTGCGCGGTTTAGTTTTGAGTTCGCGTTAAGGAGCCATTAAAGTTGATGGACCTTAAGTTTCAGCTGCGTCTTCTCCAGGGACGTCGTCGATCCGGGTGGATCCCCAGTTATGTAACATTATCAGATTGAGAAAGAAGGGATATTGTTTCGACTAAATGTTTGACATGTGCTAAAATTCACAGTGAGAGTTACCTATGTGCATTTAGCCTCGTTGACTTTTATTCTCCAGTCAGATAGCCATTATTCTACTTGTCTGAGATGAACACTAAGATTTACTTATATATACGTACAATATCCTGCTTTTTATGTTAGGTCATTGCAGCGGTATCTCCGACAAAAGTGGATGTTAGTTAGTACGTAAAAATGTAGAATAAAACAGATACCGATTTACAAAAATGGAGCGCATCAGTCAGTGCGTTATATTTAATGACAGTACGCAGACGCAGGACGAACGTCACACTCAATTAGGTGAATACAACGAACCAACGGCATCGAAGTAGCTCATTTTTTGGAAGATATTTTAATCATAAATCATCGTATAGCGAAGGAAAACTCTGTATTTGGCAAAGCTACTAGGAAAAATAGGAAAGGGAGAAAGGGTCAGTAAATTTGTGAGAAACATGAGCTTCTTTTAGAGACTCAAGAAGTAGACGACAGCTTTAAATCTTTTTGTAATCTGTATTGAATTGATGACACAGGATACTATACATTCTAATATATATTATTGTCCTTTTTTGATAAACGGATTAATTAAATCATATGTCACGATTTAAGACTATTAAATAATCCGCTTTAAGTCCATCTACGTTTTCGTATATTGGAATTCAAGTCCGTTCAAAACATTAAAAATTGTGGCAAAAAGTATCAACAGCAATTTTTGGGAAAAAATTATAATTATATAAAAAATTATAATATTAAAAAATGTGTGCCACATTCGGCTTCGTACTTCTACCGAATATCGATAATTTGGCCGAAGTTCGGCTCGACCTTCAAAACCCAACTTCGATCGGACGCTAGTCATTTGTGTGGGATGGTATAAAAATATAATGTAGACGAATTGCAGAATACACAATTTAAGCCTTATTCATTCATTAGGGTAAAAGTTGTGTAATTTACAATGTACGCTTGGAAAGCGTCATTTGTTTTGGAAGTGCAAGAAGGCGTGGCTAAAGCTCCAACTTTTCTTCAGCTAGTGCATTTTATAATGGATTTTCTTATTGAATTTATTTGACAGAATGGCATGATTAGTATCAAAATTATCATACGACTACCAAAAGTAGGCGGAATGGTAGATTTGAATTCATAAGTGTTTATTTTTAGTTAAAGTGTGTGAATAGTATTAAAGATATTACAAGAATACCAAAAGTGGGCGGAACGATGTAGTTGTGGTGGAGGTACCAAAAGGCGTGTGGTAATACTGTCCAAACCATAACCCGTAAACAACTTTGACAAAATATGAGAGGAAAAATTTGATTACAACTACAACTATCTGCGATAAGCTGAAAAGAATGAACTGGGTCCTCAAGTCACTCGCTTGGGGAGCTCACAAAGAAACCTTATTGATCTCTATGAAGCGGTAGGTCGCGGTGGTCGAAGAATGTGAGTATGACGCAGGGGAAACAAAATACATGCCGTCCTAAGAGCATTAACAGGGTGTCTCATCATGTCTTCTGAGGATTCAATTTCTTGTTGTCTTAGCAGTATCTGTTTGGGTTGTGTTGTGAGCCCCAGCCCTGATGAAGTTGCAGCGACTCTGGCTTGCTACAGTGTAATTGTAGTGCTTGAAAACATCCACCAGTTGACGGTAACGCCCAAAACGTTTGTCCCGCTTGCTATCAGGGACCACATGACGTGCTACATCTCTACAACAAATCGAGACCAAAATGGCTTCGAGCTTAAACAGAAAACAAAGCGTGTCAAATACTATTGGAACTATTACTTAAAAGGAGCCTAAAATTTAGTCAAATGTTGAAAGTTTGTGCATATTTACATTACTGAGAAAATTCCACTGTTTCTGAGCACTTATATAGATGGGCCTTATATATATATAAAAATTTAATTTTTTTATTCGTATTTCTGACGGAATTTCATGGGTTTTAAATACTCGTAATTTCGTGGTTATAGGCAGCGTTACCGTTGTGCGACTAAAGTGGCAATTTGACCCTTTTTGGAAGCCATGCGACTTTTACTGCCCCTTTTTCATAAAATCCCTTTCTTTCTACTTTTTGAAATTTTTGCTACATTCCACAACTTGAAATGTGTGTATTCCTCTTACGGATAAGCGTATTCTTATCTCTGGGGAAAAAGTACTATAATTAATTTGGTTATAACCTTACGCTTGCACTAGACATTATGGGTACTCGTAGTAGTGTGTCAGAGCATCTATACGTGTATTGCACACAGACTGCGAAGGCAACCTCCAAACAGTCCCGCCGCACAGCTCTGAAACGCAAGAGCAGGGTATACTATAGTCTGCCATGTCCGACTTTTGATGTTTGGATTTTTTATACCCTTAACGAAAGAGAATATTAAATTTGTCATTCCGTTTGCAGCACCACTAAATATTGTTCGGAGACCCTATAAAGTATGTATAATCTTTATTGTTGTGAAATTTTAACACGATCTAGCCATGTCCGTCCATCATTCCGCGTGTTTGTTAAGAGCACGATATCGTTCAAACGGATTAACCTAAAACTCGTATTCAGAAATTTTGCGTGATGCAGGCTTATGGTCACAAGCTGTTTGGGATTGTAAATGGATAAAATCGGTCCAGGGGGAAAAAGTTTTTACCTCGATAAAAAGTACTCTTTTTTTGCTTAACAAATCATAATTTTTCGTGAATGGACAATGGGTACTGTCAGGTGGGACGCATTAAATACCTCAGAAAAGAGAAAAACTGCTGAAAGATTAGGCTCAAGTGGCCCAAAAAACATCCCGCATGGTCAAAAACGCTCGATTAATAGTCCATATGGACATATGGGTACTACAAATAAAGCAAATTTTGCTACATTTTTGCTCTTTATTATCGTATAGTGGAGGGTACATTAGGATCGAAAATCTAACTGTTTTTTAGTTTGAATGTGTATATTACCTCTTATTTCATGGAACTGAGTTTTTAATGGTTGTTTGTTACTTTACTTATTAAATTTAAATGTATTGATTTAATAAAATAAAACTACGAAAAGTTTGCAATTTTTTTTTTAAAATACCCTTTTAAAAATATTCCCCTTTTAGTGCGACTTTTTGAAATTTTTCAACGGTAACCCTGGTTTTAGGTGGTCGTTTTTTTGGAGCCCGTAAGTTTATCATTGGCAATTTTTCGGCACCGTAGGGACCAAAGGTCCATGAATTAAGTACCTTAATTAGTCAAATCGTAAAATGAATCCGATATTTGGATTCGGCTTGGATTCCAATAAGATGTTGAGGGAATTGTGTATGTATGGGGCCTCCCATGGGATTAGAAGGGAAAAGAAAAAAACATAGATGGCGTATACTTAGGCTTTTTTTAGTTTATTACTTACCAGCCACTTAGCGAAACCTTTTTGTTTTTTCCAAACAAGTGATTGTACTACTTTCTAATTGCTTTTGTAAATATAAAACTTCTACTGTGCTTCTTTTTCCTTCTAGTATCAATGATACAAAATCTCCTACTCCAAAAAGGTCGTTAAGGCAGATTTTTTAAACACTCTTTCATTGCAATTCATTAAATTTAAGGAATATGTCGTGTTTTGTTGAAAAGACCGACTCCATCATACACCCAGAACGTGAGATCTTAGCTTAATTGGCTAAGTGGCATTAATTAATTTTATTTCTCAAGCGAAAATAGCCTCAAACAACGCTTTCGAATGGTTACTAAGATCGAAAAAACTCTTTTTTTAACTAACAATAGTTAAAAAAAGAGTTTTTGAAATTATCGTCTGTGCGGGGTTCTAAGCATATGATCAAACCACTGTGTGATTTTGACTCTATGGCATTCGTAATGTGAGCTAAAACTTTTAAGGCAACATAACTCTTGCTAAAAAGTCTCCTATAAACCCCTATTTTCGTTACCGACACGGGGATACCGAAGTGTCCATTAAAGAACAATTAAAATCGTTTCGTATTGAGGAATTGTTGGCCAACAATTCCATCCATCATTCCGATCGCAGGTACAGCAAATGTTCTCTTTTATTACGCGTTCATGTAGGCACGTCTCTATACAAATATAAACAGCAGAGGGAGCGGTCGGTAGGGTGTTTATTTAATTTAGTCCAGTTCGAAAATCAATTTCACATCTTACGCAAATTAACAAATGACGCACACACACATCGCACAGCACGTCCTTGACGCAATCTTCGTCGTATCGTAAAAGTGGGAAATTATCAAAATGCCGCTGATGATGATGAAGATCGCCCTCAGTTCCATTAACGATATAAGATACAATTATCGGACATCATACATCCATCCGCACTCATACATATTCAGGAGGCTGTGCGCGGGGAGGTGTACGCACATACTTGCATATGAATGTGTGTGTGTGTGCGTGTGGACGAGAATTGTTGTTTTCATTTTGAGAATCTTTCTTCTTCTTCGTATCGACGAAGAAGAGAAGAAAAGTCGTTACTGCTGCCGTTGCCTCCTACTGACAGTCCGCCAGACAGCCAAACAACGTAGCCGTTGCTCCATGTATGTGTGTGTGTGTGAATTCATAAGTCACCTGTCAAAACAAATTAATCGGACTTTTCCATTTTGCATAGCGGACTGACTGGCTGCGGTTCGTTGTGCCAGCGTCGAATGGATGTTGGTATTTGATGTTGTTTTCTTTGTTTTTATTAAAATTACTTTGTGAAATGTTGGAAAATAAACTAAAACGCTTGTACCAGTTCATAAAACAGCCACACCGCCGCTACCACCCTACAACGTCGTCAGCAGTTTTCGGTTGGATCAGGGGATCTTTTTATTTCGATACAAAACGGACAGCAGCAACTGCAAATGTTAAAAGGGGTTTTTGTTGTTGTTTCTTAATTACATATTTCGGTTTGATTCCAGCGGTAAAGACATTTGCTATAAAAGTATGTATGGATGTATATGAATGTATGAATGTGGTCCAGGGTCGGTCCAAGGGCATTCATAATGTTGGGGCGCTTCCTAGGCGAAATCAAAATTAGTTTTAAAATAGTTTTGCTGAGGCCGGCGTGGTGTGATGGTGAGTGAGTACGGCTATCATGCAAGTAAACCCATGCTTAACACCGGGTAAGAAAATCTAAAACTTGGCTGGTATTTTACCTCGTGTGTAGGATCATCCTGATAAAATATATCTTCCACTCAGGATATCTTTTGCTAAGGCAACTTATGCATCTACCATATGCCGTGGGCTTAAAATTACATTTAAATCACGATTATATTCTCCCGAGCAAGCTCCTCGTTGTTTCTAATTCCGTAGCTTTAATTTCCAGATTGTAGCAAATTGTTTTGCTACAATTTCAAATATAACCGAGCACAAAAGCAGCATTTATTGCAAATAATTTATAACAAACTGTATTGTCAAAAGAACTGCAGTGGACGCAACATTGCCCCAAACTATGCTCCCAACCGAGTTGTGGTTCCGTCGCTCTATAAATAACAAATTAAATCCATATGTGCTGAAGTTGCACATAGTGCAACATCTACTTATACTGATATAGCCCCATACAAATGATCTTTCCGATTTGAAGTTTTGTCCTTGCTTGAGTCGCTGAATAATAGGTTATCTAATAGCCTGCCTTAACCGACTTTAGCTATTTTTAATTGTGCTGCTTCAAAAAGTAAGAAACCTAATTATTAGAGTATAACGCAAAACGATTTGACTGCCTTTGACAAAATTTGGTAGTTGAACCAAATAGATCTAATACATAGAAATATCTGGCTTTAACTAAATATAGAAAATGGGGAAAGATATTATTGTGCTAAAAATATCATAAATTCGGGCGGACACAAAAGACAAAATTGTGTCTCTTCAATTCAGTTGGCGCCAATATCATTAGCAACAACCAAATCAGTGTTACCAACGCTGACAAAGCAAAACGTGTTTATTATTCTGACGAAAGGGCTAATTCGAGAGGGCTGTTTTCAGATCGCTTTTCCATTCAAATCCCACAAATGGTAGGCAACTCAATTATTTTTTTATATGGTCTGAAAAGAAAACAAACAATTACATTTTTTTATTAGATTAGATCTGTAGAGTATTAAGAGCAGTCCCAAATTTATTATAATTGTATCATTAACTATTCCAATAAACCGAAAGGGGTTCAGTTTAAAGTTCACCGAGTTAGGGCTGCGACATCGACATCGATGTTTTACTAACACCGATGTTTTCCAAAAACATCGATTACTTTTAACATCGATGTTTTAGTGCCGATGTTTTATCGACATCGATGTATTGTATCGATGTTTTTATGTCTGACTGTGACTGTAACCAGTACTGTGAAATTTGCACTTTCTTGTATTGTTGTCTCTTTTGGTTCGCTCCTAAGTTACAACAAAAGAGACAAAAGATTATAAAAATTATTTCAGTCTTCAACTTTTGGGATGCGCATTACAAACTGGCGCAAGAGAATTGGAAGGCCAAAAAGATATCCAGTGTTATCGATCGAATTGATACTGCTCAAATGACGACAGAATTAGCTGCATATTTGAAAAGTCCTGTCTCTAGACTATGTACATGAAAATCCCCTGGGGCATGGCAACAGGGATATGTGCCTAAAAACTCAGCGTTGATGAAGACGGCTATAAAATATTTATCAATTATAGCCAGTTCTGTCCCCTCTGAGAGAGTGTTCTCGGCTGCTGGAAATATTGCTTCAAGCAGAAAAAGCTCTATATCAGGAGAGAAGCTCCAAAAAATTCTATTTTTACAAACTGTCAACTGAAAGTTTTGGAACCTTGAACAATAATCTTTTATATAATTTTGTTTTAGCAATATAAGTACATAAATAAAATAACTCTAGTATTAATCAAGTTTTATATTTTTTTCGCCTTTATATCATCGAATAGGGTAACTTCTTCAGCAAAAATTTATTTATTTTTTACCAGTATAAATTAAAATATCTCCTGAATTAATATTTTTTTTGTATTTTTTGGCCTTTATATCATCAAAAAGGGTGATTTATTTGTTGATAACACATATTTAAAAGAGAATAGCAGCAAAACCAAAATTTCCGTAAAAACATCGATGTTGTCGAACATCGATGTTTTTTTTACCGATGTTTTATCGACATCGATGCCTTTGTTTTGCAACATCGAATTTTTAAGGTCGATGTCGCATCACTACACCGAATGCTGCTACAAAACGTGTTGAGATTTAATATATTTTAATCAAAACATAAATGAGAGTGTACACTCTAGGCATAGTATTTTTTTAACTTTTTCGGATCTTAAAACTGCTCCTAATATTACCGTGTACAAATGCACAAACAAGGGGAACTGCACTTTTACTTCTTTGAAATTGCACAAAACCCGTCTGAACCAATTGCAACTACAAAACCTTAAAACATTATTTTTGATTTACACAATTTACTGATTTGAAAATTTGACAAAAAGTTGTTTGCCATAAACCATCTTCCAAATTGTGCCTTTTAATAATTTGTTGTGTGGTGATGACGAATTTTCCATTATATCCAGAAAAAAAGCAAAACAAAAATAAAACAAGTTGTCTTATTTGTAGCTAATGTTATCAAAACTTGATCATACTGAAGCCATTAGGAATGTCAGGTCAAACACTACTAGTATATCTCTCGTTTCCATAAAAGCTGCAAAAGTAGCAATTATTCACACTTTATGTTGATAAAGTCACAAGTGTTGCAGAAATCGCCATAAATAGACAGCAAATTTAAATAATACAAGTAGGCCGAACCCTATACCCGTGTACCCTCAACCGTACAGCAAGTATTCAACTAAGTGTACTTTTTCCAAGGTACCTTTAGTCACTTAAAGCGAACCTTTTTCCCCTGGTTTGATTTTAGATTCCAGGGTGATTTAAGCAGACACCCTGGAACGAACTGACGCACATCGTCATGCAATTTTGCGACGACCAGTAACATATGTACTTAATAGGGTCTCCGATCAATATTCCGAGATGTAGCAAACGGAATAACATATTATGGTACCAGAGATAGAAAAGTTAACACAATTGCACTGCTTTGATACATTTTGGGAACTAAAAGGTCATTTGAGGTTTATTTGATACATTTTATAAATGTTCCGATCTGTTGTCTTTTTGTACGATAGCCTACAACATTATGTGGAACAGGGTATTATGACACGGTGCAGATTTTTGTAACACCTTAGAGGATTGGTGGCGCATGCCGATCGATTCAGAATCACTATCTGAATCGATCATCTGAGTGGGCTTAGTCGGACAATTGAAGAGATGCAGCACGTCATGTGATCCCTGATGCCAGGCGGGACAACCTTTCGGAACGGTGCCAGCAATTCGTTCCCCATACGAATTGAGGTGGCTGCACCATCCAGATCTCAGCAGAGCCAGAACCACGCGATGATCTAAAGTCTCTCTGTTGCACCGCTGGAGCTCTCTCTGCAGTCAAGAAGATCGTACCTGATCTGCCTGGGCGGAGGCATCCCGCCCATGTTTTGGTGGTTGGGATGACTGCGTAGACACCCAGGGCAGATACCGCTTAGACAACTGGAAATTGTGTCTGCGCACAGTAAGGACTTTCGTCTCCTGATTTAGATGACGCACAGATGACATAAGCAGACACCGCATTGCAGCAAGTCGGAATTTTCTTCCACTGCGTCTTACTCACGTTCGCCGACCACACAGGCGCTACAGACCGACATATCGCTTTGTAAGAGGTCAACATGGTTTCTATGACGGCTCCCTAAGTACTGCTGGCTAGTGTCTTAAGGAGCTTGTTCCTACTTTTAAGCTTATCGCAGATAGCTGTATCATGTGCAGGCTGACCATTGTGACCCCACGAATTTTGGGGTCGGGATGTTGATGCCATCGACTTTCACATTAAGTGAGAACCAAACCTCTGCGATCCATGCTGTGAACAGTGTGGCTGATGATTTGGAGGCGAATATTTTCATCTTCCTCGCAATGAAGAAGCATGCTTAGTCATTCAATTGAGCATTAAGTCTCCTAAAACCAGACGGTTATTGCCTTGTAGCAGATGCCTAATGTCAGACAAATAACGCGGGGCCCAGCTACCAACCGCCGAGATGTATAGGTCATTTAGCTCTATCTCGACATTCCCAGAATGACTGCTACCCCCATACATTCCATGATGTACAGAATGATGTAATAGCAAGTCCTCCACTTCTCGTTGTATATGTAACGACTGTACTTGGTGCTGTACTGGTATTCGTATATATATATATATATATATATATATATATATATATATATATATATATATATATATATATATATATATATATATATATATATATATATATATATATGTATATATATATATATATATATATATATATATATATATATATATATATATATATATATATATATATATACATATATATATTTCTGGCCTAGGTAACACTAAGTGTTGCCTGGCGCATCTGACATTTCCATTGGAAAGTTTGACATTTTTTAGCATAAACGTACTCGGAACGTTTTGACGTACGACCATCGTTTGTGTTGTTTACGGTGACTTGAAAAAATCAATTTGGCAAAAAATGGAACTAACTCGTGAACATTTTCGTGCGATAATTCACAACTTTCGACGTGGACTATCATATATATATATACACACATATATATATATATATATGTATATATATATATATATATATCAACCCTCGTATAATGACACATGCATTACTTGAATAAAAGAATCAGGAATGTGCTGAAAGGACAATCAAAATAACTCAAGTTCTTGTCCCACTTTGTAAAATTACACGGTTGGTAAATTCGAATTTATATCACATAAAAGTTATTTTTTTTTTATAAAATTTACGTCTATACAAATAGTTTAATAAATTAATATAATTTATTTTCATATTCTGATGTAAAAATTAATACTAAAACTAACGATCAAAAATGGAATTATTTACAAAAGTCGTTACTGCAAACAATTATGTCCAAATAATTTTGCTACAATGACCCCGAGTCGATTAAATGACAAATTGAGTTTGTTATTTTTGACAAGCGAAAAAATCCGTTTAAACCCCGCTAATGATAATAGAAAACCTTTAGCTTTTCTATTTACGATAAGTAAATTTATGTTGGATATATACCGCTAGAAATTCATTTGTTTCCACAATTTTTGATTAATAGAAAAATGTTATTAAAAAACGTGAAAGGGGAGTAAACAAAATAAGGCGGATTAGGGCGAACCTGCTTAGAGTATATGTTAAATAACTATTCTTCTTTAAATTAAAAATTTTTAAAACAAAATATTTTTGATGCTTTTATTCAATACATTTTTGGTAAATATAACATTTAGGTTTTTGATACGAATTTTAAATCATTGTCTTAGCGTTGGTTTAAGCGGATTTTTTCGTTTGTCTAATAAAGCACGCCTTATATGCCGTTTTTAAATTTTTAAAACCGGAATATCTCAAACACTAAATGACATATTTTAGATCAAAAAGCTCATAACTTGAGAGCCAATCGACGAAACTAATTTTGTTAAATTTCAAAATAGGTTTCGAGTAGCAGTGCGGAATGTTTTTGATCCCAAACTAAAAAATAGTTTTTTGTAACAAGTTCAGCATCACGCATATAGTGGTGGGATGATCATTTGCCGCAAAAAAGGTGACTATGCGTAGTGCACACTGGGAGTTATAACGCTTGTACCTTCATCGGGAATCAAGCTATTCTTTTAGATCTTTAAAATGTGGAGGTAGCTCATAAGTAATTGTAGGTGAGTGCAACAGGCGGACAATTTGCACGAACCGTCGCTATGGAGATACTTGACAATTGTTGTCAGAAAAACTTTTTTATTTGCCGTTTGGTGAATTATTTATTTATTTTTAATGCTTCTTCTTAAACTACTTTTCCCCTACAAAGTTTAGTTTTTGATAACAATTTTAAGCTGTTGCATAAGCTTTTTCTGTTGTTAAATAAAACACGTCAAATATTGGTACATTTAGTACTGCCACAATTGCAAATGGTAAATAAACTGAAGAAAACTAAGAGCTGAAAGCAAATGCTTTACAAAATAATCGGTGCATATTAAAATATTTACGTAACGAATATTCACATTGGCATATGCGAATTATTCGCCTTATAATCGACTTTTGCAAAAAAATATTTTAGTATTCGCATCAAATATTTTTGTTTTTGTCTAAATAAATGCTTGTGGCATATTCATAAAAATTAATTAATTTCAGAATATCTGATAACATTTTTCTTTAAACCTTTTCTAAGTTTTTATGGATAAGAGGGGTTTTATGTAAAGTTACTTAACTGCAACACCTGTTTCGAATTCAAAACACAGACAGTACAAATGAATAAAACATTGTTTTTAATAATCAAAAGGATATATACCCTCACCTATGTGCGGTCAAATGACATACATTAAATGTATAGGGTAATCCATCTAGAGGTATTTTTTCAGAACAAAAGAAAATATAAAAATTCAAATCAAATGTGGAATCTTTATTGGTAATTTGAAAGGACATTTTATGGTATTTTTTTTTAAATAATTACCTTCAAATGAGCGTTCGGTGAGAAACGGGAAGATCCGCTGTTTTCGACCAAAATTTTGTTCAGTAATGATGTCCATTTCTGGCTTAACGGCAAAGTCAAAAAACAAAATTGCCGCATTTGGGCTGAAGAGCAACAAGAAGAGGTTCAAGAGGTGCCATTATGCCCAGAGAAAACCACGATTTGGTGCGGTTTATAAGCTGGTGGAATCACCGGTGCATATTTTTTCGAAAACGGTGATGGCCGGACCGTAACCGTGAATGGTGCTCGCTATCGCGCCATGATATCGATCTTTATACTACCTGAATTTGAAGCCCGTAATCTTGACGACAATTGGTTTTAACAAAGACGGTGCCACTTTCCATACAATGGATCTATTGAGAGGTCATTTCGAAAAGCAGCTGATTTCACGTTTTGGAAGGTGGCCGCCTAGATCGAGTGATATCACACCTTTAGACATTTTTCTTTGGTTACGTTAAGTCCAAAGTGTAGGCTGACAAACCAGCTACGATTCAGGTTTTGGAAGCCAACATTACGCGTGTCATTAAAGCCATACCGGTCGAAATGCTCGAACGAGTCATACAAAATTGGACCCTCAGAATGGAAACCCTGAGGCGTAGTTACGGCCAACATTTGAAGGAAATTATATTCAAAAAATAAATGCCATAACATGTCCTTTCAAATTACCAATAAAGATTCCACACTTGATTTGAATTTTTATATATTTTTTTTGTTCTGAAAAAATACCTTTAGATATATTAACCTATATTTAATATCTGACAACATTTTCCGGTCTTGGGTAGGTTGGCCACAAAACGGAGGTAAATTTATGTGGAAGCATGTGAAAAAGTGAGCCGATCTCGTGGGGTTTCAGTTATTTTTTTATGTTATGTTTTCTCATGCAGTCGAACCTGGAGAAGTGGGATCTGCATAAGTGGAACTAGCAGAAGTGGGAATCCTCTATAAGTGGGACAGTTTCGGCGGTCCCTGTACACTTCAAACAAAAAAGAAAACACAAACCTCTTCTGGCAGGAGTTTGAACCTTTTTAAGTGGAACTTGATTTTTTAGAATTTATCTCTAAAGTGGGAATTTTTACTCGTTTACCTTTATGAGTGTGATTTCCACTTTCATTCTGTTTCTCAAAAAGTTAGTTTTTTTGGCTTTTTTTGCTTTTTACTAAGGGAGTTTTTGAGGATTGCGACACAGGATTGTCTGGTGTGGCGATTTCTCGTCAAATCTGGCGAGAAAGATTTTTGGCGACTTATATTTATGTGATTATCCTGGCGGATTTCATGAATACACCCTAATTGAAAAAGTAGCTTACTCTAAAACGCCAAATGTCTCAATTTCGATTGGCATTTTCGATATTTTTGCTCATTGGCAATAGCATCCCCGCGGTTATAGTTTGGCGATTTTTTTTTGGTTAATTTTAGCGACAGAGACCAAAAAACCCTGGTGCGATGTTGTGAGCGCTCGGTTGTTTTAACCTTTACTTTTTCAGTTTATAAAGGCATATCCTTATAAAAGCGCATTCTTCTGTTTGTTTGTATTAACGACAATAAACAAAATTTAGAATATATCTAACACAAACTGCAATTTTCCAAAGAAAATAAGCATGCTTTACCTCTTTAAGTGGGATAAAAATCAAATTACCTGGATAAGTGGGAAACTGTCTTAATGGGGAAACCTCTTTAAGTGGTAAAAACAAGCGGTCCCTTGCGATTCCACTTAACCAGGTTCGACTGTTGTAAAATTAATAATGTTTTTCCTGTGTGCAAAACAACGGAACAAACCAAATTAAAATTTGCCGCTGACCATGGTACTCGTTACGATGCACAAAGCAAACAATATTTATATTCGCTTTTGCAAAAATCTAAGTACTACTCGTTTATTTCAATGTTCGCTTTCGCTAAACGCACTTTTGTTACATCCCTAAAACAAAGATACTACACGGGGAAAAAATTTAAGAAATATGTTTGCATGCAAACATATATGAATATGTTTGGAACATACTACAAACATTAAAATTGTCGTTTACAGCATAAAAGTTCTACACAAACATATTACATGTTTGGGACAACATTCATCTCTTATTGTAATATCGTATGTTTGTGGAAAAATAAATTCTGTTTTAAACATGTTAAACCTTTTTCAATACAGTATTTTTATTAGTTGCTAGTTAGGGTTCAAGTGATACGAGTAACGTAGTAGAAGCAGAACTCATATAGCAACATAGAAAATTGATAATATCGATGTTTTTTGAAAAAGTATGTTGCAGTATCAGGCAGTCATTGCCGGAATTTATTGTTAGATGTTTGTTTAAAATTGTATTAATGCCTATAATTTCAACAAGTTGGTGGTAGGTATTTATAAGTATACATATGAATGTTTAGGAACATAACTGCAAACATATAAATGTTTCGGTTCAAACATATATACGGCGGCACATACACATATGAATGTTTGGGAGCATTGCTCCAGGCAGAGAAAACATGTTGTTACTCTAAAGTCACGGCAACAATAATATGTTCTCTGCAATAAAAGTATGTTCGTCGCAACCATAGTATTGTTTTTTAATTTTATTTTAACATAAGTATGATTAAGGCAATACTATTAGTATTGTTAAAATGTTACAATAGTATTATTGCCAAGCTTAAAAATGAAAATATGATTGTGCCAACAATATATATGGTTGGTTTGACAAAGGTATTGTTTTTTGGGGTTTATGTTAACAATAATATGATTACGGCAATCATAATGCATGATGAAATTTTCTTAGTTTGAATATCGCTTTCAGAACAATGTTATTGTTACCAATCTCATGTAATAATAGTATAGTTTATTGGTAATTAACATTTTTTAAGCAACTTATTTTTAATAAATAAATCACTTAAGTTTCTTTAAACGGATTTTCAGTTGTTTATTTATCACTCCTATTATTTTGAATTTACTATATTTTTATATAATTTACTTAATACCAATCTATTGTTAAACAGCAACCTTACCCAATCCTAATAAATAATTTTGGGGTCATAGTATGGTTGAGTGGGATTATTCTATGGTTGCAGGAAACATAACATGGTCGAGTGTAAATTATACTATAGTTGTGAGGATCATAATAAGGTTGTCGGGATCATAGTATGGTTGTGTGTGAATCACACTAATGTTGCGAGGATTATAATATGATTGTGCATACTATTGTCGTAAGGACCACAGTATGGTTGTTTGTGAATCATACTATTGTTGTGATGATCATAATATTGTTGTGCCACAACCATATACTCAACAATTTTATGATGCTTTTCGAATATCGTTATCCCAACCATATTTTTTTTCTTCGTGTACAAACATATTAGTGTTAGATGTGATCCAAAAATTTATATGTGATTCCTACATACTCGTAATATGCTTGCACGTAAACATAGTTTTTCTCCGCGTACGTATGCATTTGTCAACTTTGACCGCAAATAATATAATTTGAATTCGGTCATAGCCGGAGGAGTACGAATCCGGTCTCCTACAAGCGGGCTATTGTCCTCCTTTTTTTGTCGATGGGATTCTTTGTATTGTTTACAACTGTTTGGTCTGTTTGGCTGCGGACAGATGTGTTTGTACACAGTGAGTTTGTATAGAAATGTTTTTTTTGTACATTTGGATTTAAGCAAGCAGAGAGTGCGCGACGAGACGTGAATGGTGAGACTGGTCTTGAAAATATTGGTTAGAATAATAAACGTCGGGGCGTGACAGCGGAAGTGTCATGAAATGACTAATGAACATTTTTTTACGTTGGCCACGGAGCGCATCTCAATTATGTCAAATTGTGACAATTGCGGATTGTGAACTTAGCGAGAGCGAGAGAACAAAACTCGTTTATAAGTTTCGTGCATATTTTGTGTTCTGCTGTTCGTTGTTCTGGCCGCTGTCGTCTGATACGAGGCTGCTATCGAGCAAGTCAATATAGATCAAGAAGCATTCGAATCATCCATCGACACTCGCGACGTGTGCGCGTATTTTTACCAAAAATATGATGTAAATCGTATTCGTTTCACTTGGAATTCAAATCAAATGAGGATTATGAACGCAATCAGTGTTGGGCCTAAAGTGTTTTCACATGTACGTATGTATGCATGGGTGTTTGTGTATGTTAAAAATATAATAAATTAATCAATGTTTTAAGAAAATTTGTTCGAAAAGTTATTTGCTCTGGGAAATGCTATTTTTTATACACTCGATTCCGTTGTGTTTGTGTTTGTTTTGCTTTTGCTGGTCGCTGTTTTTTCATTTGAAAGCGGAATTCCAAGCATCCTACCCAATTGAATAATAACCCAGCGAGCAGAGCTGTGGCCCGCCGCGCCACCACTTGGTGGAATTGATCACTCCTACACTTTTGTTCTTTCACCAACAATGAACCGTGTTCGCACGTTCATATGTGTACACATCTAGGTTTCCATGTGTGTGCGTTTGTCTAATTTCTATCTGAACGATGTACCGACGTGGTGGGGACGCATCGGGACGGAACGCAAGACAAACAGCAGACGCGCCAACAACAATAACAGCGGAGATATGTCAACCACTGCGTGGATTAATTAATCAAAGCGTTTGTTTTGTGCCTTTTTGTTATGCTGCGGATTTGAATATGAATCCATCACCTTTTCATTGCTATTTATCTACGTTGCCTGTACACACACATGCTATTAATATGTATGTGTAAACACATACAACATTTCAGCAGGGCCTTCAGGGAGGCCTTCTTAGGTAGCCCCAATAGGTGCTTGCTGCAATCTACGTTAATGATACTCTCCACCATACGATGGAGTAGGGTGATCAGTTCGGGTTTTAAAAACTGACGGTTCGGTTTCTTGAGAAAGAAAAAAACCGTCGGTTTCTTAAAAATTTTCATTTTCCAGTTTTCGAGCAATTCTGTTTTTTGTTTCGAATAACCGGTTTTTAAGTTATCTCTAAAATCATTTCACTTTGCAGTTCAACCAAGACATATAATCATATTTTTTATACCGTGAGCGAAATTGGCTTAGCCGTACATGGCTTAATAAATGTTTTCTAAAAAACAATATAAAAAGAACTGTTCTAAAATTTGTTGGATCTATGTAATTTTATTATTTCTTTTACCGCAAAATTAAGAACCAAAATTTATTCTTAAGTTAAGACTATGCAGATTAACAAAAGTAATTACAAAGAAGTCATTTTTTGTTGCGAAATTTGTTTAGCCGCACTATATACAAATAAATGTAAACCCCAACTTTAGCTTATAGTAATACATAATTCGTATGTCTAATATTGTGTTGGTCCTCCATTTTTGTTTATTGTTCGAAAAATTCGTAATTTACCCGTTTTCGAAGTAAAATAATATCCAAATTCTTGTACCATTGAACATTGTTTTCCACTTGCATGTAGTAATTGTAATTTTATCGAGCTAGATTAAAAATACTCCTTGGACACATGAATGCTGGTTAATATAAATTTTAGGTCATCTTTTTCCCCCAAATATTCAATTAAAACATAGTCTATCATCTCAATATATTTATGAGAGGCCATCTCTGTTGAAACAAAGCATAATTTTAACTTTCCATGGAAGAAAAAACCTCCCCATATAATAAGGGAACCATGGGCGAAGATCATGCAAGTAATGACTAAAACCACCTGGTCCACCGAGGTTAAACTTTTTCGTCTAAAAATATAAACCTTTGTCAGTTTTCCGTCCAATCTATGTATTTTTTAGCAAATGATAACATTGCCACTTTATCAATAGGTGTTCATTGCCGTTTTGTTGTAAGTTTTTTCCACTTAATGTTATTGTGGGTACTTAAAATTTGTTGAATCCTCCTTCTTTCATGAGAAACATTTTACTAGTCATTGCTTTAATAATCTTTCCAAATAAACACAGAATTATTCAAAATCATTTGAAATCATATGAAATTGAAAAAAAATAGCAAAAGACTAGAAACAATTTCGTGATCTTACAAGTTGAACGCACTGAAAGCGACAGCGGCTATAATAATTTCGCATTAAATGGTCCTTCCCATTGTGTATGTACAATATCCATTTTTAAATATCATTATGCTGACATTTTTCCTGGTAAAGTACCGTATAGTGTTAAAGTTATATAAAAACAAAGTTATATTTCAGCAATTTTTAGCATGTTTCGATTACTGTATAGCAACTCCTTCAAAAAACTATGTACGAGTACACCAGAGAGGCTTGACTTTTGTGGAGCCTATTGGCTACATCTATCTAATCGTTTTAGCGCATATAAAAAGTATTGTTTTTAGTCTTACTGTTCTAGTTTTCTTCAAACACACACAGAGAAAAAATCAGTTGCAATTCGGTCTGCACTACAAAAAGTCGGTTGGATTAACCGAATTGCTGTTGTGATAACCATCATTCCATCGTATTGTTAGAGATATAATATGATGGTTACTACAACCATTTCACGGTATTCACAGCCAAAAGCAGAGTTATACAAACCGAATTCAGTTTAACTGTTGGTTGTGAAAACTAGCGGTTATGGCAACCAACCAATTGTGATGTACTTGTTACTTTGGAACCAATAATTGGTGGTGACATCAGGTTAGATCTTTGTAGTGACCAAACCCTGTTTAGTTGGCTGTTGTAACATAATATTGGCTATATCAACATCAAAAAAAGACCTCATTTTATCGTTTTAAGCAACCCCAAATAATGTATAAGAACAGCAAAAAAATGGCCTGACAGTTTTAGTTTCTTAGGTTAGGCGGTAATTGTTTTCAAACGATACTGCCATAGAAATAAATGAACTATAAATAAAAAATGTGTTTTCCAGAATTTGAAAACATGCTTAACTATAATTTAGCGACATTACTCAGACTTGATCAGAATATTCGCCATAGATGGACCTCCTTATTATGCAAAACAACAACCATTTTTTTTTGTGGGGACCCATTTTTCCGAGTTACGGCCACCCAAAACTTGACAATAAAAATTGTTATATACCTTAATTAGTTCTTTTTAAATTGGAGCTGTAAGGCTGTAAAATTTTAAATTTGTTCAAAAAGTACTTATAACCAACAATCTATAACAACAACCAACACATGTACACATTCAGTTCCAATAATTATCTTAGTCTGTTAGGATTACCGATACTTGTGTTCTTCAAACAAAAGTGTGAGTTCCCTCTACTGCAAATTGCTGTCTACGATGGAATGCATGGATAGTACTTGCAACCACCAACATTCGTTTGTCAAAAAATCGGTTGTGGCAACAAATTTGTTCTCTGTGTGCAGTTGACCACGAACAAATCAATATATACATCCTTACAGAGACTACACATTGCAGTCGTCTGTAAATCAGTTTCATAACTCCATTAAAATTAAATTTTCCTACAATAACATTCTCGATTTAATAAATTTGGCCAAATAAATGCCATACAAATAACTTTGAAGTTTGTGCTTTTTGCTCGAAATATTGTGTTTTGCGCACTTTTCGATTTTTTAAAAGACTTTCATAAAATTCAAAATAAATCGCGTACTTTAAATTTGGGGATACCGTTGGGTAGTTAGTATTTAATACCATTGCTTCTACGACTTGAACAGTTTCTACTCTGGTTCGAGACCATTGTGGTTTGGTTTTTCAGAACCAACGTAAATATTGGTGAAATGTATCTGCTTGGTTGCCAGGCATACTGTACTGATGTTTTTAAGCCCGCCATGGGTTTTCTTTAGGAGGCTTTGGTACTTCAGCTACAAATCGGCTACTCATTCGAAATAATGAGAATAACCCTTTTTGTATAATCTTTGAACTGTGCGTAGAGCAATCTTCAAAGCGCAATAGCACTTCCACCAATTCTGTTTCCCATGGGTTTTCGTTGAAAACCACAGATGCAAAAGCACAACGTGTGCGTCGCACATTCGGGTGGACCAATACTTATTAAATATTTTTTTTTTTTAAATCAATGAAACCCAATTCAAAATACCATGAAAGACGTGAAAGATAAATGTAAACACGACAAAAAACTATATTATTACTTCTGTATTTAAACAAAATATATTAAAATCGGTTGAAAAAATGAAAAAAACTGTTAATATCTCGAATTAATTTAGTTTTATCATTATTTAATTGCAATTCCAATTTCTGGCAACCTTCCATTAAATTTGATTATATATTTAACAAAAAGTATAAAATCGAGAATGTTTTATCTATCCGAAATATTTTGGAATTCGCTCTAAAACATATCAAACCTCATTTCTACTTATAGAAAATCAACTTTGTGTTTAAGGCACTCTTACGAGGGCGACCGCAAAAGTAACTGGCCTAACATAAAAAGAACCGTTTTTTTGGAATTATTATTATTTATTTTTCAACATAATCTCCTTCCAACTCAATACACTTCATTAAACGTTTTTCAAGTTTTTTAATTCCATCCGAAAATAAGATTTTTCAAGACCTTCAAAATATGCCTCAGTTTCAGCAATAACCTCGCTATTGGACGAAAATTTTTTGCCACCGAGAATTTTTTTTAAATTTGGTAACAAGAAATAATCCGAAGGAGCTAAATCTAGACTATTTGGTACTCGTAGATGCGGAGCAATTTCAAATCGTAATTCGGCCAGTTTTTGTTGAGATAAAAATGCAGTGTGTGAAGGAGCATTATCTTCATGAAAAAGAACTTTTTTTTTTCTAAATGCGGTCGTTTTATCTTGATTTCTTCACTCAACCGATCCAATAATGCACAATAATATTCACTATTTATAGTTTTTCCTTTCTCAAGATAATCAATAAATATTATACCCCTTGCATCCCAAAATACTGTGGCCATTACTTTTCCTGCTGACTTAACAGTTTTCGCCTTCTTGGGGCCACTTTTACCAGCTTCTATCCATTGTTTTGACTGTTCTTTGCATTCTGGGATGTAGTGATGGATCCATGTTTCATCAACAGTTATGAATCGGCGCAAGAACTCTATTGGATTACGCTACGCTGATAAATCGCCAAAAGCTCCTCGAATTTGTCCAACGGACGATTTTTTGGGGCAAAGTCAACAAACGCGGCACCCATCTTGCGGATAGCTTTTTCATGTGGAGTTCATCATGTAAAATACTCCAAACTTGTTTTTCGTGTATTTTAACAATATCAACAAGTTCTCTGAGCTTTATTCGTCTATCTTTAGTCACTTCATTAAATATTTTTCTAATGTTTTCAATAGTAGTAGCAGTTTTCGGTCTTCCAGAGCTTTGTTCCTCTTCCGTACTTGAACGACTCATTTTAAATTGTTGAACACAGGATTTCACGGTGGATGTATGATTATGATTAGTATGAGTATGATGGTGCATTATCACCATGAACAGAGTCCAATTCATCTTTGATTAATCGTGGCGTATAACCTTTCATATAAAAGTGTTTAATTACCGCACGAAACTCTTTATTTTCCATTTTCAAAAATTATAAAACTTGTTTACTTCAATCACCTGCAACAAAGAAAATAATAATTAAATATTTCGGAAATTTTGGCAGATGGCTTATAAAAGATTGCTCTTAAAAAGCAACAAAAAAAGTTGCTAGTAAAACAGAAAATGTGCCAGGCCAGTTAGTTTTGCGGTCGCCCTCGTATGTATAAGTACATACATTTTGCTATGTGCTGAAGCAAGACGTATAACTTTAATGCATTCTCACTGTTTCTACTATATAAACACATCCTTTCTTCTGTATTTGTGCAGCAACATTTCATGAAAAATAACTTAAAAAATGATAGTAATTTAAAATACAAATACCTTATTATTATTAACTTTCTATTATCTTTTATCAGAATATATTCCGTGCAAAACGGTTTCTTAAATTGCCACATCGGTTAATTGATCATCCTAGGATGGAGTGCCTATGTAAGTTCTTTCTTCGGCTAGTAACATCTTGCAATACATGTACGAGTATATATGTACATTAGGGAGATTGCTCTCGCAGTATGTGGTAGGGCTTGGAAAACTATGAAGAACTGCATGTTTAGTTTTTGGAAATGGTGAAAAAACTTCCCCCTCAAAATGCATTTACTTTTGCTCGAAACCGATTTTTTATTTTCAATTTTTTGTGATATTAAAAATTTGAGAATTTTTTTTTTTTTCGAAGTTAGACCTTCAAATATCGTTCCTTACATAATTCTGGCACGCTGAACACGAATCTGCTATTTTATTCCAGATAGCTCATGTAGTTTTTGAGATATGGCGATTGCAAAATTTGCAAAGATGTTACTTGTTTTGCAATATGTGCACTTAAACCGTCCGAAGGTAATTATTTAAAAGAATATTTTTTTTAACAAACTACATATTGTAGAAATGCATTTTCTTATTTTTATGTTTTCGCATGAAAATTTTTCCATAAAACTTAACTAAATTCAAGATTTATGCTGAAATAATTAGCTGAGTTTTTATGTAGAAACACAGCATTTAAATCTTTTATATAAACCAAATACCTCACATATCTTATATGTTTATTTTTTAAAAAACAACGTGTTTCAAATACTTACCTTTTAATGAAGGTATTAGCAAGCAATACAGAGAGCACCATTTGGTTGACCAACTAAATAGGTACAGTGTATAAAGTTTAATTTATTGTTTTTTTTATAAATGTGTGTATGATATTTATTTGTGAGATATAAACTTCAGATTTAAAGCTCGTGTAGATTTACATAGTGGGAAAATATCTTGAACCACTTTGATAGACCTTTCTGCACATATGTTGCTTCTTTGTTGCTGAGGAATTGCTGATTCTTCCTTCACCCAATGTTTTAGAAAGCAAGCGTGAGCCTTTTTAAAAGGAATTGTGGCTTGGGTTAAATTTTCATAGTTATTCACATTGAAACGATGGTCAGAAAACCATACATCAAACCAGGCGCCAGTAATCAATACACATGTTGAATACAAATCCTTTTTATATTTTGGAAGGAGTACAAAGGCCAAAATTGCAAGAATTGCCCTTGAATTCCACCGGGCATTGCTTATAGGAGGTATCGCCTTAAACTTTATGTATGGGAATTTTCCATGAGTCATGTAATATTTAAAATATACACAAAGTTCGTATAAATATTGCATGTCATCACGCCATTTAATATTTTTTAATTCAACTCACTCCTCATTTTGTTTGTAATTTTTTATCAAGTGTTCATAAGCATTCACGATCTCCGGAACGAAGTGATATTCAATATTGGGGGAAGAAGTTTTCCCTCCCAAAATTTCATCCATTGCATGTCGCAATATTAAGTCCAGTATATGATGCTGGCACCCAATATATTGAGGTGGGGGTAGTGAAAGAGACTTGACGTGGTCTTGCAGCAGTCGAAAAACTCCGCCATTTTTACCAGTGTTAACGCTTGTAGTATCACTTTTAATCATTTTGACAGATGCCCATAAATTAAATTTGTCAAGTAACTCTTTAATACCATTGAATATTGTACACGCTCTTCCATCTTCAAGGACAAGTACTCCAAATTTTATTTCTTCTGTTTCATTTTTAAGAACCACTACTTGTACTTCCTTCTTATTGATTTTTTTGCCATCGAAATGAAGAGCCCATTGATTAAAATTCAAATTCTGTATATAGACAGTTTCCTTTCGCTCTGCATTCTTTTTCACATGGCGGTGAATTGTTTTCTGTGAAGGCGTTGCTATACTTACTCCAGCCTCTGACAACTGCTTTTTTTTATTTCGTTTATTTAAATTCATACATTCTTACTTATATACTATAATAAACAATAGTTGATATGTGCTTAGTATACAACGCCCCATACAGAGAACTCTAGTATAATCTTATTTCATATTAAGTTATATTTTTAAATTATAATATTTGGGTAGGAGTTATTTGATTAATTCGTTTTTTTATTAGTTTGCAATGAAAAAATTATGAAAAACATCGCTTATATATTGTATGTTAAGATAAAATCGCTCTGCATTCTTTTTCACATGGCGGTGAATTGTTTTCTGTGAAGGCGTTGCTATACTTACTCCAGCCTCTGACAACTGCTTACAAATCAAGGATGCCTTTGAAGTACTTATATTTAACCAAGGAAGCTGCAATAATTGGTGATATTGTAGATTAAGCTTTATAAGTAGAGATATAGTCCTCGCTTCCACTTTCTTCTTGGTCACTAATCTCAGAAATTGAATCAATATCATAAACTATGTTTTGCGATTTAGTTTTATTTGTCACACAATTTTTTTTCATATAAGAAATATCGAACGGTTTTTCGAAACTATTGAATTATTTCCTTTTTTGGGATTTATAATATGTGTTAATCAACTTCAGCACTTTCTTATATATGTTTTTAAGTTATACGGCTTCTTTATTTGTACTTGTCCACAGCGTATTTAATTCTCCCGATATAATATGAACCCTCTTATTCTTAAATCTGTGAAGGTCACTTAATGCAATATATCTCCCGATTATAGCACTTTCTTTAGGAATTTCATTGTTGTAAAAGAGCGGAACTTTCACTTGTTGAATTATTGGTGTCTTACTTCCATTGAAATTCTTCTTCCATTTGCCGCGGTTTTTTTGCGCACAATTTCCACTTATTTTGAACGACATTATGATATCAGATTCGAAGTTTCAAAATATACTAAACTCATTTTGTCTAGACATTAAATTTTAAGCCCCCTACTTTAATAATATTACATAATCTCTATAAATTGACACAAAAGCCAAAGTATACAAAGCCTACTTCGTAGAAATTAAAAAACAAACTTGTAGGTTTTGTATTATTCACAAAGAACATCTTTGCAAATTTTATAATCGCCATATCTCGAAAACTACAGGAGCTATCTGTCTAAGAAACGACTTTTGAAGGTCCAATTACGAAATTTTTTTTTTTAAATTTTTAATATCACAAAAAATGGAAATTAAAAAAACCGATTTCCAGCAAAAGTAAATGCATTTTGGGGGGGAAGTTTTTTTACCATATCAAAAAAGTAAACATGCAGTTCCTCATGGTTTTTCATGCCCTACATCATATTGCGAGAGCAATTCGATATTCGACAAAAGTCAAAAAAGTGACTAACCCTAATGTACATGTATTCGATCGTCGTAAAATTTTAGGACATCTAGTCATGACTGTCCTTCTGTTGAAAGTACGATTCTGTCTAAACAACCTAGAGTCCAAACGACTTCCTATATATAAGTATATGGTCGTATAGTCGGCAATCGGTTTGTATTGAAAAAGACACAAAACCGGCCAATTGGGTTAAATCCATTTTGAGGGACCAAAAAACTCAGAACCAATATATTTTTTGACATTTACACTATTACTCGTACTTAAATACATTCGAGGAGCTTATTGTAAAAATATGATGAGCCCCACGACTTAAAAAATTGGCTTCATCAGAACATTTAATTATTTGACACTATTACACTATCTCCTGAAAATATGTTAGCTATTTCCTATTTAATTTCTGACCTAGCCTCAAGTTTCACTTTTTACATTGAGATTTTATTCATAATTTTTTTTGCTAAAAACCGATAGTCCACAGCAATTAAAAAGCCCGTAGGACAAAACGCTGGATTCTAATTAAGATAGCTGTGGAAGTGATTATTTTCCTGAAGATACTAATAACAGCGTGAAAGACAAAGACATTTTGCCGACAGATGTAATTTCCGAAACCAGCGACGTATGATTTTTTTTATCTTGTGTGGCTTATTATGTTATGGTAAAAAACAATCAAGTAGTGAAATTTTTGTGTCAAATAATGTAAATTAAATGACGACGGTGCGGCGACGGTTTTTGTTGTCATTTCTCAGCTGTTTTTATTTATTATTTGGCTTTGAGTGATTTTGAAAAAAATACAACAAATTTATTTGCAAACTAAACAAGAATTACTTTGAAATGATCAATTGTAAATTGCATGAACAATCAAATTGTTTTTATTTTATTATAATTTTACTGTTGGTTTGGTCCATTTTATTTAACTTTTAAAATTTTTGATTTCTTCTTCTTACTACAAATATGCACAAAAACTATTAGCCCATACGTTTTTTGTTTACAAAAAACATGAAAATATGGCAACACATAGAGAGTAGAGCTGGCAAACTATCGATGGTACTATCGATAGTATCGATAGTTTGGTTTTCACTAGACTATCGATGGTTTTTTTTCGATAGCGATACTATCGTTGAAAAAATGGATTGCCGTATTTATTCAGTTAGTGGCGGCAACTTCTATCTGGCAAACACATCTAAGCGGCAGCTGTTAATTAATCGACTAAGATTTCTTCTGGATAAACGGCGTTGTTAATTAATCAACTTTGATTTGTGATATATATATATATATATATATATATATATATATATATATATATATATATATATATATATATATATATATATATATATATATATATATATATATATATATATATATATATATATATATATATATATATATATATATATATATATACATATATATATTGTTTAACAATGAATAGATATCTGAAAAGACCAAACGGTAAGCAAAACGTGTTTTTTTATATTTTGTTCAATTGTACTTACATATGGGTGCATATATATATATATATTTACATATGTGTACATATTTCGGCATAAATTTACGAAACCCAAAATGCGCCAATCGTTTTAATTAAAAATGTATACAGATATTTCTAACTGCATCTCCATAGTAGAAACCAGCAATGAAAATGACGGCCAGGAAGCCAGCGAAAACAGCGAGGTTGGTGGGGAAACTAATCAGTCGAAAAAAGCACGCCACGGGTTTTCAGAGGTTTGGAACTATTTCCAAAAAACAACAGATAAAAGAAATGCTAAGTGTCTGTTGTGTGGAAAAGTATACAAAACCAGCGGCAACACATCAAACCTGCTTGATCATTTAAAACGTAGCCATCCTTCTTACAATCAACTTCCGAAACCAACGAAAACTATAGATCATTTTTTCAAAAATTCAGACATCTCCAATACTGAATCAGCACGTAAAAAAGAACTTGATAAGGCTTTAATGACTTTGATCGCCACTGACGTACAGCCATTCAGTGTGGTAGAGGATACAGGTTTTCGTGATTTTGTTCGATGCTTAGATCCGCGCTACGTTTTGCCTTCAAGAAACACCCTAAAAAACGTGCTGATGGTAAATATGTACAACGAAACTAAGAGCAAGTTGCAAACTATTCTTAACGAGCTGCAACACTGCGCCATTACAACAGACCTATGGACATCGCGCGCAGACGAGGGCTACCTCACCGTAACGTGCCACTTTGTTTCAAAAGAGTTTGTTCTCCGTACAGCTGTTTTGTCTACAAAAAAACTGTTATTTTCCACTAATCACAACGCGGAAAATATAGCAACATCTATGCGCGCGGTGTTAGCTAAGTGGGGTCTTATGGAGAAAGTGGTGGCAGTTGTCAGCGATAATGCTAGCAGTATGTTTAAAGCGTGCGACTTGCTTCAAAAAAGGAATCTGCCCTGCTTTGCACATACTATTAACCTTGTGGTGCAAGATTGCTTAGCGCAAGATTATGTCAAAACTACTTTAGGGAAATGTAAGAAAATTGTGAGCTATTTCAAGAGCAGCACAATTTCCTACGAAAAGTTTAAAGCTGACCAAGGCAGAGACACACCCTACAACAGGAGGTACCGACCCGCTGGAACAGCGCTCTAAGAATGGTGGAGAGAATTCTATTAACAAATAATTCAATTTCAAATGTACTGTTAATTACACCAAAAGCACCTTTAACGGCAGACGATATGGAATTCTTGCAGGACCTTAAACAACTGCTTATGCCATTTGATGCCGCTACAGTCCAAACATCGTCAAGTGCAGCTGTTACTATTTCATTAATAGTTCCTCTTACTTGTGGTCTTTTTAAGTCTCTTGATGAATTAAAAAGTACATTGAAGACTTCAGAAGGCCATCAAGCTTGTATATTTCTGCTCGAAAGAGTAAAAAAAAGACTATTTCCTTACGAAGAGCATACAGTTACAAAACTGGGAACATTATTAGACCCCCGGTTCAAGAAGGAAGGTTTTCTTTTCCCAAGCAATGCAGGTGGAGGGACACAGTTTTTGCAAAACGAGTTGAGTGGCATGAACAAAAACAACACCATACAACACGATAATGTAGAACCATCATGTTCTAAAAATATTCAACACAAGTCGCAGCCACAGCTTTTAAAATTCGTAGAAAGTAAAATTGCCACTAAAGTAAGGACAAACCAAGTAGACGCCATCATTTCTCTAAGGCAATATTTTGAAAATGAAAATGCAGCATTGGAAATAGATCCATTACAGTACTGGAAGGTAAACAATATTATAATATTAAATAATTAATTAACAAATTTATACAGTGTTATGTTTATTTACAGAATTGTTCTGGTCAAATGTCGCTCACAAAGTCATGTGCCTTACGCTACTTATGCGTACCAGCAACTTCGACTGAGTCTGAACGAATGTTTAGCAAAGCCGGAGCCATTATTTCTGATAGAAGATCGAGCTTAAAGCCAAAAAATGTTGATATGCTGCTCTTTGTTAACAAAAATTGTTGGGTTACTAAAGAATTATAAAAAGTTATGTTTATAAACAAATTCTTTGGGAAACCTACATGTGCACAACGTTTTTGTCAGTTATCTTCATTTTTTTATTAAAATGAACTTGAACTTTACTACTGTATATACATATTTTTTTTTTACAAGAAGTGCCTTGTAAAAAATGAATTCCAAATATTTTTTGTTTTTATGTTAAGTTTTTTATGCTTTTAAACGTTTTTGTCTGTTATCTTCATTTTTTTATTAAAATGAATTTGAACTTTACTACTTTGTATACATATTTTTATAAAAGTTGATCTCAAAGTGCCTTGTAAGAAATGAATTCCAAATATTTTTTGTTTTTATGTTAAGTTTTTTATGCTTTTAAACGTTTTTGTTTGTTATCCTCATTTTTTTATTAAAATGAATTTGAACTTTACTACTTTGTATACATATTTTTATAAAAGTTGATTTCAAAGTGCCTTGTAAGAAATGAATTCCAAATATTTTTTGTTTTTATGTTAAGTTGTTTATGCTTTTAAACGTTTTTTAATAAAACAACTCTGAACTTAACTTTAGATCGTTTAATATATTTGAGTCCTTTATTAAAAATACATGTAAGTACATATCGCTCTTTTGCACGTATAAATTTATGGAGATAATAATTCAGAATACTTCGTCATGTCGTCTTTCATCTTATGTACCTTTCTTTTGTGCTTATTCCGTTTTTGTGTTAATGTTGAGATTAAATGGTTATTACATGTGTGATGTGTTTGGTTAATGTTGTGTTATTTGTATTTTTATTAAAATTCACAAATGTTTACAACATAAATTTACAACAAGAATAACACATAAATACTCATAACACACAAATCAATATCATAGAACAATGTCAAAGAAGTTGCACGTATCGTTGAAAAATGAAATTTCACATTCCTAAATTATTCGATACTATCGATAGTTTTCCAACAAACTATCGAAAATATCGAATGGCGTGACTATCGATAGTTTGCCAGCTCTATTAGAGAGAGGCAGTAGTAAAAGTTGAGAGCGCAAGAAAAACCGCAGAAAAAAGGAAATAGATTTAATTCAGTGCGCTTTTTTAGTGCGGTTTTGCCTATCAATTTTCCATATATTTTTGACAACCGCTACCGCAGCCGCAATGTTGTGTTTCTACTCTGATGCGGCAACGGACTTTGCTGTCATTTCACAGCTGCTTTTATGTATAACTATTTTTTGGCCTTGTAAAGAAAAACAATAAATTAATTTGGAAATTAAACAAAAATTATTTTGAAATGTTTGATTGCAAAATTGTATGAACAATGAAATTGTTGTACTTTTACCATAATTTTTGCGTTTTGTTCCATTAATGTCTCAGTTTAGCATTTCCGCAAATAAATTAAAATTTATACTTTCTTCTTCTTACTGAAAATACGCACAAAAACTGTTAGCCCACATGTTTTTGTTTACAGAAAACATGAAAGTATGGCAACACAAAGAGAGAGGCAGTAGCAAAAATTAAGAGCGCAAGAAACGCCGCAGAGCAAATAGAAAAAGATATATTCCAGTGCGGTTTTGCCTCTCAATTTTCCATATGTGACAGCGCATAGAGAAAGGCACCAATTTTCTTTTTTTTCTTTCTTTTTTTGATGTGGGCAACATCTGAGCATCGAATAAGACCGATTCCATGCCCCAAAAGTGTTCCCTGCCAGAGATATGCGCGTTTTATAAAAGTGAAGTCGACGATTAAGAGCAAATAGAAAGGGACCTAATCTTTAAAATGGCTCTCCTGAACAAAACTGGTTTTTAACCTTAGGTCCCTTTCTATTTTGCGCGTCACATATACTACATATATTTGACAACCGCTACCGCAGCCGCAATGTTGTTTTCCTACTCTTATTCAAAAATATTGTATTTTGCAAACGTTTTGTAAGAATGCTGAAGAGCTCGAAATGAATGAATATTGACCGGAATAGGCGGAAAAGAAAGCGGAACTCTGGTCATGGGAATTTTTGTCCAACAACTATGAAAACTAGGACCATCTTAAAGTTGGGAACAATGTCTTAATAATACCGATAAACTCATATTTCACTATATTGGAAACTAGGATCTTATGTTCTACAAAGCAGCTTCATCATTGGTTGCATTCTTCGCTCGTTATTTCGTTGAAATTTATAAAGGCCATGTTAAGAATTGCAAAAGAGACTTCATGAACTTACATAGCCTCAGAATTCAAGAGAAAATATTTTCAAAGTTATAAATGACGGTGAGTCTTGAAGATACTGATTCTGGTAGAAATCATATAAATATGATAGCAAAATACCAGGCTTATTACAGCAGAGTCAATAACTTCCACAAAACTTGTTTAAACCACGTAACCATTGCCAGCTTGTTTTTAGAAAGCTAAGTTTTTTTTGTGTGAATAAAGTGGAATTTAACATGCAAGAGAAAGGCATATCGGAAGAATTCTCCAAATCTGTCACCTGCAAGATGTGTGGTTAGACGAACATGAAGTTTCAAGCTGAAATACAAAATTATGATGACACAGAAGCCTAACTAACAACTGACAATTATTCTATACTTGTACTAGCATATCCCAGCACTCGAAGTTCGAGTGCCTTTTTTTGCATGCATAATCCTAGAATTCTACTTAAAATGTTTTTATGAAGTTGATTTCTAGTTTATTCTTTTACAAATGGAAGATACCTCCGGTATACAAAAATGTGAACAAAAAAGGAAAAAATGGTATTAAAATATTTAAAAACATTAACATTTAATCAGGCGAGAAAAAAACACTGCGCAAAATAAATTAAAAAAAATATTTATGCCTTGACGTTGATATATAATTAATATTTAATTCTACTATGCTTTCTTTTTTTTGCGACATTAAAAATTTAAATAAATTAATTTGGTACGATCATTGTATAGCAATTCACATAGTTGTGTCTTGAAATCTGTAGTGTGAAAGTGAATATATCGCAAATCCACTTCCAGACCTGCAGTCGTTTAAAATTATTAGTGCATAACGTACAATTTGCACGACCTTTGCATGACCTTTCAAAATTGTAACAAAGACGACAAAGGTCAACATATCTCTTCTCTATAGGTGCATATTAAGTTTGTCAGTATGTTGGTTACGCATAGAATATTTGCTCCGGGTCCCAATATTGTTCGTTGTGGATTCAGCTTCTTCTTGTACTTGAAATTCGGTATTGCAAATTGGACAACTGCGGAAAAAATCCTCTTTAAGGGACTAATTAAAATGAGATTTTGGTTTACTTTTACGACTTTCAATGTAGGCAGGTATTTTTTACATTCCATTAATGGGAGTATTCATTTGCCACCAAACAATCCTTATAGACTGAAAAATCATTTTAAACTACGAAAACACCGTTTGGTCCTTATGTAAACTTACTTCTTGTATTTTTTTATCTTTACGAAAGATTTCCTATACAATTTCTTATAAAGGAAAAAGTGGTCTTAATCACGAAGCCCGAATGTACAATAGCCTACTAATTCAATAGACCATTAATTTATAGGTGCCCTCGCCACTACGCAGGGCCCTGTATATGTATTTTTCCTTTACTCGTGTAATGCAATAGTTAGTACATGTAGCTCAGAAATTGAGTGGGGTGCAGGTCGGCCTAATAAGCGCAAAATAAGTATTAATAAGTCGTCTTTCTCCAGGACAAAACACTTCTTACAAGTAGTATAAATTCTAAATATAAATTCTAAGTGTACTATATAAATTGTTCGCGGACTGGAGCCCCCTTTTGAGTAACAACAAGGACTTTGCTCATATAGCTTGCGGGAGTTGTCTCTCATAAATAAAGTAAATTTCTAATGTTAAAATTGCCTATCGTTGTACATTTTCAAAAAATGACGATTTTAGATTTTTTTTTTTTAAAAAAAAACGGAGATTTTTCTTTGATAATGTTTGGCAGCCCAGTATACAGCAACAAATATAAGCACAACATTTCATTTAGACCTCTTTATTAAAACTCTTTATAACACTCTTCGTTTGTAAAAAGTGCACAGTAGGCGTGTTCGATTGGCACTCGCTTATTATACGAGTAAGTGGTCGCTAAGGCGATAACTTCAAAACTTTATGAGAAATTTATGATATTTTTTGTTTAAAAAATGATTGGTTTCGTACAGCATAAACCGTTTGATTTTAAAATTGGGGAGTTGTGGACAAATTTTATTCAAGAAATACTGTAAGCGAGTAATAAGCAAACTCGCTTGAACTAGCTTAATGTTAATCTTGGTCGTTAATAAGTGGTCGCAATGGCGTCCTCCTAAGCGAGTTGCCGATCGAATACGAATTATAAAACAATAGCCATGTTCTTTTCGGGTTACTAAACAAGCATTTGTTTGAAAGTTACTCGGTAAGCAATCGAGTTGGCTGTTACTCGGTAACGAAACGAGTTAGTTAATATTATGACATTGACATTGTATAACAAAATCGAAAAAATATGTTTTATGTTATTGATACAGAAAGAAAATGAATAGAATGAAAGAAAATAGAAAAAGGAGGATAATATCATATCCATAAATTACAATGATGCAAAAACGGTAAGTGAAAATGTTTATTGTTAAGATTTAGAGAAATTTTGAGGTATAGTCGACCGGGAACGAGACGTTGATGCTGTTGGCTTGCCTACCAACATGTTTTAGAAGACATGATTTGTCAATAAAATGTAATAAAACGAGAAACTATACGAAATAACAAAATTCGTTTTCAACAATTTGCTTAGTTTTTTTTTTGTTTGTAAACAAACTATTGTTGAGCCTATGCTGCCATCTGATTCAAAATGTTGTTAAATGTTGCCAATATACCATACTGCTAACTTAATAGGCAACTAAGCTAGTTACTTGAAAAGAACACGACCAATATAACAACGAAACGCACAGAACATTTCTCACGCTCGCACATTTTTGTCTTCTTCTTATTCACAGAAGAAGAAAATAATATTTACAACAACTAAGGATTTGCTTTTGTAATATTGTGTAATGTAATTTTTTATTTATTAGCTGAATTAGTGCACAAAACGAAAAATTGATTCTGCACATCTGAGAGCTTAAGACCTATCAATTGTTAAAATTTGTTGTCATAAATTTCGCCCATTAAGTACCCGAAAAGTGTGTGTGTGTGCAGCACGTGTTGCCAATTCCAAAACTAACAAGAGGATCTACATTTTACTGCAGCAAAGTTGGCTTATGCAATCTTGGAACGCACGAATACACCATGTTTGGGTAGACGAAAAATGTGGCTTAACTAAAGGCTACTCCCCAGAAGGTTGGCAAAAGTTTTTAAAGCATCAAATAAAAAGGCTCTATTTGCCGTCACATTCAGTGAATATTGTGGACGACATTAACACAAATGCAATTACTACCCATAGTTGCAAAACGCATTTCTCTGGTGTAAAAATTTATACATTTTCGGCATTGAAAGTAACGTTGACATTTGTACCCCAGAGTGCACAGGGTATAATGACATAGTATAAGTACTGCTGTTTGTAACCCCTTAAGGGAATTAAGATAACCCCATGGTTAGTATTTCCCTCGATTCAGAATCACTATTACTATTGACCGATTTCCGTTCGTACCGTCAGTGCATCTATCATTGTAATAAAAGTACAGCGATTTCAATAAAACAAACGTTACGTTGTTCTGACTTTGGCCACGTAAAATCCTATTGAAATTGGCCATCATCGGCCAATGCATTGATTTCATACAAAGGGGGTTCCCGATTTTAGGCCCCGCCGCTTTTGTAGAAATTGGACCATAGCGGTGCATGATTTAGCATAGCCGCCACACAAAGTTTAGCATAGAGCAAACGAGACCAGTAAGTATCCCTGATGAAATTGGACCATATTAGTCCATGTTATATCCAATATCCACCATAGCCGTAGCCACACATAAAGGAAATCATAAGTCATAAATTGTACTAAAATTTTACATATTGCCTTCTAAGCTTTTTTCAACCATTCCTTCTGAAGCTTGACCATATTGGTCGATCCTTTGGTATAGCCCCCATACAGAAAATTACCTTTCCAATTTGAGCTCCTGCCGCTATACAGAAAACATTTTAAATTTGATCATGCTCAAATGAAACATACGGCGCTAATTGCGACCAAAAGGTATTCCTGGTAAAATTGGACCATATCGGTATATGCTTTCATATAGCTCAAACGAAATAGTATGTCGCTCCCGCTCTAGATGTATAAAGCCGACCATTCTTAAACTTAAGACAAAGGCGCGAATCATTAAAATAATAGACTGTAGTAGAGCATCTTATTGTCGGTCCCCTCCGACATTAAATTGAAACTTCTTTAAATTAATAAAATTGATTTGGCAAACTAATCATTTTTGTTGGTTTTGGTACCATTGCCATCGACTCATGGTATGGGTATTAAAAAGCGATGCAATTTCATCACTGAATGTTACATTTATTTTACAATTTGATTAAATTTGAGGCCTTGAAGAATGGGTGTAGAGTCCCTGGCACGCGGAAAATTGGTCCACGTAAACATGGACATATCAGTAGAATCACCTAGAAATACATTAAATCTGTCAAATCTTCGGGTCCAGATCAACGCGCCGATACACAAACAATAAAATGTTCTCATAAATCTAAATAAGACATTAATTCGAAACCACCATCAACAACCATGTCCCCTAATACTTATACTCCCGATATCAGCTGCAGATCAATTGTTGGTGGAGATTGTGAAAACCCCGGCCCAGCTGAACTTACGAAGTGTCCACATGGTTTCAAATGAACACAGGGAGAGCAAGGCCTGTTGCGCTTCGATGTGTTGGGAGTCCTGCAAAACTGTTTTGTAAAATGTCTTTAAACTAGACAAAAATATGGTTTACTTACTTTGATATTAGTTTTAAAACTAACTTCTTCCTTTATTTTTCTATTTGGCTTCCGCTGTAATTCGAATCTATGATCTCATTATTGTTAACCTGATACGCTATGTACTGTCCCTAAAAACAAAATTGTGAGTTGAAGTCAAAAAGTCATATCTGTCATTTGCGCCCATCGTCATATCTGCCATCAGTGCCCAGAAATGTTTAATTGACCTTTCTTATTGGTTTGTATCGTTGTCATCATAGACAGCTAAAAACTTTTCCAACACCTCTCACTATTAGCTTATTGGTGTAATTCTTCCCATACAAACATCGTGTATACCAGCTACTATACTCGTAGTACTGTGCTATTGGCATAAGTGAGTGGTATCGGACTTTTTGAAGTTCAGAGTTGAATAAGCGTTGTCCAATTCAAACACAATACAGTCCTAAATTCTAGTCATTAGTTTCCTTCTGTCCATCCATTATTTGGTCATTACGACGAGTTTTAAAGGTGGAGTGATATCGCCCACTTTTCTACCCCGGTGCGTATCGTTCGATACCAAACTCCATCGTCACATCTTTTACTGTTCGTAAAATATAGTCTGTCTAAGTTCAGGGATGAATGGCCGTTGTTACGCCGATGTCGAAGTTAACATAAATTGAATAAATACGAGTAATACAAATGCAGTGATTATTCCAGAGATTGACTAAGTCCATGTGTTGGGAAAGTTTTGAGCCAACCAATCCAACCGTTTCATAGCGCCAGCACATATTTCTACAAAATATCGTTCTCTTAGCTTCAATATTGCGACATGTAGGTTCCATTCCAGACTCCAGACATGTCTAGATTGCCTTAGAATTGACGAGGATTAAGAATATATATATATATATATATATATATATATATATATATATATATATATATATATATATATATATATATATATATATATATATATATATATATATATATATATATATATATATATATATATATATATATATATATATATATATATATATATATGCTAAATCTGGGCTGTACGGTGGATGGCCCATCAATTCGACATCTTGAGTGGTTTCAGCTGGTGTGTCAGAGCTCGCATTGCCGTGATGCAAAATGATCCGTCTTCTCTTATTATCTTACCTCATTTCTTCGAACACTGTTGGCAAACAGATGGTTGTATACCACTCAGAATTGACCTCCTACGTTCCACTAAAGTCGTTCTGGCAACATGGCTGGTTATACCGGAAAAAACGCAATCATTTGCTTCGATGTACTCATACTTCTTCCACGAACAACTTTTGTTGAATTTGGCTCATCTTGAAAGACCCATACGGACGATTGCTGTTTTGTTTGGATTGATATGCATAGATCCAAGATTTATCACCTGTGGCAATGTTATACTTATATACTGCCTTTGAGCTACCGCAGTTCCACTTTTTCAACATCTCTTTGCACCAATCTATACGAGCCTTTTTTTGAGCATTCGTCAAATTATGAGGGATCCAACGAGAACAAATTTTTTTCACTGCCAAATGAACATGCAATATTATATTAATGATTGTCATACTAATGCCCAAGGATGCCTCAATCTCACGGTGTGTCACATGTCGGTCTTGCTTAATCAGTTCACGCACAGCATTGATGGTTTCTTGCAAAATGACCGAAGTTGGACGTCCTTCACGAAATTCATCCTGGAGCGAACGGCGTCCGAGATGTTCACGGGATAATTCCATTTTTTGACTGAGATGAATTTTTCAACACACTGTAAACTAAATAATTCGCCCTCAAATGACAAAACGTTCCGAGTGAAGTTATGTTAAAAAATGTCAAAGTTTCCAATGGAAGTTCCAGTTGGCATCTGAGAACACTTGTATTGTTAGGACCCGAAATAATAAAAATTATACTGCAACATCTTTCCAAAGAAGATATCTATTCTCAAAATTCATACATAATTTGACCTACGGAATCTTGACGACTTCGAATGGCAAATGCATTTAACAAAGCGATTTTACATAGATTAGAGATTCATTTCTAGCTCGGCCTTGGCAAGGTGGAGAATATGCCCTGATCTGACCCTGACCTGCATAAACTCATTGATTCGATTGTTAATTTAGTACAGATGTGTGGTGATGGCCATACTCCACTTTGTGAACCAGGGTATACATGCTAGAACCACTTCCTAGTATACGGATCGACACTGAAAAACTAATTGATTTCACATCATTAGTTTGTCTGTACATCCGCATGATGCTGTAATAATAGCACTGATCGTAACAGCTATCCGATCTAAAAAACATTGCATAGGAACCTTTTCCGGTCCAAAGACGAGCACAATGAAAACCGATAAATATATATATTTAAATATATATATTTAGAATACTTATATATAAGCTATATCTATAAGCCACATATAACATCCAATATGGATAAAATTTGGCACATCCTTTATGGTTGACGAACCGCCAAATATCTGGATCCTGTGCATGGATCTTAGGGCTAAATTTATATGATTCATCACGAATTGTAATACGCAGTTGTTTTTAAGATGTTACTAAAAATGGGGTCCGGCTTAAACTCTATAAACGATACCTCATATCGTGAGTAACTCGCGATTTGTCGTTAGTTACTGTTCACTTTGTTTATTTGCCTTTTGTTTTACATTCTTATATTTTTAAGCATCTAACAATCTTTGGATCAACTTAGCTCAGGGAATTTTATCTTTCGTCAATTAAATACTCGGGTAAGTGCGGGTATAATTTGGCTGACGCTGAATTCAAATATGTGACACGCAAAATAGAAAGGGACCTAAGGTTAAAAACCAGGTTTGTTCAGGAGAGCCATTTTAAAGATTAGGTCCCTTTCTATTTGCGATTAGAATCGTCGACTTCACTTTCATAAAACGCGCGTATCTCCGGGAGTGAACACTTTTGGGGCATGGGATCGGTCTCATTCGATGCTTTACAAAGCATAATGTTTGGTGGACAAACAATGATTCAAATATGAAGTGTTTCTTAGTAAAAACGTAATACTCGTACCTTAATAGAAATTCATATTTGCTGGACTTTTTGGCTCATGTGGCCCAAATAGAACATCCCGCAGGATCGAATCGGGCGATTAGTAGTCAATATCGACATATATGTAATTGAATTAAAGCGAATTTTGCTACTGATCCGAAGGACGAAATATATAGTAAGAAGAGAAGTTGCGTAGGGACGGTGGAGGGTATATAAGGTTTGGCCAGGCCGAATTTAAGAACGAATTTACTTGTTTTCACTTAATTTAGTCATTTAAGCATTGCATGGAGTTGTCCATATAGTGTTTAAAGTTATCCTTTTATTTTCAAACGACGTATCAATCAATTGCGTCGATGCTATCCCGTTATCAATACTTCGCTTAAACGCCATTGATATAAAACACCACATACATATATATAAACTAATCTGCTCATTCTTCCCTCAATTTAAATAAGGCCTAAGGTTATATTTTCGATCCCAACAATATGTATGAAACTGTTAAGAAATAATTAATAGGTTTTCCAATTTCGTTAGGGAAACTTGAGTTAGCGGAGGACGAGAATAACTTGAGTCGACCGCAAAGTATCTTCCAAAAAAAACACACATTTCTACATTACCACATAAATCTATACATGTATGTGTCAGTATGTTTCCATATGTCTACAAGCGTGTATGGTTGTACAAAATTATTTTATATTTCCGCACGTGAGTGAATGTTTTCAATGTTTTTATTGCGATTATTAATGGCGGCTCTCATACGACCCCATCATAATGGAAATTCATCATTAAGCCCTGCTGTATCATCTTTCGTCTACACGAATCTCCAGATATGCAGAAACATCGAACATCAACAACAGACAGCACCACCGCCTCACAATCGCCGCAAAGTTTCAAACAGGATTGCCACATATTTTAATGAGTTTAAAAAAGCTTTATTTTTATTAACTTCTGTTAAACTATTTTACAAGGGCATAACCATAATTCCGTGACTTTTCCAACTTCCCTAGTAGTTATATGAAATGTAACACTGCTCCCATCTGTTAATAGACTACTGTCAAATTTTGAGAGAGCTCCGTCATTTATTGTGTGTTTAACAGCTGTTCGAAACATACAACCTCGTGGATTTTTTTTAAATGGAATAAAGTGATTCTCGAGAACTCATTAAATATTATTTTTTGCGAAAAAAACCTGTCAATCAAACCAAGTCAAAACTTAATAAATACTATCTGCACCATCGATTTCAATGGGGGAAAAATTTGGTTTACTGACTTTCGTTGTGGTCGCAAAAGAACAAATAACGCTGAACGATCTGGACGGTCAGTTAAGATCCACCCGAAAATATGGTGTTATATATCGCTCCTTCAAATGACTCAAAAGAAAATAGTCGGGTGCAGACAAATCTGGCTTCGCGCTGGCCAAATAACTTGAGAATTTCTGGAAATTATTCGCTCTCCAAAAATTTGACTTAAAAGTGCCATTGTGGCTCGGGCAGTGACTCCATCCTGCTAAAACCACATCTCAGGTCTGTTTTTAAAAGCAGGACGTTAACATTTTTTTTTTATCATAAACCGATGCATCTCTCCATTGACGGTTTCTGCACTTTCATCTTCATTCTCGAAGAAGTAAGGCCTAATATATAGATATTTGCAGATGTGATCCCACACCATACTGTACACCTAATGGGGTGCAATTGGCGTTGATGAATGGCTCTTGGATTTTCAGAATCCCAGAACCTACAGTGCTTATTAACAAAGCCATTCAAAAGAAAATGAGCTTCATTACTCACGCGTTAAAATAATTGATCGCTGATATAAATAATAAAAATCTATTATTCTGGTTCTGTTTTCAGTTGTGAATCTCTCCATAATTTATGCACCAAGTGTTATTTATATAATCTGAAAAAAATAAAAAAATATATAAACGAAAAAGTTATTAAATTTTTAGACCCCATGGTAACTTTTGGCTACAGGGTGGTGTAGTTTTGTATTACAGCAAGATAAAAAGGCTAGAGTCGGACGGCCGACTATATCCTACACCACTCTGCTAACTCCTCCTCCGACCGGAATGCGCGCAAGGTCGGAATAATTGTGTAACGTCATAGCGGCTAAATATATTTAAATTGCGCTAGGAATAATAAAAGGCCGGCAATTTATAATTATTTATTGAAACTGAATCGCATTTAAACTGTTGAATGTGGACAGGCGAAAAAGTACCTTTTTTTAGGCGCGATAAATCAAAATTTGGAGACTATTTTGAACCAAGGGCCGATAGCATCCATTTTAACGGAATTGGTTCTGTTGCTCATAATGATTTATTGCGAAAACACCAAGACATGTGACGATATAGATCATTTTCAAAATGGTTCGTTCTTGGATCCTGAACCTGAACAATCTACAAAGTTTCGTTAAACTCGGTTCATATTGAGGAGTTGTACTTTGATTACAACGATAGATGGACCTACGGATGAAAGAACTGATGAACTTCGTTTGTTCGATTTTTTAGAAACAGTAGCATAAAGCCATAATACCTCGTACCATAGAATGGTACTATTACCTTACATTAGAAGGACTTTCACCCTGCCTCCCTCGGTGACTAATGACGGGTCCCACTGTGACTGTCCCTTATCCATGACAAAGTTCGCTACCGATCACATTAGCTCTTTAGAGACTCTTTATATTTGATTTTAAAAATGCCGTCAGTTTTATATTGCTATTCTGGAAGGATATAAATTGACCCTAAATCGTTTTTCTTTGGGAGTACAAATATATTTTATCATAGCACTTTTTTACGTCCAGCATTTGGCAACACTACGTACTCAAGCCGAAGACAACTGGGCAGGCCAATATTGTATATATGACTTAAAACTCTGTTTTTTTTTTAATTTTGAATACTTTAGATTCGTCTTGGCATGCATGCACTTTAAAGCTCAAAGCTGTTTATTGCTATTGAAGCCCTCCCTCATCATTCCGAAGCACTGCCATGAACAAGACCCACAAACACCCATGCGTTTGTTTAAGAAGATTAAAGATTCATATGCATGACTACGAATTAGTGCTGGTATAATATTGAGTATAAGTATCCAAATGGCCAAGAGTTTCTCCGTTAGGATATGGAAGGGTGGACGCGTCTATACTTGGATATAAACTTAAGCAGCAGTTAAATATGGGTGGTTGCCCTTCCCTGGAAGCAAGACTCATGAAATGTGGGAATCTTCATCTCCCTTGTGAATAAAGAGATTCTCTAGGTTTAAGTTTAAAACTCTGGTCTACTTGTACGATATCTCAAGTACCTATGATGACATTATCCTTTATTGCTTTTATAGTGGTATTTTTATTGTGGAAAACCTAAGAAGTGCGGAATTTGCCAAAACCTTCGTCTCTAATGTAACCTGGTCTACAGTTTTTAAATGTAATTTAAGACATAGTTACTTTCTTAAAACTTGGACATTTTTCAAGTTAGAAAGGGACAAATCTATCCTACTTTTACATAGAAATATCAGTCCAGTCGGATTTTCCCCAGACTAAAGACCTGTGGCGATCCTTTATCTCCTATTGACCGTAGACCTCCCTACCTGATCAACCGTATTCACATCCACTTTCGAAGCCGACGATACTTCTGTGCTGGAATCATGGCTTTCGGACTAGATAGTGCATCTTAATGAAGCTAAATGAACACAGCTATCTTTCCATTGGGATCTAAAAGAGTTATATAAAAGCTAAGAAGAACCAACAGGCGTTCAAATTTTTCAAGTTAGAAAGGGACAAATCTATCCTACTTTTACATAGACCAATTAGTCCAGTCGGATTTTCCCCAGACTAAAGACCTGTGGCGATCCTTTATCTCCTATTGACCGAAGACCTCCCTACCTGATCAACCGTATTCACATCCATTTTCGAAGCCGACGATACTTCTGTGCTGGAATCATGGCTTTCGGACTAGATAGTGCAACTTAATGAAGCTAAATGAACACAGCTATCTTTCCATTGGGATCTAAAAAAGTTATATAAAAGCTAAGAAGAACCAACAGGCGTTCAAAAATATGTTGCACGTACTGCAGAGGCCAGCCTGAAATCTGTTGCTTGGGGTCAATCTGGTTCATATACTGGCTGCGACAGGGTGTCTCCTTATGTTCTCAGAGGACCACTTACACAAAGGTACAATGAACTTGACAATGTTGTCGAAGCATTACCTGCAGGGGTGTAACATAAGCGATATGTAGCACCACCTTTCGGATAGGCATACCCAGGCACGCCAGGACCGATCTAAAGTTGCAGTGCCAACGTTACAAGCAGAAACCCGCAGATCGAATAGCCTGTCAGATAGGTCTGTCCGGCATTCACTGTGGCAACAACTTCACAATGAATGACGCAAATAGGGACTTTCCTGCAACCAAGCAGAAGGAGAGGCTATCCCAACAAACCAGAGTGGCATTAGCTTAGCCGTGATCTGGCTAGTGTCAAATACCTATCCCACATGCAGCAGATATCACACGACACTCAACACCAATTGAGATGTCCTGCTAAACCAAATTAACAGCACCGCTCACGGAACGAACAAATCGCAAACAAACAAGATCGACCTTAGCTATATTACTATGTCTAAAGCAAACAATTCGCACCATATGATCCACACAAAACCTACGATACCGGGAGTGTGAAATTATCTGGATTTAGATGTAACTGCCTTTATTTCACAGGCTTTCAATTCTCAAATATTTAAACACACGCGCGTCTCGACATACAGATTACAATACCGCGCCCCTGCTGCTATCGACTGGGTGGAGTACGCTACTCTATAAATCTGGAGATAGCACAACTACTCGTATATCAAGTACGGGTTGGTAATTGCCTGTAGTAGATCAACTGCCTCTACATCACTGGGGTTAAGCTTAATTAAGCTTGGAATTTTTTAGTAAATTTGAGTAGAATGCACCATGAATATGGCTGAGTGTGTTTCATGGATCTAGAAATTACAGAATTATTTCCAAGCTAAATGTTTTCCACCACTGTGCACTGTACTTACTACGAGTATTGCAAATTCGAAATTACAATAATCGAAAGAGGATATAAAAACATACAGATGTTATAAGGCGTATAACATTACAAATTAGTGTTCAATATTAAAAGTGAATATTCAATAAGAAGTTTGGGCAAGGTTAAGACAGCTCTTACGCAAAGGAGCTAGAAGCCGTCGGCTAATAAACTGTATGCCATCCTACCCGCATTTGAACCTGTCTTCAGTGGTATGAAAGTCGTACATGTACTAGATATAATATCGCGACACGCAATGGTCGAGGTTTTAGGTGGGAAAACATCTTCCCCTATGGAGTACAAGGAATCTCTTGATCGTAATCTCAACAGTGAAGCTCTATGGCTTTTGCAAGTGATTTTCTAAGTAAAACTTCCGTTTGATCCGACTATGTGAAATAATTTGTTCACCAAACATTTGCCAAACACATTCATTTTTTGATTGACATTGCGAAAAAAGCGATTGACGCAGGCATAGGCAAGGCCGTTCAGGCTGTCACTATATCCAATAGAGTTTCATAGCTGCTTGGAACCATCTGATTAGCCACCTGACATCTTAAAATTAAAAGCTGTTTCACCATAACCCATAGTGGCCGAAATTGTGCAACAAAACGAAACTTTCTGATGAAAAACTATCACCGAATATTATCGAAACTACACATATCAGCGGAAACTATTAAAAATCGAGGCACAAGTATCTAGGATTTGTATAAAATTTATTTTTATGACCGCACAATGGAAAGGTTTGAAAAAACAGTAGTAGAATAAAAATTATTTTTCTCTTCATGAAAAAAATTGCAAAGCATACTGCGACAGAATAATAACATATAAGTACATATATACAAATATAAGTACAAGTGAATTTCCGCAAAGTATTTTAAGAGAAACTGTAAAAGAAAAGTTGTCAACAAACAAAATAAAGTAAAAAATGGACAATTCGTAAGTTCGGCCGGTTAGAATCTTTTTTACTCTCCATCATGGTATACGGCTTTGGCAGAATAAGGAGATTCCGTTGTTGTTGGTTCGTCCATGTTTGATAGGACCTAATTAACGGGGCCCCATGGACCATTGGGCCGCATGGGTCAAGGCCTCCAATACAGGCAAAACGTAAAACTATTGTCAATTTAGTTCCCCTATGACCTGTAGATCCTGTCCAAAAATAGGGAGGAACTTTTCTATTACCACGCTAAAGCTTGTCCCGTTTATGTTGTTAATATCGACAAGTACGCTCTGAGAAAAAGTCAAGCTTTGGCACCCCTAGTACCAGGACTCCATTTGTGTAACATTTTGAATACTTCATTATTAAGGTTGGAAAGGAGAATTATCTGTATATTTTTGATTACGATAGAAGGATGACAATTATGCTTGAATAGAATATCGGCCAAATGCTCGCCACGTCTTCGGCGGCATGATTCAATGACTCTGAGACATAATGATGTCTCAGTGCCGAACAATGTCGAACAATGTCTAATGTGCCGAACTATCTCATCCTTAAGCTCTAGAATTATTCTTGGCTTACTAACGTACTCTTCTTCTTTTAAATATCCCCAGAGAAAGAAGTCCAATTATGTCAAATCACTTATCGTGGCGGCAATTTAACATCGCCATTGAATTTCTCGCGCAAAAGAGCATTTGTTTCGTTGGCTATGTAAAATTTGGCACCATCCAGTTGGAACCGCATATCGTTCAGTTCAATATCCTCAATTTCCGGGCGCAAGAACTCCGTAATCATCTCGCTATAGCAAACACCAGTCACGGTAACAGCTTGAATGACCTCATTTTCGAAACAGTACGGCCCGATGACGCCTCCAGCCCATAAACCACAGCAAACATTTAGGAACAGGTGTTTTCATTTCATTTCCTACAGACCCGGTTAGCTGAAATTTGCGCAGAATTTTCCAGAATTCTCTTTGACCAAAAAAATCACGAAATGCATTTTGATTTGAACGCCCATTTTAGTAAAAGGTTTCAACAATCTTAACGCACTGCGCAATTGTGTACCTCTCCATTTGTCAAACACTGAATTAAAGAGTTGTCGAATGAAGTTGGTCAATAAACTTGCCGTTAAGGTTTGACAGTCAACATCGTGCATTATAGTTGGACCACCCTATAAGAATTGTCTTCCTATTCTACAACCAATAAAGTACGTTAATATTTGTACGTTAATAACATCAACAGCAGTTCTGGCGACATTGAAATGGCAAACCTGAAATTTCTTCCATGTCTGTGTTTGTAAATAATGTATAAGTCGCAGCGAATCTTTGCTGGGTTCCCAAGATCGTTTGGGGTTGCCTTCAACAGATTCAAATTAAACGCCATTGGCTTACGGTCTGATTTCTAAAAACCAAGTACTGTCAACTCGTCCAAAATGAGCAAGTCAAAGAACGCTTCTCCGATTTAATTCCAGAGTACTTAAAATGCCTTGTCGAAGGTCAAATAAAATATAAATCTACATTAGACTGCCAAATCACTTTTGTTTCCTTCATTTGATAAACGGGTGACCATTTGGGAAAATAAGCACTGACAAACAACCCTTGGTATAAAGCTCCGTCATCTTTCGCACTTACATTGAAAAGGTATGTCTTTTGTTATTGATTTTTTATTTATAAAAAATAATAATACACTTTTACGAGTACTATTTTTCAATAAGCATACATTTTGCAGAAGTTACGTTTATGAAGGAAGCTGTAGCCCCATTAAACGCGAGCCAGGCTAATGTCTATATTGTGTCGACACGAGGATAAATGGATAAATGCGCTAAATATTAGTTGTTATTGTGTCCGATATGTTCATATATACATTACAATGTGTATCGGGCATATAGAAAAATAGGATGTCAAAACCAAAGTTTGCACTACGTTTATTATCAGCCACGTTTGGAATTCGATATAAGTCTGACGTAGGGGATGTTGCCAACGGTGTGATTAGTTTTAACCTGTCAAAATTCAGTGCCGACCGCCAAAAGTAGCTCAGGTGTTGCCTGGGTAGCTATCCCAATGGGTAGTGAGCTAACATGTACAGCGCGTTCAACAAAGTGTGGATTTAGGCCTGGTAAATTTTTAACTGGTCAGATATTTATTTTTCGCCAAACTTTTTTGCTTACCGAGAAAATCAAATTGACACATACCGTCCCTTTGTCGATTATAAAGTCGCGTGGACAGCCCAATAAGATCGAACGTCTGACTTTCCTTTCCTCGCAAAACGTGTACGCCTATGCAAAATGAAGTTGATTGACATAACAGCTGTAGTTTTATTAGGGAAGAACCTCTCCCAACCATTCGATACGAAAAGATGACTCAGACAAGGTGATAATCTGTCTTGCAATAAGTTCAATATTCTGCTGCAAAGAATTGCAGACAAAGCTGCAAACGAGACACTTAGAGAATGGTCATCATGGTGAAACCGGTCTGATCAGTGACTGCTACCTTTGCTAGTATAGAGAAGGAAAGGAGTCGGTAAACCATTCCTAATCCCAGCAGTGGTGAACCAGGACAATACAAAGCTACTGGTTGCATCTACTCACGCAACATCCTCAGGGGAGAGAAAATGCAGACAGTGGCAATTTCGAGGAGGTCGATAGATTTGTTTATCTCAGATCCTCCATCGACAATGAAAAGACGTCAGTCTGGAAATAAATCAAGGAATCTTACTGCTAACAGATGCTATTTTGGGCTTTACCATAAAGACCTCTGTCGACGAACCAACACAACACGCTTATATTGCTCGTGCTTCTATATGGTGCAGAAACGATTGTACCCACGCAAGCGAAAGAAGCGGAGTGTTGGAGTGGTAGTTTTTTAAAATACTCGTATACTGAAACGCCGAATGTCGAAGGTGAATAAACAGTGAGCTGTATGCCTGCAGTGAGCTGTAAGCCCATAGAAAAATGTCTTAAGGTGTGATATCACTCGATCTAGGCGGCCAACTCAAAAACGTGAAATTAGCTGCTTTTCGAAATGACCTCTCAATAGATCCATTGTATGGAAAGTGGCACCGTCATTGTTAAAACCAATTGTCGTCAAGATTACGGGCTTCAAATTCAGGTAGCATAAAGAACGATATCATGGCGCGATGGCGAGCACCATTCACGGTTACGTTCCGGCCATCATCATCTTTGAAAAATTAAGCACCGATGATTCCACCAGCTTATAAACCGCACCAAACCGTGGTTTTCTCTGGGTATAATGGCACCTCCTGAACCTCTTCTTGTTGCTCTTCAGCCCAAATGCGGCAATTTGGTTTTTTGACTTTGCCGTTGAGCCAGAAATGGGCCTCATCACTGAACAAAATTTTGGTCGAAAACAGCGGATCTTCCCATTTCTCACCGAACGCTCATTTTCATAATACAGTTGCCAACATTTGATGTTAATATTTTCATAAAAGAAATGCCATAAAATGTCCTTTCAAATTACCAATAAAGATTCCACACTTGATTTAAATTTTTATATTGTTTTGTTCTGAAAAATATACCTCTAGATGGATATATGTAGTGGCTGAGACATGTTGTGCAGATCGATGATAATGCTTCAGTACTAAACATTTTCCACGATGATTCGTGGGCGCCCACACTAGGGGCCTACCGAGACTCCGATGGAGATACCAATTAAAGTAAGACCTACGGAATCTTGGTATAAACTACTGGGGGCCACGCGTGTAATTCAAAACTGAAAGTGGCCAAGGATCGTTTAGGAATGAGAATATTCATTTGAGTAAGCTAAATAGGAAAAAGTCATGATCAATTTCATGAAATAAGTAATGGCCTCTGTCATCAGTGCCGTGTGGCCAATAGACGGATATTTATTCCATACCTAATCGATACATGTATTCTTTACAATCCGATAAAATAATCACAACTACTCGTATCCTAAAAATGTGTGTTTTTATTTCAAAATGACAAAGTGCATTTTACTAAGACATCCTTTGTATGGACACGATAGACGTCAAGGCAACAATTGTTATAGGTAAACCTATACTCGAAAATGATTTTAATTCAATCGATTCTCTGTGATACGGAATTCATTTTTAAACTCAAATAAAAGATAAATTAAACATCAATGGGTAATATGTTTTTCAGTATATTGGGAAATTCCTTCTAAAGTTACTGAACCAATTCTCTTTTTTTGACATTAAATCACAGTGTTTTCGTTTCCCAGAATAAATATAATTCTATCATTGATTTCGCCAACAGCTTCAGATAATTTTTTTACATTAGAGATATTGTGGGATCAACAAGTACCTTTCTACATAGAATTGAATCACGCGTTCCTAATGTGTACACATTTTAAGCTGGAGCTGTAGATACTTTCTCCACCTCGTAATACCAAAAATATTATTCTTCAATTAAGTGGAATCTAACAAGAGCGACGATTTCACTGTCTGCGTTATAGGAATCTAGCGTTGTGTAGCTGGAGCGCTTTCATCAATTCGATACGCTTGATTGCGATCATGTCAGCTTATAGCTCATGCACCTCTTTGTTAGTATAGCCTGTTTAATTGATTTGCAAAGAAATACAGAATGTCTATTTATGGTTTAAGTCCGAAAACTATTTTTTGTCAATACCTTGTTGTAACTTGTTTTACTTCCTGGTGAAATAATTTGAAAGTGAAAAAAACTGGAATAAAAACCCCGTCTTAAAGTCATTTTGATGAAGAGCTGTGCACGGTTCAATTCTAATATTCACTGATTCTATTCTAATAATATCATAGAGAAGTTTTTACTTAGCTTAGAGATAAATCTCTTACTTAGAGGCTTAGAGATAAATCTCGTACTCGTTAAGCCGCCGGCATTTAGGAGGTGGAAAACCCGCCGCTGGAAAATTGTTAGATGGTCTTACCCGGACTTGAACCAGGGTTTACTGACTTGATAGTTGTGCACGCTTCCACAACGCACCTACTATCTCAAAAAAACATATTTGGTTCCAAACTGGCGATCTACGGTCAATACTAAAATTAAAACAAATTTTGTTGCGAACCAAATATGGATTTTTTGGCTTAGATCATGGGCCTAAGGGGCCCAAAAAAAACTTATGTTAGGGTTTTACTACAATCTAAACATGGATCTATTTTGAAGATTTGGCTCGGACCACTTTAATTCACGGTGGAGTGCATATACGGTTCGGCCTAAATGAACTTATCTAGGATTTTGCTTGCTGCTTACCCTTATATTGTCAAGGACAAAGATGGTTAAGAAAGATTTGTCATTAAAAGACAAAGAGGGTTAAGAACGATTTGTCGTTAACAGATTAATCACCTAAATCAAGTTGTGAATTTCCGCTTTAAAAAAGTGATAGAAGTTGTCTGGGTATTAAATACGTACTCGTACCTGAACAAATTGTTTTGCTTGCAGTTACCTAATAATGAAAATGTTCGTGAAAATGTGTATCGGGTACCGATCAACGCCAGTGTTTTGCCCATGTTTTCAACAATTATGGAAGACCTAAAAATTTAATAATCTTTTTAGACTTTTTAGAATTCTATGCAAATTCGATTCAAATTCAAAAAAAATTAGTGACAAAACATTAAAAACCTTAAATTTTAAATACAAATATGAAGATTAAGAAGAAAATGAATAAAAATTTGACTATATCTTCAAGTTTTAAATGACTGAAATTTGGTACAAATCGGTCAAACCGATCCAAAACAGCCACTTTAAATTTTTCCACACCTTTACAAAAAATCCAAAAAAAAAACTTATACGATCATAAAGACGAGTTTTAAAAACTTTTCGAGCAAACAAAAAGTGATAAGTTACGTATTTCCGACACATTCTCATTTAACCAAGAACTCTCGCTGACATCTTGAAAATGAGAACGCCGGGAAAGTTTATAAATCTCAGTACTCAATATTGCCGACATAGCCGTTAACCAATTGCTGATTTGTTTGGATTGTCATTGGAAAGCATATAACAACCGTGGAATCAGAAAGAATCGTTTTTATAGGCAACTTTTGCAAATTCGCAAATTGGATCTGCTATTGACGTTGTTGCAGATGCGTAGTGATTGTTAGATTAGGTTTGAAGAGATGACACCAAACCGATAAGTTTTCACATACCCTCGTATACTCGTAGTTATGGTCACCCGACTATACTCGTAGTCTTATTGTGTCGACATATGAGTGATGTTGCAAATGATATGGTCATATCAAAATGGAATTACTCATACGTAGTGCATGGCAATGTGTGAATGTGGTGTTGCTCAGCACGAGTACAAATTGTTGCGGTTAGTGCGACGATTCTTGTCAATGTTGTTAATATTTTATCAAAACAGAATTGAAAATGTATTTTGTACTTATAAAACTAATGTGTGGGCGACCACCAGCAATAGCCACACAACAACAATGACAAACAACAAAGGCAACTAGTATGGCTTCGAAAGTCCAATGAAAGAACAAAATTAAATAAATAAAAATAATACTAATCGATTTTAATAACAACAAAATCAATTTCCACAATACCCGTACACTCACTCACACCCACACCTATGCGTGTCATTTGGCGTTTGCAATTGCGACATGTGTGACGCTCAGACAGACATGGTGAACGACGACTGACTAGGAATAACACATACTACAGACAATGGCCGTATCTCTTAATCAGATTTCCAACTTAGTACGACCGACCAGGCAACTAACCACCGCAGAAGTAAGTACGAGTATTTGGAAAATAATTCGCACTAAATCCCACCACAATCCTTTCCGAGCAAATGTATCTGCCCAAACAAAACTAATCGAGTGTGTCTGACGGACTGGACGAGCACTCACAAAGTCGACCATATGGATTACATGGCAGCCAGTGTTCGGAGAACTGAGTCGGTTACATTGATTGCGGTGTCCTTATCTGTGGAAATCAATCGTACTGATTTCACGGCAAGGACAAACGGGCGACGGTAATGGAATGAAATGAAAAAAGGAAAGAAAAGAAAAGAAAAGACACAACAAGGAATTATAAAAGGATATTAAATTGTTAAGAATCCTTACAAAGACTTACAAACAAATAAGGTGATAATTACAAACAAGTCGAGTGCACCGGCGAGACAATCAACTCCAATGTAAAAGCGTTGCCCCACTCGAAACGACACCGTACAGCGTGTACACCCCCACCGCGACGACAACAGAGGACAATTCCATTGAGATCATAATACAAATGCACACACAATCGTACAAGAATGTCCGAGTGTATGAACGCTTGAAGGCATTTGCCGATACGAAGGTGTGGTATTTGCTAGGCCTTGCTACTTGAATAAAGAAAGCGGCTTCTTTTTAATATTAACCCAAACATGTTCCCATTAAAGCTTGTTCGAAGCAAGTTTTGTATGGGTCAAGTCGCTTCGCTTCTCTCTACTTGGGACATTCCGCGTAGTGAGTTACTTACTCCCCACAATGCTCTATTAACTACTTTCAAGTCAGCGAGCTATGCCCGATAAAGATTTACAGGGTGTCCCCTGTGTAACAGGTTTGACCCTGAAATTCCACTATGATAGTCGTACAATTTACACCACGACTTCCCACAAAGCTACTATGTATGTCTTTAAAATATTTATATAAAGAAATTATGTAAAGAATATAGGGCCAATGGGGAATATGGGGGAATTAGACACGGTTCGTCATCGGTGACCGTCGAATTATCAATAATTCTCTTTAAGAAAACAAATTTAAAAAGAGCATTTTCATATTTGTGCTCTTCTCAACAAAGTTCATGTCCGAAAGTTCAACATGACATCATGCCCCAACTCGCCCATTTATTCGTTTCTAAATTATAGCTCTAAATATAATCTCGATCAATCCCAATAAAATCTTAAAAAATTCAACTCATTTGGTCAAGACATACAAATATTGATAATAAAGCATAAGTAAGTAAATCTATAACCAAATGCATTTTACTTTAAATACTCAAAACCAAAAATTCTAAATTTTTTCCGTTTTTTCCCAAAAAAATGTGTCTCTCGAAATCAAGTGCTATGGTTGATTTTTTTTTGTGTAATTTATAGATAAGGGTTTTCTATTTTAGGTCGCATAATCTCCAATGTTTACACATATTCTTAAAAATTTGATTTTATACTTAACGCAAATGTCTCCTCTGATCACTGTTGTCATCTTATCGGTACAGAAAATGGCTAGATTTGAGGTACAAAAGCGGCTAAATTATCTAAATAACATAAAACGGATACGAGTAATAATGTACTGAAATGCATCAGTTCTATTTAAAGTCTAGTTGAAAACTGGGGGCTATGTTTACACTACAAACTTGTCTCTCTTAGAAAAGTCAGTTTGGTGCTAACTGTTTTTGGCATATTTTCCTTATGAGAAACTTTGATTAACACAATCCTTTTAATTAATACCATACGAAATACGAGAAAGCAATTAGAAAATGAAACTTTGGTTGAGGCGATAATCGGCCTCTGTGTTATTTTCGATTTTAAATTGACAATATCTAGTTTCAATGACAAAATAATATTTTTCATTTAGAATTAAGAAACCAATTTCAAAATTGAAAACTTAAATTGCGAATTTCCGCAAATTTTAGTTTAGGAAATTCTATATGACAAGAAAAAATATATTCTATGGTATAATGCTTTAACTTCCAGATTGATGTTCAATCTCACCGACCAAATGTTGATAGTCGACTCAAGAAGTTAGTAAATTCTTTAAACAAGCCAGCACATTTACAGGATTTTGTTGACTAATTTGGATATCAGAAAACTCCACAAAGCTTCAATCATTGGAATCGGCGTTTAATTTCGTTCAGCTGGTTATTCAAAATGACATCAATCCGCAAATTAAATAATGGCTAAAACAATAGCTAGAATTTCTGGGTAAATGCAATCTAAGCTTTTTTCTGTCGAAGTAAAATAAGTCCGCTGTATTGGCAACACTGTGTCTTTTATACTCGTAGTACGTACATTCTACAATCACTTGGAATATTCAAAAACAAGTGGTTGCCGCTTTTTTAATTTTTTCTCTGTGGACGTCTTAAGAGACACACGATTTCAATTGACCACAATTAGTGTATTTAAGCGTTTCAAACAAATGAAGCTGATAAAATGAATACATTTTATTTTTTTAAAAAACGGCTTTCTACCAGATATAAGTATTTGTATAGCATTTTTGTGATTTGATAAGCCTCTTCTTTATTATACTCGTAACCTCTTATACAGGGTGGCGCAAAACTACCCTTGTGGTTTGAATGTTTAATAACTTTTTAAATTTATTTATATTTTTTATTTTTATTTCAGGATTTTGTGAGCCAAACTTGGGGAATTTGAATTGGAACACTACATAACAGAACAGCTATCAGCGACCTAACCTTCGACTGTACAAGCTGAATTTTACCAGTTACTGGTTCTGGTACTAACCCCAACATTACTTCCATAACGCTGTTGTAAACACTTCTTTGTATTCTATGAAAGCTTCGGGATCGCATTACTCGTAAATGCTAGTGTATTTGGTGTACGAGTATTTTTTTGTTTATTTGTTCGAATTGAAGTATTTTTGGGGTTCAGCGAACTCTCCCTAAGTCGCACATTATGGTGCATCGTCTCTCCATTCTAAATATAACTTGTTTTAGGCGTCCACTAACTTGTTTTAGGCGTCCACTAATCTAATTTAAGGAGGTGCCGGATATGTATTCAACGACAAACTTGGCAAAATGCACTCCATGCCAGGGTACAGAGTATACAAAGGCCCGAGGCCTGCAAGAGGGCCACCATACGCCTTTTTCCGTCGTTAGTTGGCTGCAATCGTAAATATGAAGAATATGAATATCATAGGAAATCATATGAAGACGTTCATGTCATTACTACGAGCGTCGATGGACAGGAACGTTTGTGGATAACAGGTCACAGTGAATGTAATCTGATAAGATGTGAGGGGTGGTGGACAGTCTGTTTATTAATACAAGTTGTGCAAGTGTCGTCCCATGGAAGCGATGAAATCTACACACACGGACAACCTAATGACATTCTCGTATTGAAGAAATATTGAAATGTGTACCTTCAGATATGAACTGCACATACACATGTATACTTATACATAGGCATGTATATAAGTGTGGCACGCAAAGTATCAAAAGGCTGTAAAAACTTTGCAACCGTGGATTGGCGATGCACTCGGTCATTAACAATGAAGTCTCCTCTGCACACGCATTCCTTGCGCTTTCGGCCCACCCTAACGTACCGGAATATGACTTTCTCTATTCAAATGAAATTAAATATTCCCATATTTATACACATAGTACGAGTACATGCGAATATCCATGGGTGTGTTGGAATGTATACGAGGTGATCACATCGAGCGGTATTAAATGTTCTACAATGAAAACATACATGTTTTCCATTCGATGATTTGATCCAATTACGCGTAATTGACACTAGCAGACAGACTTGAGTCTGCAATTTAGAATTTGCATGGGTCACATTTATACAGGGTTTTCCATTGAGGACATAACAATTTTATACTTATATATTAATAAAACACAGAATATTTAAGATATAGAGTTCAAATTTATTCCAGGTGTACTTAGTAGGGACATAAATACTGTTACAACGTTTTATGCTGTAAAATAAAAAGTACTGAATGTTTTTGGACCAACTATTTTTTAATATATTTATTGATGTATATTGTATCCAAAAAGAATCTACTTATTCGAAATGTCCGCCTTTTGCCTTTACACACGCCTTAAGTCGCACTGGCCAATCGTCAATAGCTGCACGAACCTCGTCCATTGGAAAATTGGCCACAGCTCGAACCAAAGCAGTCTTAAAAGATCCAATGTTGGGGTATCTTTTGTGACAAACCTTGTCCTCTAAAACCGTCCACAATTTGTAATCCAATGGGTTCAAATCTGGACTGCCTGAGGGCCATTCTTCTGAGAAAATGAACGCTAGCAAATTGTTTCGAAGCCAGGCCTGGGACGTTTTAGCCTTATGGGCTGGCGCAGAATCCTGCTGGAAAGTCCATGGCTGGTTTTGGAGCAGGGAATTGTTAAGAGGCTTCACAACAGCTTTCAAAACGGTTTCTTGGTAAACTTCGGCCGTTGTTTTGACTCCTTGTTTGCAGAAATGCAGGTCAGTGACCCAATCGTAAGAGACACCCCACCAAACCATGACTGAAGCTGGGTGATGACCCTTTTCCACCCTTGGGATCAGTTCAGATGCTTCCTTAGATGACCGCGCATACACTCTATCATTTAGCTTGTTAAATTTTTCCTGAACGGTAAAAATTTTTTCATCGTTGAACAAAATTTTTCTGTGAAAGTTGTCAGCGTGCTTCACCATCCTATTTTTTTTTAAAGCTGCAGTCAATAAATGTCCGGTACGTCGTTTGAAAGCCCCAAGTCCCAAGTCATTTTTAATGATACGACTCATGGACTTTTGCGTGATATTCATCTCACGGGCCATGATTTTCTGTTTTCGGAGCGGTTTCTGTGAATTCTTTTTCTTTTTTTCATTTCACACTTAAAAAGCGCTATTACAGCGATACGGTTCTCATACTAACGCTATTGAGGTAAACTTCCAAAACCCATATGACATTAACGGGGTATGTACAGTTCTACTGTTGAAATGGGTGTGTTCAATGTTGTAACAGTATTTACAACATTTCCACTACTAAGTAGTGGAAATGTTACATTTTAAGAATGAAATTCGATTTCGGTCATATGCCCTCGACCGGAACATTGGCCATTTTGCGTTGGATGTTGTCCCTGAGCTCGTCTAAAGTTGTTGGCTTGTAGGCATAGACCAATGACTTGCTATGACCCCACAAGAAGAAATCCAATGACGTTAAATCGCATGAACGTGGTGGCCATTCGACCGGACTATTTCTCGAGATAACACGTTCACCAAAGTTGCCTTTCAGTAAATCGATTGCGTGCTGTGTGGCTAGTGACACCACACACATATCGGCGATGTCAAGCTCATCCAATTCTGGCCAAATCACACCTCCGGCACACCACACAGTAATTTTTTGCGTATGCAATTGTGTCTCTTGGGTTTGTTGCTTTCCAATAACGCATATTTTGTTTATTGGCAAAACCACTCAGCCAGAAATGAGCTCCATCGCTGAAGATGATTTTTCAATACAATTTTGGATTCCGTCAGTTTGATCTTATAAGGATGAAGGCCAAGTGTGGCCTGCCACAGTGTGGTTTGAGAGATGCCCAATTACTCAGAACGACGTGGAATCGACTGATTTGGCTCATTTTGAACGGATACACTTACGGCTGCGATATTTTCGTCATTTCGAGCTGTACGGCGTCTCTTTGGCTTCGGAACATCCAAAAGTGAAAACTCGGATACAAATTTTTCCACATTAGCACGCACAGCCTGTCGGGTGGGACGATTATTAAGTAAGCGCTCTTAAAGTTGAGACCACCGAATCAGAATATCGATGACAATTTTGACTTCGACTAACGTTTTGACACTGAAAGATCATTAAAAATGTTAAAGGGTGAGTTGAATAAAGATATGAAATTGTTATGTCCCTATTGGAAAACGTGTTATTTCTAATCTCACGCACTCATATGTTATATTATATTGTATGTGGCAATGCATATTTGTATGTCACCTTCGTAACATAATATTTAGAAATAATTATTTTTTTATTACCTACTTAAATAAACCTTAGAAAAAAAAGTTGAGAGTTGATTTAGAAATACAAGTTGAGAATGATTTTTTTGATATGTCGTAGTAGAAGTTTTTTTCCTCATGGCAAAAACTATCGAAAAATCGATGGCACAATATCGACAAATCGTTGTCATTAAAAATAGGCCCACCCTAATATACATACAGATAAATTAACATGGTTTGTTTGTTATGTGGAAATTTCCCGCAATCTTCAGAAAATTTAGTTGTACTCGACTCTTAAAAAATATAAATAATGTTGTTGTAACCGTTTAAGGGTTATTAATAAACAAATTATTCTTCTTAAGTACGGGACGTTTTCTATAGACATGAACTATTTATACACATTTTGTAAACAAATAATTTAGCTATGCGATTTTGCCAGTCAGTCATAGTTCGCGAGATAGTTTTTTAAACCAGACCTAACCGAGCCGTATTTAATAAGGACTGTTTCGATTTCCACACAAGAATAAGTGGCGTAAAGCTTTTGCTTTCTGAAATTCAATGGTGCTAAATGACCCTGATTGACCGATACTGTATAGGCAAACAAATAGCCAGAACATTAAAATACCTAAGCTTCACTCACTAACGAATAAAAAAAGATAAAAAAGTCGAAATGTTATTTTAGTCACAGGCTGTATTCTTCGGAACACAATATAGAGTCCAGATAAAAAAGATAAAATTAATAAACTTCATGGCTTTTGATGGAATTATTTCTGGTATATTGCTGCTAATCCAAGTGGGCCCTGAACCCCTATCAACAAAACTTCCGGCTGGTGGTTTTAAGGTTCTTTTCGAAGATTGCATACAGCCTTCATTTTCGAAAAAGCGAAAAAGGTTCAATAAAATGTGATCCATATTATCATGTGAACAATTGTTACACAAAAATAGCATACGTTTTTTTATAAAAAAAACATCCATTTTTGAATAACTGTGTATGCAAATATAACATTCGGTTTTCGTCAAATTAAAATGTATGAGAACTTTCGGTGATACGAGTAGTTCTTAAACGTGAACGCAATGGCGTAAGCATTTACAACATAGGTACCATTTATTTTCGTGAGTGACTGACTGTCTGCGTTTGCGTTTTTATCACTTACCGCGTTTTATTAAGAGACGGATAAATCTTAAATCTACCCAGTTTCAGCTCCTAGTTTTGATGTTTTTTCAAGCATTATTTCATTTTCAGACTTGATTTCGAGTCTTGAACTGAGCCCTAAATTGTTGTCTAATTCGAATCGATTGCGATAAATATTTATGATATTTTTTCTATTTTGTTTATTCTTCGAAAAAATATCGAAACGTTAGTATTTTTCGACTGGATGGCAATACAAATGTATGGAGGCTCTCAATAATTTCTACACCGAGATATTTTGACTAACTTCGAATCATTTAACATATAAATTTTGGACTTTTCTAATTTTGATTTCCTTACAAAACGTTTCAAAAACATCTATTAAGCAGTATTAAAACTCAATTTCAGCGAAAAATATCTTGGGATATTTTCATGCAAAAACTAGTTGTATTCTTCCGTAAATTCAAGTGCGCTGCCGATTAAGTTAGTGAATATAATAAGCACTACTACCTGCTTTCTACCCTTTACCATTCTAAGCAAGAGGCTATTGCAACATCCATGGCGAATATTTTTAAAAACACCCAGTAAATCGACTAAGTGTCACTTGATCCCTCGATAGCCGGTTCTATACAGCTGTTCTTTAGTCAAGCGCTTTCACCCCTGGTACTGAACGCCGCTATTTTATGTCAAATGCATATTTCTAATTAAAAACGTCGTTTGCATTTGTGGAACGAATTGGCGAATTCGCACTTAGGTAAGTATCTACATACAGTGTACCAATAGTGTCTTCGTACAGCAGCTTATTATAGCATCATTGATAAAATACAAATAAAGTAAGAACAATATTCAATTTATAATAATACAGATTCGTTAATTTGACCTTTCTTTTTAAAATAACAAAAAAATAAGTAATTTTATTTATTCACATAAAAGTAATGAAATAAAAACTAAATAAAGTCATTAATATAACTCCAATAAAGTCTTCTTACAAGTTAAAAGTAACTATCTTAAAGTCATAAGTAGCAATGCAATTTTTTTCATATTATGTTGGGTAACACTGTTTTTAATAACGACATTAATGTTGTCGGGCATTGATTCCACAATTTTTGCCCATTCTGACCGTAGAACAGTTTTAAACCGAATTTTTATGCTTATATGACGAGTCCTGAATAAAATCCACTCGAATCCATCCAATCGAATTTAGATAAGGGCTCTGTGGTGATGTTTTTAAATATGTAAAGTGTTGTACGCCAAGTACTTCTTAGGGTTATGGTCCATTTGCTGAGAGTCATTTTACTGTTCGAAACAAAAATTGTCCCATAACCAGATTTTCCGCACTCGGCTTCAAATTTCTTCTTAGAAAATCTTGTGTGCACCATGATCCAACATTCCTCTAATTATTTCTAAATGTCAAACGCCTGATGGCTGATTGTAGGCTTCTTTTGGCTTTTCCACACTGTAATTTTGCCGTCGGAACCGAAAATGTTGTCTTTAGAACTCGGGAGAAGCATTTTCGTATACACGGGCGAAGTCCACATGCTTTACGAATCACTAAATTTACAAATGGTGTTCAGCGTGTTGTTCAAGATCTTAACCTAGAATCAATCACTGCTCTTGTAACTGTTTTGCGATAAACAACTTAAGGGTTCGATTTAAACAGTTCTGTGCTAATAATCGCGCTGATTACACGCAGTAAAAGCATGTTCGTTGCAACCATAGTATTGTTTTTTGAATTTAATTTTGACAACCGTATGATTGTGGCAATTTTAATATTGTTGAAATGTAACAATAGTATTATTGCCAAATTTAGAAATACAAATATGGTTGTAGCAAACATATAAACATGGTTGATGCAGCAAAAGTATTGTTGTTTAAAATTAAAATTTAAACAATAACATGATTACGGCAATCATACAGTACAGTAACAAAACAGGTTTTATTGGCGAATAATTTTTTTGATATACCAAAAATAAACATACACACTAGGGTGGAGTGAAATTCAAAAAAAAAAAGTTAACCTCGGAAAGAGATGTAGTCTGGGGTCCTAAAGAGGGGAAAAATAAAGAAAAAAATTTAAAAAAATTTTTAGGGGTCGCGCCACTCCCTAGAAATTTGGAAATTATCGTTATTTTGGCGTTGATTTTAGAAAAATCCTAAAAATTAACGACATAACTTATTCGAAATTTAAAAGTTTGAGCTTGTTCAGTGCCCAAACAAAAGTATTTGAGGCAAATATGAGGATAATCGACTAATATTTGTAGCTTTGGTGGCGATTTCATTGTTCAGTCAATTTTCTGAAGAAGGGACGATTTGACTTATTTTACTTTTTGAAATTTTTGAACAATGAGAAAAAATTGTTTAAATTTTTTCATGCCCTTATTTCATTGTTTACGCTATTGCAAACATTTATTGACATAAAACTTTAAAATCGGTTCAGGGGTTAGGAAAATTCACGCCTTCAAACATGTGTATTTGTTTATTTTGGCGCGACCCCTAAAAATGTTTTTAAATTTTTTTCTTTATTTTTCCCCTCTTTAGGACCCCAGACTACATCTCTTTCCGAGGTTAACTTTTTCAAATTAAAAAAAAACATGTTTTCACTCCACTCTAATACACACGTTACAATGCATGGTTGTTGTTCATTATAAAAAACAACAACAATTGAAGGGTAGTTCGAGTGAATTTTATTGTGTTTACTTTGTTCGGTGCAATACTAGAATACCGACTAGTTCTCGTTTATTTAAAATCTGCCGGCACTTAAGTATATAGTCATTGTTCACGATTTATTCACATTCGTTACTACGGGTCTAGGGATAGTGAAGTAGCATTCACCCCTGCTGACAACTAAAAGTATTTTCGTCTGCCGTTGGAATATATATTTTTGTTTCTTGAATGGCCTCAAATCTGGCTATGAACTAATTGTAGTGCAATACCCAATCCCAATAAATAATTTTGGGGATCATAGTATGGTTGCCGTTGGAATATATATTTTTGTTTCTTGAATGAAATGTTCAATAAAAACATGGCCTCAAATCTGGCTATGAACTAATTGTAGTGCAATACCCAATCCCAATAAATAATTTTGGGGATCATAGTATGGTTGAGTGAATCCTGCTATGGTTGTAGGGATCATAGTATGGTTGCGTGTGAATCATACTATGGTTGTGAGTATCATACTATGGTTGTGGAGATAATATTATGGTTGAATGTGAATCATACTATTGTTGTGAAGATCATAGTATGGTTGAGTGTGAATCATACTACTGTTGTGGAGATCATAGTATGGTGAATCATATTATGGTTGTGGGGATCATAGTATGGTTGCGTGTGAATCATACTACGGTTGTGAGGATCATACAATGGTTGTTTGAGAAAAATACTATGGTTGTGAGGATCATAATATAGTTGTAAAGTTAATAGTATGGTTGAGTGTAAATCATACTATTGTTGTGAAGATCTTAGTATGGTTGAATGTGAATCATACTATTGTTGTGGAGATCATAGTATGGTTGAGTGTAAATCATACTATTGTTGTGAGGATCATAATATTGTTGTGCCACAACCATATATCCAACAATAGTATGATCCTCATCGAATATTGTCACCACAACCATACTTTTTTTCTGCGTGTAGGGGATCTGACCCGGTCATGCGCTTGATTTGCAGCCGGTCGCCGTGATCTAGTATCTCAGACCTGACCGATTTTGGATTATTTTAACACGACCTTCATGTTTACAGCGTCTGATGGATAATGGATTAAAAAGACTAGGGTATACCAGTTGAGCTATTTCCGCGTAGGACTTTTTATCCTTAACATGGATATTTAAGAGGAGCTTCCGCTATTCCCCCGATATACATTTGCTAGTCATTCATAACATTTTTTACACAAAAACGTTGTAATTTCCGCTAGCCTTTTTAAAAGTCTGTGCCAGACTCTTTCTTTACTCACATTCAGAAGAAACAACAACACCAATCAAAAAATTAGCGAAAATTTTAAATAAAGTTTTCGTACACTTCTGCTTACGTTTAGTGTACGAAGACTTTATTGAAAGCAAAAACGCAAATTTGTGTAGCATTTACTTTAGTAAATAACTTTCAACTTAAATCCATAATGTGTTAGTTCCAGTAGGTATGTCTGAAGAAATGCTTTAAAAAGACAACTGCATCAAAACATTACCAACAAACGCCTTTACGCCTTTCTTTAAAAAATTTTTGTTTTATAAAGTGAATAAAGTTAATAAAATTGCCTTCAATGAAATCTAATGTTTAAAAACGTACCTCAGAATCGTCGAAGAACATTTATCACGACTCAGAAGAGATCAATTTCAGGAACGCGGAGACTCCAGAAGATCATGGCGCCCGTCTCGAACCTCAAAGGTTACGCTCAGTAACATCTGGATTAAACGAGACATCCTATCAAAGAGAAACACGTCTCAGAAGATATCGGGTAAGAGCTTCAACATCAAGGGCCGCAGAGACACCTGAGGAACATGCAGAACGCCTCGAAAGAAAACACTAGTGATTGTAAGACTCCAGAGCTTCTCAGACTTTGCAGCAAAGGCAAACACGTCTCAGTAGACAACTGGTAAGAGCTTCAACTTCGGGACTGTAGAAGCACCGGCGGAACATGCTAAACGTCTAGAAAGTCATCGATTCACCAAAACTTTGCCACGGCACTCGCCCTGCGGTAAAAAAATGTTAAATAATCTTATCGAAGCTACAATAATAACTGGGAATTATAAAGGAACTGATGTATTAATCGGAATTCGTTTCAAAGCATATTTGTTGCCCCGGTCTAAAAGTAACTTTATGTTAATATTCACAGTACCACAGATTTGTGAGTCCACATTTTGGTATATTTTACCGAAAATTCATGTTCTTTGCTTATTTAGTAAGAAATTTATAGTTTTTGCATACTTGGTGGAATTAGTCTCGGATTTCCCTTTTTCGGAATCAAAAAAACATGCTTATATTTTATCATAGCACTTTCTACTGACTTCAATTCAAATAAATCGCATTGAAATTTGAAGTTTTTGTGCTTTATTATCACAGAAATATAATAAAGTCGAAGTTCATCGGGTCGGCTATTTTCGTTCCTTCAGTATATTGCGTTTTTATGTCATTCGTACCGCAGAAAATTGGTCTATTTGTGACATTCTTCAATTAATTTGTGTTAATCCTCTGGATTGTACATAAATAATATACTTTTTTCAGTTTCTCATCATTTGGCAAAATATACCAAAAATGTACTTACGAGTATATGGTCTATAACATTGATGTTATTACCAGCGGTCTTCAGGATTTTTCATCCATGTGAGGGCTATTTGTATATTCCTGTTTTGTCCACCACAAGCATTACTATATGTTACTAGTTATTCTGTGTTGCCACATGATTAATATAGTTTACAATGTACGATGTAACTTTCTGTGAACCTCTTGAGACTTTTGAAATCCTAAGTTGTACGACAGTAAATTTTTGGAAACGGTATCGCCTTTTGTAGATCAAATGAAAAGCCGTAGAAATAATCTGGATTTTCTTCAGCGTCCGCTGATTACAATTTAAAACTTTCTTGTCTGCTTTGCCTTTTGCATGTGGGAGTAACGATCTTTTCGAATAGTACGAGGGCGGTTCGGAAACTTCTCAGCCTAGCACAAAAAGGGCGGTATAAACAGAAAAAAGTTAAGTGTTTTGGAAACTTCCATATCTGCTATGAACACATGTTAAATTTTGTTTCGATCTGGCAACTCCTTCATATAGAAACAGTGGTTCACAAAAGACTCATCCGCGATTTTTTTACAATGGAAACATTAGAAATGCGTGGTGTCATTAAATATTTACATAAAAAAGGTTTATTGGGACAAGAAATTCATAATGATATGGTGAATGTGTTAGGTGAAAGTGCTCCTTCATATGCAACAGTAAAAAATTGGGTTGCTGAATTTAAACGTGGTCGTACAAGCATTGAAGATGAACCACGTAGTGGACGTCCAAAAACAGCAACAACAACAGAAATTGTAGCCAAAGTGCATGATATGTTATCAAATGATCGACGAATAAAAGTGCGTGAAATAGCTAATATTTTGGGCAACTAAAATGATCGAGTCCATTTAATTTTGCATGAAGAACTACAGATGAAAAAGCTTTCTGTAAAATGGGTGCCGGACTTGGTAACAGTCGACCAAAAACGCATTAGAATGAACATTTCTCAAGCTTGTTTGGATCGTTTTCAGCGAAATAAAATGGATTTTAAGCGTCGTTTCATAACTGTTGATGAAACATGGATACACCACTATACTCCAGAGACAAAAGAACAATCCAAACAATGGACTGAAGCTGGAGGAAGTGCCCCAAAGAAGGTAAAAACAATTCAATGGGACTTCAAAGGTATTTTATTGATTGACTATCTGCAAAAGGGTAAAACAATAAATTCAGAGTACTATAGCAACCTTTTAGATCAATTAAATGTACAAATTCGAGAAAAACGTCCTGGCCTACAACACAAAAAAAAATAACTGTTCATCAAGACAACGCACCAGCGCACAAGAGTGTTTTAACAATGGCTAAAAGCAACGAATTAAAGTACGAGTTGCTTGACCACCTACCTTATTCTTCTGATTTAGCTCCCAGTGACTTTTACCTGTTCCCAAATCTAAAAAAATTCCTAGCTGGCAAGCGTTTTACCTCAAATGAAGATGCAATTACAGTTGTAAACCACTATTTTGAAGACCTCGAGGAAAACTATTTTAATCAAGGGATAGAATTTCTAGATAAGCGTTGGACTAAGTGTATTGAAGTTTCAGGAGATTATATTGAAAAATAAAAATATTTTTGAAAAACTAACTAATTTCTTTCATTGATAGGCTAAGAACTTTCCGAACCGCTCTCCTAATAGTATTTTGTAAGTATTTTTTCATTTCTACCTACATATACTCGAATGGCTCGAGATGGATTCACAGGATGACGATATTAATCTTATTCTTTTTTTAATTATTTGGCTCCATTGGAAGGGTTTTCCATTTAGGACATAACAATTTTATATATTAATAAAGCACGGAATATTTAAGATATAGAGTTCAATTTTTTACCAGGTGTATAGCAAATTTTACATTTTAAGAATGAAATTCGATTTCGGTCATATGCCCACCGCGAGCCTGTGTTCAGCGCTCTATACTTTGGACCCAATTTTCCACCACTCTTGCACACATTTCGACCGGAACGTTGGCAATTTCACATTGGATGTTGACAGAGGCCAATGACTTGATGTGGAAAAAATAAGAGGAAAAAATACGGCCCACACCACACAGTAATTTTTTACGGATGCAATTGTGTCTAAATAAATTTATGAAGAAAATTTTGCCAAAAAAAAATTTTTTTTTTAAAACATATAAATCCCAAACGGAAAAACGTGTAGAGTCTTATAACTTTCACGTAAAGTCACATAACCTATAAACAAAATTCGACATAGATCATAGAAATCGATTAGCGCGTTCTGCTTTTATTTACAATTAATTGAAGGTATCCCATTTTGACAAGAATATTGATATATGTTTTTATTCAAAAAAGTGTAATTTATCGCCTTTTTTATAAATTTTCCCCAATAACTCCAGACTTCTGGCCATAAAAAATAATAAAAATAAAAAACAAAAAAAAAATTTTTTTTGGCAAAATTTTCTTCATAAATTTATTTCTAATTGCAAAAATGTTGATTTGGTAGAGAAACAGTATATTAATGGATTAAAGAAAATGTAATTATTAATTTTTCTCAATTTATTTCAGCAAAATCGAACTAGTCGTTCTCGAGTTATGTCAAACTACGTTTTTGCCAACATTTTACAACTAAGCGAAAAAACATCAAGATAAGGAAAAAATGTAAAAGGTCATAAAAAAAACTGGCACACACGAACGCAAAACCCTTTGAGGGTTTTAATATACTGACCTAGTACCATCACCCTGACTTGGAATTTCTCACCCCCTAGACAATAACCCCAAAAATGTTCCACAGTGAAAATGGAGTAAGCGCACTTTAAGTTGCCAACACCGACTCAGAATTTCTGTAGTAATTTTTAATGATTTCCAAACGTTGCTCGTGAGTTAACTTTACCATGGTGAAAATGCTGACTTGGACTAACGCTTTGAGACTGAAAGATAATTTAAATGTTTGAGGATTTGTTAACATAAATTTACGAAAACCCGTTATAACCAATTATCGAGGGCATATCAATAATTCCGTGACTTTTCGAATAGAAACAAAATATTTTTCAACATAATCTCCTCCTAGCTTAATACACTTAGTCCAACGTTTCTCCAATTGTTTTATTCCTTCCAAAAATGGATTTTTCGAGCTCCATAAGATAGGCTTTTGTTTGATCAATAATTTCATCGTTGGAGCTGAATCTCTTTCCACCGATCCTTTTCTTGAGGTTAGGAAATAGGGAAAAATCGCTGGCGGCTAAATCCATAAAATATGGCGGGTGAGGTACCAATTCGTAACCCAATTCATGCAATTTGCTATTGAGTTTATGGTTAATGGACCAATATGCAGCAGCATCTTGCAGATATCTTTCTTAAACCCAACCGATCTTGTAAAATATAAACCACACTGCCATATGAAATTCGTATGGCATCAACAATCTCACGCACTTGCGCCAAAAGTTACCATGGGGTTAAAAACTTTAATAACTCTTTCGTTTATTATTTTCTGCGCCAAATTGAGTTGATATTGGGTAGCCTTTTTTTGATACCTCCCATACAAACGGTCTTAAGGGCCTTGAGAAAAAATATGTAGATAACTCATCGCAAACTTGACCTATCGAAATGAAGTATTTCACATAAAGCATTTTTTATAGAACATACTTCTGTACCAAATTTGGTTGATATTGGGTAGGCCTATCCGGCACCGACTCCCCCCAACAATCGGTCTTATGGGCCTTGAGAAATAAGATGACTATAACTCACCACAAACTTGACCTATCGAAATGACGCATATAAATTTCTATGTAGAACACCCTTGTGCACCAAATTTAGTTGAGTTTGGGAAGTCCCTTCTGGTACCTCCCATACAAACGGTCTTATGGGCCTTGAAAAATAATATGACTATAACTTATTACAAACTAGACCTATCGAGATGGAATTTTACGCATAACGATTTCAATTTACACACTTCTACACCAAACTTGAAAACAATACTTGAACTCAATATTTTCACCATTCAATAAAAAAAATGGACAATGCAATGGGGTACAGCCATGAATTTGGACATTCACAGTTTGGCTTTTGGTCATACTACGTGTAATATTAAAAACGTAGTCTCGTATGTTTACCTAAAGGTAAAAAATAGTTTTATTGTACATTTGTGTTTTTCCGCCTAATTGCTATTTTTTACAATAGGCAGAGGGTTAGATTGCATAACCCAATTTGTTCTTGGGTTTCTCTCAGTGGTCAGGATAATATTTACCTATATTTTGCTAAAAATGTATATAAAAAACCGCTGCAGTCGAATTTGATTATTTCGTTACGAAATTTTCAAGTGAACAGACGTATTAAAAATCTCAACAAAAAGTGTACAATAATCGAACAAGTCAGTGTCATCTACTCGTATATATGTCAGTGTATATATCCAAATATTGCGTTTCTGCCGTTAAATTTAAAACCATCTAATTCGAGTGTTTATTACCTACTCTACATTTTTGATAAGTGAACGCGAAAAGCAGCAACAAGCTATATAAAAAGTTGCTTTGTATTTCAAATTTTCCTGAAATATATAATCCGTACTTATAAAAGTATGCCAAGACTGCGAAGACAATCTGCCCAACAGAGAAACGTTTGGTCAGACAGGCAGTTATTCAACACAGAGAAAAAATCCAGAAGATAGAACCAGAAACACTCAACGCATTGCAGCCAGAAGACTAAATGCCGAATATCGTCAACAGGAGCGTCAGCGTGATCGCGATGCCCACGCATCGAGAAGATAAAACACAAGCTATAGAAATGAAGAACAGGAAAGGAATACAGAAGAACGTTCATCACATCGTGAAGATCCAGCATATATGCAAGAGGAACGAGGAAGGACCAACCTGCGGCGTTCACTGCGACGACGGAACCCCACATATATGCAAAGTGAACGAGAATGGAATTCGCAAAGGCGGTCATCACGACGATACAATACAACATACATACAAGGAGAACGAAGAAGGACCAATCGGCGGCGGTCACTGCGACGCCAGGACCCCACATATATGCAAAGTGACACGAAGAAGATCTACAAGGCGATATGATGAAACGTATACATCGCGGGAACAGGAATTGGCATCTTCCAGACGACAAATGGCTCAAACTCGGTCAGGTAATCGTAGAATAAGGGCAAGTTTACGTATAAGGAAATATCGAATGGACCCAGTAAACCGTCTGGTTTAAAACGCAAGAGAAACATTGCGAAGAAGGCAAACCAGACAAAATCTTTCGCCGGAGTCCAGAGCACAGATTATTCAGTTAGATTCACAGCGTCATGTAATTAAGATGTTATCGGAATTACAATAAATAAATTACAAAATTAAAAAATAGTTTTTTATTTGGGAATCTGGTGGAGGGTATCCAAAGTTCGGCACAGCCAAACTTAACATTTTTTACTTGTTTATTTTGACACCTGTTTAACTAATAACTTTTTTGACTACATTTCTTGTATTCAAAGAAGACGTGGATTTTTTTTACTTGAAGATACAGAGCAAATAAATTCATGTTGTTGAATAAGTGTGAAGGGTGGATAAGGTAGAAAAGTAGCCATCAAGCAAATAAGGCCAAACAACCAATCGTTTTTCGCGACTTGGCATTTTACATAAACTGATATCAATTTAGGAGTTTTTAGTAAAAATCTCCAAAACAGATACATTTGTCGTGGGTAAAAAACTGGATTCTCGAGAAATCGAACGTAAATAAAATTGACACTTTTGGTTAACAAAAGTCGAGGAATAGCAAAAATCACACATATTCTCATTCGCACATATTCTCATGCTACATCATTATTTTGATTTTCTTAAAGACATCACATTATTATTAAAATAGTTCAACATCCAATCCATTTCGTTTGATTTTGAAAATGCAGACAATTCTAAAATATTCAGTTTATCAGACGGGGTAAGCTTTAATTTTTTTCTCCAAGGCAAGAATGTTAAATGGTCCATAAGTTAAATGTATATAATTGATAATTTATTTCATTTAAAATAGTGAGATATATGTGCTACACCCTCTGCATTTAAAAACTATTGTTTTATAATATTTAAACTGATTTTAAATTGGTGAAGTGATTCATTTCAAATTTATCGCCTTCGAATCAAGAAAAACTCAAATTGACCACCACAACATAGCAGCCGCAGCAGCAGTCACCAAGCGTCGAAATATGTTATGACTGTAGAGCAAACATGCAGACATGGAAACACTTTGAATGAACTAACCCAACACCAATTAACCTTTGACCAATTTAACAGTATTGATACTGCCTGCAAATGCTATCCACCAGCATGTTAAGGCATCAGCAGACACTCGCGTAGTGTAATTCACACTCCCTCATAACGCAATACAATTTTAATCCGCAATACTCGTATTGATTCAAAAAACAGTGGTGCTGGTTGCGACTACGTTCGAATTTTACTTTACAGCCTTAACCACGTTGTCGAACGGTAACGTTTGCACGCATTCTATGCAAGCAACAAACAGCTGGTTTCGTAGGCATTAACAAGCATCAGAACGACAAGTCGAAAGAAAGTGAGTGAGTGAGTGAGAAACGACGTAATCATCTCAATACAAAATTGGTAGTCTCTAATAATTTTCGTTCGCACACAAACGTCAAAATCACTCGTATTTTGTCTTTCGTTTGATAACAGAAACACATAAAAGCACATTTACAAGCCGAAATGTAATGAAGGAACATGCAATAGAAATGATGCTTTTTATTTTATGCATTCCGTTTCTGCACATTTTTTATTTTTAATTCATTATTTTTATTTTGAAAAAAATCATCTCAAAAATATTGTTTGTTTACATTTATTTTGTTTTCAGTTGCTTCTGTCAATATATTTATGATTAAAGATATTTCATTGCTTTTTTTTTGTATCAAATTTATATACACAAAGATGAGGGTTTCCTCAAAATTACGCTAACACACCCTGACTTATAATTAAATAATCAACTAAATGTTTTGCATCATATATTCGCAATTTGTTTGCATTTACAAATAGGTTAAAAAGTCTTTCATCTATATTTTTATTTATTCATTTATCCCATATGAGCTCAAATAAAAGAATGGATTAACGTCTTGATAAATAGACACACGCATATAGGCGAATTTGCAATAAGTTCAAAATGTTTGTGCTGGCAACAATTTCATTCAATCGCGACGTGTGAGGCTATGCGAACGATAAGCAGAAAGATAGAGACAACCGTTCTGATGCGAAAGTGAGTGAGTAGCTTTCGTTCGTCATCGTGGCTAAGGCTGTTTTTATATGGCCCCCAATATTCCTTACCAATTTAAAACCTTGCCGCTCTAGTAATCAAATTTTTAATCAGATCTTTGTTTAATTCCGTACAGAAGTGATGATGAGTCTTCTGTATACCCAGTGGTGTAGGTTGGATATCGGTTGGGTGTTTTACGGATTCGCTTAAACATGTGAACTTGGCTTTATAGAACTTAATAAATTCGAGTTGATTTACAATTATTTGTTATTTTTAACTGTTTATTTTCATTAACGTTATTGTTTATTTGATGTTAAAATATCAAAACATTACCCTCACCGTTGGTGCGAGTTGTAGCAAATATATATCAAAAGCAGCGGCATATATTTGAAGTAAAGTGTTCACACTAGTTTAATTTTTCAGCTGAAAAATAAAAATATTTGGTTTTCCGATTATAACGAGCAATTAATTGACACTTTTTGTGAAATATTTGAAATCTGAACGTAGCTTTAAAAACGTGGTTTTATTCAAATAAAAAGGGTTTCATAAAAATTCCATCAATTTTTTCTGAAATGGGTTTTGCTATTTTTCACCAATCCTGTGTTTCAATAGCGCAAGATTTTAATAGTGCACGTTTTTGTTTACCTTTTAAATGTTATATAGATTCAAAGTAATGCTTAAACCTGCATTCAATTTTATAATTTTGTTTTTAAATCCCCGTGTGTTGAGACAAAAAAGTTCACAAGCTACATTCTCAAGAATGCTTTTACTTAACTTGAACAAATTTATGGACTTCGCAAATTTATCGCTTCGAAAAAAGTAAAAGTTGTATCTTTGGAAGGAGGGAGAAATTTGATACCTTCTTTAACCGCCAAACATTTTTTACCATAAACGTACTCGGAACTTTATGACATACGACCATCATTTGTGTTGTTTACAGCGACTTGAAAAAATCAATTAGGCAAAAAATGGTGCGATAATTTTTCACAACTTTCGACGTGGATTATCATGACAAGAGTGCATCGATGAACTTAAATCTTTGTATGGTGATGAAGCAATATCCTATAGCACTGTAACTATAGCACTCTCACAGACGACAGTCGTCCAAAAACGGACGTTGTGCCAGAGAACATTGGTGCCGTGCGTGAACTGATAATGCAAAATCGTCATGTACATACCGTGAGATAGAGGCATTCTTCTTTCACCAGCATACATTCGATATTGCATGAACACCTATCCCAAAAAAAGGTTTGTTCTCGTTGGATCCCGCACAATTTGACATTCGCTCAAAAAAGACTCGAAATTTTGAAAAATACGATCGCCGTGCTTCAAAAGACGTTTATAAAATCGTCACAGGTGACGAATCATGGATTTATGTGTATGACCCCGAACAAAACAGCAATCGACCGTGTGGGTCTTCGAAGACGCCAAATCCAACCAAAGTTGTTCGTGATAGAAGCACTTCGAAGCAAATGGTCGCCTGGTCATGTGGCGACTGTTCCGCTTGGGCAACGGAGGAGGTCAATTCTGAGTACACCACAATTTGTTTGCCTGAAGTCTTCGAAAAACGAACAAGAGAAGACGAATCATTGTGCACCATGACAATGGGAGCTCTCACACACCGGCTGAAACCAGCGCCTTTTTGACCGGCCAAAACGTCGAATTGATGGGTAATCCGCCGTACAGCCCTGACTTGGCACCCAATGACTTCTTTTCATTCGCGCACATCAAGAAAAAAATGCGGGGCCTACGATTTTCATCGCCAGAAGCGTTCAAAAATCATGTTTTGGAGATGTTTCAATCGGTGTGGAAAAAGTGTTTCGACAATTGGTTTGAGCGCATGCAAAAGTGTATAAATCATGCTGGAGAATACTTTGATAAACAATAAAACCATTTTTGATGATTAATATTCGCATTTTCATTATAAGGTCAGAAATATATAAAGCAGCCCTCGTATCTCATTTAAAAGAAAACTAACTATAATTTACAGTGTCTCTACAGTTAGAGTACATACAAATTAAAATTAAATTAAATATCCAAATAGCGAAAGTCGCATTTTTAGACATTTTTGATATGTACTTAATTGTATTTATTTATTTACATATTTATTACAAATAAAATTGTAATAAACTAAGTTAAAGGGCAATAGCATCGATGGATATCGGGCGAATATGTACGAGTACTTAAATTTGTTATATTTGAATTCTGAAACTCTAAATATCAAATTTGGTTCCAGTCGGATGAAAAATAATAAATAAGGCGCTTAGTCCTCTTAATAGCAGAGTGGTTTAGGGTATCTCATAGTCGGCCACGCCCGACTTTAACATTTTTTCAGTTCTTTTTATCTGCATTCATGCTATTCACTGGGAATGTTTCCTGAATTTTACGAGCTTCTCGGTACAAATTCAAATATACGAGTAATTATTAATTTTCAAAAGATTACAAAACTTCGTACATTATTTACAGATTATGATTTCACGGCATCTCCTTTTATCTCAATTTGTACAATCGTACAATTCGATTTTGTTGGAATTCAAAAATACTGCATCGTATGTCTGTGGGTAAAGGTGAAATGATATTCATCAGTTGTCGTGGCTTGAACTGCGCACTCGGCTTTGTGTGGACGAATGATAAATGAGAGTTGAACGCTGTGTGTGTATGCGTGTCTGTGTGTGCGGCGATCTGCTTTGAATGACAATAAGCATGACAATCTCAATGACAATGTTGTTATTATTTTCCACTTTATTATTGTCATCTCTCTATATTACGCCTTTTAGTCGTCATCACACCGCTGCAGGCAGCATTGAAAGTTTGAGAGGGAGAAAGAGATTGTATCTGATTCATAGACATTTATGAAGATGTACGTACAGCAGTATGGGAGTTTCATGCATGTATGTACATGTTATAGTCGTAATTTCATCCGACATATACTGGTACTCGTATACGGTTGATGTCGAAAAACGGTAGTGTTGAATGGGGAATGAAAGAGGTACAAAAAGGGTGATAAATGCTGTAATGACCGCAGATTTAAATTACGTTTACACAATACAACACTTTGTACAAATATTTGACTTTGACAAATTGTTTTCATTTAGACGTGACTTCGAGTGTAGCCGACAGCAGACACTGCCACAATGATAGCGTTGCTGACATTGTGACACTGGCAGACATAAGTATGTATACCCAGGCGAACTACGTATGTTTTCTTAACCAAATGTTGGTGGTCAAATCTACGTTTACAGGTTTAGAATTACTTACTTGCTTTTAATTCTATCTGGAATATGTCTTCGTCGTTTTGTAGTAGAGTCAACCCATGCGAACTTCTGTAATACGTTTTGAAGTAGATTACAATTAAAAACGTGAGTTACCAGAGAAGATAATTGTTAGCCAAATTTTAAATGAATACGATTCGTCCACCCGTTGAATAACATTTACATGGAAATACTACTAAAGGCACGATCTTTAGCTTGGGATAAATTAAACTATAACAAGATGAGCCGTCCTATAAAGGCAAAACGTGCGTCTCCAGACGGTGCCTTAGCTTTGCTGACTTTTTTTTACTTCCCCATATGACAAACAACCTGAACTAATTAGCTTGTGGAGTAATTCACTCTCTCAAAAATAAGTCAAAACTATACCTTCCACAGTCAAAGGGCAACTTATAGCTAAAAAATGGTACGTTTATGGGCCCGTTCGACCTATGCGTCAAACACGATTCGTAGCAAAATTTGCATTAATTTAAGTACCCACATTTCCATAATCACGATTGATCGCTAGTTCAGACCATGCGGGCCGTTTTCTGGCCCACATGAACCAAACGCCTAAAAGCTATGGCCCTTATTGAGATTTTAAGTGCGCCTCAGCCAACGGTACCTATTTTAGCCACTTATGGCCCACAAAAAAGTATTATTTGCAAAGCAAAAGCCACAGTGGGGGGCCTTTATGCCCTTAAAGGGAATTTTTTTCCCCTCAGCCGATTTCGCCCATTTACATTCCCAAGCAGCTTATGACCATAAGTCATCATCATGCAAAATTGCAGGATCCTAGGTTTCGTTCCGTTCTGCTATCGTTTGACAAGCAAACGGACGAACACAGATAGATCGTCTTCGAATTTTATGACGATCATGAATATACAGTGGGTAACAGCTTATTTCGTGCAGCAGAACAGCAGTTAAATCAAAAGTAGAACGAATATCGCCACGGTGTTTTATTCAGAAAAAAATAACAAATACAGCCTAAAAAAAACAAAAAAATATTTAATCAGCCCGCAAGAGCGAGAATGAATGCTACACCAGGTATTTTTGGGTTAAAGCTTATTTCGTGCACTCGCATTTGTGTTCATATTTCACACTCCTAAACATAGAGGATCTACTTCATATAACAGGACTAACTTTTTATTCTGGTATTGAATTCGCAACTGATATTCTCAAATTCTAAGTAAATTTTGCTTTCGTTAGAGTCGGAACGTTGAGTTTAGAAAAAATGGATCGACGTACAACAATCGAGGAGCGCAAACTTGTTATAACGGCGTTTCAAGATAAAAAATCTCAGTGATGAATGGCTCTTATGGTAAATATCCACTGTTAAAGGTGTTTTAAGCGTTTTATAAATTAAATCGATTGCATGATAATGCACAGAGTGCACCAAACAAATTATTTTTCGAATCTGATGAGCGCTATATAGACCGAAAGGTGAAGTTTAACGCAAGGATGTTGACTTCACAGTTGGCTGTTGATTTTGACCAATATTGACTTGTAGTGCTCAGACAAGCCGCGTGCTACACAGCCACAATTTCAAAGGTCGAGTTGACCGTAAAATGATGCATAAGGAAATATACTTCAATTTCCTGAAAGAAATGTGTGTGATGTCCACATCTTGTGACACCACCGACACAGTCCCCAGAAATTTGTGTGCATTGTTGGAGTAAACATGCGCATGCAAAACATATCTACGATAATAAAGAAGGGCTAAGCAAATTGGGCCAGAAACCTCTTAAAAGCTTGTGGATTCTGCACAAAAATGGCTTTAGGCTGTTTTCGATCAATAACGAATCCATGCAAAATATTAATATAATAACTTTGAAAATTAGCTGTTTAGATATATACTTATACGACATATACGAGTGCATATTTTGACTTTTTTTTAAATAAATATATGCTATACTACGATAGACATTACTCGTATAGCCTGCAAAAAATGTATTTACAGTTGCTGGATATTGTGCATAGTCTCTGAAGTCTTAACGATTTAATAACGCACAGCACGGAATAAGCTGTGATCCACTGTGTATATACTGAATAGGGTCTCTGATCAATATATCTTCGGTCGAATAATAATGCATAATGTTAACTTAAATAAAAATCCATATTTATCCTGAAAACAAACAAAAAAAATCTGTGTAATGTCAATCTTAGCCTAAATATTGTTGTCTTACATACATTTTATTACTACGAACTTATCGAATGCTAATGTTTGCCACGGTAAACATTTGCAGATATATTTATGGTTTTCTCTTGATTTAACATGATTTATAAGTTTTTAAAAATCGCCATTTTTGGCGTTTTTACTCTGAACTGTCGTCAATCGTCATTTGCTCAAATTTTAGTTTAAAAATCGTCAACGTTGGCAGCCCTGCTGAACTCAAGTCAATGCACTGTCCTCAACCACAGTTAATTGACGAACGCATTCTGGAGTGTAAAGAAAAAATAACCAATTTAGAATGAAGTGGCACCCTAAAAATCATATGGGTCTCTGGACATTCTAAAATTGACGGCCTGACGAACTTTCAGAAAAAGGGACAGCTAAACAGGCAGTTGATACGGGAAACGCTTTTTCTTCTCAAGCAAAAAGAACTGAAATTAAATCTTAGCTCCGGCCGTTAAAAAACGCCACGGAACGGCACGGCGGGCGGAAAATTCACCCTAATGAAAGAAGAAAAAAAAGTAATTAAGTCTTAAAAAAAACTGAACATAGATGATGGGCGTTCTGACCGGCCACTCACCACTTGAGGCACATCTCTTCCGCATTAGAAGATTGGGATCAGACATATGCGAAGAGGACATTGAAACGATAAAGCACTTTATCGTTGCCCACCTTTCAAGGGATCGAACCAGAACGCACCAGCCGTGAACTGGCTTATGTGTATACCGGTAGGTTATGGGATACGTTTATTTCAAACCAACCAGCTCGAGCCTTCCCTTATATCGGAGATGGTATTATTTTATTTTTTGTTCTTATAGACCCAAGGTGGACAAGTGTATCTATATTTAACACAATGTGTTAAAGGAGCGAATATACCAGATAGGTATATTCGCTCCTAACATAGCTCGAGTTGGAATTTGTGTGTATATTTTGTAATATTTGTATGCATATTTTTACTTGTTCTTTCGATCTTAAAATGTTTATTTCGATTTAATTGCAAGATTTAGTGTAATCCCTGATGATTACACTACGTCGCACAAAAACCTTTTACCTAATTATAGTTTTTTCTTCTTCTTCGATTAAGACGATTCCAAGAATTATGCCTGACACTGTATACATGAGTATCGTATTATACATTATCAAGAGCGTAATAGTGATATGTAGATACATACATATTGTATGTATAGAGTTCGTAGAGAAAGAAAGAGAGAGAGAGAGAGAGAGAGAGAGAGAGAGAGTGCTGAGAGGTCCAGATATTACAAATTAACAGTCCATAATCTACATAAATTGATGCATAGTCATTGGTTGATATTAAAAAAAACAACACACGACCGTCTGCCTATTCCTGTGAACCGTCGTCGCTATCTCTTCCTTTGGTATCTATTTAACGGTAAATTGGTGAATCAAGAGAATGCCTTCAATTGGCACGCCCGAGCATTTAGCGTTCGATGTTCAATGAATTCAATTGAGCAGAGCGGACGGTGAGCAGTTGCTGTAATTTATCATTTGTTCTCGCAGCGAGAAGATGGATGATGATTTGCCTCTTTTTTCCCAGTCGAAGCACGTCAAATCAATTTCACATTCCGTCCGTATTCGTAGATGGAATGCTCCACTTGCATTTAAAGAACCATTAGTATGAAAAACTTTATGTTGTTACAACCTGTCTCGATTCCCATCATCACTGTGAACATCGTCCATCCGTAGTAGGTATAGGACTTGCACAAGGACTAAGTGGCGAGAGTCTGGCTGTTGTTGGACGAAGGACGAATTCAATTAAAATGCTATAAAACACTAAACCAGCTCATTGCGAAGAAGTGGAGTAGATAATGGGAAGAAACGTTTATTGCGGAAACATCTGTTATCCTTGTGTGGATTGTAGATTTTAACTCGAGAAAGTTAAACATTGTTGTTAATTTATATAGATACGTACATACATACATAATATATCTGTAGATTGGGAAAAGTTTCGATGTCTTGGAAATTAAAAAATATTCTATATTTTGGCGTTTTTTTCGCGACTTGAACAGTTTTTGAGTTAAACATTATTTTTGTTCATTGTAAGATCGTCCAAAATTGTTCAGCCGGTGTAAGAACAACCAATGACAGACTGAACCGGCTTTATACTTTAGCCATTACGCTGAATCTGTTTCGATTGAATTGAATGTTTTCACTATATTCTATATAAGAAATACATACCGTTTAATCAAACACCCGATTAACAAAATTAAAGAACACCTCTGCCCTGCAATAGTTTAATGGATATATGCACAATTTTGAAGTCATTTGAAAAGCCTTTCCAACTACATCTTTTTTTTAGTTACTGGTATGTTGTCAAGTATGAGATATGTTAAATTGTTTATACAAAACTTGGGGTCCCTTCACCAGGGAAATGTGGATCGTCGCCATCTTTTTTCTTCACCTCTTCTTAAATTACACAGCACAACATTTTTCAGGTAATTGATTCGGGACTCAATTCTGATAATTGTTTGTGAAAGAAGCCCGAAAAAGAAGAACTTTGGTCAAGGTACCTCAAATAATAATTTAAAGTTAGTAAGTATCGTTTAGGGGAATTTGTCACGTTTTAGGCTCTTTTGTTTGTCATAACTCGAAAACCACTTGTCCGAATAAGCTGAAACAAATTTAAAAAAAATAATTACAATTCCTTTTTGATGTACCTTGACCAAACGAATGATGCAGAAGTACTTCTTTTTGGGGCTACTTTCACAAACAATTATCAGAATTGAGTCCCGAAATCATGTGTTGTGTTATGTGCTCTACACACTGATACTTTTATAATCCCCACCATAGGATGGAGTGTATATTTCTATACATGAGTTTGTCATTTCCTTCGTAACATCTTGAAATAACGGGGTTTCCAATAGAGACATAACAATTTCGTATCTTTATGCTAACGCACCCTTACACATTTTTAATGGAGAACGCTATCGTGCCATGTTAGAAAATTATTTTTGGCCAGAATTGGATGAGCTTGACATCGCCGATATGTGGTTTCAACAAGACGGTGCCACTAGCCACACAGCACGCGTTACAATCGATTTACTGAAAGGCAAATTCGGTGAACATGTTATCTCGAGAAATGGTCCGGTCGAACGCCACGTCGTTCATGCGATTTAACGCCGTTGGATTTCTTTTTATGGGCCCACATCATGTCATTGGTAAATACCAAAAAGCCAATAACATTAGACGGGCTCAGAGACAACATCAAACGCAAAATGGCCAACGTTCCGGTCGAAATGTTTGCAAGAGTGATGGAAAATTGGGTCCAAAGTATAGAGCGCTGTACCCGGGCTCGTGGTTGGAATATGGCCGAAATCGATTTTCATTCTTAGAATCTAACATTTCCACTACACCTGCAATAAATATGAACTCTATATCTTAAATATTCTGTTTTATAAATAAATTGTTATGTCCATAATGGAAAACGCTGTACTAATCAGGGTCCCTATAAAATAAATATGATTCATCATCTTAAAACTCTTAGACGATATTATCATGTTCTTTTGTCTGTGTACACATTGATATCAAGAAACAGTGAAATTCTCACTTCGATCTTGGGCGTACTTCCTATAGTTTGTAATCCCAAGGATCTTCGCACCATTCTCTAGTTGGTCTCTCCGCCGGATCGCGGTCCTGCCTGTGTGCGCATTCCGTGGTAGTTATCGTGTCATTGCGTTTGTTTCCATTCCACCAAGTCAGCGCAATCGCTGTATTTTGATACGTTTAACTACATTCATGTTGGGATACATCTCATGCAGTTCTCAGTTCTTTCGACGCATGTACTTTCCGCCCGCGTAAAGGATTTTTCTCCAAAGACTGTCAATACACTTTCATCACCTATTGATAGAACTCATGTTCACCGCCATATAGAAGCTCTGGTAGTGTGATATAAATTCCTCTAGAACTCCGGCGCATATTTAGCAGTTGCCAGCATCAGTTTAGTCATGCCCTCATTTACCAACAGACGGATCTAAGTCGACTTTAATTCAATCTTTGAATTAATCTTCATCTCGCTCTGTTCAGCCGCCCATGTCAACGACGTCTGCACACACGAGAATGATGTGACCCTTAGTGTTAATTGGACTCGTTCTATTAACTTAAGCTGTGTTCTTTGCTCCAGTTTGCTCCGCTTTTGGTGACCAATTTCTTCTACGGCGGCTTTTGTTATGAAGTCCAGATTGTGTTGCCCCTACGCGCTGATGCCATAGGGAGGAGGGGTTTTTGCAAGCAGCAGTTGAGATAGCTTCGTGGAGTATGCTACCGCTGTCTTTTGTGAGTGCAGCTTTCCCTTGTTGTTGGTACGTTCAACTTTTGCAGCACTTAATCTAATGCGTACCTTTGCTGCTATCGTACAAGGAAGTAGTCCAAATCGATGGTTGCTGCTTTGAAAATTCGTACGTCCAACACGCCGGAGCCAGTTTTACCGTTGTGGGACTAAAGTGTCATTTTCCCCCGCTTTTATACTTTTATAGCTATACTTTTTTATTGTGATACTATTTAAGCACCTTTTGGTCTTTTTGTGTCACTTTTTTATGTACTCGTATGTTGTACTTTTAGTGAAATGTAAAAACAGTTTACATATTTATTATTTATACACCATCTAGATGAAACTTCGTACTTACTAACTTGAGTCTCACACCATCATATTAAAAGAACAATGCAGAGAGATGGGCACGATACAATTCTTACTGGTTCCTACCGATCAAGCCGGCTCCGAATGCTTTGTATAGAGACGTTTTTACATGGCTTAGAAGTTTTTACATGGCGTTAAGTCGCCGGCGTTCACGAGGTGGAAACCCGCCTCTGAAATGTTATATGTTCTTATCCGGGATTGAACCTGTGTTTACTGGCATGGTAGTCTTGCACACTTCCATCACAACACGACGGTCTACGAAACTTCGTAAAACCACCCTACGGATTTCGATCTCGAAATACGACAAGTGTCATAAGGGTGTTTGTATTATATCGGGCTATAGACAAACCACATTTGAATTTAGAAAATGTCTCAATAAGCCTTGGTGTAACGTTTTTTCAGAATTCAAATCTTGCCATTGTAGAAGCCACATAAGATGCAAGATCTTTATCAAATTGTAAGGGATAGGTTACCAACCGTTTGTTCTTTGTGGTCCATGCCTCCATACCAGATTCCTTTCCAATTTGTACCTTTATTAAGAAAGCTATAAGGTGCGATTATAATTCCGAATAGTTTATAAAAACGGTTATATCATTTTGCTCTATTGTCATTTGAACCCAAGTTATCCAGGAAGTCGTCCCATGTTAAATCTTATCTTGCCCAAATTTCGTACAGACAAGTCAAGTTTAAATTTATTTATATAAACCCGTTTCTCAAATTCTTTCTTTCGCATGAGGGTACGTTTTATATAAGTACGAGTATGTATATCTTTATAGCCCACATATATTTATAAAAAATTATTATCTTAAAGCGCCATTCGTATAATTGAAAGAGATTTTGTCTGCCATCTCCAAACTTGAAGCTCGGGATTTAAAGTCCGAAAAACTTGACAATCGCATGCCAAGAAATTCTTTAAAACATTTTTTATTACTTCCACCTTACTCGGTAAGCAAGTTTTCTTGAAATAAACAATGAAACAAATTTTTGTGCCATTTTTTCAAAAAACGAATGCCACTTTTTTGTAAAACCCTTTGAAAAGTGTTAGCGGTAACACTGCTGGATGCATGCCGACCGTCAACCACACCATGGCCGATTTGGTTTCTCGTATTTCCATCAGGCGACAACCACGTAATCTTGTGGATATCGCATGCTTGAATCTGGTGCTATTTATAACCAGGTTTCTTGCAGAGGCGAAATCGATCATTCTCATTCCGTCGTAGAAGGTCTTACTATGGAGGCTGTACTTTCCGACGGTCGGACCGAAAATACTGTCCCTGATAACTTTGGCATTAAAATCCCCTTAAACGATTTGAATGTCATGGACAGCGGTCGTAGGTTTGTTCTAGGCTCTCATAAAAAGTATCTTTTGTCTCCTCGTCCTTATCTTCCGTCAGCACATGTACTCAAATTATAAAAAATGATTTAATGCGGACTGTGGCGTCAAGATGAGGTATTCGCATATTTAAAACAAATCCGCATCCGAATTTCGGCTTACTTTCATGAAAACTGTTATACATACATAAGTGAACTCTCACTTTTACCCGAGCTTGGAATGTCACGCCACATCAGTAATTTCAAGCAATGGATCATGTTCAAAGTAATGGATCATGTTGCCACATTATAAGTCACGCCACGTAACATCAAATTTTTAATAATAAAAAAGTTTAATTGGCGCCCGAGCGGAAGTAACGATATCCTTCAATAAAATTTAGAAAGTTTTGCGGTGGAGTTTGTGGACCACCTTACGTGGAAAGACTTCTACTTCCAGATCCCCAGTAGCTGATTTCGTATGCAAAAAAATACATACGTTTTCAATGCCGCGATGTTTTTTATAGTTTCTAAATTGAGAAAAAATAAGATAAGTTCAAAATTAAAAGAAGTTTTTAAATAAGAAATTAAAAGTGTAAAATTTAAATAGTGTAAAAGGAAAAAGGACTTCCCTTTCAATGTTAAAAAAAATATTGTAATATTTAATTCCAACTAAATAAAACAAAGGAAGTAAAAAGTTTCTTTTAGTTAGAGAAAATTGAAAAGAAGAGTTTAAAATATTCTGAATTTATTACGTTTTAAGTAAGGATCAAATTTAATAAAAAAAAGACCAGGTAAGATGGAAAACAAATGTTTAGGCCTGCAATTATAAGCTAACCCCCAAGGGAGGGACAGAATCAACCACAAAATCCTCGGCAGAACGCCCAACCAAAAAATCCCGATCAGAACAATAATCAGGTCATGGAACAATTGATTCGAAGAATTACGACACAGGTACTAAATGATGGGTGTCCTAGGATCATTCGGGATTTTATAAATCCCGGACATAAATTCCTCAATCAGCAAGAGGAACAGTATATCGCGAGACCTGAGGATAATCATTTGAATAATTTTTCAGACTTAGAGAAGTCGATCAGGGAATTTTACGGAGATCAGATCGAATTTAGCTCTTGGAAGTAGAGTGTGGAAAGATTACTTTCTTTTTGCTGTAATTTGAGGGGTACCACCAAGATATTTTAGTTTACTTATGTTGGTTAGAAATTAAATAACTGGGAATGCGGACGGTATTTTAGAATCATACAACATTCCATTGAATTGGAATGCGATTAAGTCATGCCTTGTACGGCATTGTGCAGGCAAACGGGATCTAAAGACATTGGAGCAATAGATCAACTCAAGTACGACAGACCCTATGTGAATTCTATCAGACCATTTTCTCTAATCTCTCGCTTATTTTGAAATGTTCCGGAAAGTGCAGGTGCGATAAATTATTTGGGTCAATGGTACAGAGATAAGGCTAAGAACGCTTTTATAAGCGACCTAAATCATGATATGGTCGTTTATTAGGAGTTACTCAACCAAGGGATCTCCCACACGCATTGTATCTTGCGGTATTACTGGAGAGCAAGGCGATATTTTCTCCTCACAGGAATCAGAAGAAACAACCACCTCAAGTTTTCCCAAGAAAACCCAATACTCATCCATTTTATCCAATTCATCCTCCGAGGTTACAACCCTATACTCGTACTAATCCAGGTTAACTTCAGAGGTTGCCACCAAATTTAATTCAGTTTCAACTTCAAACGAATCCTGTATCACCTCCAAAACCGTACGGATTTTATCAGGCTCAATGAGCCACACCAAAAATGTATTTTCCACAACAACAGCGTTTGCAACTACAGAATGCCACCGGGACTTCACAGTGGAATAATAAACAGAATGCTTTTCCCAAACCCGAATCAAGGGACGTTGACACTTCTATGAGATCGAGGCATTTATATTACACGAATCGTCAACAATTCTCCAAATTGCCTGAAAAAAGACAGTCGTATTTTACAAATCAGATCACGAAGAAAAAACGGACGAACAAATTAATTGGAGAGAGTATCAGAATGCTATTTCCTCATCTGATTCAGATACGGAACAGACTTTAGACGAGTATATGGATGAGGGTTCTAGACTTAATTTATCCGCTGATAATGTTGATGTTAATTTTTAATCTAGCTTACTCCCTACCTTACATTGAGGGCAAGACAGAAGGTGGGATGATAATACGACTTTTACTATAAGTAGATACTGGATCTATAAGTAGCAAAAATTTCATTAAATCGAGATTTGTAAAGAATTCAATTAGGAATGAAAGACCATTTAAGGCAAATTCAATTGCTGGACATGTAGACATATCGCATCATAAACATATCAAGTTAATTATATCAAACGATTTATCTCTCAATTTTTTTATTTTACCCTATTTAAAGACATTTGATGGAATAATCTTAAACGAGAGTTTAAAGGAATTATCCGCCATTATAGATACTAGAAATAATATACTTATTTATTTAAAGAATGGTGTTAAGGTGAAACTGAGACAAAAACTATGTCCTGCTTTGAACTCTATAGAGACAAGATCAGGGCATATGACTCCGTCTCAGAAAAAAAACATGTTAGAATTGACACGAAAATATGCGTCATTATTTTCGGAACCGGGTGAGAAATTGGAATTGAAATCGTATCAGTATCGTATGACAATGAGACCTTTTATTAAGGATGAAATTAAAAAACTTTTATCCGACACTTCCCGACAGATATCCTATCCCAGAAATCAATGTGTTAATATCTCAATTAGGAGAGAACATGTTGTTCTCAATAGTGGACCTTAAAAGTGGCTTCCACCAAATCCCTTTAAAAGAGACTGATATTGGAAAAACTGCGTTTTCGATAAATAATGGGAAATATGAGTTCGCCTACCGTGCGGACCAAAAATTGCTCCGTCGATTTTCAAAGGGCATTAGACGATAAACTTCGTGATCATATTGGGAGAATATGTTTCGTTTACATTGATGACATCCTAATTTTTAATAAGAATGAGGAGCCACATATGGAAAATATTGATACAATATTTTCCACTCTGGAGAATGCGAAAGGTCCAATTGGACAAATGTAAATTTTCTTAAGCCTAGTCTTGATTTCCTTGGTTTCGTTATCTCTTCTGATGGAATCAGAACAAACTATTCGGAAGTTTCCTATACCGCAGAGTTTGAGAGAGCTGCGATCTTTTCTCGGAATATCGGGTTTCTACAGACGTTTCATTAAAGACTATGATATAACTTAGCGAGACCATTCACGTCGTATTTAAGGGAGAAAAATGGTTGCACTGCGAAGCTACTGTCGTCATTTGACGACAGAAGCTTCGAGTGTGGCACTCGGTACTGTACTAGAACAATCAGGGAGGCCTATTACCTTTCTATCCAGATCCTTAAGTGAAACGGAGGAAAAGTACGCCACGAATGAGAGGGAAATGTTGGCAATGGCACTTGGTATATGGTACGGCCAAAAGTGATCATCTTCACTGATCACCAACCCCTTGCTTAATAAGAATAATAAGGCCAGGTTACGAAAGTGGAAATGTTGACTGGATAAATATGACTATGAACTGCGGTATAAACCGGGAAAATCTAACGTTGTGGGCGATGCATTATCTAGAATTCCAACAGTAGAAGTAAATACATTTACTGCCACTTGTCATAGCGATGAAAGCTCATCACATATTTTTATTTATTTTACCGACCACCATATCACTGAGAGAATGCCTCCGTTTAGGCAGATTGGGTACGATCTTCATGATCCAATGAGAGAGAGAGAGAGAGAGAGAGAGAGAGTTCCAGTGGTACAAGAGAGAGCCAGTATCCAGCATAGCGTGCTTGGGGAACATCCACCTCATCCAAAGATTCCACGCCCGCCGATGGATCGATTTCTGTCTTAACTTCTTCTTGATTGGTACTGGGTTGACTTCTCCAGCAAAATCCTCAGATATCAAAATGTTGGAAAAGTGTTCCCATCCCGTGCTTAGTACACATGCGAGCTTTCTATGTCTATACATGAGTTTGTACCATTAATTTGACTCTCAGGGACTCTCAACTTACGCAATTTCATTTTTCGTTTTGTTCTTCAAGCCGCCTGATATCTCTCCTATGCAGCCATTGTTGCTATACCTGCAGCGTTGCGTTTTGAGCAGCATTATTTGCTTGTGTAGCTTTTTTACACTTGCGTCGTAGCGCAGGTCCTGTGGGAGCAGTGTTCGGTACCGAACTTTTTCTTTGGCTGCTGTCAATCAGTGGCAATTATATTTCCACTGTGCAGCGGAGTTATTTTTCATAGCAATTGGGATTGTTAGGTGAAGAACTCATTTTAGTTATGTCTGTTGAGTCCACAGCTTTGCGATGTCTAACTTTCTCTGTGCATCGAAATGTACGAGTTTCGCTACACTTATTCTGGTGCGTACATTCGTTGCTGCTGGGTAATGATCCGAATCTATATTTGCAACTCGAATCGCTCGAACATCTAATGAACTGGTAACGTGCCTTCCGTCTGTTTGATCTGTTTGATTTACCGTTTCACGATCTGAGGACAACCCAATATCCATGTGGATGGCTAAGTGTTTTAATCTGTAGCTTGTTTCTGCTAGTAAATCGGTAACTTACCGATTAATGTGACGTCACACCGACTAGATTGAAAGTTACCTACTTCGGGATATTTGCTGTTTCTGTACGTTGATATCGGTAAAAATTCAATCTGTGATGGAAAGAAACACAAATCGGAAAGAAACGGTAAGAATTGAAACAGATGACAAGCAGTTTTTTATTTTCATTTGTTTTCATGTACAAATATCTTGTTTTTAAACACTGCAATATTAATATAACTTATTTATTTAAACGACATAACTATTACTTACCTTCTCACTCATTTTGTTAAAAATATGCAAACAAATAAAAAACGAGCAATTAACTAAGCTACATTGTACATTGCAAGTAAACAAAAATTTGCACTCGGTTTATTTTGCATTGCCATGCCGATTTCGTTGAAACCAGTTCATAAATTGTCGTAAATTTCAACACACTGTCATCTTAAATGTCATCAATTAAAACATATTGTTTTAATAAAATATTTATTTGTATAAAATTGCATAATTAGGATGACTGCTGCGAAAACAGCCTAGCAAGTATTGCTTAGACAACAGAAAATTGTGTCTGCGCACGGTAAGGACCTTCGTCTCCTCATGTAGATGGTCCTCAGAAGACATAAGAAGACACCCTTTTGATGTTCCGAGGGCGGCATTCTGGCAAGTCTGAATTTTCTTCCACTGCATCGTTCTCACGTTCGCCGACCAAGCAGGTGCTGCGTAGTTTGCTGCAGACCGACCTATCGCTTTGTAAGAGGTCAACAAGGTTTCTTTGTCGGCTCCCCAAGTACTGCCGGCAAGTGACTTGAGGACCTTGTTCCTACTTTTGAGTTTATCGCAGATAGCTGTAGCATGTGCAGAGGATCTAAAAAGGCTGTCCAATGCGACTCCAAGGATTTTGGGGTAGTTGGTGGTCGGGATGTTGACGTCATCAACTTTCACATTTAGTGACAACCGCACCTCTGCGGTCCAAGCAGTAAACAGTGTGGCTGATGATTTGGAGGCGGATATTTTCATATTCCTCGCAGTGAAGAAACGTGCTAAGTCAGTGAGGTAACAGTTGATTTTCTCACAAATGTCATCCACTTTAGGTCCTGACGTCAGAATTGTGCAATCGTCAGCGTACGACACAATTTCAACGCCGTCTGGTGGTGCAGGAAGTTTAGAGAGGTAGAAGTTAAACAGAGCCGGGGATAAAACTCCACCCTAGGGAACTCCTTGTTTAACTCTACGGGGCTTCGACTTTCTGTCCCTCAATTCTACATATGACTGGCGCCCACACATATAGTTTACGACCCAACGTTTCAAACTGGGCGGAAGGGACGTTTCTTCAATGTCCTCGAACAGAGTGGCATGATTGACCGTGTCGAAGGCTTTTGTAAGGTCAAGAACCACGCAACCATAGTATTCGCAACCATAGTATTGTTTACTGAATTTAATTTTGACAATAGTATGATTGCCGCAATATTAATTTGTTGAAATGTAGCAAAAGTATTATTGCCAAATTTAAAAAATGAAAATATGGTTATAGCAACAATATAAATATGTTTGATGCGACAAAAGTATTGTGTTTTGCATTTTATGTTAACAATAATATGATTACGGCAATCATACTGTATTTTAGAACAAATGTTATTGGTACGGATCTAATGCAATAATAGTACTTTTTTTATCGAAATTAAAATTTTTTTAACAAGCTGCTTTGGCTTTGTTTAACTGAAATATTTTTAATAAAAACGCTTACGTTTATTTAAACTTATTTTTTCTACTGTGAAATAAATCACTCTTATTATTTTGAATTTAATGTATTTTTGAATAATTTTCATTATTCAAATCTATTGTTGACAACTTAGACCAATTCTAATAAATAATATTGGGGATCACAGTATCATTGTATGTGATAATACTATGGTTGTAGGGATCATAACATGGTTGCGTGTGAATCATACTATGGTTGTGAGGATCATACTATGGTTGTGAGGATCATATTATGGTTGTATGTGAAACATACTATGGTTGTGGAGATCATAGTATGGTTGAGTGTGAATCATACTATGGTTGTGGGGATCATAGTATGGTTATGTGTGAATCATACTATTGTTTTGAGGATCATAGTATGGTTGTATTTGAATCATACTATTGTTGTGAGGATCATAATATTGTTGTACCACAACCATATACCCAACAATAGAATTATCCTCTTCGAATATTGTCACCACAACCACACTTTTTGTCTGCGTGTGAGTGTATGTTTTAGTGCTTAACAGTTAAAGGTGTCCTTTATGAAAGTGTTTTGGATATAAATCCTACTTTGTGTGGAGTAAAATTAAGGTGGGCCGGATTGGGTTCACTATTTGCGTAGATTGTTTGGATTGTTATCTATGTCATGGTTTAATATAGGCTGCTAGTTTTTGCAAACTTTTTATTTTTTTCGTTTTTAGTTTCAATGGCTGAATCTAAACGCACCCTTTTTTAATAGGGCTCAGTGAACCAGTGCCATCAAACAAATTTTTATCGGTTGAAAATCATGTATTTTTTAACATCACTGATCGCTCGATATATAGCGAATAACAATACCGACAAATTCAAAAAACAATTAAGAAACTTTATTAGCCAACTTGTACAAAAATGGAAGGAAAGTCATAGAGTTTTGGCAGCATTGAAAAAGCGAAATAAGATGTGGTTGGCCAACGTAATAACCTTTTTCAGAGTGCACAAGTAAGACTCAATAAAAACAGTTGCATCACTTGCCAATGGAACACCGAACACAGAGTTAATGATAGCGGCGAACGTGAGTCTTTACAAGGCAGAAATAAAGAAGCGCTTCACACGTTGCTACAAAGTTATGTTCCGAACCTTCATTATTTTTGCAGAAAAAAAGAAATAATTAAATGTTTAAACAATAAAATAGTTTTAAATTTTAAAGTTTAATCTATTTTTAGCCCGAACGAATGTTAAACTTTAAATATGTCAACTATAAAATATGAAAAAAGTTGCAACTTTCACAAAAATAAATTTCAATACGAGTATGTATATTTAAAAACAAATTTATTTACCTTTTCAGCTTATTCTGTTTCCAACTGAAAAAAATATTGGACACTGAAAAAGAAAATGGTTTCCTAAGCGCAATAAAGAAAACGCCAAGTCCCTTACCAGCATCGTTGAACTTTAATACCCCCCTTGAGAAGATTGCATTTGTGGAAATTTGATCCGGTTAGATAGAAAGGCAATTGTCTTTTTATGCTAACTTCAAGGCATAAACTATTCTACAGACATTCTAGGCTAAAGAAACCAATCTCTAAAGTGCAAAAATACTGAGAAAGTCGCAATTGGGTCGAGTTTGGAACTTCTTTCTGTCGAAGCCTTGATTACTTAGACTGGATAGCAAAAAAGCTGTAGAAAATTCATTTGTTATCCAAAAGTGTGGGTTACAGACTCTTTTCAAGTTTTAATAAATTAGGCGAGGTACATGAACATCGGTAGCAAATTATTTCTTTTAGTTTTTTTTTCTTGCAGAGTCTAATGAAAAATTTAACCTTTTTCTTCATAGATGACAGATCTACAGCGTTTATGCTATCCAATTTTAGTTTTCAGCGATTTGTAAAAAACAGCACTATTATTTAAGAAACAACAGACGGGATAATGGGTGTAGCAAAAACGGATACATTACATACCAAAAATGTGTACCACGTTGTCCATCACTGACGAGCCCATGTGAGAGTGAGTGCACCTGACGTAGCACATCCACAACAACAATGTTGTGCCGTATTTGGGCTATTACGTTGGTCATGTCCACGCCCCTTTTCCCGCACTGTACTACGCCACAAACACACACTTGCACATTAAAAGCGATACAATCAATTAAATAAATTTGTCTACAACCAAACAGCGGGCGGGGTAGAATATGTGTGTTTTTAAACAAAATTAAATTTATTCAAAGCACGTTCGTATTCGTTACGTATCCGTCCACGGCCATCCGAGCACAATTGCCGTGGCAGCGGCAGTGGCATCATCTCTGATTGGCTGTAAGTGCGCATCTGCTGGAACATTCAGCGCTTGCCTGTTGGAGGGTTGAGGGGGTTTTGTGATTATGTATTTTTTTGTACACAGACGTACAATTGGCTGCATGTGTGTGTGTATCATTTCTATAGATACTTGGAAGATGTAAGCTTTTGAACTAAGAACGATTTGGAAGTGGAATGAAACGAAACGAAAGAAAAAGGAGCTAAAACATCTGTTTGTAGGAGTATTGGATGCGCTAGTCACAAATACAAATGCATTGCTAAAACTTTGTTTTTTTTTCTTCTGGTTGGAACATTTTTTCAAATATATTTATTTAGATCTATAGTAATTAGTTCATAAATATAGATTGGAATAATCTTAACACAACTGTCGCATGAAAAACGTTAGAGATCGATCAAAAATTCCATTACAATATTAGAGTTTTTGTTACCATAAACAAATATTCAATATTTAAATTTGTGGGATTCATTGTAAATAGCACTATCGATAGATTCTATTTGTCGTCAATATCGATAGAGCTTTTTCACTATCGATTGTAACTCAGAAGCCAAAGACGATGAATTTTACAAAATGGACGAAATGGGCTTAAACGAGAATTTGAGAAACTCAATAATCATTTTAGGAAACCTTTTTATTTTGTATTTAACGTTTGCAAATTAAGTGATTTTTGTATTTTAATTATGCCTTTTTTTTTGTTCTTGTGATTGTGATCAAACAAAAGTTGATAAATAAACCGAGAATTTGTGCGTTACTCAGTCCTATTATTATATGATATTGCAAAGAAGAAGCTTATCGCCTATCTCCTATAATTTATGTTCTTTTGGCAAAAACGCCAGCACTTCCCTGAATTTGTGCAAATACTAACAAATAACGCTTGTCTCACAGCAAGTATTCTAAAAATAAGTTGTTGCAACCTATTTAATACGAAAGGCCCAAGCAAATAGAAATCCTGTGTATTTTTCCATTCTTGAGTTTATGTCAATATAAGTCCATGTAGTATTTATATTGAAGTACACACATCGGAAACTTGTTTTGCCGTAACAAAGCAAAAAAATGCAAAAAGATACCCAACTTTCAATTTCTTACCAATTTCTTTGGCTTTGACAACTTAATTTAAATATTTTTATACGTATTCCAAAATTAGTTACATCGTCTAAAAGAAAAATATAAAGAAAGAATGTAAATGGTAACAAATTGTGTGTTCTAAGCTTGAAGAACGCTTTCTATGCGCTTTGCAAAAACTGAAGAAGATTTGTGTGCCAAAAAAGCTGGGGAATTCTATCTGCTTGGGCCTTCAGTCTCAAATAAGGGCTGTCGAATAGATTATTAAAAAATTCGAATCGGGTTGACCCGTTTACGTAGTTGGGCTTAACATATTTAAATTCCAGTTTTTAAAAACTCCACGTTTTTAAAAACTCCCACAAAATGATACCTTCCATTTGTGGTAATGTTGATCATAAGGTCAAAGATTGTGGTTGTTTCCTTAAAACCGCTAGCTATGATTTTCTTTTAGGTTATAGAGATACCCAAAAGGTTTTAAGCTGCTTTTGAATTTGCCGATTGGAAAACTCGTTTGTGTATTCACAAATATCGCGTGACATTTTGGACGTGCTTAACACCGATTGGAAAATTTATAGTCCATAAATTGTTTTAATATAGCCCCACACAAAGATCCCTCCCGAGTTAGGGTTCTGGCTTTGTAGATGTCATATATTAAATCTGATTGTGCTAAAATTTATTATAGTACGGAGTAACCGACGTTTAACCGATTCCACTGAAGCTTGAAAATATTAGTCACACTTTTTAAATGACTTACATAATAAGTACTATTTGATTGGAAATGCTGGATACACTTATGCTATGCTGGGTACACCTATGCTAAATAAGCTAAAGTCGGGCAAGTCGAATATTAGATACCCTACACCACTCTGTTATTCAGAACACTCCGCACTTGCTTGTACTAAATATGCACACTGCGCTTCACTTGAATAGGTGCAGTGTTTTGGCAGTCGATTTAAGGTTGCTGCTCTCAAGATAATTCATGGAGAGGATTACGTTGTACTTTTTATTAAAAGTTTGACAACTAACAAAAAATGAGCTACATAACAGAAAAAGTAGAAAAAGTTCCATTAACAATCCCAAACAGTTTTCGACCATAAGTCAACATCCAAAATTTAAAAATATCTTAGGTTAATTAGTTTGACCGCCAACCAGCTTCCATCAGACTGGCGGACATGGCTAGACCGTTCTAGAAAGTTAGGAGATCAAAAATATATATACTTCATATGGTCTCCGATAAATATTTCGTGATGTTGCAAACGGAATGATAAGTTTAGTATATATAAGTCTATTCAAATTCTAACAGATCTGACGCTTAAATGTCACAAATGGTCGCTTAAAAAAACCACAGCAAATATTTTAAAATTGCGATAGTTTGAACAGCCTAATAAATAATTTTGGGGATCATACTATGGTTGAGTGGAATCATACTATGGTTTGGTATGGATCATAACATGGTTGCGTATGAATCATACTATGGTTGTAAGGATCAAACTATGGTTGCATCTGTAAGATACTATGGTTGTAAGTAAGGATCATAGTATGGTTGTGTGGGAATGGGATCATAATATTGTTGTTTTCCAACCATATACCCAACAACAGTCTGATCCTCTTCGAATATTGACACTCCAACCATACAAATTGAACTGCTAAATAAAATATATGATTAGATTTTATAGCACCTTGGCAAACTAGTTAGAGAGCGAACTTAGTGGAAGGTTACTAAAGTCAGTCGGCAACTGTAGCGAATGATGTAAAAGGCGGAAACTTATGGATATTAATGAAGAAATCGGTTGTGAAACAATTGCAGAAAGCTTGTTACAGCGATTGCGATCAGAAAAACAACGCACAAAAGCCTATATTTTGAAAAGTTTTAAACGAACGCTACTTCCGTGCGAGCAAAACAGTTCATTTGGAGTATTCCAACTCCAAGCTATGAAAAACAGTTCTCACATGAAAAGGCATTAGAAAAAGACACAAATATACACAGCTCTGATTGCGTGAGATTGAAAAAGTCTCAAATATGAATCCATCATATCATCACATACTGGCTGATAAAAAGGACAGTTGGCCACCAACGGACACTTTTACAATCACGCCGAGTTCGGCAGATGCACATTTTCAGGACCTACTCAATCATACAGCTCAGCGCTTGCTACAATCATTTAAAGGAAATGATTTGAAGAAATATGGGAACTGCAAGTTAGCTCTCTCTTCCACATGGGGATGAATTGGTTCTTCCGGACAAAAACAACACAAGCAATCTGTATGTGAAAATACTTCAGACACAGAGATATGTTCATGATGTCATTTGTACCATTGCAATTGATAAAGAATTTGGAAGACTCGGAGCCTTCGTCCAGTACGAGTAAAACACAGGATATTTGGAAAAATCATACACCACCTTCTATGAGTTTGAAATACTCCAGACCAATCAAATTTGAATTTAAAAAACAAACCACTAAAGTCAGTTTGCAACACTGCAGCCAATAGAAGTAGAAATTGATAACAGGAGTTAACTGCCAGTTAGTGCTATCGATGATGGATGGAAAAGATGGCTAGGTTTTGACTCACACAAAGGCTCCATCCAGCTGCAAAGCACATCAAACCAGTTAAACACAGTCCTGGAAAAATCATTAGATAATACGGATGCATATAATTTGGATTATCGCCAAAACACACAAGAATACGGTTTATGGAACATATACTTAAAATCAGTTATGGTTTGGATTTGGACCTACAGGGTCAATTTGAAGCAATGACACCAACAAGAATTTAAGAAGTTAACACAGAAACATGTTCAGTATGAATTCCTCAAATGTGGTTCGATTAGGGACCAATTACAACAAAGATCAGGCAATATAATACGATAGCACTACAGCAATCCCGAAAAATCTTTTCAACAACCTGGTTTTGATAATAGTCTCATTTCAAGATTTAATACAGTTATCGATGAACTTGTGAGCAATAAACAAACTGATGCTAACAAATTTGGTGAATATACCAAGGAAACGGCAAGAATATGTAATACCAAGTATCCATGGAGAAATATGTCTGCGGAGACATATTTCATATTTTGTTGGCAACGTCATATCCGCTCATTGCTAGCATTGGAAATCAATGGAAAGTTAACAACGTTAACAACGGGACTTAGATGAAGAAGCAAAAGTGTTGCTAGAGAACAGAAATTATACGATATGGAGCTAATAAAACTTATTTTTTATTGCTTTTGTTATATAAGTAAAAACCAAAAAGTCCTTTAATGTTATTTAAATAAAAAACCAAATAAACATTAAAAAATATCGCTATGCAAAGTATTTTGATTTAAAATATCGAGAGAAAAAATTGTTTGGCGAAAATTTATTATTATTATTTACCTTCTTCCAATAAATTAAGAAGATGGAAAAACAAAAAACCCCATATTTCCATGCTAAATATTAAAAAAATCAAAATTTCAATGTTGACCATAATTTCCTAAAGACCTAAAAAAGCTTTCGGAGTTATGTATCTGTCGAATAATTACTAGAGCTTTGGCCAGTAATGGAGTTTGTTTTTTTAAAAAGCCATTTAATTATTGCCAAGGAATAGTCCGGAAGTTCTAGAGTGTTCAGAACAATATTGTGAAAAGTAGTAAAATTATTGTGTGTCGCCGTTTTAGTACTAAGCCTAGATAACTATTGAGCATACGCCTTCAGTCAGGCTATGTACTAAATAGGCTCCAACAAATTATTTTTTCTAATTAGCTCTTATTGTCAGCAAATGACTTAACTATTGTGGTTTTGCTATCCAAAACACCACTGATATTGAAAATAATAAAAAAGCTAAATTTAAAATTGCATTCCTCTTCTTTTGTATGTACGGTGACTAACTGCCAATTGTACTTATACTCATATTCGTTTAAGAGATCATTGTTTAACCCAGGCAGCCATTCATTCAAGTCCATGCGAGTGACGACAGTGCTGGAGCAATCATAGATTTATTTTTTTCAGTCCACTGGGGTAGCACATGCATTTTATCGTGCCAAAAAGGTTTAATATTCAATTTATAAAAGTCTAGCCACGGGGCAATAGTACATAAATATGAAATCATAAATTTGTAGGCCTTCCGAACAGGACAAGCAGCAGCTCGGATGCGTTGACGTGAGATTAGCAAGAGGCAAGCAACCGTTTTTATTCTGCCCGTGTTGCAATTCCATTTCTCGTTGCCAGTTAGCACTCAACACCTTGTTACCACTTGGAAATATGGATTGTGGAGTCAAAATGAACGGCCGTAATGTAATTGTCAAGACACATACTACATACGTACGTATACATTAGGGTGTCACGAAATATAAATTGCATGATTGTAATTGGTTAATGGTAGTTCCAAAAGGGGTACAGGACCAAACCTCTTTTGATTTGCATTAAATTTATACTGCAGTTTGTGACAATTTGGTATTGTAAGACAATATTTGGATAAAGGACCTGATCTAAAGTATTGTTTAACATTTTAAAGCTTTTAAGAACAGCTTTGATATAAGTCAATAAAAAGTCATGTCGTTCTGGCCCAATGAGACTAAGAAGTATGTTATTTTAAATTGCATTACTATTAGTTCATAGCCAGATTTGAGGCCATGTTTTTATTGAACATTGAATTCAAGAAACAAAAATATAAGTTTAAGTATATATTTCAACGGCAGTAGAAAATACTTTTAGTTGCCAGCAGGGGCGAATGCTACTTCACCATCCGTAGACCCCAAATAACGAATGTGATTAAACCATGATCAATGGCTATATACTTAAGTGGAGGCAGATTTTAAATAAACGAGAACCAGTCGGTAGTAGAGTATTTCACCGAATAAAGTTTTTTTTTTTTTTTTTTCAAATAGTTTTATTTGCAATCTATTTACACAAAAAAAATAAATATTAAGCAAATTGTATATAAACTTATAAATAACAGTTTTGCTAAGCTCCAGCGAACTTAGCAGTTAATTACATAATTGCATTTATGATTAAAACAAATAATTATTTTATTTTCTAAAGGGCAAGTCAAGGACCTGCAGTCTTTTCAGTCTTCTAGTTTCGTAACTGTCATCTAATAGCATTAAGGCTAGTATATTCGAATGTAGACTTATTCTGTTGAGGTAATTTGTGCTATATCTGTTTATTTCGTTTCTCACTTTAGGAATACCAAGATCTTTATGTATATTGTCATTGTTAACAAACCAAGGCGAATTAGTGATTAGTCTGAGAGTCTTTGATTGATACCTTTGAAGAATTTCTACGTTAGAATTGCTTGCCGTTCCCCAAAGTTCAATTCCATACGTCCAGACGGGCTTGAGTGTAGTTTTGTACAGCAAGACTTTGTTTTCCAAGCTTAATTGCGATTTTTGACGAAAAAGCCAATACATACGCTTTGTCTTAATTTCTAGCTGTTGTCTCTTGAATTGTATATGTTGCTTCCATGTTAAACGCCTGTCTATGTTTAGACCCAAGTATTTGACACAATTTGATGGGGGAATAGTGATTCCCTGTAATGTAACCGGTGGACAGTCCTCTTTCCTAAGAGTAAATGTAACATGCTTTGACTTGTCGGCATTGACTTTTATATTCCACTTCTTTAACCAAGATTGTGTAAGATCAAGATGGGTTTGAATGATGCTCGAAGCTTCTGCAGGTGACTGACTAGTAGCCAATATAGCAGTGTCATCTGCATATGTCGCAATTGTGAGATCGTCGTTCGTAGGAAAGTCAGATGTATATATTGTGTACAAAACCGGCCCCAACACACTTCCTTGTGGTACTCCAGATTTAATAAAACCAATATCCGAGTCTTCGCCATTGATGTTCACATAAAATCGTCTGTCACTAAGATAAGACCGCATAAGTAAATAAAAGGGAGTAGGTAAAAGAGTTTTTAACTTATATAATAGACCCTCGTGCCATACTTTGTCAAAAGCTTGCTTCACATCGAGAAACACCGACGAGCAATATTGTTTATTTTCTAAACACTCCCTTATGGTTTTTACCACTCTGTGACATTGTTCGGAGGTCCCATGGCCTTGTCTAAAACCAAATTGGTGATCGGGCAATATATTTAATGCTTCCAAGACTGGAAAAAGCCTTTTTTGCAGCAATCTCTCAAAAATTTTGGAGATAACAGGTAATAAACTTATTGGTCTATATGATGCGATACTATTTTCTTGTTTATTCGGCTTAAGTACCATTATAATTTTTGCGAACTTCCATTGGATAGGAAAATATGACAATCTTAGGACGGAATTATATAATAAAGTAAGGAATATAAAACCTTTTTTTGGTAAAGACTTTATTACTTTGGCGTCTATGATATCGTAACCAGGCGATTTCTTGGAATTAAGTTTTTTCACTTCATGTTTTACTTCTTTTAATGAAAAGTGTTTTATCGGGCGAAACATTTGACAAGGTATGTCGAGAAAATCTACAATTTCCTTTTCTTCCAAGGTATCGCAAAATGAAAATGGAGTGAATGTTTCCTCTAAGAATGATTTAAAAGCAGCGACCTTACTTTTATCAGTTTTGTGCCATACATTGGTAGAGTCTTTGATAGCAATATTTCTTTTTTGTGGTCGTTTGAGATATTTTGTAGCCTTCCATAGATTGTATTCATTGCTGTTTGTCGGACTTAAACTACTTAGATAAGAGTTTACAGAATCATTTTTGCTTTTCTGTAATATTATTTTAAGAATGTTGGCAGCTCTGTTAAAATTGGTTTTGTCTTCCGGGCGCCTTGTTCTTTGCCAAATTTTTCGCAAACGGCGTTTCTTTCTTATAAGCTGTCGAGTTTCGTAGGATATTCGGAAATTAGAATTATTGTTTATAACTTCTTTGGGAGTGGATATATAAGCGGATTCATGAATCAACTTCGTAAAAGATTCTACGGCATCTTCTAACTCGTTTCCGTTTTTTATGGATACATTTAAGTTTATGCTGTTTTCGATGTAGCATTGAAAAGATTTGATATCTGTTTTAGATGAAAACATTTTTGTACTTTTCAATCGTTTGCAAACCGTGGTCTTAAAGTTCACTAAAATTGGGCTGTGGTCAGAGCTAAGATCGTAGTTAGCAACAATAGCCAAAGATGATGGTGGTATCCCCTTAACAATCATAAAGTCTAGAAGATCTGGAATTTTTTGTGGATCGCTAGGCCAATAAGTAGGACTTCCGGTTGACAAAACATTATAATGTTTGCTGGAAATACACTTATATAACTCACTTCCTTTAGGATTAACTAATCTGGACCCCCACCAAGGATGTTTAGAGTTAAAATCTCCGCCGACTATAAATTTAGTTCCAAGGCCATCGAAAAAAATCGTCAAACTGTTTGCATTTAACATTGAATCGTGGTGGAAAGTATACGGAGTATATAGACACTGTTGCATTTTCACACGTTATTTTAACCCCTGATGCTTGTAGGTATGGCTCAGTTGTAGATTCGGCTACTTCATATTTTATGCTAGACTTTATAATGACAGCTGCTCCACCATGAGCTCGATTATCTGGGTGGTTTGCCAAAACTACATCATATCCTTGAAATCGAAAATGTGACTTGTTTGTAGAATGAGTTTCTGATACTAGTAAAATATCGACAAAATTGTTAATAAGAAAAATTTCTATTTCATTTATATGATTTTGAATGCCATTGGCATTCCACTCTGCAATTATAAGATCTACTTGCATAGCTTATTCATAAGCATAGACATCATATTCATCATCGTGTTCGTTAGTTCGATCTGTTTTGCAAGCATTGCCTCTATCTTTTCCAAAATATTGTTTGTGACTGGTTGCTCACCTCTTACAGCTTGTGCATACGTCCGCCTGTCGCTATCTTGCATATTTGGTACGCATTTATCTTGATAGGCTGGTGGAGCATAATTTTGATTACTGTAATCTTGTTGGTTTTGGTTTCGATTGATCCTGGTTGATTTTGAATGTAGTAGTTTTTGGTACGCTATGCATCCTCGGTAACTGGCAGTGTGCTTACTGGAGCAGTGAACACAATTTGGTGGAGTACTAGCTGCTTTCTTACATTCTGCAGTGGCATGTTCGAGTCCACATTTTACACATCGAAAATTTTTCCGACAATAGGATTTGGTATGTCCAAAGTCTTGGCATCTATAACATTGGACAATGTCGTCAAACCTCTTGGGAGCTTCAACAGTAATTACAGCATTATCAAAGGACCGTATGTTGTATATCTCCTTGTTGTTTTCCTTTGGATCAACGTCAACGAAGAACATGGGTAGTGGCATTTTCGAAACTCGACTTATTACATTTCTAACACTTCTTACATCGTGCCCTAAGCTCAACAGCATAGCTTTTATGTCTGACACAGAAGTAGAATGATGAAGTCCCTTAATTACTACTCTAAAAGCCCTTTCTTGCTTCAATTGGAAAGTATGGTAATTAATATTGGCACTATTTAAGTGATGTATAAGTTTTCTATATGACTCTACTTTGTTAACCACTAAACGAACCTGGCCATCTCGTAATGACTTATAATGATAATCGGTATTAGATATAACTTTGTTTATGCTATTTACCATTTTTGCAATATTTTCCACATTAGGAATAAATATTGGTGGTGGCTTAGGAATAGATGTTGATGCTTCGTTTTCCATATCATCAGTGGCAAGAGCTTCATATCTGTTGGAGGTTGATGGTCCGTCAAAGTGTAGACGTTTTTGTTGAAATATGTTCGGTGACCCTGTATTTTTTCTTTTTGATGGTACCTGCTGCCAGTTCACATCGTCATCATTGATTTCATCGTTGCTTTCTTCTCCCATTTCGATGTTCACATCATCAGCAGACATACCAACAATTTGGTTGTGGTATAAACGTCAATGCACGCACTAACAGTGCAAGCATACGTTTCGCGTACTTGTTGTTGCTTGTTGTTAATCCCTTTACACTCGCTAATCCGTTTGCTTTTGTAAAATATGAATTTTTACAACAATTGTTGTTAGATTTTGTTGAAACAAACAAATGTAAGACTGTGTGCACAGAGGAGGTCTTGCAGCGTTCGCAGTCAGACAAAGACGAACCGAATAAAGTAAACACAATAAACATCCTTTGAGCTATCTTTTGATTCTTGTTGTTCCTTATAATTGGCAACAATCATGCACTGCATCGTGTATATGTGTTTTTTTTGTTGGTATATCAAAAAAAACATACGCACACACATACATTTTTGCTCTATAAAACCTGTTTTGCTATGTTTATATTCGCAACCATACGGTATGATTGCCGTAACCATATTATTGTTAACGTAAATTTTAAACAACAATACTTTTGTTGCACCAACCATGTTTATATGGATGCTACAACCCTATTTTCATTTCTAAATTTGGCAATAATACTATTGTAACATTTCAACAATATAAATATTGCCGCAATCATACTGTTATCAAAATGAAATTCAAAAAACAATACTATGGTTGCGAAAACCCGGAAAATATATGGATGCAAATTCCCTATAATCAAGTGTACTTTATTTAGAAGCTGAAATGAAAAAAAGTTATTTGTATTTAAATTTTAGTTTTTGTTTTGTTTAATAACATTGTAAATGTTAAATTCTGTTTAGTCTGGACTTTTCCAACGCGTAATCGACATGATGAATTAGTTGTGTTTTGGGAACCAATCAGTTTTGGACCCATTCGATAAACTGTTGTTCTTCCCTTGTTTACTCCTCTTGGTAAACGTTAATATTGTTTTTTTCACCCTTTCAGTGCTTTGGATACATGCCCTTGTTTCAAGTCTTTTAAGTGTACCGCACGCAGAAAAAAAGTATGGTTGGGGTGACAATATTCGAAGAGGATCATACTATTGTTGGGTATATGGTTGTGGCACAACAATATTATGATCCTTACAACAAAATTATGATTCACACATAACCATACTATGATCCCCACAACTATAGTATGATTCACACTCAACCATACTATGATCTCTACAACCATATTATGATCCTCACAGCCATAGTATGTTTCTCATTCAACCATAGTATGATCCTTACAACTACAGAACGATTCACACGCAACCATAGTATGATCCACACAACCATAGTATGATTCACACTCAACCATACTATTATCTCCACAACCATATTATGATCCTCACAACCATAGTATTTTTCTCATACAACCATAGTATTTTTCGCATACAACCATAGTATGATTCACACGCAACCATGCTATTATCCCTACAACCATAGTATGATTCACTCAACCATACTATGATCCCCAAAATTATTATTTAGGATTGGGTAATGTTGTTATTCAAAAATAGAGATTTTTATCAAGCAAGTTATATTAAACTGCATTACAATAAGTTAATAGCCAGAAGAGAGGCTATGTTTTTATTAAACATTTCATTCCAGAAACAAAAATATACGAGTATATACCAACGGAAGTTGAAAATACTTTAAGTTCCTAGCAGGGGTGAATGCTACTTTACCATCCGTGGACCCCAAGAAACGAATGTGATAACTTAAGTGCAGGCAGATTTTAAACAAACGAGAACCAGTCGGTATTAGTGTATTTCACCGAACAAAGTTAACACAATAAAAATCCCTCGAACTAACTTCCGATTATTGCTGTTTTTATAATGGACAACAACCATTCACTGTATTGTGTGTATGTGTTTTTTTGTATATCTAAAAAACATACGCACACACATACATGTATGCTCTATAAAACCTGTTTTGTTATGTTCATAGTCGCAACTATACTATATGATTGCCGTAATCATAACGTAAAATTTTAACAACAATATTTTTGTTGCTATAACCATATTTTCATTTCTAAATTTGGCAATAATACTATTGTTACATTTCAACAATAGTTATATTGTCGCAATCATAATGTTGTCAAAATGAAATTCAAAAAACAATACTATGGTTGAGACGAACATGCTTTTATTGTAGAGAACATATTATTGTTGCGGGGACCATGGTGTAACCATATATTTTCTCTGCGTGCGCCAAGTCCGTCACAAACATTTTTCTCAAGCTGTAAAAAAATAGTGCCGTTCGGATTTGATTCCAAAGTTATGTTCATGACATGTGAGGTTGTATATATTGGGTTTGTGTTTGTATTGAGCGGCTGACTTACCAAAAAGTAGTATATTTACGAAGGTGAGTGAGTTGCTTGTGTAATAATACTTGGCATATGCATAATCAAGCAATGCCTCGTTTATAGAGATCCTGAAACGAGTAGAGACCTTGTCGGCAGCACACATAAAGTTATTGAGAAGCCGCCCACAGTGCGTTTACCAGACGGTGATGAGTTTGCTTTAACTTCGCTGACTTACTTTTCAACAAACTTACAACAAACCTGATCTTGTTAGCTTGTGGAGTAACTCACTCTTTCAAAAATAACAAATTTACTGCACAGATTGTGTTTCATAATATTGGTTTTGATCAAAAGATTTGCAATTTTACTTCCTCCTCTGTTTGATAATAAATTCCGAATGGATGAATTTGACTTTATTTTGTATGATGAAAGTATAATTTGCAGCGAAATCTGAAACGACCAGGTCTTCGTCAAATTTTAAATCTGCTCGTATTTTGTTGAAATACAGGGTGGCCGATGAATGCCTTTACAAAAACAATTTAATAACTTTTTTCTCTTTAATGAATCTGGTTAATTTATTTTTTATTCTGCAGATTTTAGATTTAACAAAAATGTTTAAGTAAAACTGGGACACTGAAAGAAGAGTTTGGATTGTCCACCGCTATCGCGCACTGGAGTCCGTAGTTTCGGTTCAAAGAGATTATAAGCGCACGGTGGCGGCATGGGACAGTCAACAGAAGCCTTACCATCGAAACCCTTCAGTTCGGACGGAGGAAACAGTCGCTGCTGTAGCTGCTGACATACAAAACAATCCAAGAGTTTCGAATAGAAGCATATGGGTAAAAGCAGACAGTCATTGCAGTCAATTATGCACAAAGATATGGACTTTTACCAATATAAAATTCAAATGGCCAACAAACTGAAAGCAACAGACTTCCCGATTCGCTTGGAATTTTGCCAGCAGATGCTTCAAATGGTGAAAGAGGACATAAGTAAACATGTTGAACTTTCTTTCATGTCTGTCGAGGCCCATTTCGATATAAACGACATAAACAAACACAATTGTCGATTCTTTGGGTGGTTTTTGGTTTGTTGTGATTATTTGTTGTTATTACAAATTATCATGGAGTGCTCCATAACACTCCATCAATCGAGTGCTTCCAACCAATAGTCCAACAGATACTCCATGAGACGGAATTGCATCCCCTTCGTGGCACAGTGTGGCGTGCAGTTTCATCACGCTGCATTGTCAGGCCCTACTTCTTCGAAGAAAACGGTCACACCGTATAAGAAGTTCTTTTAACTCTGTGCGGTTTCAGCAAGATGGCGCAACTTCTTACATAGCCCGGACTGTAATGACAGAATTGCGACGAAAATTTCCCAATAAGTTGATACACAGAAACTCCACACGCAGAAAAAAATACGGTTCGGGTAACAATATTCGAAGAGCATCATACTATTGTTGGTTATATGGTTGTGGCACAACAATATTATGATCATCATAACAATAGTTGGTTCACACACAACCATACTATGATGTCCATAACAATATTATGGTCCTCACAACAATAATTTTTGTATAGAAACTACTATTATTGCGTAAGATTCGTAAAAAGTAACTTTGTCAAATTAAAAATAAATTACGGTTTTGCCTGTGTGATTGCCGTAATCATGTTACTGTTAACATAAAACCCATGAAACAATACTTTTGTCCCACCAACCATATTTATATTGTTGCTACAACCATATTTTCATTTTTTAATTTGGCAACAATGCTATTGTTACATTTTAACAATATTAATATTGCCACAATCATACTTTTGTCAAAATAAATTCAAAAAACAATACTAAGGATGCGACGACCATACTTTTATTGCAGAGAACACACCATTGTTGCCATGACCATATAGTAACCACATTTTTTCTCTGAGTGCACATTTCGTTGGCCCCCCTGGTCGCCTGACCTTATTGCACCAGACTTTTTCTTTCAAATTTAAATGAACTAAAGCAAACAATTTCGGTTATTCCTGTCTCAACTCTCCAAGCAGTAATGAACAACTTTTTGGTAAGATGCCGCACACATCAACGAGCTGGGGGCAGCAGTTTTTGCAAACGCTCTTAAAAAATTATGTGTATACTTTAAGTATAAAATCATCAACGCTTTCCAGTTAAGGCACCAAAGTATGAAGAACAGACCTTAGACTTTCATATCCGGGACATTTGTCGTCCGGGACAAGCCGCCAAAAGAATTTCGCATATTCCAAAATTAAGCCAGCTTAAGCCTTTATTATCGTAATCCTTTTTCAAGACACCTTTACACATAAGTTTGACATTCTGAAAAACAACATGGGTGCTGCTGCTCCCTGCCAAAACACATTGTTGAAGCAAATTTTGAAAATCATACATTTTAGTCGAAGTAAAGAGTCTTAAGTTCATTCCTCCAAATTCATAAAATGTAACCTTTTTAAATGTGGATTCGTTTGCCAACGACTTGCTAAGTGATCGACAGTATGGCTTCCGTAGAAATCGCTCTACCGGAGACCTGTTGGCGTTCTTGACGGAGCGTTGGAGTCGGTCTATCCACCAGTTTGGTGAGAGTAAGGTCGTGGCTCTAGATATCTTCAAGGCCTTTGATAGAGTCTGGCACGGTGCACTCATATCAAAGCTGATCGCTTTTGGTATCGGTAATACGATTGCTCGATTTATATCGCACTATTAGAGTTGTTGTAGATGGGTTCTCATCCAACACACATAGGATGACCGCAGGGCTCTTTCCTTTCTCCCTTTTTATTTCTTATTTTCATTGACGATCTATTGTGTCAGACCGTGAATCCAATCTTCTCTTTCGCAGATGATAGTAACCTCTGGCATCCATATTCATTCGACCGTAGGCCGATTCTTCAAGATATTGAAGACAAAAGGCGAAATATGGATGAGACACTTGGCCGGAATCTACTGGCCATTTCCGAATGGGGTCGAGTGAATAGAGTAGATTTTAATGCACGTAAGACACAGTGCTGCTTGTTGTCTCACAAGCGATTCGCTGACCCAACAATATCGTCAATTTCTATTGATGGTACGGATATTGAACAATCAGAAGCTCTCGATATTCTGGACATGAAAATACACAATGACGCTCGTTGGGCGAGACATGTATTCGAAGTGTCGAAAGAAGCACTCAAGTGCATAGGTTTTTAAAGCGGTGCTAGAAATATTTCACTTCTTCTGATCTTTTCAAATCTATACAACTTACATCAGGCCAAAGATGGAATACAACTCCCATATATGGGCAGGTGCTCCAAAATCATCCTTGGAGCTACTTGACCGTGTTCAAAGGAGAGCGATGGTGACAGTAGGGTATCCAACTCTATTGTTTCCCTTGAGCATCGTCAGAATGTGGGTTGCGTGACTCTGTTCTATCGTTACTTTCATGGTGTGTGTTCATCAAACATCCGTCGCCTTATTCCTGACGTGTGGATATTCGGCAGGGATACTCGACTTTCTAGGAATTCACAACCGTTTGTTATCGATTGGCCAGTTGACCGCACTTTACACTACAGATCAAATTCGTTTTTCGCTCGTACAGTCCGTATGTGGAATCGAATTCCTGCAAATGTTTTTCCCACTAATTGCGACATCCAGAAGTTCAAGGCAAGCGTCAATAATCATTACTCCCTCTTTCCCCCTCCAATCCTTTACTTTCCACTCGCCAACGCAATGTACCGCATGTAAAGGGGGCATCCCCTGAGTGTTGGTTATTTAAAAAAAACTTAAGGACAAACGTTTAAACAAAACATGCAACAAAGTCTTATAACTTTAAAATTTTTAAATCTTTTCAACTCGGCATCAATCCACTGTATTCATTCTTACAGTAAAACTCGATGACAAATGCGTTTAAACTATCTATAGATCATTTTATTGGCATCTAAGTTTCCTGTTTATGTTTTTAACTGTACAAGCCTTCCATGTTTGAATATCTTTCTGATTTTCTAATGAAGTTGCTTTTCGTTGGAAGCTCGTCGTGGATTTTTTGAAGAGACCAGATTTTGCCAATACTCGTTCATATTCAAAACAAGTAAGGAAAGCCTTAAATCGGGCCAGGCCGACTATATGATACCCTTACACGCTACTAAAAATAGAAAGTTTAGCTAAATCGGGTGAATCTGGGAATGAATTTTTTAGCACTCCGCATGTTAAAAGTATGGAAATATTAATCGAACATTGAAATGTCTGCTGAGGCTCATATTTCAAAGCATGATTTTTTTAGATCAGAAGCACTGGAAAGCTAGTATAAAGTTTGATTGAAATCGGAATATGTTGGGTCAGGCAGGCTTTACAAAACCGTATGTATCTTTTGATTCCATGTAGTTCCCATTTGGAAATTTGATTACATTAGAGTTAAGTAATAATTTGGTAGGGGAAATTTAAAAATTAGAGAAACGTTATGCAAGGATAATCAAGAATAAAAGATACCTTGCAGTTTAAAGCCTCATAGCTTTAACATAGCAAACAACACCCTCAAATTCAACAAAGTACACAAGAGTTATGGCCCTTTTAAGTCAGGTCATTCTTCCAGAAATTGCCCTAAATTAAACGAGCCAAAAAAACTACTTTGAATTTTGACGATCTTTTGATTAAATCACAAAAAGACAAACAAAGTGTAGATGGCGCTTATTTTTTTTTTGTAAGTTTATTACTTAACCGCAACCTAACAAAACTATGCAAAAGCCGTTCGTCTAATATAGACTACAGCACGCGGGTCGATTAAGCGTATTATACTTATAAAGCGTAGTTTTCGTTGGCAGCTAGAGCTCTGCTATCTCGGCTTAAACTGGCATTTATTCTGTCAACACGATCCTTTTTATACCCTTCACCACTTTGTGGAACGGGATATTATAAGTTATTTCATGGCAAACGATGTCTGTCCGGACGTCCGTCCGTGGCAGAAGTACGTTTTTTGGGCCAAAGACGTAAGCTATTAAAATTGAAGAAAATCGTTCCTGATCTAGGTATTACTCCCACAACTGTGTTCATCCAAATCTCTATAGAGCTTAAAGCTTACATCTAATCTAGATGAAATTTGGCATAAGCAAATTCCTTGTGCTATTGGTTGAAATAAGAGAAAATCGGTTCAGATTTTTCTTTGGTTCTCGCTTTTTTGTTCAGCCGTTTGTTTGGAGGCACCTTTTTGTTGGACTCTATTTGACCATAGACCTATATGGTCCAATTTCACAAAAGATGTGTGAATTATTTAATTAAACATCTAAATATGGACCGATGTGGACAAATTTTAGTAGGCTTGGTTTAAACTTCATTGGCTCGAACTTGAGGAATGTCCCAAGTTTCATCTAAATCGGTTCATAATTGCGACATTTGCTTTGATTACAACGATAAATGGACAGTCAAACGGAACCAGCTAAGGTAACAGCTACACTGAGCCGACAATACAATGATTTTTTAACCATGTGTCTGTTTTTCATTGTAAATGTTTGATAACGAAGACAAAATAACGTAATATAAAGTCAAATGTTTATACAAGATAGTTCAGTGAACATTATATAAGGTTTGTTATTCAAGAGAGAGGCAGAAAACTGTGCGACATAAACAAAAATTTAAAGATTATTCGGCTCTGTTGAGAATAAGTACTGTTCAGGTTATAATAACGAAAAAAGACTACGACTGTCTTACCCCCTCTCTTTTTCTTTTCTTCCACTGCTCTGAACATTTGTAATTGTGAGAAAAATCATAAGACAATTGATCTCAATCTTTTAAAAAACAACCACCAAATGCTAGCTCTACAATCTTCAATATCATTGCGCTATGAAGATTGTTTTTCGCACAGTTTGAAGACTATACGCAAAGGGTAATTCTCATTAATCATAATGGGACTTCCATATAAATCATTTGATTTGTAGAAGTTATCGTTGCCAAAGACTGCTGAAGAAGCTGTACCTTCTGCCTGGCAACCGTAGCCAATACATTTCACCAATTTTTTAGTTGATTCTGAAAAAGAAACAGCAAAAATGTTTCGAGCCAGAATAAGTACTGTTCAGGTCATAATAACGAAAAAAGACCGAATAAATGTAAACAAAACAAAAACATAATTTGTAGTTTCAATTGTGGTTAAATAAGGTAACCAATAATTAGTTAACTTAACAATAAAAATAGTTTCTATAACAATCTTCATAGTTAATAATTTCACAACAACAATTTCATTGTTAAATTGAACATGTATTGTTTCAATAAATTAACTACGAAATTTTAATATTAACAATTTTCATGGTTCAATCATGTTAAAACAACAATAATTATTTTAATAATAACAAGTTTAATGGTTAAAAAACTCAACAGCTCATAGTTAAAACAACAATAATTATTTTAAAATTAAGCTATTATTATTGTTAAATACCAGTCAACAACAAAATGTTCAAATTAACCATATATAACGTAGACTCCAAATCATGTTTATTTATGGTTAAGTTATCCTTATATAAGATTATTTTTCTTCGCACTATAGTGAGTCGATCGGTATACTAAACAAAGGGTATATCTCCATTCCTTAAAGATGTTGCAAACATAAGCACTAAGTCATAATACCCTGTACCACAGTGCAATGAAACTATTTTAGAAATTCAAATATGATATTAGTTTTAAAATCTGGGTAAATTGAGAGCCCGCCTAAGCAGGTCCAAAAACCTATTTTTATTTTTTTTTATTAAGACCAACACTCAGGGGGTGTGCCCTATATATGCAGTGTATCGTATTGGTCAAGGGAAGATGGGTTAGGAAGATAGGCTAGGAAGGAAAGGAAAGAGAAAGTAATGTTTATAAACATTTGATTTGAACCTGTTCATATCGTACCCTGCCACGTACGATATGAACACCTCATACGGACAACACCGCTAAAGAACGAATTCTCCCTGTAATACGTTGTGCGATCCGTAGGCCAATCAATAACAAATGGATGCGAACTTCTAAGCAAGCGAACTTCTGATCTCCGGGATGAGATCACCTATCTCAGAAGAGCACATCCCGTTAAAGTCTCTGCAAAAGAGTGATACGCAACTAACACTCCGCCGATGCTCGAGCGAAGCAATAGAGTTGGCTACTCTGCTATCTCCAACAATCTTTGTACCCGGTGGAGAAACTCCAAAGAAGACCTTGAAGCACCCGCCCAGATGTGAGAATTATACTCCATTTTTGGCCGAATATATGTGATGTAGATAATGAGGAGGTCGGAGGAACTAAAGTATTTCTTGCACCGCTTTAAAAAGCCCAGACACTTGAATGCTTCTTTCGACACTTTAAAAATGTGTTTGTTTCAGCGAACATCACACTGAATTTTCATGCCCAAAACATTAAGAGCATCCGACTCCTCGACAACAGTCTCATTAATCAATATTGCCGACGATGTTAAGCTCGTCGGTCGTTTATGGCTCACCAGGTAGCATTGGGGTTTGCTAGCATTAAACTCGACCCCATTTGCAAAGCCCAACTCTGAGACCCTCACAAGATCTTCGTTGAGTGTGTTAGTCATATTTTGCCTCATCGCCTCTGTGTCTGTGACCGGGCGTCACGAATATGAGTGATAGATGCTGCTGTCGCCAGTAAACGAATAAATAGGGTTTGTTGTCAGACTCAGTAGACCATTGAGAAAAATGCAAAACAGAGAGGGAAAGAGAACAGAGCCTTGCGGCACCCCTGCATTTATAGCATACTCAACGGACGAGACTCCGTCTATAACAACACGTATAGAGCGATCTCTGAGAAAACTCGATATAAATCGAGAGAAATCAGTAGTGACTCCAAAAGCAATTATCTTTGATAAGAGTGCTCCGTGCTACACTCTATCGAACGCCTTGGAAATATCCAGAGCTACTACCTTACTTTCACAAAGTCGGCGAATTGATCGACTTTTAAAAACATTTTAAGAAAACTGATCTGTTGCACTCTTTTTTGTATTCAGCCTGAGTAGATGCTAATTAATACTCGCTACTTATCCAGCCTTAGTCCTGAAATGGTTGCAAAAAGTACTTTTACTACTTTTCTAAAGTACTTTTTTGAAGAGTCGTCTTTCCTAAATCTTCTTTTTAACACGAACAAATAGGCCCTTTTCGTTAAGAAAGAGTTCAACAATTTCGATTTTGCTATCCAGTATTAGTTATGGTGGCTTACCCAAACACATAACATGACATGAGGCATATTTCATAATTAAGTAAAAACCGCCATTTTCACTTTATTTATTCAGACCGGGACCCAACTTCCCGCCAAACATATTCCATGTTACACGCCACTTAATAATAATTTCATTTGAGTTCATATCTACTTATATTGGAAAGGAAATGCACCCGGAAATGCAGCTACACGGAGAAAAAAATTTGTTAAAAATATGTTTGCATGTAACATAACATAGTTCTAACCGACTTATTTTCATTTTTGGTGGTGCTTATCACATTTAGGAAAAAATCGTAGTCAAAGTCCGAATAAAATACATCTTAGCCAGCAACATCGTTATTGCTAAAGGAGTACACAAATGATAACACCTAAGACTGCGGAGCATTTCAAATACCCCTCCAGTTGTGATAACCACATGATTTGACCAAGTCAAATGATGGTAAACAATAATATCCAAGTTCTTGGCAGATTCTACCAATTGTAGGTTTGAAATTCCCAACTTAATAATTGTGTTACATTTACGACTTTGACTACGTTTGTTAATGAGTACAGAGACTTCGTTGAGTTAATACGTACAGAAGTCATACCCTTGAAAAACACCGACTTACAATTATAATGAAAATATGATCAAATAAGTCAAATGGATTTTAAAGAAAAGTAGAACATTCTCTCAAGATTCATTAAATATACCAAGTAATCCACAGCGTCAAAGATTTTGGTTTGATCAAATTTGTATTCACTGCAATAGTCTCCAAAACTTTAATAGGTGTGTGTTAGCCAAATTCCGGACCGCATTTCATTAAGAAGGTCATTTTGCACGACGAATTAATTAATTTGACCATATGTAAGACTCTTAAATACCTTGGATGAAAATGGCAGTATCGCTGGGGACCGAAAGTTTCCTCCGGTTTTGGAATAGACAAAACTTTAACACAATTCCAGCTGTAAGGAAAAGTAGAGGTAGTTACAATTAGTTATATAAGAAGCAGGTGGTAAAATCTCTATGCAAATAGGGTGTACATATAGCATCAAAGTCCATCGAATTAGATATAATTCAGCTTAAAGCTCAAAGAAAGCCCTTATTAGTAAAACTTTTGTTGTTGTTGTGGCAATGCATCAAAGAGTTTGAATTCCCGGTTTGGATAGGATAAATCGTATATTTATCTCATAAACGTTTGAAACGCAATCTAAGGGACATCTATGTCAGCTAAGCCAGTGCCACAGATAACCTTTTAATTTACTCTTTGAGTTCATTGAAGAAGTAAACTTATTCTCATAATGAAAATATGTTATACTCTTTTCAAAAGCTTTTTGGTTATAGTTATGATAATCCAGTGGACAAAACAAGTTATCATTAAAAAAAGATCAAAGAAATGAAGGATATATTCAGTCCTAATAGTTCAGATTATCACAACATCAACTGGAGATACCAGAGTTTGATAATAAGTATCGAAATTTCTAAAACACATTTTCGTCTAGGTTAAGTTGTCAAGTTAACTAGAGGGGAAAGTAAGACAGTATTTTTTTATTTATCTACGAAACTTCGTGTTTATCTACGAAACTGCTATGATATCCACACGTGGTACATGCAACTCCTTCGTGGGGACACCCTAGAATAAACAGTGTCAGTCGGTGTTTGGTAGTTGGATGCTTTCGCGTTGAAAACTTCATGCTGTTGCTCTCAGTCTGGTCGTGCAAGTGTCAGTTTAAAGCGTAATACGCGACTGTAAATGTTAAGATGTGTAGAATGTGCATGTGAGTTAGTAAACTGTTTTTGAGTTTGGTATCACGACCTTTGTTGGTGGCCTAAGGGGAATCGACGACTTTATTATTGAATTTTAATAATTTTGATTGGTTCTTTGTTGCACAAACAACCCGTACTAACTCGTACCAAAAATTATGTAGCTGAGTAGTAAATTCAATTAAAACGTCAAAACGTGGCCATATATAAGTAGGGCAGGTTTGCCACATGATAGCTTAAAAGAAATTTACAAATTGTACTTAAATGGTTAAGGACTAGAGAAGTAGCCTTGGTGAAATTGGACCACATAACATAATTCACTATTTCGTTGTTACGATGTTTATGTACTTACACATGTTGAGTTCTTGTTGAGACCTAAATACATTTTAAATAAAAAAACCGTAGGTTTCTAGATAAACTGATTAAAATTATCGTGATTGAAAAGCACCCCACTGACGTTCTATTAGTTAAAATCACTCAAGACCACAAGTAAAAATGTAACAAGCAGAAAAAAAGTATGGTTGGGTGACAATATTCGAAGAGGATCATACTATTGTTGGGTACATGGTTGTGGCACAATAATATTATGATCCTCACAACAATAGTATGATTCACACAAAACCATACTATGATCCCCACAACCATAGTATGATGCACACTCAACCATACTATGATTCACACTCAACCATACTACGATCTCCACAACCATACTATGATCCTCACAACAATAGTATGATTCACACTCAACCATTCTATTATCTCCACAAACATATTATGATCCTCACAACCATAGTATGTTTCACATACAACCATAGTATGATTTTCACAACCATAATATGATTCGCACTCAACCATATTATGATCCCCACAACCATAGTATGATTCACTCTCAACCATACTATTATCCCTACAACCATAGTATGATTCACTCAACCATACATTGATACCCAAAATTATTTATTAGGATTGGGTTGTTATTCAAAAATAGAGATTTTTATCAAGCAAGTTATTTTAAATCTCATTTCACTTGAATAGCCAGATTTGAGGTCATGTTTTTATTGAACATTTCATTCAAAAAACAAAAATATATTTTGCAACGGCAGTCGAAAATACTGTTAGTTGCCAGCAGGGGTGACTGCTACTTCACCATCCGTAGACCCCAAGTAACGAATGTGATTAAACCATGATCAATGGCTATATACTTAAGTGCAGGCAGATTTTAAATAAACGACAACCAGTTGGATGTACAGTATTTCAACGAACAAAGTAAACACAATAAAAATCCCTCGAACTACCTTGCGATTGTTGTTGTTTTTTATAATGGACAACAACCACACACTGTATCGTGTGTATGTGTGTTGTTTGGTATATCAAAAAAAACGTACGCATATACATGCATTTATGCTCTATAAAACCTGTTTTATTATGTTCATAGTCGCAACCATACGGTATGATTGCCGTAAATCATAATTTTGTTAACGTAAATTTTAAACAAAAATACTTTTGTAACACATACCTTGTTTATATGGTTGCTACAACCATATTTTCATTTCTAAATTTGACAATAATACTATTGTTACATTTCAACAATATTAATATTGCCGCAATCATACTATTTTCAAAATAAAATTCAAAATACAATACTATGGTTGCTACGAACATGGTTTTATTGTAGAGAACATATTGTATATATTATCAGAGTGTGGTCTAGGGTAAAAACTCAAATATTGACTAACGGCAAAACATGGATAAATTGAATTTCCGCAATTTGTCCAAGCGTGACTTGCTATACTCAAACATACGAGTCATCTGTAATGCTCGCGAGACCCATAACTACCTTTTGATGGACAAAGCTCAAATATCAGAAGCAAACTTTATTTTAACTAACCAAAGTTGTTACAGTTTTGGTCGTGAAATGCGATCGGAGATGTCGTCGCAGAGTTATCATTGGATGTTATTTAATGGACATCTTCAAAAGTCTAGTCTTTGTGATAAGAATTTCAACTTAATTAAATATTTAGTCTATAACAATGATATTATTAGGTTAGAGGATTGCTATTTTTAGCAACGGTTTCGCCGAGTTGATCCATGTTTATTAAGCTTCAATACGCAAGAGAAAATAAAATCAGCGAAATTTTGTATTTAATATAATGACGAACATTTTTAAAAAAATTATTAGAATCCAAATAATTAAATCAAAACTCATTTTAACGTTTTATAATCACCAATACTCGTAATTACAAACGAAATCATTGATTACTGAAATGATTTTTTTTGTCGAAATAAGGCACGCATTGCATGCAGGGTGGTAACACATTCGGCCACCGTGGTCGTACGTTAAGTACTAAGGAGAATGTGGGGCTTAGATCGGATTTGCTAGAAAAACATCTCTGAGATGCATTTTTATTTTGGCGTCTTTGTTTACCAGCAAGATGGCCGCATCTACATACAGAAAACAAATTTAGTTGACAATCGGCTCGGACTACACAGATTCCGTCGGCTAGGTAGACTTTCTGTTGCAATCACCAAATATAAAAAATCTTGCCGAAAAATTTCGTTCGACGTACCATAAGATAACAGCTGTGATAATATTTTCGTATAAATAACCAACTTGAAATATGAAAACATATAGAAAAGTAATGGGGTCGGAACTAAATATAATGTTTTCCATTACTTACTTCCCATTTAAACTGAATAAAAAATACTTTGCGGAAACGCAATTGAAATATTTATACATAAATGCCAAGCGAACCCGAAAAGAAGACTTGATTTGGCTTGAAAATTATTTAACTTGGCTTTAATGACCTCTTAGTAAAATCAAAATTTGTTAAAGATAATTCCTGTAATGGCTGACGTCCCAACTCCAGCGCATAACATTCGGTTGCGCTAATGAAATGCTTGGAGAACACACAACTCCAATTATTCGTTTGGAAAAAAACGGTTCGACAACAAAACTGTTCTCGGTGTGTACGCATCGGATCGCCGAGAAACCAATGTATCGCCGAAAAGCCAATGTATGCTTAGGGCTACCAATTTTGACAATTTATCGTCGTTTTGACGATTTGAAGAAAAATTTGACCCAATGACGATTGACTACATTTTTTGCTCAAATTGACGATGTTTCGAAATCCAAAGAATCTGATGACAAATTTGTGATTTATTAAAGAATTTTTGGAAAATAAGAAAAAGTTAGCTTTTTTAAAGAACAGATAATCTCAAAGTAATGTGTTTAAGATTTGGAAAAATGTATTTAAGCAAAGGAATTTAGGTTAAGGTGAACATATTCACAAAAAATGGAAATTAATTTTTGGTTTGCTACAAATGTTGAATTTTATTGAGAGAAAAATCGTGCTGCCCACGGACCAAAGCTATAAACATCGCTGTTGAAGTTATTGCGACAAACTTTTTTAATCGCAACGTAACTACAAAGAATCTTGCCCTACTTATACATTGGAAATTAAACCGCGGTAATTTGACATTTGCGAGTTCCTATCCGTGTTTCAATCACGGTAAGTCGATAATTTGAACTAAATTTCGAACGATTTTACGATGATTCATATTTTCAAAAATGACATTTTTCTCTATTTAAAAAAAGACGATTATCTGTGGTTTTTGGTTGGCGACCCTGATTCAGAGAGTGGCAGTTTCAAGGGGTGGCATCATGGCAATTTTATTTCCTTAAAAGCTGCAGAAAACGCCATTTTGGTTCGATCTTTCAAAATGGACCAATAACGCCGAGTAATAATTAATTTTTTTGAATTAAAAAAAAACGAGATTTGGACTATCTATCCTGTTTATTTATGTACGCCTCTAAAGTTTACATTAAATAAAAAATATTTTTTATTCGATAGCGAGCGTTGATGTTTTAAATAAGAATTTTTTATAGTTTTTTCTTTTTGTTTTTATTTATTCTATTTTTTATTTATTTATTTTAATATTTTTTATTTATTTATTTTAATACGAGTTCAATATTTCGTTCGTTTTCGAAGAACATCAACAGGAACGTAAAAAATTAGGTCACTTAAAGTTTTTTGGAAGAAGCGAAAATTATTTTATATGATCGTGTTATATGCAACAAAAGCTCGAAATAGTTACTTAGAACAATAAAAAACACACAAATTTATCAGATCCATTGTTTTCGAAAGGACAAAAATATAGGGTCGTTTTAAAAGACAAGATAAAAAACTAAAACTATCTATGAAACATTGGCTTAAGGTCTAATTTTAATCTGTTACTGGCAAGTCATTTTCAGAACAGACTACCGCATTGAATTGTTCCCCTGTAATTTGTCGTTATTCCTTAATTTTATAGGTCCAGTTTTTTCCATGACTATTTTTTAAAAAATTGTTATAGTATTTAGATCAAGAAGTTCTTAAGGAAATAATATTACATTAACGTTGTTATCCAGTAACAATTTTTTTTACACGACTTTGGCCTAATTTGCCTATTTGTCGTGTTTAAATAATTATTTTAAGGCAATTTTCCATTCTGAATAGAGCTGCATTATTATGCATAGGATATAGAAGTAAAGATTTGTATACATGTCTCCTCGATACAATGGATTAAGGAGACACCCCTTACCTCATGATATTACTTCTTCCATGCTCATAGGGTTTTGTTGGGTAACAAAAACAAAGTTCTTTATATTTAGATCTTCCCGAAAAGTCCAGATGGTAACAAAAACCGACACCGAAAAAACGCATATAAATTTAAAAAAACATATAAAAATGGAAACACCCCATAGTTGGATAAAATTGCATGATGTGTTAAATCTGAAATGAATTTGGAAAAATCTAAAATAAATTTAATTGGAAATGATGAAAAACATGTTTTGTTATTTTTCAGTTATATGCGATTTTTTTGCTGTCATCTTTTATTGCCACTGGGACTTTTCGAGAGGATCTATCGAATTTAATGTTTTCTACTAATTGGCGTCTCACAGTTATAGTCGAAATTTCAACTCCTAGCGTAGTTTTTACTGCTCCAGAACATTTAAACGGGTTCCGAGATGACAATAACTTAATGTGGTTAGCCTCTTTAACAGAATTTTTTTTTCATGATCTGGCTTTCAAAATAAATTGTTTTTGTCTTTCAAGGTTTTTTTTTGGTAATCTAAAGTTGAGGAAGACCATTATATTTTTAAATTTCGAATGCTGTCGCGCAGTGCATAGATCGTGTAGCCTTATTTTTTTGGTTTTACAAGTACATGTTTTGTAAGTAAAGCATTGTTTACTTTTTTCTTTAACAGTTTTATGTAAGCACTTACAAACCACTTTTTGAGGCTAAAAGTTTTTATTCTTGGTAAAATTTATTAATAAAGTATGCCGTTGGCTCCATTTTTTTATCCGCATCTACGATTGACATTTCTCATTTTAGACGATATACCATATTGTCTTAAATTGTAAGGCGTTACCAGATTATACTTTTTAGAAACAATGGGAACATTTTTAAAAATGTGTGTATATTATTAGTGACCCTGTTTTGTCCTATATTGTTCTTGAATATTGAATATTGACTGAATATTAAACACAAAAATCTTTCTACCGTTTTCCGCTATAGACGATGAAATCGTCCTAACGATCCTAAACCAGTTTCATTGGTAAGACAATATTGCGAGGAATGTTTTAGACTACTAAAACAAAAAAGCCACTGAAACAGAAAGCCGTTTTTCATATTCTCCCACACAAAATTTTCAAAATTGATACGAATTTGGACGATTACCATTTCTAAATATTTTAGTTTCCAAATGACACAAATTGTAATTCGCTGTAGCATCGTCTGAAATCGCTTCAACGCATTCCTCCATTAAGGTTCTACGAGTATTAATGAAAACCATACCAAAACACCACCATTTAACATCGGTGAAAATAATACAAGAAATATCTTGAAGCTCTTGACTGTAATCTCAAAGATTTCAGAGCAAATGACTGATCAATGGGTGGAGCTCTATTGCTTCTTGCTGGTGACTTTGTAAGTGATTCCAAGATCAACACCAGCCGCCGTACTAAATGTACACGCAGAAAAAAAGTATGGTTGGGGTGACAATATTCGAAGGGCATCATACTATTGTTGGGTATATGGTTGTGGCACAACAATATTATGATCCTCACAACAATAGTATGATTCATACACAACCATACTATGATCCTCACAACCATAATATGATTCACACTCAACTTAACCATAGTATGATTCACACTCAACCATACTATGATCCCCACAACCATATAATGATCCTATAAAAATAGTTTGTTTGACATGCAACGACAGTATGATCCTAACAACCACGCAACCATAGTATGATCCCACTAAAACATACTTTGATCCACATATTATTGTTGCCGTGACCATATAGTAACCATATTTTTTCTTTGCGTGTATGGTTCAAAGCGGTTTATCTTTGGAGGCATGAAGAGAACTTACATTGTTGATAAATAATCGCCCACAGCGTTTGAGGGATGGAAAACCTCCGTTAGATCCGACTACGCAAAATAATTTTTCCGCCAAACTTTTGCCAAATGCAGTCACTTCTATTTAGTCTATTCAGAAAGTTTGTTCTACAAACACTTTCAAAATGGATGCAACAAAAATTACCATTGCCACATGAGTTTAACAAAAAAATTTTGATAAACTTATACATTTTTCGTTTATTTTCTTCATATTTGCAATTGAAATGTGTTACTTTTCTAGTAACATTTTAAATAAACTGACTGCTCAGGAAAAATTAAAAATTATTAAGCTGGCAACGCTGTCTTCTGACACCTACAAAATCGTATACAACACCGTACCACTCTGAGTGGCAAAAATAAGCAGAGATTAAAAATACAGCTAAAGTAAGCGTACACGCCTATTTTCTGACTATGAACTAAGCATAACATTTGTATTGCGGCTATACCAGAGATGTTCTTCGCCAAACCCCCATATTAAAGGATGGTTAGCAAGCCCGCCAAGCTATGTGATTTGTTAACTAAAAGTGTCAATTTTGTTCATGTCAAAAGGAAAAGTATTGCCGTACTCGAGGCCGATCCTAGTTACATAGGCTTAACAAATATTATTTATATCTGTTGTACTTATAATGATTAACACATCTAAATGTCGATAAAAATACAGCCTGAACATTACTACAGAGTAAAGTCGTAGTTTCCATATGTGACAGCGCATAGAGAAAGAGACCTAAGGGTAAAAAAAATCAATTTTCACTTTTTTTTTGATGTGGACAACATCTGAGCATCGAATGAGACCGATCCCACGCCCCAATAGTGTTCCCTCCCAGAGATATGCGCGTTTTACGAAAGTGATGGTACACCGAAGATACACGTATTAAAATCTTTAAAATGGCTCTGCTGAACAAAACTGGTTTTTACCCTTAGGTCCCTTTCTATTTGCGCGTCACATATTAAGTGCAAACCGAAGAGTAGGATTCAGGACAGTGAATCTGTGTAGATCCATCCCGATCGGCATCCCTAATGTATTAATACTCGTATTAGCATTGACTTGCTTGCATTCATACGCTCAACTGAGTCACGCCGTTAATGTGTTTATTAAGCTTCGAAACCACAACAAGACAAATAAATAGCTGCATACATACAAATTACTTAATAACTCTGGGAATGGTGTTTTCCCATCACACCCAGTCGAGCCAATTGAACACTCCACGCTCCTCAGACCCAGCCGTGCGGACACAGACGCACAGGTAGGTGGGTACACAAAGGCAGATCTTTGTCATCCACACCGCCGCCCAAACGATGCTTCAATTGAAAACGATCGCGCGGACTTTTCTCATTCATTCTTCGCTCGCCCATTCACTCGTTCGTCTGAAGAATCAACACATTTGTTGTGTTGGATACATTCGTAATGATAATAAATCCATCGGACATGTCTGAATATTGTCAAAGTGAACATTGTATCTATCAATTGATGATGAATAATATGAGTTGAACGTACAGCACACACTCGCCCGTACCGGCATACATTCGAGGTCTATATGATCTATGTACGTACGATTTTTCTGACTATCCGCCTAAGCCGCATAGGCGTTATGGGGGGTTTTTTATTGTTTAATTTCTAATTGTCGGTACGTGATAAAACGCTTTTTAGTGTTTACCGATCGCTATTATTGACTCGACAATTGTTTCGAAGCCAGAGAGTAACTTTCTCAGATTCGTTGTCGTCACCCCTTTCCCACTCGTACTTACTACTGACCGGCCGGATGTTTGTCACACGATTATTAGAAGAAGAAAGACAAATGGCGCTTTTCTGAAATACGAGTAATATGCATGTTTATTTTGCTTGCATACAAACTTCTACAGCCATTCGATTGGAAACAGATTTCAATAGAATTTCAAACCATTTGTGAATTTCTAAAAAAAAGCAGGTGTAAGGCTTTATTATAGCCCAGTACTGAGATCGACGAAACGTAAAATGTTTAACCACAGTCAATTACTCTATAGCAGAATGTTTCAAAACAAAATCGGTGTTAGATTTTATACAAAAGTTTGCATTTTAGTTACATTTTGACATCATTGAATGCGAAACAAAAGCATATGTTGACATTTCGTTCCATTAATTCAGTACTAACTAGGGCAAAATTTTTTCGCCGTCAGTTCGCAAAATGTTTTTTTATACTTATTTTTAAAAAAGACTAAGGTCGAAAATAGAATTCTCCCACGGTCTTTTTTGTTTACCAAAAAAATTCCAGGGTCCTTTCTGGGAAAACGTTTTAAAAGTTGGATCACTTTTTATAAAAAAGAACGAATACTACCCATTAAGCATGGTTGTGCGCTCATTGCTAAAATAGGAACACGGCAAGCTCTGTTCGGCACCATAAACATCTCCTGAATTTCTCGGCTCTTCAGAAATTTAATCAAATCGTTGAAAATCATAGATATATGTAAAGTATCCAGCCTATCTTTTGCGGAAGTTAGCGACAAATGAGCAATTTTGACGCTTGGGTAACAGAAAATTGTGACGAACCTTTAATAGGAGTACAGCCGCTTAACCCACTAAGCGTATTTGAAATATAACCAGTAACAGTTCTAAATTGCATCCGCTTAACCGATGTACGGAAAAATATGAATATTTTTTAACACAATGTTGCCTGCGTATGCTGTTCTTGCTGTATTCGATTAGTTTTCATAACAGGATATTAAAGCATGAAATTTATTCTACTCAACGAATCAAGACAGAATAACTCGAAGTTTCGCCTGTAATTCATACATACACAATAAAATTTGGACACCAGATTTGTAGCCAGGTTTCCCATTGAAATAGTCCTAGCAAATCTTAAAGAGAACTGCATTAGGTTCGTAAATCAAGAAATCGATTCAAGGTAAACATTTAGTTTGGTTTATGTTAATAACATAATACTTTTAGATGTAAAAATTGTATTTACTGTCGCATCCTTAAATATTTTTCGATTATTACTTTGTGAAATACGTGGGGTAATTTGCGACTTAAATTGAGAAAATAAACCAACTTTAAGAATAGATCCATACGTTTTCCCTCCTATGAAAATATATTATTTAAAATATTTTTTTTTTAATTTCTACAAATCGATAAATACTTTTCGTATTTATCATTTTAACCCCTTGAATAGTTAAGCCCCTTGTTGAAAACTATTACTATGTCAGAGCTAAGAGATGCGAAATAAATCTTTTCTGCATGCAGAGAAAGTAAATGGTTACCATATGGTCACGGCAACAATTTGTGTTTTCTTTAATAAAAGTATTATCTTCACAACCATAGTATTGTTTTTTAATTTTCATTGACAAATTTAAAAATGAAAATATGGTTGTAGCAACAATATCAAGAAGGTTGGTGCGATAATAGCATTGTTTTTTGAGTTTTATGTTAGCAGCAATATGCTTGCAGCTACATACCGTATTATTGTGTAGTTGTGGAGATCACAGTACGGTTGAGTGTGAATCATAATATGATTATGTGTGAATCAGCTATTGGAATGAGGATAATAATATTGTTCTGACACAAGCATATACCCTACAATAGTATGATGCTCTTCACCTATTGTCACCTTAGCCATACTTGTTGTTGTTGGAAATACTGGACTAGCCAAATTGAACTATGATGGACATAAGCGAACAATTGCTAAGAATTTTGATGGATACCCGAATGATGAAACCATTATGAGGATATAAGTACAAATGATAGGACACGGAGAACAGTACAATTGTTCTCCCCGTTCAAGGCAGCAGGGCCAGATGGAACATTTCTATCCCTTCTGAAGGGTGATTTTAAGCTGCATGAGAACTATATCAATAACTTTGGTTTGACATCTGATAATGTCAAACTGTATTGACATATCTGTTCAGTTAGGTTTGGTTAGTCATTATGAACTTAAAACGCCAGAACAACGCTTCCGAATTGCGGAAATTTAATTTGAAAAAGTAAATCTGTTCGCATAATTGACAAAGCTAAGATCTTAGAGAATTGTGTTTAGTGATAAAGATCATTTTTGGTTGAATTGTCAATATGCAAAATTTCCGTATTTGGAGCGAAGTAAAGCCTTGAGCAGTCAACGAATTACCATTACATCCACTGGTTGTTTCGTGCGGTTTGCACGCTGGTGTCGATGTGTTCTCATCATATTGAAAAAAAACGAAATGTCCAATTCCAATCTGTCGTATCTCAACCGATATGATTCAATTTCAACAAAGATTTTAGAATTTAGTTTATTGTCACACGACCTCTTTCTAGTTCGCTACGCGCTACCCAACGTATCTTTCTGTTACTCCAATTACTTAGCGCGATCTCACAAGTTCATAAAAATAAGTATTAGTTTCAATCCAGGAAAAGCACTACCTGCAGGTAGCTAGATCTAGAGAATATGGTGAATGCTAAGTCCCAAAAATAAATTCAGTGGGTGGGTCAAATCCCAATATCTTGGCTATTTGACCCCGTTGTTACGGTAGATTGCACCATCGTTGACCCTACGCTTAGTGGAGAGCCACGGTCTCTAGGCTTAAATTTTGTAGGCGTGTCAAAATATGTTTTTTGTTAATATCAGATGAACGGTGCCGTAGAAAAGATTCGATTGCTGTGTACGACGACGAATAATGTTTGTCGCTCTGATCCACACTTATTTCTACAACAGCAATTTTTGCCAGTAGAGTGTCGAACTTTCCGTAATTTTCATTTCCCGGGATATGGGAATACTTTTTTTAAACAAAAAGAAACTAACAAATTAAGTGTTCTCAATTGAATTACTTGTACATAACTTCTTTTAAAGACTCTCCAAAAAAATTATGATTTCTTAAGGTTACACTCAAATAAATGTATTTTTTCGAGGTATTTTTAACCCCTCAAAGGGTTACTCCCCCCGCCCCCTCAGGCTGAAAACGGCCTTTTACAGTCCCAAACAGCTTATGATGACCATAAGTCATCATCATGCAAAGTTTCAGAGTCCTATGTTGATCGTTTAACGGCTATCGTGCTTTCAATAGACAAACGAAAGGGCGGAAGGACATGGCTAGATCGTCTTAGAAGTTTACGACGATCTATAATACGAGTATATACCTTAAAAGTCTCTAGTCAATATTTCCTGATGTTCATTGCATTATTGGATTGCTGATTCTCATTCAAGGGATGTTTGAAGAAAATAGGATCAAAAAAAATATATTAATTTTCTTATATTACTCGTATCATCAGTTTTATAAAATGTTGTATCTTTTTTTCTTCACTTCCTTCAGTACATAGGTACCTTTCCATATCAATATTGAGGATCATCATTACAACGCCTTATCATCCACTATTACTTTTGGTGCATTCGGTAGAGTACATTGATCACTTATCTTTAAAAAAAAAAGTCTTACTTAACCTTCCAGAAGATATTTTTTACACAGGTATATAGAACAGCATCTGCTGTATTCAAAGTTATGACCCTGCTTATAATAAATGCTACGACGGCTTTTTAGGCTTTCATATTTATGACCTTTCGCTGTCTTTTGTTTACTAGCACGTTCCTAGAAGAAAAAAACTATTCAGTCATCGATATCACTCGTAACCACCGTTTTGTAAAGTCAAGCCCTAGCGACATTTCTTTCTTGAAATACTGTAGTACATAGTACACCATAGTTTATACCACATAACTGTGTACTATTATGATACCCTGTTTATGACTAAGTGTAGATAACACCTTTAAATAATGTAGATAGATCCCATGTTAAGTTGACCGATATATTTAGAATCACTATCTGATTTTTTGAGCGATGATCGTCCGTCCATATATCGCTGTTATCAAAGTACAGGTCGCAACTATGAACTGATTTTAGGTTCGGGTCAACCCTATGGAAATTGATCCACATCGGTGCATGTCTTAATATCCTATGTCCTATGGTTAATATCCCCGATGGTGCTGGTTTTCGAATAGCGTGCATGCAAAGGTCCCTCCACAGTTAATGACCCGCAACGCATTTCCTCATTCAGAACCTGCAGCTTTAGAAGCCACATATTACATCCGATTCGGACCAAACTTAGCATGGAGTGTTACGAACAACCAATACCAGTGTTTGGTCAAATTGCATCAAATCTGTCCATGGCTTCGAATGGCCCCCACATAAAGGTCTCTCCCGATTTGACATTCGGCAGCTCTAGGAGTCTGATATTAAATACGATCTGCACAGATTTAGCATAAGGCGTAGGCATAGGCGAAGTCATCTGAGTAGGAGAGATACTGTACTTTTACATACTAAACAGATACAATTAATAATTTGTTACTTTTTTTTCATTTGCGCTGTGCCAAAGAACTAAAATATCAACTTGATCGTCCCCGCGTGTCGCACTGACCCAGTATCTTCGAATTTCGGCAAACAAACGGTTAATTGTTTATTCAGAAGGCCGGTTTTGTTGCAACTCCGCCATAAAGAAGGCTTGTCATAATGTCTAAGGACATAGTATTGGTGTTTAAGGTTAACAATAATTGTACATTTTAATCATGTCTAAATGTAATGTCCTGGTTTCCTCGATTCTTAAAAAAGTAGAAAACTTATTTCTTGTTGCTGTTTCAGTACTAAGCCTGGATAGAGGCTATACTTGGTAACTATATAGGCAAGGACTTAAACGGCTACAAAAAATACTTACTAATATATTATTTTCGAAGAGTCTTTTTGGTTTTTTTCTTTAGACTCCAACAAAATTGACACTACGAGTATTTGTTAACAAATGACTTAACTGAACAGGTTTTTCTATCCAGACTTAGTTATCGACTTAGTTACATTCTGACACCAAGAGAATGTCATAAAGTCCATTGACATTATGGCACTTTTTAAAATGGCACAATGTCCAAAAAAACCTGGTCACATTGTCCACGGCTGCATATCAATCTTTTAAAGAATTCCTACAGTGGAAATGTCTAAATATTTTTCGGACTAAAATAAAAGCTATACCGACGAAGTAAACACCAAAGTTAAATTTTACATCCCTCTGTATCACACAATAATTGCGAAATTCCTTTTGAATGTTTTTCATTAAGTAAAATCTATTCTAAGCAGCTCAAATCTGAGATCCAACCCGTCATCGGTGAGATACAGCCACTTCTCTGTGAAAGTCATGGACAATTTCATGAAAAGAGTAATGGCCTGTCTCAGAGCCGTAGGGGCATTTGACAGATATTTTATTCCATACATAATCTGAACATGTCTTCTTTACAATCCAATAAAAGAACTCACAACTTTCTCAAAAATACTTTATTTAAAATTCAAAAGGAGTCCATTAAATGGAAGATTGCAAAAAAGATTTGATTTTAATTGAAATTAAGTACATTCATACTGAACTTTGACATGTTGGTGCCTGTCGAATACCAATACGAATTTGTTGGCGTATCGATATCTCGACTCCTTCGTCAAAGAAACAACATGGGAGTCACGGTTTCAAGTATTTGAGTACTTCAAAAGCTTGAGCAAACGATTTTTTGTCTATGCTAAAAATTTAACAACTTTGAGTTGCTGAACAAGTCCGATGTTGTGTTACTCCTTCCGATCTGAAGCTACCGCTCTTGAGGCCACATATTTAATGGGTAATGTTAAAATTTTAAAGTTCCAGTTTCTAAGACACTTTCAAAAATATTTGCGATATAGAAAACGTGATCTTAACCATTTTTAAGCGAAGATATTTTCAATTTTGCTTGTATGTGTGTTTGGGCACGTTACGTACAAAAAATGCACAAAGAGCAGTTTTTATGCTTTCATCAAAACGTATTAAACATAATGAAATGTCTTGCAACAAAAACATTGTTTCATAAATTGGTGGAAATTATGCACTTCATGGAAAATAGCATAACTTTCAATGTAATGACTTCCAATAAAAATGTAAATACAGACACACACACACACCCATACAAATCTCAGACGAGCGTTACTTCAAAGCATTTGTACTGAAATTCATTCGCACCATTCACGTGATCTTGAAAATGCGTAAAAAGTGCTAATAACGCCCATACACCAACACTAAACGCTACACAATGCGCAGCGTAGCACAAAGTATTGCAGCAGAACTCATCGCTTTGATTTATTCGCAGAATAATTGAAGAGCTGAACAAAACGATGCTTATAATAAAAGAAGGCCGCCGCTGTCGAAGAGGAGCAGACATTAGCCTTGTTCTTTTGGGTTTACTAGCTTAGTTAGCAAGTTAGTTTTCAATTTGGTAATCTGACGACAAAACAAGAAATTGAGAATAACGTGGCTTTATCGTTTTTCTTTGCATAGCTTAAAGAGAGTCCAACCAGAAGAGTTCTTATAAGCGAGTTCGTTCAAAGCAGAAAAAAGAAAACTATAAGTTGTAATTGAATACTTAATGAAATGTGTATAAAATGGAGAGAAAAATCAAGAAATATGAAACTTTGCTTAAATAGAATCAAAAAATATAAACGACAAATGAAAACTTTGCGCAAATATCATACAGCAGTACACGAAAATCCGAATGGACTTATTTAATGGTATTTTTTACTGACGTTTTGCATTAAAGACACCCGACATTTTAAATACGATGGCAAGGTGTATGAACAGCGCAAAGAAATGCCAACGGGCCCCCACTTTAACGAAAATACGCTTTCCAGGTTAAACACTTACAATCGTCAAATACAGTTCAAGATGGAATACGAAACCGACCTATAATTGGCGTATCTAGGCGCGATGATACACAGACCTAACATCGTACGTAAGATGGAATGGTATCAAAAACAACCAGCATCAGGTCAATTATTAGACTCCAAATATCCAAAACAAATAAAAATCAACACGGCCACTAATTTCATAAATCGAGTGCTAAACATCAGCGACAAACAATTTCACAGTACCAATGAGAAGAAAATACGACGCATTCTACAAAAAACGACTTTCCAAACCTAACAATTGACGAATTAATCTGGCGTGTAAAACCAAAAAAAAAACCAGCATTCTTGTATTCCCTGAAAGAATTTGCAACTCCTAAGTCGACAACAAATATAAACAAAAGTATGTAGTTGCTGTCTCTGGTCTTTAGGATCTTACCCCACAAAAAGAAATAGGTTTTGCCAGATTGTCGGCCTTTGCTGGTATTTTGCAGGTTAGCGCGGCTTAGCTAGCCGGATGGGCGTGGTTCTTGCCAGCAATCTGGACGTGGAGACAGGTACAAAACCCCATAATCATACCAGGCTTAAATTGAATTTAACCACACAGGAGACAATACGAAGCAAGACGGAAAGTAAAAAAAATATAACACTTCAACCACCACGGACACTCAACTTCTTGGCGGCTGTTATGCCAAGGAAATGACACTCCCTTTTGGAGTCGGAAATCCAACTCCAATGTAATACCTCTAACTATTTCTGAGGTATCCCATCTCCAATACCTCTACTTGCCCCTTGCTTTTCCCTACTACCCGTTGCCTTTTATGAACTAAAAGTTCATATTCAAAAGATTTATGCAAATTCAGTTTATTAATGACAAAAATTTTTGCTTCAATTATTACTTTGGCATTATTGGTAACGATTTCTTTAATCAATATCTTAATTCTTCTTAAAATTATGTATTTATTTGAATTTTAAAAAAGAGAAGTTCCAGAAAATCTCTGAATGAAATTACATCTAATTTTAGATTTGTTACGGCAACTCTGGAGCTATTGCTGAATGGGATGGGATGGCCGCCTGGCCATGAACTGGATCTGATGTGGCTGATGAGTTTGTGTGGTATGTTGGTAATCCGCAGTAAGCAGTTTTGTTCAATGTAAGTATGGCGTATCTTTGTAGTCCATCTTGTCCCGTTTATTAATAAAAATATATGTATGTCTTTTTTCAGATAAAGAAAACTGATGTTTTTGTGAAAAAGAAATAGGGGTGGATTTCTGGGCAAAAACCCTGCCTAACTAAAGATTTCCCTAGGTTTGAGCTCGCGTATTTTGTGTCGGCGGATAATACCTTTCAGCTAAAAAAGAGAAACTTTAATTTCTTTACTTCCTTAAATAAAACGATATAATTTATTTTCTTCAATTATTTTTTTATTATGTTAGGTTTCACTGTCGCGTATTCGGCGGATAATACCTTGCAGCTACCAGGCTTGGCGCTGTAAAATTTAATTTGCTACTCCTTTGGTGGATTGGTCTTAGCTGGTGGCGGAAATGTTAGTTTTAAGTTTTTTAGTATTTTGTACTTCTTCTTAATTATTCCGCAAACAAAATGTCTATTTTAAAAATATTGTTTTTTGTCGACAAATTTTGTTGTCTTATGTATTTTCTGTTTAATTGTATTTTCGTTCACTGTTGGATGTTTTTTTTTAAATAAAACTTTAATTAAAACTTTTATTTCTAGCCAAACCAACCTTCTTCAACAGGGTCAAAATTCAAAGAGACCGAATAAAAGTAAGTTTCCATTTTCCTTTCAAGCCTTCTTTTCTTAATTTTCATTGTCAACACAATATTTGAGCTTCTTCTTATTTTTGCGCAAACGCTCTTAACTCATTTAAGCCACACATGAAAAATATCAATTAGCTTTTAAATCGACGATTACTTATAACTTTTTTAGCAAGAAAAAATCGAAAATCTAACGTTAATGTAACGGTTTTGATTAAAACGGTCTGATTAAAAGGCGATGAACAGGTCAGATACAAGTACAGTGGGCTGCTAGTGCACAAACCATAACTTCAATGACGTAAACATACTGACACGTTGGAGGAGATACGAGTATACTCACGAAACGTTTAATGCTATAATCAATGTCCAAAATGACGAGAGAAAGAACTTCAAAACTAACACTGACTGACCAAATCACACACATATACAAAAATGTAATCTCTAAATACGGACACTAACATTAGTTTTAAGTCACAAAAAACCCCTGAAGGGAAGAAGTTCATTGTTTTGTTTAAAATGTAATTATTGTAGTAATTGCATCGAAGTATAGAAAATAAATAAAATAAAACAACGAATTGTTCTTTATTTTTTATTCAAGCTTAAGGTCAGATTTTTTATTTTTATTTATTTGTTTCGATATTTCGCTATCCTTCACATCAATCAACATCTAATATTGCACTTGAATATTGAATTGTTTTTGAATTTGTTAATGACCTCTAGCCGGACAATTCAGAACCAACAATTTTATTAACAATCTAACACACAACATAAATCCTTTTTTTCAGTATTTATTACACAACAAAACCATAATTTAAAGGTTACTTCAGTCTTATTGATTAATTGATAACAGTATTGAATAAAAACTTAAGTTGTTTCATTACATAGATAAACTAGCTGGTCGCGGCACTCGTTGTGTGTCTCTATCCTTTATGTTACTTCCTTCTCAATCCGTAATAATTTGTCGACCCAAAGGTCCTTTACCAATTCAGTGGAAATTTGAGCTGTATAACCGCCTTCTGCCAATTTAGCACTTTGGCAACGCCTCTCCGCTCAGTCAGAAAATTTAAATATATTTTGATATATAGTCAAAGTACTTGACTACGTCTCAAGCATACGTTTTCTCCGCTAACATTTCGAAGAATCACAAATCTGACTATCCTGAAATAGTACGCGATCAGTACACGAGGGCATATCAATGACGGCGTGACTTTTCCAACTTCTCTCGTAGTTATATGAAACACTGCTCCCATCAAGTTCCATCTGTTAGTAGACTACTGTCAAATTTTGAGAGAGTTCCGTCATTTAGTTTGTGTTAAACAGCTGTTCAAAACATAGAACCTCGTGTATTTTATTAAAAATGGAAAAAATGTGAATTTCGAGTGCTCATTAAACATTATTTTTTGAGGAAAAAAACTGTCAATCAAACCAAGATAATGCTTGATAAATACTATGGGGACTCTGCACCATCGACTGAAAATGTCGAAAAACCACGATATGGTGTTGGCCGATCTAAGAGTAAAAGTGCTTGAGATTGTTTGGCATCAACGCATTTCATATGGCAGTGTGGTTTTGATTTTTACATGATCAGTTGCCGCGTTTGCTCTTAATTGACCATAAACGTAATCGTGTGGCAACTTCAAAGGATTGTTTGGAGTTGTTAAAACGCAATTCGAATGAGTTTTTCCATAACAACACTCCGGAGACCGAGCGGCAGTCTAAAAAATTGGTTTCTCCAGGTGAACCGGCTCCAAAGAAGGCCAAGGTGATTTTGTCTGCCAATAAGGTGATGGCAACAGTTTTCTGGGATGCACGCGGAATGTACCGCTACATTGTAACGAACGAAGTATTTTGTAGTAAATTTTAAATTTGAATTTTTTTGTGAATTTTTTGAAAAATATCCGTAAAGTATATGTAAAGGTATTTTGAGCAAAACTTGCAAGATATGCAAAAACTATGTTCTTTCCAAATTCGGCATTTCTGGTAAAATATGCAAAAATATGAGCCAATAAATCAATTGCCTTTTTATGCAAAATCCTTGATTCGTAAAGGTATTTGGTTAATGTTACTTTTAGACATATGACAACAAATAAAATATACAAATCCACTTTCATAGACTTACATAGCATGGGTCGGGTCTAACATATAGGCAAACCAGGGATGCAAACCGAACCGGTTCTGAACCAACCAAATCCCCTAATTGGTCTGTGAACCGAACCGTAAAACAAAGCACTGATAGAAAAAAATGACAAACCGAACCAAAAACTGCAAAAATGTCATAATTCACAAGTGTTTTTTTTATTATTTATTTGGAATCAGGAGTATGTAAGTATTTACAGAATACAATAAGTATGTTCAAAGCTCTCCTTGCGGACAGCTCTTATAGCCGGACAGCTCTCTTGCGGACAGCTCTTATAGCCGTACAGCTCTCTTAAGCGGACAATTTTCTCGGTCCCAAATATTCGCCTTGTTTCAGGATGAAATCATGCTCCCTTAAGCGGACGCTTCCTTGGACGGACGCGGACACTTCACAATTTATCTTGCTCTATCTATTTGTTAAATCAATGGGCGGCAAACGCATACAACCATAATTTAGAGTTTGAGCAGGTGAGTTGCTGTCTTTCCTCTCCCTAATTGTTATTCAGTTTTCTCATGACTATGTACAAATTTAGTATAATCAAGCAAAGAAGAAATAAAACTTCTATTCCAATACTTCATCGTCGGCAAAAGTGGACGTCAGTACGTTCGGGCTTGAAGGTATATCTGCGATAGACAGAAAATGAAGGGTTGGCTCCAGGTTAATACCCTGTGGGACACCAGCTAGTACTTCGCGGTCATCGGCGATGCAAAATCTAGAAACACAACGCATCAATATTCGCGCCGTTTAAAATATTTTTCTATTGCTTGGGTTAGACGGTTTACTTGTTAAATGGTCTTGTGACCTTCCCGGAATCCAAACAGATGGTCTGGTCTGGAACGGCTAAATTTTTAGTAAAATTTAAGTAAGAAATTCAGAAAACTGATCGGTCTACATGAGGAAGGGATTTATTTGTCTTTTTCAGGCTTTAAGATCATTTGAATCAAAGAAATTCACAAGTGACTTGCAAAGGATCCATTGTGTAAAATAATATATAGGGGTGATTCTGAGATTATGGGCTAATTTCGACATTATTTCGATTTTTTTTTGCAGAATTTAATATTTAATTCAGGTAGATGTCTTAGTTCTAAGATAAACTAGTTCTTTTTAAAAGGTACACATCAAAATGTTAATTTTTTACCGGAATCATGCTACAATTTTAAAATATAACCTCCCAGGTAAAGACTCATTGAACAGAGAAATGAAGAAGACAATAAAATATGTTGTATTTTTTTCTTTAAAATCAACAAATTCATTTTAATTTGGTTCTTATGTAAAAATAATAAGAGATAAAATCTGTTAGTCGTCATTCCCCTGTGAAAAATGTTGGCAGGGAAATGATGAATTTCTACAAAACCCCCTGAAATGTTTATTTAAGTACTTTCCCTAACAAAATTTACTTGAGCTTTATTTATTTGCAATAAACACAAAAAAACACTTGCAAAATTATAAAAAATATTAATTATCTTTTTAAAAAAAACAACACAGGGGAATGACCAAATTAAGTGTGAACGTTCGTAACGAGTGACAAAACACGACTTACTTAATTTTAATAAGACTGTTGACGAAAAACTATTAGATGTGCAACCACTTTATGTAATGTTCAATCACATTTAAGTTGCTTTAAATCAAGATTGGTTTGGAAGTTTGAATTTTAACGAATATTAGATTTTACAGCGGAATACTGAAAATAAACATCCATAAAAATATAAATTGAATAAAAAATAATAATCATTAATAGCAACAATATTAATTGAATATTATTTTTTACGTTGGACTGGTTTTATTAAATAAATAATTAATATTTTTGTAAAAAATTGAGAAAATTTCAATTGAAAGTGGTGCTAGGGACAACCAGGGTGATGATATTTAAACACTTTGGTAGGACATTTTTTGAAGAACAAAAAAATTTTTAAAACACAATTTTAAGGACTTTAAAGTTCCTATAAAGATTTATAATAAAGTATAATATATTTTATTTTTCCCGCTTGAAACAACCAAGGACAGTAAAGTGGCCCATAATCTCAGAATCAAACAAGGAGCGCGCAAAAAGAAACTGAGTACGTAATTTTTCCAACATTTTTACCACCGACGTTTATGCCTTGTGTGCCAAACAAAATCAAGCTACCATGGACCGGTCCTGTCAATAGCCCTACATTAAGTGAAAATGTGATTTTCAAAACAAATCAAGTAAGCTAGTTTCAGTTGATTTATACGATATAATAACATATCGTTGCTCTCATGTTATTTTGATCTAAACGCTATTTGATTTGCAATTTAAAAATTTCTAATAATTACTAATTTTTCTACGGATATTCGGTGCAATTTCAAAAGAAGAATCTAAAGACTTTGCTCCAGATAGAATGACAAAAACAATAAAACTACATTGGTTCAATCAGAAAATATCTTATTTTAATTTTGTTTTTCCCATATCAAAAGCAAGAGGGTGAGCAAAATAGCAAGAAATCGACGATGGCATACCCTCTTTTCAAGGCTGGTACAAAGTTGGATGTTACCTGTAAAATTGTGTCACACTCCATAAAAAATAAAATTATGTGAACTCGCTGCTGTGAAACTGTGAAAAAAGCAGTACTGAGTTCAACGTAGCTATAATTAAAAGAAATGGGTGGCGACATTGCCTGATTAAAGCTGGATAATATACATACATTGGTCTGCATGGCAAAATGTTCAAAAAAATGTCTGCATGGGAAAATGTTCAAAGTGGTTTTCAAATAAATTTAGTAAACCAATTTTAAAAAAACTAAAATGAAAACTACAAATAACAAAATGAATGAGGAACACAATAAAATATAAGTAATATATAACGTTGTTTTCAATGATGCCAACAGTATGATATTTTTTTAGGTAAATTGAACGTTAAAATCCGATTTCTTATTATTGACTTCTAGCAGATTAGAAAGAATTACAAATGTACGGGAGGAACCAGAATGCGGCGTGTAAACACCTCTTTTCGTACGCGCGTACAAAGCCCCAATAAACTATTGCGGTCTTCACATTCTATGCGAATTGTATGCATTAGGTGGCGATTTGTGTGGTTTCTTTCTTATAGGGTCATTTGTGTGAAAGGTACCAGAAGTAGCGCGCCAAGTCCAATTCTAAAGATATTAAAAGAATATCAAAAGTGGGCGTAATAATACATTTGTGTCGGAGGTACCAGAGGGGGCGTGGCAATATGGAGCTTATTCAATTCTATTGGCACCTTTGGAAAACTAATACGACATGCTAAATTTATTTCGAAAGTTAATGAGCGCACCAGACAGCATACGGAAGGACGGACATGGTTCAAAAGATTTAGAAAGTCATGATATGATATTTTCCAGTGTGAGTTCATATAAAGAGTGCTCCAACCATAATGCACGATGGTAATTGTGAGCCCTAACGTCGAGTTTTTTGCCCAACTTAATGTGACATTTCATTGTTTCAGTGTTCGACAAACTCAACCGACGAGAGGTGCACAATTGAGCAGTGCGATAAGATTGTTGAAGACATTTACGAAAATGGGCGTTCAAACCAAAATGCATTTCGTGCACTTCGTGATTAGGAAATGTCAAATTTTCTGAGCATGCTCGCCCAGTTCGTTCTGTCATCGGGCCGTACTTCTACGAAAATGAGGCCGGCCAAGCAGTTTCCGTGAATGATGTTCGCTTTCGCAAAATAATGACAGACTTTTTGTGGCCACATATTGAGGATAAGGACCTGGACGATATGTGGTTCTAGCAGGATGGTGTCACTTGCCACACAGCCGTTGCAAGAAATTCAATGGCCGTGTTATCTTACGTCGTGCCGATGTTCATTGGCCGCCGCAATCATGTAATTTGACACCGTTGGACTTCTTTAATTTGGGTATATTTAAAAGAAAAAGTGTAGGTTAATAAGCCAAGAACAACTTTCTTGCTAAAGGATGAGATAATTCAGCACATTAACGACATTGAATTGTGTCTGTTGTGTCTCAGAGTAATTGAAAATATGGACCATCGGATAGAGGTATGCCACCGAAGCCGTGGCGAGCATTTAGCCGATATTTTATTTTCACACATAATAATCAAAGGTCCTTCTATCATAAAAAAAATATTAAGATAATTCTCTGAAAGATTTTTGTTTTATTTACAAATTACATCGTGCGTTTTAGTGGTGGTCCACCTACCATCCTACCACTTGGTACCGGATGCTGAACTATTAGTAACAAAAAAATATTTTTCAGTTAGTTTCGGTAAAAACTTCGATTAACGTAATGGACGTACCTTTAATAACAAAAGTTACTATTTGTATGACATAAATTTGAATATATGGCTCTTTCAGCACATACGAGTATATTGCTCTTTTTTGCTTCCAAATTACTCATTATTCTTATTACAAGTATTTTTTTCAATGAAAGTAAGGTTCGTTCTACAACTGCTTTATTATCCTCATTGAAGCAATACCTTATATCAAACCAATGAACTAGACATTAATTTCTACTTATACGGCGGAGGGTGGTGCACGCTGCTTTCTTGGGAGGGTGGTGCACCTGCATTCTTTTGCGAAATCCAACTCTGAATCCAATCAAAATTGATTTTTCAACTCGGATGTTTTTGTGAAAGAGATGTCGAACATCTTCTTAAATCGTTGTTTTTTGGGCGTGTAACCAATTCTGCAACGCAATTTTATTAAGCTTTGTTCACAGAATGTTTAGTTCGTCGGAACAAATAGAAATTTTTTTTATTTCTCAGTGCCACTTAGTGAAATATGTATATCTTCCGATTATGGAAATATACATTCGAAAGTGGTGCGTAAAGCAAAGTTAAACAATTTTTGAATATGTTTATACTAAATTTGTCATTCTGAGATATTTGATCGGATACCCTATAAGGAGTATGATGTATTATTGATCGCCATCAAATTGTAAGACAGTTAAGCCAAGTCCGTCCGAGTGTCTGCTGAAAGCACGATATTAAGCTAGGACCCTGACAGTTTTCCTTTTAGGGACTAGTGATAACGGGAAAATTAAACTTTTTGGGTACTTGCTCACCGGGGAAGGTATGTGATTTATCGCGGTTTCTATGACACTTTACGACAATATCACCACAAACTCTAAATATTTGTATAAAAGCAGCCTTAAGACTTAACCACCCTCTATTACCTCCCACACAAAACTACCGGGGGTTTCATTAAAATCAGTACGCTTCAGTTAATGGTAGTGGAAATGAGTGGATATCAATAGGAAAGTATATTAACTTGACTACGAAAATTTGGAAGCTAGTCACGACCCTTTCAGTAAGGTTGTTTTAAAAAATGTTCCATCCATAGGTGAGGCTATATGTATGTAACGCGATTAAACCAACTAAAACTTACTTTTTGAAGTAAATTACATAATTGAGCTCAAGGTCTAAGAGCTCAATTATTTAATTAACTTTAACATACAAAAGAGGTAGAACATCCAAATGCAACAATTTTAATACTTCCTTACATGTTTCAACAATTTTTTTGGAGATTCAATTCCTGCAGGACGTTTCCTACATAAATTAAACACAATTTACGGTAGTAGTTAAGACTTATCTATTGCGTTATTGATATCCGGATATCGAGGCTTAACAAAAAACACCACCGTTGTTCGTTTAACCGCATTTATCGGCCATCTTCAAACTCCGCTTACGTGATAATTAAAAACAGTTGTAAAAAAGTCAAACGTTTTAATAAAAAATCCTTGTATAAACCGTTTATTTGAAAAAAAAACAATTTATAGAAAAAAAGCTATTCGAGAGAATAACTTTTTTTGTTTCTTGAACTATTTTCTTTCCATAAATTTTTAACGTTTCAAGCCTAGTATTTAGTCACTTGCTACTGTGCACGATATATTGCATATGACCGCACCCTACTGCATACTGACCGCACCCTACTGCTTAACGTCGGCACCGAATGGATAGGCATTTTTTATAAAGGTTGTTTTCTTTACTCGTAGCCGCTTGGTTTTCAAGAAGAAATAATCCGCATATAATTTAATGTTATGGCCAAGAATTTTGCTTTATTATAAAGATAAGGGCTTGCCACTGTGTTTGTAAATGATTTCGAGCAAGTGGCCGCCGCACAGTGTTCCGGGATCGATTTAGATTTAAATCAGTCTATTAGGTGTGTTTTAGAAATTGGCTTTAAGAAAAGTTAAAATTTTTTTTGTTTTTAGTTTTTTTAATTGTTCATAACAAGCTAAAAATTTTTTTTCTTATTGCCAATTTTCACGTTTTTTTCAGGTCATAAAAAATTAAAAAATGAGATTTAATTTTTCGACTTTGTCGAACTGTATCTAATACATTTTAAGAGCTATATTGCTCTATTCAAATCTACAAAACACAGGTTGCGAATTTTATGGCAATTGATGTTAATTTAAGTCATAATTAGGTACAAGAGCTTCAATATAATGTCAATGGGTACTTGTGAAGGAATTGCAGTACGACTGTGAGCTGTTATCCTGTGGTTATTCGATTTGCTTCATTTATTATGGGTATTTGGGGCATAGCACTGGCAAATGAACTCCGATTGGAATACAACTTAGCGTTAGGTGAAAGGACATTTTCGACCACTTTTTGCAGCATTTGGACCGTCTGTCAGCAATAATGCGCCGAATATTCTCTTCCAAGGCGTCAATCGTGTCGGGCTTATCTGCTTACATAAGCGACTTTACAGAACCCCACATAGAATAGTCCAGCGGTGTTAAATTGCACGATCGGGGAGGCCACGCCACAGGCCTACGACTCAAGTTAATGCGCTGACCAAAAGTTTCCTTCAACAAATGGCTGTATGGCATGTAGTGCGGTCTTGTTGTCCACATCAACATCCTCCAATTCAGGTGACAGCTTTCAAAAAGACCAACTCCGAAAAAGGGTGGCCAGATTAAAATCCACACGCCATTCAAAGTTTTCAACATTAACATGATATATCACACTGGTACCATTTGAAAACGATAGGCTTGATATATTTTACAATATAATGTTATCTAAAAATGGGTGTGACACCGCCCACTTTTCCGATAGGACATGTTCATGCCAGCGTCAAATGTAGCCGCTGTCATGTCCATATCTCACAATTGTTCACAAAAAGTGGCCTCTCTAAGTTCAGATTTATATGGGCGGTGCCACAATGCCATAATATAATTGGATGCCGGAATCTGAATTATAACCCAAAATCAAATGTTTTGCTCCAATATTTTTCAACGAACAGGCATGTTTTTCGCTCAAAGTATGCGTCAATGAACCAAATTTGAGCAAAGAGTTTCTCGAAATACGGTTACATCCGCAAAAAATCATTGTTTGGTATGGTTTATGTACCTATTCTTTGAAAATGAAACCGGACAGAAAATTCCTATCAACGGTGAGCGATACTTTATCATGATGACAGACAATTTGTTCCCAAAACTCAAAGCTGGCGGTGTCTTTGGTAAAATATCCCTTCTACTCTTTATTTTTAGTATTTAACTATAAATTTGGGAAATATTTATAAATGATAAATACTGAAATAAAGCGGCAAACGAAATAATCATCGACCCTGCACTATGTTGGCTAATCAAAAGCTCCTTGGAATTTTAAATGGACTAAATCAGCTCTGAATTCAAAAATACATATTACCATTTAAGGAACTAAAAGCACATCTGAAGAATAATTTTATTTTAAAAAGGCTTAACATGTATTTACTAATATTAAAGCGTATTTCCTTGAGAAACGGATATCGGCCTTATATTCATATGGGTCATAAATACGTTAATTGTATTTTCACCCATTTTACCAGCGAATCAATGTTGACGATTTTATAAGATTCGGCAAGGGCGAAAAAAATTCGAATTCTTCATTCAATGCACAATGAACCTAATGTTAAAAATCGAATTGTTCAATAGAGTTAAGAGCTGTTAGGACTGTGCCAATAAACCTATATGTGACGCGCAAAATAGAAAGGGACCTAAGGTTAAAAACCAGTTTTGTTCAGGAGAGCCATTTTAAAGATTAGGTCCCTTTCTATTTGCGCTTAGAATCGTCGACTTCACTTTCAGGAAGGGAACACTTTTGTGGCATGGGGTCGTTCTCATTCGATGCTCAGATGTTGTCCACATCAAAAAAAGAAAATTGATTTTTTTACCCTTAGGTCCCTTTCTCTATGCCCTGTCACATATGGGGAAATCCCCCACCTAGTCTAAATGGTTTAATAGTTAGATTTAAAATCTTCCGAAGGTTTCCGAATACATTTACAATATTATTCACAAATCCTCCACAAATTAAACAAGTAAATTATTATTATTCGGTACAATATAGTCAAGTATGGATCATTTTCTGCCCAGTTGGTTTTTTAAATCTACCTATTGGAACCATTAAGACTAGGTGGGTATTTTCCCTATGCGGGTTTAGTGTCACAGTCCTAACAACTCTTAACTCTAATGAACAATTCGATTTTTAACATTAGGTTCATTGTGCATTTGGTGTTTTGGGTAAGTAGACTTTTCTCACGAAAACATTCAATTTTGGCTCTGATTATATTGAAGTCAGCGGATTTTTGGAGTTGCTACGACAACCTACTCCAGCAGAGCAGTACTCGGTCCCGGTATTGTTGTTGTTCTAGTCCAACGGCAACTAGCAACTGTTGATTGCATTTTGTGGTTGCAACTGCAACCTATACAAAAAAGGAAAAACGACAACAACGAAATAGAACCATAAAACCCAAATGATCCGTCTCTCCCTCACCCGACCGTTCCATGTCCGCATTCGCATCGTTCGAATAAGCTGTGTTCATGCGTACGCATAAAAAATGCATTCACCGAAAAACGCATAAAATCCAATTTTTATATTTTCTGAGCATAAATGTTTTGTAGCGGCATCCCTTTTTGATATGAAACAACTCGAAGACGTCGATGCACACACTGACGAGGGATACGAATGCGCGGAAAGAACCTGAACGCACTCGCTGTATCCCGCCTATAACGGCGACCGACAACAACTTCATATTAAATCTTTTTAAGTTTTTATGTACATTTAATAAATCTTTTATTCATGCAACACTACTTTATGTCTTCATGCATATTTGCAACACAACAAATAACGATTGTTGGAAGTGTTGAATGAAAAACTTCAGTTTAGTGCGGTTTGTTTTCCGTTTCGGTATAGGATGATCAGCTAGAGAAATAGGTCCCGGAATGAAACGTTTTGGATGCAAATCTTCTGATCTCGAAAATTTGGAAGCATGGTACGAGTACCTCATGTGAACAACAATCAGCTTTGTCAATATCGCGTTTTTTCTGCTTGATTTGGTTCGGTTTTGTCAAGGTTTCACGGGAAGATTTTGCATTTAGCTTTAAGCTTTTTTTCGAAATTAGTTTGTTTTTTTTTTGGTTTTTCTTATCACACATAATATGAATACAGTTTGTTGTTCTCCCTACTTAGCAAATAAAACATTTTGTTAACAGATGAATGAAGCGTATACATAAAATATTTTCTTTATAGAACAGACGTTTATTATCACTAGTCCAAAATTGTATTTTAAAGTAAAATTAATATTATTAATTTAAAAATTAGTTCAAATTCGTTCCTATGTTATGAATTTTTGCATTTTTTTTCTTTAATCACCAATTATTTTGCATAGGTTTTGATTCAAAAAAAAGTTTAACCGAAATGCAGAATATAATTTTTTCGCATATGTAAATCCATAAAAAAAAGTTACGTTGCTTTTCATTTGACACTACTCGTGTTTACCGAACAAATTTTACCTTATTGCAAAATTTTCTGCTACCAAATAGAAACAAGAATTGTCCGTTCACACTCGAAATACATACTCGTAGCTACCTACAAATTGTACGAAAAGTGAACGGATTTTTCTGCAATCTGGTTTAAGGTATTTTTATTAGCTATATCGCACAGTTTAACAAAACTGCATTCATTAATAATTTACAGATGTTTAAAAACTGTTTACTTCAACAGAAGTGGTACTTTTATTCATAAAGAGGGTTACGCCTTTGTAATGAAAATAGGAGCGTGTTAAGTAGGGAGGGATTACCTCTAATGGTGTGCTTAAGTAGGGATTACCTCTGAATGTTGTTTGTTACATTAAATGGAACTTAAAAAATGGTCCATTTGAAATTTCAGAATATTTTTAATTTTTTTCAAAGTTAAGTTGTTGTTTGGTTGTGGTATAGTTTAATTCAATAGTAAAAACCGACAAAACATGATTTTGCCTTATATATTGTACAAGATATGTGAGCATTTCTAGGGCCGATAACGGGACACCCGTATTATTTTCAGTGCAAAATGCTAGTTGTACTCGTATAACCTCGAAACGAATAAGGTAAACATCAGATCGCGAACGGGACAAAAAAAATTAAAGTATTTTTTGACAGTATGTGGAATGGACTAGTAAAGCTTTCTTGGCAATGTTTTTGTTGGGAAGTGCCTTCAAATGATAGTTTTAAAAAAAAACATTCGTAACTTTCGCGTACGGGGGGGCATCGTATGACATATGAAACAACGTGTTGAAAGACACATCATGGAAAGTTTTCGGTCATTACATATCTCTGTATATAAAAAAGAGTAAAAAGAAATGTAAATTTTTAAATTTTTTAGCATAATCCGAAAATTGAAACCAGATTTCTAATCAAAGATCAGCATTTAATACCTTAAAGAGAAGCAACACATTTATTATTGAACAGTACTTTTTATCACCTCTCGGTGGAAGTGCTTATAGTTTTATTCTAGCTATTGTTTTTAGCTATTTAGTGTTTTTAAATTTTTTTTTAGTTTTTTTAGAATTTCAGATATATTTCGTCACCTTCTGGCTATAATGAATATTTGAGCTTTAAAGTCCACAAATCCACTTGCCATTTATTGGGAGCTATTGTTCTGCTGCTTAGAAGCCTAACAATAAATATGGAATTTTATGATGAACCCTGTGTAATGTGCTTTTATGCATCTTATTGTCAAGGTTGGTAAACATTCGGAACTCTATAACGAATTGCGAAAGACCGGATAATTACTTCGCTATTGAGAAAATTTATTATATGAAAAAATTTAACTTTTTAACTTCCTTTTTTTCTTCGTAATCACCGAGTATGCGAATATAAAAACAAGTAAAAACGTCTTTAGGAGTCTAGGCCGTATATTATATACTTTTTTGAGACCCTAGATTCCATAAGTCCGATTTCAATCAGCAAATCTTCAAAATAATCGGAATTCGAGTCGGCTCGGCTCAGTGGTTCAGGGCAGTTCTAAGCCGCTGGTTCGATTTTTTGAAATTAGTTTTCATGACTCTTGTATCGTGGTTCTGGTTTGGCTAAATAGTTTAAAATTGGTTCAAAAGTCATAGAAACAAAATATTTTTTGTTATATCGTAAGTTATTTTTATTAGAAACAAAAAATGTTTACTATGCGTAAACTTAGGTATGTCCCTTAAGACTGAAAATAAAAATTAGGTGCGTTTTTTTGTTTTGTTTTGACTTTTTTTCTAACAGTGGTTTGATTTATGGTTCGGTTCACTGTCAAAATTCGGCTTTAATTTCAGCACCCATTTACCGACATTTCCGGGTGTTCCCTTCTTTTGCCAATAATTTAGTTTTTCCCTCATTGATCAACGAGCCAGACAACAAAAGTTTACTTTTTTGAGTATAAAAGGGCAACGTTCCTGGGCGTTTCGGCTCATAATAGTAAAAATAGACATAAGGTACTTATATTAAAGCAACCACCGGTTAATACTGCCGTATGGGTATTCAAATTAAAGCATTAATTGGCTGATAGTAGGGTTGAACTCGTAGACCCAAGGGCCCAAAGAAACGTCCAATTCATTTTATGAATTCTATGATTAATCCCGGCGAAATACACAACGTTTTTTCTTTCAAATTACGAACTTTCAGCAGCACACACTTAGAAAAAAAGTTTGGATGGGATGACAATGTTCGAAGAGCATCATACTAATGTTGGGTATATGGTTGTGGTACAAAAATATTATGATACTCACAACAATAGTATGATTCGACAACAACCATACTATGATCCATACAACCATACTATGATTCTCACAACAGTAGTATGATTCGCACATAACCATACTATGATCCCCACAACCATAGTATGATTCACACTCAAACATGCTATAATCTCCAAAACCATATTATGATCCTCACAACCATAGTATGTTTCACATAGAACCACAGTATGATCCTCACAACCATTGTATGATTCACTCACAACCATGTTATGATCTCTACAGCCATAGTATGATCACACACATTTATACAATGATCCCCAAAATTATTTATTAAAATTAGGTTAAGTTGTCAACAATAGATTTGAATTATGAAAATTATTTAAAAATAAATGGAATTCAAAATATTTTATTTAACAGTAGAAAAAATCAATTAAAAAAGTTAGCGTTTTTATTCAAAATATTTCAGTTAAACAAAGGCAAAGCAGTTTGTTTAAATAATTTTAATTTCCACGTAAAAAGTAATATTATTGCATTAGATCCGTAACAATAACATTGTTCTAAAAAGCATATTTAAATAAAGAAAAAAATAAAGAGAAATTATACAGTATGATTGCCGTAATCATACTATTGTTAACAGAAAACCCAAAAAACAATATTTTTGTCGCACCGACCATATAAACATTGTTGTTACAACCATATTTTCATTTTTAAATTTGGCAATAATACTTTAGGTACATTACAACAATATTAATACTGCGGCAATCATACTATTGTCAAAATTAAATTCAAAAACAATAAAACTTTGGTTGCGACGAAAATACTTTTATTGCGAAGAGCATATTATTATTGCCGTGACCATAGAGCCGTATTTTTTAGCTGCGTGCAGTATCGTATTTGCATATAACGAGCATACAAAACTAGAAAACCTGATCGTAAAAAACTGAAGTTTGTCGCAAGTAAGTTAAAGCAACGTAGATTGTTCACAACTGAGTTTTTGAAAAAATCGAATAGAAAAGGACTTCGTTTAAAAAAAACGGATTATAAAAATGTTACACTCTTGCCCTACTAAGTGGAAATTATATATCATTTGGTATAGCTTTAAAATGTAACGCATCAAAAAAGCTCATTTCAAGACTTTTTAAATCATTTGATCCATGTCCTTATGTGAGGCTGGCTCGTACGATAACATTTAAAAGAAGTCACCAATCGCTTCAAAAGTTAGTATGTCAAAATATTTTTCTATTGATCTGGCGCGTCTACACCGGTGACGCCAACAGTTCTGAAGCAAAAGTTGTTACGGATTATATCGACAAAAAAACTGCTACAGAACATAAAGTAAAAAACACCAAAAAATTAGCTACGGAATTATTCCAAATACAGGGTTTTCCATTAAGGACATAACAATTATATATTGTTAAGATATAGAGTTCAAATTTATTCCAGATGTAGTGCAAATGTTACATTTTAAAAATGAAATTCGATTTCGGTTATATGACCACTACGAGCCCACGAACAGCGATCTACTCAATTTTTCACCACTCTTGCACACATTCCTACGTTGGTAATTCCGCGTTGGATGTTGTCTTTGAGCTCGTCTAAGGTTGTTGGCTTGTTGGCATAGACCAATGAATTGATGTGGCCCCATAAAACGAAATCCAGTGGCGTTAAATAGCATGAACGAGGTGGCCATTCGACCGGAACATTTTCCGAGATAACACGTTCGCCGAATTTGCCTTTCAGTATATCGATTGTTACGCGTGCTGTGTGGCTAGTGGCTCCGTCTTATTGAAACCACATATCGGCTATGTCAAGCTCATCTACTTCAGGCCAAAAATATTTTTCTAATATGGCACGATAGCGCTCTCCATTGACCGTAAATATGACCCAATTACACCTCCGGCATCGCAGAGGATGATGAAAATTGGTTGCGACCACCGACTCAGTATTTCGGTAGTAATTTTTAATGTAAGTTAACACTACCATGATAAAAATGTTGATATCGACTAACGTTTTAACACTGAAAGATCATTAAAACTTGCTATGTATCTTTTGGAGAACCCTTTATAAACGAGAAGGAAAGTCTTAAGTCGGGCGAGACCGACTCAATACTATTTTTTTTCTTCTCTGTGCGTTTTAATACCACACATTAAATATTATTGAAATCTAACCAAATTTCGTTAAAAACTGATCAAATTTAACGCTGTTCTTAGGAGGAACAATCTGGTCTTTTTTCAGATCAGACAGATCTGGTCTTTTTTCAACATTCTATATACTGCGTGCAAAATAACACCGCCAACTAAATATCGATGACATCGGATGAAGTTTGTCTGTGTTAGGACGGTTAACCCAAATTCGGGAGGCACGTTTGTGTGGTGGTATATCAGAACTGGAACCGATTCTCTTTCCAATTTTAATAGCAAACGGCTTTAGCCGAAGACAAAATAATGTGCAAAGTTTTATCGGGATCGTTTCATAATTGCGACCTCCACTTCAATTAGAAGAATATTTGAACAGACAAATAGAAATATCTTAACGCTGTTTAAATTATTAAGCGACGTGTAAAAATTGAGAAGAAACAACAAGTGTTTGAGATTTTTTAAACCGTGGCAAGCAAGTTTTAATGTATTTACTAGCTAATACCTCAAAAATTCCAAACAATAGCAAATAATAAAATCGCGTAGCGATTTTCAGTTTCTCCTCTACGCGAAAGCCTTTAAAATCGCCACTGCAGCGATTTTTTATAAATCGCTACTTTTCCAAAACAGGCTATGCCAAGTAGGCATGGCTGCTCTACACAAATGTTCTATTTCGTTCACATTTGGTACTCTTGAAACATCATTAATATCATCATTCGACCTGTTTGAAAACCAGTACTTAACAAATTAAGTAATTATACATATAAAAGAGTGGACGACTGGATTTAAAAACAAACAAACCTGTCACAGAATAAACTAGAACTCAACCAACTTACCACTTAATAAATACATGACATTAATTGAGATTTAAAATTTTTCAACTTTCTCATTTCCAATTCAAGTATCAAATGTACCATTCCGCCCACTTTGGGTGTTCGCATAATACCTCTTATACTGTTCATAATAAAAGTGCAATTTTGCAGTTAACACTTTTAAGTTTTAAAGGATTTATTTTTGGAAAATTATTTTAAAAGTGCTTCTGTTTATCCTAAGATGTTCAAATTGGTATTATATGAAAGAGGAGACACTGGGCTTTTTTTTATAATATTTTTGTTGTATCAATGCAAAGGAAAAAGTATGCAAATGGTATTCTTTCAAAAATATATCTTGCAATATCCTTTGGAATTTCGATCCAAATTTTTTCAAAATAAATGTTGGCGACTCACAAATATCCAATTTTTAGCTGTAATTTTTCAATGACAATTAAAGTTTTATATTTTATACTCCTAACAAAAAATGTGTTTTCATAAAATAAATAGTATGAATTTGAAAATACACAAATAGGGTTTTCTGCTCATTAAGATTTTCTTATGAATTTGCTTTGTCGTTTGTGCAGAGAAGCAGAGCCAAAATATGAAGTCAAATATTTCCATAATGCCCTTTTTTGCAAACTAATTACGTTGGTGACCTATTTAGTAACACATCAAAATTGCATCTCCGTCTGACTTAGAAAACACAAATATAAAATTCCGCCCCTCGAAGGAAACTACTTTATTTGTAGAAATGAAAGGTCAGTCATCAAACAATTCTGTGGTAGGTGACGAAATAACATTACTTTGTAATAGCAAAATAGAATAACTTAATTTAGGAGCGTCATAATTTGCCTTACACAAATACTTTAACTTACACAAGATCAGTTTACCTAAAAAAGCGTAACTATGGAGTGTCCATATCGCAATAAGTTTTGCATTGTAAGGGGTTTACTTGTGCCTAGTAAAAAATCGCTATAAGTATTATAAATACCTTTATAAAAAGCTACGTGGAGTTGTGCGTGGAATCACTATTCATATAATGGCAATTTTTCAGTGTTTCAACCAGCAGGAATGAAATTGAAAGTATACGAACGTCATTTTGTTACTCAAACAGACCATGATGGTTTCGTTCGAAACTTAGAAATATTAAAAGAAAATCGGAAGTCTTAGTTGGAACGTAGTTTCTTCTGATTAAAAAGCACGTTCATTCGATCAATGTTTCGAGACAGATGAGGATACTGACATAACATACGCAACAGATATACAGAAACTTTTCGATGCAATTGGTTGCTCTTACGATCCTAGCTAGTGGAGACATTTTGTAGACGGTTCCATCAAAAGCCTTGAAGGAGTGGTGCTTTATAATGGTAATGCGTATCCGTCGGGGGCATTATTAACGGGGCCAGCATTAAAGAAAACTATGGCAATATGAAAACTAATCTAAAGTCAATCACTTACGGTGATCACCGCTGGGTAGTTTGCTGCAATCTGAAAGTAGTAGCAATTTTGATGGGATTAAAAAAGGAATACTCAAAAAAAAGTGATTTCTATGTCTTTGGGATGGTCGACGGCTGAGCTGAATTGTACCACACACAAATGGCAGCAGCGCTACCGTTACAAGCTCGGAATCGATAGCGTTGAACATATCCCACTTGTGCCATTGTCCAAGATAATACTTCCTCCTCTGCATGTTAAATTGGGTTTAATACGAAAGTTTGTTCGGGCACTCGACACTGAAGGCGAAGCTATGGCACATTTGAGTACGATTTTTCCTCAAGATTAATGCTGGTATCCATAAACATTTTTTTAAAACTCATAATGCATCTATGTCAACGGAAATTTAAGTTTAAAGTCGCATCCGTTCTGATCGTCCCGCACGTAGAAAAAAAGTATGGTTGGGGTGACAATATTCGAAGAGAAACATACTATTTTTTTCAATTCAATTTATTGTTTCAATAATATACGATATGTTATGTACAAACATATTATATACAACTTAGAGTTTAAGAGGTATCTCTTCTTCTTCCTTATAATTATTTACAATTTTGAAAATTTAGTAAATTAAATGTAATATAATACAAGGAGGCAAAAATTTACAAAAAACCTATATGAATTAATTAAAACTTAAAACTACTTAACCTAATTATGAATGAGATAATTCATTGATATGGTGGTAAATAGATGTTATACATCTCATATCAAAGTTTTGTGAAAGTTTAACTATCCTTTCTACAACTAGTTCTACATTAGCCAGTTCGTGAAGTCGTCTGGTAGAATAGAAGAAGGGTAGATTATAAATCAATTTTGGTAACTTATTTTGTGCAACTTGCAGTTTATTCAAGTGACATTTGGCACTGTTTGCCCATAACGGAGCCCCATAATATAGAGTTGAGTGAAATATGGTTTTCAAAATTAGCATCTTATTACTTATACTGAGAGAAAAACATACTATTGTTGGGTATATGGTTGTGGCACAACAATATTATGATCCTCACAACAATTGAATGATTCACACACAACAATAGTATGATATCCACAACCATAGTATGATTCACACTCAACCATACTATGATCCCCATAACAATATTATGATCCTCACAACCATAGTATGATTAACACCCAACCATGTTATGATTCCTGCAACCATAGTATGATTCCACTCAACCATACTATGTTTTCCAAAATTATTTATATGTGTTGAGTTTTGTTAATATTCAACAATAGATTTTTATTTAGCAATATATTTAGATTTGAGACCATGTTTCTATGAACTTTTCATTCAAGAAACCAAAAACCTATTCAAAATGCTGTCGAATAGAAAAAAAAAAACAGAGGAGACTGCAGGGAGTGAATGCTACTTCACCATCAAATCAACGAACGTCATTAAACAATGATCAATGGATGTATACTTAAGTGCAAGCCGACTTTAAATGAACGAGAACCAGTCGGCAGTAGTGTTTTCCACCAAACAAAGTAAAAACAATAAAAATCCGTCGAACTTCCGATTGTTGTTGTTTTTTATAAACAAAAACCATGTACTGTGTCGTGAGAGTGAGTGTATGTTTTTTGGATTACCAAAAACCACGCACATACTCGTACATGTATGAACGTTGGCCGATTAAAGCTGCTATGCTTATTCTAAAGTTACAACCATACGTATGATTGCCGTAATCATATTATTTTTCACATAAATCTTAAATAGCAATAATTTTGTCGCACCAACCATATTTATATGGTTGCTACAACCATATTTACTTTTATAAAATTGGTAATAATAGTATTGTTACATTTCAACAATATTAATATAGCCGCAATCATACTGTTGTCAAAATAAAACTCAAAAAACAATACTATGGTTGCGACGATCATGCTTTTATTGTGAAGAACATGTTATTGTTGCCGTGACCATATATTAACCATATCTTTTCTCTGCGTGCGTACAAAAGATTCTCCCCGCACAGTTTAAGTTTGAGTTATAGTAACAACGTGGCGTCGTTGTGCAAGATTTTACGCTGTGATACTCGTAGCCTAATAATGGTACTCCATAAAAAATAACAAGCTGAAAATGTCAACTAAAAAGGTTGCTTAAAAAACTAATAGCAGTCAAATAATAAAAATATCAATCGAACAAAAACATTCAATTAAAACTTTTGAATAAATAATGTCTTCGAAGAGTGTATAATTTTAAATTAATTTGTCGTTCATAATTGTTAATTAGGTCCTAAAGAAGATCTACAATATTTTTCCACAATATTTAATTGGTTTGTTGATTGAAAACTCAATTAACGACATACACGTTTATGCACTGATTGTATGAATTTATGTACTTGTAAGGGATACATCGCAGCCACTTGTTTGTAAATTGAGTTGCTCTCGTTGGAAAGGCGTTCAATTCATTCAAAATCATCATCTCTTTTTTTCTGATTTGTAAAAAAATTACTCCTGCTCCTAATAACTAGTCCTTGCACGACTTAGCTCTTTTACACCCATGAAGAGTTTCTGCATATTTTTTGTTCTGTTAAAGAGTAACAATGACATAGGTACATATGCATATATACTCGTATATTTATGTATAGATATATTTTTAAATTTTATTGTTTTAGAAAACCCATATGTGACGCGCAAAATAGAAAGGGACCTAAGGTTAAAAAACAGTTTTGTTCAGGAGAGCCATTTTAAAGATTAGGTCCCTTTCTATTTGCGCTTAGAATCGTCGACTTCACTTTCATAAAACGCGCATATCTCTGGGAGAGAACACACTTGGGGCATGGGATCGGTCTCATTCGATGCTCAGATGTTGTCCACATAAAAAAAAGAAAAAAATGAAAATTGATTTTTTTACCCTTAGATCCCTTTCTCTATGCGCTGTCACATATGTTTCTTGTTGAGGGGACCCTAGCGAGTCCGTAGATTCGGTCCTAAGACAAATCCAAGAAGTTAAAGCATATTGAGATTAGTGAAGAAATTCCATAGACCTCAAATATAGCCAACTCATAGAATTAGTGTTAATTTGGATTCGTGACGAAAAATTTAGTATTTTCTTCATAACCATAGGTTCATAATTGGAGAATCTAGGTAAACTTTTTTAGTGCTGCGAAAATTTTACTGTTTCTGGTTACCCATATGCCCCTGAACATTAATGGAAGGGTTTTGGACCCCAGAGGCGAAAGACCACGCCTATTCATGAGAAGGACGAGTTAAACGGTAATAAAATTAAAAATTTCCCCTTTTGTCCGATTTGGTCCATCGCATATATAAGTATAAGACATATATCTGGTAAGATTAGCTCTTTTTGTTTTGAATAAATCGTGCTTTCAACAGACTGATACGGCTTAATCGTTTTAGAATTCTATGTCGATACTTTATAAAGTCGGAGATAAGTATTTCGACGTGTTACCAATGGAATGACGAAGTTATATATTTTCCTATCCTATGGTTGAGATTAAAAAAAAATTCTATACACCAGGCCAGAGTAAACAAAAGAGTTTTTAAGAACTTAGAAAAAACAAAAACGAAATAATTATTTTGGAAGGACTATTAAATAGCAATTTTAGTTTTTTCAGGAAAAAATTGTTAAATCTATAAAATTGATAAACAATCCGCATGTTTTTATACCCTGCAACCACTTTGAGGAACAGGGTTTCATAAGTTAGTTTCATGTCTTGTTTGTAACAACTAAAAATATTTGAGCCAGACAAAATTTTGAATCAAGTTTTTTGGACCAAGAGCGGACGTTATTGAAATTTAAGAAAACCGGTCAAGATTTAGATGTAGCGCCTTACTTACATTTAATCTTGTTAAAACTTAGCACACGTTTGTGTTTCGGATGAAGGAAGGGCGTTATTGATAATTATTATTATTATTAAATAAATCGGTTCAGATTTAAATATATGTATGTAGCTCCCGATTTTGCTGTTTTAAGCTCTAGAAGCCACATCTTACATCCAATCTTTGGTTGAAATCCAGCACACGTTAGTTTTTTGGACCATGGAAGGATGTTGCTTAAATTTAAGAAAATCGATTTAGATCCCACATATGTTCATCTGATTTTTATGTGTGTAGCTCGAGAAGTCACATCTTACATCTAATCTTGATGAAACTTGGCATGAGAAGGTTTTGTGAGCTAAGAGAGGGCATTATTAATTTTATGTCTGCAGCTGTAGAAGCCTCATATTACAGCCAATCATGATGAAATTTAGAACACTTTTGTTTTTTGCACTAAACTTCTTTAGACCTTAATAAAATTGAAGAAAATCGGTTCAGATTTAGATATAGTTCCCACATACAAATCTGTTTTTCTGATTATTTTGTTCTTAGTTTCAAAAGCCACATTGCACATAGAATCTTGTTTAGCAGGAGTAAGTTTTTGGGCCAAGGAGAAATTAAAGAAAATGGGTTGAGATGTGGATATAGCTCCCACACATATGCTCATCCGATTTAATGTTTTAAGCTCTTAAAGCCACATATTATAATAATATGGGATTTCGCACTAGTACGTTCCTGGACGTGCCAAAACCGAGCGCCGTTAGAAATAATCGGTTCAGATTATGATATAGCTACCACATGTTCGACCAATTTTCTCAAAAATTCAAAAAGGACATTAGTTTTAAAATCGGGCTAAATTAGGTCCAAAAACATTTTCTCATTTGGCTTTTCTGAACATCCAGAAGTACAGGGTATAATGTAGTCGATCACTCGTTTTAGCTTTTGCTACTTAGCTTTTGCTACTTATTTATGCTGATTCATCATCATAAACTACTTTGCGTATGCTAACGCTACACACGTTCATACGTATATAAGTGAAAATACCTCTCTCACTGACGAACATAGAGCCTCTATGTAAGCGGTACATCACCACGCAATGGATACTTCACAGTAAATGCTTCATATGCAGCTCTGCCAAAGATAGGTATACAAAACCCCTATATGTTCAAACCGTCAGAGAACATTTGTCAACGAGCTCATTACCCTGCCAACATTTTCTATTGCGGAAGTGAAGGTTAGAAGTTTAAACTCATCGTCTGCAATACAGTTTTTTTTATCGTAAAAGAGTCTTCGTTATTGTGAAGTTGTACCCGGAGTTAACTTCAAGAAGTCACCTTTGCGTAACTTTCTAGCGCCTTCTTGGAAGTTACTTATTAGTGCCTTTTATAAGTCGCTTTAAGGAGTCACATCATAGTGCCCTTATGTTGCTTTCCATCGTTTAAGATCACCTAAAGACCGTGGTTTTCTCAATCTACTGGAAACTATGGCTCTGGGATAAAAAAATATGCAAAAACCAAAACAATTATAAAACAAACCCACACTTTACCACAGACCGACCACAGCAAAAGACGTGCACCCACTTCATGTAATGTTCAATCATATTTGAGTTGCTTGAAATCAGGATTGGTTTGGAAATTTGAATTTTAGCAAATATAAGATTTTTTTTTTGTGTATTTTCAGGGACAGAAAATAAACATCCATAAAAATATAAATTGAATAAAAAAGTATAATCATTAATAGCAACAAAACAAATTGAATATTGTATTTTACTATGGACTGGTTTTATTAAATAAATAATTAATATTTTTGTAAGAAATTGAAAAAATTTCAATTGCAAGTAGTGTTAGGGATCATTTTCGGCTGGTGTTGTAAACAACAAACAATCTTCCAAACGTCGTCGGGCTGATTAAAAGACGACTGCAATGTAAATCTAATATATAAAATTCTCTTGTTACGGCGGGACCGATTTGTCTAAATATCGGGTAGGTCTGCCAATCGACCAACATCTATTTTTCACGGACCCAATAGGTGGCGCTGTTGTCGAAATTTAAAATTTTAGCATATTACATTACAAGGGTGCCTCCTAGAGGAGTCAAATGTATGACCGACCCTTAATATATTTGCAATCCCAACAGTTTCCCAGAACTATCTGCCCGCTATCTTCAACTCTTAGGGTTGTCCCCATCCAATTTTTATACCCGCACCACATAGTGGTATGGGGTATAATGGCTTAGTGCTTGCGTTTGTAACACATCGAAGGAATCGAGTTAGAATACCGGGACCAGAGAGAAAGTTGCTCAGAATTACATTTTGAGTCGATCTAGCCATGTCTGTCTGGCTGGCTGGGCGGCTGGCTGGCTGGCTGGTGGGCTGGCTGGCTGGCTGGATGTAAAGATGTCCATCTATTCTTGTAATCAAAGTACAGGTCGCATTTATGCACCGATCTTGATGAAACTTGGCATGTGGTAATATATTGGGATAAGGACGGACCCTATTGAATTTGGTCGAAATCGGATAGACCCCCCTTACAAAGGAACTCCCGGATTTGGTCCAAATCCAGTTGATGTCGCGTGTATTGGTCAACAAATTAAAAAAATATGCCATTCGATGTAGAACTGACCACAAAATGTAAAAAAATAGTTGGACCCGCCTTTCGAACTTTTTTACCTAAAGTTTGTCGCATAGTGTTATTTCAAATATGTTAAAAAAGATAGATACAGATAGAAATAGCGACGAGTGCTTTCGAGACTTAATCACATTTATAGTGGTGCGGGTATCATAGAGTCGGCCACGCCCGACTATAGCACTTACTTGTTTTTAGTTAATTTTGGGCACGGGTGTGGATTTATATCGAAAATCTAAATGTATGGACCAATTTAAGTGAAATTCAGAATGTATGTTTGTTTGATCATTGAAAAAAATTTGTTGTTCCACAGTATGTGGATTGCTCCCGATTTGGCATGCTAAAAAATGTATTCGGTTTTACTCCCAACAAAAAAAAACCGTTGTTTTTCCCCTGGTCTTATGAATTAATAAATATAATTTACCATTACAACATTGTCACATCACCGCCGTCATCTGGCCACAGAGAATAAGTATTACTCGAATAGCTATCCACGTTCAACATACGCTGATGAAATCAACGCTTGCTTAAAATCATCGAGACTGTGGCGTAAAGTTGAAAAAGTTCAACTGACAGTGACCATGCCTGTTCAAATGCTTCAGGATCCATCCGCCGAAACTTTCTCAAATTAATAGACGCATAAAACTCCCAACCGATTTCTGCACAATCATCAACTCGCAAAATACTCTTATCGATTACATAAATCCCGATGTACACACACAATACAAAAATCTTTTGTGGCTGGGAAAAAGAGCCATTTTGGCAAAAAAAAAATGTGGACGGCAATGGATTAAATTTAAATTCTAAGGTACAACAGTTCAAACAACAAATCCCCTGGCAAGAGTGGCATACAAATCTGTCGATGGCGATACCAACGAAGCTGTGAATTATCCAATTGAGTTTTTGAATTCATCGGATATGCCAGGCATGCCACCGCACCATTTACAATTGAAGGTTGGACGTTCAGTTAATTTGCTTCTGAATTTGAACCCACTACGGCTTTGCAATAGCACACGAAGCCAGGATTTTGAATGGCAAGTTCAAAGGTGAAAATGCCAACTTAATTCAAACACATTCAATTCCCAATTAGATTGGCATTCGCAATGACGATCAATAAGTCACAATACCAAACGTTGACTGTTTGTGGCTTAGATTTGGGTACACCGTGCTTTTTCCACGGACAACTGTATGTGGCATGTTCTCGCGTGGGAAACCCACTAAGTTTGTTTATATTGGCTAAAGATGGACTGACCAAGAATGTTGTACACTTCATTGCGCTAAGAGATAAATCTTAGTTTATTTTTAATTTGCCATAATTATTAGTAGAAATGTAAATAATTGTTTTCAATGTATAGATTTAATATATATTTGTTACTTTAATAAAGAATAATTTATTAACTTAAATGCCTACAACGCTTAATTCCTGTTTTATTTATAATTACAACCCCAGTGTTAATGATAGCAATGATAAAAGACCGTTTGCCGGGTCAGCTTTATAAAATTCAAACTATCTTCCAGTTACAGTCTGGAAGTGACTAAAGCGTAACGCATTTGTCGATGGACGACGAAGGAAACTTCCAAATGTTAGGAGGGTATTGCTCTCCTTGCATTGCATGTTCGCAAATGCAAAAGGGGTATTCCTTTTGATATCGGAAAGGAGGACAAGGGTAGCAATGAATATCAAAACATCAGTTCAATTACAGTTATGTCAAACAAAAAATGAACACATGCAAACAAATGGCATTGATACGGGTCCATTGATCCATTTTTAATGTTAAGCTAGACATTTTTTTGGTTTTCGAAGAATTTTTAAACAAAACAAAATAAAAACGTTCCGATTGCTCGCTTATTACTCCAAAAGGATGAACCAGTCATTACTTCTTTATTACTCGATTATGGATAAATACATATATATTTTACTAGGTAGAATAGTGTGGAAACCAGTGTTTCCGCTGGACAATTTTTTTCCGGCCAAATTAATATAATAAACCTCACAAAACGGCCCGAAGTCGACTGTTTACGACCAAATCTTTAAAAAGTCATTGATAAATTGATAATGGTGGTGTATTAGGCCAAGCCTCGACAGTTAAGACTGGATTATAAAACCGCAATAGTTAGGTCATTTAATAACACAGTACAACATTTTTCAGGTGATTGATTCGGGACTCAATTGTGATAATTGTTTGTGAAAGTAGCCCCAAAAAGAAGAACTTCTGCTTCATTCGTTTGGCCAAGGTACATCAAATAATAAGTTAACAATTAATTTAAAGTAAGTAGGTATCGTATAGGGGAACTCGTCACGTTTTAGGCTCTTTTGTTTGTCATAACTCGAGAACCACTAGTCCGAATAAGCTGAAACATTGCATGTTTCATTGATGGCTTTTTTATTGATTCTTTATTTTGCATGAAAATAAACATTCCGATTCATATTACATCTTTTCTTACGCATAAAATATGAGATTTTTATATGTTATCTATGCATGGAACCAAAATTTAGAAGATTTTCAATTATTGTCACTATCCATCCTCGTTGAAGTTGACGCTTGTGTTTCTGATGACCTTATTTTCTTTGTAGGTTGTTCATATTCATGTTCTGAGTCTGCATCATCATCCGAGATAGACATAATATTCAAGGGCATGTTTTGTTCAGTGTGTCCACAAATTCCAGTGTCATCTTCATCTTCGGTGCTTTCATCTTCAAACTGCATAATTTTAGAGCTCCACCAACAAACCTCCGCAAGCAATGCATCCAATTGTTTGCCTTTGAATCGCCTTTCCATTGGCATGGTCATCTGGTAGAACATCTTTCCTTGTTCGTCCGATTCCTGAGGTAATCGTGCCAAAAAGGTATCAAGGTGGAAATGCATGAAATGTGATTTTAACGTCATGGATACATTGATTTTTTTCAAAAAAAATACAGCAAGTTGTCCGTCAACGGAATAAAATTTTCTGAAAATCAGCTTGGCGTTGTCGGTATGATGTTGCGCTGACATTTTGCTGTGTCAGTTTTCTGCTTTTCAAAAATGATGTCAACATTTCGGAGTATTGTTGTGATAGTCCCATCTTAGCCCATCTTGTGTTAGCGGCAGTGGTCCATTATTGTCAATATCGGGTGTCTAATCAGCATCATTCAAATTGGTCGGATTGGTGAAAATGGTTTCGGCTTGCAGGGACACAGAATCCTACCCGGAGGTTTAGGTGTATCGGTATCAGCAGCGCGTGACAGGTATTTATGAATGGGCGCATATTTCAAGGGTGGCTATATACCTGATTCAGCACGTGTGCGTTATAAATTTTTCGAAACGTTCCAAAACATGAGAACTCAAAAATGTGGATCGAAATTCTGTAAAAAAATCATGCTGGTAGCCATCGGAAAAACACACAAATTTATGTGCACTTTCCTTTTTTCCCATTAATTGACTGCGAACGGATTAGCTATCATAAATGAACAAGAACATAAAAATCAAATAACCTTTTGTTTATTAATTCTGAGAATCATAAAAAGTCATCAACGTTGTTACCAAAGAATTTTGTACATATCTCAAGCAAATTTTAGAAATTCATACCTTCACTTAATTGTGCATAAAAGCGATACGCGTAAATCGATTTTCATTATCTATGTCTCATTTTGTTCATAGGTTATGTGACTTTACGTGAAAGTAATAGGACTTGACACTTTTTACCGTTTTGTATTTTTTATGAATTAAAAAAACTTTAATTTTAATTTAATTTTTTAGGCAAAAAATATTTTTTTTCTTTATACATTTATTTATAACTGCGAAACTGTTGCTTATGTAGCGAAACGTTGTATGAACAGATTAAAGGATTCAGCTTATTCCGACTAGTGGTTCTCGAGTTATGACAAACAAATGTGCCTAAAACGTGACTATACGATACCTACTAAATTTAAATTAATTATTAAATTATTATTTAATGTACCTTGACCAAACGAATGATGCAGGGGCTACTTTCACAAACAATTATCAGAATTCAGTCCCGAAATCATGTGTTGTACTGTGTAAGTCAATAAGAATTTATAATTCTTCAAAAAAACTAAAAAAGTGTTACAATTAATTTTTTTATAGCCATTTATTGCTTAACCTGGATAACAATAGAGCATAGGCCCTTATCCATGCCAATTTTTAAAATGGTGCCAACAAATTACTTTTCTAAATTGCTTTTCTCCAGAATTAAGACAGGTTAAAAATAGGCCTATTTTGTTAACAAATGACTTAACTGTTGCGGTTTTACTATTTATTTATTTATTTATTTCATTTCTTTGTTAATTGACTACATTGTAATTTTAGTCTTTTTTATCGAGGTTTAACATATATAATGAGCGGCAAAAATCCGACCAAACTACAAATTTTTTTCCAATCTCATTTGGCCGTAGCCGATCAAAACAGCAACACTGGTGAGTGTAAGTCCCCATTCACTCTAGGCAACTTTACTTGCGCCAATTTCTATGATTCCCTTTTAAACTTGCCTCTATCTCCTATAAACTGGGAATTGCGGCAAGTAAAGTTGCCTTGTGTAAATGGGCACTACCTCTCGCGCAGTGAAGAGCAAGCAATACAGCAAAACTTAGATCGCTACATCATAAATACATAAAGCGCAAGTTCTGTCCGACCAAAGGTTACAAATCTAAACGCTGTAAGAATTCAGCAGAAAGCAAACCAAATGCCCTGTCAGGAAATCCTTGTGCTTTATTGGAATGCTTTATTGAAAAGTAATAAGTGTCTGGTTGTTTTTATCAAGGGCTAGAATCCGATGTAGTGGTTGAAGAGCGCGTTTGAAAAAGATTGATATAAAGAGAGATATGCTATAAATATCCCTAATAAAGCCCCTGCCTTGATTTAAAATCGAACTAGAACCTGAAGCTTGAAAGCTTAACAAAAATGCATGTGGTGATCGACATCAATCATCAAATGCAAATTCAAAATAACAGAAAAGAGTAGTAATTGTAATGAAAACCACACCACGAGTTATAGGGGCTACGAAGTGTATAAGTGTTTAAAACGTAAGTTGGACGACAAAATATGATTAATGCGCGACCAAAATGTTGTTGCACCTGTCGAAGGAGTACAACAAGAGACAGTTACGGCTCAAATAGGTGCGGGTATTTCTTACGCTGATGCTTTGAGAGCAAATAATCAAGCAGTGGCGCTACACGATGCTAATGGGTGGAAAACGATGATCTAACAGCTAACACAATTTATTCAAATATTAATCTCGTCAATCCAATCAGTTTTGCTGGAAGTCATACCCGAAAACACACATCGTGTTCTTGAGTCGTTTTTAAAAAATCGCACTTTCAGAGAAAAATGTGGCGACTATCACACAGAAGTTCGCATAATATTAGCAGGGATCGCCCAAGGTATTTTCGTTGCAGTAGGGTCAAACGTTCTAACTTCCACTTTTGCTGATGATACTGAAATTGTGAGCACCTACAAAAATCATGAATTTGCGAGGAAAATCTTTCTAACCACTTAAGGCATATCGAATCTAGTTTTAGAAATTGAAGGATAAGGTTAATGAAACAACTTTAATACATGCCCACCACTTAGACTAAATTTCATCGTAAAACCACAATCTCACGAAGTCACTTACCTTGAAATCCATTTATACCGAAGACTTGCTTGGCAAAGACACAAATGAAGTGAAAACGACTTAAGCTGCACTGACTAATTAGCAAGCATTCTAAATTAAAACTTGAGTATAAGGTTATGCTTTACAATGCAACCAAAAATTCTAAGACAAATCACAGGAGCACCATGGTATTATGTGACAAACGATAACATTAATCAGGACATAAATATACCAAAAGTCAGCGATGAAATCCAAAAACTCAAACAAACCCACCGTTAAAAACCTAAAAGCCATATCAATATGAGCCAGAAATCTAATAAACGCATACAGAAATATACGAGTATAATTATAACATAGCTACAACTGAGCAATAAAAAAGAATATTTGTTAGTTTATTTTTTTTTTTCAGACAAGTTTAAATATTGCTCTGCTGCTTTTGAAGCAATTCGCCCAGCTGAATCTCTACCGCCCTTCTTTTTAAAAGGCACTGCGCAGGGTTCCCTTTTGTCCACTCGGTAGTGCCATTAAAATCATGGTACTGCGTAAGGCCCTCTTGACCCACTTTAGTATGTACATAGTGATAATAAGTAATGCTTATACTGCTATGCAGTTTGATCTGTATTGTGCAGGATCTTCATGGGCCTAGAAGTTCACAACTGATTCAACGCCATACTCGCAGTTCTATTCGCAAGAGCAGCTGGAAGCATTCCAAAGCTCTAAGAAATTATCGATTTACCAGGTTAGCAAAAGGAAAATGACTTATTTAATTGTTTTCTTTGCTAAAATTAATTATTATCACAGCTTATTCATGTCACCTTCAATACACCGATCTTTTGTTTATGTTGTACTTATACATGAATCTGCTTTGGCGGTCACCGATGAGCAACGCATGGACCACATTTTTTCTAAACTTGAGAACCGTCAAAAATGCAGCCAACTTAAATCACATCGAAATATGGTTGACTAAAAATTTCATAATTTTATCTTAATTTTTTAATTTTTGTTGCATAAGTTAAGATATAATGGGTAAGTATAAAAATTGGTTTCTTAAAGACAAAAACATCGATACAATGGACAACCCCTACTTTCGGAAAAATGGGCAAAAAAAATTTAAAATTAGTTAGCTGGGATTATTGACATACTTCTTTAGCAAGAGTTTAATGATCTTGTGAGAGCTTCAATTTTTAGATATAAGGGTGGTACATTAGGGTAGAAGCAACTGAGATATGATGGGTAAGTAGCAGAAGGGGGTACTTGAGGTCTGTGACTTCAATAACATAGAAATTGGTCTCTTCGATACAAAAACATCGATGTATCACAATTTTAGATCCGGCTGTAAATGCAAAATATATAAACAATAATGTAAAAACACGACCCCTACGTTCAGCCAAAATAAAAAATAAATTGGAAACTACTTTGCAGTAATATTTCATATTCGAAGTTTTGAACTTTTTTTACCTGTAAGGTGGTACGCTCTAATGTATAAGTACATACATTGTTATGTCCAAAACTCTACAAGCAGAAATCAAAATTGAAAGTGATGATTTTACTGAGCATCACAACTTTCTATTAAATATTTCAGACTTCTTCTCCCAAACTTGTGGAATATGTGGAACAACATTAAGACTAATGATTTAGAGACATTAGGAAACTGCGATATAATGAAAATATGTATAAGTTCGGACTCTCTATTTTGCATGATACGATGTTTTGAATGCGTTTTACGCATTTCGTATAAGCTTACAATAAATCGATGGAAGCCTAGTAATGATGAAGAAATAGATGAAGGGGAAAATTAAAAAAAAAAAACGCCAAAGAAAGAATTAAATCTCAAATACGCTAACTAGTTGATGCCCCCAAAACCTAGAATGGATTCACCAAATGCCGGAAACATCCAACTATAAGTGAAATGTCTCTATTATTATTTCATGCTACTGCTGCATACCCAATTTAACATTTATAGGAGCTTTCAAAGTAGAGTTAAGCGTGTTGCGCTCCATATATAAAAAGGTAGGACTACAGTTTATTCAAGGCACCCAGTTGATTGGCAACACCACGTTAAGCCAAAGCTTTACCTGTGCTTTAGGATCCAACTACACGCAGAAAAACAATATTCGAAGAGCATCATACTATTGTTGGTTATATGGTTGTGGCACAACAATATTATGATCATCACAACCATAGTATGGTTCACACACAACAATATTATGGTCCTCACAACAATAGAATTATTCACACACAACCATACTATGATCCCCACAACCATATTATTATTCACATTCAACCATACTATGATCCCGACAACCATATTATGATCTTCATAACCACAGTATGTATAACGTACAACCATAGTATGATTCTCACAACCATAGTATGACTTACACACAATCATTCTATGATTCCCAAAATTTTTTGTAAAGATTGTGTTAAGTTGTTATTAAACAATAGAGAATTTTATTAAGTAAGTTATGTAAGAATAGGAGTGATTTATTAAACAATAAAAAAATTATTTATTAAAAACATTTCAGTTATACTAATTCGTAGTTTGTTTCGAAAAAATTTAATTTTTTTTTTTTTATTATTGCGTAAGATTCGTAAAAATAACATTGTCAAATTGAAAAAATACAATTTTGCCGGTATGATTGCCGTAATCATGTTATGTTAACATAAAACCCATGAAAACAATACTTCTGTCCACCAACCATACTTTTTTCATTTTTAAATTTGGCAACAATACTATTGTTACATTTCAACAGTATTAATATTGCCGCAATCATACTATTGTCAAAATAAAATTCAAAAAAACAATACTATGGTTGCGAAGACCATACTTTTATTGCAGAGAACACACTATTGTTGCGTGACCATATAGGAACCATATCTTTTCCCTGTGTGTACAGTCACAGTCGGTGGAGCCATTCCACCGACCTGGCTTAAACATTTATTCGACCCCCTGAAAACCTACAAACCAGTGCAGGTTGAAAATGGTTTAAAAAGATAACTTATAATAAGGATAATCGGAGTTCTACAAAAACGCATATTTGTTTGTGGTAATATTTTTCAATAAAATGCCATTGATTTGTTAGTACAAATATTTTTTTCAATTCATAGGTTCTGATGCGTATTTCTAGCTTTTATACGTATTTTTTTAAGAAATGCAAGTTTGTATTCTACTTTAAAAATACTTCAATATTTATAAAAAATTAAGCTCCTACCAATAATTAAAACAATTTCAAATAAAATGAATCTTAAATCGCAATTATGGATTTACGAGTATACTAGATTCAATTCAATGACAAGAGTGGTTTTATCCATAAAAAATATATTTTTCTAAGTTTAAGTTTTTTCGATCACGTATTTGATCATCAATCAATCAATGAGTTTGATATTATTTACATTAAATATCGGATGATCAATATATATGTATTTTTTTCAAAATAAAAAAATACAAAAATTCAAATCAAGTGTGGAATTTATTATTCATCCTGACATGGATTTCTGTACTATGCGTTTCTCTGCGTCTTTTCGGCAGGATTTGCATTAATTTGCCACATTAAATTTTACCACATTTGTGGTATGTCAACTGTATAAGTTTGATATTTTTGATTGTAGAGTAAAGAACTCTAGGCTTGTAGAGTGTAGAACTCTAGTTTTGTAAAACTCTTCATTGGTAGAGTCTACTACTTCACATAACTGAGAACTTGAAACCAGGTTTGGTTTAAACTTTGAGGTTGAGGTTGAGGCCTCTATAGCTAGACAATTCAGTTTTGTGTTTTGACTGCAATAAGGATCGTTTATGCGCGCGTGTGTTCGCGATATGCTGTGAATAGAGACTCGCAGGTATAAATCAAAATAAATGGCGTTCAATTCTCTAAAGTTTTGACGTGCTTGAAGTATATAATATCGTAATTGCCTAGCTTATATGTTGGCGTGTCGTTCGAGCTTCTGTTTGTGCATCATCTTGATATCTTGAATTGCATCTTTGGCGAGGGGAATTTTCAGATTCCTTATGTAACAAGGGGGCGTCGGTGATTAACCGCAATGTTTTCGAATGGAGGCTGACTTCCTTAATGCATGTTGCTCTGTTGTAATACATTGCTTGGTGTTCGTATGAAAGATATTATTGATATGAATGATGCAATGCATATTAATGTTCCTAATCGATTTCAGTTTTGCAATGTTTTTTATACAAGGCATTGAAAAGTAACTCCACAATGTATAAAATCTGTTTTAATACTGCATTCATACATAGTAAATATACTTTTAGGAAGTAAGCCGAACTCTCTCTCTTCTGTCAAGGTTAGGATAGCCACGATTCTACTCGTCTTGGATGATATTGCGGATGCTATATCGTGCTTTTTGTGTGAGCTTATTATAGCAGTATAATCGGCAAAAGTGGACGTAAGGACATTTGGGCATGTACACAGTGAATCTCAAAAGTAATTTGCCTTCAAGTAATTTCATATTTTTAAAAACAAAAGCCCCAAAAAAATTAGTTTTGAACAAAAAAATAATTCATATTTTATTTGGTATAGACTAAACTGGGCTTAAACAACATTTTGTATAAAAAAAACTTAAAAAACTATCATAATCTACGAGATATTTAGTGATTTTAAACTTAAAACTTATTTTTTGAGGTCACAAAAGTATTTTGCTTTTTTAATTTTAAGAACTTATTTCATTTACATTTATTGGATTCAATATTTTGTAGGATAGTCATTGTTAGCTAAAGCAGCTTCTAAGCGCGTGGCATTTATTAGAACTAAATTACGGCACGTTTCGACCGTTATTTTACACAATTCTTCTTGTAATGATTCGCAGTCCATCAGAACCTAAAATACTGAATTCCATGTTTTTGTGCAGCTCAAAGAATGAAAGTCGCTTTTCCCGATTTATAGCTGAAATAGTATGTTTTTTCTTGCGATTCTACCATTGATGTTGTTGGATCGGAGTACTCTTCGGACCGTCTCGCTGCTTACGTTGGTGCGAAGGGTTTCTCTTAGTTAATTGTTCATTTTTGATGGCGATAAATGCGGATTTGCCCTGTTTTTTCCTTTCATTTCTCTCCGACAGTAATTTTGGACGTCCATCGCGTGCTTTATTTTCTATATTACCGCGTTTCTTTGCACGCTTAATAACGTTTTCTTTTGTCTGTCGACAACGTGTTAACATTTCTCAAATATATACATACTTACTAAGTATTTTTGGTTTGCCCTGGTTGTGTAGGTATAAAATATTTTTTCTTTCAGAAAAATTAAACTCTTTTCCCTTTGGCATATTAATTAGAAAAAACTCCAGAAATGCACACGAGATACTGTAACAGCGACTTTTTGCGACAGAAACACACGCGACAAGTGTAACTCCAGCAAGCAAATAGAAATAACACAAGACTACGACAGTAAACGAAATTTTTAAAAATGCAAAATACTTTTGAGACTTCTAGATTAAAATTCGAAATATTTTTTCATCAAGAAAATATAATCGAGTTGACCTTTGTTGGACTTTTTTTGGATTTTGATTGGGAAGCAAACATTTTTATATATAGCAGAAAGCCTGCATTGCATTTTTCAATGATGCTATGATTTCCTGAAGGAAACATAAAGAAATTGTCATTTTAAGCTTATGCAAAATACTTTAGTGGCATACTGTATATTTGTGGTAAACAGAAGATATAGGGTAGGCTGTGGGACAGTAACTAGTACTTGGCGGTCATCGGTAATATGTTGCCCACACGCAGAGAAAATATATGGTTACACTATGATCACCGCAACAATAGTATGTTCTCTACAATAAAAGCATGTTCGTCGCAACCATAGTATTGTTTTATGAATTTCATTTTGACAACAGTATTATTGCGACAATATTACTATTGTTCAAATGTAACAATAGTATTATTGTCAAATTTAGAAATAAAAATATGGTTGTAGCAACCATATAAACATGGTTATGTTGTTTAAAATTTACGGTAACAACAATATGATTACGGCAATCATACAGTATGGTTGCGACTATGAACATAACAAAACAGGTTTTATAAAGCATACATGTATGTGTGCGTGTGTTTTTTTGATATACAAAAAAAACACATACACACGATACAGTGAATGGTTGTTGACCATTAAAACAAACAACAACAATCGGAAGGTAGTTTGAGGTTATTTTTTAGTGTTTACTTTGTTCGGTTAAATACTCTACTGCCATTGATCATGGTTTAATCACATTCGTTTCTTGGGGTCTACGGATGGTGAAGTAGCATTCACCCCAGCTGGGAACTAAAAGTATTTTCAACTGCCGTTAGAATATATATTTTTGTTTCTTGAATGAAATGTTCAATAAAAACATGGCTTTAATTCTGGCTATTAACTTATTGTAATGCAATTTAATATAACATGCTTGATACAAATCTCTATTTTTGAATAACAGCATTACCCAATCCTAATAAATAATTTTGGGGATCATAGTATGGTTGAGTGAATCATACTATGGTTGTAGGGATAATGGCATGGTTGCATGTGAATCATACTATAGTTGTGAAGATCATACTATGGTTGTATGAGAAACATACTATGATTGTTAGGATCATAATATGGTTGTAAAAATAATAGTATGGTTGAGTGTGAATCATACTATTGTTGTGAGGTATGTGTGATAGTATGGTTGTCGAGATCATAGTATGGTTATGTGTGAATCATACTATTGTTGTGAGGATCATAATATTGTTGTGCCACAACCATATACCCAACAATAGTATGATCATCTTCATATATTGTCACCCCAACCATACTTTTTTTCTGCGTGCACATTTGTCTCTGAATCTGCGGTTTTATAAGTAAGGCTCAAGGAGACGATGCGTATTCGTCGGTACATATTTATAAATTTTGTTTAAAAGATTTTTCTATTGCTTGGTTCAGAAGGTTTAATTGTTCAGTGGTTCTGTGACCTTCACGGCATCCAAACTGATGGTCTTGTATTATGTTGTTTGACATTACGAACGGTTTAATTTTTGAAAGGAGAACTTTTTCAAAAAGTTTGGATAAACAGTAAACTGATCGGTCTATATGAGGAAGGGATTGATTTGTCCTTCCCAGGCTTTAAGATTATTTGAATCGAAGAAATTTTTCACGCTTTGGGAAAGTAGCTATTTTTCAAAATTGAATTAAATACTTTGGACAGGGGCTTCAGGCAATAAAAGAAAGTTTCATGATCATTTTAGGCGTTACAAGATCATATCCAGGTGCTTTACCCGTATTAACGGTTTCCCTTATACTAAAAATATGCATGACTTCATTAGCAGTTGTAAACAAAGGATTTTCCACTTCATTAGCAATTGTAAACAATGGAATTTCGGCGGGATTAATTTCAACTGGAGGAAGGAATTAGCAACTTGCTGGATGTGGGCGAAATGTCTGGTGCAGATGGTTTGCGTAAACACTGGCTTTCTCCTCTTCTGATATAGCTCACTCGCATATTTGTATTTCTTAGAGTTTTCCATACTGAAAATTTGGTTCAGGCTGTAGGATTATGACTTGCGATATAGTTTGCATGCTGTCTACTGTCTTGCGGCTTCTTAGACTCGCACATGGCGATCTATTTCGCTGCCATTCGAGGCGAAACCTAAGTTTCTCGTTTACAAGGAGCTTTTTTGTTTCAGCGTGGCGTACATGGCAGCCTGTTCTAAGATGGATTAAAATTTGAGACGCTATTGTCGATATCTATGGCATTAGAAATAAGTTGATAAGAATCTATATGACCGCTAATGTACTCTCTTTATTTCACCCAGTTTGTGTGGGAAGACGCGAGTCTAAGAGGCTCATCTATAAGTAAAGCCTTCACATGAAGAAGAAATGTAACAAGTGAATAGTGTGACGATAAGTCGGGACAAGTATAAGTACAAGCGGACAAGTTAGACTTGCTAATTCCTCATATTATACCAAAGCCAGGTTTCTTGTTAAGGTCTGTAGGCCAGTATGTTGGTCGACCGGGCGGCATAAAGTCTAATTCATTTTTCCACCGCATCAGGCACATTTACAGCTGGTTTACCCTAGGATTTGCTAGACGGAATCCCCAGTTCGTATGTTCGGCGTTGTAGTCGCCAGCAGCAAGAAAGTTGCGTCCGAGGCCGTTGACAAATTTCATGAGTATATCTTCTGATATCGCGAACCGCGGGGGAGATATATTGCCGAAATAGTTAGAGAACCACCTCGACTCTGGATACGAATTTTTGTTGTTAGAGGTAGTTTTGTGAGACCCCTTCGGATTCGAGTTTAACCTTATACATTGGTTGGTAAACTATAGGTGTAAAAGTTTTATTTTTTATCGATAAAACATGCTGAAATAGCGCGATATCCCTTTTTAGTGTATGTCTGTATTTTGGTTTCACGTATGTTGCCTTTCTTTAGGGGCACCGTGTTAAAACCACCGCTACCAACAAGTTGGGCAATAATGTTTACCAATTCGTTAGTGCTACTTTCCGAAGGTATGTGGAAAGCGGCTTTTCATTTGTAGCAGTTGCTGAAGTAGAACACTCTTCATCGCTGAGCAATGCAAATCGGCTATTATTAAACTAAAAAATATTTGTCTAAAATTGTTTGAATTCCTCACAAGTTGATAATTATTACGACTTTAAACAGTGCTAGATAGATCGGTTGCCGACTTGTAAGCGTCTTTTCACACTCTCCCTGTTTATTTTAAATTATTTTAATTAATTTCGAAGAGTGGATTTTTTTGCGACCGTTCTCTTCGCTTCGGGCTCTTAATTTAACCAGATTTTAAAACCAATGTTACAAGGAACCCTCTTGTGCCAAATTCCATTAAGTTTGGGTATAATATGTATCTTCTAGACCTAAAACAAAAAAGATCGGATGAACATATGTGGGAGCTATATCCAAAAATCAACATATTTTCTTCACTTTAGTTTATTTCAATAGCGTCCTCCCTTGGCCCTAAACCACTTACGTGTGCCAACTTTTATCAAGATTGTATGAAATATGTGGCTAAAAACATAAAATTCGATGAAGATATGTGTGTGAGAACTATTTCGTAACCGATTACCTTCAATATCCATAGCTTTAGTGCTTATTCCAATAAACTAACGAGTGCCAAATGTAATCAGTATTGGATGTAATATGTAGCTTCTAGAGCTATAGACATAAAATCAGATGAACATATATGTGTGGGAGCTTCAATAGTCGTAACGTCCTTCATTGACCCAAAATACTTACTCATGCAAATCGGACAACAATTACGACCTGTACGGATGAACGGATAGACAGGCGCATAAAAGAAGGACGGACAAATGGACTCAGCACACAGCTCGAACCAAAGCAGTCTTAAGAGATCCAATGTTGGGGTATCTTTTGTGACAAACCTTGCCCTCTAAAACCGTCCACAATTTTTAATCCAATGGGTTCAAATCTGGACTGCCTGATGGCCATTCTTCAGAGGAAATAAACGCTGGCAAATTGTTTCGAAACCAGGCCTGGGACGTTTTAGCCTTATGGGCCGGCGCAGAATCCTGCTGGAAAGTCCATGGCTGGTTTTGGAACAGGGAATTGTTAAGAGGCTTCACAACAGCTTCCAAAACGGTTTCTTGGTAAACTTTGGCCGATGTTCGCAGAAATGCAGGTCAGTGACCCCATCGTAAGAGACACCCCACCAAACCATGACTTAAGCTGGGTGATGACCCTTTTCCACCCTTGGGATCAGATCAGATGCTTCCTTAGATGACCGCGCATACACTCTATCATTTTGCTTGTTTAATTTTTCCAGAACGGTAAAAAAAATTTTCATCGGTGAACAAAATTTTTCTGTGCAAGTTTTCAGCGTGCTTCACCAAAAGACGTTTGCATTTTTCAATCCAATTTTTTTTAAAGCTGCAGTCAATAAATGTCCGGTACGTCGTTTGAAAGCCCCAAGTCCCAAGTATTTTTTAATGGTTTGACTCATGGACGTTTACGTGATATTCATCTCACGGGCCATGATTTTCTGTTTTAGGAGCGGATTTCTGTGAATTCTTGATTTAACGGCGTTTTGTTCGAACAGAGCGTGGGCGGCCTGACCGGTCGCGGTCTTTTACATCTCCAGTCTCCTCAAACAGTTTTATGCATCGGTAGACGAACATGCGGGTAGTCCCTAGTGGCCGGAGCGTTTTGAAAATATCGCTTTTTTCATTTCACACTTGAAAAGCGCTATTACAGCGATGCGGTTCTCATTATCTGACCACTCCATGATGAAAGTTGAAACAATTTTAAAATCCCGTTACAGACAAATGCCATGAAATTAACTTATGAAACCCTGTTCCACAGAGTGGTGTAGCGTATAATCAATATTTATCCTATTGTACTCAAATCTACGTTATACAAAGCTTATGCAGAACTATAAGTTAAGATCAAAATTATATGTATTAAAAAAAGCGTTTCAAATAATCATTACACATTTTAGAAAACAGTAATAAAAGGATGTTTGCGCAAAAAACAAGATTTTATGAAAACTCAGTTTTTTTAACCTTATTTTTTTGCTTTTCATTTTTTAAGCTTTATTTTTTTTTGCTTTTCAGTATTGTTTGCCATTTCATCATGGAAAGACTTACACCGCAACAACGTCTCCAAATTGTGCAACTCTATTATGTAAATGAGAAGACCCGCTGTTTACGACCAACATTTTGTTCACTGATGAGGCCAATTTATTACTCAACGGCAGCGTCAAAAAACAAAATTGCCGGATTTGGGCTGCAGAACTACCAGAAGAAGTTCAAGAGGTGCCATTATGCCCTGAGAAAACCACGGTTTGGTCCATATTTTTTCAAGGAAGATGATGGTCGAAACGTAACCGTGAATGGTGCTCGCTATCACGCCTTGATATCGGACTTATTGCTACCTGAAATTGTAGCCCGTAATCTTGTCGACATTTGGTTTCAACAAGACGGTGTCACTTGACATACAGCTGCTTAAACAATGGATCTATTGAGAGGTCATTTTGAAGAGCAGCTAATTTCACGTTTTGGACCTGTGAGTAGGCAGCCTAGATCGTGTGATATCACACCTTTAGACTTTTTTCTTTGAGGCTATATAAAGTCCGACGTCTATGCGGACAAACCAGCTACAATTCAGGTTTTAGAAGCCAACATTACGCGTGTCATCATACATACCGGTCGAAATGCTCAAACGAGTCATCCAAAATTGGACCCTCAGAATGGACACCCTGAGGCGTAGTTGCGGCCAACATTTGAAGGAAACTATATTCAAAAAATAAATGGCATAAAATGTTCTTTCGAATAAACTATAAAGATTCCACACTTGATTCAGTTTTTTTATTTTGCAAAAATACCTCTAGATCACCCGATACTCAAAGGGCCAAAAATTAAGGAAATGTCCTTGCATGTAATCGTAATCATGAAAGCGAAGACTTATATTCTTGATTCGATCACCTACTCTGCCTGGGCGGAGGCATCCTGTCTATGAGATGGTGGTTGGGATGACTACTACGAAGACACCCAAGCAGATACTGCTTAGACAACAAGAAATTGTATCTGCGCACGGTAAGGACCTTCGTGTCCTCATGTCGATGGTTCTCAGAAGACATAAGGACACCCTGTTGATATTCTCAGGGCGGAATTCTGACAAGCCTGAATTTTCTGCCACTGCGTCGTTGTTGTTGTTGTAACAACAATATATTTATTTTGAAGTCTTGTTCGTCTATGGGGGATCTGTTTCGATATCCAGGTGGAGGAAACGCGCCATTTGAACTAGATGCGTCCACAGTGACCTCGGGGTCAGCTGAGTGGGCTTGGCCGGACAATTGAAGAGGTGAAGCACATCATGTGGTCCCTGATGGCAGGCGGGACAGATGTCTGAACGTTAGCATCAATTCGTGCCGAGTAAGAATTGAGGCGGCTGCACCATCCAGATCTCAGCTGCGCCAGAGCCACGCGCGTCTGCCGAGGTAGTACCTTCTCCCCAGGTGAAATCTCCGGGGGATGTTCCCCTAGACTACATTCACACGGTAGCTGGATACTGCTGCTGCGACATCATCGGCGTGAAAATTATTCAGACCTGCCTAATAGTTTCGATGATCTAAAGGTTCTATCTTATACCGCTGTACCTCTCTCTCTAGATCATGAAGATTGTACCTGATCTGCCTGGGCGGAGGTATCCTGTTCAACAGATGGTTAGGATGACTGCTGTGAAAACACCCTAGCAGGTATTGCTTAGACAACAGGAAATTGTGTCTGTGCACGGTAAGGACCTTCGTCTTCTCATGTAGATGGTCCTCAGAAGACATAAGAAGACACCCTGTTGATGTTCTGAGGGCGGCATTCTGGCAAGTCTGAATTTTCTTCCACTCCATCGTTCTCACGTTCGCCGACCATACAGGTGCTGCGTAGTTTGCTACAGACCGACATATCGCTTTGTAAGAGGTCAACAAGGTTTCTTTGTCGGCTCCCCAAGTACTGCCGGCAAGTGACTTGAGGACCTTGTTCCTACTTTTGAGTTTATCCCAAATAGCTGTAGCATGTGCAGATGATCTAAAAAGGCGTCGTACTTACACTCGCCGACCACACGGGCGCTGCGTAGTTCTCTACAGACCTCAACTGCAGGCTGGGGACTTTAGGACCTTGCCCCTACGTTTAAGCTTTTAGCAGATAGCTGTTGCGTGTGCAGAGAATCGGAAAAGGCTGTCCAATCTGACCCCAAGGATTGGGGTCGACTTTCACATTAAGTGACAACCACTCCTCTGTGGTCCATACAGTGTGGCTGATGATTTGGAAGGGGTTTTTTTTATATTCCTTGCAGTGCTAAGTCAATGAGGTCACAGTTGATTTTCTCGCATATTTCATCCACTTAAGGTCCTGACGACAGAATTGTGTAATCATCAGTGTACGACATAATATCAACATCGTCTGATGGTGCAGAAACAATACTACTCTTGCTTTTATATGGCGCTGAAACATAAGAACTTATGAACTCCTTTGCTGTAATGGCGTATATCGACGGGGAATGAGCAGTGAGCTAACTGTAAGCCATATCCTCGAGTTTGTTGAAAGCACGATTGTGATCAAACGAATTATGCTGGGACCTTCAAGGGACCAAGGTGCCTCAAAAATGGAACAATACTTTGAGTATTTGCACAACGGCGCAGGATCAAAAGATTCGGCGAGGCCACGCTTAACAACGTTGTTTTATATAGAACAAATAAATAATTTCAAACACAAGTATCATTTTGAGTACATGAACTATTCATCAATATCAGACACTAGTCAGCAAATCTTAGAAACATTAAATAAACACTACAAAAACACTAAAGTCGGGCCAAACCGACACGATTTAAGGATAAATAGAATTGAGAGAATCTGTGGTGGTATCTTAATTGCGGTTTCCTGTTGTGAACCTTCTGAGAGTATTTTTTCTAAGAAATTTAATAATTTGTATTTTATCACAGTTTGTGTGGCATTGGGAACTAAGAAACTTTATATTATCCGTTCTTACATTTACCCTTCAACCGATTTTAATGTTTATAATGAACATTTGATTGCCGTTGAAATGATAATTCGAAACATGAATGAGTCTGATATTATCTTAATACTGGGCGACTTTAACTTATCGGCTGTATCATGGCTTATGTTGCTTAATTTTAAAGCACTTAGTCCCTTAACTAACAGCGATTGGTCCACCGATGTTGCTGGACCATTTGATCTTGACCAATTTAAAACATTAATTTTAAGATTCAAGGATGCGCCTAATTTCCACTCCGGTGGAAAACCACAATTTCATTTTGTGTTACATTACCTTACCAATCACCATCTTAATGTTCTTCTAGTTATTCCTTCAGATTTAGCTTTAAACGTTGTGATTTTCGTAGACTTAATTAATCCCTTCTAGTATCGGTTGATTGAAAGGCTATTTGCAGTTGTAGTACTATTGCTGTCAAGAAATTTTATGACGTACGATACTATAAGTAAATAAAATTGTATCTAAAACAGTACCTATGGAACCCATTGTTTAAGAAAAAGTAATGCCTTGGAATTCTAAGGAGTTACGTAGATAAAAAAACATGAAGAGTAAGTTATTTAAAAGGTTCAAAAAAAAACTAGTCTAACTGCTGATTATTGAAGATTATTGGCGAGACAACGGTAGAATAATGAGTCTCTAGACTTTTTTAAAAACAAAAAGTCGACTTACCGACTTTGACTTTTTATACCCACAAGTCGACTAAAGAATTTGTCGAAAATCGACTTGTAGAACTTATAGAAGGGGGTCCTTATGTACCCTAACGTCTTCAAGGTCGGGTGCACTATTGACAGCTTCTCACGAGTTCAAATATGAACTGAGTAGGTGGGAAGAATGACATAGTCAGAATCATGATCAGTTATGCCGTTTCGTCGATTCAGACAAAATTTGGTCGGAAAAACTTAAAAATGTTCAGTTCGGTCGAAGTTTTGCGCTAATTAATCAATATGTATTTATATCAATGACTGTTTAACGTTCTGTTCGAAATAAAACGCTTTTATGTGGTTTTTTGGTGAACAAGATGGGGTTATGTGCACAAGATGGGGTTATCGTTAAAATAAGGCAAACCACACAGAATAATAAAAGCTAAAACCAATAAAATGTGTTGCGCTACATTTTTGCACTATGGAATCTGTAAAGAGTCGTTTAACCATCCGTCTATGTCTGTAAAAGTATTCATTAATCTCATCTCGTGCACATGAAAGCCATAATTAGAGCGGATATAAGCTTTTAATGAACCATGTACCGCCGTGTGTTGAGGGTATAAAAACAAACAAAATGCTTAGTGTTGTTATCCTTTATGGCATTTGCAGTGTTAATAAAACAACCTCTACAAATGTACATTGACTGAGACAACTTTGTTAATATTAGGATGTCATGGCAACAAATTCCAAACATTTATAATTTTTTCTACTACTCCAATCGATTTGATTTTTTAACAAGCTACAAACAAACAAAAAATATAATAATAAAAATGTTCTGGGGACAAAGCGAGGCTTTAGATTTATTTGATGAGTATCTGAGTGTGTTAAAGGATCAAGGTGGATATCCACATGAACTTAAAGACGGCATTGGGCCATCTGCAAATGTTGCTCATGTAAAGGGAATCAATATTCTAATATTTGGCAGCAACGATCCACGGCATCTAATAAAGACTATGGCAAAATTGTATACACACAAATCAAAAGGAAAAATGCCCATTATAAATTTTTATGTGATCGATGGTTGTATCGAAATAATGGCTAGAAATATTGCTTTACTTGGAATAGCCTTGGAGAGTGCAAAAGTGATAAATCTTCGCAGTAAGGTTCTGTTGTTTATGGATGTTTTTGGAAATTCGTTAATGAGAGCCTCTTCACATCAATATCTGGTGGCTAAAACAAAAGTTCTGCTTAAAATGTTAACTGATTCTGAGTGGTTGCAGAGATTGGCGCCCTTCATAAATATAGATGGACTGAAGTACCGTGAGCGGGACGGCATGGAAAATGCTTTGAATTTCTGGCTTCCGAAGGACGGGTATGATTTTCACATAAAATCATATTGGTGTAATAGAGTAAGAAAACTTCTGGGGACTAGATACGATTATCGGGATGGACAATTCGATTGGGATCTCAATATGGTGCTAAAAGAAAGGGGAGGATCACAAATATGTTCGCAGGTAATTATATGTGTAAATATGTGCATTTGTTTTTGAAAAACAACATATAAAACAAGTAAAAATGATTAATGACGAACATAGCCGACCCTACACCATTCTACTATTCAGTGGATGAAGCATCTGTCTCTTTGAATCGGCTGTATAAAAAAGGTATTGATAACACTGGTCAAAACTAAATTTGCGGCAGAAGGTTTGATAGTCAACTTTACTGGATGAACAAAAAACACAGCAGTATCCAGCTACTGAGTGAATGTAGTCCTTGGGGAACATCCTCAAGAACACCTTTGAAAACAATGAACAATGGCTGCATAAATCCAAATGGCCATCAAATTTAAATGTCAGGCCCTTCATCTCATCTACAAATTCTAGAATAGAATTGTTGAAATGAAATACATATATTGTTAATTCGATCTCAGCCAAACTGTTGACTAGGAGCCAAAAATAAATAGTTTCTAATGTCGAGTATGAAACAATTTTAAATAATAACAGGAATCACTTTTAAAAAATATATGAATATCGTCGGCATGAAAGAAACGACGAGAAACTCCACAATTAACGGGGCGAATTTCTGGTGCCACATGCGGTAGTGACCCAGAGTTGCAGAAATTTGTTTATTTTAGAAATAAGCTTGAACTAGTCAATTATAGGCCGCGTTAATTTTTTTAGATTTGGGAACAGGTAAAAGTCACTGGGAGCTAAATCAGGAGAATAAGGTGGGTGGTCAAGCAACTCGTACTTTAATTCGTTGATTTTAGCCATTGTTAAAACACTCTAAGAAATTTCCGAACCGCCCTCGTATGTATAAATAAATGGAAAAACTATCTCCGAAAACAGGTTTAGTATCAACGCCAACAGATGAATTATTGCGAACAAGAACCCTTAAAATGTCATACTCAAATATAAGGAAAATTCACTATTAAAAAAACAGAGCACTATTAAAAAAACAGAAGCCATTGACACAGGAAGTGATCATTGAAAGCATTAGCTTCAACGCCCGGCAATTCAAAAGTATCCTCTAAGCAGTGTGCACGTTTACTCTTTTCCTTTCGGAGTACTGCAGTTGCCCTATTTCTATAGACACTGTAAACGGCTATGTTATAATCAGATGGTTACCGTAGTTATTCCCTGTATGTAATGTCTCTAAGAAACTAGAAAGAATTACAGCTTTAGAACGAAATAACTTGTCGATTTTAGGTACAAGTGTACGTCTCATTTGTGTAACAAAAGATTATTTGAAATGTATCTTTTAGTAACCACATCAGAAGATGAATAAGGGGTGAAGTCGAAATACGAAATAAAGCTAAATAAAGTATACCCATCAATATGATTGTTATCCCGATAATCTTTTCCGAGACTCTAGAGTCTATAACAAACCAGACGAAGAATCGCTGTGTTTTTGTAATGTTTTGTGTGGAACAAACAAGAAACAGAAAGCGAAACAAGAAAACTCACACAATTATCTGCAGATCAAGCTATTACACAAAGAACTTTTAAGAGGCAAAACTTAATGATTCTCTACTGCAAAGTATGTACTTACTTATATATTTACTTTAAGCACTCTTTTATCATATTTAAAAAAAAAAGATTAGCTGCAATCACGACTATACAGGATAGTGTTGCCATCCGTGCCTAAACTACTTATTTTGCTAAAAAAAAAAGGTTTATATGCATATTTTGCCTCAATATATCATTTTATGCATATGAGTATTTTTGTAAAACATCAATTAAATTTGATCGCAGGGTTTTAACTCAAGAGTAAAATTTTTGTAAGAAAACGTCTTACAGTGGCCATATCTACCCACTGTAATTATCTTCCATACTTCAAAGGCTTAAGCAGCAGTTGAATTTAAAAAAAAATAAGTTTCGAAAAACAAGCCACAATGCCGTTTAACATGCGCCAATTGCTGATAAACGTTCGTTCTCAATTAGATATCAATTTTTTGCGATCAAATAGAATAGCCTTTATTTTGAGAATTGGAGACTTGTTGTGATGTCAAGTAAAAAGCGAATAGTTTCACTTTTATATATACAAATGAACTTTATTGAATGAGGATTACAATTAGAAGCCAACAAGTTTAAAGGAACTTATTGCAACGAAAAGAAACGCCATTGCATTAAATGCATTCGAATGACATGAGTTCCAAGTCTTACAGTATTGCCAGATTTTTATTCCAACTTTTTTCACGTAAGTAAAACATCTTAAGATGATTCGGCCAATTTAGAAACTTATTTTTATTGTTCGAATTACTGAAAACCTTTTACTTTGGGTTATTGTTATGAAAACACATAATTTGTGTATACATTTAATTTTCAATACAATACTTTGTGTGCATATTGTAATACTCTGAATATTTTTGGACTTTTTTGGCACATATGTTCGAATTTATAGCGTATATTTAAGCACTAAAAACGTATTTTTTTAGTGCATAAAACCCCAGCAGGAAAAAAATCCCCAATAAAAAGCTTCAGTGTATAATTTACTTATAAATATAAGTATAAATGTCATAAGTCGGATAAGCTTAGAATTAGATTAATTTGCAGATACGACGAACCTGTTTTCCAACTTGTAATAACAAAAGACAAAAGGAACAAAACTTCTATACAAAATGGTGTTCTAATATTGTAAATAGGACTAACAAACTTTCAAACAACTTTAAAATGTTGAACAAATCGCAAATAATATAAAGGTAAATTATTAACCATGCTTTATTTTTTTATTTTAGGAATACAGATATTGGCGAGAAACTGGTATAGCATTTACCTTTCCCGAGTTTGAGTACTGCAAACCAAATAAGACGCTATCGGCAGGTTTACAGCAAAACGGTGATAAATATGTACATTGTGGTTATGTCGGCGATATTCAAACGGGTCCATTTGTCACCTTCGGTTTAAACACATCCGATCAACGTATGCTGAAATCGGTTCATGGAGAAAAGGATTATCGCTCAACCGATATAACGGAACGCAATCTACTGGAAATGTTTCACGAGTTAATTACACAGACGCCATATAAACATGACCTTAACAGTTCACGAAAATACGGATCGGTTCGTCTTCAAATGAGTAAGAGCCTAAATGGCAATGAGAACGACTTGCAGAACATACACGAGTACGGTGATCCTTGGATTGATGTTGGCGGAGTTAGAATTAATTTTCTTTCCACTGACGAGGTATTCAGTTTGCAAGACTGCAATAGTCGCTGGACACATTTCTTCGACATGGCCATCGTGGCCCACAACTACTTTCCGTTGCTCAAGGACTCGTTTGCTAATGTCTTGCAATCGGAATCTGTATTGATCATGGAAACAAAGCTATTAACAACAGAACGAAAGGACGTACTTGACCACTTTGAGAAAAAATTGCTCGACTTCGCAAAGAGATCAAATTTACAAAATACTCTTAATTATGGATCACTGAACTGTAAACGATGTTTCTTAAAGTTTAGGAAGAATCACGTTTAAAAAAATATAACTATATATAATACACATAAATCTGAATCTAAATCAACAACATTCTTAATATATTATACATATGTACATACAAAAAAGTTGCTTTGTGTGTTTGTAATTGATCTTCTCTGTAGTGCGTCAAAAGATTATAAATCTTTAATTTTGCCATGAAAGATGAGAAATACCAAGATTTTTATGTATTTCGATTTTCGTGTGGCACCCCACACACCTATTACCTAAAAATTATCATAACTCACAAACTAGAAGAGCGAGTGACATGGCGTTTGAAATATGGACACTTTAAAATTTTTCCACATATGTAGGGCAAAAATTACTTAAATTTTTTGCCCGACCGCGTTTGCACTTAAAAATAGTGCTACTGAAATGCAATTAAGCTCTTTTAAAGAACTTAAAAAACCGTTATCTATTCATACTTTTTTTACTTTTAGACATACGAGCGCGCCGTTGGCGATCCTGGAATTGTCCATACGATTTTACAAGAAACATTAAAATTCGCCTGGCAATAAAAAGCTCCTTGATAAGATCGATTGTAAATTAGCTAGCACCCATTAAAAGAGAAGTGTTGGTTTTCAAAAATCGGGCATGAAATTAAGAATTTGTAAAAAAATATTCCCATTCGTAGAAACACACATATATAAGTAGAATGACTTTAGTCCCAAAACATTCCATTAACATCAGTGATATGAGCTTGATTTAATTTTAACACTCGCTGTCCTAAAACTACTTTTTACATAAGTTTTAACATTACTTAGAGATAAATCTCTTACTAGCAAAGTCGATGGCATTTACGCGGTGAAAATTAACAAAAACCATAGAAAATTTGTCATGTTACTTTAATTTCTTCTTCAATTCCCAGCAAGAATGTAACCGAGAAACATTGATTCGAAATTCAACTTACAATAGCTACAACAACTTTCGGCCAGATCCCAACCGGGAGCGTGACAATGGCCACAAAACATATATACGTTTTGAACAACACAGCAAAAGTAAGGAAATTACCTTGTAATGAAAATACCTGTTCAATCTCATGATGTATAAGTATATATATAAATGCGACTCCGGTAGTCGAATTCCTTCTCTATGTCTAGATGGTGGTTTAGAACCAATTTCTTGTGTATAAATTAATGCTGCTAGTCCGAGTTTGCAATCTGTTTCCACGGATAATCAGGAGACCTTAAAAGTGTTGTTCTAGGATATCGCCCCACAGCATATCCTTAAACAGTCAGGAAAACCTGAAGGAGCGTTGGTCGTCGCAGTGGAAATTATCTCAGTGCTATGAAACACCGTGGTAGAAGCCGAATGACGGAAATCACATTAAAGTTTTAATAAAATTGTGTACACTACACCATAAAATTAGATATATACCAGAACTTTGCCACTCTTACAAACATGCCTTTTTTAGTTGTTATTGTAACAATAAGTCCTGTTCATCTATGGGGGATCTGCTTCGATATCCAGGTAAAGAAAACACGCCATTGAAACTGGATGCGTCTAAAGAGACCTGGGGGTCAGCTGAGTGCGTTTGGCCAGACAATTGAAGAGGTCATGCTCGTCATGTGGTACCTGATGACAAGCGGGACAAACGTCCGGAATGAGCTTTTTCGGCCTCCGGTGTTGACGTAAAGTTAAGTATGCGATTGCATTTATATCACATCACATTTCAGCATGAAATGCGGAATGAGCTTTTTCGGCCTCCGGTGTTGACGTAAAGTTAAGTATGCGATTGCATTTATATCACATCACATTTCAGCATGTTTAAATAATACACCAATATCGAAAAAATGAATTAGATCAACAATTCTTTATTATAAAAATTTAACTATGAACTCTGACGTTGTTTCTTTTTAGAACCCCAAGACGTCAAATTAAAAGATAAATTTTTTTTATGCGAACGCACGCTGCTTTCATTACTATCATCGCCGGTGTCCTCATCCTTCATAATACTATCAATTCGAACAGTAAGGCGGTTCGCACGTTTTTTTAAAAACATGTCAGATTTCTGTTTCATATCAATTACTTTCCTCTGTGGAACATGGCGTAATGACGTCTCCCAATCACCTGATTTCTTAAGATCTAACATTATGCTTATCATTTGATTTAGGGTCAATGATTTTCCTGAACCTGCACCCCATTGTAAATAGCGATCCAGTGGCAAACGTGCCATTCGAACTCCCAGTCGTTTGGCTTTCGCTAATGATAATGGTTCGTTGTTTACCTGGAATCAGAGCAGTTACAAATAAAAATAACGAATATTACGACAAAGTACACTAACCGTGTCCACCATTGCTCCCACTATGTACACATCGTCTGGGTTGTATTCCGTCAAATCAGTGCGACAGTGAGGGGTCAAATAAACTAAATTATTCTTCGAGAAAATCTCCGTGAAACATTTCTGGTGTATATTCATTGGGAATTCAGGATTCATCATGGTGGGTATATACCGGTTTAGGCTCTTCATGCAAGTGGTATCCATGTTGACATTACAATAGTGTAGATCAAATGGGTCGTCATGTGATCGGTTCTCAGCAAAACATAACATCAACTGTTTTGCTGCATTTTCAGCTTCCCTGTTTGTCATGAACTCGTCGTAAGAACAGTCTAAAACAATTTTCGGGGAAAACTGCATTGCTCGGATAAGTCTGGCGCAATAAAGAAAGCATTAATTTTTAATTTACATAAATAAATAACATAATATAAGTCATCTTGTACCTGTGATTCATCCAATGATTTATAGTTGTGTCATACACCCGCATAAACATCGAAACATGACCTAAACCATATATGATGTGATCATTTTGGGCTCTTTCTTCGCGCACTTTTTTCATGCGTTCTTCTGATGTTGCCGCCCTTTCTTCCTTTTTTCGTTGTTTTGCCTGCTTTTTCATTTCAATTTGCCATAAAAATCCGTAATATTTCATTCGAGCTGATTTGGAAGGCATCATCAGCACTTTCTCCCAGTGCTCGTCCTTAAAAAAATCCAAAGAAGGTACCCTTCGACCCTCTTGATTCGCCATATCAACTTCCAGCTGTAAAACTTTCAAACGACGTTCCTTTTCATCCAAAGTCGAATATCCAGTGTCAACAGTAACCTCATTACAGCTATTACTTTTATCCACATTACATTCATACTTATCTTCTAGAGAAAACGGATTAACATATTTCTTTGTAGGTGCCGGTTGATTTACTGCATCAGTATCTGTTTTCGTTTTGCTACCACTTCTTTTCGGGCCTTTAATATCAGTTGTTGCAAATCTGCATACATAATTTGGAGTTTTAGTCCAACTTCTGCATTTTTGAGAATTTCTCGACCACACTTTACATATATGTTTCAACATTTCTAATTTTATTAAATAATGCTTCTCATCCTAGACTCTAATTCTTAAATAACATACGAACAAACATATGACATGCTGTATGGAAATGTTTTGCAAACAAATCTACTTACGGCATCGACCTAATCGAGAGCAGCGCGTTTTATGCCACACGTTAGCATATCTTCCACATTTTGTTTGTGCTACCCTTAACATCAATGTTTGTAGTTGATAATGCTATCGGCGACGATATTGAAACTAGTCAGCGGCTGCAAAAATCATTTCTCTATTCGTTAATCCGGCGACTGCCGGTTCTATGTACAAGATTGACCCGAAACAAACACTCTTCGGCCAGAGGCAATCACCTCAACAATATGTGTTTTCTTTTTGTTAATTTTTTCGTCGTGGAAGCAGCACTTCCCGGAATGTCTGCTCCGAATATGACTGGTCCAAGCCGGGATCGAACAAAACCCTGTACCTTGCATCTGCTTCTTTCCCACTGTCTCCCACGCAACAGCATCAGCACATACAGCAGCTAACACCGCATATTGCTTTTGCCACCCCTGTCAGTTCATTCATTTTAAAATTCAATTGGTAGTAGAATTTATGAGTCAGGGAAACATAATGGTCGCTGCATTCCAAGAAACTAAGCTGCCGGAGTTGTGACGGATACAACGCGCTACGTAAGGATCAAGGAGGAGTTGCTTTATTGTTACACCATTCTGTGCAGTGCAGACCTATTTCGCCTGAATTGACTCTAGAGACTCGCAGGCGAGCGTGATGACATTCGTTGCTCCAACCTCACTGACCCTAGAATTAGGGCTCTCAACTCTGTGATCAGTAGGTTGGTAAACGAATATCACTTAAAGCAGTGCAACTTAAGTTCTGAAGTTGGTAAGTTGTGGACAACAGTCAAATCGCTCTCTAACCCTGGAAGAAAGGATGATCAGACAGCCATCACGCTCGGTGACAAAACAGTGAAAGTTCCAAAACGGTGCGCGAGTTATTTAAACCTCCTTTTATTGAGCACCAAGAGAATACTAAGTCGAAATAGAGAGTATTGCGTCGTATCCGCGCTCTCCGAGTCAGAGAGGCACCACCATAATTTACCATTTGCTAAGTTGCCAATGTCATCCGCAGCACAATGCTCAATTTGTCGTTAGCCCCTCACTTCCCGATGTCTGGAAACTGGACAGGGTGGTACCGCTACTGAAGCCAGGCAAAGAGGCAAACAAAGGAGAATTGTACAGGCCGATCTTCATGTTTTCGCTAGTAGCAAAGACGCTTGAGGCACTGCTCCTCCTGAGCCTGATCGCACACCTTCTTTGTGCTGATCATCAACATGGTTTTCACAAGCAGCACGGCACAACTGCTTTACACGCCATCACCACCACACGTATAAGTCGCGGCCTTAACCAAAACAAGCCCAACGACAGGAAGGTCCTGGTGGCTCTTGACCTTACAAAAGGCTCCGACACGTTCAACCCTGCCACTCTTTTCGAGGACATTGCAGAAACGTTGGGTCGTAAACTATATGTGTGGGCGCCATTCATATGTTGAATTAGAGACAGGAAGTCGAAGCCCCATAGAGTTAAACAAGAATTTCCCAGGGTGGAGTGATATCTCAATATATCTAAAATTCCTGCACAACCAGACGGCGTTGAAATTGTGTCGTATACGGATGGGCGTCAGGACCTAATGTGGATGTTACCTCAATGAATTAGCACGCTTTTTCACTACGAAGAATATAAAAATATCCGCCTCGAAATCAGTTAGTAAACAGTGTGGCTAAGTTTACTAACTACCCCAAAAGGTCCTCAAGTCAGTACCAGCTGCACTAAGGGAGCCGCCAAAGAAACCTGGTTGACCTCTTACAAAGCGATAGGTCGGTTTGTAACGAACTACGCAGCGCCGGTGACGCAGTGGCAAAAAATTCACACATGCCAGAATGCATCCCTCAGAACATTAACATGTCTTCTGAGGACCATCTCCATGAGGAGACGAACATCCTTACGGTGCGCAGACACAATTTCTTGTTGTCTACGCAATACCTGCTTGGTTGTCTACGCAGTAGTCATCCTAACCACCATCTCAGGCTGATGAAGTCGCCGCAGCAGTATACAGCTATGGTGTGAATGTAGTGCTAGGGGAACATCCCCTGGAGATTCCACCTGAGGTCTGGATGGTGCAGCCGCCTTCGATTCGAACAGGACTTAAAAACAAAATATATTGTTGTAACAACAAAGAACCAAAAGTTAATGACATACATATTAGAGAAAATCAATTATTGCTTTAGCGATTTAAAACATTTCGACACTGAAGAATATGAAAATATCCGTCTCCTAATCATCAGCCATGCGGAGGTGCGGCTGTCCCTTATGTGAAGTCAAAGACGTCTACATTCCCACTACAGTAGAATTAAACAAAAGCTGACTATTTTAATAAAATAATCAATTAAAATTTATTATATAAACTTAATACACGTTTGCAATGTTTTTGAATTGTTTTATTGTTTCACTTATCCCATTTAGTACTCGTACAGATGAATTAGTGCCACGAAGAGTTGTTTTTTTCGTTTCGGTGCATTAATGTCAGTAATTTCATTTAAACCATCTATAATAGCAGTGCATCATTTTGCTTATTAATTGTCATTATGACAAAAATCCGTGACACCTATGAATTCCTTTGTTCCTGCCCATATGTCTCTTCATTGATTCACTTTTCGGCCAATCCATTTTATTTGTAATTTTGGAGCTGTAGTCTGTGAATCAATTTTGCATAATCTTGTTGTCAATGAAATACGCTCAATGTATGAGAACTTTGTGATCTGACGAAATGCGGTCACATCCTGTTAATTACTTCTAACAGAGGATGCGGGGATATTAGTTTTCCATATTGTCTTTCGCGGTTATTTGTTTTATTTCTGAATACCCGTTATTTTATTACTCTTTTAACACGAAAATTCTCGGTTAATTCCTTCCATTAACTGCCCATTTCGTTTAATTACCCAAAGAATTTTTACCCTAAAATCCAAGGGGCTTTGAATATCTCTCACCTATGTATGTATTTAAATTTTCGACTGTTAAAAGAACCCCTTTTTATAAATGTTTCGTAATATTTTACGTATTTTGTTGTTGTAGCGACATATGTGACGCGCAAAATAGAAAGGGACCTACGGTTAAAAACCAGTTTTGTTCAGGAGAGCCATTTTAAAGATTAGGTCCCTTTCTATTTGCGCTTAGAATCGTCGACTTCACTCTCATAAAACGCGCATATCTCTGGGAGGGAACACTTTTGCTGCATGGCATCGGTCTCATTCGATGTTCAGATGTTGTCCACATCAAAAAAAAGTGAAAAGTTGATGAAAAGTTTTGTTTAGGAGAGCCATATTAAAGATTAGGTCCCTTTCTATTTGCGCTTAGAATCGTCGACTTTACTTTCATAAAACGCGCATATCTCTGGGAGGGAACACTTTTGGGGAATGGAATCGGTCTCATTCGATGCTCAGATGTTGTCCACATCAAAAAAAGAAAAAAAATGAAAATTGATTTTTTTACCCTTAGGTCCCTTTCTCTATGCGCTGTCACATATAGTGCCTAGGTGACAGCCCTTGACCGAAGAATTCCTCCTTCGGGTTGATCCGGTACATAGCACTGTCTGTCGTCAAGAATCAAGTTGAAAGAAGCGTATTTTGTAATTAAGAGTGGCGCTGCAATTAGCTTACCAGGATAAATACCCAGAAATTTTCCATTTTTGCATTTTTATAAATTTTTTGCATTTTTGGCATCCTTGAATAATTTCCTTTCGAAAGTTCCCACGCTATTATTATTATTAACGCACAAAGGGTTCCCTGGGCCCGAACGCCTTATTAATTATTTTTCCCGAAATATTAGAGCCATTCTAAAGACGACGGCATAATTTTGTTTCAGCTTCAACCAAAAACACAACTAATGACAGACGTGACACAATTCCCAATTACGTAGTTAAAAAATCTATAGTTAATTTTAAAAACAAGACATATTAACTATTTTAATCATCAACAAATACTGTTCTTCCTGTATCAACATTTTTCTCTTAGTAAGTAACCAAAATCTAAATGATGTAAAATTGGCCATTTGAGGTCGTTTTTTTAAATCCTCGTTAAATCGGTCCAATAACTTGGCATAATATTCGCCGTTTATTGTTTTTCCCTTTTGATGGTAATCGATGTGGATTATCGGCCTTATTGGCCTTCTTAGGAGTCGGTTCACTCGGAGAAACCCATTGTTTAGGCTGCTGCTTGGTCTCCGGAGTGTTGTAATGGATCCATGTTTCATCCATAGTTTCACAACATGTCACACGAATACGTTTAGATCAATTGAGAGCAAACACGGCACTCTCATCTTACAGACAGCTTTATTAAACCCAACAGATTATGTAAAATCAAAATCACACTGCCATAAGAAATGCGTATGGCATCAACAATCTCCTGCACTTTTTCTCTTCGATAGGTCAACAAAATATTATGGTGTATTTTTTCGGCATTTTCGGGTGTATTGACCTTAATTGGCCATTCAAACCGCTCAGCGTCATTTGCCACTTTTTCACCATGTTAATCGATGGTGCAGAGTCCCCATAGTATTTATCAAGTTTTTCCTTGGTTTGATTGACGGTTTTTTCCGCTAAAATAATGTTTAATGGGCACTCGTAATTCATTTTTTTTGTCATTTTTTACAAAATCCACGAGTTTGTGTATTTTAAACTGCTGTTAAACACTAACTACATGACGGAACTCTCTCTAAATTTGGCAGTAGTCTATTACCAGATGGTACTTGATGGGAGCAGTGTTGCATTTCATAAAACTACGAGGAAAGTTGGAAAAATCACGCAATTATTGATATGCCCTCGTATAATAAAGAGGACTACAAAAAAGCTGTTTAGAATTTTGGAAAAACAAAATCAGTGAGTGACTCGGTTAATTCCTTCCATTAACTGCCCATTTCGTTTAATTACCCAAAGAATTTTTACCCTAAAATCCAAGGGGCTTTGAATATCTCTCACCTATGTATGTATTTAAATTTTCGACTGTTAAAAGAACCCCTTTTTATAAATGTTTCGTAATATTTTACGTATTTTGTTGTTGTAGCGACATATGTGACGCGCAAAATAGAAAGGGACCTACGGTTAAAAACCAGTTTTGTTCAGGAGAGCCATTTTAAAGATTAGGTCCCTTTCTATTTGCGCTTAGAATCGTCGACTTCACTCTCATAAAACGCGCATATCTCTGGGAGGGAACACTTTTGCTGCATGGCATCGGTCTCATTCGATGTTCAGATGTTGTCCACATCAAAAAAAAGTGAAAAGTTGATGAAAAGTTTTGTTTAGGAGAGCCATATTAAAGATTAGGTCCCTTTCTATTTGCGCTTAGAATCGTCGACTTTACTTTCATAAAACGCGCATATCTCTGGGAGGGAACACTTTTGGGGAATGGAATCGGTCTCATTCGATGCTCAGATGTTGTCCACATCAAAAAAAGAAAAAAAATGAAAATTGATTTTTTTACCCTTAGGTCCCTTTCTCTATGCGCTGTCACATATAGTGCCTAGGTGACAGCCCTTGACCGAAGAATTCCTCCTTCGGGTTGATCCGGTACATAGCACTGTCTGTCGTCAAGAATCAAGTTGAAAGAAGCGTATTTTGTAATTAAGAGTGGCGCTGCAATTAGCTTACCAGGATAAATACCCAGAAATTTTCCATTTTTGCATTTTTATAAATTTTTTGCATTTTTGGCATCCTTGAATAATTTCCTTTCGAAAGTTCCCACGCTATTATTATTATTAACGCACAAAGGGTTCCCTGGGCCCGAACGCCTTATTAATTATTTTTCCCGAAATATTAGAGCCATTCTAAAGACGACGGCATAATTTTGTTTCAGCTTCAACCAAAAACACAACTAATGACAGACGTGACACAATTCCCAATTACGTAGTTAAAAAATCTATAGTTAATTTTAAAAACAAGACATATTAACTATTTTAATCATCAACAAATACTGTTCTTCCTGTATCAACATTTTTCTCTTAGTAAGTAACCAAAATCTAAATGATGTAAAATTGGCCATTTGAGGTCGTTTTTTTAAATCCTCGTTAAATCGGTCCAATAACTTGGCATAATATTCGCCGTTTATTGTTTTTCCCTTTTGATGGTAATCGATGTGGATTATCGGCCTTATTGGCCTTCTTAGGAGTCGGTTCACTCGGAGAAACCCATTGTTTAGGCTGCTGCTTGGTCTCCGGAGTGTTGTAATGGATCCATGTTTCATCCATAGTTTCACAACATGTCACACGAATACGTTTAGATCAATTGAGAGCAAACACGGCACTCTCATCTTACAGACAGCTTTATTAAACCCAACAGATTATGTAAAATCAAAATCACACTGCCATAAGAAATGCGTATGGCATCAACAATCTCCTGCACTTTTTCTCTTCGATAGGTCAACAAAATATTATGGTGTATTTTTTCGGCATTTTCGGGTGTATTGACCTTAATTGGCCATTCAAACCGCTCAGCGTCATTTGCCACTTTTTCACCATGTTAATCGATGGTGCAGAGTCCCCATAGTATTTATCAAGTTTTTCCTTGGTTTGATTGACGGTTTTTTCCGCTAAAATAATGTTTAATGGGCACTCGTAATTCATTTTTTTTGTCATTTTTTACAAAATCCACGAGTTTGTGTATTTTAAACTGCTGTTAAACACTAACTACATGACGGAACTCTCTCTAAATTTGGCAGTAGTCTATTACCAGATGGTACTTGATGGGAGCAGTGTTGCATTTCATAAAACTACGAGGAAAGTTGGAAAAATCACGCAATTATTGATATGCCCTCGTATAATAAAGAGGACTACAAAAAAGCTGTTTAGAATTTTGGAAAAACAAAATCAGTGAGTGACTAAAAATTTGGTTTACTCGTTAGATTCATAACAGTAAGAAGTGCAAACATGTTATAAACTAATAATTCCAGAGATTTCTTAAGAATACTTTTTATTGCTTAGCAAAATTCACATTTTTTTGTTTTTGTTTTATATTCTTTTTTTGTTTATTTTCTTTTATTTAAAGTTTTAGATAAGATCCAAAGGTATATGTAACATATATATTAAAGTCAATACTTATCATTGTATTTTTACATCTTTCAGATTTTACTTGTTGTACATTTATTTTTTTTAATTATTTAATCCACCTTTGTGTGATTTCTTTTACATTTTGTAAGATTCAATTATTTCATTTTTACGTCCGACGTTTCGTAGCGATTTTTCCAGCATCTTTAAGGGTGATATTTTTATTGAATCTGGCAGACATTAAGATCAAAAAGAATACAAGTATAATAACAACACCCAACCTTACATTTAAATATTTACACTTGCATTAATATTCTTGGCAATTTTGTTAGTCCTACGTACATATATGTTACATATATGTTACTCGTACATAGTGTACGAGTTACTTTGTTCCGCTTTCTCAATTTTTGTTGCGGTGTGTGTGCTAAAATTAAATTTTTGTTGTTTATTATGTCTTGTAGTTTGTTGTTCTCCATAAATCCTAGAAATTCACCTAAAACGAAATTCTCGCTCCCATAAGAAATACATGAAGCAAATCAAACGAAATTTACCATCGGTAAATTCCGTTTAGCTATTTTTGTCTGGAGGTATTCAGCTGAAACGAAAAGGTGTCAGAATTTGCAACTGTTACAGGGATGATTATAAGAGAAGTGTAAACTTTTTTTACCATCTGCAAACGAAAATTAATGTACTAATAATTGTTTGGTCAAGGAATTTTTGAAATTTACAAAAAAAAATAAAAACAAATGTAAAGTAGTTTTGTTTTTGTATTTAAATGAATATGATTAAAATCATTTTTTTGAATATAAATAACGGCTGCTTCCTCTACACTGGTCTACACTACAATTCTTTCGTGTAGATTTAAATACAAAACTCTTAAGCGAAAATTTCGTTTTAGGTGAATACTAGGCCTAAGTCTAGGTACGTAGGCGAGACATAAATATTTGACGCTGCCAGATTTATTACTTACTTTGTCTGTTCCGCGATTGCCCGTAACGTTTTGTATGAGGTTGTTTACAATCGCATTTGGGAAGTTGTTATTACTTAAGATCTCCTTTGATTTATTTATGTTTTTTTGATAAAAAAAATGTTTGTCGCTTATTGTTAAAACTTAAGATATTTAATTTGTGGCAATATTTTTTCAGTTTCGTCGGTTGTGTTGAGTATCAGGCGACCGGAAGCAATATTTTAGGTATGCCAGTCAGTTATAATTTTTCAGTGTTCTCTATGTATCATCATGTCTAAATATGGTATGCAGTTATTTATTTCCCTTTCTATTGTGAATTGCAGCTTGTTGCGATATTTGTTGAATTTTTAGTAGTCACCCTTTTTTATTATATCAAGTATGCCATCTATATATTTAGTTTGATTTTAGTGTTTTTATTTTTAAATTCCTCTATCACGTTTTTCAAAAGAGTGTCAAGAACTGTAGTTGCTCTTGAGGGCGATAGTGGATTTCCCATCGGCATTTCATAGATATAGTATTTATCGCCATAAATAAAATAATTGTTATCATCTAAACAAAATGGCATTAATTTCGGAAATGTATTTCTTGTGTCGTTATGTTTTTAATAGCTAGAGAAATAAGAGTTTCATCGTCAGATACGTGGTTGAGCCTTTTTTGTAATTCCGCCGAGTTTTTTATATTATATTCTTCTAATATAGTAATTTAAAGTATTTCTTTAATGTGTTTTGCTAATTTATAGCACGAACTTCGAGTGAAGAGAATAAAAAAAATACTTGTTTTTGCTCACTTGTTTTGCTCACTTATCGAAACATGTGACAATAATATTTTCGGGCAAATCAATAATTCTTTTTTTTGTGTTTTTACTGTTTTAATTTTTTGATTTTTCATATTCAATTGTGTGGGCTTGGAACTGTTCTCAGTCATCTTGCTCAGGTAAAGGGATGTACCCAATAAAAGCAACATCCAAACAAGATGGGGTTAATGGTTGGTTATAAATTTGTAAGATATGTGGAATAAGATATATGTACATAAAGTGGCAAGTATGTTCAAAACATTATGCGAAATGTCAACGAAGTTTGCGTTTTTGCGAATTTTTGTCGATTTTTCGAGAAATGCTGTAAATTTCAACTTATCTGTTTAAAATTATCGTTGTAATAAAAGTTTGGACTTATTTTGCAAATACGCGAATTTCTACATTTTTTCATTAAATAAAAATATTATTAATAATCATTACTACTAGCTTAATTGAATTTAATCATTTTCAAAATATTGGTTTGGTTAAGTATAGTATTTTTAAACTCCTATTTAACATTTACTTAATCAATCAACAAGAAATTAGTTAGTGCTGTTTTACCAATGGCATAGTTGAAATTTTGGTTGTGTCAACTTAAATTTTTTCTTGTCTTCGCAATAGTTTTTTATTGAGACTTTTTTCAACGAATGTTGGGTTTACAAAGATTAAAATTAATTCATTTTCTTCTTAGAACTATACGCGGTGTTCTTATACACGATATAATGCATAGGCAACATACGGCAATGAAGTGTATACAAAATTGGTAAAATCTATATATCTAAGCTAATACAATGCTTGCTCTCGGCAAAAAACCTTTAAACAAAATAACACTTACGAATAATTATTAATAGAACAGATATGTAAGTACTAAATAACAATCTTAACGATGTAAACATGCATAGTTTTGCAAAATAGTTTATGTGCTTTAACGTCTTCGCAAAACTGAACTCTAGGAAAATCCTGGGAAGCTCTGAGAAAATATTGACTCCAAAATTTGGTATAATTCCCGTCCAATTAGTACGTGTGAGGATTTACCATCCTTAGTGAAAACGTTAAAAATGAACTAAATATACTCCGGCAACTATTACCCTTCATAAAAAACTATCTGGTAACGCTAGAAGTAAACATCAGAATTTTTGGCTTTTGCTTCCTAAAATTTGGGATATCTATTAAAATATAGATCTTGTTTCTTGTTATAGAAAGATAGTTAGAGCTCCATATATAAGAAGCATCATTATACCAAATTTCTGCGAAAATGTCTTTGATTTGTGCAAGTAAGTTTGTGTGTACTCTCCACTTCTAGTACAATAGTTTAAGGTTATGCCGCATCGGATGCATGGTAAAAAGTCGCCAAAAAATCTTTTATCACATCGCCCCAATGTCGCTATACCCAGTTGATTTGACAACCTCCACTTACTGTGGGGTGTACCGTGTTTCAACGTCCAACAAAGGATACGAATTTGTATAGTTCAATTTAGATTTTAATTTATATTCTACAAATGTTCTTAAATTAAATAGGATGCCCCAAGAAGATGCCAGTGGAGGCGGTGGGAGAAGAGTCTTCTTGGGCATCATCTTCAAATACAGGAATTGCTCTCTGTTCATCAATAATTTCGATATAATGAGACAAAATGAATGATTTTGATGTCTGGCGCAAATGTCCATCAAGATAAAGGCGTGAATTCTATTGAAAAAAAAGAAAAAAAAATAAACATTAACTGTGCTAGTTGAACAAATTGACAAGCGGGGCACACGGTTGATTAAATTAAGTCGACTACGCTAAATACAATGACGCTAACGCTTTTCTAGATTAGCTCTTAAGAAAAAGTTATAAAAAAAATGAAATAGGGCCAAGAAAAAAGACGGACATCGAACTAAAAACTCACGTGCCTCTATTTCTATTTCAGTTACAAATGAAGTTCCCGACACCCCAGTTATTTCGCCGCATTCTGGATCTATATTTGAAAAGCGCATCATAGAGAAATATTTACTTGAGAATGGATGCGATCCCATAACCGGCAACAAGATGAAGGCTGAAGAGCTGATAGAAGTAAAAACGCCGCCGATCGTTAAACCGAAACCTCCTAGTGCCACAAGTATACCAGCGACTTTAAAGACGCTTCAAGATGAATGGGATGCATTAATGCTTCATTCGTTTACACAACGACAACAGTTACAGACAACACGTCAAGAGTTGTCACATGCTTTGTATCAACACGATGCGGCATGTCGTGTTATAGCACGTTTAAATAAAGAAGTGGCTGCTGCGCGTGAAGCTTTGGCTACATTAAAACCTCAGGCCGGCATTGGGGCATCCACTGCTCCTACTTCTATACCACAGCCTGCCATCGCGTCTGAAGCGGCTGGTATCGCTACACAACCCATTGAACAGGCTGGTATGAGTGCCGAAGTCATACAGAAGTTACAAGACAAAGCCACTGTTTTGACACAGGAACGTAAGAAACGTGGTCGCACAGTCCCAGAGGAGTTGGTCACACAAGACCAGATCAAAACATTTTTGACGGTCGCTTCCCATCCTGGATTACATTCGGCTTCTATACCTGGCATTTTAGCCCTGGATATTAATTCTGCTGACCACAGTAAAATTTTAACTGGAGGAAGCGACAAGAATGCCGCAGTTTTTAACAAGGATACGGAGCAAGTAGTTGCCATTCTGAAAGGCCACACAAAGAAAATCACCAAAGTAATCTATCATCCAGATGAGGACACTGTAATAACTGGATCACCGGACATGTCTATACGTATTTGGAATGTACCTACATCGCAGACGCAGTTATTGTTGAGATGCCACGACGGTCCTGTAACTGGTTTGTCCTTGCATCCCACTGGTGATTACGTACTTTCGACTTCTTCGGATAAACATTGGGCTTTTTCGGACATTCGAACAGGACGCTTATTGACAAAGGTAATTGTTTATTCTCTATGCTTTGTTTCACTAAACGATTCCTTCTGTTGTAGGTCATTGATACTGCTGAAGTTGGTTTAACTACAGCACAATTCCATCCTGACGGATTAATTTTTGGTACTGGCACGGACGATTCCCAAGTAAAAATTTGGGATCTTAAGGAGCAAAGTAATGTTGCAAATTTTCCTGGACACACTGGACCTATTTCGGCCATATCTTTCTCAGAGAATGGTTACTACTTGGCAACGGCTGCAGATGATGCGTGTGTCAAACTGTGGGATTTGCGTAAACTGAAAAATTTTAAAACAATACAACTTGATGACGGCTATGAAGTCAAAGATCTATGTTTTGATCAGAGTGGTACTTATTTAGCAATTGCTGGTTCTGATGTCAGGTAAGACATACATTTTATAGTCGAACTTACAATTAAGACATTCAATTTAATTTACAAAAAGGACTGTAAAGTGCAAATCAAAAAATGTTTAAAAACGCCTCGACAATCTAAAATTTGTTGATTGGATTTTTGTGAAAAGTATATGAATATTTGGGTTTAATTAAAACGGAATAGATTCAATTCTCTTTGTAGTTTTGGGATATCAAATATCGAAACCGAACAATCTATTTTTCATTTGTTTCATGATTGTTCGTATTATATTTTTATTTCAAACACAGAGTTGTCGATTTTCCGTTTCCGTTTTAAAAATTCTTTGGTATGCTTTTAAGATTTTTTAGTTCGTTGTTGGTGGTGTATTTCATATGGTAAAGTACAACTGGTGAACCCAGTGCGATACTTTTTGACTACACCGAAAGTCGTCTCACAGGCCCCAGCGTGATAACTCCTGGACAATGTTGACATCCATCAAACAGCGACTTACGTGTGCGAGCGACCTATCCTCAGGTTTAAAAGGGTGAAGTTGATTTCGTTGCCCCTTTACATAACCAACCGCAATAAAAGAGAAAACAAATGATAAAACCAGATCTCTGTTGGCGACCATCGCAAACAAATAAAGGACCACCATTTATGGTTATGCACCTGGAGTGTGCGTACACACCTGTGACTTAATGGCACTAACCAGTTGGCGGGTGTCCTCACATAAAATACATGGCGGACATCACCGCCATCCTTAGAGTAAAGTGGAAAGGCCTTCGTAAAGAGAATTGATAATTGCGATATATAATGGAACTGCCATGAAAAAAAGATCCAATTTGTGGATTTGTTGTTAACAAGCGAATACGCCTTCTTGTCGTCTGTTTACCACATTAGACGAACAGCTGGTACTAATCCGTATCAAAGCTAATTTTTTCATTAGAATAATATATAAGGTAGAAAGACTAAAGCTACTTCTTACAGGCGGTGTCATAGTTATGTCTGGCGACCAATGTAAATCGCCTATTATCCTATTATTGTGCTGGTTTGGTCATGATGGTCGAATGAAAATAAACGATCGAGCCAGAGAGGAGTAGGACGGTAAATGCCACGGAAAGCGCAGGTACGATAGAACGAGACTCCGGAGGAGAGACCAAGTGAAAGATGATGCGAAGATCATTAGGATTGAATTGTGGAAGAAGCACGCCCAAGTCGGAAGTGCCTTAAAATCATTTATTGACCAGGCCTGAACCAACAAGAGATCGTAGAGTCAGCCTAAGTAAGAAAGTATGTTGTCCAAAAGTTGGACCGAAAAGTATCTCACACACTGATAGGTCCCAGTTTCTCGGGATCATATTATTTGAAATCCTTTCCATAGTTTGTTTATTATTTTGGTATTTTTCTTAGAAAATGTTACTTTCCCCTTCTTTTAAAAAAATGCAAGTGATCATTTGAGCAATATTTAAGACTGCTATTCATAATGTTTATAGGTGTACACTAAAGGTTTCTAAGTGACTAAACTCTTCCAATGGTTGAAACTTTTGCAAATGGCAAACACTTCGGTTATAAATAGACAAGGAAATAAATCCAAAATTTTTAATAATTTCGGTCCAAAAGTCGGTCCTCTTCGACTATGAACGAATAGGTACTCAAAAACATTTTCATTTTTCCTTATTGGTTATATAGCTGTATTCAATTAGATTTCGCAAAAACAAGTTGGGTGTAAAAATTGTTTTAAAATTAAGCATAAAGAAATTAAAATTTAAAATTAAAAAAAAAACAACTATATATACCACAAACGCCTACTTAAAATAGGCTTTGGACCCCCGTGGACGGGTTCTTATTTTACCTAGATTTATATTTGAATTTGGGAGAAGTTTTATTGTTTTTGGCCAAATCGGTCGAATACGCAGTGGTGTGCGACGAAATACAGTTACCACCAACTAAAAGATTCAGAGTAAAAAATATGTAAGCTTTAGATCTTAGGCCTATTGTCTAAGAATGAAAAGAAATTGACATGGACAAAATTAATAAAAATGGTCTTCAGTACGAATAGTCCCCTCGCTAAACAGTTTCTTTAAATTTTAGACTTTCATACATGGGGCCTAGTGCCTGTAGCATAGTTCGCTTCAAACGTGAACATAGGGAACTCAAAACGTCTCAATGTTCATTCGGATCCAAATATGATACACATACTTTTAAAAATTTCGCAAATTTTAGCGCCCTGATCCACGATCCTGGGGTCTCAATAATCTTCTTTGATCTTGGTACTCAAACACACTGTTATTTGTTCAAGCGCGTCGCCATGTATGTATGTACGAGTATGTATAAATGTTTCCCCATTTTATGCCAAATTACAAATAAGTCACTTTTTTGGTCCTGCGTTCCACTTAATTCATGCGACGGGCGATAAAAAATATGACATTTGCAGTAGTCATGGTGATATGTATAATATGAGAACTATTTTATTTTTTCTGGCGTAATATTTCATGTTTTCTATAATGCGCCATCCAATTATACAGTCGATTTTGTTTGATTAATGCCCGACGTGAAGAATCCTTCTGCATTTCAACTCTGTTTCTAACGAGAGTTTCAATTTGCTTGCACGCTTGGGGTGGATATTTTTCCAAGTCTTGAAGCAAACTCTGCAATTTGAGATGAATTAATTGCTAAAGTTTTTAAATGTTTTGTTATTTCTTTATAATTACCAATAAATGCCACTGCATTTTTTCAACTTTGGTCAGAGTGTCATCGTCCCGGTTGTTACATAATTCGACTGATGTTGCCTTGGACTTTTCCACTGTTGGGGATTTCTTTTCGTTGTCGCTTTTTCCTTTGGCTGGCGATAGGAATCTGCTTCCGTTTCCATTGATTTTAGAGATTTTTACTTCAATTCGCTGCAAAACTACTGGCACAATGGCATTCAATTTTAACTGCAGTTTGCTAAACAGTCAAGATAAAGAGAGATAACTATCAATAGTTTCATGTATGCTTGAATAAATGGAAATATTACTCTCTTTTTTGGCGTCTCTCGAAATCATTTAATATCTTAAGAGACCGTTGCATTAAGAACTCGATACGATTTGTTAAGAATTTTGGATCCTTAAAAAATATTGGCCGCTGTGTGCGTACAAGAAATGTTTTTTTCTAAAATAAAAAAAGTTAGTTTGCAATTTTTTTGGTTATACAGTGACGTTTTGTTTTTACTGATTTATCATGAACCACGGAAACCAAGTGATTTAACAAAGCCACATGCGCAAACCTTCGGTTATAATTGAATATTTTCTGTCTGGTACGTTCGTATCCCTGTTGGTATGAAATTTGTTTACTACTAGCATCTGTTTTGGTTTTAAGTAATTACGATATACATACCTTAATCCATATATCAGCATTAAGATGATTTCTCTTTGTCAAATATGGTCTAACAACACTATCCATATATGCAATGATATTGGCAACTTCCTTTTGACCAACAGGATTGCGTTCATTTATTTGCATTTTTCCAATGTCGGCGGATTGCGGTAGTTTGTATTTCGGTTGACCATCTTCAATGTCTTCGGGTGATATGATTTCATCGAAATACCCCTAAAAGGTATTTGTGTCGATTACTTATTGGTTTTGTAATAAGGGGCTGTGATTTACAATAAGTTTCAATAGAAACAAGAAACGTGCATACACCTCTTGCACTTCCATAAGAACCCTTTGGTGTTCTGCTGCTATTCCCTTCAGTTCTTCATTGATTTTAACCTTTTGCAAATCTGATAATTGTTTTTGAGCTTTTCGCATATCCTTGAATGCACTCGATTCCATTTTACAAAGGGCGTCAGCGGCAAACTAAAAAGTGTACAGTTATGATGTGGAACGATAAAGCCGTCTGCAGTATAATATACTTCCTGAAATTCTGTTATGCGCTGATAAATATGCTCCTGATATGCAGCTTCCTGTTGCTTTTCCAAATACCTCTGCTGAGTAGCATAAATTATGAATTTTTTTCGTGTTATTTCGCGTAATCTCAATATATCCCTAAAAGAAAGCTTGACATTATTCCTTCGTTCACTCTTTTCGAATCTCTGAAATTTAACGTTATTTTCACAGAGTTTCAGTAATGTTCAGACTGCCGTCGGCACCCGGTTTTTTATGTTTTTCGCGATCACGTCCGTGTTACAGTTGTCTCTACCGTCTTTCAAAAAGAAACCGAAAATAATTTACATGCAAAACAAACGTGGGTACCACATCTCTTTTTATTATTTCCCACAAAGGACTTGTTGGATAGGTACGTAATGGCATAGTGTTTCAGAGCCAGCAATACTTGAACCCACAAGATGCAGAATTTACCTTCCTCTTGGAAAGGCTCATGATTGCACGTACTACATTTTGGGGTTATATGTATATAGAAGTCCAAACTCCTTAAACAGCTTCGACTACATTTCCGATTCAATAACGAAAGTTTTGGAGAATTATCCGGACAGTGAAATCGTCGTTGCGGGGGATTTTAACGTCCACAATTCCGCAGGACTTTCGCACTCGAGTCATACAACTCCGAGCTCTTCGCCGCCGCGCAAAATGACTTAACGCAACTAGTGAATGAACCGACACATATTCCGTGCGTCAAAGGGCACAAGCAAAATATTTTTGACCTGTACTTTACTTCGCACCCTCAAAATTACAAAGTTAATGTAATTGCACCTCGTGGTACGAGGGTTGCGCCATCTGACATTTCCATTGAAAAGTTTGACATTTTTAGCATAAACGTACTCGGAACGTTTTGACGTACGACCATCATTTGTGTTGTTTACTGTGACTTGAAAAAAAATCAATTTGGCAAAAAAAATTTAATTAACTCGTGAACATTTTCGTGCGATCATTTTTCACAACTTTCGACGTGGATTATCGCGACAAGAGTGCATCGATGAACTTAAATCATTGTATGGCGATAAAGCACCATCCTATAGCACTGTGAAAAACTGGTTTAATGAATCCAATCGTGGCCGACGCTAGCTCAAAGACGAAGGTCGTGAAGGTCGTCCAAAAACGGCCGTTGTGCCAGAGAACATTGATGCCGTGAGTGAACTGATAATGCAAGATCATGTGACATACCGTGAGATAGAGGCATCCTTGGGCATTTCTTCCACCAGTGCATAGAGAAGATTTTAATGCGCGTAAGACACTGTGCTGCTTTTTATCTTACAAGCGATTAGCTGACCCAATAATGTGTCAATTTCAATTATTACCGTTCATCTGTGTTGTACTTTTTGCGTAAAGAAAGCATCACTTTTCAGATGACTCCTTGGAACTTCCCGAGTTGACACCCGCCTGCTGATAAACTTCCGCTTTTGTTGATCAAAACTAATTTTGTTTTTGTTTAACTCATTTTAAATACACCTTTAGTTTATGCAAATTGTTGTCGCTTAAAAAATATTCGCATAGAAAAAATTTGGCTAGATGTTAAGCTAGGTATCACATTTAGGGAGCAGTTGTCATCAAAATTAATAAGGACTATGCGGTAAAGAAGTATGAAGGTTTTTTTTATAACAATAAAATTATTGTGTTGAAGAGAAGATATGCAGGAACTATTTTTGTTTAAATAAGTTAATTTCATCAATGACAGTGGGCGTTGTGGACTAAGGTCAATTCGGCTCAAGAATGGTTGAGATGTTTTCAAGAAAGAAAGGTATAAACCGCCTGTGTAAACTCATTTTTTAATTTTCGCCGAAACTGTGCACTTTGTTAAAAATGCATAGAGGAGAAAATTGTTTGCTAAATCGAAACTGGTCGGCACTAGCTTCTCTCTATTTTATGTTTAACTGTGGTCCTGAAAATGTTTTTGAGACCATCTGTACATAGGTTATCATCATCTCTAGCAATGCACTCAAGAACATTTTGGTTTGAACGTTCGTACAATTTTTGCAGCCAAGATTCTCATTAATGAAAATCAAAAAAAAAAACAAAATATAATTATTCGCTTTTGCATTCGCAAAAACCATTTTTAGAATATTCACATTCGCGAAAATGTATATTTAAAAATTCGCTTTTCCAGCAAATATATTTCAATATTCGCTTTCGTTAAACCCGCCTGCCTTCCTAACATCCCTAGTTAAGGGTACGTATGTCTTCTCATTACTCTTTAATTCATAGAGACTGGATACATAACATTTTGCCAAATCACTCACTGACTTTGACTTATTTTATTTATTAATATTTGTATATTTTGACTCGAGTTTTTGGGTCATTCGGACCTTATTTTGGTCCACTTTTTGGAGGGTTTTTAAGAGGACGGAATTTGGATCGATCTCGCACCGTTTGATCAATTTGTTTACGTTTACATCGGTTCGTGGCATCAGGGAAATTAGAATATGAAGGTCTGACAAAATGGAAACAACATATATGTGACGCGCAAAATAGAAAGGGACCTAAGGGTAAAAAACAGATTTGTTCAGGAGAGCCATTTTAAAGATTTAAATACGTGTATGTTTGGTGTACCATCACTTTCATAAAACGCGCATATCTCTGGGAGGGAACACTTTTGGGAGATGGGATCGGTCTCATTCGATGCTCAGATGTTGTCCACATCAAAAAAAGTGAAAATTGATTTTTTTTACCCTTTTTCTATGCGCTGTCACATATATCGATCACTCTTTTTGGCTATACTGTACTCCATTGGAAACAAACTTGTATATTATGAGAAACTAGTGATATAATGTGTGGAGTTTCTTTTCGGTACAATCCTTATTTTATGCATTTGCCAGTATTACTTAATTTCATGGTGGGTTATTCCCTGCAGTACGATAAAAGCCACTTCAACATCGTCAGACTCCGAGCATTGAATATGCCGTAACTATGTGAACATAAGAGCAATTAGATACTTGTTTAGCGGCAACTGCTGGCAGTAAAGAACGCCACCAAACGAATATAACCCAATAAAAATACATTTCGCAAGGCCTTCAATGCAGTCATCGCTACATGCAATAATAGGTCTTTTTAGCTGTTATTTGAACAATTATAGGTTTCTTTTGAATACAAGCTTTAAAGAAACATGGTCTCAATTCTGACTATAAACAAATGTAATTAGGCTTTTTGCAACATCACTAAAGTGAGTAATAAACGTAAACGTAGCGGATTGTATATACCGGACATGTCTTCTACAAACTTCTAAAACACGCCTATTAAATTCACGGAGGGATATATATTGTGCTTAATTTTCGTACGAATGCCTTACGTTTTCATTCGAAATTTTTTGGTCCTTCGTTGTAAAGCCGCGTCCTTAGTGTAGTCTGGATCTATTGTTGTTACTACACATGGAGCTCGGGGATTTGCTACTTGCCCTCTCTGGAATACGAACGTTCTTATCTTTAAATTTCTACAAATCAATCAAATAATTTACCGCATCAAAATCGTCTATAGTTAAGTTGATTCGTTGCGGCGTATCCGGATCTTTTAAATCTCTCGCTGTGTAGAAATCTAAATTGTCAATAATTAGGATATGCTTTTTTCAATATAAATATGTATGTATGTATACGGTTACCTTGATATTTTCTATGGATTTTAATTTTTCTTTTAATGGTCTGCATTTTTTTATATTCAAAATAAAATCTGAGGACTTTCAGTATGTTGTTTTCTGCTGAACTATTGAACAGGTCGACTAGGTAATGTTTTGTGGATAACTGCATTCCAACGAAAAAGCATTACTTTGTTAATCGTTTCCATGAACACGACATGCAAAGTTGTTTACTTTAATGTCTGATAAAGTGGCATACGCCACTCTATACGTTGTCATCTTTTTCACTGCAAATACACTTTAATAGCGCTTTAACGCTTTTTGGTGCAAACTCGTTTAAGAAACAAATGTTTTTTTTTGGTCAGTAGTTTCTATCTATTTATTTGTAATAAAACTTGTGCCTTAAATATTAGTTGAAATATATTATTTGCCACTTTGTTTTGTTGTTGATTGAAAATTATGCAGCAAATTTGGCTCTACGTGAAAGGCACATATATTTGAATATTCAGTCATCACCAAACAAGTGCTATTTTAATAAGAACTAAAGCTCAAATGGGTCGAGAAAAAGCGCTAAAATAGATTGACATGTAAAATCGAGTGCTTTAAGAATATTGCAAAAATTTAAAAAAAATGTCGAAAGAAGCAGATCTCAGCCAAAAAGTGCACATTTGTTATTATTTTTTGAAATTGTGAATTACTCTACAAGTTAATAACATAAGGTTTGTTGCTGTTTGACACGTTTCGCCGACAAGGTCTCTACTCATTTAACGATATATTATATTTCCTTGGGCCAAGGACAAACACTTAGTTACTCTCCGCCATAGGATGGGAATATATATAAATTTGTCATTCCGTTCATAACACATCTAAATACTTATCTGCGACCATACAAAGTATTTATATAATTGATCGTCATAAAGTTCTAAGACGATCTACCAATGTCTGCCTTTTAAAAACACAATGCAGTTTAAACGAAAAAAAGTGCAGTCTTCAAACTTACCAAATATGTGTCTTTTTGTTGGATCCTATCCGACAAAAGGAAAAAAGTCCTGATCAAATTTTTAATATTTTGAAATTTGATAAATTAACTATATCAGTCTTTTTTGAAAGTGGTAGGTATAGATTCTTAAACTTTCCTGTAAATGTCGTCAAGAAGCAGAATATCTCATTAATTTTACGATTCGAAAATGTTTGGGAGTGAGGCCCCTACAGAAACATCTGAATATGACATCAGTTTATCAATGACCCAGCGGCCCGAAACGTTCGAAGACGACGTATGGGTATCAAGAAACACAGAAATTTCTGCACAAATCTAAATATGTACCTATATTTAAGACTTGAGCTTATTTGGAACTTGGCTGGCCATATGTGCATTAGGGGCTCAACATCGCCCACCATGAACTTCGAACATATGGATTTAGAAAACAATAAAATTTCGCCACGGACCCTAACATATTAATTTGAAGTCATTTACCCATGGATATAAGAGTGCCGTAAAATGTGTCCTTGCGAACATGGACCACTGTCAACTCAGAAACAGGGGAATTTTCCAAAAAAAAAACAATGGAATTTTACAATTTGGCTGAAATAGAAGCCTAACTCATGAGCCCTGAGACCTAAAAGCTGTCCCGTAATGTCGGCAAGATATGGTTATCTAGACGCAGTAAATTGTTTTTTTTTACAAATTGGACTCCTTCCACTCTGTACACAAAAAAATGGTCGTAGGAAGTACGAGTAGCCTTTGCTATATAGCGGCTTACCAGACCCTGGCTACATATGCACCTATTGAATATTATTTTAACTTTTTTAACACTACATACAGAGAGCGCACTAGCCTAACATAACTTTCTTTTTATTTTTTTAGAATTTATTTGTGTAAGCAATGGCAGGACTTGAAAATATTCAACGACCACACAGCACTGGCCACGGGTGTCCGTTTCGGAAAACACGCCCAATATATTGCATCGACAAGTATGGATCGTACTCTGAAATTATATGCCATCGAGTAAATTCGCTTGTTTTTTAATACAATAAGAATTAATTTAATATAAGGTATCTGCTTTCTCTGTTTATAAAAAGAATGGAAGAATGAAATAATAAATATTTCGTTACTGTCCAAATTGTACTTTAGATGTAATAAATACAATAAAAAGGTATTTTCTCTGTTTTTTATACTTCATAAGTTTGGGTTAGGTCGGATTTTTGGCCAATTTTGTCGCCATTTTTTATCAATACATAAGTTACAGTTTTTTCAGGTTTGCTAACTACTCTTGGCAATCGAGTGCATATCAATAATTCCGTGACTTTTCGAATAAAACCCATTTTGTTCCTCCTTTTAGCTCAAAACACTTAGTCCAACGTTTCTCTAATTTTTGTATCCCTTCCAAAAAATAGGATTTTTCGAGGTCCATAAAATAGGCATTTGTTTGATCAATAATTTTATCTCCGTTTATTGTTTTCCCTTTTTGAAGGTAATCGATGAGGATTATCCCGCGTGCATTCCAAAAAACTGTTGCCGTCACCTTATTGGCCGACAAAGTCACCTTGGTCTTCTTCGGAGCTGGTTTACCCTGAGAAACCCATATTTTAGACTGCTACTTGGTCTCCGGATTGTTGTAATAGATCCATGTTTCATCCACAGTTACAAAACGTGGCAAAACTCATTCGAGTTGCGGTTAAACAACTCCTAACAATCCTTTGAAGTTGTCACGCGATTACGTTTATGGTCAATTGAGAGCAAACGCGGCAGACATCTTACAGACATTTTTCTTAAACCCAACTGATCATGTAAAATCGAAACCACAATGCCATATGAAATGCGTATGGCATCAACAATCACAAGCAATTTTGCTCTTTAATCCATTTTTAAAATTGTTTATCAAAATTTACGAGGTTGTATGTTTTGAACAGAACAGTTAAATACAAACTAAATGGCGGAACTCTCTCAAAATTTGACAGTAGTCTATTAACAGATGGTACTTGATGGGAGCATTGTTGCAACTACAAAGGAAGTTGGAAAAGTCACGGAATCATTGATATGCCCTCGTAGATAAAATAAGTGAAATGGTTCGGTTCAAAATCGGTTTGGTTTGTATCCCTGTTTATTATCATAATCCAATTTACAATTGGCTTAAGTTAGAAGCATATATATATAGCAGACCAATATTTTGTAATTAGGCTGCGCCGGTCAAAAATAGTTTTAATACGTAATTTAACCACTCCAGCTCTACTATCTATTCGTTGGCAAATTAACTTCCACTTGAAGGATAATATCAAGCTAAATTTGAAGGCAATTTGTATGGGACAAGCGCCAGTGACATTTTCGGAGCTTCGAGAAAAGAATGTAACCCAGGCAGTAATGTACATATGAATTTTGTATCGAATATTCGCAAATGCGTAGTATAAGGTGGACGATTTAACATTCTGAATTTGAATCGACTGTGAAAAAAAGTACTGATAATTTCTTCAAATTTCTGGTTTTATTGGAAAAGTTGAACTTTGTCATTTAATAATGAAACACCATCCGATGCGTTTTCGCTTTGCTCAATTGTCTGAAAGGAGATATAGAATTTATTGAAAAATCGTGTTTTCAGATAAAGTTCATTTTCAGCCACCGAGACTATGTCAATAAGCAAAATTGCCGCATACGGGGTTCAGAAAACCCACACGTCACTTTTGAGCCAATGCATCCACAACGAGTCTCTGTTTGGTGTGGATTTTGGGCTGGCGGCATCATTGGGCCATTTTTCTTCGAAAATGAGCGAGGATCCGCTGTTATCGGTAAGCGTTACCGCACCATGCCATCCCCGGCTCTGTTTAACCTCTACCTCTCTAAAATTCCTGCACCATTAGACGGCGTTTAAATTGTGTCGTACGCTGTTGATTGCATAATTTTGGCATCAGGGCCTAATGATAACATATGTGAGAAAAAAACTATTAACTCACTAACTTAGCACGCTTTTCCATTGCGAGAAATATGAAAATATCCGCCTCCGAATCATCACTCACACTGTTTACTGTATGGACCGCAGAGATGCGGTCGTCACTCAACATCCCGACTACCAACTACCCCAAAATCTTTAGGGTCACATTGGACAGCCTTTTTCGATCCTCTGCACATGCTACAGCTATCTGCGATAGGCTCAAAGGTAGGAACAAGGTCCTCAAGTCACTTGCCGACAATACTTGGGCAGCCGACAAAGAAACCTTGTTGACATCTTACAAAGCGATAGATCGGTCTGTAGCGAACTACGCAGCACCGGTGTGGTCGACGAACGTGAGTACGACGCAGTGGCCATCATGCCACTCTGTTCGAGGACATTGAAGAAACGTCCCTTCCGCCCAGTTTGAAACGTTGGGTCGTAAACTATATGTGTGGGCGCCAGTCATATGTAGAATTTAGAGACAGAAAGTCGAAGCCCCGTAGAGTTAAACAAGGAGTTCCCCAGGGTGGAGTTTTATCCCCGGCTCTGTTTAACCTCTACCTCTCTAAAATTCCTGCACCACCAGACGGCGTTGAAATTGTGTCGTACGCTGACGATTGCACAATTCTGGCGTCAGGACCTAAAGTGGATGACATTTGCGAGGAAATCAACTATTACCTCACTGACTTTGCACGTTTCTTCACTGCGAGGAATATGAAAATATCCGCCTCCAAATCATCAGCCACACTGTTTACTGCTTGGACCGCAGAGGTGCGGTTGTCACTCAATGTGAAAGTCGATGACGTCAACATCCCGACCACCAACTACCCCAAAATCCTTGGGGTCACATTGGACTGCCATTTTAGATCCTCTGCACATGCTACAGCTATCTGCGATAAACTTAAAAGTAGGAACAAGGTCCTCAAGTCACTTGCCGGCAGTACTTGGGGAGCCGACAAAGAAACCTTGTTGACCTCTTACAAAGCGATAGGTCGGTCTGTAGCAAACTAAGCAGCACCTGTATGGTCGGCGAACGTGAGTACGACGCAGTGGAAGAAAATTCAGACATGCCAGAATGCCGCCCTTAGAACATCAACAGGGTGTCTTCTTATGTCCTCTGAGGACCATCTACATGAGGAGACGAAGGTCCTTACCGTGCGCAGACACAATTTCCTGTTGTCTAAGCAATACCTGCTAGGGTGTTTTCGCAGCAGTCATCCTAACCACCATCTCTTGAACAGGATGCCTCCACCCAGGCAGATCAGGAACGATCTTCATGATCTAGAGAGAGAGGTCCAGCGGTATAAGAGAGAACCTTTAGATCATCGAAACTATCAGGCAGGTTTGAACAACATTCACGCCGATGATGTCGCAGCAGCAGTATCCAGCTACCGTGTGAATGCAGTGCTACGGGAACATCCCCCGGAGATTTCACCTGAGGAGAAGGTACTACCTCGGCAGACGCGCGTGGTTCTGGCGCAGCTGAGATCCGGATGGTGCAGCCGCCTCAATTCTTACTGGGCACGAATTGATGCTAACGTTCCGGACATCTGTCCCGCCTGCCATCAGGGACCACATGATGTACTGCACCTCTTCAATTGTCCGGCCAAGCCCACTCAGCTGACCCCCAGGTCTCTGTGGACGCATCCAGTTCAAATGGCGCGTTTCCTTCACCTGGATATCGAAGCAGATCCCCCATAGACGAACAAGACCTCAAAATAAATATATTGTTGTTACAACAACAACAACAACAACGACGCAGTGGAAGAAAATTCAGACTTGCAAGAATGCCGCCCTCAGAACATCAACAAGGTGTCTTCTGAAGACCATCTAATGAGGAGACGAAGGTCCTTACCGTGCGCAGACACATTTTCCTGTTGTCTTGTCAATAACTGTAAGGGTGTTTAGTCATCCTAACCACCATCTCTTGAACAGCATGCCTCCGCCCAGGCAATACAGGTACGATATTCATAATCTAGAAAGAGAGAGATTTCCAGCGGTAAAAGAGAGAACTTTTAGATCGTCGAAAACGTCGAACTTTTGAGTTCATCGCAGATAGCTGTAGCATGTGCAGAGGACCGACAGTAGTCGGGATGTTGACGTCATCAACTTTTACATTGAGTGACAACCGCACCTCTGCGATCTATGCAGTCAACAGGTGCTAAGGCAGTGAGGTAAGAGTATTAACCGATTATAAGTTCGGCTGATTTAGAAAGAAGAAACTGCGGTCTTTCGAATGGTGTATACACTTTTAAAATCACACTGAAAAGAATCTGTGCGTTTTTCCTGTAAACTCATTTTTTTTAATTTTTTAACTTTGGACGCGTTTTTACACAGAATTTTTTAAAAGGAAGCGAAAAATTTTTAACTGAGTAATAGTGTTCTTACAATTCGGTGTCACTTTTAAGAATCCGTTAGAAACTGATTGAGTTAATTAAAATTTTTTAAAACAACATTTTTTGAAAAAATACAATATTTGGCCAAACTACTCAGAAATATAGTATTTGGTTGGCCGTTTTTTATTGAATGTCTCAGTATCTCGTTTGTCATGTATGTAAACATATTGTTTTTGTTCATTTGTTTTGTTTGATTTATCACTTCTTATCACTTCAATCGTTCTTACAAATTCAGTCGCTGGTATGAGCCAGAATTTGTTTGTGAAAAATGCTGTGCAACATTAAAAAATACAAAGTTCAACCTTCAATTTCTTTGCCCTTTTGTACGCCTATGACTTGGCATCATCAGCTCTGGCATAAAGCAGATGATTGCTACTTTTGTGAAACAAATATTTCAGGGCACACTTTTAAAACCCTCATTAACTGTGCAGAACGTAGAGATACAAATTTGTTCTGCCAAAGCTATGCCCCTCTGGTCGTTGGCTGGGAGAGAGTGCCACAGTTCGTGTTGAGCATTATTGTCACCTTAGACCAATGCGGTTATTGCCTTGTAGCAGATAGCTAATGTCAGGCAAGTAACGCGGGGCACAGCTACCAACCGGCGGAATGCATACGTTGTACAGCTCTATCTCGGCAGTTCCAGACTTGACTGCTACCCCTATACATTCCATGTATGGGTCTCTAAAGTCAAGCTCAGGGGAAATAGGTCTGTAATGCACAGAATGGTGTAACAGGAAAGCAGGTCACCCACCTCTTCTTCTGGTACGATCCTTACGTTGCACGTTGTATCCGTCACAACTGTGCAATCTGTAGGAGGCATTCATTCAGCTTCGTTTCTTGGATCGCAGCGAACATGATGTTTCTTCGACTCATAAATTCTATTACCTCACTGATTTTGTAGCGTAGGCCATTGCAATTAAATTGCAAAAACGATGTACTTTCAGGAGTGGCAACAGCAATCTGTGGTGTAAGATGCTGTATATATTTATGCTGTTGCGAGGTTCTGACAAACCGAGCAGATCCAGGGTCCGGGGTTTTGTTCGATCCCCGCTCGGACCAGTAGTATTCGGAGCAGGCATTCCGGGAATTACTGCTCCCACGACGAATAAATGGACGAACAAAAAACACATATTGTTGAGGTGACTATCCCTGGCCGAAGGGTTTTTGTTTCGGGCCAATCCGGTTCATAGAACCGGCAGTCGCGGGATTGAGTACGAAAGTTGTAATGTTATACGGTGTTTTAAATGTTGCGGATTTAACCATACTTCTAGGAGTTGTAACAATGACAATACAATTTGCACCAAATGTAGCGAAATTGGTCACTCTTTTATGGATTGCAAAAATGGCGTTACAAAATGTTTTAATTGTGAGAAAGGCTTAATTTGAGAGATATAGATACAAATCGTGATTGAGGAAGCCATAAGGGCGTAGTCTGTTTCAAACAGGTGATCAATTACGCGTGAGTTGTGTTAATTTTTCTTTTCAGTATTGTTCGTCATTTCATCATGGAAAGAGTTACACCACGAAAACCAAAGAGTTACACCACGGTTTATGGGCTGGTGGAATTATCGGTTCATATTTTTTCAAGAATGGTGATGACCGGAACGTAACCGTGAATGGTGCTCGCTATCGCGCCATGATATCGGACTTTTTTCTACCTGATACGAGTATTAAAGCCCGTAATCTTGACGACACTTGGTTTCAACAGGTCGGTGCCACTTGCCATACTGCTGCTTATTACGCATACCGGTCGAAATGCTCGAGTCATCCAAAATTAGACTCTCAGAATGGACGCCCTGAGACGTAGTTGCTGCCAATACTTCAAGAATATTATGTTCAAGAAATAAATGGTAGAAATGTCCCTTCAGATGAACACCAAAGGATGCCACACTTAATTTGAATTGTTGTATTTTTTTTATTTTTTTAAAGTACATTTTGGTTTGTATATGTATACACATCTCCTAATAAACAAATTTCACGAGAAGGAGTTTTACTAAGTTTTTTGAAGAAAAAGCTGATAAAAGTACTTAGTTCACAGTTGGATTTGAGACCATGTTTCTTTTGAACGTCTTGTTCAAGAAAAGTTGAAAAGTTATTCAAAAGGCAGTCGAAGAGACTTATATATAGTTGCAAGCAGGGGTCACTGCAGTTTCGATGAACGCTACTTCACTATCCTCAGACCCCAATCAACGACTGTGTTTTTACAATCATGAAAGGCTGTACACTGAAGTGCAGGCAGATTTCAATTCAATGAAAAACTGCCAGCAGTATTCCTCCAAACAAAGCAAACACAATAAAAGTCCCGCGCACTGTCTTCTTGTTAACTTTCTAGGGAAAAAGTATAAAAAGGAGCATCATATGCAAACATACACACTTTTGATTTTTGCAATAACTTTTCCAAATCGCTCTGTAAATCTAGAACATTACTATTCCTGAAATCAGGAACATTACCAATCCTGATTTACAGAACCGAATACTATTCCTGAAATCTGGAACATTTCGAATCCTGATTTACAGCAACGATTTGGAAAAGTTATTTTAAAAAATCAAAAGTGTATTTGTTTGCAGATGATACTCTTTTTTATATACATATGCATTATTTATTAAAATTATACTCGTACTAAACTAAGTTGAAGAGCACTATGTTTAATGATGTTTATTAATTTTTTCAACACAATTAAACGTTAACATACATCTACAAACTAAATAAAGTGTACCACCAATTTTGGGAAAAAAAAACTACAAACATAAATGCCATTCTCAATGCAAACTAATACAAATCTACCGAGGGAGTTGCCGAGTCCAATGTTCCAAGACTGTAGCTGTTCGGTAACAAAAATATACATGTGTACATCTGAAACAGTGAGACAAATCAAAAAATCATTTTTTTTTATTATAATTTTCATTTTTTTATATAAAGTACCTTTATATATAAAGGATTATCCATCTAGAGGTATTTTTTCAGAACAAAAAAAAATATAAAAATTCAAATCAAGTGTGGAATCTTTATTGATAATTTGAAAGGACATTTTATGGCATTTATTTTTTGAAAATAATTACCTTCAAATATTGGCAACTGTATTATGGAAATGAACGTTTGGTAAGCAACGTTAGCTCAACGGCAAAGTTAATAAACACAATTGCCGCATTTGGGCTGAAGAGCAACAAGAAGAGGTTCAAGAGGTGCCTAATACCCAGAGAAAACCACGGTTTGGTGCGGTTTATAAGCTGGTGGAATCATCGGTGCATATCAAAAATGATGATGGCCGGAACGTACCCGTGAATGGTGCTCGCTATAGCGCTATGATATCGATCTTTATGCTACCTAAAATTGAAGTCCGTAATCTTGACGACACTTGGTTTCAACAGGACGGTGCCATTTGACATACAGCTGCTCAAACAATGGATCTATTGAGAGGTCATTTCGAAAAGCCGCTAATTTCACGTTTGGGACAGGTGAGTTGGCCGCCTGATCGAGTGATATCACCCCTTTAGACATTTTTCTTTGAGGTTCCGTAAAGTCCAGAGTCTATGCTGACAAAGCAGTTACGATTCAGGTTTTGAAAGCCAACATTACGCGTGTCATTAAAGCCATACCGGTCGAAATGCTTGAACGAGTCATCCAAAATTGGACCCTCAGAATGGAAACCCTGAGGCATAATTGCGGCCAATATTTGAAGAAAATTATATTCAAAAAATAAATGCCATAAAATGTCCTTTCAAATTACCAATAAAGATTCCACACTTGATTGGAATTTTTAAATTATTTTTTGTTCTGAAAAAATACCTCTAGATAGATCACCCTATGGCGTAGCTACGTATAAGACAGCTGGAGGTATCATGGCGGAGTTGGATTTTCTGACTTCAAGGTGAAGGGAAATTTTCTTGTCATTCCAGCCGCCAAAACGTTAAGTGTCCGTGACCGATGTAAGTAAGTGCATACTTCCGCGTTGTTTATATCTCCTATCTGGTTTCTGGTCCGTGTTTATCGTGTTGACCCTTGTAAGCATTCATATATCTATTTTTCCCACTAAAGTCTGGTATAAAAATGAGTTTTTGTACCTATCTCAATGTCCAGATTCCTGGAAAGAAAAACGCCCATCCGGCAAGCTTATCCGCGCTGAACGCCAGCATACCAGACAATTTGGCAAAACTCATACTTTTGGTTGAGGTAAGATCCCAAAGTCCAGAGACAGCTATTATGTGTCAACCCCACGATACCCGGTTCTATAAACCGGATTCATCCGAAAAGCAATTCTTTGGCCAGGGGCTGTCACCCAGGCACACAGTTACCGCTACAACAACGGACAAACCTGAAGAAAATTTACAAAAAAACATCATTCCCTCAAAAACGTTTTGATAATACAAAACTAAAAACAAATCGGATATGCAGGATTTGGTTGAAATTGTAAGAGATTGCAGCTGTGTTTTGGTTAATATTCGAAAGGATTTTAATGTTTATAATGAACATTTGACTGCCGTTAAAAAAACAATTACAAACAAGTATGAATGAGTCTGATATTATCCTAACATTGGAAGACTTCAACTTATCTTCTGTATCATGGCATATGTTGCCTGATCCAGAAGCACTTACTCGTCTTACTAACAGCGATTGGACCACTGATGTTGCTGGCCTATTGGCAAAAATGAACTTGTCTCAGATTAATAATATTCTTAACCAGAATGGGAGGATTCTTGATTTGATTTTGACCAATGAAATACGTTCATTTCAAGTTATGAGAATGCATCCAATTTCTACTCCGGAGGACAACCACCACCCGACTATAGGTATTTCATTTTCAGTTACATTACCTTACCAATCACCATCTCCTAGTCCTGCTGGTGATTTTGCTTCATACGTTGTGATTTTCTCTTTTATTATCTGTTGATTGGAATGCTATCTACTGTTGTAGTACTATTGCGGAATTTGATTTTCCTGTTAAGAAATTTTATGACACTAAATGAATTTGTATCTAAAACTGTGCCTATGAAACCCATTGTTGTAGAAAAAACTATGCCTTGGACTTCTATGGAGTTATGTAGATTAAAAACATAAAGAGTAAATCATTTAAAAGATTCAAAAGAACAGGACTAACTGCTGATTATGGTAGTTATTCCATAGCGAGACAACGGTACAATATCGAGTCTCGTCGATGCTATAGGTCGTACTTGACAAGAGTTAGGTGTTATTTTAAAAGGACCCTAAATCATTTTATCGATTTGTTAACTTAAAACGTCGAACATCCAAGCCATCGAGAATAATATTTAATGGTGTTGAGTTCTCAAGCGATCAGTCTATTGCAAACTGTTTTGCTGACTTTTTTGAAAATACATATTCACTACGTTCGTTAAATCCTGCAATTCCGTACCCTTACAAAATTTCATAAGTAAATCAAATAGTTCCTCCTTTTTTAGATTTTTCACTTATTGAATTAAACTTGCATCGTCTTAAACCTACTAGTACTTCTGGACCCGATGGCATTCCGAATGTATTATTGAAAGGCTGCTCTGAATCCCTGGTCTTACCCTTATCCTTATTATTTAATTCATCATTACAATTGGGGTACTTTCCTGATTAATGGAAACGGTCTTACTTGTTTCCACTTCACAAATCTGGTAGTCTGTTGGATGTATCAAACTATAGAGGGATTGCTAAATTAAGAGCAATTCCTTAGCTATTTAAAAAAATTGTAACAAATTTTGTTTCACATAATGTGGCGCCCATTCCCATCCATGCCAACATGGATTTCATAAGGGTCACTCTACTATTACAAATCTACTTCAGTTTTCCTCTGAAGTTATAGATGCATTTATGTCATATATACTGATTTTAGTAAGGCATTTGATAAAGTAAATCACAGACTATTACTATTCAAGTTAAACAAAATTGGGTTTAATATTAATTTCATAAATTGGCATTCCTCCTACCTAATTGGGAGGGAACAAGTAGTTTTATTTGAAAAAAGTCTTTCCAGATCAATTCGTATCTCCTCTGGTGTCCCGCAGGGCAGCCACCTTGGACCTATTCTCTTTTTACTACCCATTAACGAGTTGCCCGACTCTATTATCAACTCTAATTTACTAATGTTTGCAGACGACGTTAAATTATTTTCTTCTTATGCTAGCTTTGCGGACAGTCACATACTGCAGGATGATTTGGAGAGATTTAGTACTTGGTGTGAATTTAATTTTAGGGAATTAAACCTTAAAAAGTAGAAGCATATGTGCTTTTCTAGACGTAGTTTGTTGGCTACTAAATTTAATTTATGTGGCTCTGAATTGGCATCGGTTGATTCATTTATTGACCTCGGTTTTATGATGGATAGAAAGTTGAATTTTAATAACCATATCATTACTATGGTAAATAAAGCGTATGGTGTCCTTTATTTTTTGAAACGCTGAGCAAAAGAGATTACTGATCCATATACTACGAAACAGCTTTATATTTCCCTAGTTAGGCCAATTTTGGATCAGTGTTTTGTGATCCCCAATATGATTACTATGTTAACAAAATTGAGTCCGTGCAGAAACAATTTTTAATATTCTGCTTAAGAGGTCTTCACTGGAATACTGGTTATGAACTTCCTTCTTATAATGGCAGGTCTAATCTTATTAAGTTGCCATCATTGGCAACTTTAATATCTTCGACTTTAATATCTTCGACTTTAATATCTTCGTGTATTGGTCATTTGCATCGCTTACGCCGCATATCGGTTTCGAACGACTAAAATTAACCGAGGTGTTATATTTTGGTAGAAAATCGTTCTCGATAATTTCTGCCTGCCTATGGCTCTGGAAACATCTTTAAAAAAATGTTATTCACTAACAATAATTTTTTTTTGTGATTTGGAGTTTTTTTCTGGAAACGAAACGTAAGTTGGGTTTATATCCGTGACATCACAGATAACCATGTTTTCGTGGTATTTCCATACATTTCAATGCGGATTGAGTAAGACCATAAACTTGTGTCTATACTAAGTGGATGACAAAATAAATCCGCCTCATCTTTGAATTGAGTAAATATTTTACTCAAATTTAAATCCCTGGTGAATATCTTGTTGGAGCAGAACACACACTTTTTTGTCCTGTGGATATAAAGCCGGTAAGCATATTCAAAAAGGCGTTCTCTTTTAATAATGACATCCAACAACGGTGCCCATTTTGCTATCAGGTTTTTACTCAAGCTCTCAAACTCAAATGGGCAGAGGCATTATTAAGGAACGAAGGAAACTCACGGAATTAGTTTGTATGCTACACCCGCCGTGTCACCAGTTAACCACCTAAAATTTGCAACGCCGGTTAAAAGTGAAAGTGAAGTGAAAGCCAGGTTTGACAAAACAAAAAAAAGTTCTAAGATCTTCTGTATTAATTCGTGGGTAAAAAGAAGAAAAAAAAATATTAAACGTAAGTTAGTTTTTTTTTATTAAATTCAAATTCTGACGAGACTCGGAATAGAAAACAAAATACTTAAAAGAAAAAATGAGTAAAGTGATCAAAAATTCCTCGAGTTAATTCAATATATTAAGCCTGTTAAATAAAAATGAACGGGTTAAAGAAGAAAAGTCGTCCGCCTTTCAAAAAGAATAAAAAAGAAATACATATACATAATACAAAACAATCAACCATCAATAACATCAACAAGATAAAACATGGAATGAAACAGCTGCAGAGGTGCTGGATTGACTACTGCACTTACACACTGACATTTGTTTTTGTTTTCTGGTTGGCGTGGGCTGCGTGCGATTTTTTTTCGCAGTGTTTTCTACATTAATTTCAACAGGCCTGATGTTTTAGCTCTATGTGAGACCCAGGTGCGTGAGGATTCTGATCCACAGGATTTTTACGTTCGCAGCAACGACAATTTAACTGTCCGGATAACTTTCCAAAACTTTCGTTATTGAATCAGAAAGGGCGTCGAAGCCGTTGAGGAAGCCTCCCAAAATGTAGTAGCTCTGTTCCAATCCTGAATTTAACCCAAAGGGAGTTAAGTTCTGGATCTTGAGAGAACAAGTGTTGCTGGCCCTGAAAGACTTTGTCATTACGTACATATACCACAAGACCTCTGTGTGAAATAAAAAGGGATAGGGTGTGGTACCCACGAACGTAAAAATCCTGTGGATCAGAATCCTCACGCACCTGGGTCTCACATAGAGCTAAAACATCAGGCCTGTTGAAATTAATGTAGAAAACACTGCGAAAAAAAATCGCACGCAGCCCACGCCAACCAGAAAACAAAAACAAATGTCAGTGTGTAAGTGCAGTAGTCAATCCAGCACCTCTGCAGATGTTTCATTCCATGGTTTATCTTGTTAATGTTAATGATGGTTGATTATTTTGTATTATATGTATTTCTTTTTTATTCTTTTTGAAAGGCGTTCAGTTAACCCGTTCATTTTTATTTAACAGGCTTAATATATTTGAATTAACTCGAGGAATTTTTGATCGCTTTACTCATTTTTTCTTTTAAGTATTTTGTTTTTTATTCCGAGTCTCGTCAGAATTTGAATTTAATAAAAAAACTAACTTACGTTTAATATTTGTTTTCTTCTTTTTTACCCACGAATTAATACAGAAGATCTTAGAACTTTTTTTGTTTTGTCAAACCTGGCTTTCACTTCACTTTCACTTTTAACCGGCGTTGCAAATTTTAGGTGGTTAACTGGTGACACGGCGGGTGTAGCATACAAACTAATTCCGTGAGTTTCCTTCGTTCCTTAATAATGCCTCTGCCCATTTGAGTTTGAGAGCTTGAGTAAAAACCTGATAGCAAAATGGGCACCGTTGTTGGATGACATCATTAAAAGAGAACGCCTTTTTGAATATGCTTACCAGCTTTATATCCACAGGACAAAAAAGTGTGTGTTCTGCTCCAACAAGATATTCGCCAGGGATTTAAATTTGAGTAAAATATTTACTCAATTCAAAGATGAGGCGGATTTATTTTGCCATCCACTTAGTATAGACACAAGTTTATGGTCTTACTTAATCCGCATTGAAATGTATGGAAATACCACGAAAACATGGTTATCTGTGATGTCACGGATATAAACCCAACTTACGTTTCGTTTCCAGAAAAAAAATCCAAATCACAAAAAAAAATATTGTTGGTTAATAATATTTTTTTAAACCACGATAAAGTTCACCACCTTTTTTTAAAGATGTTTCCAGAGCCATAGGCAGGCAGAAATTATCGAGAACGATTTTCTACCAAAATATAACACCTCGGTTAATTTTAGTCGTTCGCAACCGATATGCGGCGTAAGCGATGCAAATGACCAATACACGAACATATTAAAGTCGTTGTTCTTGCTTTTTACTTCTGTTTTAACAAAAAGACGAAAGTTTTCTCTTTTGAATAAACAGAAGTAAGAGGATCCAGCGGATAGTTTCGCTGGTATCTGTTACACCAACCAGTAGAAAAACTATCTCATGATATAACAATTTTGCACGATCCCTTACACAATAATTGGATATAGTACGGGCCACATTCGTGTCTCATACCAATGTATATGTGACAACGCATAGAGAAAGGGACCTAAGGGTAAAAAATCAATTTTCATTTTTTTCTTTTTTTGATGTGGACAACGTCTGAGCATCGAATGAGACCGATCCCATGCCCCAAAAGTGTTTCCTTCCAGAGATATGCGCGTTTTATGAGAGTGAAGTCGACGATTCTAAGCGCAAATAAAAAGGGACCTAATCTTTAAAATGGCTCTCCTGAACAAAACTGGTTTTTAACCTTAGGTCCCTTTTTATTTTGCGCGTCACATATGCAAGTTTTGTCGATTTCATTGGGTAGTCAAACAGAGCAATACATACATGAAATTAGGCACGATTACAAAACATACTAACATAACTTCATAACTTTTAAATTGCTATTGGTCTGCTAGTCTGTCATTTAAAGCTGCCTTGGAAATTGATCATTTAACATCTGCACATCGACAAGCGCCACTACATCTTTTCCTATCAATAGACTTTGCGTAGGGCTGGGTAAAATCCATATTACCCCAAATTGTGCAGATCAGAAGAGCTTAAATTCTCTGTTTCTCGCTTTTTTCTTTGTGGAATAAAATCATTCATATGTTGTAACTTTTTTACGATATCGCCTGGCTACTGAACCATAATAAACACGCCTTCGCATCTGCGGTCAACAAGTATCTTCCTAATGGCATAGTTCCCCTGGCTGGATTCACCAAAAAAAAAAGAAAAAACTATGTCGATGCGGTGAGCCGCAGAACCCAGAAAAAGGTTTCGAACCAATTCTCGGATGTGTAATAATAGGCATGTGTAATTCTTTCATGTAGACATGCAGAATTTTTAGAAATTTTACATACTTTCGCCTGAACTGGTGGACTTCGTGCCAGACTAAATTATAGATTAAAGTGTTGATTGTATAGTGTTGCTTTATAGCCTTCGACATGAAAAATCCTTAGATATCCGTATTTTAAATTCTCTACTTCATATAAGCTGTTGCATACTGGGCGTACATTTATAAAATTTTATTCAGATCTTTGCGTTAAGCTGCGGTGATAAAATTCTTGGCCGGAAATGAATTTGACTTTGCGACTGCGAATTTTGTTCGTTTTCTCGTTACTAATGAAAGCTTTAATTAAGTAGACTTTTCCTGACCTACTCTCTTACGAAATTGACCATTAATGATGTTGGTATAATCATGTTTTTGGGGTCATTTAGCAATTCAAGTTTCCTTGCTAGTTCATAAACACTCCAATGATTTACTATATCCATGCTAAATAAAGCAAAATATGAAGTAACTCCTATGGTGCTATACCCAATGACCGAAGAGAACATTAAATTTCTGATAGGTATTTATCCCATTACAGCTGGTTATCGTCGATATATGATCGTATGGCAGAAATAATTTGTTGATTCACCCTTTTTAAGACATTTGCCTCATGTAGATGCATTGCCGTTCCTTTCTGGTAAACTGATTACCATTATTAGAAATGATTGCGTCTGGAGTCCAAATTTACCCACTGGCCTTGGACGTGTCCTTAAACAAAACATGTTTCGATTAGATAGACAATAATAGAAAGCCCATAGAGATTCGTTGGAAAGGCCTTTCCACTTTACTTTCATTTCATATATGTAGGTTGTCGTAGTCATGCTTGCTGCCTTAGTTTATTTTTCAAATTCATATTAGCCAGCAAAAGTACTCTCTTACTCTTTGCAATTTTTGTGAAAATCGCCATGAGAACCTTATGGCGAACAATTTTTTTTAAAACCTGAGTTGTATTCTCCAAAGATACTAGTGGCCACCGTCACTGGCATGCAGGATTTGTCATTGTACTAAACCACACCCCCTATACTTCAACCACTCTTCCCCACGGAACTTCCGTTAGGCATTACTTCGTTAGGGCTGGTTAGCATTTATGGTATCCTTACAACATCTACTCATGCATCGAGGTTTCAGAACAGTCACCGTGTGCGTTTCCATCTTACCCCAGTATTCCACACGTTGGGGCATAAATTAAAAAACATGTTTGGGGTCCGGAATATCCCTTAGGGATGTCCTGAATCTGGGATTGTTAAAAACAACGTATTCTACGTTATCCTCCTCCTCCACACAGATAATGTTAAATTATTAAAAATTTAATAGCATAAAAGCTAAATAAAGTAATACAAAAATAAATAAAAAAACAGGCGAGCTGTCATGTCCAAATCTGTGCAGGTATTATCAAAAACATCAATGACCTCTTGAGAATTGTGTTAAGTAGTAGTTTACCTTGCCCTGGGACCTATTTGTCCAGTCTGATATAGTGGGAATTAACTTGTGCGTCCATCTACCTTTCATTCTGCTGTCCCACCTTGCTTGCCACATTTGCATTGATACTTCACTCGGCCTTTAATCAGTCCCTTCGCTCAGCAGGGTCTTGCCTCGAGTCATATATCCGCCGCATTTCCACCAGTATGTTAATCTGCATCATCCTGCCCCTACGAAAGCTGCTTCATCCGATATGTTGTGGAATCCGCTTATTGTTCTTATCGATAAATTAAAGTTAGCTTTCTTTTAGCCTCCTTTCTTGACATCGCGTCTACCCATACTGGAACCGCATATAGGATCACAGAGTTGATGACTGTCGCTAGTAGTCTGCTTCTAGCCCGTTTGGGTCCTCCGATATTGGGTAACATGCGTATTCGGCTGTATTCGGACTACCTTTTCGCTCGTGTAGTTGATATGCTCTTAAAAGTTGAGCCTGTTATCTAGCACAACCCCAAGGTTCTAGAGCATGCGAAGAGCGAGAGAAATGGTCTCCAACTCGTATGCTTATATATTCTATTATTTTTCTGCTACTAATCAGCACCGCTTTTTTATAGTCAGCCAGCTGTAAACATGCCATTTCTAACCAAGTGCGCACCTGGTGAATAGCATTGTTTGTCGTATACTCTATTTGTTAAATATGCTTAGAAACAGTCACAATGGCAATATCGTCTGCGAAACTTATTACTTTGGTACTATGATGGAGTGGGCCGAGCACTGATCCCTGTGTAACACCGGCTGTTATTAAAAGCCTTCGATTCAAAAAGTAGCAGTGATCAGTTCAAGTATGTACACAGCTGTATTCTTTTCTGCGAGGGCGCTTTTTATTTTGGCCCCACCAGCCAAGTTAAATGCGTTGTTCATATCTAGTGTTACTACAGCACAATACGCCTCAGAGCCTCCAGTGTTTCCCAGATATCGACTACTTATTTGACTGTGCCTATGCTGGAACAAGACTTTCTGAAACAAAACTGATGTTCTGATAGCACCCTTCTTTCCTCCACTATTCTCAGTAGACGGTTGAAGAGAATGCGTTCCAGTATTTTCCCATTGTAATTAGCAGACAGATTGGTCCATTGGCTCTACCGGCGTTTTATCTCCCTTGGGAATAAGTAACAGTCTCTGCTCTTTTCATCTGTATGGGAACAATCCTTCTTAAAACACTTTTGAAAGCTTCTGACGGAGGCTTCTGGCCTTTGAAGCCTTATTTGGTATTCCGTCTAGGGACTTTGCAGCCACCTATACTAGAGCAGGCTACTAAGATTTCCTAAATTGCGGAAGCCTTTTCGGTCCTTGTTGATCTGTTTGTCCATAAGTCAATTTACGACAATGGGCAGTGTGGAAACAAAGTTTCTAATATGTTGACGGGACACGGAATTTGAAATTTTAATAAGGGAATTCGCATAGTCGACGGGCAAGCTATCTGTAGCCGTTTGCGTCTCGCTATATGATCTTTTCAGTTTTAGGATGTCCGGTACCTGTAGAGTCTTTGGACAAAAGATAAGATGAAAAGCTTGGCAAATATCCTCCTTCTCGGTAATTTCATCTATGTCTTTTACCGCGATAATCGTCTTCTGTTTGAGATTATGAACACATGCTTGGTCTCCTAGGAAGTCTTCAATTGCATTCTAAAAACATCGGCTTTTTCCTTATGCTTTAAAAGCAGATTCCCTTTTTGGGTCCTTCTAATTTTCGAGACGTTGTCGCTCAGTTGACTAAGTTTTTTGTCCGATTTAACCTTCTGGAAGATTTTAGCGTAGGAGAGCCCGTCTTTTGCTACAATGATAATTGCGTTTTTGTTTTCACCTTTGGGTTGCTTTTCTTCCGTTTCTTCTTCGAGTTTACTGTTGTCCAGGGCACATCGTTCTTACCTCGACGTGGTTCCTTAAACCTTTCATAGTCGCCTAGATGAGTCTTCTGCGGCGTTTGAATCCGTATTAAAGCTGAACCATTAAGAGCCTCCTCCGGCTTATTTAATCGCTTTGCACTAGACGTTTCGGCGTCTCCACACTGTTTTCTTTTAGGTTCCCTCGGCTTGAGCCATGTCGATGTTTGTGATACCCTGCTGATGCGAATCACTTCTTTCGCCAAATGTTATAAGTTCGGTAGTATCTCTCATTGGCTGATGTATGGACCGCCTTTTTTTATCTTCCACCATATCCACTAGGCTCCTTACGTATATGTCATTCTAACTTATAAAAGACCGGTTCAGGTGCATTGGTGTCAAAGTTTGGCTCCTGTCGGGTGGACATGTTATTCACAGCAAACCCGGAACTGTCAGCTTCAGTTGATAGCAGCATGGGGGATCGAAGGGATCACTGCGAAAACTATCGCCTTGTAGCAGTATCTGCTGTTTCAGCCAAGCTTACTGCCTGGTCGCCTGCTTGCTCGTCCCTCACTGCCGCCGACACTGCGGTATTAATCCCCTGTGTTTCGTTCATCGGGGATCCTACCCCTAGCGTTTTTTGCCAACCGCCAGGACGATTACACAGCCGCTCCTAACATGGAGACAGGCGCTGACCTGGAGCTGTCCAATGTGGAATAGACGATTCTGGATTTGGTGCCTGACTAGGGGGAAACCACGTTACACTCCTTCTTTACGTCTCATGTTGCCACCCCAGTGGAGGAAGCGTATTTAATGGCGGCATTCGATTCGCCATAACGCAAGAACTTCCTTGGACACCTGAGCCCCTTTTTATAACGGCCTCCATTCTTGCGGCTCTTGGCCGGAGACTGCTTATTCGCTATTCGGAGCTAACCTGCAGTCCGATCAGCTATTCGCATCCTGCTGGCCCCCGTAGTAGCCTGAGCTTGGCCCTACGAACACTGGGCTTTTGTGATAATTTCACCTGTGCGTTCAAATGGAATCCACAACTTCCACGAAATTATCTAAGGGTAACGATCGGAAGCTTTTTCTATTGTTTTGATTAGACTCAAATACCGCTGATATTTCTTCCATATTATATCTTGATGTGTCGGGTACTACATAATTCTTGCCCTTTCGGTGTTCGATGGTAAATGAGTATGGTTAGAGTTGTAAACTTCATCTTGCCATACGGCCGCCATTTAAGTCTGATGTGGTCAGTTATCACAGCGAACTGCATCAATTCAGTGTAAGGTCGGCCCTTTTTAATGTCTTTAACCGTTACCAAACAATCTTTCTGTGACAGGACCATTTTTTGATTTCTTTCCGTCGCATCACGCTGAAACAGCAATGCCCCTATGGCAACATCAGCGGCATCACATTGAACAACAAAGTGTTCTGACAAATTTGGGTGAGTGAGAACAGGTGTCGATATCAGGGCATTTTCAAACAATAAACGCACTGTAGGCCTCCAAAATGTTTAACTGTTTCCCTTTTTAAGGCCTAAAATATGAAAGCGGTGATTGTAGCATAGTAGGCAATAAACCTTCTACACCACCCCGTCTAATTGGCTTGGGTGTTTTGGGAATGTACCTATATATCGAGTGATGGTTTCGACATTTACTGGATCCGGTTTTAGTCTTCCTCTATCAACGATGTACCCAAGTAACGCAACTCTTTTAAGCAAAACTTTGACTTATTCACGTTAACAGTTAGCCCCGCATGGCACCACAATCAAACGATTATCCAGGTAGACAAAGACATGACATTATGCCAAGGACTACTTCAGATTCCTCTTCATGATATCCGCCAATCTTGTTCATAGTACGGTGAACGCTGTTGATTTCTCAACCTGAATACGTAGTGGCAAAAATCTTTAATTTTCTTACGAGGCTGCTGACGGCGATCCATGATTCGCTTTTGAATCTCAAATTCATTTTAAATCGACGAAATTGAGTAAAGAACGCCTCCTTCAACCCACTAAAGGATTAAAATCGAGACAATCTACGGTTCGTCCATTATTAATCAAGCACGCTGCCCTCTAGCCATTAGTGTAAACTCCAAGTTGCCTCGTCCTCCAGATAGCCGTAGTCCTCCCTCAGCTGATCCACGCGGTAAACGAAATCGTCGGCAGCAATTGACTTGACAGACTCACAAAATCACAGATTCCACTTTGCCAGGTCTAACTTCAGCTGCTCTGTGGCCTGGCGTTTCCCCATCGACTCATGCCAGGTGGTGGCGGCGGAAACAATCCTGACTGGCTCAGCGGATACTGTCCGGCTACTGGTTGCATATCGAAAGGCGTCGTGTGGTTAAGTCGTTGTCGGCTGGAGATTCCGGACATTATGTTGACCAAATTAGCTAGGTGTTGGCTGTAAATTTTGTGTCGGCTGTCTTATGTGCCCATTTTGGGTTGCCTGTCGAAACTCGTACGATGGCATAGTTGTGTTTGACGATTGCTGCACCGAGGTCGAATGAGATGGTGGTTGACGAGGTGCAAGAAGCGTCGGATATAGCTGTATCAGAGCATGACGTGGCAGCATCTGAACTTTCTGCTGCTGCATCGGAGCTTTTTTTTTTTTTTTTAAATAACCAACACTCAGGGGATGCCCCCTATATATGCGGTGCATTGCGTTGGCGAATGGAAATTAATGGATCGGAGGGGGAAAGAGGGAGTAATGTTTGTTGACGCTTGCCTTGAACTTCTGGATGTCGCAATTAGTGGGAAATACTTTTGCCGGAAGTCGATTCCACATACGGACTGTACGAGCGAAAAACGAATTTGATCTGTAGTGTATAGTGCGGTCAACTGGCCAATCGATAACAAACGGGTGTGAATTCCTAGAAAGTCGCGTATCCCTGCCGAACATCCTCACGTCAGGAATAAGGCGACGGATGTCTGATGAACACACACCATGAAGGTAACGATAGAACAGCGTCACGCAACCCACATTCCGACGATGCTCAAGGGAAACAATAGAGTTGGATACCCTACTGTCACCTATCAGCACCATCGCTCTCCTTTGAACACGGTCAAGTAGCTCCAAGGATGATTTTGGAGCACCTGCCCATATATGGGAGTTGTATTCCATCTTTGGCCTGATGTAAGTTGTATAGATATTGAAAAGATCAGAAGGAGTGAAATATTTCTTGCACCGCTTTAAAAAGCCTATGCACTTGAGTGCTTCTTTCGACACTTCGAATACATGTCTCGCCCAACGAGCGTCACATTGTATTTTCATGCCCAGAACATCGAGAGCTTCTGATTGTTCAATATCCGTACCATCGAGAGAGATTGATGATATTGTTGGGTCAGCGAATCGCTTGTGAGACAACAAGCAGCACTGTGTCTTACGTGCATTAAAATCTACTCTATTCACTCGACCCCATTCGGAAATTGCCAGTAGATCACGGCCAAGTGTCTCATCCATAATTCGCCTTTTGTCTTCAATATCTTGAAGGCTCGGCCTACGGTCGAATGAATATGAATGACAGAGGTTACTATCATCTGCGAAAGAGTAGATTGGATTCACGGTCTGACCCAATAGATCGTCAATGAAAATAAGAAACAAAGAGGGAGAAAGGACAGAGCCCTGTGGTACACCTGCGGTCAGCCTATGTGTGTTGGATGAGAACCCATCTACAACAACACTAATAGTGCGATCTCTAAGAAAGCTCGATATAAAGCGAGCAAACGTATTACCGACACCAAAAGCGATCAGCTTTGATATGAGTGCACCGTGCCAGACTCTATCAAAGGCTTTGGAGATATCTAGAGCCACGACCTTACTCTCACCAAACTGGTAATTTTTGCTAATTATTTTTACTTTAGTGTTTCGCTTTCTCACTTATGTACATACATATGTATATATTAAGTGTGTACACAAAAAGTCCAGTAAATGAGAGCCAGAGAGAGAAGATTTTGACAGTTCGATGTTCGAGAGTTTGCAAATTTTGGTTGGAGAAATTTTAGCCAACCAAAATTTGCAAGATAGAACAGATGTTTGAAATCAGCTGTTTTATGTAAGCAAATAGAAGTAAAAATAATTTTACAACAGAATAGGTAGTAAAAAATTGGAATAAAGTTTAAGGAAAGTTATTGGCGAACACTTAATGTCAAGTTTTCTCTTGTTAATTTTTTTATTACATACATATCTTAACATTTTAAAATTCAAATAAAATGAAATGTAATGCAAATTTTAATGAATAGAGTAAAATTGGCCTTACGCTCTCAAAAGTAGAAACTTGCAAATTTTTACTGGGAAAGTAAACGAACACGCTTATTTTTGACAAACGAAAACAAGGTAGCAAGTGACTGATTTTGACATTTGCTAAGCAGGGTTTACAACTCGTTCCAGATACAGAAACGTTATTTTGTTTCGAGTCATGTTTCGCATTAAATGTTATGAGGAAACACAAATCATGTTTCTTTCGTGTACGAAACGAACAAATGCGTTCTATCGACATAGAAAAACAGGCCATTATTTTTCTCCAAACTGAAACTAATTTACTTCTTTCTCTATACACATGAAAACGTGAACTATTATAAGGTTAAACTTGGATTGCCTTGGTACTACTCGGACTTAACCAGATGACTCCTGCCTTCGATATCCGGATTACGAAAGGTAAACACAATTGATATTTGAATCGGACGGACTGGTAAGCAAACAATTACTCTTAACATTTCCGCGACCTCAGTCTCTGAACACTTTACGCGCAGTGCAAATACCAGCTTATACATAAACTTCGGGCAGTTCGTACCAGTGTGGTTGGCATTGATGGCTGCATTTATCTCTCCTTCAGATTTTAAGATGACACGTTTATCGCTGTGGTAGCTTGAAAGCCTATTTCGTAGTAAGTAGCTCAGTCTAGTATATTTCAGTTTTTAAACTTAAAAGGAAATTAGTTTCGCTGTTTTTTCTTCTTTTTTCCAATAGTGTAGGTAGGACAGTCATCTAAGGCTTGGCAAGCATCGCCTTTCCAAAACGATCCTAACGTATTAACGTGTACTTAGTCCTTACGAAAAGCTTAAGTTATTGTACCTGGCCACCACCTTTTGTGATGGTGTGCAGGCGGTAACCAAAAGATGAAGCTGAAATCTGGTTAGCAGGAACTAATAATTGGGCTCCACAGTCTGGCAGAGGAGTTGGCGGTGGTAGATTTTGTCGTATGTTTGTATGTTCTTTTTTTGTACACTACCTTTCTTATTAAACGTAGTTTTTGTACGTTTCTGTTCTCGTCGTCTCAGCCATTGGCTTAATTATTCAGTAACTTTATGCTTTTGTTAGTAGAGTTTTTCTTTGATTTTAAACATGTGTTAATAAAAATTAAATTATTTTTGTGTCGTGTCTTTTTTCTATGTTTACCAACAAGAATTTTTATTTGTTTGGTCACTCGACCTAAAGCTTCGTACACTTTTTTATTTCAAAAGATACACCATTCCTTTTTTCCCACCAAACTCCGTGTTGCTGCTGCCAGAATCCAAAGTGGAAAGAACTTCCGTCACCAATGGCCATCTTCTGCGCACAATCCATCGACAGTGAAATGGACTTTGTTGCCTCGTGCTGTATCAATTTTTGCAATTCAATTGCAATGGACACGCAACAAAATCAGTGAGGTAATATAATTTATAAGTCAGAGGAACATCATGGTCGCTGCGCTGCAAAAAGTTGAAGTAAGCATCGTACTAGAAGTGGAGGGGAGGGACTTGCTTTCCTGTTACACCATTCAGTGCAGCACAGACCTATTTCGCCTAAGCTTGACTCTAGATATGTCTGGTCACTGCCGCCATGTCTGGAACTGCCGAGAAAAAGCTGTACAACGTATACATCCCGCCGGTTGGTAGCTGTGCCCAGAGTTATGTGCCTGACATTAGCAATCTGCACAAGACAATAACCTCTTGGTCCTAGGAGACTTTAATGCTCACCACGAACTGCGGCAATCTCTTCTAGACAACCAGAGTGGAGTAGTTTTGTAGAGTAAATTGATAGCTCTTCGTTCTGCACAGTGAATGAGGACGCCGCCATGCGGGTTTTGAGCGATTGTCATAGCTCGCCAGATATAACTATGACATCGCCAGGCCTGATCAACGACGTCACCTGGCAACCCGTCATCTCGCTAGGAACGGAGCATCTTCCCATAATTCTCTCCATCAGCAGACCATCCGACTTCATAATCCACCAACCGTAGCTTTAATAATCTGCCATTCCGTCGAGTGTTTGGGACGCCGAGAAAACGTTCCGACCATCATCAACGCAGCAGCCGCTAGCCATATCTCTGCTGCTCCAACCCTACTGAAAATAGCATTAGGGATCTCAACTCTAAGATCAGAAGGATGATCAACGAATATTAGCAAAACAAATGGCTAGATCACGTAAAGCAGTGCAACTTAAGTTCCGAAATTGGTAAGTCACTTGCTGGCAGTACTTGGGGTGCCGACAAAGAAATCTTCCCCTCTACAAAGCGATAGGTCGGTCTGTAGCGAACTACGCAGCGCCGGTGTGGTCGGCGAACGTGAGTACGACGCAGTGGAACATCAACAGGGTGTTTTCCGAGGACCACCTATATGAGGCAAAGGTCCTTACCGTGAGCAGACACAAGTTCTTGTTGTCGAAGCAATACCTGCTTGGGTGTCTTCGCAGTAGTCATCCTAACCACCATCCTTTAGATCATCGAAACTATCAGGCAGGTCTGACCGACATTCACGCTGATGAAGTCGCAGTACCAGTTTCCAGCTCAAGTGTGAATGTTGTGCTAGAGAAACATCCCCAGGAGATTTCACCTGAGGAGAAGATGCTACCTCGCAGACGCGCGCTGTTCTGGATCAGCTGATATCTGGATGGTGCAGCCGTAATTCGTATTGGTCGTACCGATCGCAGTTACCGAAATACTGAAATTACCAATTTAACGTCATTCTCATCTTCACTGTTTCTGTGAAAATAATTCCCTTCACTCGTTTCAAATCGGTAATATGACACTTATTCCGAATCTACTCTAATAGGAGTCGCTTAAAAAAGCGTTTCTGCAAAAAAGTGACTCAACTCGAAATCAATAATTTTCTCACTGAAAATTATACCGATTGCTAAAGTGTTGTAATAATGAGGAAGCAAGTAATCAAATATAACTTTTTGAACCAAATACAATTTTATTGATGTAATTTTATTCAAATGAATATTTTATTCATAAAACGTGTTTAATTGTGTTTGAAAGTAGGTAGCAAAACATAACCATTTTATACAAAATATTTGTACATGAAAACAAATGCAAATAAACAGCTGTCATCTGTTTTTTAATTCTTTCCGATTTGTGTTTCTTTGCATCACAAACCGAATTTTCACCGCTTTTAACGTACAGAAAAAGCAGTTACCACGAAATCGGTAGCTTTCAATCGAGTCAGTGTGACGTCACATAAATCGGTAACTTACTTAGAGAAACGTGCTACAGGGCTATAAATACCTTTTTTGACAACCTCTTGGTGGCGCTAAACTCCCCCTTTACTCACTTTTTAGAGCATGACAGCACCGCACTCCAAGTTCGTCATAATGGCATGATCAGCGAACAATTTTCCACAAACGCGGGAATAATCCCTTTGTCCACACCCATTGCCGTTATTTTGTACGATGGTATGTCAAAAATATAAACCAAAATAGAAGCATTTTTGCGACCTTTACAACCACTATAAGGTTTGGACAAAGCCGACGATACTTGCCTCATGTCACAGATGTATGGAAGTTCCGCGATATGCATTTGAAGTTAAATGATCTGGTCGCAGCGGCCAGTACTGTAAGACTTGGAGTAAACATTGAATACACATGTCATGTGTATAATCCACGCTATCGATAACGACATCCTGGTACACAACTAGCGAATTTCATTTCCTCTTGCTACTTAGGAAGCTGGATGATGATGGTGAAACAAATAGTCTGAAAAAGGCTACATTGGCAGACTCAGCAAGACATGGCGGTCTCTGCAAATATCCAGAAGACGAAGTTCCGTATTTTAACGCATGTGTGAAGTCTACAATGTTCTATGAAAGCGAAACGTTGTAAATGACGAAGGAAATAGCGCTTAGACTACTTGTAAAAACTGCTCTATTTTTGCGCAGCCACCATAGAAAGTTTTCAGCTCAGTAGTCGAACACCCGCAAATAAGTTTTCTTGCTTACAGATAATTCTGAGGAGGTATAACTTTTTCACTGCACCACAAAGTTCCTTTTTGAATTAGCAGATTAAGTATATGTATATCTTTGATATATACGGGTTGTTTGGTAGAATTATGAATAATATTCAAAAAAACTTGCAGGCATTGCAAAATATCAAGTGGCCCTTGATTATTTTGGTTTTATTAAGCAAACAAACGATCAAATTGCTACATATCAGCTCAAATAAGTTGTCTGTATCAAATTGATTTAAAAAGAATGTGACTTGCTTTGAATTCTTTTTTCGCACAAAGAAAGTTGCAAAATATTTTATTTTTGTCAGAGGCGGAGTTCTAACAGTAAATGGATTTAATTACAAACTAATAAAGTAATTTCAATAATGTATGTATGTATTTATGTTTATCGTAGTATCACTTAGTTAACATTAGCAGAAAATATATGTTTGTATGTAGCATATGTATTACATTCGTCTCAATTTTCTTATGCTCTTATTCATGTGAACATGTTACATTTCTTTAGCATCATTAAGGTATTTTCTAAATACATTTTAAAAATAGGAAAAATAAATTCTCTTCTTATTATTTATTTAAGAAAGTATCCAAAGTTTCTGCACGCACAATAAGGCCCTCTAAGTAAATGAATCTTAACTACAATATTAATAAAAAAACAAAGGATACTCTAACATTATTATTAGCTTATGAACATACAAATTTTATTATACGTTATATTTTCAAACAAATGGCAATTGATCCATAAACAACTTCAAAGAAGAACAAGTAAGGAAAAACTGAAGTCGAATGAGGCCGACTATATAATACCCTACACCACTTCATTAAACAGTAATTGTTTTCTTTTTTAATTAACACCATTGCTATGCATTATCAGAAGGGCGGAACCGTTTCATTATACGTATCCAATTCAGTTTCTAACGCACATTTTTTATATTATTTAGTCTAATAGGCAGGATGATTATTATTTTTACCAGAAATTTGTTGAAATTATGGATGTATTAGGTTAGATTATTTGTTCATCGAGCAAACATTAGGCAAAAAGCCTTCTTTCTTTTTTCGCTAAAAGATGCAACTTATTAGTAATGTAGACCATTATACGTACACTGTATAATATTATTCATAAAACCTGATTTTTGTCAATTAGTGATCAGTTTGTTAAAGAACATATTGGCAATTTAGAATGTGTCAAACAGGGAGCCGAATTCGCACGAATATATAGCAGGACTTACTCTATTTTCCAGTTCTTGCACGGCTGTTACATTTTTTTTATATAAAATACAGGTGCTTTTTTGTGGGTAATTGTGTTCTTTCTATAAAAGGTCTTAAAATGTTCCAATACATTCTACCGGCACAACTGGCTTCTATTAAAACAACTTAAATAATAGCAAAGGCACAGTCCGCTTTTTGAACTTCCATTAGTAAACATATTTATTTTATGAATTCTGAAACTAAAGAAATTAAACTACACCGTGAGTTGCATAGATTGTGAAAAGCATCTGTTTCGAAATTGTCTGCAAGTTAAACTAAATGTCATATGTAGTTCGTCTGCACAAAAGACTTTATAGTTCAAAGAAATAAAATAGCCTTTTTGTTATCTGGCAAATCCATGTAAAAAACTCTTAAGTCCAAAAGTTGGTCATGTCTTTCATGATATAGTTGAATTTTGAGCTATGCTTGTTTATATCAGTAAACAGTATTCCCTCCTACTAGGCCTGACTCTAAGGATTTCCATAGGAAACATTATACAACCATGATATCCCTATTGAATTCTTAGCAAATCGTTATTTTTGATATGCTTTTCATTACCAGTGTGGACAGCCGTCAGAAGTTTCTGTCAATTACTTCCAATAACATGACATATTAGTCATTTTTGAAATATCAATCGGTTTTCGCATTATCAATTTCGATCTGAGTAAAAGTTAAAAAAGGATGTGATCAATAAACAACGCATCTATAAGAAAACATTTCCATCAATTGGAAAAGAAAAGCCCAATTACCTAGTAAATAAGAAATAAAAAATCGAAAAAGCAATGGTAAAAACAATGCATGTTCCTACAATGTTTGAGTACCGTTCACAACATATTGTTCCCAAATTCGGTATCGTGACGTTATCAAACAACTATTTATTTGGCTATATGCTTTCCTTATGGTAGCTTGACGTTTCTGTAAACAACCCCAGTAAAACAAAGATTCAATTTATATATATTGAAAAAGTAAGTAAAAATTATTTTGTGACGTAATTATATACAAAAAATTAAGATGTAATCTGTTTGAATCGAGATATTTATTGTGGTGGTATTAATTTTACCGCTGCTGTGTTTTAGAGTTTAAATTATTTATGAAACGAGTGGAGACGATTTGATTCAATTGCAAGAAAACACTGCATTTAACATACATGTATGCAGTTTATGCCATTAATTGTTTGTAAATCAGCCTAGTTCTGACATCCACACTGAATTGATTTCACAAGTTTGCAGAAGATTTTGTTACTTCAAGTTTTTTTTATATGTATGCATGATATGGACCGAGAATTTCATAACGATTCGTTCTTGGCCTGATCGTCAATAATGTGTAGCTTCACTTAAATTGTTTTTTTTTTATTTTTCGACCTGCACTTCAATCGGAAAATTGTTGTTGAGAATACGGACGGACAAAGGGTATAACTGAATCGCTTCAAAGGTGAATTAAAGTCGACCATTGTAAGATTGTAAAGCCTATTGTGTTTAAACATTAAATCTCTATATTATTGTACCCAGTACCGCGGTGTAGGGTATAAATAACAGTACCTTACTTATACGAGACGATTCAAATCGGCATGAGATCGCATTCGTTTAGTTTCAGCTTTCTTGAAAGAAGAAGAGGATGGTCCCTCAGAAGTGTGTTTGCGCATACGCGGAGACAGAGGAGGTAAACGATTTACGTAACGATCTGGTATACCTGCTCCTAATAAAGTATTTGGATCGAAATTATCCAGGTTTTGGTTGTAATGGGTAATAGCATCCCAGCATATATCACTAAGCTTTGGTATTGTCATCCACATCTTAAAGAGATCATTACGTCGTCTCGTATCTTTTTCGCTGTATTCAATGCCACCAAAAATATACATGCAGCCATTTCCTGCGTCGGCTGCCGAATGGAAGTATAAGGGTCTCGGTAGCGAAGCTGTGTGTATTTTGTACCAATGCTTGGTGCGTAAATTAAGTTTCCAAATGTCATTAAAATATGTTGTAAAATCTCCCTGTAGTGGAAACGATTATTTAAGTCAAAATTTTAGCAATTGCATGTCGTATTGTAACAAAAGTGCTCACCTGCAAGCCTCCAGTAATGAATGCCTCTATATCACCGTTACTAGTCTTATGTTGTACGCAGGAAAAACATTTACGTGCCTTGGGATAACCCAGATCTTGAGCAGTTGCCGCAGTCCGATCGGGCAAAGTGTCAAAGTGATCCCAACGATTTGTTTCCAAATTGAATGCTGGTATACGTTGCAGGTCATATACGGTGTGCGATGTACCGCCACCTAAGACATAAATGTGATGCCCATCATAAACAACTTCGTGTCGATAACGGCCCTCAGGGTCATCCCTCATTTCTGGACGACATATATACACGTTCTCCCAAATTTTTGTTACGAGATTCAGACGGTACACATCACAAGTATAATAGAATCCAGTCGTACCGCCAATTGTATAAAGGTAATCGTTATGTATCACAATGCCGGGACCATATTGGGCTGTTGGCAAATCACCTGTGACCTTGAGAAGCATTACTTGCGGATGTTCTCCAGTTGTGTAGACGTAACAATCATTTGAGCAGGTTTCGCCAAATGGGTAACCAGTACCACCGTGTGACTGAAAGCAAATTTAATAAGATGCAATACAATTATAAATATTATGAGAAACGAATTAACAATAATTTATTCAAAAATGTATTATTAACAGTACCTGTAACATAGAGAAGTTCATTCATTTTTTGAAGAAAGTGTGGATATAAAGATTAAAGATTTTTAAAGTCGGTAGAGAATTGGAAATTTTTTATTAACATTCTTTTCAGAAACAAGTGCGATATATTTATTTTTGAATCATAAAAGTTAAACGATCTAGTACAGAAGGTTACTAAGTGCTTTTTCTTCTAGCATCCAATAAGTAGTTTGTCTTAAAATTACAAAATGTGTTATCTCAAAAAATTTTTGGCTAAATAGTCAGAGACCATAGCTTCTGTTAAACTTGTGATCATTAAACTGAATTTTAAGGCAACATCAGAGGGGTTTTGACAAGCGAGAAAATCTGCTTAAACCCCCCTAATAAAACATGCGGCCAGTTCCGTAAAACAATTCGCGCCTATCAAGGTGTTCTCGAAAACGTCTCTACAAAATATTGCGCTAACTTTTTATAGTTCTTATGTCACGCAAAACTAAATAAAGTCGACAAATTTTTTCGATTAAAAACATACACACAAATACAAAAAAAAAACAATAAAAGTAATAAATTTTACAATAATTTATGCAAAAATTATTACTTTTTAATAATTTCGCTATTTCTTACTCGAAAGAGCTACTGTTGCCGCAAAGTAAAAATGATACACAAAAACAGATTATTGGCCTGGGAAAATTCCATTACCAAGTGGCAAGAGACGCCATCTTCTATGTGCGTGATTCAGTTTGTGTAACTGAAAGAAAAGTCTCAAAAAGGACATATCTTGTTTGGAATCACATTTGTAAATACAAGGGAATTATGAAATGTATTCGAGGCGATCTGTAGTAGTACATTTTGCTGGTCGGCTAAATACAATTATGGAAATTTACAGTTATTTTATAACCGAAAAATGAAAGCATATGATTTGTTCATTTGATGATTTCAAAAAAAAAAACAAAAACGCGCGTTTCTCCGAACACCAAAATGGGAACCAACAAATTACGCGCGTTTTGCAACTACTTTTGAATAAGCTACTGAAGATATGTTAGATACACCTGTCAAAATCGTTTGTTTTAAGTAATTTTGAAAAAGGAAATATTTTTGAAAAGGCTTTGAGCCGACTTTGACGGAATTAGGTAAACTTAAGGAATTCCGCTTACTGTTTTTGTTGAATATTTTTTTTCTTTCACAACAAACTATTTTCGGCGCCTACATAAATTGTCGCCTTTGAAGGATGTTAGAACGATTTTTTTTGTTTGTTAAATAAAACACGCATATTCCATATCATATTTGTCACTACTATAAAATGAGTGCGGAAAGCAAGAATATAAGGCCCAAAAAAAACGTTTAAATAAGAAGTCAGTGCGTTCTAGCTGCTCGAATTGAAAATGGCTCATCGAATATTGAGCTACTGAAATGTTCGAGGCGAACGCGACCTTCAAAGCATAAAACTCCAAATAGTAATACAAGTCAATGCGTATTTTAAGAAACAATTGGCAAATCAATTTGTCGCTTCCAAACGTTGTTTCTTTTTTATAAAACTATACCTTAACATTGAAGTTTCAAGATTTTCTATTTTATCTCGAGCTCACTCAGGATTTATGCGCTCGTCAAAAATTATATAAAAATACTTTAAATTATAATAAATTAATCTGTCAATCAGATATGTTACAGAAAAATTATATCTACTATTTATGTCATTATAGAAACGTGTGAAAATTCTTTGTTTAAATATGAATTAATACTGTCGCGTGTACAGCAACCTTAAAAAGAGTGGGTGAAACCTTTTGAAAAATTTACACTGTTTGCTCTAAACCAAGTTAATGCAGACATTGCATAAACATATAAATTTTGCTGATTTTCAATTTAAAGCCCCATCACACTGAGTGTTTTCTTGATCTGCGTAATTTTTGAAGCCAAAAATGCTATAAAGGTATATGTGAAGCGCAAAATAGAAAGGGACTTAAGGGTAAAAACCAGTTTTGTTCAGGAGAGCCATTTTAAAGATTTAAATACGTGTATCTTTGGTGTACCATCACTTTCATAAAACGCGCATATCTCTGGAAGGGAACACTTTTGGGGCATGGGATCGGTCTCATTCGATGTTGTCCACATCAAAAAAAGTGAAAATTGATTTTTCTACCCTTAGGTCCCTTTCTATATGCGCTATCACATATACATATGTAAGTTGTAAATGTACAGAAATTCAAGAAATAGCAATTTTGACATAAACTCGTACTTTAAAGATTTTTAGAATACTAGAAATTGAACGAGTAAGGAAAGTCTAAAACCCAGCGGAAAACCTTCTTTTATGATACGATTTGTTTCGTATTTTGTAAATGGTGTCCAAACTTTTTCTCTGGAAAGTAGTGCTGTCGTTTTATTGTAAAGATAAATTTGGTAGCGAATTTAGTACAATTGTACTTATATGTAGAATAAATAGAATTTGTAGTGAGATTTTGCATTGCCTAATTAAATATTCCGGGTTTAGATAGATGACACTGTGCAATAGTAAAAAATGTCTGCGAATTGATTCTCTTTTTCTTGTAGGTCATGTCAAGTAAATCAAGAATCGGTTAGCACAATTTCTTAGTTGATTATTCCATTTAAATAGAAGGGACATAGACCTTTTAAACAAAACATTTAAGAAAATTTGAGAAAACTGTGTGTATTTTTCTTGCAAACACAGTTTTTGTTGCAATGTTGTTTTAATTAACCTATAATATATCGCAATATTTTGTAACCGCCCAAACCGTGTTTATGGCGGGTGTTTTTTATGAGACTGAGAATTATTGTAGAAATGATTTTTTGTTGACATCTGGTAAACAAAATCAGGGTATTTATTTTTTAAATATGATTTTGGGCCGCAGCTACGAAATACAATTTCCATTCGATCAGTCCAATTTAGACCAATTTTTCCAATCAACATAGTACGAGTATAAACAGCTTAAGTCTTGATGGACGACTATGAAATACCATAAACCAGTCTTATACACAGATAATTCCGTTCCCCTGTTTTTATTTTGAGCAATATCAAAATTAATATGACAATAAAACAATTTTCGTACCCTACACATGTTTTGGCCAAATCCGTTTCATGACTTGTTAAGTCATTCGAGTGCGACAGTTTCGCACGATAGCTCTCGAAAAAAGCTACCAATCGCTTTTAAATTTCCCATGTAAAAATATTTTCCAATGCTGTCTATGGGACTGAAAATGAGCCTTTTTGGGAATTTCTCACACTAATGTACCATTACACCAACTTAAATTATACTTGTAATGTCGTTTATACTATATGCAAAGTCTCTCTAAAAATCAATAATTAAAAATGGCAAACATGTTGAAAAAAATGGAATTCCTAGCACGCCCCTTCTGGTACCCCATGTCCCTCTTGTAACTCTCACACAACTGCACTATCCAAGCGTAGATTGAAAAGTTATGCATAAATTTCCGTTAAATTTTCGTTTTTTGCAATATGTTTCACATTTGTATGCGCATAAGAAATTAGTGAAAGTGGATATATGCAGGGTGATTCATTCTCGACTGGACAACTTTCACCAGCATGAAAATTTGTCCATCTACGACCATGTCCTAAAATGCAAGGGGGCGAAATGGCAGCGGTTTGCAAATGTTCGGATTGGTGGTTGGAGGGTACTAGGGTAATTACTTAGTAGGGACATAATTACTGTTACAACATTGAACACACCCATTTCAATATAGAACTGAACATACCCTGTAAATGTCATATGGGTTTTAAAAGCTAACCTCAATAGCGTTAGTCTGACACGGGATTTTAAAATTGTTTCAACTTTTATCATGGAGTGGTCAGATAATGAGAACGTATCGCTGTATTAGCGCTTTTCAAGTGTGAAATAAAAAAGCGATATTTTCAAAACGCTCCGGCCACTAGAGATTAGCCGCATGTTCGTCTACCGATGCATAAAACTGTTTGAGGAGACTGGAGATGTAAAAGACCGCCACCGGTCAGGCCGCCCACCCTCTGTTCGAACACCGCATGTCATCAAAGCCTTTAAATCAAGAATACACAGAAATCCGCTCCGAAAACAAAAAATCATGGCCCGTGAGATGAATATCACGCAAAAGTCCGTGAGTCAAATCATTAAAAAAGGCTTGGGACTTGGGGCTTTCAAACGACGTACCGAACATTTATTAACTGCAGCTTTAAAAAAAATAGGATTGAAAAATGCAAACGTCTTTTGGTGAAGCACGCTGATGACTTGCACAGAAAAATTTTGTTCACCGAGGAAAAATTTAACAAGCAAAATGATAGAGTGTATGCGCGGTCATCTAAGGAAGCATCTGAACTGATCCTAAGGGTGGAAAAGGGTCATCACCCAGCTTCAGTCATAGTTTGGTGGGGTGTCTCTTACAATGGAGTCACTGACCTGCATTTCTGCGAACAAGGAGTCAAAACATCGGCCAAAGTTTACCAAAAAACCGTTTTGGAAGCTATTGTGAAGCCTCTTAACAATCCCCTGTTCCAAAACCAGTCATGGACTTTCCATAAGGCTAAAACGTCCCAGGCCTGGCTTCGAAACAATTTGCCAGCGTTCATTTCCTCTGAAGAATGACCCTTAGGCAGTCCAGATTTGAACCCATTGGATTACAAATTGTGGACGGTTTTAGAGGACAAGGTTTGTCACAAAAGATACCCCAACATTTAATCTCTTAAGACTGCTTTGGTTCGAGCGGTGGCCATTTTTCCAATGGACGAGGTTCGTGCAGCTATTGACGATTGGCCAGTGCGATTTAAGGCGTGTGCAAAGGCAAAATGCGGACATTTCGAAAAAGTAGATTCTTTTTGGATACAATATACATTAATAAATTTATTAAAAAATATTTGGTCCAAAAACATTCAGTACTTTTTATTTTACAGCATGAAACGTGTGTAACTGTATTTATGTCCCTACTAAGTAAAAAGTTCTGAACTAGTGGTCAAATTTTGTTTTTAAAGATGAAATAATAGCCCTACCTCTTACCTTTCCAAAATTATCTATAAGTAGTTATGACTATTTGACTGAAATGCACATTTATTAGTTTTTGTAAATGAACACAAAAAAAGTTACGTAATTATGTGCCTCGGGCGGCATTCTGTATTTATTTCCGTTGCGTCATACTCAGGTTTGCCAACCACACGGGCGCTGCTTAGTTCGCTATAGACCGACCTAGCGCTTTGTAAGAGGTCAATAAGGTTTCTTTGTCGGCTCCCCACGTACGGCTAGCTAGTGACTTGAGGACCTTGTTCCTACTTTTAAGCTTATCGCAAATAGTTGTAGCATGTGTAGAGTATGGAAAACGGCTGTCCAATGTGATCCACGGTCCTGACGTCAGAATTGTACATTTTATTAGAGTACGACATAATTTAATTATGTCCGGTTCTATGGACCAGATTGACCCAGGGAGGAAATCATCGACCAAGGACCGTCACGCCGGCACACAGTTGTCGCTACCACAACAACAACAATTTCAACACCGTCTGGTAGTGCAGGAATTTTAGAGAGGTCTCCTTTCTCTAAATTATACATATGACTGGCGCCCACACATATAGTTTACGGCCCAACGCTTCAAACTGTGCAGAAGGAACGTTTCCGCAATGTCCTCGAACAAAGTGGCACGATTGACCCTGTCGAGGACCTCCTGTCGTTGGGCTTGTTCTGGTTAAGGCCGCGACTTATAAGCGTGGTAATGGCGTGTAAAGCAGTTTTTGTGCTTTGCTACTTGCGGAACCCATGCTGATGATCAGCACATGAAAGATGTTCGATAAGGCTGGGAAGGAGTAGTGCTTAAAGCGCTTTTGCTTTTGGCGAAAGCAAGGAGATCGTCCTGTATAAATCTTCTTTGCTTGCGTCTTTGCCTGGCTTCAGTAGCGGTACCGCTCTGCTCATTTTCCAGGGAGCAGAAACTGAGAGGCTAGCGACAGATTGAGCACTTTGGTCATGTACTCTACTCCCTGGGCATCAAAGTGCTTCAACATCAGCATTGAGATTCCGTCCAGACCCAGTGCCTTTGATGACTGCGCTGTGAATGACGTGGGCAACTTCGCCAACAGAAATCTGTGGTGGTGCGTCTTTGACTCGGAAAGCAAGAATACGCGTGTACAATTACGATACTAACCGTAGAATTCGTTCATCAGCCGTGTCGTCCGTATGTGGAGTCCGGCAGCACAAGTTTTACTTTAAGCACAAGTTTTTAATGGTTGTCATTTTTACAAAGAATCCTGAGTTCGCTGTCAAAGTTCGGAATTGTACCAAAAACGTATTGAGTGTTTCCCGGGCCTTATTTTCATTTGCAAATTTGCACTTGTAAACATTGCATAGCGAAAAGATTATTTGTGTCACATTGCAGTTTTACAACTTTGCAGTTTTCCAAACTTTTCAAATTTCAACACTTGAAATGTAAATGGTATCACATACACTTTACAAATACTTGTTGCTTTATTTAAGAAGCAAGGCTGAATTCGTCGGATCGACATCACAGAAGTGTGATTGGAGACTCTATAGTGTACATATATTATTGATCTAAGTATAGGGTAGGCGATTTAAAATTTTAAAGTTAAAAAAAGTACTGATAATGTTTTTAAATTTTTGGTTTTATTGGAAAGGTTGAACTTTGTCATTTAATAATGGAACACCATCCGATGCGTTTTCGTTTCGCCCCACCACACCCACACCCACACGCGACTATTGAGAAGCCAATGCATCCACAACGAGTCACTGTTTGTTGTGGATTTTGGGCTGGCGGCATAATTGGGCCATTTCATTTTAAGGTCAAATTTTGATTTTAAACATCGTCCAGTAAGGGCGAACGGATAGAAATTGCCAATCGCAATTTGTACAAGAAATAGTCCATGCTATGACGCATATAATGTTATATTCAGAATATTTTATAACATTTTCAGAGTTTTGATTTTTTTATTTTAAGGCTACATTTTATTTATGGTACAAGAGATAGTCCATGCGATGGCGCGTATAATGTTATATTCTGAATATTCTGGAACTCTGAGCCGAACTTAGTTTTATTTAAGGTTAAATTTTAATTTCAAAAACGCCCACTGAGGGCGAATAAATTAAAATGGGCAATCGCAAATTAGTACCAGATATAGTCAATGTGATGGCACGTATAATGTCATATTCGGAATATTCTCGAACTATTTACAGTCGAAATTTTTGGCTAATTTAAGAAAAAATTTAATTTTAAAAATCGTCCACTGAAGGCGAACGGATAAAAATTGGTACCGGAGATAGTCCATGCGATGACGCGTATAATGTTATATTCAAAATAAGCAAGAACAATTTCAGAGTCTATATTTTGGATTTTACAGTTCAATTTTAATTTCCATAATCTTCCACTGGGGTCGAACGGATAAAAATGGGCAATTGAAGCGTTGAAACATGAAATCGAATTTGCCAATGAAGAGATTCGACCCGAATCAATAGAAAATGTACTGAAAAATTGGGTTGATCAGATGAGGTACTGCCGAGCCAGTTGTGGTAGTCATATGAATGATATTGTGTTCCATGCGTTTTTGTTTTAGTCATTTTTTAATATGTGTTGAATTTTTTAAACTTGTTGTTGGCCAATATTATTTTGTGTTCTTTTCGCTAAGGAAAATTAACAAATTCGTGGCTTTGGCTTAAATTGCGTTAGCTTTTGAAGCCCTAGTTAGATTAGTTGACCTACACTATGGTGATATTAATGCTTGGAAATGTTATCGCTGTTATGGTGTGCAGATACTCGCATTCAAATATTATTATTATTATGGGGGATTTAAATAACAATTTATTTTATGTATTTTGTTCAAATGAAGTATGTAAGCAGTTTGGGTGTATAAGTACATGTTCATCATAATTCTTGCACTACTCATTTCGACGTGGTTCATTGTTCATCATCATTGATTGATTATTTTTAGTTTTGACCTCCCAATTTCCGACTTATTGGAAGATAGCTAACGTTATCCTGATACGTAAGAAATCTTTTCTTCACTCCCCGACAATCTAAGGCAAATTTCCTTGCTTCCTATGTTATCCAAAGTGGTTGAAAACCTTTTAAAACGTCAATTATTAGACCACATTGAAAGCGATTCACTGATTAATGATTGCCAATGTGGGTTCCGCAAGGGTAGAAGTACATCCTCTTTGTTAGCGATCTGACCAACTCTATAAGTATAATAAGGAGTATGCATGGTCAAACGCTGTGCATGTTGTTAGATTTATATTTAGAGAAAGCTTTTGATCGCGTGGACTATGGCCTGTTGGTAGGATGAATGCGAACTAACCGCAAAAATATTAATCCGGCTAAAACAAATTTAAAAGGATAGTGAGTGTTACGGATTCATCTTTGATGATAGGCTTTGCTTTGATCTACATATTCATTGTCGGGTCACATATTAATTTTACCCTTCGGTATCTTTACAACATCTTTCAACAAAGTCAGCATTGGTCCATGCCTTGGTAATGTCTCATACCCTGTACTGCATAGAAATAGACCCTGGTACCACTCAATGCAATATGCTTTTAGTCTTTTTGCGGTACTTGTACTCCGTGAAGCTTTATGGTCATATATCTGCCTTAGTCAGAGACTCTTTATGGACTACTTTTGCAGATTTTGTCAATATTGACGTTCTTGGATAAAATACACAAAATAAATTCTCTTCCTTGCTAAATCATTTATATTCAGACATTCTACTTGCAACAAACAAGTTATTATTCCTAAAATAACTTCACTAATGGTTATTTCCCTGCATGTTGAAAACATTTAACGTATGTATCTCCAAAAACTTTACACAACAATTTGCTGCAACATTTTGTAGCCAGTACATAATAATTTTATTTTACTTATTTTGCCTTTTCCTAGCTAGTATCCCTGCGATTTGAGATCGCTACTTACACTCATAAATACATATCCTGTTTAATTAAGTATTCTTTTTACTTCGTTACAGTGAGTAGAATATACTATTCTTGGTGCATTTTGGAATTTAGCTTTAATAGACCAATGGGCTTTGGAATACGAGGGTTGCTATATATATTTCTGGCCTAGGCCAGTGTTTCCTGGCGCCATCTGACATTTCCATTGGAAAGTTTGACATTTGTTAGCATAAACGTACTCAGAACGTTTTGACGTACGACCATCATTTGTGTTGTTTACAGTGACTTGAAAAAATCAATTTGGCAAAAAAGTGGAATTAACTCGTGAACATTTTCGTGCGATCATTTTTCACAACTTTTGATGTGGATTATCACGACAAGAGTGCATCGATGAACTTAAATCTTTGTATGGCGATGAAGCACCATCCTATAGCACTATGAAAAACTGGTTTAATGAATTCAATCGTGGTCGACGAGCTCAATGACGAAGGTCGTGAAGGTCATCCCAAACCGGCCGTTGTGCCAGAGAACATTGATGCCGCGCGTGAATTATACTGCAAGATCGTCATGTGATAGAGGCATTTCTTCCACCAGCATACATTCGATATTGCATGAACACCTGGCCGTAAAAAAATTTTGTTCTCGTTAGATCCCGCACAATTTGACAATCGCTCAAAAAAGGCTCGAGTCGATTGGTGCAAAAAAGTTTTGATCTATGGATCTATGTGTCATGGATCTATGCGTATGAGCCCGAAACAAAACAGCAATCGACAGTGTGGGTCTTCGAAGACGAGACAAATCCAACGAAAGTTATTCGTGGAAGAAGCACTTCGAAGCAAATTGTCGCCTGTTTCTTCGGCAAAACTGGTCATGTGACGACTGTTCCGCTTGAGCAACGTAGGACGTTCAATTCTGAGTGGTTCGCCAAATTTGTTTGCCTGAAATCGTCGGAGAAATTCGAACAGGGGAAGACGAATCATTGTGCACCATGACAATGCGAGCTCTCACACATCGGCTCAAACCAGAATTGATGGGTCATCCGCCGTACAGCCCTGACTTGGCACCCAATGACTTCTTTTTAATCCTGCATATCAAGAAAAAAATGCGTGGTCAATGATTTTTGATTTTTGGAGGTTTCTCAATCGGAGTAGAAAAAGTGCTTCGACAATTGGTTTGAGCGCATGCAAAAGTGTACAAATCATGCTGGAGAATACTTTGAAAATAAAACCATTTTTGATGATAACTATTCGAATTTTCATTATCAGGCCAGAAATATATATAACAGCCCTCGTACAAGATTAAAAAAGAAAATGAAGAGAAAGTCTTTGCAAGTTAAATGCAATATTTGGATTGTTGAAACCGCCACTTTACAACTTTTCATCATTTTGTAGTTGGTGAAACAAAAAATGGAAAAGTTGCACAAAAAAGTATTTTTGGCATTCTCTCTCAAGTAACTATAGTTTCGTTCGGCGTTTTAACAAAAAATTAAGATTAAACTTGAAAAACAAAAAAAAATAAAAAAAACAAAATGAAGACGAAATTGTCTGGCTTAGTGGAATGGTGATTCATGTCGAATTATTGCAAAGAAACTTATTGTGTGCTTCCAAACCGGCAGCCTAGTCAGAAAACGGCGAAATTTTATTGTGGTTGTAAATAAGGGAGGTAGACCAAGATTGTTCTCTGGCGAAGATTCTTGATTAGTAGAACCAAATAACGCGATTTAAAACTTTCAAACACCAAAAGAGGCTGCAAAGGTTCTAAATAAATCGGTATCTGATCGTACAATACGGAGATCTTACAGAGAATTGGACTTGTGTCCGCTGTAAAAACAAAAAAACCTGTACTCTTGAAGAAGAATGTGAAGGCGCGTATATCGGTTTGCAAATCGCATAAAACCTGGATAATAGATGACTGGAAACGAGTGATCTGGTCTGATTAAAAAAAATTAATTGGTTTCAGTCAGATGGAATTCAATATTGTTGGAAAAGACTGAAAGAGTAAATGGTCTCTTATTAAGCAAACAGTTGTTGTTGTAGCGGCATATAGTACCGGGATGACAGCCCTTAGCCCTTGGCCGATCCGATGCATAGAACCGGCTGTTATGAGATCGCAAACAGTCAAACACGGTAGGTAACGTTATGGAGCAAGATGGGGATCCCAAACACACTGCTAAAATCGTGCAAAAATGAGCTAAGCCCCGATTAAAAATCCCATCGAAAATTTATGGGCAATTGAAAAAGAAGACTCTTACAAAACGAACGAGCCCCAACTTCTTTTGAGGAGCTTTGGTGGAGAGTTTCTGCGGAATGGCACAATATTCACCTCAAACCTTTCAAAACCTGCTAGAAAGTATACCAAAATGAATAAAATATGTTTTAAAAAACAAAGGACTTTGAACCAAGTATTAAAAAATCGTTTGCTGAAGTTTTGCCAAAATGGACAAAACTGGATAAATTGGGATGGAAATTCCAATCGACTTATTAAAATGCTTCTTAATGAAATTTATTTATTTTTGTCTTTTATTGAAGAAAAATGTATAAGTTATATGCTGTAAAATATTTTGTGTAATAAATAAAAAAGTTACAAAAGAAATCACGACAAAAATAATTATGTATCTACTTGTGACCACTACTGTACATACACACCCAGTAAACCAAAATTGTCGACAATGTCAGATATCAGACAATATTGAACAATATCTGAACTCTTTCGAGAATTCTTACCGAAATCGTTACGAATTTTGTTCGATTTGTCTGAGGATTTTTTATTTATTATGTTTCAAAATATCTGAACGAATTCGGCCCGAATTCTGTTAGACTTGTCTGTGGAATTTTTATTAATTTTTTGTTTAGACTTCTCTTAACGAACTCGAAACCAATTCTAAACGATTTATCCAAGGTAGTCTGTTCGTTTAAAATTTTTGTTATTTGCTTCATATTTTTTCGGAAAATTTTCAGATTGTCGTACAGAATTCTGACCGAATTCTGAACGTTTGGTGCGAGGGATTTTTATTGTGTTCGGAGGAAAACTCTGCAGTCAGCAGTTCTCGTTAAATGCAAAACTTGTTGCCCTAAAGTGTATAGCTACTAAACATAGTTACAGCACAATTATTGTTTTCTTGTATTATTAAAGTAAGGTGGCGCTCTCCGAAACTGCAGACACCCCTGCTAAAAATCTTTCCGAACGCTTTTTGAAAATGTTTTACAACTTTTTTTTGTAGAACAAAAATATTTTCTTCTCTTTGATTGTTTATATTCTGAATTTACCATGACATAAGCTTAGTATTCGTTCAGAATTCGGTTCGAAATGTCGGTAAAAACATCAGAATTTAATAAGACTTAATGCCAGAATTCTGGCCGAAGTCGTTTAGAATTAGTTCAGAATTCGATAAGACAAATCGAAATTTCCTTTCGAATTTCCCAAGACTACAGTTCAGAATTCGGTCAGAAATCGGTTCGAAAAAATCAGAATTCCCTCAGAGAAGTAGTTCAGAATTCGTGTCAACCCTCTCATATGTTTTTCGTTACGAACTCGCTAAGAGCTCTGATCCGAAATCGGAACATTTTGCCGATTGTCGTACAGAATTCTGACCGAATTCTGAGGGTTTGGTTTGCTGGGTACATATACGAGTATGTTCATATGTATGGATGTATTTATATCCAAACATTTTTATATAAAACACAAAGAGAAATATTATATTTGTTTTAATTGAAAAACATTCAGAGACACAGAGCGCGAGTTGGGGATGTATTAGAAAACAAGTTGTTGCATTCATAAGCAATCCCCTACAGTATATACATACATATGTACAAACATATATGTATGTATGTATACACAACGTGCAACGCTACACATGCACATACTTATTTAGATACGATGGATGTGGGGGTCTGGAACCTTTTTATTAGAAGTCAAATAACAAATAAAAACAAACATTCTCGTAGGGCACAGGAAATTGAGAACTTAAACTTGTTTCTTTCGCTTTGGATTGAAATCTTTTGTTTAGGTTTTGCTCTGTTATGGCGATGAGTGCACTGAGCAGCTGTTTTTTGTTGATTATAATTTCTCTGCAAACCTACATATATCACAATCCCATGGTGGTGGAATTTTGTATAGACTAGATGTATGTACGTACATACATATGTACATATGTGCACAACGGGTGCTTTCGTCATTTACTACGACGGTATGACGTTGTAGTCACTGAGTCGAGTCATTGTCATTGCTGGTGCGCCGTTTGTTTAGAAAATATATAACAAAACGTAAAGAAAGATAATAGTAGTATTACGAACAAGGAATGAAATACGCGCCATATTCCTAAGCTGGGAGTGGGAACTGAAAGTACATACATACATATAAATAGTGTGATAGAAGGCTAGGGAAATTAAATTGATTACATTAGAAGTCATTATTGATTGGTCTTTAGTTTCGTTTAAAATTGTAGTATTTTTTGGGAATTGTTATTGTTGTAGTAAATGACGAACCTACATATGTACATATACATACATATGTATGTATGTATAACCGATGTAAACATGCATGTTTAAAATTTTCATGTTAGATATTAGTCCGTTTTAATTGCTATTTTTAACGTGTGCCTAGAATCTATTCTGAATTCGCGCCGTACCTTTCACACGTTATGGAACGTTTGTACGTTCCACCGAGACTACTTAAGAAGAAGTTGTTTTGGTGTCTGACCCTGAAATGTTGACGCGCAGTACACCCACTTTGTCTATGATAAAAACATTATTTAGAAAAAAATACGATATGTTTTGTAGGAAGCTGCCCTTGAGCCACGACAAACCGTTTTGTTTAAGCCTCGATAAAAAAGACTGGATATAACTAATTGGTTCTGTTCTTGTCTAGTTTAGACCACAAAGCCCTAGCAAAATTACATTTGTCGGTCCTACTCCATGGTAGGTCAACCTTAGTTTGAATCCATGTATCTAGCATCCTGGTAAAGTCACAGATGGGGCCTTTTGCAGAGTTGCCAGCATCTTCAGCAGCATTGAACAAGCTCAGGCGTGCCAGTTTACATACCACCACGTTTTTTGACAAAACTGTGTCCCGGAACCCAACTGGCTAACAGTTCGGGTTTAAAGGTGTTATTAACTAGTTTGGATTTTACCAGGGTGACTGAACAGCCATCAAAGCTGCCTGACTTGTGCTGGATTGTCTATAGCTATCTCGGCCAGGAAAACACAACAACTATCATTCAGTCGATATGACCCGTGTATTGAAAAATCCTTTATATAAAAACCAGCCACTTTCCCTACTTCCACCTTTGACCCTTCGGTGTATGTAGACTGAGATAGCTTGGTTCTCCTCTATCCCCTTTCCCAATTATTACCTATCGCTCGGAGGTAGCCTAAAGTGTACAGGTCGTGACTGCGACCAGAGACCTGCCTCTCTGAGTCTCAATGACACACTTGACGCCAGCTTTCGTGCGAAATTAACAACTGATTCTAAATGCAGATTACGTCTACCCGACTGTGGCGTGCTTTTAATAGCTCCCGTTGAAAAAAGGTCTGCCAGATTATGGTGTAACTTCAGCTCTATAAATCCAGCTCAATATTTTTGGTTTGAAATTTTGCACGAATAACGCGTTTTTCTCGTTTCTTTCGTCAGTGTCACTCCTCCAGTCAAACTTGTGATCCAGAACCACGCCGAGGTATTAGACCCCTGTTGAGAGACAACTCTACACCAAGCAATGGTGGGTTTCAAAGTACTCAAAATTATATCTGCGTGTGAACAAAACACGTTCGTTCTTCCTGGGATTAACTCCCAGTGCAGACTTAGAGCTCGAAACATGACCTGAGCGTGAAAACGAAATTGACTTCCACCAGTGGACCCTATCGTCTGCATACACAACCAAACCTGCCGCAGTCCGACTTGTTATTCGCTACGGTGGACCCTTAATTTGTCCGAAAGGAGTGACATTATCTCAAGCTGGTCTGCCAAAACACTATCACCACTTATTAAGCAGACTTAGTTCGTGCTGCTGTTCCTTTTGCTGCTTTATTATAACACCTTTATTCACTGTACTAAAAGCTGCAGTCGTTGTCTGGTCTTGTCAATCCGGTTCTGCTGTCTCGTGATCATATTCCGTTTATATTCCGAGGTCGACTGTCGTTTCGTGCCCGCCGGTTTTTGCAGCCATTTCCTATAAAGACTTTTCTGATATAAAGTGCATCGTTATTTAGTCTTCAGTTTTGTTTAGAATTATACGAGTATTTTTTTGGGAAGGTTATAAACCGCATTTTAATTTCGATTTCAGGGTACCGTTTAAAAATGATAATTTTGTGCTCATGATTTATTAAGATTGGCATTCCATTATTTTTCTAATGGGTTTGAGTTCATCAAATGGTTGCTGGTAGGATTCTTTATTTATTATCTGCACCACTCTGTGAAACAGGGTATTTTATATTAATTTCAAATGTTTGTGACTGCCAAAAATATTTGGGCTAGACCCACCTTTAGTTATACGGATCGACTTATAATCACCTGCTGATTTAATTTAAAGATCAAACTACAGTTCGGAGTTGTTGTCCGATTTTTTTTTTAAATTTGACGGAAGTATGTTTTTTGGACAAAGGAAATTGAAGAAAATCGTTTTAGGTTTAGATGTAACACCCATAAACGTATGTTCAAACTATTTTGATGTTTTTAGCTTTAGAAGCACCATCATACAACCAATCCTAAGAAATTAAGCACGAATAAGTTTTTTAGCCAAGGAGAAAGCTATTGAAATTGAAGAAAATCGGTTCATTCCATTTTATCTTTTCAGCTCTAGAAGCCATATATTACAACTTATATTAAAGAAGTATGGCATAATTAAGTTCCTCGTGCCAGGAACGGACGCTGTTGACATTGGAGAAATTCGGTTCAGATAGAGCTCCCACATTTATGTTCAACCGATTTTTTCCAAAAATAATAAAATTTCTCAGAAGTTAAAAAAATGACGTTACAAAGTTTTAAAATCTAAATAAATCGGTTCCAAAAACATATTTTCCGTTGGCTTTTCTGACCATCCAGAAGTCTGGGTATAATATAGTCGACCACTCCCGACTTTAACCTTTTATTTACCTGTTTTAAAATATTTTCGTTGCTATGACTTGAGCAGTTTTTTATTCTGGTTCGAGACCTTTATGTTGTTTCTTTTTCAGAATCAACTTAAAAAGAAGAAATTGGTGAAATGTATTTGCTACGGTTGCCAGGCAGACTGTACAGCTGTTTTTAAACCCGCCAAGGTTTTTCTTCAGCAGTCTTTGGCAACGATTACTTCGGCCACAAATCAAATGACTTATACGGGAGACTCATTTTTATTAATGAGAATTACCCTTTGTGTATAGTCTTCGAACTGTGCGTAGAGCAATCTTCAACGCGCAATATCATTTCCACCAATTCCGTTTCGCATGGGTCTTCGTTGAAAACCACAAATGCAAAAGCACAATCAAAGTGTGCATGTTTTTGTGCGTACATATACTCATACATGCGTTGCACATTAGGGCGTACCAATCCTTTTTAATAGTTTTTTCGTTTTTTGTTATTTATTCGGTCTTTTATCATTATTATGACTTGAGCAGTTTTTTATTCTGGTTCGAGACCTTTATGTTGTTTCTTTTTCAGAATCAACTTAAAAAGAAGAAATTGGTGAAATGTATTTGCTACGGTTGCCAGGCAGACTGTACAGCTGTTTCTAAACCCGCCAAGGTTTTTCTTCAGCAGTCTTTGGCAACGATTACTTCGGCCACAAATCATTTCCTTCTTTTAAAACATACCTTTGCTCTCAATGCACAACGACTCAAAACTATAGGAAAGATTGCTTTTTAACCTTTTTCAATGATATATTTAATGGCACCTTGGTATTTTTCACTTTGGAAGTGTCACCAGCCTTTGAGACTATTCAGATAGGTGTTCCGCATCTATTTTTAGAGAACTTCTTTACCTCACAGGATTGGTCTCAAATGATATAACATAGTCGAATTTTATTGCAGTTACCGCTTTATTGTCCATGCTTGTTCATTGAGATTCGCTTAATTTCTATTTTTTTAATACACAGAAACAAACGGTTCTCACACAAATATTTTACAAATTTGAAGCTAGAATATGGTGCACAGATCGAGGAGGATTTTCTTAGGGCTAGATACTTGTAATGCAAGAACTGATGTACTCGACAGGAGAAACCTAAGACTGGTAATAGGAGTCGTTACGGAACACTGTTAAACTAGGACGATGGCCTTAAGATAGGACAACAGATCTTCAAACTGCTGTAGGATGTGTGAGGATGACCTAGCAAAGTTCTTTGCCAAAGTGAAAGTCTACTGCAGGCACAGGCACAAGTGGCTGAGCAAAGATTCTTTGAAGAATTGTATGAGGTATGGAACTTCTGAATAAAAGGCGTGCGAGTACCTAACGCAACAAAACCATAACAAATGAACAGTCTCATATCAACTATAGTTTTACCTTTCTTATTAAGTTTATTTGCAACATCTATTGCTAAAGCTTTTTTATTATATGAACCTCTTTTTCATTGTGGGGAGTCACAATTGCAATTAAGTTGGTCTGGGTGAAGGTTATATGTTCCAACGCCCTACCTTACCAAACGCTTTTAATTGCGGTATTCCTTGGACATAATTTGCGTAAAGTACACTTTATAACTTGGATAAAATGGGATAACAAAGGCTGCACTGACTAGTGTTTATGACCGACCAAACGTATCTATTCTACACGGAGCTAGGATTAAGCGAACAACATATACATATGTGTAAATTCAATAAAGAAATATACTCACAATAAGGACATTGTTGTAAATGACTAAAGCATTCGATGCCAATTCTCTAGGCATTTCCGAATTATCCGCGTCTAAGAGAAGCTTCCAGCGACTTGTTGCAAAGTTGAACGCCCACAGTTCCTGGAATAGCATACATGCATTACGGCGACGTGTAGCATTCGATGCTCTGTGAGGATTAAATCCACCCAAAGAGTACAAGTTCGATTCAGATGCTATAATGCGGTGACCACTTCGAGCGATTGGGAATTCCCCTACATCATGACTCGATTTGTAGAAACATCGGCTGAGGCGTAGTGGCTGAAAACTATAGATTGGTTTATCCCGTGCCCTAAAGCGATTTAGCAACATTCGGTGCAACTGTCTAAAGTTGGCTCTACCACTATCCGTAGAAAATGCATCATCCGATGACCAGGATTCTCCTTCCATTATTTGCTCCAGGTCACTTTCGTCATCATCATCATCGTCTTCATGTTCATCGGCGGCGGCGCTCTCATTATCACTATCTACCACATCCATGGCCAGCTCCTCTTGTACACCCAATTCATCGTCAGCCAAATCTGGCAGCGGCTCATATAGCGGAAATTGCCTTGGTTGTTCTTCATCCTGTTGTTGATGTCCATCATCTTGGTCCATTTTGCTTCGATCAATCAGACCTCTAAAATATGCGTATGTATGACGTATGAGTTTGATATTAAAATCTTTGATATTATTTAACAAATTCAGCATGAAAAGAACGACCAATTTTAATATTTTCATAACAATTGATTGCCACCAATTACTCGATCTGACGTTAAAAGACAAAAACGAAAACCGAACCAAAATGAAGTTTTTGGCAATTTAGAAATTAGTATTATATATATAACTATTATAAGTATTTTTGCTTTTCTTTCTTTATTATTTTATACAACGTATTTAAAACGACCAGCTGAGCACTACTACAGCGACATATGGAATAGAGCCCGACCGAAGCGGATTGTTTGGGATGAAGCCAGATATTCGGCACAAATTCTAATATTAGGCCGAACAGAATACACTTGGCGTCGTTTTATGCAATAGAAATAAATTTGCTTTTGTCATAGAAAATGCATGTCTACGAGTAAATTGTATTACTGAGCTTAAAGTTTTGGGATAACTTTTATGCAATAGAGGTGTGCCTAACATATTTTGTCATAGAAAATGCATGCCTACGATTGTTTTTCAATCTATGAGTTTTTTTTTGTTGCAAAATTCAAACGCGTAGACTACCCGTAAATACATTTAAAATAGATGTAGTATCGGAATTTTGACGCATATTTTTTTTATCCTATCTCCAACAGCAGCTTAATGAAAAATTAGTATTTATTTGAATTTTTAATGAAATTTCTTTAATTTAATTTCCCACATGTCCATATAAACATGGCTTTCTTGTTTTAGCCATAAGCGGTTTTTGTGGGTCTCTTGTGTCTTGGCCAAATCTTCAACATAAATTCATATTTGAATAAGAAATATTTCAAAGGAAAACGGGTTCCTTCGTTGTCGTTTGTAGTCATTGATAATTCCAAACAGTCTAAACTTATAAGTCAACATTCACACTAGACAATTTTACTTGCGGTAATTTTTATGATTTCCTTTTGAACTTGCCTTTTGTGTTCACACAAAGCATGACATTTTGATTTATTAGATCAGATTTCTGTGGGAAATATTTAAAATACTTTAATAAGTAGATGAGAAAATAAGAAAGTTGTTTAATTAACTAATTATAAGTGTTGTAGGAATTTTTCAAAGTTTAACTTTTTTTACAATTATTTTGCACAAGAGACCTTATAACCACAAATGTCAAAATAATCTTCAGCCAAATTCAGACTACAAAAAACACAAAAGGAATTGCTAGTGCGAGCAAGTAAAATGGCCTAATGTGAATAAGGACAAACTTATCGTCATGCAATATTCTGTTGACAAAAATAGTAAGCAATAAACTTTAAACCGGCCTTCAAAGCCTTTGGACGAGGCGGACACCGAATATTCGGCCGGGCTCTAACATGGACCATGGGACTGTCACTTCTGACGTTATTACCTTGTTCACTTATTTGTTGTTGTTATCGTTGATATAATTTTCCTTCTCTTTTCTCTCAAAACACGTTGGAAATGACAGTTTACTGCATTTAGAAAAATTAAAAAGACAATCAAAGCAGAAATGATGTTGGGTGGAATTCGTCGTCGATGGCTGATGAAACGACGACCTTCATAATTTATCACTTATTACTTTATGTTTTACTTATTAACACTGTTGGTTTTCTTAAATAGAACCAATTTCCCGTAAACAAAGCAAAACACAAACACGTCACAATTGGAATGAGAATTATCTAGTCTTCACAAGTGCTGCCAAACGATGGGAATAAAATCGTCAACTTGTACAAAAAAGTACTAATTTTGAATATGACAGTTGAAATATTAAGGGCAATAACTGCACTTTTGATAGTAGGATTTCTGTATCGATTTTCTTTTTAACGGCTAGAGTATATTGAAGCATGCATTTATTCAGGGAATCGTAGGACAAAATGTACGCTGACAGTAAGCCCACGAAAAGCACCTAGTCAAAACAAAAAATAAAAAGCAAAAATGCTGCATATTTCCTGGGACACGCATGTGACATTCGTACAATTCGATTGTGTAAAGGAAAGTAAAAGTAATTTTTTATCCTTTTTCAATTTTTACAAAGTGTTATTGTAGCCTATATTTAGTGTAATAGTTGAGAGTCATTGAAATCTTAGACGCAAGATAATAATTTACAAAACTCCGTTCGTCACGTGACAAAAATAAAAGTCTGTTCTGCCTGCGTCTATAAAATTTGAAGTCGGCAAAACGCAATAACATTTGTTTAAAAATGTGTACTTGTATGTATGAAATGATATTTTTTTGTTATAGGTCCAACTTAAAAAAACAACGTAACGTAATATGACAAAAATTTTGCTATCAAGAAATCGTTCAAATATTTTTAGTTTGTAGTATTTATAACACAAATATGTTAGAGGCCTTTTACACGATGCAATTTCTTCGTGCAATAATTGCATGCAACTCTTGTTTGTAGGCAAACGGTGTAGAGAAGCAAAGGGGGTAGAAAAAATTTCACGTTTTCCGTTCCTCTTGCAATTTTTTGACATTTCTCTTCACTGTCGTTTGTACTCTTGTTCATTTGCTTTATTTGTATTTTGCTTTCAACGCGTTGAGGTGTTTTAAAAATATGAAAACATACGTGTTGTGGTGTTGTCAAAATATTTGCAAAAAGGAAAAATAAAAAATGTGGAATAAAGAACTAGTGGAGCTTCCATTTTTATTTTTGCAATTGCTTAAACAATTTTTTTCGCTATGTATTTTATTGTTACGAATTACCAATTAAAGAAGATTGAGCGAATAAACGTCAAAAATTTCAAGCGTATTGCATGCAAAATTGCACTGTATAAATGCTGATGTTTTTAAGAAGCAACTTTAAAAGAGAATACAAAAAATTGCACGCAACCAATTGCATCGTCTAAAACCCCTCTTAGAAACAATGTAGAGTAGGGTTGTAATATAAGTCGACTTTCTAAGGAGTGGTTAAATTTTAAGGGCAGATGTTAATTTTGAATAAAACACAAATTATTAAGGAAATTATTATCATTTCTTTTTATTATGATAATATTGGTATGGTTTAATTATGTATGGAACAAAATATTGGCCAAATGACCGCCGCGACCTCGGCGGCACACTTCCATCCGATGGTTCAAATTTTCGATGACGCTGAGGCATAATTGAGGTTCTATGCCGTTAATGTGCCGAATTATATCATGTTTTAGCTCTTGAATTGTTGCTGGCTTATCGACGTACACCTTTTTTCAAATAACCCCAAAGAAAGAAGTCCAAAGGTGTCCAATCACATGATCTTGGCGTCCAATTAACATTGCCACGAGTTTGATAACACGGCCATTGAATTTGTCGCGCAAGAGAGCCATTGTTTTGTTAGCTGGATCGCAAGTGGCAGAGTCCTGTTTAACCACATATCGTCCACATCCATATCTTCCAATTCGGGCCATAAAAAGTTCGTTATCATCTCACGATAGCGAACAGCATTCACAGTAACTGCCTGACCGGCGGCCCGATGATGCCGTCAGCCCATAAACCGAACCAAACAGTCACTCTTTGTGGGTGCATTGTTTTTTCGACAATCACTCTTGGATTATCATTCGCCCAAATGCGGCAATTTTGCTTATTGACGAAACCACTGAGGTAAAAATGTTTCTCATCACTGAAGATGATTTTCTTCGAAAATTGATCATCCACTGTTGCCTTACTTTAACGCGTTGCTCGCTTGTGTATCTTTCCATGGTTCAAATTGAGTAAGTCTGAAATTAAGAAATATCAAATGAAATGCAGAAAAAACCCTTTACTAATAGATTAATCGACTTTTTGGTATAAAAAGTCAAAGTCGGCAAGTTGGCTTTTAAAAGAGTCTTAAAGTTTTTTAAAAGTCGACTTTTGATTTTTTGTAATAGTCGAAAAGACTTTTAGTCTGAAGTGTATAACCCTAATCCAGAGTCGGACGGGGCTATTATTCAAAAGATCCCGTGCCCCTTCTTAGAGTTCGAGCAATGTTTAACTTAATTTGGCATCTCTAGACCGGAAGGAATATGTTTTTATTCGACTTTATAAAAGCATAGAACGAAACGGTGCACTTTCACCAGGTACAGTTATGGGATCAACTAAACGCGCTATGCTTGCTATGAGTAGAGACAGGACTTTAAATCTAAAAAGTCATTTATGGCTATATTAAAAGATAGACCAAAGTAGCAAGAACGTTTGTAAGTCGCTTTTATAGCACTATGCTAATTTCGAACACAAACGGATTTGATTTGAGACTTTAAAAGTTGCGGAACCCTAACTCTTAAAGGATCTTTGCATGAAGGATATTTGGGAACTTCTACCCATAAGCACAAACATTAGCGGGGTTGGAATATATTCGCTCACAACACATTATATGAAATATGGTCCAAATCGGACTTAATTTGTGGCTTTGAGAGCGACAACACTTCAAATCGGTAGGGAATATTGGACGGCTCACTTTTGGAATACCATTAAATTTATTTATCTTCAGACCAGATGGTAAAACCCGAAATATTCTATATCCAAGAGTACTACAGAAAGATTCATTTAAATATTGAAATAATTTGTACCGAACATGTTTCTTCTGTTTATAAGTGTGTCGTTTACTTTCCCCGTGAAAATTTGCAAGTTTCTACTTTTGAGAGCGTAAGGCCAATTTTACTCTCTTTTTTAAAATATCCAAGAAAAGTAAACGAACAGCTTCCTGTAAAAATTTGCAATGAAACAGCTGATTTTGTTTACTGTTTGCATTACATTTTATTTTGAATTTTAAAGTGTTAAGATTTGGAATAAAAAAGTGAGCAAAAGAAAACTTTTTTCTTTCCAATTTCAGTGATTTATATATTAAAAAAAAATAAAATAATATTACAATCTTTACTTAGCTATTCTGTTGTAAATTTATTTTTGCTTTAATTTGTTTACATAAAACAGCTAAATTCAAACATCTGTTCTATCTTGCAAATTTTCTATTTTTCTCTAACAAAATTTGCAATCTCTCTAACATTTACTGGACTTTCGTGTAAACGAACACGATCCAGTAAAAATTTGCACAAATGTGTGCAAATTTGCAAGTAAACGCACTCATTTTATTTCTACAAAAACAAGTACGGAACAGCGAAACGCAACGGGCTACCTAATACTTAGTAAGGACATAAATACTGTAAGAACATTGAACACACCCATTTCAATAGTAGAACTGAATATACCCCGTTAATGTCATATGGGGTTTGAAAGCTAACCTCAATAGGTGCGACTCCTTGGTAGTTGGGGGGCCCATCCTACGACCTTTGACCTCGATGAGCTGTCACATGACCCGATCCCACCTCTCCCATTTGTTGGCCCATGATTTTTTTTCCAACCCCACAAAACAAGGGGGAGACCCGTATAAAAATCGAAAACTCGTGCACTATCCCACCCCTATTGCGCACCCAATTCATGTAATGTTCAATCATAGTATTAGACCCTCTAAGAAAACCGGCACGAAAACGAAACGTTGGCGAAGTCATTTTTTCATACAAGACTACGAAAACGAACCGATTTTGCGATACGTAAATGCAAGGTTAACGTTACTATCGGAATAAGAGAATTAGAAAAAAAAGTAGTAGTTTGAATGTATTGGTAGTACGCCAAGGCTAAGCTTAAGTAGTACTTTTACGTAACACTAAAGCGGTCCGTTTTCGTAATACCAGAGTGTTGCGTTTTCGTAACACTGAAGCGGTACGTTTTTGTATCTGCAAAACGTTCTGTTTCCGCACTGAATTTGTTCTCTATCGAAATAATATAAGCTTTTTTATACTGAAGAATTAATGTTGCATATCTTGTGAATGATTATGAATTCTTTGGCTTACAAAAGCTGATTTTGTTTAACAACAATCAGATCATCACACTTCAAACATCAACTAAAACAATTACAGTGTTCTGTCAACATGGCTGCCCGAATAAGAAAAAACAGTTAATGCCGTTACCATTAAGAAAAAACAGTTCGTTTTCGAATCGCAAAAACGGCACGTAAACGGATTGTTTTAGGTACTTTTTGGTTTAAATACGTTCGTTTCCATTACGCAAAATCACTTCCATTTCGTACCGTAAAAAACGGCACGTTTACGAAGAGTTTTACGCAGAATTAATTTCGTCGTATTTTTATATGAAAAACTATGCAAGTGTTAGTGATATGGCGGTCCGTATGCAGTTCGTTTTCGCTCCGCAAAATGCGTTACGTTTATTTTTCTTGGAGGGAGAGTTGCCTGAAATTAAGATTGGTTTGGAAATTTGAATTTTAGCGAATATTAGATTTTACAGGGGAATACTGTGTATTTTCAGGGACATAAAGTGAATAAAAAAGTGTAATCATTAATAGCAACCAAATTAATTGAATATTTTTTTTACTATGGACTGGTTTTATTAAATAAATAGTTAATATTTTTGTAAAAAATTGAGAAAATTTCAATTGAAAGTAGTATTATTATTATACTTTGGTAGGACATTTTTTGAAGAACAAATACATTTTTTAAAAAAAACAATTGTAAAGACTTTAAAGGTCCTATAAAGATTTGTTGTACTTATAGTAAATAATAAAGTATAATATATTTTATTTTTCCCGCTTGAAACAACCAAGGACAGCAAAGTGGCCCATAATCTCAGTGTCAAACATACGTGTTTATGTATAGAAAAAGAGGACAAATGAAATTAAACTAAAAACTCCGCACTGATCTTTTTATGCGGATGCTGTATAAAGTGTAGTTCAAACCAGTGCGATTCGATAAAACGCTACCGCTGCGACAGTCGTGCCTTTCTCGCGATAACCGCTAGTTCATTCACACCGAAGATGTTTTGTCGCTGTCACTTTTCTATGAAAATACGAGTAGTGTAAACCCTCCAAGAAAAATAAACGTAACGCATTTTGCGGAGCGAAAACGAACTGCATACGGACCGCCATATCACTAACACTTGCATAGTTTTTCATATAAAAATACGACGAAATTAATTCTGCGTAAAACTCTTCGTAAACGTGCCGTTTTTTACGGTACGAAATGGAAGTGATTTTGCGTAATGGAAACGAACGTATTTAAACCAAAAAGTACCTAAAACAATCCGTTTACGTGCCGTTTTTGCGATACGAAAACGAACTGTTTTTTCTTAATGGTAACGGCATTAACTGTTTCTTCTTATTCGGGCAGCCATGTTGACAGAACACTTTAATTGTTTTAGTTTATGTTTGAAGTGTGATGATCTGATTGTTGTTAAACAAAATCAGCTTTTGTAAGTGTTAATATAATAGGTATTTATAAAACGTTTGTAGTATATTTATATCTACATATCTATATTTTGTAATAGCCAAAGAATTCATAATCATTCACAATATATGCAACATTAATTCTTCAGTATAAAAAAGCTTATATTATTTCGATAGAGAACAAATTCAGTGCGGAAACAGAACGTTTTGCAGATACAAAAACGTACCGCTTCAGTGTTACGTAAACGCAACACTTTGGTATTACGAAAACGGACCGCTTTAGTGTTACGTAAAAGTACTACTTTAGCTTAGCCTTGGCGTACTACCAATACATTCAAACTACTACTTTTTTTTCTAATTCTCTTATTCCGAAATTAACGTTTACGGTGCATTTACGTATCGCAAAATCGGTTCGTTTTCGTAGTCTTGTATGAAAAAATGACTTCGCCAACGTTTCGTTTTCGTGCCGGTTTTCTTAGAGGGAAAATTTGAATCAATGTCACAATTAATAAAAAGAAGAATGGAAAGAAGTATTTTGAAAATCTTTTGTTTTTTTTGTTTGACCATACAATTAACGTTACGACAAACGTCAAAAACGCTGTCAGTCCGTATAACAATTTGCCTCTTTTAGAGCCTGCATCGTTTCACGTCGGTCTGTGAAGTAATTAGAAAACTTCATACTTTCTTAAAGTAGTGTTTCGACACGACAAAACTTTTCAGCTGTGGCAGTGGTGCCTTCCACGCGACAGCTGCTAGCAAATTCACACCAAAGCCTTGTTTTTGCTACCATTTTTCAGAAAAATATTGAAAAAATTAAAATTTCGTAACATTTTTGAATTTTTTGTTCGATGTGTGCTGTTTTGCTACCAACAAATAAATAAATAAAAACAAATGAAACAATAAATATAATTTTACATATACAGTAGAGGTCAGTGAAAAAGGCCCACCTGTGACCAAACTATTTATTGTGTAAATTGTCATAGAAATTGACACGTTAAGTCAAAATTTGTTGTTGCTAAATTTTGTATACTCATAAAAAATAAGAAAACAATTTATGTGGTCCATTTAAGCTTACGTATTTTAAATAAGGCATACATAAAAAATGTATATACGGACGAATATCTAAGAAAAGTCGTTTTGGAATAGATTTCTCTAACTTTTTGGTATATTTTATCTAAATTCTTTGTATACAATTTTATGTTTTTAAAGGTCAGTGAAAAAGGCCCACCTGTGACCAAACTATTTATTGTGTAAATTGTCATAGAAATTGACACGTTAAGTCAAAATTTGTTGTTGCTTAATTTTGTATACTCATAAAAAATAAGAAAACAATTTATGTGGTCCATTTAAGCTTACGTATTTTAAATAAGGCATACATAAAAAAATGTATACACGGACGAATATCTAAGAAAAGTCGTTTTGGAATAGATTTCTCTAACTTTTTGGTATATTTTATCTAAAGTCTTTGTATACAATTTTATGTTTTAAGTCTTTACTTTTTTATTCTTCGCCATATATGTTTAATTATATTGAACACTCATGATTGTGGGCGAGTTTTAATAAACCAGGAATACTGATACAGCAGCAATAATCTGAGTTGTATGCTTTGGATTATTCTCCAGAATAAATTATGTGTTTTGTATGCAACGTTTTTCTGCATCTTATTTCTGAATAAGATGGTGTCTTTTATTTTGTGAAACGCTGGGCAAAAGAGTTTACTGATCCATATACTACGAAACAGCTTTATATTTCCCTAGTTAGGCCAATTTTCCGTGCAGAAACAATTTTTAATATTCTGCTTAAGAGGTCTTCACTGGAATACTGGTTATGAACTTCCTTCTTATAATGGCAGGTTAAATCTTATTAAATTGCCCTCATTGAAGAGTAGGCGAACTATGATGAATACGATGATGGTATATAAAATTATATGTGGGGTTGTGGCTTCTGAATACTTAATATCAAAAATTTCTATTAACGTCCTATTTAGACCTACTAGATATTATCAGTTCTTACACTTGGATTTTCACACTGATTTTAATTCATTATATCATTTAATTGATTTCTTCTTAGGTTTTGATTCATTAAAAACTGTAAAAAAAAATTATTTAAACTCATTACACCAAGGCTCATTGTCTTCATAACAATTTAGGCTGCTATAAAGAAATTTAGTAATTGTTATTATTTGTAAATACTTATGTACATTATGCTTTATATTATTTTTATTAGATTTTAATATTGTAATAAAGAAAGGTGGAGGTTATATTTTGATTTTGTATTGCATGCTTCTAGTTCTTCTCATACTTTGATTGGATTGTATTATTGTATTAAATTAAGATGGCGGTTATATCAAAGTATTAAATTTGGTGTTTATATTTTCAAGTGATTATTATTAATATTTTTGTACCGATTGGCTGTTGATAAATATCTGTAGCTAATTTACATAAATGACGTTTCTTGTTATCTCCATTATGGATCGGTCCATAATGTGTACGTTTTCCTCGGTCGGCAGGGGCGGGTGTGAGTGGCGTGGGAACGCTTGTCCAAAAAAAAATAATATTTATCATATTTTTTAATCTATTCAACTTAGTTCAATTTACCAGCAGCCAAACATGTCCTATATCCCTACAGTCTTGATCCTGTCGTACGCAAATGCTTAGGGTTCATCCCCTAGTAGGGGTTTCTCCAAACATTTTCTTTGCCTTCTGACACAAAAGGGTTGCACTTTCTTTTATCTGCCGGTAAATGGTTCATATAGAAAGGGTGTGAAGATAAATTTATAAGTTAAATTTTGTCCGCGACCGAAACACCCTAATTTGCAGCGCGACACAAATTTTGCTGCTTGACTGAGAAATTTCGAAATTAATTTTTTTTCGTTAAATCCCTGAAATATATGATAAAAGTATACAGATTTTTTAATAAATTTATGAAAAGAAATAATATATTAAATAAAAAAAAAAACATAAAAAAAAATTGCGAATATTGTATATTAAAACATTTTCTCGATAGCATGTAATCTTTGGAGGCCCCCTTAGGGGCACTTCCGGTCTGCCTTTATCGACCATCGACATGTCCCCAGATAGGTCTGAGGGAATAGATCACGACCTTACTTACCATAAATCCTAGACCGATTTCAGATCGGATTTATATGGCACGCACTAAATGTCTGTCTTTAAAATGGGCGCCATTATCGGAGGCCCCTTTAGGGTCACTTCCAGTCGACCTTAATTGGCCATCGAGATGTCCCCAGATAGGTCTGAGGGAGTATTAACCAAATTAAGCCAAATTTCAAAAAATTAGTTAATTTTTTACCTCGTGCGAAAATGTCATTCTTATTTGATGCCTACCCTCCCAAATGTCCATGTGGATGCTGTTTCTCTGGATTCAAAACCATTTGTATGGTTTTAGGGACCTAACTGGTCTGAAATTGTTTTTAATACTGGTAGGGACCTTTCTACTGGGGCTATATCCACACGTGGACCTAATATATCCCATTATTTTCTTAGAAGGTAAATAATCAATCGTTATGAACTGCGCCAAATTTCATCAGGATTTGATGAATGATGTGACTTCTAGAGCTAAAGACATAAAATCGGTTGAACGAGCATATGTGTGGAAGCTATGTCAAAATCTAAACCGATTTTGCCAAATTTCATCAGAATTGGAATAGAGCTAAAAGCATAGAACAGGCTAACGGTCAGATAGACGAATTGGCTTGTTAGTCTAAGTCGATAAGTACACTCAAATATAAATATTTGCCATGAATCAAACTTATAATAACTGTTCCACAGTGTGATGCAGGGTAAAAATATTTGTTCAGCCGGTGGCAAAAAGTCGATTAAAATCGGACACAAAAGTCCATCACTATATTTTCAACTTTTACAACAAAGAGTCGACTAATAGGTTTTCGACTTGTGGAGCCCTACGACGCTAACGATTTTCATTGTGTTTACTATATTAAGAGATATGAAGTGTCCCCATTTTCACTTGGTAATATACAGCTGATTAATATCGTACTCACTTCTGTTTACATTTTCACATTTTCGATAATTCACTGTCTGTTGCGAAGTTCATCAACAAAATATATAAAATACCAAACATGTTGAAACCCAAGGCATTAACACAAGTTTTGAGTCAAGCAAATACGGGTGGAGTCCAAAATACTTTGTGAGTACACTCATGGTCAAATTAAGGGGATTTAATTATGTATAAATGTTATTCTAGACTGTTGAGTCAGGAAGGTGCCTTACTTGCATATTCTGGATATGGAGATAAGGATAAAGATGCGAGAGTAACAGCAGCAATTGCGAGTAATATCTGGGGAGCATACGAGAAGCATGGCCGTAATGCATTTCGGGAAGATCGATTACAATTTGTTTTGTTGGATTGTGAGTGTGGTCATGTGGCAATTACAAAGGTTCGACACTCCCCTTAACCATTCGCTTTTATTAATCTCAGCTCGTGTCATTATTTTTAGGTTGCCAGCATTCTGTTGTGCCTCTATGCAAAAGAAAGCGTCGGGTTAGGCTTGCTTAAACAGAAGGCAATGGCCTTGGCAGCGTACCTCGAAGGCCCCTTAAAACAAATAGCGGCGTCTTAATGCTAAGTGTAGATTATTCACTTCCTCTATATACATAAGAGGACAAGAAATGTACGTGTAGATTTAAATTCTTAGCTTATGTAAAACTAGCTTTTGTAATACATACATTCTTTCGATCTTAATAAGAATATACTAAAGCGCAAAAAGACTTCAGTGACTGTGAAGAAACATTTATATGTATTAACAGGTACTTCATTATTTAAATAGATGTGGTCTATACAAGATCATAATTTTTTTCCTCCGGCAGGCAGATCTTGTTTACATTTCAATGGTCCATATTTTCGGCATTGGAGTCCGTGAACCAATTAGCAAAAATAAATTTATGTTTGGCTTCGCAAGAAAATTTTACTGTTATTGGAAGCTCTTTTTTTTGGCCCTAAACCATTTGTATGGGGCTAGAAGATCGGTACATATTTATATGAAGAAATTTATACTCTCGAATTTACACGGCAAGCGCTAAAAATATTTCATTTGGTTTTAATAATCCACACAAAAAATTGAGCAAGATTGGATAATTTCTAGTCGTGCCTCAAGGTGCTCTTTGTTTTTATTATTAGAAAAGAGACCTTACGAAGGCCTTCGACACGGTCAATGATGGCACTCCGTTCGATGACATTGCATCCGCCTAGTTTAAAACGGTAGGTCGTCGACTATATGTGTGGGCGCCAGTCATATAGAGTCAGGAAGTCGAAGCCCTGTAGAGTTAAACAGAGTTCCCCTGGGTGGGGTGATATCTCCGGCACTGTTAACCTTTACCTCTATAAAATTCCTGCACCACCAGACGGTGTTGAAATTGTGTCGAACGCTGTGATTGCACAATTCTGAGGTCAGGACTTGAAGTGAATGACATACGAGCAAAATCAACCATTACCCCACTGATTTAGCACGCTTCTTCACTGCGAGGAATATGAAAATATCCGCCTTCATCAGTCACTGCATGGACCGTAGAGGTGTGGTTGTCACTTGATGTGAAGGTCGACTACCAACTACCCCAAAAGTTTGCGGTCACATTGGACAGCCTTTTTCAATCCTCTGCACATGCTACAGCGATAAGCTTAAAAGTAGGAACAAGGTCCTCAAGCCAAAGAAACTTTGTTGAACTCTTATGTAGCGAACAACGCACCGGAGTGGTCGGCGAATATGAGTACGACGCAGTGGAAGAAAATTCAGACTTGTCAGATTGCCACACTGAGAACATTAACAACGAGACGAAGGTTCTTACCGTGCTCCGACACAATTTCTTTTTGTCTAAGCCGTATATGCTCGGGTGTCTTGCAGTAGTCATCCCAACCACAATCTCATGGACAGGGTGCCTCCGCCCAGTCAATGATCTAGACAAAGAGATGTCCATCTTCTTAAGGTCAATTGAACACCAAAAACATTAAGGCACCCGCTAAACAAATACAGCAGTTTAGGTTTAGCTGCCCCTCGCTTAAATGCAAATTCAAGATAGTTATATTACAATGAGCAAGTGGCACATACATATATTCTCAAAATTTGTTTTACTGAATTCAATATAAGTGATATTTGAATAGCAGATAGAAACATGGAACAGCTGCAAATTTTTGCAGGAAACTGAACTAACGTACTACAAAAGGCATGTCAACGCCGATGAGGCAGCTAAGTTAGAACTACTATACGCTCGCCACTGTCTCGTCGATGACTTAATGAAACTGCATACGAATTGTGCGACTCAAAAAATACAATTAAATAAGTAGTAGCTTAAAAAGAATGTACACTTCTTTACGCCAAGCAGTCAAGTAAAAACAAAGAGTGCTGAAATTTTTTGTAGGGCCTTTTTTTGTATAATTTTATATTTATTATTTAACATTTTTAAAGTTTATTCATAATACATTAGAAGTTTTGTTTGACATATGGGCATCTCCCAAAACAGTCCCCCACGAGTGAAAAATTCCAACTGCTCAGAAATACATTTTTTCTATTAAATAATAATAATGAAATGACTATATTTTATATATATGTAAATACTAATTTATAAAAGCATTTTGATTTCTTTTAATTTTTGGCTGAAATATACGACTGCAAAAGAAACAATATTTGTTTCTGGGCTTTTTGTAGAATTATACCCACATTTTTTTGTGTTTTTAGCTTAATCAAAGTTAAATTACATTCTTGCCGCAAAACAAAATTTTTCACCGTTAGTAATCTTATGTGTTAAAAGATGCGAGAGAAAGAGCGGAGTTCGAATAACGGAAGTTTTCTCTTTCCTACATCATATTCTCGCGTCCGTATCAAAAAAAATAGTATTGATTGTTGTCATTAGTGAAGAAACTTTTCAAATGCAATAAGCTGTCAGTTTTTAAACAAGTAAATATGTCACTTTGTAAAATATAAAAATTGGCCCCCGGCAAAACCGGCGAAAAAATGTTATTGGTATTTAAATTTTGTCGCGTCAGTAACCGTAAGCCCTGAATGTTCGATAAAATTTTATATAGAAGACCTAAATTACTATTTTATAGATGCCACGAATATCAAAATAAACAAAGAGCAAAGAAATATAGGAAGAAGTTAAAAGGAGATGACGAAAAATGGCAGCATTATAAGAAGAAAGAAGCTGAACCTAAATTGTCAAAGCAAAAAATATTGTTCTCGAAGATGCTTCAGCGTTTGTGCTAAGAACAACATTGATGGAATCAACCAACCAAATATTTTTTTTTCAAGGAGTTCAAAGTTTCCATTCGTTTTCATATTTCGACAGTAAATTTATTGAAGCTTCTCAAACCGCGTATTCCTTGAAGAAAAAAATTAAAATAGACCACACTTAGACCTTTTAACTTTGTTTGTCTCACTATTGCTATTATGTTACTTGAAGTAAAATTGAAGTTTGATTTTTATTAAACTTTGAAGTGTTTTAATGAACATCATTACTGTATATTATTTTCATTGGAAAAATTTGTCGCGTCCGTGATGTCGCGTCCGTATTAATGCTGTACATAATTAAAAAAAAATAAGATATAATTTTCATATTTCATGAGTCTACGAACAAAAGTATTCCCTTGACCTTCATTTATATGTATGTATAGAAAAACATAGTTTCCAAAAATCGCTAAACTTGCATATAACTAAAAGAGCTTCAAAAGAACTTCTATTTTTTGTCGCGTCCGTATCATTGCATATTTGCTTATCAGTTTGTACTAAATCCTGCAAATATATTTTAAAATGTAGTACTCTTTCAGCGCTTTAGAACACTAAAAATACAGATCGACATTTTCTTTTTTGTTTTTGGCGTTGTTAAAGGAGTACGTATGTCGCGTCCGTGTCATTGGGATATGCCCATATGTAACAATATTGCGTTTGAAAACAAAAAAGTTATTTTCACTTTTCAGGTCATGTGGCATTTCATTAAACAATTTAAGACCTTTGTAAAATAAGACATTCTGACTAAAGTTAGTTGAACTAAAAGTTAATCTGAAATCATTAATATTTCGCAAATTATATGGTTGTACGTCTGATATATTAACCAAATATTTTCGCATATAATTTGGAAAGAATCTATTTCTAATTTTAAAAAAATATAACGAAGTAATCATGACCAGGCGTTGATTCATAGAGAGCCATTGTAATTTGCTTAACATCTCACTGATATGCGTATGTCGATGGCAGCGAAGTATACACCTCATTCCTTTATTTTGCAGTGTTTGAAGTCTTGCTCTCATCTCGTTGGTCCCCAGATACAATAACGTTGAACAGTATTCGAAAAGTATTCTTAAAACCGCAATTTTTTCGATATTTTTTGCAAACGTAATTGAAAGGCGAGTCAAATTTAAGATATTTGTCAATAATTATTCCCAGGTATTTTATTTCATGGACTTCTTCAGTTTGTGCGCCCTCAATACAAATACTCTGAGTAATATTTCAGTTTAGCACCATAGCTTTTGTTTTGTTTGTGTTGATTTTAAGTTTATTCATTTTTAGGTATTTTTCAACATTTATCATTTCTTCGTTTAAATTTTGAATACATTCATCAGGGTTTTGGCCACTAATATATACAAGCACGTCATCGGCAAACATTCACTGCTTCTACAATCATGATTTATATCTAAGGCTGATAAGTTTAGTCTTTCCTATGCTTTTTCGCAGTTTTGCACTTAAAATGGATATTTTTACAATCCTTAAATGTATACATTTTGCGCATTGGGTATATTTAAATATCCAACATTTAAAACATCTCAGTACGCTACAGCTTTCATAGACAGAACATGTGTCCCACTCAATATTAATTTTATTTTTATTCATAATTTGATTATATCCTTCACTGTCAGTTTTAACTGCGTTTCACGCACTCCAAATGGCCACATTCAATATCATTTTGCTTTCTAATCGAATGAAGAGCTAAATAAAGTGACACCTCTTTAATTAGCTCTTCATTCATTCCTACAATCAATATTTTGGGATTTCTCATTCTTGGAACATGAAATGTTGAAACCAGGGTTTAAAAGCACCAGTCCGCTAACCATTAGCAACATTTTGCTAAACTAATGCTAACAATCTTTTCCACAAGCCAGAGCTAAAACTAATGTCCGACTAACGTTAGCTCGCGTTAGCGTTAGTCAAAAAAATGACACACCTCTGCTAACCACAATTGACTAATGTGCTGCTAAAAATTTGCTAATTTTGACTAACCATTTTTCGTTAGCAAAAAATTTGAGCTGGTTTCAGTGTTGTCAACGGAACATGACGCAAAGTATCCAATAGTGGTACCGTAGTGGGGATTTCTGATACAAGTTTTTTTAAATAAATAGCCTTCAAAAATTTCGTAGTGTTTCTATTTTCTCTCTTTGTCCGTTTTCGAACAGTGTCAATAACTTCTGAACGAATGCCCGTAATAAACGCGAAATGATGGACTATTTTTCTATAAAAATTCTCAATATGTATGTTTGAAAAATATAGAGAATATTAGGTTAAACAGTCATACTATTTATTCTACGAATATTTATTATTTCAGCATTTTCAGAGTTCGTTATGCATCTCCTCAATCCAATGTTAAATGTGAAACATATAACATTCCCGTTGGAAGTTAAACGGATCTAACCATGTGGACTCCATTATGCAGTGATTTATTAGTCATTGTACATAACATTATATTATATGTATAAACAATATGTAAATATATACTAGTACCTACCTCGAATTATTTCTGTGCTATTAATTTCACTTGTTTTTATATATATACCTTTAACAGCTACAGAAACGCACAACAATATTGTTTCATGCGATTTTTTAAAAACACAACTTATTGTCTATCAAAGGTAGGCAACACCGTACTCGAGCCGAACACAATTTTCGGTTACACACAAAAACCGAACCAAACACACAAGTCGAAATTAGTCACCAAATTAGCACAATTTAGCAAAGACGTTAGCAAAATCAGCAGTTGCTTCTTCTTCCATTGCTAATAATATATGCATATTTTGGTTAGCGTTAGTTTATTTTGCTAACGCTAACTGAATATTACGACTAATTTAGTTTTAGCATTTGTTCGCATATTAGTTTTGACTTTTTTATGCTAAAACTAATTGACAAATTCTGTACTTTTGACTAAAATTGCGTTAGCATTTTAAACCCTGGTTGAAACCACTGATGGAAAATGTGGTATAATTGTATCAAAATTGGTACGCTTGAATACTTGGTGATACCTTGGTACATACAAATTATTTTTTTGTTACAACAGTACGTTGGCAATTTTAATACCATGTACAACTCCATCGTTTATCTATGTTATACTCTTTACTTGCATATTAAGAGTCGAAGGTTTGATCTTCTCTTTCACTTCTCTTTCGTTATTTCACTATTCGGCTTGTTTTTTGGCCTAAAAATAACTGGCACGAAAATAGATGACTTTAGTTTGCTTGCATACAGTGTTGCCATATATTTTTTGGAAAAAACTTTTTATTTCTGAAAAAAAACTTGTTTTTGCAAAAAAAAACTTTTTTTTTTAAAACTGCTAATATCATAAAAAAAACACAAATATATGTATTTTTAAATTCAATTTTATTAACACGTATAACAACATAACATAAAAAACATTTTTCTATAATACCATAGATAAAACAAAAAACATAACATTTTTTTTAAATATTTATCCATTTGTAAGAAAAAATATTCACCAATTTCCACAGAACCGATACAAATTGACTGTCAAAACAAAACAATGTATACAGAGAACCTAGCCAAGCCAAAATTATCGGCGGCGGCGTACAAAAAAATTCGATCGGCGACGGCGCTGAAAGGCGGATGAAATTGTTGTTCAGACAATTTTGCAGACTAGTTTTGTATTTTTTTTTGAACCAATTAAAAAACTTGAAAAAACTTAATAAACATCGAAAAACCTTTTTTTTTTAGAAAAAAACTTGAAAACTTTTTTGGACCTCAAAAAACTTGCAAAAAAAGGGAAAACTTGATATATGGCAACGCTGCTTGCATATGTGTCGGTTCCCGTACTTATGTGTTTTCTTTTTATCTCGTCCACAATTTTGGTTTTTGCTTTCTACTCGTTGCCCCATCAATATGTTTGTTTTATTTATTTCTTCCGACATTTTTGTATCATTTTGCTTTAAGAGGTTAAAAAGGCTTTTGGAATTTTCATTTGTCAATTTGATGATTCTAATACATCCAACGCATATATGTATAACATAGGGTATTTAAAAATTCATTAAAAAAACCGCCACATCGTACTTCCACATCCCGACAAGTATTTTTGCATTTTCCGCAACTTAAATCCATGATTCCGTTGGAATCTTATGGTTTTTGAAAACTATTGACAAAAGTTTTTTAGAATATTTTTCCAATTTTTTTTGAAAGTTTTATGTAAATAATAATTCAATTTATAAAGAGCGTTTTAAAAACACGTCCGTCCACTTTGAAAGTTATGTTTATGTTTTGAGACCAAATGAAATGTTTCTAGTACTTGCAGTGATAGAAATTCTAAAAAATATAAATAAGGTCCGACCTAGGGGCTATATTAAAAACACGGGTCTATATTGTCTACATTGGCCCAAGAATAAATTGTTGTCCATCGTAGTATGCTTTACGAAATTTGGTCAGAATCTGAACTAATAAGAGAGTTCTAAAGCGGTGGACCGATATAACTATTTTCATCTAAGCTGATTACAGATCGATCGATATGAACTGAAAAAAATCGAACGCAAAAGTCGATTAAAACGGGACACAAAAGTTAATCACGACAGTTTAAATTTTTGCAAACCAAAAGTCAATTATCCGACTTTTAGAACCCTAGTATAGGTGACGTTGACTTGAAAAGGAGTGTTAATATCTGACACATCACTTTCCATTAGACCCCTGTAGGTATGGTTGCAATTTTTCATATGTAAAAAACCAGTACATGGGGATCTAAATACCGTACACTGTTTGTAACCAAACTCAACTTCTAACGTAATGTATGTTTTCATAAATAGGTTAACGAAAAAACTTTTTTTGAAAAAATTTATATAATAAGATTGGACCCAATACATAGACCAAAATGGGTAGTTATACTGAACCAATAAAACTCTACTACGAAACAATCAAACCTGTTACAGCCGATGATAAAGTAGTCGTGTTTTATTTGAAAAGCGGAAAAATTCGCTAAAATAAAATTTCAAATCGTGATCAAAAAAGTTAAAGGTTTTTAATTAACTAAAATTGATAGCATCGAAAGTATCTTGTTTTGAAAATCTAATTTGAGGGGAAAAACGCATTCAACATATACTTATACTCTATGCGTGTTCGTTTAAATGTGCTTTATTTCGTTGAAGCCCGTTTAAAGCTTTTTTCCTTAATAGCTGATTTCTACAAATTAACATTTTTTTAAAAGATGTTCTGTTTTCTATAAATCAAAATTGTTCTAACGAAACGGCATTTGAATGTTATATCCAACATATTTTTAGTAAACAAAAAATATTTATGTTTTCTGATAACTGATAACAATTTTAAATTATTGACTTATCCGAATTCCGTTTGCGAATTTTAACCGATTTGCTTGTGAAACAAAAACAGTACGAAAAAGCATTCAACAGTACTTTTTGCGTACTGTTTAGGATTTAAAATAAATTAGTAATTTTGGCAAAAAAAATAGTGCTGTACTGTTTAAAATATGGGTCATTCACAATAAAAACGTCAGATCTCACGACAACGGTTCAAACTAGTTTTGCAGGAGAAATATGTTTCAAAAATGTGCCTAAATTAACAAATAGGGGAATTTGTTTGCTCCAATTTAAAAGCAAGAAACGGAATATGTGTAAAGAAATAATGGAGTACTATTTAAATTTTTAAAGGTTTTGCAAATAATTAAATTATTTTTCCAAGTTTCGAGAATGTTTGATTAATAATAACTTCTAAATCATAATTTGGCTGCAAATTAAGATAGCAATGAAATTTCTGTAATACCCCATCCGCATATACAAATGAAATTCACACTTACCGGGTTTCATTTAAAAATCTATTTCAATTTGTATGGAAATTGACAGCTGAAATCCGATGATAATGAAATTAGATGGATTTCGTTCGTATATACGAATGATAATCAAAATGCGCGCCATAATAAACTGTCACCTCTCACACATTGTGGTAGTATGCAAAAGTTAATGTACGGAACATCACAACCATTTTGCAAGAAACTATTGAATTTCAAATATGTTTTGTTTGTTGTCCAAGTTGTTTATTTTTGCACTAACGGCGAAGCGAGTGTCACAACCAGTCGGTATTATGTTGGTTTTAACGCTGAATTACTTTTTCTTCCCCATATAACAAACAACAGCAAACCTAATCAAACTAGCGAAGTAGTTCACTTTTTCAAAAATAATAAAATCAAATGATCATAACGGGCACAAAAAAAAAATAATTATATCAATTTCTTAGTTGAAACGTTTTGTATAATATTTGAGAGAACCAGAAAGTATGTACAATCTGTTTAATTCAATTGAAATTGTTTTAACTTCTGATTTACCTGTTTTGGGGGTTATCAATACATATTTTATTTGACTAATTTCAGTAGTCTTTGGCAACGATTGATTCGGCTACAAATCAAATGACTTATACGGGAGTCTTATTTGAATTACTAAGAATAACCCTTTGCGAATAATCTTCGAACTTTGCGAAGAGCAATCTTCATAGCCCAATATCATTTTCACCAATCCTGTTTCGCACGGGCTTTCGTTGAAAACCATAGATGCAAAAGCACAAAGTGTGTGAGTGTTTTTGTGCTTCAATATTTAATCATTAATTGCCATGAAATAGGTTAACTTAATTTTAATCAGTTTTGGTAAAATGATCTTTCTATAGAAAAGAATATAGAAAATTAAAGGAAGCCGAGAAGTTAACCACCGCCAGTAATTCTCTTTACAAACCACCGCCGCCGACCCGTTTTCGGTCTAGCCGTCGCTGCCGATAATTTTTGCTCGGCCTGGATCTCTGGCGTTATTTTCGATTAGTTCGATCCAATTCTCCTCGGCAGACTTGTTTTGATTCCCCTATTCTCCTCGTTCGACTTGTTTTGGTTCCTTCCTTCTTTAGATTTTTGTTTCATTCCATTGCATTCTTGTTCTGGCGCAACCCGTACTATTATTTCTGTAAAATAAAAATAAAAATCAATCGTTCCGCGCTCGCTGCCACCTAACGAAGTTCCATTTGTGTGCGCGAATACATGTGTGCTACATGCGGTTTGGCGAAAAAATACCAAATGTTTTTTGAAGGAAAAAGTTAGTTATACAATTCATTTTGTATTTTGCGGTAATGAGGCTTTCAAGTCAATCATAGAGAAATTCTTGTGTAATAAAAAGAAAAATCCATCCTCCGCCGCGCTATCGCTACGTAACGACGGGACGGACTAACCTTAAAAAGTTCAAGCGGAGATTAGTTGGCTTGCCAAGTGACATTGATTTTTATTTTGTATACAAGAGCAAGATGACGGCAAAAACAGCATCGAGTAAAAAGGAGTCGTCGGAAGCGATGGCCACGGGCACCCACGAGAATGGCTGCAACTCGATTTCGGGGGACACGACGTCAATCGTTGAAATTCCTCGGTTGAAACTCAAGAAAATGAGCAACGGCCAGCAGGAAAAACGTGTCTATAAAATTGTTCTTACCGGAGGTACGTATTAACCGTGTACTTTTTCGAATATTTCCCTTCTCTGCGTCCATTTGTTCAATGCAGAGAATAGAGAATGCAGCTCTTCAATGTCAAGGTCGCTCCACTTGTTACACACCCTGCAAGTAGTTACGAGCAGTATAGTATTGTATTTGTTCTTGAAGCTCGGGGTGAGTGCCAATTGCCAATTGAAAATAAGATGAATGGGAACTAAAAACTAAACAAATGAGTGACAACCAACCGCTCAAATACGTAATGTAAAATGTGCATTGATCTATTTTCTATTCGGCAAAAGTACACAACAGGAAATTAAATGAGGGTGACAGACAAATTGTGAGCGGAACTCGTGTATACATTGACTTTAAAATTGGATCTGCTGGACCAACCAAGTTTGAATGCCTTGTCCTCATAAAAACTTCCTACATTGCTTGGGCCCAATGACCACTATGTCAGACAATAGACCTCTAAAACTTCGTGACTCTAAAATTGGATCCGCTGGTATATTAATGTTTTGTCCTAATAAAAACTATGAGCCAATGACCAGTTTGTGAGCAATAAATCCCAGTTAGCAAGACCACTAAAATTTCGTGACTTTAAAATTGGATCCGCTGGACCAATAAAGCATTAATGCTTTGCCCTAAAAAAAACTTCGTATGGGCCCAACGAAAAGTTTGTGAGGCAATAAATCCTAGGTAGCATGACCTTTAAAGAAGTGGTCCTGAAAAAAATTCCTACATTGCCTATGGGCGTATTTGATGTAAAAATCCCAGGAAATTTTGGAAAGTTCACTTTAAGGGCTTCCGTAATCGAAAACGTATAATTACCTACTTGGTATTGGTTGGTCCATTAACGGACGACCTTTAGTTAATCGCTTAACCTCTAAAATCAGCTTTTCATTAGAAATGGTGTCAAACACAACAGATTAAACGACTATTGCTCGTTATTTATATTTGCGGGTAAATTTGTCATACGTTACATGGTTAAAAATGGATTATCATTAATAGAAAGGTTATTTTTTGTCAAATATTACTACCTGTTCTGGTTTCGACCCCTTTACGTTTTGCTTATTTCCTGGTGATTTGATATTGTTTTTTAGGACATATTTTATATATCATTTATTTTGGCCTTTTTTGCGTACTTAATCATGATAGTTTGTTATTGTTGTCTTCTTATCCTGTTAGATATTTTATTTGTCACTTTTTGAGTTTAATTTTTGCCCTTTTTAACACATTTCTATTTTCTATTCCATCCTGTTTGTTGTTGCTATGATTTGATATTTCGCTGGTTGTACGTAGTCCTTTGTTGTACCATTTTAATTAAAGTTTAAATAAATACAATATGTATTAAAATAGTAAAATAAATAAACACATATACAATATGTAAAAAATTATTGTATTCATCTATTAAATTAAAGTTGGCAAGTGTAAAAGCGTTTTTTCCCATTTTGGTATTTAGCTCCCATTCACTACTCTTTCTGCGTTATCCTTGTGATTCGGTATTTTTTTTCTCACTTTTTAACATTTGGATAAGGAGGTACGAAATCTATCCCTTTTATACACTTGAATTTTGTGTTTCTAATTTCAACCGTTTGGCTTGGCATGGGTTTATCACTTGTTTGTAAGAGATAAATCGGTTTCGTTTTACCCTCTTAAAGTAAGAGTTTTAAAAATCCCTTCTTATCTAGCGTTTACATCTGGACCATCTCCGTCAGTTATTAACGCAATATTTTTTTGATAGAGTAAATACTTTTCAAGCTAATAAGATCAAGTTTGCTGATGTTTGTTGTAGAAGGAAGGAAAAGTAAATCAGTAAAGTTGCATGAATGCGCATTGAATTAGCTGCAAGGCTTGAATTCCTCGATGAAACCATTGTAGATTGAATCTTTTTTGGATGAATTGTATATTGTATTGTATAGGTGTAAGATTCGACATTTAATTAAGAAACTGTATTGTTATTGTTTTTGTCATGTTAAAACTAATATTAAGAACTAAAGAAGGTTTTTTGAGTAATAAATAAAGTTTTGAGGGACATTAAAATAGGCCATAATTCATTTTTATTGCTGTAGCGAAGATTTTATTACGAGTTTTAAAGAGCCCCAAAGGCTCTTAATTGCATTGCGAAATGGGGACTGACTTGGCCAATGAACAACGTTCAAATTATTTTCCGAGAGCTAAGCACTCTTTTGATTGAGTGATTGAGGCCGAAACTGTATTTCTTTATGTTATCTGTAATAAATGAGGCCGATAAAGCTAATTGGAGTATACTCTTGTTACCCCACGACAACCGGTTTTATGGACCGGATCAAAACGAAGCAGAACAAATCTTTGGCCAAGGGCGGTCACCTCGGCACATTGTGCCGCTACAGTCTATTACATCTTTGATAGAAATATCCAAAAGTACCATTAACCTCTTAGAATTTCTATACATGCGGTATATTTTCGTCAGTGATGGCATCATTACTGTTTTGGACAAAATTTTTTTACACAAATCTGTCCATAGAGTTCTCAATTTATATAGGGCCTAGACCCTGCCAGGAAAAACAGCCCATTGACATGACATTTGCTCACCCATGGCTATATTTTTGCCAATTTTTAGAAGCTTGTTTTCATTTTTGTATTAACATTTTAACTATTTTTATTTTTGTATAAACTTATTAGTTTTAATTGAGTTTAAAATGCTTAACTTTTTGTTTCTTGAAATGTTATTACACAAATAAACAAAATACGATTTGTTTATGAAGTAGAGTGTCCAAAACCGAAAACCGACATTCCAATTTTTGTCTTCAACCCCGACAGTAGGTTTCTTAAGATAGCTTAAAGCGGGCTTGTCGGTTTACGTGATTTTTTGCTGTCAGTTTTTCCGGTTTTCGTTTTTTTTTGTTCTTTTATGTAAAAGAAAAGACAATTCTTTATTAGTACTTACGGAATACCTTTTTAGACCAAGAAAGGACGCTATTACCATTGAAGAAAATCGGTTACGATTTAGATACAGCCCCCAAACATACCTTAGACCGAATTTAAGTTTTTAGGTCTAGAAGCCCCATAACGCATCCAATGCTAATGAAATTTGTCAGACGTTTTTTGAAGAAAGGGTAGACGCTATTGAACTAATTTGGTTAAACTATTATTTGTTTTTAACTTTAGAAGAAATAAATTGCATCCAATCATAATTTAAGTTTACACAGTCAATTACGAAAGATCAGTAACCAGCTCATGCAAATGGTCTGCGGCCCATACAAACGGACCAAAGGGCCATACAAATGGTCGTGGGCCTAAAAAAGACATCCAGACCCAGTGTAAATGGATATAGGGAAATAAAGTAACAATATAGCCAAATGTAAAATTATTTTTGCTCCTTGCATTTATTTGGCTGACGGACCAAAGGGCCAAAATTTCGTCTCACAAATTAAAATGTGACACTTAAAAATCTCAGTAAATTTAGAACCATTTCCAGAACTGCATGTTCTAACATAGTCGGCCTGCCACCCCGTTTTTAGCTTTTAACTAGTTTGTTTTTAAAAAGTCAAAAACTATTCGTCGCTATTGCATTTTATTCATTTCCAAAGTCTATTAATTGGGTCTGTCCCTTCTATTCTAAATGGGAAATTATTATTCGCAAAATATTTTAGTTCTACGAGTCAGCAATAGTGAGCTAGACCCTTCGATTTTACGGTTAAAATTAACGGCCAAATATAAAAGAGTGGTGTCAGTACTGAGACGTTGCATACATACAATACTAAAATTTGCAATTGTTCTCTCTCGATTTTATTATATTTTAAAAAATTCTCATATTTTCTATTTTAATATAAAAATAATAATATTGAATAAAAACTATGGAACGGTATCCTGAAATTAAAAATACGCGATTTAATTTCAATTTCATCGAGCAAAAACTACATATTTCAAAAATATTTTTAAACAGAGTCCACATGCTGGCATTATTTGGCCAAAACTATAAAGTTGTGAGTGGTTTTGATTCCATTTGCATAGAGTTTTGAAACTGATCCAGCTCACATATGCTGCTAGCTAGATCCAAATAAATCTACAGATAGATCCCATATAGAGCCTCATGGGAAATTGTTCGAAGACAACTCAAATATAACAAAAGTACATCTTCTACGTTTGTTGAGAATCTTGTCTTAAAAAGTTCAGTTTCCCTTCATCAATTGCAGCCAAGTAGCTTTCTGACTAAAGTTGTTAAGGAACCGAAAGCACGATAAGAGCAGTGGGAAGCCATACCTGTCACTTTGCCATTTTGTATAAGTATAAAATGTCTTCTATTATAATAGACAAGAGGCCTTGAGCAGGTGATAGATAATACCTTTCCAAATTGTTTAACCAAGACCGAAATAAACAAACGATTTTAACATGAAGCCAAAATTGTTTTGGTATTCCCTTTAAAATGTTGCAATCTTAATTTCTAAAGGGCGGTCCAACCATAATGCATGATGTTTATTGTTAGTTACACCTTACGACAAGTTTTTTGTCCAACCTAATTTGACATTTCTTTGTTTCAGCGTTTTGTAAACTCAACCGTTAGGTACTCAAAAGTGTTAAAATCAAAATGCATTTGGGCAAATGAGTATCCACAAGCTTCGAAATTTCCTTCGAAAATGTTACCGTGAATGGTGTTCGCTATCGCGAGATAAAAGGGACTTCTTGTGGCAAAAAAATTGAGGACATGGATCTGGACGATATGTGGTTCCAACAGGGGTGCTATTTTCCACACAGTTGGACTTCTTTCGTTGGGGATATTCAAAAGAAAAAGTGTACGTCAATAAGCCAAGTACAATTCGAAAGCTAAAGGATGAGATAATTTAACATATTACCGACATTGAACCTCCATTATGTCTCAGTCATTGAAAATTTGGACCATTGGATCGATGTATGCCACCGAAGTGTCTTAACGTCCATGTATGTTAAGACACTTGCAATTAAGACGTTAGACAAACGGCCTTCTAGCGATAGTTGCCAGTGCTACTAGCAATAATCTGGCAGTAGTCTGATTGACAAAAGTATTTCCAATTGTTATCCATGGACTCACTTAGATCCGCTCTAGAGCAATTTTCCCCAAATTTCATATTCCAGGTGAGGAATTCATTATTCTGAAAAATAATTCAGACAAACGGCCTTCTAGCGATAGTAGCCAGTACTAGTAGCAATAATCTGGTAGTAGTCTGATTGACAAAATTATTTCCAGTTGTCCTCCATGGACGCACTTAGATCCGCTCTAAGGCAATTTTCCCCAAATTTCATATTCCAGGTCAAGAATTTAATATTCTGAAAATTATTTCAGACAAACGGCCTTATAGAGTTACTAGAGGATACTAGTAGCAATAATATGGCAGTAGTCTGATTGACGAAAGTATTTCCAGTTGTCCTCCATGGACGCACTTAGATCCGCTCTAGAGAAATTTTCCCCAAATTTCATATTCCAGGTCAAGAATTCAATATTCTGAAAAATATTTCAGACAAACGGCCTTCTAGCGATAGTAGCCAGTACTAGTAGTAATAATCTGGCAGTAGTCTGATTGACGCAAGTATTTCCAGTTGTCCTCCATGGACGCACTTAGATCCGCTCTAGAGCAATTTTCCCCAAATTTCATATTCCAGGTGAAGAATTCAATATTCTGAAAATTATTTCAGACAAACGGCCTTCTTCACTATGCGCACACTGCTGTCTCGTCAAATAGTGAAGATAAATTCGAATGTAACTTTTCTAACCCACTAGGGACCGCGGATTTTTTTGCGTTTTTAAAAGTTAAATTCGAATTTATCTTCACTCACATAAAACAAAAAGCCGAACCCTCGAACTGGTGTTAATAAATTGGAACAAATGTTACGCTTCTCTTGTCCTCTTTTGTCATTTATACATAAATGAAAGGATATGCTTGCAAAAAATAGGAAAATCATATGTAGTACATGTAACATTACAAAAACTTAAGTCAACTTACATGATCCATGTAGTAAAAATAGATTACCAGCAACTGTGTTTGACCGCAGCTTGGTACAGTATTGAATGCGCCGTCTATCAAATACCGACGGCCTACCGGTTATTTGCATTATAGCCGCTATTAATGGGGATATGAAAACGCTATAAGAAAATCCCTCTTCAATGATTGTTTCCCGGTAAAATAATTTGTTAATATGCTTAGAATTTTCATATTCTGCACAAAACTTAAAATTGTCCAAAATCAATTCTATATCTTCGGGTGTATTGGGATTTTTAGGCATGCGGCTATTATGAATCCGATGCAATTGTCTTCTCATTTTGGGAAAGGACACCATTTCGGCAAGTTTTCGGTCTTTCCTACACACTTTTCGTCAAATATTTTCCGTACACCTTTCCTTTTTAATGAAGTTTCATTACTGCATTCACTTTTTACTTGGACCAACATTTCTGTTTCATCAAATCTTCTACGGTCACAGTTCAATTATCAAAGTAGCATATGTACCGGGTGTACTCTTTATAAACATGTTTTTGTTTAAATATTTGTTTTGAGTCAGTAAGCACGAGAAGTTTGGAATTTCTATGAAATCCTGGCATAAATTTATAATTATACTGCAAACTTTCCATTTTAAAGTGTTGTTTCTGACACATATACAATTTTAAACACTTGTTATTTTACTCTTCCCTTTCTTTGACGATCACCTACTGGCTTAAAGAGCAAGTGCGCTGAATAACTTGTATTCCACGATCTTCTATGTTCGACCGCAAATAACGGTTGTTATTTCAGTCGATTTGTGTATTTTGTTAAATCGTTAATTATGACACAAACAGAAGGCCATAACGTCCATAGGCTTTATGTCACAATGGTTGTGGACCTTATGGCGCAAGGTAATGTGTCATAAAGTCCATGTACCTTATGACACTTTTTTCTGACCTTATAACCATGGACGTTATGACATGCAACCAAATTTTGATATCTGAAGTGCGCCGTGCCACGCCCACGCCCACACACCTAAAACCATAAAGTGATCGAAACTCATAAACTAAAAGAGATAGGAACATGAGGTTTAATAAAAATATTTTTAGTATGTAACAAAAAAAATCTGGTCGAAAAGTGGGCGGCAAAGGGTTAGTTATTACAGCTCAGTCATCTAACAATTTTAACAGCAAATTACTTCAAAGCAGAGTATCTACCGAAACGACAAATGGTCGTGGCACCATCCACACATTGAAAAACGTTAAACCAGAACTCATAAACTATAGGATGTTTTTTTTTCAGACGTGTGGGTTTTAAGAAGAATTAAAACGCATAAAATTCCCTCTTGTTCCTTAATGGAATGTTGTGGAAATTAAATAAGTAATACCCATTATTATAGGCAGGTCGTCTTAATATTTACACCGCCCACACACTCAAAAACTTAAAACGACAACAACTAATAAAATATTACAGTTCGGAAAATCAGATTTAGTAGATGTGTGTAATAAAATGATCATTGGAGATAGTGGACCGTGTTTTGAAAGTGTTGTGACACACATTATTAAATTAATTAGGATATTCTTTTACAGAAGGGGGTGGCGCCGCCCACATATTGAACTATTTGAAACAAAAGTATCTTATCAAGTGTCTGAGGTGTGAAATAAATCTAAATAAGTCTTAGGGAAATTGGGCAGTGCCAAGCCTGCGATGTATAGCCAGTTTTGATGGGCCGATCGCTTTTGAAAAGTATAAAATTTATTCATAAATCTTCTCATCTTATGTTAAACCAAGAAAAACTGGAGCAGTTAGTGTATGTATATTATATATCTATATTAAGATTTTGTCGGATCGGCCTAAAAACCGTCCCCGTTTAACTAGGGTCATATGGTTATTAAAGAACCATGAACTTTGGCTACGAATCCGATTATAAGATTAATTCTTAATTCCGAATATAAGATTAATTTTTAATTCGGAATATAAGATTAAAATTAATTCAAAGTTCCTAGGGCGTCGAAAAATAGGTCCTTTGAAACATGGTCATACAAAAGTGTACTCAAAAATAGTGAAATTTTTACACATGCTTAAATATGCACTATCTTTTAAGATTTGTCTTGTCTTCTTGTCTTGTTTGAGGGCATGTAAGATTTTACCTGAAAAAATAGACACATTCTCAAACATTAAATGTACTTTAAAATGTTTGAATATTTTTTGTAAGCATTTCAACAATAAAATTGTAAAAATCTTGGAATATCTATCAAATTATCGCTAAAACTATCCATGTTTATAAAAATAAATTTGAATATAACGAGTTATCAAATAGGGACATAACAATTTCGTATCTTTATGTCAACGCACCCTCAAACATTTTTAATGATCTTTTAGTGTCAAAACGTTAGTCGAAGTCAACATTTCCATCGTACTAAAGTTCACATACGAGCAACGTTTGAAAATCTTTAAAAATAACTACCTAAATTCTGAGTCGCTGGTTGCAACATTAAGAGCGTTTGCTCCAATTTTCGGCCGTAATAATCGTTCCAACCGACAGGCTGTGCGAGCTATAGTGGACAAATTTTAACCAATTTTTTTTTGTTTTGAATGTTCCGGCGCCAAAGAGACGCCGTACCGCTCAAAGCAACGAAAATATCGCAGTTCAAATGAGGGAAATCAGTCGATTCCACGTCGTTCTCAGGAATTGGGCATCTCTCAAACCACACTGTGGTGTATTTTGTGTTCATCCTCATAAGATCAAACCGACACAAGAACTAAAGCCACTTGATGATTTAAAACGCCGTAGCCTCTACGATTGGGCTCTGGTAAAGTTTTACGAAAATCCAGAATTTTATCAAAAAATCATATTCAGCTCATTTCTGGCTGAGTGGTTTTGTCAATAAACAAAATATGCCCTATTGGACAGCAACAAACCAACATTAGCTCAAGAGACACAATTGCATCCGCAACAAATTACTGTGTAGTGTGGTTTTCATGCCGGAGGTGTGAATGGGCCGTATTTTTCGTCGATTAAAACAATCGTCATGTTACCGTCAATTTTTGACCAGAGTTGGATGAGTGTGACTCGCCGATTTATGGTTTCAGCAAAACGGTGCCACAGCTCGCGTTACACTCGATTTACTAAAAGAAAATTCGGCGAACGTGTTATCTCGAGAAATTGTCCGGTCGAATGGCCACCTCGCTCATGCGACATCAAGTCATCGGTCTATGCCAACAAGTCAACAACTTTGGACGAGCTCGGAGACAACATCCAACAATAAAATTGTTATGTTCTTAATGAAAAACCCATTACATAACTAGAAAAGACAAAAACCAGCACCGTTGTAATGTAAAATAGTTAAACGAAACGCTTACTATAAAAAGATGACTTCTGAGATATCAGGAGAGGAAAAAGTAATTAATTTCATAACCTTAGTAAGATCCATACAAAGCTAAGATAATATTAGAATAATAGAGGTGACATTTTTGATAAACAAAAAAGTACGAGGGTTGTCCTGACAATACTAGTGTTTTCAGATACAAACTGGAACTTCGTTCATTGAAAACTTTGACATTTTTTAGCATTACTTCACTCAGAACGTTTTGTCATTTGAGGGCGAATTGTTTTGTTTACAGTATGTTGTAAAATTTATTTCAGTCAAAAATGTAATTATCCCGTGATGATATTGCATGTTTATTTGGCCGTGAAAAAAATTTGTTCTCGATGGATCCCACATAATTTGACGAGTGCTCAAAAAAAGGCTATTATGGATTGGTGCAAAGAGATGTTGAAAAAGTATAACTCTGGTAGCTTAAAGGCACTGTATAACATTGCCACATGTGACGAATCATGGATCATCAGTTATGCATATGAACCCGAAACAAAACAGCAATCGACCGTATGGCTCTTGCAAGACGAGCCAAATCCAACAAAAGTTGTTCGTGGAAGAAGTACATCGAAGCAAATGATTGCGTTTTTTCAATATAATTTCGTTTTTTCAATATAATCGGCCATGTTGCCACAGTGCCTTAAGTGGGACGTAGGACGGTCAATTCTGAGTGGTATACAGCCATCTGTTTGCCAACAGTGTTCGAAAAAATGAAAGATAATAAGAGAAGACGGATCATTTAGCATCACGACAATGCGATCTCACACATCAGCTAAAACGATGAGACCACTCAAGATGTCGAATTGATGGGCCATCACCCGTACAGCCCTCCTACCAATAACTTCTTCTTATTCCCTAGCATCAAGAAAAAAATGCGTTGTCAACGTTTTTCATCGCCCGAAGCAGCTGTTGAAGCGTTCAAAAATCATGTTTTGGAGGTGTCTTAATCGGAGTGGAAAAGGTGCTTCGAAAATTGGTTTGTGCGCATGCAAAAGTGTATTTATCTTAAAAGAGAATATTTTGAAAACAATAAAACTATTTCCAATTATAAATTATTGTGTTTTTATTGCCGGACCCGAAATATAAATAGCAACCCTCGTATGATGTGTTAAATTCCTTTTTTGTATATGCCTCTTTGTGACCAACGGGGAGGAATGGTCCCTGGAAATTCATAACATAAGTGGCCTGCTCTCTTTAGTTCTGTATTCAGAATATACTAAAACAATTAAGTATTTTTTAATTTTGGGTACTAAGTTAAATTCCAAGTACTAAGTTATAGCCAAGATATTTTATGATCCGCCTTAAAACGCAGCAAACTTAATTTCTGCAGGTGTACGTGTGCTACATATTGGCTCTGTACAAGTCAAGCCACTCTAGTGTACAGAGATTATGTCAGAAGTTGCTATATACTTATATTAAAAAATATATGTAGCTGCCAATAAGAAAAATAATTGACGGACGCTATTAAAAATGAAGAAAATCGTTTCAGATTTAGATATACTCGTAGCTCCCACAGATACATATGTTCAAAAGATTTTTATTTTTAGATCTAAAAGCCATAGACTAACCCAATCTTAATGCAATTTGGTAAGAAGGAAGTTTTTTGGTCAAAAAAAGGACGCTATTGAGATTGAAGAAAATCGGATCAGATTTAGAACTTCTACATACGTAGAAGCCACATATACCATCTAATATTGATGCAACTTGGCACAGTTTATTACGATCGATTACTAACCAGCTCAGATAAAAAGGGTTATATCGGTTCACGTGTTGATTTAGCCGCTATTCAAACATGGACATATGTGTAACATAGAAGTATTCCGACGAATCTAAATATGAAATCCATAATTTTTAAAATCCAGATAAATTTATAGCCCGGCGCGGGGTTTTAATTGGTTTTTCTGCACAGTCAAGAGTGTAGGGTATAGATTTTTTTACTTTTCTTTTGAAAATGAGAACGACACGACAGATCTACGTATGTTAATTAACATCCTTTTAGAGATATAACTTAATGAATTCTGATACGGTTTTTATTTAAGTGTACTTCTTGCAGCAAATGCTCGCTAACATTTGGCATTAACAAATTGCAAGATGTCGAATTGATGGGCCGTCACCCGTACATCCCTCCTACCAATAACTTCTTCTTATTCCCTAGCATCAAGAAAAAAATGCGTGGTCAACGTTTTTCATTGCCCGAAGTAGGTGTTGAAGCGTTCAAAAATCAGAGTGGAAAAGGTGCTTCGAAAATTGGTTTGTGCGCAAGCAAAAGATTTTTTACTTATGAAATCCATAATTTTTAAAATCCAGATAAATTTATAGCCCGGCGCGGGGTTTTAATTGGTTTTTCTGCACAGTCAAGAGTGTAGGGTATAGATTTTTTTACTTTTCTTTTGAAAATGAGAACGACACGACAGATCTACGTATGTTAATTAACATCCTTTTAGAGATATAACTTAATGAATTCTGATACGGTTTTTATTTAAGTGTACTTCTTGCAGCAAATGCTCGCTAACATTTGGCATTAACAAATTGCAAGATGTCGAATTGATGGGCCGTCACCCGTACATCCCTCCTACCAATAACTTCTTCTTATTCCCTAGCATCAAGAAAAAAATGCGTGGTCAACGTTTTTCATTGCCCGAAGTAGGTGTTGAAGCGTTCAAAAATCAGAGTGGAAAAGGTGCTTCGAAAATTGGTTTGTGCGCAAGCAAAAGATTTTTTACTTTTCTTTTGAAAATGATAACGACACGACAGATCTACGTATGTTAATTAACATCCTTTTAAAGATATAACTTAATAAATTCTGATACGGTTTTTATTTAAGTGTACTTCTTGCAGCAAATACTCGCTATTATTTGGCTTTTAAAAATTGCATGTAAAAAGTCGTTAAACTATCCGTATAAGTATGTTAAAGTATTCACCAATCCCATCTGATGCACATAAATTTAGTAAGAATAGACGCATAAAATATCTTTATGAACATTTATACTCTTTGGTATATATATTACACCATTTGTAAAAGTTTAAATTTACCAAATGTCAAATAATTTCCTTTAGAATTTTAAAATAAGAAATTTCTTCAATTTACCCACAAATACTAAGTACATTTTATTGTGTATACTCGTACAAACGCGGAGTCCTTGTATTTCAAAATTCAATTGGTTTTTTAATTGTTTATGCATAGGTTTTAATTTAGTTTCAAATACTTTTGTTTTTAATTAATGTGAAGAATTTTAGGGAAAAAGCGAAAATTGTTGAAAACGTATGTATGTATTGGAGATATTTGCAGTACGCCCTTGAAGGTGTGCCGTAAATGTATATAAATAAGAATTTTGTAAATATAACCGTTTTTAAGATTACCACCAATGTACTATTTAGTTTACACGAATATAGCTAGAGCTTTAATTTACACTTATCAGATATACATCTTAAAGTCGTCCATCGCTTGGTATTGAAAAAAGGACCAAATCGGGGAAAAGGGAAAAAATTCCACTATGATAGAAGTGTGCACGACTATAATGCAAGTAAACCTTGGTTCAAATCCGACTAAGAACATCTAACAATTTTTCAGCGGTATCCCCCAATACTGCCAATGCCATACGACTCAATCCACGCTGGATATTATAAAAGCTTCGTTCCGGCTGAACATGAATTGTCCACCTGTTTTTTGTAAAATAATTTAATTTTATTTCCGACATAAAAGAAAACAGTAAATGAAACTGTTTATTAATATTGATTTAAAACTAATTACACATTTTAACTATTTTTTAGGTCCTTGTGGTGGCAAAACTACTGGCCAATCTCGTTTATGCACGTTTTTTGAAAATCTGGGATGGAAGGTAAGTTAGGATAACTGACTAAAGCAATTTAAACTTTTTTATATTAGGTTTTCAGAACAATTGTTAGGCAAACTATAGAAGAGGTTTGTTTGTTGTAACTGTACAGCCGGCTATTTTGTTTAAATGCTTTCATCACTTTTTAAGTCATTTGAGCCATTCCCTTCTCTTCGGCTAATTTGCACGATAACTTACAATTTGTTTCCAATCGTTTTTAAATTTTGTTTCCCAGAACTGCTCATGAAATTAAAAAGGGCAATATTGCCTCATCCCAATGCACATTTCGCCCACTTTCTGTATTCTTGTAATATCATACTATACATATGACTTATAATCAATACCTTAGAAAAAAGCTTAGAATAAAACGTGGCTTCAAAAAAGGGGTGGTAAGACCCTCTTCTACATAGTATCTTCCACACAAATGGCACTGTATCAGAACCCACGGCGCGTTAACGAAAATAGATTGACACGCTCCGTTCTAGTGTCTCTTAAGCATATATTTTTAATACAGTTTACGCGATTTTGCTAAAATTAATCTATATAATAATGTATTCAAAATACACTAGCTTACGGAACAATGAAGCAATAATCAAGCCGTTTCTGATAACTCCCGCATAAAAACCTCTATCAGAGCCTATATTCAAACGCACATAACACTTTTTAATGCATGAATTGCGAGTAAATAATGTGTTTTAGAATATGTCTATTTGTTCCGTTTTAGTACCTCCAATACAATTCGATTTCAAAGACGGAAAATGTAAAACCTAGCCAAGCCCTTTAAGCCAGATTCGTTTAGAAAAGGAACCGTCATATTTGTGGCTGAAATTTTCTTGTTTATTTTTGTAAGGAAATAAACTGATATTTGCTTCCACCGATTGACGAAGTACGCACTGTGGAAGCATCCACAATACAGAAAAGCAAACAAATAAAATCATAGACGGTTAAAAAACATCTGCCAAAAACAATTAAAAATTAACAAATTGAAAATAATAATAAATAAATGGCTCAGAGAGTAATACTCGTATCTTACCTGTAAATTCGCCAGATTTTTGGTTTTCTTGAAATTCGCCGTGGCTAAAAAGATGATAAAAGGAGTAGTCCGATTAGAAACTAATATGTGACGCGCAAAATAGAAAGGGGCCTAAGGGTAAAAACCAGTTATGTTCAGGAGAGCCATTTTAAAGATTTAAATACGTTTATCTTTGGTGTACCATCACTTTCATAAAACGCGCATATCTCTGGGAGGGAACACTTTTGGGGCATGGGATCTGTCTCATTCGATGCTCAGATGTTGTCCACATCAAAAAATAAAAAAAGCGAGCCGCAATTAATTGATCGGTTATTATTTTTGAAATGTGTTTTTTAATTAGAAACAAAACAACAAAAAACTATGGAAACAATCTTTTGCCTCATGTTTGCATAATCGGTAAAGGATTAAAACAGAAGCAGATCCTTCTTATCATATATCAATTCGGGAAGACACATTTCTAATGTAATATACACAAAATATATGTAAAGATACTTGCTAAACCCGGTCCGCGTTGCTAGTGCTAAAAACGAATGCCACGCATTTTTTTAGGGATCGGTTTTTGTCATTGTGTGTGCATGTTGAACCGTTGACTGTACCAGCATAATTGGAATGGAAAGTCAGTCGGCTGGAATCAGCACATCTTTGTCTTTAAGCATTATCGTCAATGACTTAATTGGCTTGCGTCTCCATCTTATATATTAATTCTTTTAAATTGAATAATTATTTGTTCGTTCATCGGTCGTTTAGCGACTCAATGGGATGTTAAGCGTACTTCGTGATTGAATGATTCAGCATTGTGTACGTATCGATCTTATAAAAAATAAAAAAAAAACATGTTTGTTTCGCCAAGAGAATAAATATTCAACTACGGTGTTGGTACGTTCATATTATTTCAAAGCAGATTTATCACTTCGTCCCAACTCCCGATTTAATGAACCATAAAGCGGAATTTCTCTGTCGATATCAAGCTCATTCTAGATCTCTAGATAGGTTTTTAGTGTTCCACTCCGATTTTTACCTTTTTTGTCTATGCAATCTTTTACAAGATATGTTAATTGCGAACATTTTACGACTTTTGTAGTTGATTGCCCAAAAATTTTCCTCGACAAACCTTGTTTTTACAATTTTAAAAACTGCGAAAGCCAATCGTGATCTATGTCGTGAAAAAGATTTTGACTTCGAATGTCATAATTCTCCTTCTTTACATTCCAATTTAAGTTTAGAACAACACTTTAACCGGAACATTAAATAATGTCGTCAACAACTGAAATACAAAAAGAAAAAAAAACACCAAACCAAACGCTTTCACTATGTTCTAGGGTTTTACGATCGAAAATGCAGAATTAATATATTTTTCAATAATAGAAAGTGAGGATTGACACTTGCACTTTTACAATCCTTTTAACGTCTGCCTAAAACCCATTACCATCTAAACACCGGCTTTATAAATTTCTATCCATTTAAAAAAAGTTTCTGCTCGGCTCTTAGACACACATAATTTTTACAACAACTTTATACCGTTTTCAGCTTGAAATATAAAATATATACTCACCATTTTTTGTCTTTCTTGATCGGAAGTCCACTTTAACCATGCCTCTCCTTAAAAAATGTATATACTTAGTTATATTCGATTTTATATCCTTACACGTGCTGATAATAACTGTGTCCAAAATTTTGGCGGGATTGATAAAAATCCGCCACAAACAATAAGGATATGTAGTTCTCTTTTGTAAAGTTCTCAAGTTTGCTGCCACTGGGCGTTTTAACAGAAAATTTACTTTTCTTTTCAATATTTATTTTCTGAATTTGATCCGATCCGTACTATTAATACGAAATTAAAATATCTAGAAGACAGCGCCACCTTTCGGGTCTTAACAGAATAAACAACCTTCCGAAAGATAAAGCTAAACAAATTGTCTAAGTTTAGTGTTAATCGGTCGAGCGGTAGTTTCATTTAAATCCTAGACATCTTACTTTAGTAATGTGTTTTATGTGGAGTTAAATTTCGGTTATATCGAACAAAGAGGAACCTAACATTTCCGACCGCTTAATTCGTACTTAGTCATATTCGATTTTTGTACTGTAACGTAAAATACTCCGTTTACGATATTCCTTAATCGTTTTTAATACTCGTATCACAACAAAGTTTGTTGGATAGATTAATGTTTTGTTATAAACGAAAATAAAGTAATATAAGTGTGTTATTTAAAGCTTTATTTATTTACTATATTTCTACAAATCCTAAAATCCAACATACAGCACGGACGTCGCTAGCAGGGCTTATATATAAGGTGTCAATACAAGCTTGATTGATCAGCATGTGCGCTAGCTAGTACGCTGTATGATTGTGCCTAATGTTTATCAATAGAATATAGAATAAGACATCATTGTCATTATATGTTGCAAGTTGTTAAAGCATTTGACTAATCGTTGTGGGCCAAGGGGACCCTACGCAATACCTATGCACAGTAGGAAAGGTATTTCTGATTAAGACTTAAGTAAGCACTAAAGTAGGCTATGGGGACCCTACGCAGTATCACGATTAAAATGGGATTGCGGGCAATAGGCCTAAAGGACCCTACACACTACCTTATAGAAGGGAGGGCACTACTGATTTAAGCGATTATCTACGTAAGAGAGCCAAGTAGCACAATTAAAATTGCACTGCAGGCAGTACCCTTTAGAAGGAAAGGCTCTGTGGATTAATGTAATTAACTACTGAATGTAAGTGGGCCAAGAGGACCAAGCGCATTACCACAACTAAAATGACATTTCGGGCAGCAAGAGTCAAACTTAACCGAATAAAAATAAAAAAAAAACGAAGATACGTTTTTGTATTGCCAAGCTGCAGCTATATGTATCGTGTTGTATGACTTTCAAGTTTTTGACGGTGGTTTTGTTTAAGTTTTTGAATTTCATCCTTGACTTATGCAAGTAAGTGACTTCGCTAGTTAGCTGGACACGTATTACGTGTGAAACCTTTATTCTCCAATAAGCTAACCAAGATGTGATATGCTTCAAGTGGTAAGAAAGAGACTTTTATGGGTGCTCAGAATTGCATTATCATCAGCAAAATTAGAAGTGAGAACTTTTGACCCTACAGGAATTTCAACATAAAATGCGGCCACTATTACACAGAAGATAGCAAAATGTTAGCTAGGCCTAATACGCTATCTTATATTTTCAACTGCGATTTTGTATAAATGACTCAAGGAGACAATGCATGTTTTCTGTCAAATATCTTTTTATTTTATAAAGTAAATCTTCATGCCAAACTTTGTCAAACGGCAAGAAAAACTGCAGAGCTGTGCTATGTTCTTCGCGGAATTCAAACTGATGGTGGGTTGGATTAATTTTGTTTCGTATATGTAAAGTTTGAGTTTAATTAGAAAAATCGTTTTAAATAGCTTAGAAAAAGAAGGCTTATTGGTCTATAAGACACAGGGTGTAACTTGTCTTTTCTTGTTTTAAAATCATTTTTAACAGGGCTTATATAATAGCTTTATCATATATAACATGCTAGTCTTTATCATATATAACATGAACCCGCAATGAAAAGGAAGCTTCTAGTGGTGGACTTGTACTCATAATGGATTTCCACATTAAAAATTTTTAGATTTTATTTGGAGCGGGACTTGCATACTTTGTGTGTGGTGGCAGTGGTCAGTCTTAGTTTCACTGCTCAAGACCGCCTTGTTTGCCTTTCTCGTCTTAGTCGTCTCCTTTTGGTAACTAGCTGTTCTTTTTCTTTTTTTTTTTGAAATTGGGCTAGTGTTGGTGGTATTTCCTTTGTTAAAGATGGTCGCGTCAAAAGCTGCCGTTTTTAAAATCGAGTTAAGTTTGGAAAGGCTATCGTCAATATTCGTCTCCGTTGACAGCGGAATATAGGAATACTTAAGCCTTTTCGCGTTAGGGGACGTGAGTCTATTTTCAAAGTTAATGACGTACTATTTTCAAGTTAATGTATTACTTAAAAAAATGGTCAGGATAATGACCTGTTGACATCCTGAGGCAGACTCTTACTGAAATCCATTAGTACCGTGTACTGGCCCTTACTGATTATTTGCTCTCAGAACATCAGCGCTAGAAAAACCTGTAAATATTTGAACCTTTCTGTCTCCTGTTGTAGTCCTACGTCATGTATAATTACATTCTGGTCCCGGATAAATCTTATTTTTTTTGTCTAACTTACGTTTTAATGACTTGTACACTTCGCAGCCCCGCTTTTAACACAATTAAAACCCTTTTTTGTTCTTTTGAAACAATTTTGCATTTTAATAAGCGATGTGTCGATCACCACCTGCAACACATACTGTTGGCAAGGTACTGTATGTCTTTATATGCGGGATACTACATTTATGTGGGTCCTCCACTGACGTAGTTCATCAATCAACGTCGTTGATAGATTATTTTTTGCTACCTCACCCTGAACACTTGGTTTCGTTGGGCCAATATATATGTCCCGCTATATCTCGACATGCCTTTTTATATACTACTGTACATTTTCCAGTGCAGCGTACTGAGCAATTTGTTGAATTCGGTGATTACAATGTTTTTGATCAAGATGAGTTGTACGAGGCATTCTCCGTTTTAAATTTTTCCAATATCTACAACACCGCAGATATTAATTTGCAATTGGAAGAAATCATGTCAGGGTTGGCTTCTGTTCATTCTATTTTCCCCATAAGGAGAAAAAGGTTGAATTACAGGAGTGATGAATGGTTTTCTTCTCCACAGATAGTGCATCGCTGCTCCATACGGGATCTGGCCTATAAAGCTTTTCTTGAGAGTGGAGGTGAGGAAAATTGGAAAATCTTTGTAGAGCTAGAAATAAAGCCAAGAAAGTTATTAGGAGAATTAAAAGGGAAGCTCATGCCGCACTTTTTGCCAGTAGCAAAAGTTCTAAGACCTTATGAAACCGTCTTCGAAATAATGGATTGTTAAGAGATGTTTCATCACCAGAGATGGCCAACGTTGACGTGGATGAATTAAACACATTATTTATTAATAATCAACTGACTAGTTCGGCTGATAGTAGTTTTAATCACCAAATTATTGGGGATGATGGGTTTTCTTTTTATAACGTCTCATCTAATGACTTGTTACAGGCTTTTATGTCAGTCAAGTCTAACGCCTCTGGTTGTGATGAGATATCTCTTAAATTTCTTAAAGCAGTATTTCCGTTTATATCAAATCACCTTCTTCGTTTAGAGAACACTTTAATACTGACCTCCTACTTTCCGAATGATTGGAAAGTAGCCTAAGTGGCACCAATTCAAAAGAAGTCAAGCTCGAATTCTCCTGATCTTTGCTTCCTATCCTCTCAAAAGTTGTGGAAAATATTCTTAAACGACAGTTGTTAGACCATATTAAGAGTAAATCGCTGCTAAATGATTGTCAATGTGGTTTCCGGAACGACAGGAGTACCTCTGCTCTATTAATTGGCCTTACTGACTCAATAAGGAAACATACTCATGATCGTTTGCTGATAATGTTCGATGTCCAGCTATTATTTTGCGGAGAAATCCAGTATTTAGATGTTTTACAAGCCAAAACGAGTTATGTTTTAAAATTATTGAGCGTATGGATGTCCTCCAACAAGATTAGTATTAATCCTTCTAAAACAACCTAGATTTGCAATACAATGGTACGTCTATAAAATTCGTTCAGAGTATTACGGGTTGGGGAATAGTGCTGGATAACAAATGTTGCTTTGAGCAGCATATTCGCAGTACTGCTTCGCGTATTAGTTTCACAATTCGTCAACTATACAACACCAATTTAGTTTTACCTCGTTGGATGAAAACAACACTGGTTCATGGCTTAATTATGCCAAGTATTTTGTACTGCCTAGAGGTATATACAGGAACTACTCATAGCATAGAGTTATGCGCTATTTATATTCTGTTAAACCGTATGCTCACATATCGCCGTTTGTGTATGACTTTTTAGGCTGTTCCTTTGTGAAATTTGTGCACCTTCGGTTGCTATACTTAATCTCCTTAGTTCCTAGCAAATTCATTAGACTTCAGTCACTCAATTTGCAACAGCCAGTTAATTATACCAAAGGTAACACTGCTTATGGATCGATCATTCCTCGTAAGAGTAGCCCAACTATTTAACATTTCACCAAGCAATTTAAAAACCTTTAATTTGTCTTCCATGACATTACGTAAACATTTAATGGAACATTTTCGTTCAAGTACAGAGTTATGCTTTTCTTTATATGTTTTCCATGGTTTCTTGATTATCACTTATATGATTTCATCAAGTTCTTTTTTTCTTTTTTGTTAGAAAAAATTAGGATTATTTTAATTTATATATTTTTTTATTTTATACTGAATTTTTTCTAGTAGTTTATGATGTTCAATTTGACATTTTGATGCATATTGTAATTTAGCTTTAATAGGCCCCCAATGGGCTTCGATAGAAATGTCAATAATGAATTGAAATCAATTATGCAAAAATAGATTAAATTTTTAAATTGGATAAATTCCATTTTTTTGAAAATCTTGCGAGCGTCAGGATCGAGTGTGATCTTAAATAAAGGCTGGGGTACCTTTTCTTTATTAAAGATATTTATAGCTGATCTAACTTTATATCCTTCTTTTTCAAACGCTCTTTTCACCGAAGCGGGATCTACATCAGGTTTTAAGCCCTTAATAACATCAGCCGGATCCCTACTTATTTTTAATTGATATTGAGAAGTTATTTTTTGTTTTGTTAAAGTGGCAAGCCACTGTTCCATACCAGTACGGGATTTCCCGAGAATTTCAGTAATTTTCGTTTCTCGCTTTTCCGGGAATTAAATGCCGGCTTCCAGGGAATTTTTAAAAGTCCTTGAAAGCTGATTTACTTTAAAAATTCATAGTGAATGAACAAAAAATGAGTGAGTTTTACTTATATATTAGATATTGTGAGTTTTTGAATGACCATCAGTAGATACTTTTTGAGTTTTCAGGGTTAATACTGTACGGTTTTTGTGATCGTTGACAATCGGAGTATAATATTAATAATAATTTCCATGAGAGATAACTTTTAAAGAATTTTGCAAATGAATCTTTTATTAACATAAGTTTATGGTGTAATTTTCAGTCCCAAACTACCGTAAGTATTCCACGAAGTAACTATATGCCATTTATAACTCTAATAATAATATTATTTGTGAAATTTCCGTTAATAAAATAAAAATAACACTTAGCAATAACACAAGATTCGAATCAAATTAACTTTACAGAGAACGAATCTGTGTTCTTAATTTCTACACCACGTACCATTTTAGAGAAATTTGTATTTCGAGTTATCTAAACGTATTTTAAGTATTTAAGTTAAAAAATAGGGCATCCCATCTTTGGGAATTGGTAGATTTTATTAAATATAGACAGAAAAGGTTCCGCAGAAAACATGGTGTTACAAAATAATGATATTACTCCGTTGTCTCTTATGCAGATATTTAAATCTACAAGCTTACTTTTTAAGCCAGTAACGTCAAAAGAAACGGATACCTCTTAAAATACTAAAAACTGATTTGTGTTTAAGACATTAAAATAAAAGTCAAACATTTCCGGAGAAGTTTATGGTGTAGAACAGTGTACCACCAGGAAATTCTAATTCACCCAACACTAAAACTGTTTCTCCTAGCTTGCTGTTCTAAAGATTGATTTTATGTAAATTTATGTGCTCTTTCAAAAGACATTCTAAAAGGAAAACCGCCTATGAATTTTATGCACCCTCAAAAGTTATTTCTTTCGGTCTAAATTTATAACTCACAACAGCTGTTATTATAGAAGGAGATTAAGACGCACAATTTTTTAGTTGTTCGTGTATGAAATGAAAACTTTTAAGTGTCTAGACCTAAACTTTGAGGTTTATTTTAAAAAATGTTGTGTGTGGTAAATACATTTGTTTAAGTCTGTTATGGGAAACGAGAACCAAAAATATTTTGCAAATATAAATACTGGAGTTGCTTTGCTGATCTCAATAATAAATATGACTTCATTGTAATTATTTGTTGCTCAGAGGTTAGGGAAAATTATTACAAGATACTCATCACACCCTACACAACAAGAAACAAGAAGTTGTTTTGTGCTTTTATGTTTTGAATAAAAGACAATTATTTCCCTATGATTTTTTTGGGTTTTGATGGATGGAAATGGCGGAGAACTAAGCCTCATATTCAGATGGTGCTGCAGTTATAAAATCCGACGTTTTCTTTCTTAAAAGGGTGTCGCTGAGTCAAAAGCAAAAATCATATTGGAAAAATCAAAGTGGAAATAAAGATGCACATATGATATGCTGATGTATAGCTGATGATAATGACAGCATGATGATGATGGTGATAAAAGAACAACGACGATGTGATGACAAAATTATGGTAAAGTAATTCAAAACGATGATGATAATAACGTCACAGACAGTTGGTATGGTGATGCATAACTTGTAGTTAAAATAAAAGCGATAGTGCCCTTAGGCACACAGAAATTCATATATTAATCTTCGATTCTTTTATGAACATAATTAATTCCCAACATTTACAGATTCTACGATGTTAGTACAATGACCAAGTCATTGTGACATTCAATAAACTTAAACTGCGTTCTAAGTTTGTCAAAATTTATACAATCAAAAAACAAGAAGTTAAGCCTTTTCTTTGACAAGGCTGGTATCACATAGACCAGGTTCGCTGCCACCTTTTCGGTGGATATACGCTTTGCTATATGTGTGGTTAGTCATTAATCTGTCTATAAGCTTGATTTGTCTCGGTTCCAAAACAGTACCCTTGTACCAAGGTCGATGTATAACATCAGGGACAATTTTGGAAAACAATCTCCCTCTGTCTTTAGATATGTTCTGGAAATTCGTATTCCATTCGTCAATCAGTGCATCCATAATGCACCTGAGTCCTTCAGCTGGAGTAAACTTTACGTCGAGGTTGGCGCCAACTACAGTGGCATTTCTGGCAACTTCTCATTAATCTGAATGCCTTTGTGACTAGGTAGCCAAATCACATGACATTTCTCAATGGGCGAGGATTTCAAAGAGTTATGAAAATCTGCAACAACATAATTGAAAGTGTTATTGGCTTTCAAAAGCTTGCATGCATTCAGGCTGTCCGTGAAAATAACAACACTTCTATATCCATCTTCTATTGCAATATCCAGCGCCTTACGTAGCGCCCACAATTCTCCATGTAGGCTGAAGGTCTTGCGATCAAACTTAAAGTAGAAACAATGGTAAAATGAGGCGTTATGCACTCCACAGCAAGTGACAGTCTAGGTTACTGAAGCGTCTGTGGCCAAAACAGTGAAGTTGTTAGATTTGTATTCCGCTATTTCCTGTCGGTATATGACATTAATGCACTCACTTGACATTCCTTTCTTAGTTCCAGATACAAGGTTCATACGGATAGTAACATTTATACAATTTTCATACACGAAATTTGTGCAAATGTTATCGATGTCGCAAATCCGTTGTATACTAGGCCCGCCAGGGCATACATTACATGAACCGGTGTGAAAGGGGTGACTCCAAGACACCTGCGCAAGGTAATATTTTGAAATGTAGTAATCTTCTTATTGACACATTTTGGTGCATGAGCTATCGTGGTTCTTGCATATTCGAGCTTAGTTCTAATAAGGCTTTATATAGCTTGAGCGACACTCTTGGTGATAAAACATCCATTTGGGATGTCAAAAACTTAAATACATTGGCTCGGCTTGCAGTCTCTGCTATAATTCTTTTACTGGTAGTGAAGCTGTAATTGTTCTGCCCAGATACGAGAGTTGCTATATATATTTCTGGCCCAGGCAGGACTAAGTGTTGTCTGGCGCCATCTGACATTTCCATTGGAAAGTTTGACATTTTTTAGCATAAACGTATTCAGAACGTTTTGACGTACGACCATCATTTGTGTTGTTTACAGTGACTTGAAAAAATCTTTTTGGCAAAAAAATGGAATTAACTCTAGAACATTTTCGTGCGATCATTTTTCTCAACTTTCGACGTGGATTATCACGAAAAGAGTTCATCGATGAACTTAAATCTTTGTATGGCGATTAAGCACCATCATATAGCACTGTGAAAAACTGGTTTGATGAATTCAATTGTGGCCGACGCTTGCTCAAAGACGAAGGTCGTCCAAAAACGGCTGTTGTGCCTGAGAACATTGATGCCGTGCGTATAATGCAAGATCGTCATGTGACATACCGTGAGATAGAGACATGCTTGGGCATTTCTTCTACCAGCATACGTTCGATATTGCATGACCATCTGGAAAAAATACGATCGCGGTGCTTCAAAAGACTTTTATGAGATCGTTACAGGTGACGAATCTATGCGTATGGATCTATGCGTATGAGCCCGAAACAAAACAGCAATCGACCGTATGGGTCTTCAAAGACGGGCCAAATCCAACGAAAGTTGTTCGTGGAAGAAGCACTTCGAAGCAAATGGTCGCCTGTTTCTTCGGCAAAACTGGTCATGTGGCGACTGTTCCGTTTGAGCAACGTAGGACGGTCAATTTTGAGTTGTACACCACAATTTGTTTACCTGAAGTTTTCGGATAAATTCGTAAAACGAACAAGAGAAGACGAATCATTGTGCACCATGACAATGCGAGCTTTCACTCATCGGATCAAACCAGCGTATTTTTGACCGTCCAAAACGTCGAATCAATGGGTCGTCCTTACAGCCCTGACTTGGCACCAAATGACAGCTTAAAAATGCGTGGCCAACGATTTTCGTCGCCAGAAGATGCTGTTGAAGCGTTCAAAAACCATGTTTTGGCGGTGTCTCAATCGGAGTGGAAAAATTGACTCGAAAGAGTCATCCACCCTCAGAATGGAAACCCTGAGGCGTAGTTGCGGCCAACATTTGAAGGAAATGATATTCAAAAACTAAATGCCATAAAATGTCCTTTCAAATTACCAATAAAGATTCCACACTTGATTTGAATTTTTATACATATGAGGGACATACATACTGTTACAACCTTGAACACACCCATTTCAATAGTAGAACTGAACATACCCCGTTAATGTCATATGGGTTTTAAAAGCTAACCTCAACAGCGTTAGTCTGTAACGGGATTTTAAAATTGTTTTAACTTTCATCGTGGAGTGGTCAGATAATGAGAACGTATCGCTGTATTAGCGCTTTTCAAGTGTGAAATAAAAAAAGCGATATTTTCAAAACGCTCCGGCCACTAGGGATTAGGCGCATGTTCGTCTACCGACGGACAAAACTGTTTGAGGAGACTGGAGATGTAAAACACCGCCACCGGTCGGGCCGCCCTCGCTCTGTTCGAACACCGCATGCCATCAAAGCCGTTAAATCAAGAATTCACAGAAATACGCTCCGAAAACAGAAAATCATGGCCCGTGAGATGAATGCAAAAGTCCATTAGTCGAATCATTAAAAAAGACTTGGGACTTGGGGCTTTCAAACGACGTACCGGACATTTATTGACTGCAGCTTTATAAAAAATAGGATTTAAAAATGGAAACGTCTTTTGGTGAAGCACGCTGATAACTTGTACAGAAAAATTTTGTTGACCAATGAAAAAATTTTTACCGTTCAGGGAAAATTTAACAAGCAAACTGATAGAGTGTATGCGCGGTCATCTGAGGAAGCATCTGAAATGATCCCAAGGGTGGAAAAGGGTCATCACCCAGCTTCAGTCATGGTTTGGTGGGGTGTCTCTTACGATGACCTGCATTTCTGCGAACAAGGAGTCAAAACATCGGCCAAAGTTCCCTGTTCCAAAACCAGCCATGGACTTTTCAGCAGGATTCTGCGCCGGTCCATAAGGCTAAAACGTCCCAGGCCTGGCTATGAAACAATTTGCCAGCGTTCATTTCCTCTGAAGAATGGCCCTCAGGCAGTCCAGATTTGAACCCATTGGATTACAAATTGTGGACGCTTTTAGAGGAAAAGGTTTGTCACAAAAGGTACCCTAACATTGGATCTCTTAAGACTGCTTTGGTTCGAGCTGTGGCCAATTTTCCAATGGGCGAGGTTCGTGCAGCTATTGACGATTGGCCAGTGCGACTTAAGTAGATTATTCTTGGATACAATATACATCAATAAATATATTAAAAAATATTTGGTTCAAAAACATTCAGTACTTTTTATTTTACAGCATAAAACGTGTGTAACAGTATTTATGTCCCTACTAAGTATTTTTTGTTCTGAAATTAATTTGAGCAAAAGTGTATTTGTTTTGAAACATATCGATAGATTTACGGCACTTTTACCTAAAATATGGAAAAACTATATACCAATTTGGCCCAAACTGTTGCAACAGGAACATTTTCAAATTTTATCGTCATAAGTATAAAATGATTGGCATGGAAGAAAATAAACACCTTATACGATACCCCTTGTACGATAACTAAAAAATTCAGTAGATTTTTTTCTTCTAAATGTTTTCTTTTATTATATTTAACATGCTATATGAATAGATGAAAAATACGATTGTATCATATTTTCAGGTATTCCGGGTGCCTGAAACTGCAACTGTTCTACTCAGGTAATTTTGTTTAACGTTGGCTTTATTAGCTTTAAAAGTTCATACACATATATTCTGTTAAATTGCGATATTTTAAATTATGTTTACAGTGGTGGTGTCAAGTTTTCCGATCTCACTGAAAAAGAAGGTAAATATATTTGCATTCTATATCCTGTTTTTATGAAAATATACGAAAAAAGAATATTTAATAAAGAAAACAATAAATAAGCAAACGAAGCAACTGACAATATACCGAATTATACCGAAAATACTATGCAAAGCCAAAATCGTGTATGTCCGTACTGTTGTTGTTGTGTAGCTGTTACTTAATATTCATTTCCAAGGTTAATAAATATCAATTCTATTTCCATTTAGTATACATTTGTTGACAATTAACAGCAATATTTTGTCAAGCACCACTCACGTTCTTTCTTTTACAATAAAAAAGACAATGCAGTAGTAAAACTGTTTTGTCAACATTGCGTGATTGTAAACGATTTAATTAAAGTTTGATTGCTTGGCTAAATGGGCTACAATTGAATGTTGTCCATTGGTTCCTACAGCATGATGTTGTCTGTTGTTGGTAAACATATGCATACATACATATTCTTAGAACATCAAAATAATACGTTGGAAATATTTTCCACATTTTTTTCTAGGTTTACCATTGACATGTCTCCATTAAGTAGTCATAAAGCCTTTTCCAAAGAAATCATGGTTTTGCATTATTTTGTGCACATATCGCGAATCACACAAAAATCTTTTTTCAGTCTTCATCCTAAACAAAAATTCGCCTTGTTAAATTATGATTTGCAAAATGTTTAGATATCATGTCGTGTTTGGTTACTTCAAGTCTAGCTCGAGATTATAGTTTAGTTAGTTTTTGGTTGTAGTGTCGGGTCAAAACTAACTAATTTTAATTTTGACGGTCTTATTTATACCGAGTCGTATGCAAACAAGAGTCATAGTATGTTTTTCATAAAAAAGAACGGATTTATGTTTACTAGGGCTGTTATATATATTTCTGGCCTAATAATGAAAATGCGAATATTTATCAAAAAAATGGGTTTATTGTTTTTTAAGTACTCTCCAGCATGATTTATACACTTTTGCATGCACTCAAACCAATTGTCGAAGCACTTTTTCCACTCCGATTGAAACACCTCCAAAACATGGTTTTTGAACGCTTCAACAGCATCTTCTGGCGAAGAAAATCGTTGACCACGCATTTTTTTCTTGATGTGCGGGAATAAATAGAAGTCATTGGTGCCAAGTCAGGGCTGTACGGCGGATGACCCATCAATTCGACGTTTTGGCCGGTCAAAAAGGTGCTGGTTTTAGTCGATGTGTGAGAGCTCGCATTGTCATGGTGCACAATGATTCGTCTTCTCTTGTTCGTTTTACGAATTTATCCGAAAACTTCACACAAACAAATTGTGGTGTACCACTCAGAATTGACCGTCCTACGTTGCTCAAGCGGAACAGTCGCCACATGACCAGTTTTGCCGAAGAAACAGGCGACCATTACTTCGAAGTGCTTCCTCCACGAAAAACTTTTGTTGAATTTGGCTCGTTTTCGAAGATCCACACGGTCGATTGCTGTTTTGTTTCGGGCTCATACGCATAGATCTATGATTCGTCACCTGTAACGATCTTATAAGTCTTTTGAAGCACCGCGATCGTATTTTTTTTTAAAAAATTTCTTTGCACCAATCGACACGAGCCTTTTTTTGAGCGATTGTCAAATTGTTTGAGATCCAACGAGAACAAACCTTTTTTACGGCCAGATGTTCATGCAATATCGAATGTATGCTGGTGAAAGAAATGCCTACGGATGCCTCTATCTGGCACACAATTGCCGTTTTTGGACGACCTTCGTCTTTGAGCGAGCGTCGGCCACGATTGAATTCATTAAACCAGTTTTTCACAGTGCTATAGGATGCACTGTAAAAAACTATACCATCGATGCACTCTTGTCGTGATAATCCACGTCGAAAATTGTGAAAAATGATCGCACGAAATTGTGAAAAATGATCACGAGCTAATTCCACTTGTTTGCCAAATTGATTTTTTTTCAAGTCACTGTAAACAACACAAATGATGGTCGTACTTCAAAGCGTTCTGAGTACGTTTATGCTAAAAAATGTTATACTTTCCAATGGAAATATCAGTTGTCGCCAGGCAACACTTAATGTTGCCTTGGACAGAAATATATATAGCAACCCTCGTAAATATAAAAATTGCTGTTTCGAATTTCAAAAGCGAATCCTTAGTGGAGAGTTTTATTCGAATGTCTGAACTTAATGTCGTTTTTATTTGTTTCACCTTCTGCAACTCACTAACTCGTCCGTATCGACCTTATATCCATTTTAATTTTTTTGAGAGTGTGCACTGTCGGTAGGCGTTATTACAAACGAACTCATTTCAAACTCTCAAGATCGTCCCTGCGACAAAGGTGGCAAGATGCCCATAACGCAGGGATAACGTACACATTTGAGCTGATTCAAACAGCCAGAGTTAAAGCATTACATTGATTATATTTAATAATAGTAAGAACCTGTAGGCATCAAATAACTTAAATAAAATTAAAAGGTGGTATAATATTTGGCTATTAGTTCATAAGCCCAGGTTTTATGTAGGCGCAACTTCGAGATTGTATGTGCTAAGACTGCATTGTTAGAATTTCCCGATATAAGTCAAATATTAAATCCAATCATACTCGAGTGCAGCATAACTTTACCGCGTGCTCCCTCATTAAAAAAGCCTTCAGCTCAAGAAGCACCATTGCGCAAACACCCATTCTTCAACGTCATGTAGAAGAAAATCATGCCTGAGAATGGGATGGATACCATCAAACTTGTACTCCTAAAATGGCAATGTTAAAATTGGGACTGACCTCTGCGAGCTTTTCACTACATAATGATTTCTTTCTCTTAAATGTAGATAACGAAGATATTGTCGAAATGATAGAACTAGATGTAACATGATCTTTTTCAAAGATTGAATTAGAGCCGTCTAATTGGCTCTTATGGTAAATGAGCGCAATACCAAAATGAAGCTGGCAACTGCTAGAGTGGAACTCTATTGGGCAGGTCAGGAGTATTCTATTCCTTAATTTTTTCATTTCCCGGGATGGCGGCATTTATTTTTAAGACGAAGGAAAGCTGGCCTTAATCAAAATGTGTTTGCTTCTAAAGTAATATTCTAAATAAAAGATAGCTGTTTCGAGATCAACATCATGTTTGCATAAACATAAACAATAAGAAACCCTGCCATACATTGTTGTAAGGTTTAAAAGTTTATTTTAATAATTTTCAGAATGCCGGAAGTCGAAAATTACACTGCGTAAGAAAAAAACATCACTGTGCTTGAACCTTTCTAATTGAAAAGGTTAATAAATGAAACAATCAATTGGGTTTGGATTTGAAAAGGGGTTTAAGACAATAAGACTTAGAAATAAAGTATGTAATTTGATGATATTAACAGGAAATAGGGGCCTTTTCCTGTTAATAGCATCAAATTATCTGTTCCAGAAAAATTAAGATACAGCTTTAATACTTATAAGTCAAGTATTGTTTGGTGCTGCATTATAAATGTAATATGTAAAAATTTCGTCAAGTTCAAGCAGGTCGCATTTTATATAATCTCCACCTTGGATTCACTATTAAAATAACAAGTACCTTATAACAATAATCATATTTATTATTCCTTAAGTCAATTGTATTGATCTGGAGGGGTACATTTTTAGGTCCATGGCAACGGACAAATCTGACAATTATAAAGAATAATTCCATATATGGGCTTGTTATGTAATTTGCTTTTGTTCGAGTTTCTACATACTATTGATTGCTAGTTTTAACGAGCCGCTTTTATGGCACAGGGAAATATGTTTTGGGTCACTAGAGCCAAAAGGTCTAGTAACCGTTCCCCTTTTTAAAGTATTAAGATCATTTTAACTAACAGTCCTCTTTTAAGCCATGGGTTTCCACAAAAATTATGATATGCTGAGTTAATACTCAAAAAGTGTACTTTTTTTCGATGTACCATTAGTGTTTTCACGGGGCTGGACCCCAAGGGTATATAAATTTAGGATTTCAAATTTCCCCATTAACAATCCCCAGCTATCGTGTTTTTAACGAACAAACGGTCGGAAGGGTGTGGCTAGATAATCTAAAAATTTGGTTTATAGGGTCACTGATCGACATTTCGAGGTTTTCGCGAACGGAATGACATATTTTGTATACATTTTTTCGCTACGGTAGGTGTACAGACTACTGGTTATATATTTCTTACTATTAATTGCTTTTGCCTTGGATGGTGAATTTGTTTGTAAATTGTCATACACATTTTTGAGAATTTATTGATATTGTTAAACTGATCAGTTAAGGGACAATGCAAAATCTGAAAATATTGGTGTACGCCCATTATGCATTTTTTCATCCCCGAAAGAAAGGCTCTAGCCGGGACCAACAAGAGGTTGTGGCTTAAGCCTAATTAAGTATAGAAGCATGGACAGTATAAGTGATGTTTGTAAAGCTCTAAGGAGGATCCCATTGCCTTTGGAAATATGTTTGCATTATTTCTCAAAGTTGTTGAATTGTAACGCGAGACATAAACATTTTTTAAAATTTAGTTATATTTTAAACACTGTGACCATAGTTTTTCAGATACGTTGCCCTGAGCAGATTTTTCGTGAAAGATTTAGTCGGGTAAAACGTGTTTAGGGGGTTTATTTATTAAGTTTCTACTGGACCCAAAGAGGGTTAGCTTAGAAGGACTTGTATCGGTGCCTGTCCCTGAAAAAGTTGACACGCGGTTCATTTACTCAGTGCCCATAGATGTGCCTTTGTGATTGTTCTTTGCTAAGCCGCGACAAACCGTTTGCAAAACCCAGCGGATTTACCATTCTGCAGGAGAAAAACCCTTCCAGAACCTAAAGAAAGTACTTCCCCAAGTAACACGCCGCCAAAAAATGGTTGCGCTTTCTCAATCTTCTCCTCATCCTCATACAGCAGCAGTGTTCGATACATTCCCACTTTTCATTTTCTATCTCTCTAACATTACAATATCCCGTCAGGATATCTACGAGCACTCTGACATCTGGACCCAAAGTTACTACTATGACATCTGTGGTATGTGTAAGATATAATTTTCACAATTAGAGCTAAAAGCCGGTTTTTTAAAAAGCGACGTAGTGTGTTCCGAATCATACATCTAAAAATGCGTGACACTTGCACAATTAAGATATATAAAGTGATCCATCTAGACGTATTTTTTTAGAACAAAAAAATATAAAAATTCAAATCAAGTGTGAAATCTTTATTGGTAATGCGAAAGGACATTTTATGGCATTTTTTTTTGGAAAATAATTACTTTCAAATGTTGGCAACTGTATTATGGAAATGAGCGTTCGGTGAGAAACGGGAAGATCCGCTGTTTTCGACCAAAATTTTGTTCAGTGATGAGGCCCATTTCTGGCTCAACGGCAAAGTCAATAAATAAAATTGCCGCATTTGGACTGAAGAGCAACAAGAAGAGGTTCAAGAGGAGTCTATACCCAGAGAAAACCACGTTTTGGCGCGGTTTATAAGCTGGTGGAATCATCGGTGCATATTTTTTCAAAAATGATGATGGCTGGAACGTAACCGTGAATGGTGCTCGCCATCGCGCCATAATATCGATCTTTATGCTACCTGAAATTGAAGCCCGTAATCTTGACGACACTTGGTTTCAACAGGACGGTGCCACTTGCCATACAGCTGATCAAACAATGGATCTATTGAGAGGTAATTTCGAAAAGCAGCTAATTTCACGTTTTGGACAGGCGAGTTGGCCGCCTATATCGAGTGATATCACACCTTTAGACATTTTCTTTGGGGTTACGTTAAGTCCAAAGTCTAGGCTTACAAACCAGCTACGATTCAGGTTTTGGAAGCCAACATTACGCGTGTCATTAAAGCCATACCGGTCGAAATGCTCGAACGTGTCATCCAAAATTGGACCCTCAGAATGGAAACCCTGAGGCGTAGTTGCGGCCAACATTCGAAGGAAATTATATTCAAAAAATAAATGCCATAAAATGTTCTTTCAAACTACAAATAAATATTCCACACTTGATTTGAATTTTTATATATTTTTTTGTTCTGAAGAAATACCTCTAGATGGATCACCCTCTATATCTCAATCCATGTATAATTTCCCGATAAAATGCATAAGCCGTTCACAGATTTGGGAAAAGATTGCCGTTTATATGTACGGAACTACGAGTTTTTTATTCTTGTCGCAGTTTAGTCTATTGAAAAATGTTACTTCTCATCAATAAATTGTCGTAAGATTGTCAAAAGCGTATTAAAGGTATCACGAATTCTAGAATTAGTGATACATACATACCTATGACAATTAATTTTATGTGCAATGTATATATAACATGACGTAAAACTTAGAAAACAAAATACTTTTTTTTATATTTTAGTTCGTATTTACGTAGTTACTTATACAGAAAGATATTTGTTTAAGTAATTCTTGGAAAAGGAAAACAAAATTTATCTTATATGTGCAAAAATTAAAATTAATATTTTTTTTTTTGTTCACAATTTCATTTTAATGTGTGGCCTGGCAAGTTTTTTCATATCTAAGGCCTATATCGTTCTTCAATAGTTTGTTGGACACGCTGTCTTCTTACCTTTAGACTTAGTTCCACCTTTATTTGCCTGCAACTACTCATACGTTCATGAGTTGCTTAATTTCGTATATGCCGCTTCGACCAAGTGGCCTGGTTCTCTGGTCTATGGTTGGGATACGTCCTTTATATAATTTGAAATCGTGTTCTGGTAACGATATATCGTTGCTGCAATGTTACCATTTTGTGGCGACAAGTCGCATTTCGTATAATTTTCCTCATCCGAAAGTTTTGTTTTTACGTGGCATTTTGAACCAGAAACGTTTTTATGAATATCATTTTTCTTTAAACTTGCTCAAAAAAGGTATATTTACTAACCTATGAGAAGGAAAACACCAAAAAATAGAGCTGCTAACTTTTCAGCGCAAGGGACGCGAGTGTTTACTAATGCGCATTATTTTCCAATGATTTGCAAACTTACAGAGATAATCTCAGATAGCGAAACCATAAATAAAGCCCAAAAAAGAAACTAGTACATGATAAAGAAAGACCGGATATATGTAAAAATATTTAAGGAAACAAAATATCATTACAGCCAGTTTTACGGTGGAAGGAGCTTAAACTTAAACTCTGAACTCTATCGAGAATTCTTACCGAAATCGTTACAAATTCTGTTCGGTTTGTCTGAGGATATTTTTTCAGAGAAGTAGTTCAGAATTCGTGTCATATATATTGTTGAGGTGACTGACCCTGGCCGAAGAGTTTCGGGTCAATCCGGTACATAGAACCGGCAGTCGCGGTTCACAATTTCCTGTGCGCAGACACAATTTCCTGTTGTCTAAGCAATACCTGCTAGGGTGTTTTCGCAGCAGTCATCCTAACCACCATCTCTTGAACAGGATGCCTCCACCCAGGCAGATCAGGTACGATCTTCATGATCTAGAGAGAGAGGTCCAGCGGTTTAAGAGAGAACCTTTAGATCATCGAAACTATCAGGCAGGTTTGAACAACATTCACGCCGATGATGTCGCAGCAGCAGTATCCAGTAGACCTGTCCAGGAAATGTATGAGATTTTTCAAAACTCAAATTTTTTAATGAGCACTTACAGTTTTAGAATCTCTTAATGATTGAAATAAGAACTGTGAAAAAAGATTTTGAAAATCTTTTGCCAAAAAGAAAATTTTATTTATTTTCGAAAATTTTAAAGGTATACGTACAAACAAAATTTTAAATAATTTATTAGTAAATATAAGAAATATCTAAAAGCGCAATCTTTGAGCTAAATGGTCAAGCAAATAATAAAAAATTCAAAAAGTGAAATTTATTGAGCCGTTTGCTTGCTGTAGCCTCTAGAAATCAAAAAATGCAGAAAATTTTCGCAATTTTTTTTTTCAATGCATTATATTTTTTCGAAAAAAATTTTTTATTGACGTTTGCATATTTTTTATATATTCTTGGAACAATAAGGTATAAAAAAATGTAGGTTAAGAATTTTTGGATGTGTCATTAGTCGCTAAAAAATTAATTTCTTTATGAAAGTCTCACTTAAATATTTTACTTTTAGTTATATGTGGCAGATTTTTTCTATGTTCAGCTACGACTTGAAGCAAATATTGTTTTTGCTCTTCATCCTTCGTTGCACTTGAGTTGTATGATGTTATTAGGGCTACTCCTCTCTCTGCAACGTCGTTCACTATTTGTAAATTTTTAACAATTAAAAGCCCATTTATATAAGATTTGTTGTTTTCCCAATTGTCGACTGCATCGTCCATAAATTCAACTGATAGCTGCAGCTTCTCAAAAAAAAAGAGTGTGTTCTTTGTTACAAAATTCTCCAACTTTAGGTCTGATATGTTGTTGATAATAGAAGCAGGTGCTTTTTTGGCCCTAGTGGTATTGCCAGGATTGTTTCTGATGGCGTGCACCATATTATTTCGGGTTTCGTAGCATAATGATACATCATAAAAAGCTAAACCAACTAATTCTTCACCTAGGTACCAAAAATGGTTGCTTAATTTTTTTAACGCTATATCAGCAGCACTTCTGTGAATACTCTTGTATCTGTAAATTTGTAAAAAAACGTATGAACTTTTTATGTTTAATTCAATTATTATAATTAATCATATCTTATTTGAACGAAGATGTAACTAACCTGTCAAGATTAAAGATCAACTGAAGATCGTTATATGGAGCTGAAGTTGGAATACTGGATAGGAACCAGTACTTTGCATATACCATTACAACAAACAAAGACACATAACGAATCATATTTTCTTCCTCAGTTTTTAAGACAAACTGCTTTCTAAACATCCATATTTTTAAACATTAAATTGCTTTGCTCATCCACCTAGCTCGATGCATAGCTCCAGGATATTTAAATTTAATCGTTCTCTGATCGTCGCCATCCAAAAATAATATAATGAGCTCTAGGAGTTCCTTGTAGTCCTTTCTATCTTTTGATATCTGAAAGATAATATTATTAACTTCACACTGTAATGCAAAATATGCGATTTTATTTACAGATATTTGACTTTTGCAGAAAAAAGAATATCTAGTCTTGAATCCCTGACAACATCCATAACGTAAGAGTTAGTGTTACAGTTCTCAAAATCAGCTTCATTTAGTTTTGGCTGCAGATGGAGCAGATGTTAAACCTTCCAAGCTTCCAAAAACACCCGATAGCATTAACTCGTGTATGTGATGTCTATACGGAAAGTAAAGCAACATCTTTGAAAGTTTTTTCTCAATTAACGCACATGCTCCTTTGAATTTTCCTGGAAAAAGATTTTTCATAAATCTTATACAGAAAAAGATATATTAAAATTTCAAAATTGTTACTCACCTGTGTTCGATGATGTTGTATCAAAACACAAAGAACTTATTTTATCACGAAGATTCCAATCATAAATAAGGCTATAAATAGCTGAAGCCTGATTCTCACCACTACCTGAGCTTAAAACTGGTACACCAAGAAGTTGTGAATTTCCACCTCCAGAAACAATAACTGGTAGTCTATCAACTTTCTCATGTCCTGTTATATCAGGCACCTGTGTTCGATGATGTTGTATCAAAACACAAATAACTTATTTTATCACGAAGATTCCAATCATAAATAAGGCTATAAATAGCTGAAGCCTGATTCTCACCACTACCTGAGCTTAAAACTGGTACACCAAGAAGTTGTGAATTTCCACCTCCAGAAACAATAACTGGTAGTCTATCAACTTTCTCATGTTCTGTTATATCAGGCACCTGTGTTCGATGATCTTGTATCAAAACACAAAGAACTTATTTTATCACGAAGATTCCAATCATAAATAAGGCTATAAATAGCTGAAGCCTGATTCTCACCACTACCTGAGCTTAAAACTGGTACACCAAGAAGTTGTGAATTTCCACCTCCAGAAACAATAACTGGTAGTCTATCAACTTTCTCATGTCCTGTTATATCAGGCAGCAGTTTTCCATCCCAGTGTAAAGTGAGCGGGCAATTGCTTGAGAAATCGAGTTTAATTTTTTGTGCCACTTCCATTCGGTGAGTCATTCTTGCTCTTCGTACCGAAGATCGACTTATGATAACATCATTGGAAATAATTCCTAATTCATTGGCAAAAGTGCCAAGGATTAGCGTAGCGTTAGTGTCTGAAACATTTGCTCTATCAAGAGCTATTACAGTTGCAGGTGTTACCGTGAATGGCTTCTGATGGTTTTTTTCAGAAAACACCTATACTCTGCTTCATCGCTTTCTGATGCATTTTTTTCCAAAGCAAATGACAAATCTCTTTCATTATGCATGTAGTTGTTTATTGTACTCCCATGCTGTTCGTTACGTGTAATTTGAGATATGTCAAAAACTACCTCCAAATGTGCAGCAAATTTTATACCTCTTGCTATTTGGCATGTCGTTTTCCTCGACCTGTTTTTGTTTACAGCAGCCCAAGCACTTGCTAGTTTCTCTAGTTTTTTTTTATAGAGTTCCTTCTAACTCCAACAGCTTTATCTAAGGACTGCCATATTGCTTCAATGTTTTTGATCACCTCACCCAAACTTTCACGAACACTTTTCTTTTCTTCCATACGCAAGTATAAAAAATTCGCCAACACCGTACGCTTTGTGGGACAATTATCACTGTCCATATTTTTAAGTAGATTTCCTACTAAATACACTCTTTTTGAAGTTACCCTGGTTTTAACCATGTTTTTATAACGGATATAATCAGAAAATTTTCACGAATTTATGAGTTCTGGATGCAGCAATTAATTTGCACTTTTTAAAAATTTTAATGTAGCTTATTATTGCTTTGACTTTTAGCTCATAGACTGCTATTTCACAATAACAAATATGGGTTAAGTGAGACTTTCATAAAGAAATTAATTTTTTAGCGACTAATGACACATCCAAAAATTCTTAACCTACATTTTTTTATACCTTATTGTTCCAAGAATATATAAAAAATATGCAAACGTCAATAAAACTTTTTTTTTCGAAAAAATATAATGCATTGAAAAAAAAAATTGCGAAAATTTTCTGCATTTTTTGATTTCTAGAGGCTACAGCAAGCAAACGGCTCAATAAATTTCACTTTTTGATTTTTTTATTATTTGCTTGACCATTTAGCTCAAAGATTGCGCTTTTAGATATTTCTTATATTTACTAATAAATTATTTAAAATTTTGTTTGTACGTTTACCTTTAAAATTTTCGAAAATTGCCAAAATCCTGACTTCAACCGCGTTGAGCAACTTTTTGGCAAAAGTTTTTCAAAATCTTTTTTCACAGTTCTTATTACAATCATTGAGAGATTCTAAAACTGTAAGTGCTCATTAAAAAATGTGAACTTTGGAAATCTGGACAGGTCTAGTATCCAGCAACCGTGTGAATGCAGTACCTCGGCAGACGTGCGTGGTTCTGGCGCAGCTGAGATCCGGATGGTGCAGCCGCCTCAATTCTTACTGGGCACGAATTGATGCTAACGTTCCGGACATCTGTCCCGCCTGCCATCAGGGACCACATCATGTACTGCACCTCTTCAATTGTCCGGCCAAGCCCACTCAGCTGACCCCCAGGTCTCTGTGGACGCATCCAGTTCAATTGGCGCGTTTCCTTCACCTGGATATCGAAGCAGATCCCCCATAGACGAACAAGACTTCAAAATAAATATATTGTTGTTACAACAACAACAGAATTCGTGTCAACCCTTTTATATGTTTTTCGTTACAAACTCGGTAAGAATTCTGATCCGAAATCGGAACATTTTGCCGATTGTCGTACAGAATTCTGACCGAATTCTGAACGTTTGGTTTGCTGGGTATATGTAAAGGAATATCTACTATATGAACTATATTCATATGTATGTACATATTAAACAAACAAAGTGCGAGGCCAAATTGAAAAGAAACATTGACGGACTCATATTATTCCATTGAAAATCCCGTAAAAAACGTCTAGTTTTCTAGTTTTTCTCATCATTTGACCAAGTTGGTAGAACAATAAAACAAACAATTATGTACAGTGTTTTCCATTAAGGAAATACCAATTTTATATATTAATAAAACACAGAATATTAAAGATATAGAGTTCAAATTTATTCCAGGTGTAGTGCAAATGTTACATTTTAAGAATGAAATTCGATTTCGGTCAAATGACCACCACGAGCCCGTGTACAGCGATCTATTTTTTGGACCCAATTTTCTTCACTCTTGCACACATTTCGGCCGAAACTTTGGCAATTTCGCGTTGGATGTTGTCTCTAAGCTCGTCTAAAATTGTTGGGAACGGCAATTGCCGGTACCAAGCAATTATATCTCTTGAAGCACATGTGAGTTTGTTGCTGTCCGATAACGCTTATTTTGTTTATTGACAAAACCACTCAGTCAGAAATGAGCTTCATCGCTGAAGATGATATTTCGATGAAATTCTGGATTTTCGTGAAACTTTGCCAGAGCCCAATCGGAGAAGTTTCGGCGTTTCAAATGATGTGGCTTTAGTTCTTGAGTCAGTTTGATCTTATAAGGATGAAGGCTAAGATCTTTTCGCAAAATACGCCACAGTGTGGTTTAAAAGATGCCAAATTCCTGAGAACACCGTAAAATCAACTTGTTTTGACTCATTTTGAACGGATATACTTACGTCGCTTCGAGCGGTACGGCGTCTCTTTGGCGCAGGAACATCTAAAATTGAATATTTGGATCCAAATTTATTCACATTATCATGCACAGCCTGTCGGGTGGAACGATTATTACGGCCGAAAATTGGAGTAAACGCTCTTAATGTTGCGAGCAATGACTAAGAATTTCAATAGTAATTTTTAATGATGTCGAAACGTTGCACGTAAGTGTACTTTACCATGATGCAAATGTTGACATCGACTAACGTTTTGATACTGAAAGATCATTACAGATGTTTGAGGGTGCGTTAACATAAAGATACGAAATTGTTATGTCCATATTGGAAAACTCGTTACATATATTTATGAATTCAAAGGGCTTTCAAAAATATATAAGTATGTACGTATGTTTTTAAAAAAAAATGTTTAAAATGTTTCTCCGTTAACTCGAATATATCAAAACGGTTCACTTTAGAGACAAAATGTGTACATGGCAAATCATTATTAAACAACCGAAATTCTATTTTTGGGTGTTGAGCGCAGCAGTCTGTTTTCGCGACACACTCTAATGTTTAAAAACGCAAATTGAGTAGCCACGCGATGTGTTTGTGTGTATGTATTTAAAACTAATCGGCTGACGACACCTATAAACGATAAGAAAAGCTGCGCGTTCATTTTTGTTTTGGCATTAAAAAAATGTTCTTGTCACATGTTTCGTAAATTTTTGTTGTGCGATAATGTGATACATATTTTTGTTTTTTTTTTATGTAAAGTATTGTTATTATTCCTCTTTTTTACAATTTTATGGGAACTAATTTTATGTGTTTAGCACCTACAACACCGTCAACATTTATATACAAAAATCTTCCCTTCGCCGCTCCGGAACATAGTCTTATCGATCTGACTGCATCATGTCCACGTTGTTTGGCTAACGCTGCATCGAAACCAAATGGCAGCGAAGGTGAGTGTATGTACGCTCTCTTTGGAGGAAAGGCATTCAATATTCTTTACGGCAATTTGCACTGTTGTCCTCAAATGTCAGTTTCGTTATGTTTCTTTTAAACACAAAGCAGTGTAGCAGCAAACATCCTTCCTTCCATCTTCATCCATACTTACTCATTCATTAGTATACGTACATCGAAATATCAGCGCACAGACCGCATTGATAATCTTGGAAGAAGATCGTCATTCATCATTAAAATTATCTTTTATAAATAAAGACTTCTGATAACGAGAATAAACATATTTTCTGCATTATTAGATAAATGCAAAAAAGATCAAAATGTCGAATTTCAAAATCGATTGTTATGTGTGTAAATGGTTTATTTATTTCACACAAATATTTCATTTGTTGTACTGCATTACACACAATAGGTCTGCAAAGGCACCCTTCGTGCATGCCGAAGAAAAATTTGCTAATGAATCTTTGTGCGACAGTACTTTTTTAAATTTTGAATGTTGCAAATTTTCTTAATTTCAAACAATTGTCATTTTGTCTTCAAACAATATTTTACTTCAGTTTGATTATTAATATTTTTTGGAATTTAAAAAAAATAAGGAAATAATTATTCGTACTTTAAAAGATATATTTTAAATTTAAATTTTATTCAATTTAAAAGATATATTTTAAATTTTATTTTACAAAAAGACCACACCAAGAATTACCTCAATTGAAAACTTTTGTACTCTATTCGAATCAAAATGCAGAACTAGAGAGAGTAAATTAAAGTATTTACAATGCAATCAGAAGTCTTTTTTCTATACTGTCTGCTTACATGTTTACTTACACAACACTCACTACTAACATTAATTGCTAATGCTTTTAAAAACAAATGTTTTTATGTAGATGCCTTTAATTTATTAAGGTTTAATTTACGAGAAAGCGACTAGACTGGACGGTTGTCTATGGAAATGATTAATTAAATTTGTTTCAGTATATTATTCAATCACTTTTATACTCCAAATCAATGGAATTGCAATTATCAGCTTCGATTGGTTACCAAGAAAGGCAGAGCCGCAGGTTCACAACGACCATTTTACAAGATGTGCAAAAATTAGTGGTCAAAAACATAATGTGCGAATATTTATTTGTATGCTCTGAAAATGAGACTAGTGATTTCGATCTGATTTACTCTATATGTAACGCGCAAAATAGAAAGGGACCTAAGGGTAAAAACCAGTTTTGTTCAGGAGAGCCATTTTAAAGATTTAAATGCGTGTATCTTTGGTGTAGAATCGTCGACTTCACTTTCATAAAACGCGCATATCTCTGGGAGGGAACACTTTTGGGGCATGGGATCGGTCTCATTCGATGCTCAAATGTTGTCCACATCAAAAAAAGAAAAAAAAATTAAAATTGATTTTTTTACCCTTAGGTCCCTTTCTCTATGCGCTATCGCATATAGAAAGTACACTTAAAAAAGCTTCGAAGTACGACGCGGAATTTTTGTTTGGCAACTCTACCATGGTGGCGGATGTAGACACTGATTCGCTTATTTTTGCGAATACAGTACAGTTGCCTCTCAATACATCCTACAGACATCCGCGTGGTTAATCCTGCGGTTTTGAATTTATTATTTTTATTATTTAAAAATAATCAATCAACGCCCTTTAAGGGCCATATATTGATAGAGTTTCAGAAATTCTTATAACTTAGACAAAAACGTATATAAATATCGCTTACCCACAATTCCCTAACAAACGATTCAATAAAACAATTTGTAAATACATACAGTGATGGCGAGAATAAAGAACTATAAATGTGAACGAAAGTCCTTGTTGACGTTCCAATTCAGAAAATGTTGATTTTTTTTAAAGTGCAAGGCTTTACATAATTTTATTTATATAAGCAGGCAGTGCATTTCATTATCTAGCAACACGAATTGAAAACGGCCTTTCAAATACTAAGCTACTGAAATGATTGATGCGTTTCTGACAATTTCTATTTGAATTTAAAAAACCGGAAAGATTTTTAGCTAAGAGGGTATTCTACATTTACAGGGTTTTCCATTAAGGACATAACAATTTTATATGCTTATAAAACACAGAACATTTAAGATATGGAGTTCAAATTTATTTCAGGTGTAGTGCAAATGTTACATTTTAAGAATGAAATTCGATTTCAGTCATATGACCACCACGAGCCCGTGTACAGCGATATATTCTTTGGACCCATTTTTCCACCACTCTTCCACACATTTCTTCCGGAACGTTGGCAATTTCGGTTTAAATGTTGTCTCTGAGCTCGTCTGAAGTTGTTGGCATAGACCAATAACTTGATGTGGCCCCATAAATATAAATCCAATGGCGGTCGCATGAACGACCGGACTATTTCTCGAGAATGTAAGGCGTGCTGTGCTGTGTGGCTAGTGATACCGTCTTCTTGAATGTCAAGCTCATTCAATTCTGGTAAAAAATAATGTTTTAACATGACACGCTCCATTGACGGTAACATGACGATTGTTTTCATCGACGAAAAAATACGACCCAATCACACCACCGACATGAAAACCACACCACACAGTATTTTTTTGGGATGTTGTTGCTGTCTAATAACGCATATTTTGTTTATTGCTCAACCAGAAATGAGCTTCATCGCTGAAGATGATGAACATTGGAGAAAGTGCCCTTAAAGTTGCGACCACCGACTCAAAAACGTAAGTGAACTTCACCATGATGAAAATGTTGACTTCGGCCAACGGTTCGACACTGAAAGATTGTTAAAAATATTTGAGGTTGAGTTGACATAAATATACGAAACTGTTATGTCCCTATTGGATAACCCGTTACAAAATAAATTGTTCAGGCAGCTAACCTTTAAAAGTGGTTACAATTTAAGCCCAATAAAAGAACTAAGTATGAGTTCTTATTAAGATGACATAAATTTCCGTAAACATATTTCAGGATCCTGTGAAAACATGAGTGAAGTTAAGTGATATTGGCCGCGATTGTTCCGTAAATGCTCTTAGTGCATGCGTTAACCTAATTTTACATTTTATTAGCGATATTTAAAGATATGTTTGGGGTCGCTTTGAAAACCCTCTTTAGGAGATACAAGAAATTAAACAAACGAACTATTTTTACGATTGATCACCTACTCTCGCACCCCTGTCATTAAATGCAAATAAAAAAAGATATATATTAGCAGCCATCAGGAAATAACAAAAAAAAAACATATCTCTAAAACAAATTTGTAGAGTCTATCATTACCTGAAATGCAAAAGGGTCATTCATAACTTTATATTATATTACTGGTGGGTCAGGCCACGAGAAGTGTGACATAGTGGGTCAGGGATTTTGACCTTTGGTAAAAATATCGAAAGGGTATGTCTTTATATAAAACTGTACAAAAAATGAAAGTATAATTCCTGAAGTTGTTGCAATATATTATTAAAAATGTCAGAAATGTAGTATTTTTCTGAAATATTTAAAATTTTATATCTCGAAAACGTCTTGATATATTTACATTTTTTAAGAATAATTAAGGTAGAAAAACATTTACGTCAATTACAAAAAATATTTTTTGACGTTTCTTTCTGTTTACGACACTTCACTCATTGTTGTTACTGTCTTTTGCTTGCAATATTCGGGAATAATTTAATGTTTCTTGTTTTTCTGGCGAATCGAAATTTTCGAATTATTTTTGTTTCTGAAAGAAAATTTAATGTCCTAAATTCTCACTAATTACACTAGCCAACAGTCGTTTTGTTATTTGGTTCTAGCATAATTTTTCTCATTGCTTTTGACCTACTAAACACGAAAATGAGTTTTAAAAATTTTTCTGTCGATTGGTTTTCGAGATACAAATTTTTGAACTTTTTTTTAAATTTTTGGAGGTACACTTACAATTTTGAGCATATCTTTCGTCTTCTACCTATCTGATCCTACTACTACACAAATTAAAGAAAATTGAGCCGTCTACAACTCATTCTCAGAAAATTTTCAAATCGGGTAAGTAGTTTTGATGTTGGCGGCTTAAAAAGGTTAAAAAACGGCGTTTTTTTAGTAAAAATGTGGCAGAAAAAACCATATAAAAATTCATATAAAATATAAAACACGATGCTAACAGCAATTTTGGTTTTTTACGTATAGCTGGCATTTTTACAAAGAAAATAAGCCCTTACTTAACAAAATCTGACAACAAATGGCGGACTTATAATTTTTTTGGTAAAAGACCGAAATTCCGCTATTTCACGATATTTTGATTTTCATTATTTGCACAGCTTACACAGAGAAAACAAAATTCGTTACACGGCGCGTGTAGAAACGGCAATCCTAAGCGATTCGTATCGTCGGCCTTTTACCAAAAAAATTATAAGTCCGCCATTTGTTGTCAGATTTTGTTTTTGGTTTTTTCTGCCACATTTTTACTAAAAAAACGCCGTTTTTTAACCTTTTTAAGCCGCCAACATCAAAACTACTTACCCGATTTGAAAATTTTCTGAGAATGAGTTGTAGACGGCTCAATTTTCTTTAATTTGAGTAGTAGTAGTAGGATGAAATAGGTCAAAGAAGACGAAAGATATGCTCAAAATTGTAAGTGTACCTCCAAAAATTTAAAAAAAAAAGTTCAAAAATTTGTATCTCGAAAACCAATCGACAGAAAAATTTTTAAAACTCATTTTCGTGTTTAGTAGGTCAAAATCAATGGGAAAAAGTATGCTAGAAACAAATAACAGAAAATTTTGTTATTTGTGACCTAGTGTTATTGATTAATTTTTCTGGTGTTCTTTATTTAAAATGCGATTGTTTTATTTAAACCACATTTCCGAACAAAATTTTTCAGTGTAGGCTTTTTTATATTTTTCTATTTTCCCTTAATTATTCTTAAAAAATAAAAAAAATAAAATATATCAATTCGTTTTCGAGATATAAAATTTTAATTAATTCTGAAAAATAGTAAATTTTTTGAAACTTTTTATATTGAAAATGCAACTTCAACAACTTCGAAATCCCTTACTCACTATGTCACACTTCTCGTAGCCTGACCTAGGTGAAATAAAGTTCTTATTAAAATTAAAACTACAATGTAATGTTTAAATGTTGTGAACGCGCAAAGTTAAGTGTTATCCACCGGGTCGCCCTTTTACAGTTCAGTAGACGCTATATAGAAACTTACGATCGCAGCTAAAGCTCTACCTACAGACTTACATGCGTGTCCATACTCATAACCATAATTTTACCCCATGGAAATCATTAAAAATTAATAGAGGTGGTTTTAAAGACGCATTTATAGCTAAAAGGTTGAGTATGTTTTACTACTTTGCCTGGATAAAAACTAATGCTTGATAGGTTGTACAAAAAATGTAAATTAAATTGGTGTCACACGTGTATTTTAGTAATCTTGGAATCTTGTTAGAAGAAGTATGTCAATTCCATTTAATCCATTAGATTAAAAATTTAATATAGTTTGTAATCCACGTGATATGTAATATAGCTTGTTATTCGACGTTTGTTGGATTTTAGTAATAGTTTAATGGGAAAATCGATCTAGGATGCCTGAGAATGCAATTCAAACAATTTCGCAGTATTTGAACAAATATTTATATATATATATATATATTATATACATCAGTTTATTATTCCAACCCATAGCCGTCGTTTATGTCATTTTTTGTTTTGCTGCTGCTTCGAAACTGTAGCGTTAGTTCCATCTTATTTATTGAAAGTACATTGATTATGGGGCGATTACGTTTCCAGCATCAACTCCACTATCAAAATCAACAATTTTTCTCGATCTCTGGTTAGGTTTCGCATTTACCCCGATGCCATGTCTCATATATAAGTATACTATTCTCTCTCTCTTTCTCTTTCTCTCTAAGGTTTGTAGGCGCCTACTTAGCGTATCTAAAATGGAAGTGTCCTCTTTTAAGCTCCGGTCATACAGCTTAAGTCTTGCACATTTTCAATATGATTGGTTTAGTATTTTGGGTTCATTTAACCAACAAACAATTTTTTTTATATAAAATGCTACAGCTCATAAACCAACACACATACTAGGGCGGTATATCCTTAACAACCTTGGTACTGACGTCACCTTTCATGGGAAATTGAAAAAATCCATTACTAAAAAGGCAATTGAGTAAAGAAAAACTCACTTTGTAATATTAGCAGTGTTTCCGTATTCGTCAGTTTGGTCGGATTTTTGGCCATTTTTGTCTCTTATTATTTATGCTAAGCCTCGATAAATAATATTAAATATATTACAATTAAGCCAATTAACAAAAAATAAATAGAAAAACCGCAACAGTCAAGTAAGTCATTTGTTAACAAAAAGTGCCTATTTTCAGCATGTCTCGATTCTGGACAAAGCATTTTGGAAAAAAAAATTGTTGGCGCCTTTTTAGTAGTTAGCACGGATTGAGCCCTATGCTTGATAGTTATCCAGTTAAGTACTTAAATGGCTACAAAAATTAATTTTACTTCTTTTTTAATATTTATATTAAGACAAATACTTCTAAACTATTCCTTTAGACACGAACAGCATTGATAACTTTTATTATTAAATGACTTAACTATTGCGGTTTTGTAATCCAGTCTTTTTTGTCAAGACTTAACCTAAAAAACACTTATATCAATGTCGATTTCGGGCTTTTTTGCTTTTTGGTAATATTTTGTTCGGGAATAAATGGTCCACCGGCAGCACTGACTATTAATACAGTAGATTAAAAATATTCCGAAAGGAATAATATTTTTGCAGCGCTTCTAAGCGTATCTATGAACCCCTGCACTGTAGAAGATTGCAGAATCGGTACTAATTGATTTACAGAACTTTGGCATTTTTTTAATTTTTTGCATTTTGGATCATACAAAATGTGTTCACTGATCGTAAAATTCTAACAAATAAACATAGGTTGTCTTTTTGTTCGCGTGAAGGTTCAGAAATGAAATGACTTATGCTTCTTTAAAAAAAACGGTTCATCATACCTAGATAAATATAAATATGTACGAATATATATTTTAATACTATAGAATACGAGTATTTTGCTTTCGTTACTGAATTTTTCGGTTTTTTGAATTTTGTTTTGCTAAATAATACATCCACACTCAAATATATTCGAATTTTTTTGGCAGTTCTATTCTCTCATCATTAATACGTAGCATAGTATTAACGAATATAAAAATATGTGTGTTTGTAGTTTTTGTGTGTATTTCTTGTTTATTCATATTTGCAAACAATATGTTTTATACATATGTATATTAGAACGATTTGAGTTTTTGTTTTCTTTTTAATATCAATTATTTAATTTTAAAAACGTTCATTACTTTTGGCAGAAAGCGTCAATCTATTTATTTTATTTTGTGAAATGAAATAAATCACAATAACAATTATTTAGGAATCCATTTAAGGAGAACTAAAGTTGAAGCAAATTTTTGGATTGGCATGATTTTAACTAATAAATAATTGACGAGATCTTAAAACTATTGGTATACATATGTGACAACGCATAGAGTAAGGGAACTAAGGGTAAAAAAATCATTTTTTTCTTCTTTTTTTGATGTGGACAACATCTGAGCATCGAATGAGACCGATCCCATGACCCAAAAGTGTTCCCTCCCAGAGATATGCGCGTTTTATGAAAGTGAAGTAGAAGATTCTAAGCGCAAATAGAAAGGAACCTAATCTTTTAAAATGGCTCTCCTGAACAAAACTGGTTTTAAACCTTAGGGCCTTTGCGTGTCACATATGTGACGCGCAAAATAGAAAGGGGCCTAAGGTAAGAAGCCAGTTTTGTTCAGGAGATCCATTTTAAAGATTAGGTCCCTTTATATTTGCGCTTAGAATCGTAAAATTATCCTGTGCACACCTAGCACTATTCAACGATTAAAATACATATCAGCATCATTGTCAAATTGCTATGTATAAGCATTATTACATACTAACGACTTAAAACTGATTCCATCCGAAACATTGATCTAATACATATTGCTGCAGAAGACAGATGGGTATTAACTCAAAACTTATACATTTTTATTGGAGGCAAAACACGGAAGAACTCTTAAACATTGAACTTTCGATATGGGTTTATTGGCGAAAAGTGGAGATATCAATGTAGGATTTTATCAGTCGGTATTTATGCCCACTGCAAAAGTTCTCTTAAACAAGTGCGATATATTTTTCTATGCAAATCTAACGGTTATTAATAAAACAAATATACTGGAACGGACGTAAAATTTTACGTCATTAGCTTATATTATGTTCTATATAGCTATGATCTGGGGCACAAAAAACATGGCTTACCCTAATCTTCACTTGTATGAACGGTTTATTACAACACAAATTCAAAGTTGAGAATATATGTGACGCGCAAAAAAGAAAGGGGCCTAAGGTTAAAAACCAGTTTTGTTCAGGAGAGCCATTTTAAAGATTAGGTCCCTTTCTATTTGCGCTTAGAATCGTCGACTTCACTTTCATAAAACGCGCATATCTCTGGGAGGGAACACTTTTGGGGCATGGGATAGGCCTCATTCGATGCTCAGATGTTGTCCACATCAAAAAAAGAAAAAAAATGAAAATTGATTTTTTAACCCTTAGGTCCCTTTCTCCATGAGCTGTCACATATGGTTACCGTGTAAAAAAATGACACGTCATATTGCATTGTGTGATATTATAGAATGGGCGTAAAAAGAAGTACTGATAATTTTTTTATTAATGTTACCGCATATCGGGCTCAGAGAACCCGCACGTGATTATTGAGAACCCAATGCATCCACGAGTCACTCTGTGGTTTGGATTTTGGGCTGGCGGTATCATTGGGACATTTTTTACGAAAATGAGCGTTACCGCGCCATGATCAACGAATTTTTGTTTTCAAAAATTCAAGAGAATGACATGGACGACATTTTGTTTCAACAAGACGGGGCCACATGTCACACAGAATAAATAACATAATGAGCCGAAATTGTGAGCCCTTTAGATTATTTTCTGTGTGGAGCCATTAAGGTTACATTTTACGCAAATCATCCAGAGACAATTGAAGCGCTAAAGATCAAATCGAAGTTGCAATGAAGAGATTGAACCCGAAACAATCGAAAATGTACTGAATAATTGGGTTGATCGGATGAGGTCTGCCGAGCCAGTTGTGGTAGTCATATGAATGCTATTGTGTTCCATTATTAAATGACAAAGTTCAACCTTCTAATAAAATTAGAAATTTAAAAAAATTGTCAGTACTATTTGTTACAGCCGATTCAAGCTTAAAGTTTTAAATGGCCCACCCTGTATTATTATAACTCGGGTGCCCCATAAATATTCGTATTTCTCTATAATAGAAATGTGCATTGATTTCAAATGAAATTGTAACGCTTTTAACGCCGATAAGGCAATAATTTTAAATTGGTATAAAAACGTAGAACATTCTTATTTGCGGAAATATGTTGGATATAACCGCCAAAAATAGTTCGTTTTGAAAATAGGAAAAGTTATTGAAAAATCGGGCGTTTGCGAATAAAAGCGGACTTTACCCGCTTAATATTTTAGTTGAACTACTTTTTCCCATCAAATTTAAAATTATCGAAACAATTTTATTAACGCATATCCAATATATAGCGAAGTTTAATGTTTAAAAATCACTGACGCTGGCAACTTTTATCTAAAGCAATCCTCTTATCTAAAGCTATCAAACAAGCACTCTTCAGCCAGGGGCAGTCACCTCAACAATAGGTGTTTTGTTTGTCCCTTTTTTCATCGTAGGAGCAGCACTTCCCAGACTGCCTGTTCCAAATATTTCTGGTCCTAGTCGGAATCGAGCAAAACCCTGGACCATGGATCTGCTTGATTTGTCAGAACCGTATACACCATCGTGCTACGTCTGTAAGGTGTAATCTTTTCATGGAGTGGGTGCACTTCAGGAGCTGTTCAGGTCTGAACCACATGAGGCTATACGGACTTTTTGCCTCTGGCTGTATCAACGTAGTTCGCAGTGACTCTGAATTAGTGTCATCATCGTCGTCTACACTTTCGATTTTGTGTTTTTTTTACCGAGATTGTGAAAAAATATATATTTAAAAACATAATACTTGAGATTAAATAAGGCAGTAGCTCTTAAATTTCATAACAACAGATATACATGTAAACAATATACTTAAATTCCAGTTGAATAAAAATGTTATAGAAAATTCTTTAAAAATGGAACGCGTAACAGCTAATGGCACGTGCTGCCATTTAATTAAAACATCTATATCAATCATTTAAAGATATCAAATTAAAATTGAAAACCACTGGTTCACATTTCTGTGAAGTCTTGGATAAAACGCATTTGTCACGATGCTGATGTTTTTGCCGACCACGTTTGATTCAAATCGAATACATCCAAATTACTGATTCCATCATTGCTGCTGTCATTGGTTTCAAATCCACTCAAATTAAATTTGACATCATTCACGAAATAACTTTCCCTTTGGCTTGTATGTGCTATCGGAGATAAACTTAAATCAGCAAGGGCAATTGAACAGCTCGAATCAAAACTCCTTGGGCTAATACCACAATTTGATATTGCTGGTGTTGTTGAAACGATAGGCAATCCTTTAGTGGAATGTGACTCCGAATAGCTCAAATGTACAGCAGCTTCATTCATTTTTTTCTCTAATTTTGGTAGTCTTTTTCCAAATTAGTTTAAAAACTATATGTTGTTATCATTGTCATACGAACTGTGGCGTTCCTTCGTTGACAACGAGCAAAGGGTCATTGCTCTAGCAAAGCAAATTGATAGCTCTACGTTCCACACTAAATAAGGACGTTTCCACGCGGATTAGGGTCGACTACCAAAGCTCGCCAGACATATGGCATCGTCTGGCCTGATCAACGACGTCAACTGGCAACCCGTTTTCTCGTTAGGATTGGGCCAACTTCTTAATATTACTCTCGACAGACCATCCTACTTCATAATCTCTGAACGCCGTACTTATCTCAATCATAAAAAGGCTGATTGGTTGGGATGCCTTTAGGGCAGCCAACAACCGCAGCTTTAGTAATCTACCCATTCCATCGGATGCTCGGGTAGCCGAGTAGAGGTTACGCGCCATCATTAAATCAGCAGCCGCTTGAAACTGCTGGTCGAATACCCAAGATACGACCAAATCATGATGAACAAAGGCACTGGGTCCGTACGGAATGTCAATGCTGATGTTGAAGCACTTGGATACTCCGGGAGTGAAGTACATGATCAAAGTGCTCAAAACTGTCGTTAGATAATCACTTAGTTCCCGTTGCCTGGAAAATAGGAAGAGTAGTATAGCCAGGCAAAGACGCAAGCAAAGAAGAATCGTTCAGGACGTCTCCTTGCTTTTCCTGGTAGCAAAGACGCTTGAGGCACTGCTCCTCCCCGGCCTGATCGAACACCTTCAAAGTGCGCGGCCTAAACAAGAACAAGACCCCTTGAAGTTACAAAATCTTCGACACGATCAATCAAGCCATCCTGTCCGAGGACCTTGCAGAATCGTCTCTTCCCCCTAGTTTGATACGTTGGGTCGTCAAATATAAGTATATGTGTAGGCGCTAGTCAGGTGTAGAATTTAGAAACAGGAATTTGAAGCCCAGTAGAGTTAAACAGGAAATTCCCTATGACGGAGTATTATCTCCGGCGCTGTTTAACCTACGCCTCTCTAAAATTCCTGCACCACCGGCGTTGAAATAACGTCATACGCTGATGATCGCACAATTCTGGAGTCAGGAACTAAGGTGGATGACATATGCGAGAAAATCAACTGTTATCTCACTGACTAAGCACGCTTCTTCACTGCAAATCATCAGCCATACTGTTTACTGTATGGAACGCAGTAAACGAAAGTCGATGGAGTCAACATCCCGACTACCAACTACTCCTAAATACTTGGGGTCACATTGGACAGCATTTTTCGATTCTCTGCACATGCTACAGCTATCTGTGATAAGCTTAAAAAGTAGGAACAAGATCCTTAACAAAGAAACCTTGTTGACCTCTTACAAAGCGATAGGTCGATAGATTGGTAGCGAACTACGCAGCGCCGGTGTGGTCGGCGAATGTGAGTACGACGCAGTGGAAGAAAATTCTAACTTGCCAAAATGCCGCCCTGAGAACATCAACAGGGTGTCTTCTGAGGACCATCTACATGAGGAAACGAAGGTCCTTAGCGTGTGCAGACACATCTTCTTGTTGTCTAAACAGTTTCTGCTTGGGAGTCTTCGCAGTAGTCATCACAACCACCATCTTATGGACAGGATGCCTTCGCCCAGGCAGATCAGGTATATCTTCATGATATTGATATTACGTTTGTCCCGCCTGCCATTAGGGACCACATGACGTGCTGCACCTCTTCAAATGCCCGGCCAAGCCCACTCAGCTGACCCCCAGGTCTCTGTGGACGCATCCAGTTTTAATGGCGCGTTTCCTTCACCTAGATATCGAGAAGATCCCCTGTAGACGAACAGGACTTCAAAACATAATATATTGTTGATACAACAGCAACAACTATAAACTGAAAAAACAACATGCTTGTAACTATCTCTCAACTTCCCATTACGAAAGAAACTAGTGAGCCATTTACGATACAATTTTTATGCGCTCTGATAGAGACCATCTGCTCACAACCATTTCTGTTGGCTCTGATTACAGTAGAAATAATGTTTAGAAAATTAATTTAAACTGGACAAATCTTCATATGTACATATTTTCTCTACACCCTTTCAAGTTTAAATTTTCGGAGCTAAATTGGAATTTATTTTAACAAATACTTGAATTTGTATCAATTCCTAAACGCGGCCTTACCTCAAAACCAAAGCGAAGAGCACATGGCATCACCTTATATGAAATCTATTTCCATTAACCAACTGTATGTATGTGAGCATATATCATAGTTTGTCATCTTGTTTCTATATACATTAATATTTGAATCGAGTTTCTGATCATAATTTATGGAGGAATTTAGTTTCTATTTGTTAAGTAGTTTTTTACCAGCAAAGTGTGAGAATACGAAGATGTTAAAATGATTTTATAATGTATCTTTTAAAGAAACCTTTTATTTAAATAGCTCTGGAATTAGTTTAGACTCTTATTTTTTTCTTATTAAGGCACCTAAATTCGCCCTACATGAATAATTGTAGTAAACAAGGTAATTTTTCATTTTCCGGTTTCTAATCTTTCTGTTGCTGCGGATTTGCGTATCACGTGTTGTCTATAGCACATAATCGAATTGAATTTGCTGTCGGTAACCAACTTGTCACTAATTCAATTAAGAAATAAAATTCTTATTACCAACATTGCTATGCCCAAGAAGGAAGAAATTGGCATTTTTCAAATAACATAGCGGAATCCAATAAAGCTTTGGCTTGTATTGATTGCAAAAAACAACAATAAAGAAAAAACAAAATTGCCTTCTGACTTGTTGCGCAAGATACCAGGTACACGTACTCGTATGTGCGCATCGTAGTATTTTACGTGTCAACGATAAATAACTTATTCATTAAGAAAATTTGGTGTTTTATGGCTGAGTTAGAATTTTAAAGCCGAAATCGTCGGCCGGTTTTTATAAAATGATCATTTTTAACTAATCAACAAAAAAGGGGGGTGAACAGTATGTTAGCGGTATTTATTAAATTATTCTTTTTCAAATTTGTAACTCTTAAGTAAGAAGCAAAAAACCATTTCTCGTCCTCAATGATAATAATCTACTAGAATTTGTAATTTTTTTAAACGAATGTTCCTACAGACTGTTGTTGTTGAAATAACAATATATTTATTTTGAAGTCTTGTTCGTCTATGGCGGATCTGCTTTGATATCCAGGTGGAGGAAACGCGCTATTTAAACTGGATGCGTCCACAGAGATCTGGGGGTCAGTTGAGTGGGCTTGGCCGGACAATTGAAGAGGTGCAGCACATCATGTGATCCCTGATGGCAGGCGGGACAGATGTCCGGAACGTTAGCATCAATTCGTGCCCAGTACGAATTGTTCAAGAGATGGTGGTTAGGATGACTGCTGCGAAAGCACCCTAGCAGGTATTGCTTAGACAGCAGGAAATTATGTCTGCGCACGGCAAGGACCTTCGTCTCCTCATGTAGATGGTCCTCAGAAGACATAAGAAGACACCCTGTTGATGTTCTAAGGGCGGCATTCTGGCAAATCTGAATTTTCTTCCACTGCGTCGTACTCACGCTCGCCGAACATACAGGTGCTGCGTAGTTTGCTACAGACCGACCTATCGCTTTGTAAGAGGTCAACAAGGTTTCTTTGTCGGCTCCCCAAGTACTGCCGGCAAGTGACTTGAGGACCTTGTTCCTACTTTTGAGTTTATCGCAGATAGCTGTTTCATGTGCAGAGGATCGAAAAAGGCTGTCCAATGTGACCCCAAGGATTTTGGGGTAGTTGATAGTCGGAATGTTGACGTCATCGACTTTCACATTGAGTGACAACCGCACCGCTGCGGTCCATGCAGTAAACAGTGTGGCTGATGATTTGGAGGCGGATATTTTCATATTCCTCTGCAGTGAAAAAACGTGCTAAGTCAGTGAGGTAACAGTTGATTTCTCGCAAATGTCATCCACTTTAGGTCCTGACGCCAGAATTGTGCAATCGTCAGCGTACGGCACAATTTCAACGCCGCCTGGTGGTGCAGGAAGTTTAGACCATAGTAATGATATGGTTATTAAAATCAACTTTCTATCCATCATAAAACCGAGATCAATAAATGAATCAACCGATGCCAATTCAGAGCCACATAAATTAAATTTAGTAGCCAACAACTACGTCTAGAAAAACACATATGCTCACAGTTATCCTAATCACCATCTCTTAAACAGGATGCCTCCACCCAGGCAGATCAGGTACGATCTTCATTATCTAGAGAGAGGTCCAGCGGTATAAGAGAGAACCTTTAGATCATCGAAACTATCAGGCAGGTTTGAACAACATTCACGCCGATGATGTCGCAGCAGCAGTATCCAGCTACCGTGTGAATGTAGTGCTAGGGGAACATCCCCCGGAGATTTCACCTGAGGAGAAGGTACTACCTCGGCAGACGCGCGTGGTTCTGGCGCAGCTGAGATCTGGATGGTGCAGCCGTCTTAATTCTTACTGGGCACGAATTGATGCTAACGTTCCGGACATCTGTCCCGCCTGCCATCAGGGACCACATGATGTACTTCACCTCTTCAATTGTCCGGCCAAGCCCTCTCAGCTGACCCCAGGTCTCTGTGGACGCATCCAGTTCAAATGGCGCGTTTCCTTCACCTGGATATCGAAGCAGATCCCCATAGACGAACAAGACTTAAAAATAAATATATTGTTACAGCAACAACAACATAACATGATCAATTACACTAGAAATAACTTCACTAGAAGACGGTTTTACATTCATCGGCAAAATATTACCTGTTCAATTTCAGGTGCCGCAGATAATGTTTTACCGCAAGATATCTTATCCGTGGACTTGGGGACATTTTTCCTCGACGATTTCTCGATTTTCTTTTGCTTTGGTGGTGTCGATGTCGTCGTCTGTAATGCAAAAAACTTATACAAGTCCGGATACGAGTATGTATTAAATAATTAAGAAAATTTATTTTGAGAATTCAATAACTCGAATCCCATCTTTGATACATACGCCAATGTATACTTGAAGAATTAGTAAAACTTAATAGCATTTTTTACATACCGCGGACAACTCCATCTAAAGCCATTAGTCTGACCTAAGGCATCAGCGGCACGAGCCAAATTTGGTATTATGACCAAACATACTACAAACCCAGCAGTGCTTTTCTTATACTAACATTCGCTATTACATTGTCATAACAAAAAATGCTTCTGAACGATGTTGATTTGTGCACCTTTTATTCATATTTTATACAACTTTAGACATAATTTGAGTTAGGCAAAGTTAATTTATTATTTTAGGTACCTGCATAATATTGTTTTGGTGCCTCGGTCCATAGTACACATAGTGAACAAGATCTATCGTCGTCTGTACTTGCAACTATTGGGGTTTACTTATTTTTTTTAATCATGAAGACTACGTTTGTATTGACTAAGCGAAAAACAATAAGTGCCCTTTTGAGAATGTAGTTTTATTAGTATTTAATTTATACCAATTCGAATCGATTGACTGTTGTTCAACACTTACTTGAATACGTCTTTGTATGTATTGAAAGTGACATCGATATGTTTAATTAAATGATTGATTTGGATACTCAAGTTTAAAAATGTGCAAATTTAACAAACAAAAAGATACTAAAAGTTATACCAAGAACGCGTGTCATTCGCCTTTTATGCTGAGCTTTGTTGTATTCTAACTTTGAATTGTGTGTTCCGACTATTGGTTGATTTTTTATTGCTGACTAAAGTTTATGTGGCGTTATTTCTTTTGTCTATGGTGTACTGATGAATGTCTCGCTATTCTATATTTACAGCTTATAAATTTCAGGAGAACCTGATACGTACAATGATTCAAATCGAAAATACGTACTTTGAGTTGGGCAAATCAAGCACGCGCAACTGCTTGATTATCTGTGATCGTGGGGTGATGGACGCAAGTGCTTGTAAGTTCCTACTCGTATTACTTGTTGAGGGATTTACTAACATTACTATTTGTATGACAATAAAGATATCTCCAAGGCGAAATGGGAAAAAATGATGTCTTCTAACAACTGGAATCCTATTGAAATGCGTGATAACCGCTACAACCAAATATTGCACTTGGTTTCAGCAGCCAATGGTGCTGAGGAGTTCTACTCTACCGAAGTAAGTTTTGACGTCAAATTAAAATCTGAAGTGTCAAAAATGCATTTTTATTAGTTGAGCAAATTGCGAATGTGATGTATTTGCTTACATATATCTCAAATACAATTTTATCTTTTGTTTGCAAAGAAATTAAAAAAGTTGTTTAAGGTAATAATGTACAGATAATTTTACTATGTATGAGTTAATCCGGCTTTTATTGCTACGATTAGTGTTTATCTGGCTTTTTGAGTTTAGTTGTTTCGGAAGTTAAAAGTTATGTTAATCTATAAGTATGTAAGACATTTACGACGTGTGAACATTTGTACATTTTTAGGAACATGCTTGTCGTTCAGAGGGTGTGGATTTGGCTCGTGAACTCGATTACAAATCTGCTGCGGCCTGGGTTGGACATCCCTATTTTGATGTGATCGATAATTCCACCAATTTTGAAACGAAAATGAATCGATTGATTGAATCCGTTTGCCAAAAAGTCGGTATTGACATAGGCGATCGATTGTTGGCCACATCTAAAAAATTGAAATTTTTGGGTAAGAGAAAAAAAATGTATTTCCTCTAACATATTGAGTACCTTTGTGTGTTGTTTTACTGTATGTTCCGCAGTTGCGTCATTACCAGCCGATTCGGAATTTCCACCTTTTCAAGATTTCAATGTCGAACATCATTATTTGCAATCCTCAGGACCAAAGGTACAGGCACGTTTACGCAAGCGTGGGCAAAATAATCACTGGAGCTATATTCACACTATTCGTCGGCCCAACGTACATGGTCAGTCGCGTATCGAGGTCAAAACTCAATTAACTCAACGTGATTACATCAACTTGTTGGCTCAGCGCGACGATGCTCACTTTACGATTTACAAAAAACGCCGCTGTTTTTTGGTTAACAACCAATATTTCCAATTAGATATATACAAAGAACCCAGCCACCCCAGGTATGTATGCGAATTGAAAACGTCTTATCTTTTGAGCGCAAACATATGTTTTATGCTTACAGGTGTAAAGGCTTAATACTTTTGGAAACCTACTCTTCTTTGTCAGGCGAGGCTTTATTAAACTGTTTGCCAAAATTTTTAAACTTAGTCAAAGAGGTAACAGGTGACCCTGATTACTCCATGTTTAACTTATCATTGAAAGAAGATTGGAGCATAACCAAGAAATTTTGCCATTCATTACATGGTAAGGAAAAATGTAAACATTATGATGATGTCAGTGATCAAAAATCAGCAAATACATAATAGACTAACGTACCAATAAATATTACACCAAAAAGTTATAACATTAAGTCCTATTGTAATTTTCAAGACAGTAATTTGTTTTAGATTGTCACGTTATTGTTTATTGCTCCATATATTGATATCTGAATGAGTTCGAACCAACGAATTACTTTGAAATCAATGCCTACTATGAAGTTAAGCTTTTTTGTAATACTTTTTATGTACTCGACTTCAAGAAACTTTTTTTTTTCAAAATTATTATTATTAACATGCAGCTTATGGAAATAGCGTTTGCTATTTCCGAACTTAAAAATGAGGCTTTATATTAAATGTACATTTAATCCGGCATTATTTTTTGAGGCAACTATGCGCATTTTTAATGTTGAAGGAAACTCATTCATTAACTAAATTTTTAATTAGCTGCAATAACAATTGATGAATTTAACAAGATTATTGATACATGTTAAATCGTCTTACAGTCCTACCTATTTGAGTGTTACCTTTTTGAAACTTTGAAGGCACAGACTTAGTTTTAACTATGTTTCCATTTTGCGAAGGAATCTTTGAACAGAATAGCGTTGGTACTTATTTCGAAAAGTAAAAGCAGCAACATTCAAAAATTTGTTTTTCCTTTAATCTGACACGGTGTAATTTCTATAGAAATTCGTGTTGTCATACATTTCAGTCCATTGTTTTTATTTTTCTGTATTTCTATTATAGAGGATTGTTCCGGCTACAAAACAAAGCAATCGAATGGAGTTTCGAATAAACAAATGGTTCTAAACGGTCATGCAAAAGGCTAATTTTAATAAATATTTTATATACAGTTTTTTTAAATTCAATTGAATTTACACAAAGAAATGATTTGCTATGAAGAATAAACCTATTAGATTATGTTAGTTTAAATCTATATTGTTTAAAACTTTTAATTTGATGAGGCACGAATGAACACCGCATGTACTTAAAATCATTGTAATTTCAATGTTAACAAAGTTTCTACTGAAATCCACCCATTCATGGCTATCCATATGATGTATCAAAGTTTGTGTTTTGTCTTTGAAATGTACGAAAATTCCCTCTTAACTTTAGATTTTTTATAAAACGCTTTGTGAGACTTTCTAAAACCAAGTCTATTTTTGGAATATTTTTGCCGAATATAATTTTTTTTCTTCTAATGATGACTGTATTTTTTATTACCCTGTCTTATTAATAATTACTAAGTTGTGGTTTTGATTATGTTTGTAGTTGAAGGATTGCCTTAATTAAAACGGAATTGGGGCATACATTTATGTTAAAAGCTTTTTAATTTGTATCGTAAATTGTTTCTAAATTTTTGCAATTGTAATTATAAGTAAACTCAATTTGATTAAACAAAATAATAAAAGAGCCGAAAGTAAATGTAATTAATGAATCTAAATTAATTGAAAGAAGAGAAAATAAAATACATTTTTAATGTTAAGTATATTTTAGAATTTTTTTTTATTTCAATTAGTAATAAATAAAAAATAACTCAAAACAAAAACAGGCACTACAACAAAAAACTTATTTTTTCCTTATTTATGAGCAAATACTTAATGTCTTAACCTTTCAATTCGAAAGAACTGTAGCGCTGCTGTATGTTCGCATCTTAACGAGAGTATTTCTTGAATAACTTTTTTTTTATTAATTCCAAGCATTTAAATGAAACGGTTTATGGTACATGGGTTTTAAGGCTCGTGCACATTAAAACTTTTTTTCTTACGCTGCGTATTTTTCAAATTCCAGCAGTCTAAAAAACATTGAAATTAACGTTCAAACCCCACAAAAAAACTAATGGCACGGCTTTTCTATGCCGACAATGCAATATCTTTTGTACATTTTCAGCATAAATTTAAGTGGTTTTCAAACAACCGGCAGTTAAGAAAATCGCGGCGTAACAAAAAAAAAGCTTCAGTGTGCCAGGGCCTTTAAAGTTATCGACTCTCTTACTCTTACGACCTCTTACTCGCTTATTAGTTGAGCACCAAAAAACTCGTCCAATGTTATATACGGAGTTGTAAGGTTTTGTATAAGGGTTTGTAACGAATGTGAATTATTCGCATTGTTTTAAACATTTGCGCTCTCAATTTTGGAATATTCGCTATACGTTTTTATGACTAGGGTGATTTAAAACAGTTTAATAACTCAATTGCGATGCATGTTTTATATTTACTAAATTGCAGAGCTTAGGAATACATCTAAATAATTCGACAGCTTAACCGTTACCATATTAACTTATTTTCTTTCTATAAGCGGTATAATGCCGCACATCAAATACTATTGAAATCTAATAAAACTGTCAGGTCTTAGGTCAATTGGACCACAAAGCAGAGCTACATTTGTACGGAGGCCATATTAAAACATGGACTGATGGACGATTTTTTAATATGTGTTTTCTGTTACAAAAAATCCTATAAATTATGCCGCTGTTAGGTTGGTAATTCATTCATTAGTAATGAGCAAAGTAATGAGAAATATTCAAATAGCGACCAACATTTGGATTACAATAATAGATGGCCAGACGGACAGTACTACCGTTGTGCCACTAAAGTGGAAATTTTGCTTTATACTTCTATGCCTCTTTTTATTGTGTAGTTTTGTGCCACTTTTTTATCCTTTGCGATTACGTATGTTCTACTTTATGCCACTAATGTAGAAATTAGTGCTACGAATAGAGGTTTGTTTTTAGTAAAACGGCATCAGTCGTTTTATACCCTGCACTTTTAAATGTGCAAAAAAGTCAATTAAAAACAGGGGTTTGCACCACTTCAACAGCTTCAGGATTAAACCAGATTATAAAAAAATTGGGAGAAAGTTTCATTGTTTTTGGTAACTATATGTCCATGTTTAAATAGGTCATATTTCCGGCCCTAGGGTTCGTCGCCCAAATTTAGCCAAACTAAAAAAGTAATTTTATTTTTGGCATTAAAATGCCTTTGAGAATGTTTTATAGTAACTTGATACCTATGTACAAGTCTATGAATATTGTAAACCGTTGTATTGGGCACTCTTATTGTATTAACTTTGCCAAAATTCTTCAAAATTCTATTTTATATGTGGCTTTTAGAGGCAAAGACAAAAGAAGTTGAAGATTAATGTTTTTATTGAATTAAGACAAAGTTTACATTCGTCGAATTTCGACAACAACAACTGTAATAGGGTGATTGTTTTATATTGAACCCTATTTGAATTTGGCAAATGCCTTTACCTTCAAATTATGAGGTATCAGTCAGTTGCCAACCGTGGTTAATAATCCACTAATAACAATCCACTATTTGCATTTGAACACTTGAAGATCGGGATCGTCATTGATGCAAAACCCAAGAATTTTACAATTACATGACAAGAAATGCTGTGAAAACTATTATTATTACCTCCTTCTTGCTCGCTACGCAAGTGTTATTGAAAAAAACTGTGCCACTTTCTATATCTACAAGAGACTCATTTCCATGCTTCTCCCTGCTGCGTAGTGTTATAGGCAGCAATCTGGTTTCGATAGATTCGTGCTCGGTACCCTTTAAAAGAAGTTTGTCAGTATTCAATCGGACGCGTCCCGGGTGGCGGATATGGGAGGTGAGGTATGGGCTAACGCACCCCTTACTTCCATAATCGCAATGGAGTGGCGGGCAGGCAGGTGTAAACACGATGCTTTAGGGGGTAGCTAAGTCACAACCCAAGAACTAGAACGGGATAGTGAGTGTTCACTAGGCGGCGTCGACTTGTAGGGAGGCAAAAGCATCGCTCAAGTGACAAGGAAAATCGTACTCTAGGAATCAATAAGAAACTTTGCCCGAGGAACCATACCTCTAAAACGAATTCTGATGTCCCGACTTTTGATCCGTACTTGAAAGCAAGAAGGACTTCAAACAATATTTTCTTTTGTTTTCTTTTCTATTACTAAGTAAAATTCATCTTTACATTTACATATTTTCTGACTAAATAAATTTTTAAAGAGAAAAATAAACTTCAAAAAGAAAAAAACAGCCATTTCGCTTATTTTTTTATGTAAAGTGCCAAAAATTGTGGTTTTATGTATGGGGGTGTGCCTCAGACATGGGTGGGTCGGTTATACATTTGGACTCGGTTGGGGCACTCTTAATGGGTCAAAGTGGTATTTTTCAAAGTCGAGACACCAGAATTTGTTTCAGAAGTATGGTTCCTCGGGCAGTTTCTTATTTTGATCCCTAGAATACGATTTTCCTTCTCACTTTCCTATAAATCGACCCGCCCTAATGTTTACCGATATAATAAAAACAAATAGAAAAGGTTAACGAAGAAATAAAGGAACATTGCAGTACCGTTGGCAAGTAGTGTTCTTGCAGGGAACGAGTTCAACGACTTCAAGAAAAATACTTTAACGGAGTTGGGTCATTGGCCACAGCTGTCGATAAAGCGACCCGTTTCCATTCAAGTATGCAATGAGTGAGAATGATCCATACAAGTATGTGATGAGAATGATTGAAAAGCAAAAACAACAGTTGATACAATTGTACTTTTTGATATATTTTGGCATTTAAACTTCCGTGATTATTCGATATAATTTACAAATGTGTCGATCTGCTGTATCTCGTTTCTGTAACTCGTACCGATCGCAGTTACCGACTGAAATTACCGATTTGACGCCATTCTCACCTTCACTGATTCTGTAAAAAAATTGCCGATTCCTATTCCATTCACTCGTTCCAAATCGGTAATATGACATTTGTTCCGATTCTACTTCAATAGGAATCGTTAAAAAAAGTGTTTCTGTAAGAAAAGTGACTCAACTTGTAACTTTCTCACTGACTTTTAGCCAAGTGAGAACTCTGCGGATTGCTATAGTGTTGTTGCAAATAAATATGAGAAAGCAAGTAACCAAATATAACTTTTTAAACCAAAGACAATTTTATTGATGTTATTTTAGATATATAAATATTTTATTAAAAATTATGTTTTTGTGTTGCCGCGGTTTAATTGTGTTGGAAAATAGGTAGCAAAACATAGACGTTTAAGATGGCAGTGTGTTGAAATTTACGAAAATTTATGAACCGATTTCGAAATCGCTATGGTAATGCAAAATAACCAAGTGCGATTTTTTGTTTACTTGCAATGTACCTCACCAACTGTCAGCTTATTTAATTTATTTGTTTGCATATTTTTAACAAAATGTCGTTTAAATAAATAAGTTATATTAAAATAGCAGTGTTTTAATACAAAATATTTTTACATGAAAACAAATGCAAATAAAAAGCTGCTTGTCATCTGTTAAAATTCTTACCGTTTCTTTCCGAATTATGTTTCTTTCATCGCAGATCGAATTTTTACCACGAAATCGGTAACTTTCAATCTAGTCGGTGTCGGTCACATAACTCGGTAACTTACCGATTTATTTACGGAAACAATCTACTGGAGAAGCTGATCTTATATTTTATTCAGATTGCTGTGTCTGTCAACCAAAAAATAAATGTTTGGTTGCCATGTACTTGTACGCTTTTTGGGTACAAAATCAATCATACACAAGTTTTTGGTCAAAGGCCTTACCCAAATCGAAAGTGTTTTAGCACACTCATTAATCGAGAGGAAAACAAAACGAATGCTTAAGAGTGGTCCGATTTATGTTCAAAATGAACACGTTTTATATTGTGTGTTGGGTTATGTTGGCTTGTTATTACATATTCAAATGCAGCGAAAATAAACATCGAATTGTTTGTCCGCCTGCAATTAAATTCTGTTCTTAGAGACGAAAGTGACGAACGCACAATCTAATAAACGCACAGGTCGATAAGGGCCTGTAATCAGTGCAAGAGCCCACACATAAAACCGATTGTTCGCTGCTTTAAAAGGATTAAGACAATTGTGGTTCGCTTGATAAGAATTTGTGTATATATACACAGTCCTAAGCGAACACATTTAAAAGTATTATGTAATCATTACTCAACTGGAGAAGACCTTAAAAATCTTCTTTACTATTAAGTATGAAATCAATGCTCAAAAGAAGACTTAAATCTTCTTTAAGCTTAAGTATGAAATAAATACTCTCCAGAAGAAGACCTTACAACTCTTCTCCAAAATAAGGTATGATCGTCTAATTTAATTATACAATTTATACTGCAGAATCATTTGTATCTATAGATCGATCTGCTAAGAAAACAAAGGGTCCATTTACTGGAACGAACTATGTTTTATGAACTATCTTGCAAACGACATCGGTCCGTTAAATATGGCAGAGCTAAAAATGGTTCCAGGTAAAAATAAATTAAAAGTTTATCTTGAGTCACCAAATTCGTTTTTTTTATAAAACTTCATATTCTGATGAGCAATTACAGAGGGTAACCTTTATGAAAAACAAAAGACAACCAACAGAAATTACTTTAAATAAAACCTTTTTGCCAAACCAGGTATATTTAAAAAAAATGGATGACACAAATGACTTGATGTAAACAAATCTGACACCACGTGTTTACAAACATTTTTAAAAATTGTAAAAATATTTTAATAAAAAAAATATGGTTACTAGATACAATTTTTGTAAAACTAAAAATCATTTATTCTTTTAAACCTCTATCTCCTATGAATAAAATTACAATGAACTGCGATAATATTGTTATTTTATGATGATGCGTTGAAATTGGACACCTTATTTATGTGTTTTTAATACTAAAGGGTGTCCAACAATAATGCACGATGTTAATTGCGAGTCACACCTTAACGTTAAGTTTTTTTGCCCAACTTTATTTGACATATCTTTGTTTCAGTGTTTGACTTATTTAACCATGGAGAGGTACACAATTGAAAATCGCGTTATGATTGTTAATTCCTGTTAAGAAAATGGGCGTTCAAATCAAAATGCATTTCGTGAATTTTTTGGTCGGCATAACCGACCAAATCTGTCCACTGTGGATTCGTTAATAATCAGAAAATCCGCATTTGGGCAATGAAGAAACAAGGAACGATTGTTTTACGTGGTTTATGGGCTGGGGCGTCATCCGGTCGTACTATCCAAAAATTAGGTCGAGCAAGCAGTTACCATGAATGGTGTTCTCTATCGCGAGAGGATAACGGACTTCTTGTTGCCAGAAGAATAGGACCTGGAAAATATGTAATTCCAACCGAATGGTGCAACTAGCCACACAGCCAACGAAACAATGGCTCTTTTGCCTGAGAAAGTCAATGGCCGTGTTACCCCACGTCGTGCAATATTAATTGGCCGTCACGATCATGTGTTTTACACCGTCGGACTTCTTTCATAGGGAATGTTTAAAAGAAAAAGTGCACTTTAATAAGCCAATATGATGAGATAATTCGGAACATTAACGACATTAAACCTACATCATGTCTAAAGAGTCATGGCAAATACGGACCTTCGGATAGAGGTATGTGACCGAAGCTGTGGCGAGCATTTAGCCGTTATTTTGTTTCGCAAATACTTGTCATCGATCCTTCTATAATACAAAATAATAAAAAAAAAATCGCTGAAACTTTTTGTTTTATTTACAATTCACATAGTCCGTTTATGTTTAACCACTCTTTTTATATTTATGATTTTAAATTCAAATAATAAAATAAATTAAAGAATTTCTGTAATTACTGGACTGGTATAAGCATACAATTTCAACAATAACGTCATATCTCAAAGTAGAGATTGAATTTGCCATGGAAATCATTGCAACTGACATTTTAGTAAAAAGGGGTACAGTCGAAACTCTATAACGAACCCCTCTATAACGAAGTTTTCTTTATTGCGAAGCAATTATAAAAACACTGTGTTTTTGGTCTACTTTGAGTGTATTATAATCTCCATATATCGAATTTCCCTATAGCGAATATTTCCTTATAACGAAGCATTATTGCGACCGTAACTTCAAGATTGAATCGTTTTCAATCTCCTTATGTGACAGCGCATAGAGAAAAGGACCTAAGGGTAAAAAAAATCAATTTTCATTTTTTCTTTATTTTTGTTGTGGACAACATCTGAGCATCGAATGAGACCGATCCCATTTCCCAAAAGTTTTTCCTTCCAGAGATATGCGCGTTTTATGAAAGTGAAGTCGACAATTCTAAGCGCAAATAGAAACGGATCTAATCTTTAAAATGGCTCTTCTGAACAAAACTTTTTATCAATGAGACCGATCCCATGCCCCAAAAGTGTTCCCTCCCAGAGATATGCGCGCAAATAGAAAGGGACCTAATCTTTAAAATAGCTCTCCTGAACAAAACTGGTTTTTAACCTTAGGCCCCTTTATATTTTGCGCGTCACATATAACGAATTTATTCAAATAATTTTTCGATATTATTTACATCAGTGGTAGGCAAAACCGAACGCACGCACACAAAAAAGAAATCAACGTCGCTTTGTTGTGTTATTGGTGTTGTTATTGTTGCTCTGTGTGTCCTTTGTTGCTTTCACAACGCACAAGCAGAGAGATCTATTTGGAATTCCTTCCAGCAGCTTACCTACGATTTTAAAAAACAAGGATAAGCTTTTAACCAGTGTCACAGATAATGCATCTAGTATTAAACGCAAGAAGCTTCGAACTTCTACCTTTGAGGATATTGACGAAGCAATGCTGAAATGTGTATTCGCCGCACGTGGTGGGAATCTTGCTCTGTCTGGACCAATACTGACAGAAAAAGCAAAACAATTCGCTGAAGCATTGGGCCACGGAGAATTTGAAGCAAGTGTAGACTGGCTTGAAAATTTTAAAAATCGCCACGGCATTGTTCATAAAACATTGTGTGGGGAAAGTGCTGCCGCCAACATCCAAACTCAAGACTACATTAATGTTGGCTGTGAAGTCATTGCCACAGACAACCCTTCCGACGAAGATATCCTCGAAAGTGTTCAAGAAAGTTTAAGAGCACCAGCTATCTCAGGTAAAGAAACAATAATAAAGAAAATCCGTGGCTTAAATTATTCTAATGTACATTATTATTTCTCTTTTAACAGATTTAGATGAATACGAAGAAAAATCTGCCGATATTGCGAAACCGTTACCCACATATGGACAACTTTTTTCATCAGTTGATGGTTTCCGTACCTAGTTGCAAATGAAAACCAACGTACCAAATACTGTGTTTACTTCTCTAAATCTATTAGAAAATTATATTGAAGAAGAAAAGTAGAAAAATGCACTTCAAACCAAAATAACAAATAAAAATTGTTAAAAGGAACAAAATTGTTTTTCTTTTCTATATATCGAATTTTCTTTATAGCGAATAAAAATTATTTTATATTTTTCTGTTTATCGAAATATCCGCTTGGGTTTTTTTGGGTTATGAGGTTCAACTAAATGAGTGATATGTAAAAAGATTTTTTACGTGATCTGAAAATTCTTAAAAACCAAAATTGGGCGTAATGGTACATTTGTGTGGAAGGTACATGAACAATATGTATTATAAGGCCTATTTTCACTACCTAGGCAAAAATGACGCAGTAGGATAAGGATATACAAATCAGTTGTCAGAAATAAAGTGCCGGTTTCATGTCTACAGTAAAAGGTTGATTTCTAAAAGATTTTTCCATAGTATCTATAACCGACGAAATTGTATCGATTTTATGAATTTGATAACATAAAAAGCATTGTATTCCTAGCCAAGCCCCACAAACAGGTGTCGAAAAGCATTTTCCAGTAGTATAATGTTTTGATGAATTATATTATATGAATATTCGTGGCAAAAGGAGGGCAAATCACATTTTTTTAAAGAAGAAGGGGGAAACACGCGTAGGCAGCAATTAAAAATAGTGACACGTCCTTCGAAAGGAGTAGGAATGGTATCTTTGCACACAAATGACCCAGCTCCGGTAACGCACCTTTCTGGTACCTTCCTTGCAAGTGCACAATTTTTCCCACTTTAAGTACTCGCATAATATCTTTAATAATATTTATGTGATTCTGCTGAAAATGAGTACTTGGAAAAATGATTATAACAACCACTAGTTGACAAAAATCCGAGCTTTAACCGCGCCCTTTTTCTACCTCCCACACAAATTACACTATTCGTAAATGTGTAAATGTCTATACAATTTTTGTACTCTGAGGTTATGTTAATATAGGGAATTATTCGCATTCGACTGTCTTATTATCTGCTATTGTAGTACGTACATTTGCGGATTGTGATTTGGCTGTTAAGAAATTTTATGATTTGTATCTAAATCAGTGTCTATGGAACCCATTGTTATGGAAAAAATATGACTTGGACTTTTATGGAGTTACTTAGATTTAAAAACATAAAGAGTAAATCACTTAAAAGATTCAAAAGAACAGGTCTAACTGCTGATACGGTACAATATTGAGTCTCGTCGAAGCTATAGTTCGTGCTTATGAAAAGTAAGGAAAATTTTTCAAAAGGACCCTTTATTATTTTACAGATTTGTTAATTTAAAACTTCAAACATCTTCTTGGCCATCAAGAATAAGATTTAATCGTGTTGAGAGTTCTCAGGTGATCAGCCAATTGCAAACTGTTTTGCTGACTTTTTCGAAAATACATATTCCTAACGTTCGCTTAACCCTGCAATGGACCCTTACAGCATTTTTTCAGTAAATCAGATAGTGTCTCCTCATTCAGATTCTTCATTTATTGCACCAAATTTGCCTAGTCTTAAAACCACTAGAGCTTCTAGGCTATTCTGAATTTGTTATTAAAAGGCTGTTCTGAAAATTGGTGTACTTTCCTGATTTATGGAAATCGTCTTTCTTGTTTCCACTTCATAAATCTGGCAGTCTAAACGATTGCCAAATTAAGTTCAACTCCTAAGTTATTTAAAAAAATTGTAACAAGGCCTGTTTTAAATAATGTGGCCCCTATACTCCATCCATCCCAACACGGATTTCGTTAAGGCCATTCTACTTTTCCTGATCTACTCCAGCTATTCTCTGAAGTTAGAAGTATTTTTGAGAGAAGCCCCTCTAGAGCAATCCTAATATCATATGGTGTCCCACAGACCTATTCTATTTTTATTATTCATTAACGACTTGACCGATTCTATTACGAACTCTAATTTACTAATGTTAGCCTTGCGGGCTGTCACAAACTGCAGGATGACTTGGATAAATTTGTAAGTATAGGGGGCCATTTAAAATTTGAATCTGCCGTAAAAAAAGTACTGATAATTTTTTTAAATTTTGGTTTTTAGGTTGAACTTATTCATTTAATAATGGAACGACATGTTTGTAGAATTTTACCTTAGCTTATATCATCTCGGTGGTTATGTCAATGGAAAAATTGCCGCATATGGGGTTCAGAGAACCCACACGTAAGTATTGAGACTATTGGGTGTGAATTTTCAGCTGGCGGCATCATTGGGACATTTTTCTTCGAAAATGAGTAAGGAGCCGCCGTTACCGTCAATGGTGAGCGTTACCGCGCCATGCTCATCGAATTTTAATTTCCACAAAATTAAGGGAATGACATTTGTTTGAAAAGAGACTGTGCCATATGTCACACGGCCAATACATCCATCGATATTTTACGTACTCTTTTTGAAAAACGAACATTCAGCCGAAATTTCGATGTCAATTGGATGCCTCATAGCTGTAATTTAAGCGCTTGGGATTATTTTCTGTGGGAGCCATTAAGAATGAATGTTACGCTAAGCAACCATAGACAATTGAAGCGTTGAAACATGAAATCGAAATTTGCCATTGAAGAGATTCAACCCGAAACAATCGAAAAAGTACTAAAAAAATTGTGTTTGGCATATGAACGATAAATTGTTCCATTATTACGCATATCAATAATTCCGTGACTTTTCGAATAAAACTGTTTTTTTTGACAAAAAATAATATTTTTCAACATAATCCCTAAACTTCAATATAATCAATACACTTAGTCCAACGTTTCTCCAATTTTTGTATCCCTTCCAAAAATAGGATTTTTAAGGTCCACCGAGCTATTTATTTAGGTTTGGAAATAGTCACTGGGGACTAAGTCCGGAGAATATGTGGGATGAGGTTTCAATTCGAAACCCAATTCATGCAATTTTACCATTGAGACTGCACACGTGTACACTATCTTGATGAAAAAGAACTTTTTTCTTTACCATATGTGGTCGTTTTTTTTTTAAATCCTCATTTAATCGGTAGAATAACTAGGCATACTATTCAAACCCATTGTTTAGACTGCTGCCGGAGAAGACATCTTGCAGACAGCTTTCTAAACCCAACTGATCATGTAAAATCGAAACCACACTGCCATACAGGGTTACTGTTGAAAAAGTTCAAAAAGCCGCACAAAAGGGCATTTTTTTTAAAAAGAGTATTTAATAAAAAAAAGTCGCAAACTTTTCGTAAGTTCATTTTATTAAAACAATTCATTTAAATTTAATAAGAAAAGTAACAAACAACACAGTAAAAACTCAGTTTCATGAAATGAGAGGTAAAATACACATTTAAAATTCCGATCCTCATGTGCCCTCCACTATACGATAATAAAGCGCAAAAAATAGCAAAATTTGCTTTAATTTTAGTACCCTTATATCCATATTGACTACTAATCGCCCGTTTTTTGACTATTCTGGATGTTTTCTTGGGTCACATGGGTCTAACCTTTCAGCAGCTTTACTCGTTGTTGAGGTATTTAGTGCGCCCCAACTAACAGTACCCATTGTCCACAAAAAATTCTTATTTGTTAAGCAAAAACGAGTACTTTTTATCGAGTTAAAAACTTTTTCCCCCTGGGTCGATTTCGCCCATTTACAATTCCAAACAGCTTGTGATCATAAGCCTGCATCATGCAGGCTTGCGCTGAATACTAGGTTCATACGTTTGAACGATATCATGCCTTCAATTACTTGCTGGGGTCTCCGATCAATATTTCGTATTGCTGCAAACGGAATGACAAATTTAATATAGTTTTTCGTGAAGGGTATTAACAATCCAAACATCAAAAGTCGGAAATGGCAGACCCATTGTCCTTGCTTGAATGGACCGTATTTTAGGCCACCTCAAATCAAAGTTGCTTACTTGATACATTTTACAAATGTTCCGATTTGTTGGTATTTTTACCCTAAAGCACACTTGTGCAGGCTATTCTGTGCTAAATTTTCTAAAGATTGAGTGTAGTAAGAGCGGCGGGACACTACTACGAGTATCCATAATGCCTAGCGCCAGATTACAACCAAATAAAGTATACCACTTTTTTCCCCGGAGCAACCCTTAACCCCAGAAATAAACACATTTCGAGTTGTGAAAAGTAGCAAAAATTTCAAAAAGGGGATTTATGAAAAGGGGCAGTAAAAGTAGCAGGCTTCCAAAAAGGGTCAAATTGCCACTTTAGTCGCACAACGGTAACGCTGCTGCCATATGTAATGCGTATGGCATCAACAATCTCACGCACTTTTACTCTTCGATCGGCCAACGCCATATCGTGAATTTTTTCGACATTTTCGGGTGTATTTCGGACGGTTAGTCCACAACGTTCAGCGTCATTTGTACTTGTGCGACCACAACGAAAATCAGAAAACCAATTTTCTACCATCGAAATCGATGGCGGAGTCCCCATAGTATTTAACAAGTTTTCCTTGGTTTAAAGGTTTTTTCCGCAAAAAATAATGTTTAATGGGCACTCGAAATTAATTTTTTTCCATTTTTAACAAAATCCACGAAGTTGTACGTTTTGAACAGCTGTTAAACACAAACTAAATGGCGGAAATATCTTAAAACTTTACAGTAGTCTATTAGCAGATGGTACTTGGTGAGAGCAGTGTTGCATTTCATATAACTACGGTGGTAGTTGGAAAAGTTACGGAATTAGTGATATGCCCTCGTAAATGAAAATGTTAAACCTTTCCAATAAAAACAGAAATTTGAAAATATTCAGCCTGATAACGGTTGGCGTAGTCGAGTCGTAAATTAGGCATTTTTACAAAATGGTATTGCGATTGGCGTAGTCGAGTCGTAAATTAGGCGTTTGTCTAATCTATTACAACATCCGGTATCGCGTAAGGCGAATTCGACTGTAATATAGTGCGAAAACTGACGTTATAATTTTTGGTCACGACAAAGTTAGAAAAAAAGAATATACTAAATAAAATGAGTTCAGGCAAGATGTAAGTGTTAAAACATTCGTTAAAAATCATTTCTTACTACTTTTTTCCAATATTAGAATAAAAATCAAGACTCTAAAGCAATTTGAAAAGCTGGTGGAATTTATGGATGAAAATCCACATTTGGACAGAGGGTTTAATAAGGGTTTGCAGAAACTAAATATTAAAGAAGAATGGCGAAGCTCTAAATAAACTAGGGCCTCCTCTACGTAATGGCGAAGGTTGGATGAAAGTTTGGACCGACTACAAGTTTAAGTTAGAGAAAAAAATGATACACAACAAAACAGAAAGCCGAGCCACCGGAGGAGGACCCAATAGATAGTATATTTTGACGCCAACAGACGAAGCAGCCACAAACGTTTTGCAACTTAATTTCGTAATTAATCCCGAAGGACATTTGGTACTGAAATAACACCAAATACTTTAAGGGAATCGGAAGATCATAATACGGGAGCTTCTTTAAACGAAGAAAGCTGTGATGAAATAGCGCAACCACCAACTTCTCAACCCTTACCGAAACAAAAAAGAAATGTAATCGAAAAGAATCATCTCCTTACGCAACAGTTAAAGGTGCAGACAGAGCTAAATGTGACGCGTAAAATAGAAAGGGACCTAAGGGTAAAAACCAGTTTTGATCAGGAGAGCAATTTTAAAGATTTAAATACGTGTATCTTTGGTGTAGAATCGTCGACATCACTTTCACAAAACGCGCATATCTCTGGGAGGGAACACTTTTGGGGCATGGGATCGGTCTCCTTCGATGCTCAGATGTTGTCCACATCAAAAAAAAAAGAAAAAAAATGAAAATTGATATTTTTACCCCTAGGTCCCTTTCTCTATGCGCTGTCACATATACAGAACTGAAGCGATCTCTGACTGAAATCGAAAGGTATATTCGAAAGACATACCAACTGAAGGAGGAACAATTAAGATTGTTTAAGATCGAGTTGAAGAGAAAAGAAGAGCATCGAAAGACTAGTAAAAATGAGACTGGACGATATTGACATAAAAAGAAGAAAACTTGAGTTGGAAGAGCTGAAAAGTGGACTATAAAACAACGCTGCCTTACTTTTTTATTATTATTTTTTCATATTTTTCTTTTCTATTTTTTTTTTCTTAATTTATGAAACTGACAATAAAATCAAATAGCTTAGTTGATAATCGATTCCATGATGTTTTGTCGTATATTTGAAGCTGTTGAATTTTCATTGAAGTCATTATTAGGGGTTTCCATAACATCAGTTTCCAAGTTGTCGACTGGAAAATCAATTTTATAGTGAATGCATATAAAGTGTAAAGCCGCACAAACAGCAGTTATTTTCCCTGCCGATTCCGGGGTATAATGCAATTGCCTTGCACACAATATGCACTTAAATCTATATTTTAGGACCCCTATTGATCTCTCAACAACATTTCTAGTTTTTGAGTGTATATGGTTAAAACGACTCTCTACACTACCCTCTTCAGTGGACCGGAATAGAGTTATTAAAAACGGCTCCAATGGATAACCAGCATCTCCTAAAACAAACAAATGGAATCCTAGGCGTTTAAAGTATTTTGACAATTGATGTACCTAACAACCACTATTTCGTTCCCCACGGTCATATGAATCCTTTAATAACTGCTTCAAATCGCTAGCATTCCAAATCAATGAGTCGTGAGATGATCCAGGGTTATGGGATGAGATATAACGTATTCTGAGTTTATGATCGCAAACCTGCAAAACTTTGCAAACATATTTTTCTTATTTTACGTTATCTTAAACTTACCACAGTCGTATTTAGGCTATAGAATCCCTTTCTATTGTAATACTTGAACCTTTCCTCAATTTTCGGTGCTAAAATTTTTACATGAGTTCCGTCAATACACCCTATTACCCCTGGGAACCAATGTATTTGAGTGCTTCTTTATTTAATCTAAAATAACTTACAAGTCTATTCGAATTAGACAAAATAAAAGTTCATATGTTGCCAGCTTACTTTTGATTTGGTAACGAGAATATGTTTGATTGCTGCCGTCATTGTCGTCGCAAAGCTATCAACTCCTCCTTGGCATATGCCTCATCTTCGCCAGACCATGAAAATAAAGCCACACTCAACATGATTATTTATTTTTTACTATTGTTTCTATAAAACGTACTTCCACTTTAAATTGTATTACCAATTGCCGCGGAACAGCTGTTCGTAATTGAGCAGTGTTGCAAAGTTTTTTTTGTAGATTTAACAATACGGTTATTATATTCGTTCTATTAGAAAATAGTCGGCGTCGTTTTTTACGTGGTATCAAAAATTTTTAAAAACGCATACGACTACGACTGCTGTCGATTTACGATTACGCCAACCGTGATAAGGCTGATTATTAGTACATTTTTTGAACAGCAGACTCAAATTTAAAACTTTAACCCTGAACCTGAAGTATCTGGTACGAATTTAATTTTATGGAATTCAACATTTTAAAATGTGACAGCATATCTGTTTCTTTAGAAGTAAAATATTGGATTCTAAATTTTAATCAATTTATTGATCTTGGTTTTAAAATTGACATAGTTCTAAATTTTAATAACCATACCATTAATATGGTAAGTCTAGCGTATGGTGTCGTTTATTTTATGAAACGCTGGGCAAAATAGGTAGCTGGCAAAAAAAAATACTACGAAACAGCTTTACATTTCGTTAGTCAGGCCAATTTTAGAAAATGGATCATTGATTGGGATCCCCAATATGATTACTATGTTTACACAATTGAGTCCGTGCAGAAACAATTTTTACTATTCTGCGACAGTCCCTCGTCTGCTTGTTCTATGTACCGGATTGACCCGAAGCAATTATTCTTCGGCCAGGGGCAGTCACATGCCGAGATCAACAATATGTATTTTCTGTTTGTTCATTTTTTCGTAGTGGAAGCAGCACTTCCCGAAATGCCTGGTCCGAGTATTGAATTGAAAAAAACGTGCTACGTAAGGATCACACCAGAAGTGAAGGTGTGGGTCTTGCTTCCCCTGTTACACCATTATGTGCAGTACAGACCTATTTCGCCTGACCCTAGAGACCCATACATGGAATGTATGGGGTTAGCAGTCAAGTCTGGAATTGCCGAGATAGAGCAGTACTACGTACACATCCCGCCGGTTGGTAGCCCGCGTTATTTGCCTGACATAACAATCTGCTACAATGCAATAACCGCTTGGTTTTAGAAGACTTTAATGCTAAACTGTGGCATATTTTCCAACGACCACAACGACCAGAGGGGCAAAGCTTTGGCAAAGCAAATTGATAGATATATGTATATTACACAGTGAATCAGGACGCTCCACGCGGTTTATGGGCCATAGCCATAGCTCAACTGGCAACCCTCCATCTCACTAGGATTGGACCACCTTCCCACAATTCTCTATATTAATCAAAAAAGGCTGATCACTTAAAGCAGAGTATTAAAAGTTCCGAAATTGGTAAGTTGTGGACAATAGCCAAATCGCTCTATAAACCTGGAAGAAAGGATGATCGGACAGTCGCCACGTTCCGCGACAGATTCGAAGCGGTGCGCGAGTTATTATAACCGCCTTTTTATTGACGACTCAGATAGTGATAAGGCGGAAAGGAGAGTATTACGCCGTATCCGCGCTCTCCAAGTCGAAGAGGCACCACCAGAATTAACCGTTGGCAAAGCGGAGTCATCAAAGGCGCTGGGCCCGGACGGAATCTCAAAGCCAATGTTGAAGCACTTAGGGAGATGAATACATGACCAAAGCGCCCAATCTATCGTTAGCCACGCACTTAGTCTCGATGCCTGGAAAATGGGCAGAGTTTAAAAGTTCTGCTCTGCCTTTGGAAAGACACATACATAAATAAAAAACTGCTTGTTGCGTCTAAAGCTTATTTGTAAATTAACCCATTACGTAGAAAAACACAAATTAATAGTTTTTTGCATACACTTTTAAATGATTGCGTTCTTTTAAGTGTTCACCATTAAAGGTCATGTTTACGTTTTTAATCTTTCATTAATGGTCCGTGAGTTAAAAAGTCACGGACCATGCACGCAGAGAAAAAATATGGTTACTATAAAAGTATGGTCGTCGCAACCATAATATTGTTTTTTTTTTAATTTCATTTTGACAATAGTATGATTGCTGCAATATTGTTGAAATGTAACAATAGTATTATTGCCAAGTTCATATATTAAAATATGGTTGTAGCAACAATATAAATATGGTTGGTGAGGCAAAAGTGATGTTTTTTTGGGTTTTATGTTAACAATAATATGTTTACGGCAATCATAACGACAAAATCGTTTTTATTTTATTTTGACAATGTTATTGTTACGAATCTTACGCAATAATAGTTCTTTTTATGTAAATATGTAATATTAATTTTTTTTCAAACAAACTACTTTGGATTAGTATAACTGAAGTACTTTAAATAAATATTTTTTTTTGTTTAAAGTTTAATGGATGTTTAAAAAATTCATTTACTTAATATCTCTATTTTTGAATAAAAACTTGACCCAAGCCTTACAAAAAAATTGGGGATCATAGTAATAATACTATGGTTGGGAGGATCATACTTTGGTTGTATGTTAAACATACTATGGTTGTAAGGATCATATTATGGAAGTGGGGATCCTTGTAAGGTTGTATTTGAATCATATTATTGTTGTGATGATCATAATATTGTTGTGCCACAACCATATTGCCAACAATAGTATGATGCTCTTCGAATATTGTTACCCCAACCATATTTTTTTTCTTCGTGTAGACCATTAATGAAATCTTGACAATCGGTATTTCATGTTTAAGAAGCAACAGACAATTTTTATGTACCTTACCAATGGCAGAGCAAAACTTATTAAGGAAAGCCTTTTCAGTTTACAAATGTCAATGGATTCTTTCTTTTTAAAATTCCGCAAACATAATTTGTTTCAGTATAGTTAACTGTTACAAAAAATATATATTTATCTGCTGAGTAACATTAGGCATATCCTTTATGTTTGAACAGGATTGGCAACGTTTGTAAGCAAATGGCTTATGTTTTGCCTTTTGCTACCACTCTAATACTCTTAGGCATTGAGACTTCATCAAATCATAACAATCTGTTTTTTCAACGACTGTATTTGGACCATCCAATCATTACTACAAGCGTTTTGTTTTCCATTTTTGATATACTCGTACTTGGGTTAGTTGTTATTTTGTAAAACAACTTTGTTACGGTTTTTCTTAAAAAAGTGGGTTTTGTAGGTTAGTATCGAGTGTTCACAAAAACTATCGAATGGGGCGACTATCGATAGTTTTACAGATCTATTGTATGGCCATCCAGTTCAAATGGCGCGTTTCCTTCACCTGTATATCGAAGCAGATCCGGACAGCACTTCAAAACAAAACATATTCTAGTTACAGCAACAACTCATGCAAATGCACATACAATCCCACGACAGTCGGTTCGGTCGGCCAAGGGCTGTCACCTCGGATCTGTATGTGCCGCTACAACAACAACTCTCGTTTTTAGGCGCTCGTACACCGAACATTACATTTTTATATATACATATACGAGTATTTAAATTTTATATATTCAGATATAAAAGTTGTATAACCATTTTTTTTATTTTCGGCCAAATGTATTCATCAGAACTACATGTTTTTCTATTGCACTCTGAACCCCCAATCAAATTTCGAATGCAAATTTTATTTTCCTTTTTATTTACGTCCAATTAAAAAACTTATGTATATAACTATGAAAAAACAATACTAAAATAGTCTTTGTAAATTAATACAGCAGTGAAACAGCTTGATGGACTAGTCGTAAATGAGCCTAAATTGTGATTTATAAATAAACAAGTTTAATATCTTACGATGTATCTTATAGCTGGGCATGTCCGTCTTTATTACTTGACTTTATTAATTTTGCATATTAATCTGTCAATGCCTCTGTGAACTCGGAGAATCAATAAAAATCCAATTATAATGGCGGGCATACCGACAAAAGTAGCTATACTCTCGTAGATAAAACGTGGCGCAAATATTTTCCAAACCATTAGATGGCGACAATGTATAGTACAAGCCAACATCGAGCAAAAGACCTAGAGACATGAGAAATATATAAGATTACTTTTGTATTCTACACAATTATAAAATGCAGTGAGGGTTATACCTTGAGACCCTGCAAAATATATAATTGGATGGCCAGTTTAAAGAGTGTTCCAATGAATACGCCTTCATATTCAAATAAAACCAATTCGCCTCGAGTCATGTCGAAACCAACACATTCGGTGGAAATTTCGCTCAGGGAGCGATCGTATGAGAAGGATGTCGTAGCATTTGGAGGTCTTGCCAAGCCGACAGAGTCCGGCTTACGTTGCTCCCGATTTGAATTTGTTTTTATTAGGTTGGGAAATAGAGCGAAAATTGAAAATGTCTCCGTTGCCAGTAAACCGAACATGCTGTAGAACAGTATGTGCCCGCAGAATGTATTGAGTATAACTAAAATTCCAGATATAAAATGCGATTGTCCAATATTCGTTGTCCTGCCAACGAATGCGGCACGCCAGTCAATCTGCGAGAGAGTGGTTTGGTGCGAAGTGGCAAAAAAACAAAAATGTGCCAATAAAAACCACCCGACAATAGCTGTAAACGTCGGCTGTATGCACGTCTCTAAATTAGGGTAATGCAAAATTATATGTTTGTGGGCTCTATTTTATAATCACTCAAAAATGTTCTTACCAAAGCTAGTTGCTGTCCGGTAGCGCAAAATGGAATGCAAAGAAAGCATTATAGCACCAACAGCAATGCACACGACGATTCCAGAGCATGATCGAGGTTCGAGGAGTATAATCAAAACCATAGCGACGAATGTTCCAAACGATATGATGACAGATGAGTATATTGTCGCTAGGCCGTAGACGACTGGTATTTCACTGCGTCGTTCTGCATCTTCATCTTGATACATTCGTTTCATTTTCCTAAATATTTCGGGAATGATGCTGTCCGTATTGTTTATTGTGATAGTCGATGTGTTCTTTGACGGTAGAACGTGTACCATTAACGGCGAAATGGATACAACTATGATTTGAATAATTAACAGTGCGTATACAACTAGTGCCATTGTATCGATGTGAGTGCGTTCGATATTTTTGATGGAACTATTAGATAGTAGAATATGACCTCCAGCACAAATACTGGAAACCGTGGGGCCATAGCGAGCCAGCAAAATGTTGGCAGAAGTGCCAGTCAAATTTCCACAAGAACGTAAATAAATTCTACTAAGAGTCGTATAAACCACGACAATCACAATGGATACGATGTATGATTTTGCACTTGATGGTCTTTTTAGGGAAAATCCACCAATAAAAGAGTTGTTTTTGGCAAAATCGGTGCAATTTCCCTGCTCCTCTCGGCAACGAAATAACGTTGTCGCGAAGCGTATCAATGAAACGGCCAAAATACTGGCCAACAATAGTTTCAGGGCAGTGGATTTTAGGAATTGCTGTGCTTTAAATTTGGTCTTGAAATCAACGCGTACACATTTCTGTAGCAATTCATAAACCATCAACAAAATGACAGCGACTAGAAGATAGGATAAAATTCTGCCCTCGTTTATGATAAAACTATTGGAAAAGAAAATAGACATTAATATTATCAGAACAGCACGTGTAGGAATATTTCCGAATCGCTTTACTTTGGACCAATTAATTGCAATTGTGTACCAATTTTGCACGGTATGAAAAACGAGTATTAGTGTACTGATCATATTGGTAAAAAAGATAATAGCATGCTCTTCCGTTTTAAAGGAAAAATTCTTGTAATAACGATATCCAAACACACCGGCAGCGAAATTCAACAAGTACGTGTATCCCATCTCCTTGAGTGTGAAAATGTTGGAGAAATTATTTGCAGGCGTGTTGTTGATCAACACGAACGAGAAAAATATTGATAAGAACGTAACCAGCAGACCCTGAGACATTTGCGTGGCGTCAAACTTCACCCACAACTCTCTACAGGTGCTAAGTATTTGTCTGAGGTGAACATTCAGATCACCAACAAATGACAAGAAAGCAGCCTCGTTGTAAATAGATTTAACGCGATGTGTCAGTAGAATAAATTCGTTATCCATGAGTTCCATTTGTTCTACGATAAAGCTTCGTTTATTCTCCAAAGCATATTGGTAGAAATATGTATAAATTTGTTGGGCGTTCTGCCATGCATGTAGGACACGTGTTTGAAGTTTTGTCATGTGCGGTACAACAACATCGGGAATAATATTAAAGTTTATTAAACCCAAATTGGAATATGGTATAGGTATCCCCAGTATAGTTGCAAGTGTAGGTACAAGATCAATCTGAAAAGATAGGTAAAGAAATTCAATTAAATTCAATTCGAAATAAAATGATGAAATAATATTTATGTAGAGGTAACCCGCTGCGCTGCACTTCTGGGGTGCTTTTGGAAAAATAAACAGAAGCAAGTACCAAGTTCTATATACCTTTTATTTATGATCTAATAAATCATCATGGGACGATAAACAAGGTATAGTCACTAGCCAGAGATGTAATGTTTGAAACTTACTTTTTCGATCCCGCCGGTAGCAAAACCAAGAAAAATGTTTAAAATCGTAGTTAACATCATTCAATTAAAACAAAATGTGTAAAAAAAATTGAAAGTCGGGCAGATTGGAGTTCAGCAGAGTCCGCATTATACATATAAAGCGGGTTGGACATATTTCTTTGGGGCTGTATTAAATGTTGCAAAACCTGTGAAAAGGAGTCGATGGTTCGGCAATAGAAGAGAACTGATGGCGGTTAAGTTCACTTAGTAGAACCTTAAATTCTACTTGTTTTATACAACCTTAAAGTTGTAAATAGAGCTAAGTAAACATTTCCAGTTAACAATTTCACAAACAATAATGTACAAAAATACAGCAATAGATAGCAAATGGTCAATTCACGCAGTAATCGTTGTAGACAACATGAATTCTGCCGCCTCTGTCGCAATACAACTACTGTACGTGGTCATTTTGTTTTGCCGCCATTTTGGTAAACATTAGTCTTGACAGTTCATATTTGGCAGTCGTGAAGTAGAGACGTGGCAAATATTCGATAAATCCTTAAACAATTTATTAAAATCAATCATCGATTACTGTGACGTACAATTTTTGGGAGAAACAACTTGCCAACAAAACGCACTAATTATCGTGTAGTGAATGATATCGTAGAAAGAGGATCCGTAGCTGATAGGCCCAAGCATGGACCACAACTTACTGCAAGATCGGCTGAATACATTTATGCTGCTCCAAAAATTGTTCAAATCAATCCATCAACCTCACTACGCAGTGCTGAATGTGTTCAAAAGGGCTCGTATTTTAATTTAATTTATTTATTTACATTTCCTGTAATTAAGAAGCCATTAGGCCGACGAAGCTAATTACAGTACTCTACAGCTTAGATAGAATTAGTCTAAAGAAACATTTTATTTGTTTATGTCGTTTTTGGTCAAAGAAGAAGAATTGGAACATTTTAAAGTATTGAAAAATTCAAGTTTAACAGTTACTAAATATAAGTAGTAGAAAAAAATAGAATTCTCATAAATAAGAATTAAAAGGCGTTGTACATATTTAAGCAAATTCGTGACATGATTAAGAAAAACTAGGTAGCTTGTTAAACACGCGAGCAACTCTAACTAGAAAAGATTTTCCTAACAAGCAGTCAACTCTAGGAATAATTATTTGATTACTATGAGTGGATCACGTGAATGTGAACGACTGACTGAACCAGAAACTGTGGGCATTGGTTTCTGTAGACCTTATAAAACCGCAAAAGACATCGTCTGTCAACAAGTTGATCAAAAGAACAACCTAAAAATGGTTTTATAAAGGTTGAATATGCGAAAAACGTCTCACATGAGGCAAATAGCGCACAGCAGAGTTAAAAGCAATTATTATTTTTTCATATATTTTTTGCAGTCCCAGCATATACTTATACTTCTATACAATAAAGATTATTAGACATTACTAAGGAATGTAACAACTGCTTTTTAGCATAAAGTGGTTGCACAAAGTCTGTGTTGTAATATTGACGAAGGGTAAGATTTATTCGGGAAACTACAGTGTCAATATAAGGCTCAAAGTTTAGTTTGTCACCAACAACAACCCCAAACAATTGCAAGTCTACAGGCCTCTAAGAAAATAGTAGAGCCTTTGTTTTTGACGGATTTAAACAAAGATTAATAGACACCATCCAGCCATGCAATGATTCCAGCACATCATCAACCCCCGCTTAAAGTACATCAATAAATTGATGCTCATCCTCAAACACAAGGTGAACAGCATATGCATAAGGAGTGCATGTGCCACCAAGTCTAAGAAAAGGTTATTTTTTCACAATGTAAACAATATAGGCCCAAGGACCACCGACCCCTGGGGCACCCAACTCCTTACCGACAAAACACACGATGAAAAACCGTTAACACTTACGTATTGCGTCCTGCCACTAAGATAAGAGGTTATTAAACGACAGTCGCTGGCTTTAAATCTGTAAAACATAAAAAGTTTGTCTATCAATAAACCGTGATCAACTCTGTCAAACGCCTTCTGCAAATCAAGGGCTTCTCAATTAATCGGTTAAACCGGCTAATAACGTTGATGTATTCCTTTAATTACGAAATCCGCACTGGCAATCATTCAGCAAAGACCTTCTTCTATGTACTTCAACCATTATGTATACATATGTTGTTGCGTCAGAGTAAAAACAAGTTGTTGTTTCGGCGGTTAGACAAGAACTGAATTATTTTATTCATTCACTTAGTGCCTCTATGTACTTAAATACTAATTTCTTACACAACCTTAAAAACTACTATTTGTAAGAAGTTGTAAATGGTTTTTCGGTTACAGCAATATATGTATCTGCAAACGCTAAATATAGATCATCCTGCGAAACACCATGAAACTAAAACTAACAGAGGCGGACATTTATCTGATATTGTATTCCATACATAATTGCCGACATTAAATACAACGTTTATCAATATAAGATCCATTCACAGGCTTGTTCGCCTACCCGGCGAACAAGCCTGTGAAAATGTATCCGGTCGTTAATCTTTCGTCGTCTACATTACCTGCCCAGTCAGCATCGCAGTAACTAATTAAGTCTTCAGCTTCAGAGTTGTACTAAACCTTTCTCTATTGTACCTTTCAGGACGATGGACACATTTCCAATGACAACTTCTGGTGTATCTCCCTGATGTATCGTGGCTTGTCAATTTTTATTTTGCGGTCCGATTGGTGTATTCGCGTCCCAAGCACTGCATAAGCCCAGCAGACAGCTCCCGCTTCAGTTAATATGCTACCGTGATAGCGTAGCTCGCAAGAAAACGCTGAATAACAAGAAAAATCAACAAAACCGATATTTGTTTGCAAAGCTTCTGCGACAATGTGATATATGCCGATGTCCAAACTCAACTTTTTTGGATCTGACGGCAGCCATATGTCTGGCGCAAACCAAAGACCGAGTTGCAAAGCAAGAATTTAAAAGCGCCAGTAAAATATGGCGGTGGAAGCGTCATGGTTTGGGTTTGGTCCTGCATGTCAGCCAATGGTGTTGGAAATTTGAAATTTATAGAGACTACAATGGACAAGACTATCTACCTCAAATTATTAAAAGTTATTTGTTACAAAGTGCTCTGAAACTGGGAAAGCGGCGTGAATTTCGGTTTTATCAAGATAACAACACAAAACATAAGTCTGGCATTGTTCGATCTTGGCTCATTTGGAATTGCTCTCACCTAATGTCACCACCAGTACAATCACCGGATCTCAATGTAATAGAAAATGTATGCCGATTTTGAATCAAAACATTCGCAATCACTACTTTTCAAACAAAAATGACCTAAAAATGCTTTCAAGGAGGAATGGTCGAAAATCACACCCTAAACAACTCGAAAGTTATTTCAATTCATGTCAAAAAGCGGTTATAAATCAAAAAGGAGCACAAACGAAGTATTCAATTATACAAATCATTCCAATATTTAAGCAAATTTGTGTTTTGTTTGAGTAAGTTGAAATAACCTGTGGGCTTTTTTTTACCACTATTTTTAGTTATTAGGCTATAGGATCTAAAAAATATATATTTGAATTAATTTGAAAAATGTAATTTTGTATTCTAAATCTAAACAACCTGCATTTAAATTTTGTTGATATCTCGTTTCGTTCATAAATTATACTCACTTAAACATTAGACCGGGTGCTGGTTGAAATAAGCTGTAAACTATTGGAGCTAATACACTCAACTCTCATTTTGTTGTTGTTAGCCACATATATTTCTCTGTTATGCGTCGATCTAATACTGTGCGTGCTTGATTTTGATTTATCGTGTGTGTCGTTGTTCAAGAGTATATTTACCAAGCGCCTTCGTTGATATCCGGCGATGAAACTAATGACGCCAAAAAAATTTATCGTTTTTTTATTGGCACAGTTTTTTTTTTTTAAATAACCTTCTATTTTGCATCCATGACACTTAAACTACCGTTTCTTGGCGAACTTTTTTCTTGAAAATAAAACATTTTCTTCGGACTTCGAATTTTGCATCCTGAAGCAATAAATTCTTAACCCTATCCACGCTCAGGTTTTGGAATTCTCAACTGCTAATTCAAGCTACCGAAATTCCCCAGGCAATCCATTAAGGACGCAACTAGCTCGTCATCTATATTGAGTCCGGTTTGTTGCACTTTCATAGATGTCTATATCATCCTATTGATATACCCCTCAAATAAGTCGTATTCTAACAACTTCAGTTGCAACAATTGCTTTAATAGCTCAACTTTCCTCGTTAAACCAGAGCCTTCGTAGGCACTGATCAGTGTAGCCTTTGTAATGTTTGCAAAATTACTTGGTTCCACAATTAGCGTTATTTCCCTCCAATAGGCTTCGACGTCCCGCTGTGTGGGTGACCGGCAAACCACTATTCACACTTTTCAAGGATTTTTAAGTACAAGATACCGAGCCCTTACCAAAATTGATTTTTTTGACTATGCTCTTACTCCGAAATGATTAAAAATTAAATCTTTACTCGTATATTTTCAGAGTTATGGCAAATTCAAATTTCATCGTAAGCGCCACCCGCCTTTTTGCTTGGCCGCAAAAAAACGTAAGTGACAAAAAAGCAAACAACTTGTATAAATGAAATGTAGCGCGTAGAAGAATAAGACGAACATCATATAAGAAAATATGATTAACGGGAAAATACTTTTATGTTCTGTTTTTGTGTGGAATCTACATTGTAGTTGCAGCTAAGAGCGGATTTTAAATAGAGCGGAGTTTAAATAGATAAAATCAATCGTTTATCGCAAGTTAGGCTCACAAAACTTTATATTTGTTAAACTTTTTTAATTTGAAACAATTAAATAGGAACAGGTAATTCAAATTTTTATTTTTATTAATTTAGTGAATTTCACTAAAAAAAAAAGCGTTAAAAGACGGAGAACAGAGAAAAGTAGACGTTAGTTTAGTTATGTATATTTCATAACTTGCCCTAAAAAGCGTATACAAGTTTACCAGCAATTTCTATTAAAACCTTAAATGTAACACAATCTGTGATTAGAAATCCTGTGCCATCTACGAATGCAGTGAAGACTAAAAAAGGCTATAGTCCACACAATAAGTCTGACAAAGAGAAGATTGCAATTGTGAAAACATATATTGAACAATTACCGGCTGTTCCTTTACACGATTGTCGTAATAAGAGCAATAAGTTATATATGCCCAAAGAGTTTCGCAACGTTTTAACATTATATAACTCGTTTGTGTCTTTAAGTGTGTATAAAAATACAAAACACAGGGTGGCTAATGAAAGCCGCTACGAAAAAAAAATTAAAAACTTTTTTCTATTTACTAAATCTGGTTATTTTTTTTAAGATTGATTTTTAGATTTAACAAAAATGGGTAAATGGACACTGAAACGCATTTCGATTTAAACGACAACATAAATAAACAAAATTGTCGAATATGGAGTGCTTCCAACCCACAGAAACTTCATGAGACGGAATTGCATCCACTTCGTGTCACAGTGTGGTGTGCAGTCTCATCACGCTGCATTGTATGGCCCTACTTCTTTGAAGAAAACGGATTGAGAATTTCTTTAAACTCTGTGTGGTTTCAGCAAGGTGGTGCAACTTCTCACATAGCCCTGTTATTTCCAATAAGCTGATATCCAGAAACTCCACATTCCGTTGGCCACCCAGGTTGCCAGGCCTTAATGCACCTGACTTTTTCTTGTGGGGTTATTGCAAACATGAAGTCTAAAAAGCAAAACCAACAAATTTGAATGAACTAAAGCAATCCATTCGAGAAACAATTGCGGATATTCCTGTATCAACTCTCCAAGCAGTAAAGAACAACTTTTAGGATAAGATATGCATCAACGAACAAGAGGGGCATTTAAATTTCATTATTTTTAAACTAATTAAGCTATATTTAATTAAATAAAATGAGCTTTAACATGAATAAAAAAAGTTAGTTTCTTAATGTAGCAATATTCATCAGGCACCCTGTAAAATGAGAATTTTAATTTCATATTTTAAAAGCTTCAATTTGAAGTATAGAAAATTCCAAATTAAATTATGTTTAATTGAAATGATATTTCATTTAGATAAAATTCCAAATAAAATTAAGAATTTTCATCTAGCATTGAGAAAATTCAAGTAATAATAGCGCCTCTATTACTGGAATGGTCCAAGAATTTTACTTTGATATTAGGAAAATTTTATTTTATTTTGAAAATTTCTACTTAAATGCCAGAAAATTATTATTAAAATTAAGGATTAAGAAATGTTGAGAATTTGCATTTGAAAATAAGAAAATTTTAATGCAGAAGGAATTTAGCGTTTTAAATTGAGTATTTCTTTTTAAAATTGGAAAGTTACTCCTTAAATTGAACAATTCGTAAGATCAGCGGGCCGAAGTATTGGGAAATATAGTTGTTAATGGATAGAACTACATTTTTATGCTTAGTAGGACCGCCGCTCCAGTCACACGTTCCCAATCCCATCATGCCAGTAAACCCAGGATCAAATCGGGAAGGGACTGCTTACAATTTTTAGTGGCGGGTTTCCACCTCCAAGATAAGCCAAATGAAACGGGTCAAAAAATCGGTCTACTTCAATCACGGGTATTAAAAAACAAATTTCGTCGCGCGTCCGAAAATAGCATAATTCAACGATTCGACTATATTTGAGGTCCCTAGCGCCGAAAATAAGTTCACTCCGAACATCGACATACGGTTACTCAGAAGCTGTGGAATTTCATCAATAATCTCAATATACTTTAACCTCTAACCCTTTAACCACTAAGGCCGTCTGCAGATGGTTATCACAAAAATCGTTTTCTAGACTTACTCGATATTTTCGCTTTGTAATTCCCAATGTGGTTTTTGTTTGGCTTGAATTTACTCATCCGAGAGATGTTTTTGTTATACAATTTTTATAAAAAATGACACAAAAACTACTTCTAAATTTTGCGTAAATTAAAACTTAAAAAGAAGCTTTCGAATAACACAACCCGCTCGGGTAAGTCATATGAGTTTTGGGAAGTCATATGATGATTTACTTTGGTAATTTGTGGCTAGTGTTTTTTGGGAAATATGTTGTTTGACAAAATCAAGTGTTTTGTGATAGCCGCCTGTAGACGATGTCAGTGGCTTAGGCGTTATTTTACATGTGTGATATTAGTTGTTGTTTTGTCGGACTTTTATTGTTATTAGAGAAATTAAACGTGGTAATTATAAAAAAAACAAAACTACTTTTTGAAAATTTTACGGAGCGAAAACAAAGACAAAAAAATGTATCTTTGCTTTCTTATCATGATATCTTACTCAAGAATTTGGATGACATTGCAAATCCGTTTGTTTTATTTCGGTCTGTTGCTTTTACACATTGAACAGGGTTTAACCGGCTCAAGAGCTCTTGCTTCTATATTTAAATAGAAAACAAGTTTAAAACAAAATGGCAAAGTGACATTGATTTTCGTGGCTGCACACTACTTTTATCATGATTTCGGGTCCGTGACAACCCTCTTCAGAAAGCCTTGCTGCAATTGTTGAAAGTAAAACCGAACTCTATAAGGCCAGGCTCTCCCCAAACGAATGAGAACTACTGTTGTAAACCTTACTTTTCAAGTTTTCTTCACACAATTGCACACGAAAATACAACCCACTTTTGCCACCTCTAAAGAGACTCCACATCGAGAGCCATCAATAGATTTATTTTACAACAACGTGTGTGTGTGTTGTAAAAAGAGTTTAGTTGACTATGTCAACTTGTGTGCCGTGCCGTTCATGCACGTTTTTATTAAAATCTTAAGCCAGCGGTCATCATATTTTGGGGTATCCGTACTTAAACTGGAGGCTTCACTAATGGTGGTTAGTACTTCAAAACACACTCGTACCTAAATTGCATATTAAGGTATATTCAGCTGGGTTCAAGGGCATTCTGTGGCGTAAGATGAGCATGCAGTTACGTTTAAATGACGTTTTATTTAGAGGATAAACAATTTGCCGCCTGAGGTCAAATAATTTCAGAACCCTTCTATTTTTTCTCGTATTTTTTTCTCATCTTATAGAGATGATAAGTCTTGAAACCAATATATATTTATGTTGATATTTAATTTTTTATTATTATATTATATCAAAAAGCGAAGAAATAAAAAAAATCGCTATGAACTTACTTAACGGAATTCGTTGGATCGCTTTTTGTTCTGTGGAATTACATAAATAAGGGTTGGTTATGGTTAACGTACGAGAATGTTGGCACAAAGTTTTTTCTTAGAACGAACTCAGAGATCCAACCAACAAAAATAGCCCGTGATATACGAAAAGAATAATTATGTAATTAAATTGACTATCCACAGATCATCCCTAGGTCGGTGACTGGTTCACCGGATTAAACAGCAACAGACTGTTTTCTTTGGGTTTATTTGAAAGAAAGGTTAAATAAGCCAGCGACCATACCACAGCTAAAACAAAACATTCGCCATGAAATTCAAGCCATAACACCGGAAATTTTACGCAAAGTTATGCACAATGTACTGGAAAGAGCATGAATGTGCGCAGCCAAATATGGCCACTTGCGGAATATAATTTTTCATACCTAAGCCAAAAATATTCCCCAACTATATAACAAAAAATAAAAATTAAGCAATAAATAAAAAAGGTATTAAACATTGTAACCACAACGATAGTTTTGCGCCACCCTGTATTTTAACCATTGTCCGTCCAGAAAAAACTATGATTTTTTAGAAAATAATTAAACTGGTATAGATTTCACCGTCGCACATCAAGTCCCATAAAAAGAAACGTTTTTCGCCCAGTTACAATCCCAAACTTATGACTATAAACCAACGATCAATAAATTAAGTACTATCTCCGCTTAATATTTCGTAGTGTTGCAAACGGAATGACAAATTAAGTACACAATCTACTCTTCAGTAGAGGGTAAAAAAAGATAAATAGTCGCATAATTGTGCTACAAAGCAGACTATTCTCTATTATACAGGCGATATCAATGTATTACAGAAATTTGTCAACTTTATCTTATCTGAGAACATACCTGCTGCATTGTTTCGTTGTCAGATCCAAAGTCGTTTGTAAAGAATTTTTCCTTTCTGGTATATGCAAAGAGAAGAGCATTGGTTTCATCTTCTGAGTCGCCACCGTGATCACCAGAAATAGTCATGCCATGGTCACCCATTACAAAGAGCACTGTTTCGTTATCCATCCGAGAAACAACATTTCTGAAAGTATCCAAAGTTAATTCAATACAATTCTACTAAAAACATCTATACCTTATCACATCATTCATTTCACTAAGCTTCCGTGACATCTCCTCGTGGAGCGGCCCATGTTTGTGACCACAATGATCTACGCCCAAAAAGTGTGCTATCAACACCTGCCAATCATCCTTGTTCAATTCATGCGGCAATTGATGTTCAATCTTACGATCAATAGTATCCAAATCGAAAATGTCGAAACTTGGATAGGAATATGAACGTTTAAAACGATTCGGGTACAAATCAGTCCAGGTGCTATCGCCCATAAAAACTACGGGCAATCCGCTCTTTACCATCTGATCGATTATATTGTCCTCATTTATTTCGGGAGACGCGAAGTTTGACCCAATGTCGACGAAAGTTGGCAAGGTGCCCGTAGTAAGTCCCTTCAAGCGCTGCAAAGTGGTGGTTGGAGGGTCGGCTTTAAAACGCATAAGACGCGTATGTTCCGGCATGCTCGTTGACAGCTCTTTCAACACACTCAATTTGTTTTCATACGGCAGTGGTTGTGTGAGGTTTTCCTTATAAACACCGAATTCATATTTAAGAGCATCAATCATTAAAATAACCACTTTTGACTTTTGTGGAAGACACAAATTTGATGATGCGTTAACATCCTTAAATATCTCCTCTACAACTTCATCCGTGAGGTAGTACTCCTGCAAATGGCTTAATCATCACACAAAATTGATACAAACTTAACACACTCTACTTACGTCATTTGGATCAACTGACAAGCGCCGGCAAACGCTTACATCTGTCTTCGAAACTCGAGACAATAAGAATCCACGCGAGAACAAGTACACACCGGATGCAATTAAATATGCCAGCCACACAAGGACTAGAGCATAACTTAAAGCAAACTTCATGATGTACATTGGGCTGAAATAAGGCAATATTCGACGTAATTTTTTACCGGGATTTTAAATACATTTAGAAAAACGCATCCGAAACAAACAGTATTTAAATGGAACTTAACAAAACACCAAATGCCGACCTAAAACGATATTTCTATTAAACTTGCATCTTCTTTTCTCACAGACAACCAGAGTGTGGAGCCGATCAAATATTATCGGCGGCGGCTAAACTATTCGTCATTCAGCAGCGGCATAATTGGCAAAAAGTTTGTATATACAGGGTGGCCCAAATAAGACTTAAGTGTTAAAAATATTTATAACTTTTATGTAACATTCTTTTCTCTTTTTTCCTGGTTTTGTAGTTTATAATTGAGATTTATAATGGCTACATAATATGTACAGAAACGCCTCAAAGTTGTTGAATTTCGTCATTTTAACAAATGGAACAGGGATCAGTGTAAAAATTCTAGGATATTTCATCAGCGTCACTTAAATCCCTCCAGATGTACTGTTTGGTGCGGTGTTATGGCTGATAAAGTTATCGGTCCCTATTTTTTTTTTTGAAATGAGGAAGGTCAACCTGAAACTATTAATGGGGGTCTGTGTCATGTGCGCCTTAAAGGGTTATAAGCGCAAACATAACAAAAAGCGTTAACAAAGTGTTTAACTTGGCAGCACTCTTCGAACAGCTGTAGAGTAGACAAAATAATAAAGAAAAAGAAGAAAGATATGAAAATTAGGAAAATGGAAGGCCAAAAGTTTTTGTGAAAAAAATGGAAACTTCCTTTTTTCGCTCTCTTTGATTTTGAATCCTGAAACGAAAGGTTGGTCTGGCGAGGAGATAAGTAACTTCTGGTTGAGTTGCATTTAAAACAAAGAAATACAGTGAACAAAAATACAAATAAACAACAAAAGTCCAAAAAGCGACAACACTTGTCGACAAACAAATATATTTTTTTTTAAAATTAAAAAAATATAAAGACATTTCGAGTGATAATTAATTTTACACAAAAAACTTAAAAATACTAAAAGCTAAACAATACTTCCGCCATTTTCCGCCACCAACTGAGACTAATCCACCGAGGGAGCAGCAGATCTCACAGCGCCAAGCCTGGTAGCTGCTAGGTAGTATCCGCCGACAACTATACGTGACAATAAAACCTAAAAAAACGGAGTAAATAAAATAATTTAGTTTTTTTTGATAAAGGAAATAGGATAATAGGAAAGGAATATCGGTGTAGGAAACGTTAACATACCTTTTGAAAATAGAAAAGTGCGCGTTAGTACCGATAGGGTTGAGCTCAAGCCTAGGGAAATCACACGTAAGGCAGGGTTTTTGCCCAAAAATCCTCCCCTATTTCTTTTCCACAGAAGGATTTTTTTTTATCTGAAAAGGAACGTAAATTGTAAATTAAAATACTGGACAAAACGGACGACAAGCTTACTATATACTTACTTGAAACAATACCGCTTACTGTGGATACCGACCATACCTCACACATACAGCAGCTACATCAAAAGCCAGATCAGGGCCAGGCGGCCATCCCGTTCCTGCCACACGGTTTCCAGCAGTTGCCCCGGAGATGCCATCAGAAGTCTGGAATTAGAAAAGAAATTTTTCAGACAACGTTTATTCATTTTTAATTATTAAGTGGGTTTTTTTTTATTGCGAAATCCTTAATTATGCCAAAATAGTATTGATGTTCGGCAGAAATTTCTACGCCTTTTTGAAATAAAAACGAAATTTATAACGTTCACCAACGGAATTAGTGGGATATTACTTTAATATGAACTTTTAGTTCGTAAAAGGCAAGGGGTAGTAGGGAAGAGCAAGGGGTAAGTAGAGGTACTGGAGATGGGATACCTCGAAGACAGTTGGAGGTATCATGGTGGAGTTGGATTTCCGACTCCAAGAGGGAGGGTCATTTCCTTGGCATAACAGCCGCCAAGAAGTTGAGTGTCCGTGATGGTTGCAGTGGGTACATACTTCCGTGTAGTTATTTTTCATTTCGTTTTGTCTTGCTTCGGGTCCGTGTCTTTCGTGTTGTCCCTATGTGTTATAAATTTAAAGCCTGGTATGATTAATGTTTTTTGTACCTGTCTCAATGTCCAGATTGCTGGCAAGAACCACGGCCATCCGGCGAGCTTAGCCGCGCTAAACGCCAGCATACCAGCAAAGGCCGACAATCTGGCAAAATAATTTCTTCGGTTTGGAGTAAGATCCCAAATAACCAGAGACAGCTACTACATCTGTGTAGGAATATAATTGAAATTGTTTCCGTCCGCAAATTGAGAATAATCCTAACATATGATTCCAGCAAGATGGAGCCGCTGTGAATACAGGAAGAGCCACAATGAATCTTCTTCGTTAACCTTTTGGCGAACACTTCGGTCTATTTTTGTACACACAGTATTTTGAATTCATAGGGCGGCTGCTGAATAAAACTAGGATTGTTCTCTAATTGTACATAAGGCCCCTACGTTCAATTTTATTTTTTTAATGGCCAGAGCACAATGAAGTTTATTTTTTAACCACAAACATTGTTTTAGCTTTTTTCTGCTGCGTATTTTTAGTTTTGACTGTGTATTTCAATTTTAAAATCGACATTTAACTTGAAATTCAAAAATTGCTGTAAATAGTTTGGAATATGTTTAAAATGTTTCCACATATGAAAAACAAGAGCAAAATCTGCAAAAAATTGCTGAGATTAAAATGTTTTGGTGTGAGCCTAGTTCCTTATTTCCCTGTGTATATATTTTACTTCATAGAAAACACGGTCCCTTTGGTGTGCTCGTGCCTTTATACAATTATATTAAATTATTAATGAATGATTTGATTGGTACTTTTTAGAAGAATTCTCAATATTGGTCTGATTGAAAGTCATCATATCGCGAAAGTCATCATATATTGATGTTGTTATAACAACATCAATATTGCTTCAAAAAAAGCTCAATCTCACGCAGCCGGTTCTTCGAATTAAAGTGTAAAATTAAAATGGAACAAAAATGTAAGTAGAAACAGTTTTAACAAACAATAAGAAGTGAATAGTTTGGTGCTGCCAAAGAGTGTAATTTTCAGTTTGATACAACGACATGGGTTGTTTTTACATTTCTACATTGTTACATGCATTGATCTGAATATATATTTTTACAGCTGCGTTTAAACAAAAGTTTGCATTGGAGGACGCTGACTTTGATCGGACAACACAAAAGTATTTCCAATATGCACAAAACAGGCTGTCGAAGGGTGCAAAATCTGGCAGCAAAAAATTAAAACTATAGTGAATTGCTCCTTTTAAATTTATTATTTAACTCATATGTATCTGAAACAATGAATACCTTATTATATTTTGTAAAGTTCCTTTTTTTGTATTGTATTTGTAAGTAAACAAGCATGTAAAATAAAAGTACGTATCTGTTTTAGGGGGGACCAAAATCTGAAAAACGCATAAAATTATCGCAAAAACTATTTTTCCAAACAATTTATGAAATCGTAAACGATTCGGTTTCTAAATTACTAACGAGTCGTAAACAATATTTTATTTAATTCATTTTTAATATCAAAAACTCATCACAAAAAATATTTTTCACGACTCGCCTCGCAAACGAATCTCTTGCGGACATCGTAAACGAAACTTTCACTGCCACAAACTGAGCGACTGATGATTCATTTTCCGATCGTTTTCGGATCTGAATACGGGAGTTCTGCCCGCAAAACAACGAACGTTCCCACTCCTCTCACACCCGCCCCTGCCGATCGAGGGGGCACGTCGCCGTGACGTAGGGACAACGTACCCATTATGGACCGATCCATAATGGAGGGATGACAAGAAACGTCATATATGCAAATTAGGTACAGATATTTATCAACAGCCAATCGGTACAAAAAATTATTATAATCAACAGAAAATGTACACAAACTTTAATATAACCGCCACCTTAACATAGTAAAATAAAAGAAACCAAAACCAGTTAAAAAAATTAGAAAAACTACAAGTATACGAAACAAACTTAAAGTATAACCACCACCTTTGCTTTTTCAATATTATAAACAATTAAAAATAATAATTTTAAAAATAAAAAAAATATATTAAAGATAATATAAAAATAAGAAACACTATAGGTAAACAATTAGGAAATTTGTACTTTGCACTTACTTTGTTATGAAGACAATGAGTTTAAATAAATAATAATTATAGTTTTTAATGCTTTAAAACCTAAGGAGAAGTCAATTAAATGATATAACGTGCTAAAGTCAGCACACATTCTACAAAATGGAGTACCACATGTATAATTGTACCTTTGGAAATCCAAGTGTAAAAACTGATAGTTAATAAAGATTTTTGATATATTCAGATCCCACAACCCCTCGCATAATTTTATACACCATAATCGCATGCATCATAGTTCGCCTACTTTTTAAAGAGAGCAATTTAATAAGATTTAACCTGGTGTTGTAAGAAGGGAGTTTATAGCTGTATTACAATGTAGACTACTTAAGCAAAACAGTAAAAATTGTTTCTGCACGGATTCAATTTTGTTCACTGATCACTGACTAGAGAAATATAAAGCTGTTTCGTAGTACGAGTATATGGATCTTTTGCCTAGCGGTTAATAAAATAAGACACCATCCTCTTTCTTTACCATAGTAATAATATGGTTATTAAATTTAACATTCTGTTTATCATAAAATTAAGATTAATGTATGAATCAACAGATGTCAATTCAGAGCCACATAATTTAAATTTTGTAGCCAACAATCTGTTTCTAGAGAGGCACATATGCTTACACTTTTTTATGTTCAATTCCATAAAATTAAATTTACACCGGAACTTAATCTGTCCAAATCATCCTGCAGTATGTGACAGTCCGCAAGGCTATCATAGGAAGGAAATAATTTCACGTAGTCTGCAAACATAAGTAAATTAGAGAGGACACCAGAGGATACACGAATTGATCTGGAGAGACTTTGTACAAATAAACTACTTGTTTCCATTCAATGAGATAAGAGGAAAGCCAGTTTATGAAATTGTGATTAAATCCAATTATGTTTAACTTGAATAAGAGTCTGTGATTTACTTTATCAAACGCCTTACACCACCACCGATTCTCACAATTCTATCTTTCCTCTAAATCATATAATTATTACACTGAACCTAAGAGTTCAAAATATCACTTTTTAGCCATGTCTCAGAAAAAACAATAATATCAAAATCAAAGTCATAGCTAAAAACAAATAAGCGGCTTAATTAAGTATTTAAACATCTTACGTTTTGATAAGCTATGCTATATACCTTTTATAGTTTTTTGAAGAGCTTTGAGACTTAGCTGGCAATTTGCTCTTTCTCTTCTGCTATTTCTTTGCACAAACACCTTGACTAGCGCCCTATCTAGCCAAAATTCAGGGTCAACAACCTTAGAGAAGCTGTATCAACAACTTTTTTAATTTCACTAGTAATAGTTTCTTCTCCACCAGAAGACGGTCCTACATCAATAGGGAAAACATTTTCTTGTTCCATTATAGGAACCGCAGATAAAGTTCTACCAGAAGATTATTTCCGACCAATATATCACCATAAACCCACTAAAACGGCCCAAAATCGACTGTTTCCGACCAAATCGTTACAAAGTCATTGATATTAGTGGTACTTTAGGTTAAGCCTCGACAAATAAAACTGGATTACAAAACCGCAATAGTTCAACAAATGACATAACTGCTGCGGTCTTATAATTTTTTTATGTATAGTCGTTAAATTTGGAGGTAGAGTTTGGAGCCGTTGTTTATTTCGGCAGCGGCGGCTTAATTTCATTGTGAATTTTAAATCAATCGCTGTGATATGCCAAAAATAATAAATTTTAAGGCCAAATATTAGTAAAAGAGTGTATAATCACTATCTCTGCCATAACAATAACCATTTTAAAAGAGTAGTTGTTTTTGTTTTACTTTAAACGTTATCTTTAAAAATAGCTTTACAAGTAAGAGCATGTAACAAGATAGGCAAACAAAAAACACATATTGTTAAGGTCACTGTCCCTGGCCGAATAGTGTTTGTTTCGGTTAAATCCGCTACATAGAATTGGCAGTCGTAGTCGCAACTTAAAAATATGAAACGCACTAGATGTGGATCAGCGTTGCCAAGTTAGTGCATTTGACTCATTAGTGCCAAGGTGAACAAAACACTTAGCATACGCTATTTCTATATGTTCTTGGCGATTTTAGCGCTTTTTAAGGTCATTTTAAACGCGCAAAATATTTTTATTTACACTTTTACGTCAATATTTTTTGTGGCTAAAATGACAGTTTTACTACAGTGTGGCATCTTTCCATTTTCGCCGTACATTCATTCATACGTATGAATTACATATGTACGTCCTTTTCATTTACACAGTTTTAAGGGTTGATCGTAGTATTTTTTACCAGCTCACACTCACACTGTTGAATTAGTTTTTATGTTTACTAATGAGTTGTTAGTTCATAAATAACGGTACTTCAGAAAACAAAACGAAGAAATTTGTGGTGATCCAGAACTATTAAAAAGAAAACAATTCATATTGCTGTAATATTTTATTACAGATGGATAAAAATTTGCAAAAATATAGAGCGGTTTGGGGGAAGATCCTCTTTTTAAGAAATGGTTGCGTCCCACTAAAGATACCACAAACGCGTGGTGCCTATACTGCAGAACAGAAATTGTGATAAAACGATTTGGTTAGACACTCTCGTACAAACAAATATTCAAAATCGATGCAAACATTTGTAAAACATCTGTAGAGCGGTCGGATATATCGCTCATTCCACAAGAAGTTAGTGAGATGCAAAAGGGTCAAGCTAGACTTCCATTGGACAAAAACCATTCGAGATTTATCCGAATTATCCCTAAAACTAGTAAGCTTCCCGTAATCAAACGCGGAAGTAGAAAGGTCATTCAGTGACATGAATATATGTAAATCTAAAATTAGAAACAGATTATCATTAAATTCCGTAGATTCTATTTTGCATATTAAATATGGGCTCCGTCGAGAGCGTGTTGTGACACATAATCTGCCTCTAAATGTTTGCAATAAAATTTCTTCACAAGAAGTTTACAAAAAGTAAATATTATTAAAAAACTAGAAGAAGATGACAGAGATGCAAATTATAAATTTTTTTTCTGAAATAACATTTAAATAATTTACCCATCAATGTATGTAAATGTATATATATATATATATATATATATATATATATATATATATATATATATATATATATATATATATATATATATATATATATATATATATATATATATATATATATATATATATATATATATATATATATATATATATATATATATATATATATATATATATATATATATATATATATATATATATATATATATATATATATATATACGATCTCAATAAAATAATACAACAATTCTCATTTTTTTTAAAGTTTCACATTCAGCGTAATAAAGACTTGTTTGACGCTATTTGGGGGGGGGGGGTCATTTTTAAAGCGTTTTTACGCTTTTTTCAGTTTTCATTATGCTTTTGGCTCTCAAAATGTTGGCAGCACTGATACAGATTGTAGTGATATTCATGGAAGCGAAGTTTTGAAGTTGCAAAGTTTTTGCATATTCCAAAATAAACATCACATTTATTGAAAAGAGATTATTTATTGATTTGATTTATGTTTTTCGCTGTCTATGTTAAAAACATAAAATTAGCAGGGTATCAATGTCTTTGCAGTCGTTCGTCGGGCAGCATACGCCCTTAACCGGATGTACGAAACGATGACAGCATACGGAGAATTAATGGGAGAGAGCGAATGTGTGGGCGTTATAAATGAGATGATAACAGAGAACTTCATAATGTTAAATCATGAAACAAATAATGTAATAACAAAACTTAACGATCGTGTCACATATAGCACATAAATATTGTACAGTATACAAAACTCAGAGAATGATTTATTTTTATTCCATTAAACCTGCTACAATGAAATACAAAATGTTGCGCACTCTCAGCAGTCTCGCATACTTCACATAATTCAGATTGGATAGCATCAATCCTATTGATGTACATACATTTTTATTCATACATTTGAACAGCCATGAGCCTATTAATAGTTTCAAAATCCTTCGGATTCCAATTCTTGCAGTTACGAACCCACACTCTATTATAAACAGACGTAATTATTGCCAACATATTTTCCCTTCTTCTCCGAAATATCTAGGAACTTTTATTCCATAAGCGTTGTTTCATCATTCTCTGAGTTCGTACGTAGTATTCGGGATCCCCACTTCACGAGCATTTTTGCAATTTTAAATTGTGACTTCGGTAAAGTGAATGCCAGACAATATGGTAATTCTTAGTGGAACGGATGGTAGTGACTTTTAAAACGGGGGGCGCGAGAGGAGTCAATGGCACAAGACACGGCTATCGGAAAATATATCTACAGATTTTAAGTCAGGAAAATATATCTACAGATTTTAAGGCTATAGCTTATTAAAGCGCACACATCTACACTGCGCATCGGAAAGCACGAAAAGCTTAAAAATAATTTGTGCTCTTGAATAACATTAAAACCTCCGTTGCCAGTGGTCTTTGCAGCCAAAGAGGCATCTGCGACTAAAGCATTTAAACGTTACTTTAGTAAAAAAAAAGATTGATCCTGCAGTCAGGTAATAGATTTCAGCAAATTTGCACTTTGTTGTGAGGAGTACGGGTGTTGTCAAAAATGTCCTTTAACGTACTACGACGGCTGCTATATATAGTTCTGGCCAACTAATGAAAATGCGAATATCAAAAACGGTTTTATTGTTTTTCAAAGTATTCTCCAGCATGATTTATACACTTTTGCATGCGCTCAAACCAATTGTCGAAGTACTTTTTCCACTCCGATGGAGACACCTCCAAAACATGGTCATTGAACACTTCAACAGCTGCTTCTAGCAATGGAAAACGTTGACCATGCATTTTTTTCTTGATGTGTGGGAATAAAAAGAAGTCATTGGGTGCCAAGTCAGGGCTGTACGGCGCTGGTTTGAGCCGATGTCTTCTCTTGTTCGTTTTTCGAATTTCACCGAAGATTTCAGGCAAACAAATTGTGGTGTACCACTCAGAATTGACCGTCCTACGTTGCTCAAGGGGAACATAAGCCACATGTTGTTGTTGTTGTTGTTGTAGCGGCACTAGTGCCGGGGTGACAGCCCTTGGCCGAAAAGTTCCTCCTTCGGGTCGATCCGGTGCATAGAACCGGCTGTCGGTGCAGAACCGGCTGTCGCCACATGACCAGTTTTGCCGAAGAAACAGGCGAGCATTTGCATCGAAGTGCACTTTCGTTGGACTTGGCTCGTCTTCGAAGGCCCACACGGTCGATTGCTGTTTTGTTTCTGGCTTATACGCATAGATCCATTATTCGTCACCTGTGACGGTCTTATAAACGTCTTTTGAAGCACCGCAATCGTATTTTTTCAAAATTTCTTTGCATCAATCGACACGAGCCTTTTTTTGAGCGATTGTCAAATTGTGCGGGTTCCAACAAGAACGAACCTTCATGCAATATCACGGTATGTCACATGCTGATCTTGCATTATCAGTTCACGCACGGCATCAATGTTCTCTGGCACAACAGCCGTTTTTTGGACGACCTTCGTCTTTGAGCGAGCGTCGGCCACGATTGAATTCATTAAACCAGTTTTGCACAGTGCTATAGGATGGTGTTTCATCGCAATACAAAGATTTAAGTGCATCGATGCATTCTTGCCGTGATAATCCACGTGAAAAATGATCGCACGAAAATGTTCACGAGTTAATTCCATTTTTTGCCAAATTGATTTTTTCAAGTCACTGTAAACAACACAAATGATGGTCGTACGTCAAAACGTTCTGAGTAAGTTTACGCTAAAAAATGTTATACTTTCCTTTCTTTCTGTCTTTGTTATATGATAAGACGACAAAATCATCAGCTTACTAAGAAATGAAAGTGGCTTAGGTGGAAATCCTTGGTATATACAGGGTGGGCCAAAAGGTACCATGGGGTTTAAAAATTTAATAACTTTTTTGTTTTTATATTTTTTTAATTTTCAGATTATATAAATAACACTTGGAGAATAAAGAATGGAGAGATTCACAAATGAACAAAGAACCAGAATAATAGAATTTTATTATTGAAATCAGCGATCAAATATTTTAACGCAAATGCATGAGCTCATTTTCATTTAAATGGCTTTGTTATTAAGCAGAACTGTAGGTTCTTGGGTTCTGAAAATCCAAGAGCCATTCATCAACGCCAATTGCACCCCATTAGGTGTTCAGTAATGTGTGGGATCACATTTGCAAATATCATTGAGCCTTACTTCATCGAGAATGAAGATGGAAGTGCTGTAACCGTAAATGGACAGCGGTATCGGTTTATGATAGAAAATTTTTTACGCCACAGCCCACGCTGCCCGAGACACAATGACACTTTTAAGTCACACTTTTTGGGGAGCGAATAATTTCCAGAAATTCGGTAATTATTTGGCCAGCGACAATTCTCAACTCAAGGCCAACATTGTTGCAGAAATTCGAAAGCTTCAGCCACAAATTTTGAAAGATGTTATGGAAAATGCTCTAAAACGAGAACATCGTTTGAAGCTGAAAACTATTTTTCATACTTAGTGTAAAAAATTTCCATTTTGAATACTATATAACACTGTGAGAAATTCCAAGTCAGGGTGATGGTACTAGGTCAGTATATTAAAACCCTCAAAGGGTTTTGCGTTCGTATGTGACAGTTTGCAAAATTTCATACCTTCACTTAATTGTAAATAAAAGCAGAACGCGTTAATCGATTTCTATGATCTATGTCGCATTTTGTTTATAGGTTATGTGAGTTTACGTGAAAGTTATAAGACTCTACACGTTTTTCCGTTTGGGATTTATATGTTTTAAAAAAAAAAAAAATTTTTTTGGCAAAATTTTCTTCATAAATTTATTTCTAATTGCAAAAATGTTGATTTAATAGAGAAACAGTATATTAATGGATTAAAGAAAATGTAATTATTAATTTTTCTCAATATATTTCAGCAAAATCGAACTAGTCGTTCTCGAGTTATGTCAAACTACGTTTTTGCCAACATTTTACAACTAAGCGAAAAAACATCAAGATAAGGAAAAAATGTAAAAGGTCATAAACACATACGAACGCAAAACCCTTTGAGGGTTTTAATATACTGACCTAGTACCATCACCCTGACTTGGAATTTCTCACCCCCCAGATTGGCTGTTGTACTGTGTAATCTGAGAAAAAATTATTAAACGAAAAAGTTATTAAAGTTTTTAGCCCATGGTAACTTTTGACCCACCCTGTACATTGAAGAGTTCCGATGTTAAACAGCTTCCCTGTGTGAGGTCATCATCGCCAAGTTTCAAGGTCCTGTTTATTAGGATGTTACCAATCCCACTATTGAAGGTGTCATTAATAGCAACAGAATTCATTGTTTCATTCATGTTTCGACTCTTATGCAGTTATATGCATTAGATACATCTAACGTAAAAATAACTTTTTTCTATAGGCATATGATCTTACAGGAAGGATATTATTTGACTCCATGGCGGCACACATATCACTCTTATTTATAAGATTTATACCTTTTAACATGACTTATATCAAAGAAATAAGTCGAAAGTTTAAGAAGTCAAAAATCATTCTTATTGAGCTTCTGGATAGGAATACATTATCACAAATTTTTTCGAGTCCATTCGAGCTTGAAATAGCCCCATTTGGAACTTGATATTTTAGGTTTAGTAAGAACTGCAGATTGTTGTAATTGTTCCATTTCCAAACGAACGCAGGCCTTCGATTACCAACAATAATTCTTAGGAAAATAGATATATAGAATTATTTTCGCCCAAGATCACTTACATTTTGGAACACCGTAATTTAGTATTGAGCTTGATCCCATTAATTTAATAGACACTGTGAAACATGGTGGGGGAAACGTGATATTATGGGAAAATTTATTTTTTACTGATTCCACCAGGGATACCAAACAGTATTTAAAGATTATGCAAAACAATTTGATTCAATGCGCCGAAAAACTGGGCATTCGTGATAGTTTTCGCTTTTAGCAAGACAATGATCCGAATCCTAACACCGACACAGTCTCCAGACATTAATGTCAAAGAAAATCTTTGGCATATACTCAAACATATACGTAAACGCCACAAAGAATAATAATCGAAAATATCACCTAAATACACAAGTAAATATGTTTCATCAATGCAATGCCGATTAAAAGCAGTCATCGACCAAAAAGGCGATCAAACTAAGTATTATTTTTTACACGAAATAAGCTTGTGAGCCCGTAATTGCACTAAGTACTTTTAATTTCTTTAAGTATTTTTTTACTCTTATGTTTTTATGTCTGTTTTTCTGCTTTCCAATAAAATGGACCACAAATTTTAATGTTTCACATGATTTTTTTTTAAATTTGTCCTTGCATGTCGTCGTTTTGGCGCTTTTCCAAAAAAACGGATTACACACCAAATTAGCTGAGAGCCACTGTATGTCGTTACTATTCAAATAGTCTCCAGACAAGTTTCTAGGATAATATGCATTCAGAACTTTCTTCCTTAACAACTTTTCCCAGTCATGATTACAGGAACACGTTTTTTTCTCCCGTACCTTACCTTTTTTCTACTCAACGACAAAGTGTCCATCTTCATTACATAAATGCAAACAATCGGTTTAGAGTTGCAATCACCAGGAAATGTCTTACTTTCACTACACTTAATGCCCCTCCCTTTAGATCTGCAGCTCAGGAACGCGATTTTCAACTAGATATAGACCACTTCTGACCGACTTGTTCCGGATATTATCACACTGTGAGTTATCCATTATAACAAAAGGTATCCCCATGAAATAAAATGGGTATCGCTACATCTTGATGTACCACTCTGCTCATACTACCGGTTGCGTTTCAACCTCCTGCCTTTTAAGCCATTAGTACAAACGGACGTCCCAACCATTAAACTCACATCAGGCTGCCTTACATCATTTTCAATGCCATAAGTCTGGTTCTAACCTGCCCTATTCTGTTCCATATCCATATTAACGTCAATTGATTCGCCTGAAGACATCTTGGGGAATTCAAAGAGGTTCCTGGTTTACCGATTTAGACGCCATTTTGCTTTGGGCGACTTCGCAGTGGCCACAGCGTGTACTTTAATTTTTTGTTGTTCGGACACCGACGAAAACCACAAGGTAGCACCCAAAAAAAAAACCATCCCCACAGTGTAATGTGCGCAAAGTAAAGGGTGATCCATCTAGAGGTATTTTTTCAGAACAAGAAAAAAATATAAAAATTCAAATCAAGTGTGGAATCTTTATTGGTAATTTGAAAGGACATTTTATGGCAATTATTTTTTGAATATAATTTCCTTCAAATGTTGGCCGCAACTACGCCACAGGGTTTCCATTCTGAGGGTCCAATTTTGGATGACTCGTTAGAGCATTTCGACCGGTATAGCTTTAATGACACGCGTAATTGTGGCTTCAAAAAACCGGAATATTAGCTGGTTTGTCAGCATAGACTTTGGACTTTACTTAACCCCTAAGAAAAATGTCTTAAGGTGTGATATCACTCGATCTAGGCGGCCAACTCAACTGTCCAAAACGTGATATTACCTGCTTTTTGAAATGACCTCTCAATAGATCCATTGTTTGAGCAGCTGTATGGCAAGTGGCACTGTCCTTTTGAAACCAAGTGTCGTCAAGATTACGGGCTCTCAATTACAGGTAGCATAAAAATCGATATCAAGGCGCGATAGCGGGCACCATTTACGGTTTCGTTCCGGCCATCATCATTTTTGATAAAATATGCACCGATGATTCCACCAGCTTTCTCTGGGTATAATGGCACCTCTTGAACCTCTTCTTGTTGCTCTTCAGCCCAAATGCGGCAATTTTGTTTATTAACTTTGCCGTTGAGCCAAAATGGGCCTTATCACTGAACAAAATTTTGGCCGAAAAACGTTGCTTACCAAACGTTCATTTCCTTAATACGGTTGTACAAATTGGAGACGTTGTTGCGGTGTAAGTCTTTCCATGATGAAATGGCAAACAATACTGAAAAGAAACAAAAATAAAGTTTAACACAACTCACGCGTAATCGGTAAAAACCCCTATTGAAAAAAATACCTCTAGATTGATCACCCCATATGGTTTGTTTTTGTATTTTGCTGTATAAGCACACAAACGTACGGCAATACAAAAAAGACGACGTCCAGTCAAATCCAGAAAGATAAATTTGCCATTCTTTGGTGGAAAGTACAGCCGGTGGGGTAGGTTGCTGCTGATTCTCATCTTAGAGTTGGTATTTCAAAAATGTATATTTACGTGCTTCGGTTATAATAAGGAAAAATAAAACAAGTAAGTAAAGGAATAGATAAAGCCAATATCCTAGACAAGGAAAGTACTAGAGATTTAAATGCACAAATCCCTCCTATCCTGTCTACCTAACATCCGAAATCAATGTGAAATCAAAGTAGGGGTACCTCACTGGTAATTGCCCCGAATTAAACCTTCGACCGCTTACAAGAAATCAGACCTTTGGGTTTAATTATGGCAATAGTGGTCCTATTATTCAAGGACAAATCGTAACACAATTTTTATGTTTTAAGAACAGTGAAAGTTCAGATTTAAGTTTAAGCTAATACTAATTTTCTGACGATTTAAGCTAGCCTAAGCACAATGTTCGCTCAAAGCGTGATCCGTAGGCATAAACTCAAAAATGGAATCGGAGAGAAAAGAAGAATTTTCCAAGGCTTATATTTCTCTACTTATATTTGTATTTAAATAGAAAAAAGTTTTTAACAAAATGGCAAAGTTACATTGTATTTCGTTGCTGCACACTGCTTTTATCGCTTTTACTTTTAAACAACGGTATTCTTTACAATAAAAACTTGTGAGGATCTATTGTAGTACTAGGTGGTCCTAACTCATTAATGAAAGTTTCGCATAAATATGTGTTGTGTGCTAGGTAATTTGGCGATCGGTCCATTAAGTTAGCATAATAGTCGCCTTTTATTGATGGATTATCCCGCGCGCATTCCAAAAACGGTTGCCATCACCTTATTGGCCGACAAAGTCACATTGGCCTTCTTCGGTGCCGGTTCACCCAGAGAAACCCATTGTTTAGACTGCTGCTTGGTCTCCGGAGTGTTGCACTGGATCCATGTTTCATCCAATGTTACAAAACGGCGCAGAAACTCATTCGAATTGCGGTTAAACAACCGTCCCGAACTTTCAGCGTCATTTGTACTTGTGCGACCACAACGAAAGTCAGTAAACTACTTTTTTTACCATTACAATCGATTGTGTCCATAGTATTTTTTAAGCTTTTCTTAAGTTTGATGGACGGGTTTTTTCCGCAAACAATAATGTTTAATGAGCAAAAATTCACCTCGTGTATGCACATTATTGGAAAAATGTGTATGTTCTTTACTGGGTACCATGAAGAAGTTTTGAAATAAGACGGCCCGACATTTTTACATTCGTCATTTCTCTCTTAAGCGGTGTTCGTATCATAATAGTTTGTGTCTGCATTAAAAATGAATGATCTTTGAATGAAAAATCATAAATGATTTTTGAAAGAAAAATCATAAATGATTTTTGAATGAAAAATCATAAATGATTTTTGAATAAAATCATAAATGATGTTTCAATAAAGCGGTTTTTCGTTTAAGCGAAGTACTGTGTATAAAAATAATCCAGAACAGTCGGTTTTTTCAATTTAAAATCGTGTGCTTACCCGAATTCGACATAGATATTTTACAACAAATTAGGATATGTTAAAAAATAAATCTCAATAAAGTATTAGGCTTTGTACAGTATTTTTGATAACTGATATTCTGACACATACTCGTATTTTAGTATTTTGTATGGTAACCATCGTTGGCCATTATATTAGCTTTTTGGCATTGATTTCGCCATTAAACGGCATGTTTCCAACGGGGGTTTTCCCATTCTTCCTGCAATACATTCTTTAGCACTGTTTGTGATTTTTCACCTTAACCTCGGATAAGCCCAAAGATTTCTTATGGGGTTCAAGCCGCGACTCTGGGGTGGGGTGTAAACATGTTGAGTGTTATACCAGATCCATCATATTGCGACTAAAGCAGTGTGCTTGGGGTCGCTCTCGTGTCGAAAAGAATAGTTATTAATATCAATTAAACTTTTTTGTTATTAAACATTAAAAAAAGCATTTTTTATCGGCTGTGTGTCGATTAGAGAACTTTATTTATTTGATGATTATTAAAAACTAACTACTTTACAAATATTGAAATCTTTATCTACCCTTCATTCTGAGGAACCGGTGTGGCGTGACTTATGGTGTAACAACATGATCCATTGTTGTTGTAACAACAATATATTTATTTTGAAGTCTTGTTCGTCTATGGGGGATCTGCTTGGATATCCAGGTGGAAGAAACGCGCCATTTGAACTGGATGCGTTCACAGAGACCTGGGGGTCAGCTGAGTGGTGATCCATTACTATTGTTTGGTGAATGTAAACATAATGTTGTGGCGCGATCATTATTTGTTATGATTTCGAGAAATGATGTGGCTCTATCATCAAATTACTGATGTGGCGTAACATTCCAAGCTAGGGAAAAAGTGAGAGTTACATGTTGACATGGATCCTATTATGCAAAACTGACTAATAAACATGACGATCCATAACTCTATCTATTAGTATTAAGTTTTCCCACTCCCAGGAGCTGACATGCATCTCCATACCATCACTAGGCCTCCCCCATGTCTAACAGTAGGTTTGGTGTTTTTTATGTTGAGAGCTTTATGGGCCCCTCCATACTACATGACCAAATACCACCGATTTCTAAAAGTCTTTTTCTCTCTAGCTGTTCGACATGGCGAATGTAAATCATTTCCAAAATGTGTACCTTTTTCTTTGCTACACGACCTTTGATACTGTTGGTCCTGATTAGTTCCATGCCAGACACTAGTTCCTACATTATTAGTTAGTATCATGGATAAAAAACTGTACCGATCTACTAGGAACCACTAGCTAATTCGACTAGCTAGCAAATTCAAATATAATATAGTAAGTTTAAAAAGCTTAGTAAATGAAGCTAGAACCCTGAAACCCCGGTTGGCTATCTGAACATCCAGAAGTGCAATATAGTCGGCTATGCCTAACTTTAGCTTTTTTTTATAAATATGTCGCTCAGCTCTTCATGTTAGTAGTTTGGACGCCCTGTTTTTGCCCTATATCCAAATGTCCACGTTCTGTTATTCGTTTAATAATATTTCGAACGGCTTGACGACAGTTATGAATATTCGCATAAATATTTTAAACATTTACCATTATTATGGGGTAAATAAAACATTTCTAAGAGAAAAATGCAATGCACATTGTTTATTTATTTTCACAGTTCTAATAAAAACTGCAATTGAAACCACCTACCAATTAGCTGATCTTATTTTAGAAGAAAACAATTGTTGTATAAAAAAGTAACTACATTTCGAAAGCATTTGCGATGTGATGTAACCAAAATACTTTATTAAGCTGAAAGTGATTTGATAGAGAGAGTTTTTTTTTTAAAAATGGGAGCCTAAAATACCTTCTAACATATTCGTCATTGATGTTCTGCAGGTCGCCTGTAATACTCGTTTACATTGTAATTTTCTTAATTTGTCAAGGAAGCAAAATACATTGTTGATGCACTGTTTAGGTGTATTTATTTTCTTATTGTTTTTATCTGTTTAAGATTATTTCTTGTGAAGCAATTACTTTTCTTTGTAACTGCTTAGACCTATTGAAAATATAAAAAAAAATAAAATTAATGTGAATTAAGCAAAACTTTGCTTAATTGCAGTTCAGTGGTAAAACTTCTATTTGTTTTTAATTTTTACCATTGGTAGACCTTTAATACGGAGACAAACGGAGCATATAAGTCCTTAATTATGGGCGCACAAAGCTTGAATGCATTATCTGGTATATCGTCGTTGTGTCTTATCAGATCGGGATTAGTGTCGTTGGTAAATTATTGGCGCCAGACAGGAATGTACCCTTTTAATGGTGAGTAAAATTTCCAGAAGCTTTCGCCCATAGCGGGATAAATAATATATGCTTTTTTTGGATCGAACTATTTGGGAAAATGTCTGATAATATCGAAGAATGAGCGATATAACGGTAAAATTAAAACTTTATCCAGTAAGGACTGCCTTTGGCTGGCTTAAAGAATTTAAGTTATGGACAGGCGTAATCAAGGGACTCTGGACTTTTAAGCCTTCTGCACAGCATTGTCACCGGAATTTAGGTAAAATTCTTAAATTTTTTCATTTTTAAAATGTGGAAAGGTAGATAAAGCTTCATATCTTCGGTGTCTTAAGGGTGTACAATATCTTAAATTAAAGCTTGAGGGCATAGCTGGACTAAAATACACATTTATATCGTTCATTATCCGCCATTTCTCGAAAAGTTCGATCCTAAAAGAGGAAATATCGACTTACCCCGCTGTGGGTTAAAGGTTCCTGAAATTACACACAATGGAACACAGCAACACAGAAGTAAGGTCCGAGCGCCCTTATTTATTACTATTCTGGAAATACCTGGCTCATTCTATTCTTCTTGACACCAGAAACTGCACTTTGGCCAGATAGCTCCGGTGTCTTAAGGGTTAATATGGTGTAAAATGTCGTAAATTAAAGCTTAAAGGTATAGCTAAGAGACTACAACACAAAAAGTTCCATAATAGGGGATGCGGGTATATCTATCTTGTCATTCCGTTTACAACGCCTCGTAAATTTTAATTTTTAATTTCTGAAAGTTTACTACCATTCCAAATATAAGGTTAGGGAACAAAAAAGTACTATTTTGCGCTTTGGTAGCGTAGGAACATTGTGGAGGTTATAATGGGTGATCCAACTAGAGATACTTTTTTCAATAGCCTTTTTTTGACAGATCACGTGTGAGTCATGTCATGCTGTCATGTTTTGTTTAATATTGTTTGGCAATTCGTCATGGAAAGACTTAAGCCTAAACAAGGGTTAATATGGTGTAAAATATCTTAAATTAAAGCTTGAAGGTATAGCTAAGAGACTACAACACAAAAAGTTCGATCCAAAAAAGGAAATATTTATTTACCCCGCTATGGGTTAAATGGTTCGGAAATTACACACACAAATATACTTTTATAAGCTTTCCAGGACACACAACGGTACACCGGATAACATATTCAAGCTTTGTGGTCCCGTAACTCAGAAATAATGGGTTTCCGGGAAAACTTTTATTTTGGTATAACATTTTCTGCGCCCCAAAAAAAACAGAGGTTTGCCACTAAAGTGCAGTTCTTTCCAAAACTTTGTCATTCCGTTTACTACACCTCGTAATAAAAAATAAAAAAAGAGTAAATATTCTGAATTTTTAATTTCTGAAATTTTACCATTCCAAAAAAAAAGTAAAGGCCCAACAAAAATACTATTTTTTGCGCTTTGGTAGCGTAGAAACATTGTGGAGGTTATAATGGGTGATCCAAGTAGAGATACTTTTTCCAATAGCCTTTTCTTGACAGATCACATGTGTGTAATGCTGTCATGTTACTTTTGTTTAATATTGTTTGGCATTTCGTCATGGAAAGACTTACGCCTGAACAAAATTCACGTTCTTTGAGGAATGTGTTTCGTGCACTTCGTTCCACCTATAGTCAACATAATCGGCCTACTGAGCGTGCTATTCGCTACACCATCACGCATCTTGAGACCCAGCATTCATTATTGGATAATATTCGACCGAATAGACCACGTCCAGCACGCAGTGAAGAAAATGTAGCGGCCAAAGCTGAGAGTGTACACCAAGTCCGTGGATAGTCGATTCAGCGCCGTTTGCCAAAAGTGTATTTTTTTGTTACCGATTTTTTAAAATTTTACGCCTTTTTGCAGCTTATATATCCAGATCAAGGTAGCCAAAAAATTAGGTTAAACTATTGCTAATTGTGAGCGTGGCATGCTGTCAAACTCAACTGTTTTTTTTTTTAATTTCAGAAAAAGGTGTTTTTTTTTATCAAAAAATAAATGGTTACTACTCGCAAGCTATCATCGATATTGGCCTGCCGTCTTTTTTATAATGTTGGTAGGATTATAGTCTTTAGTTGTTGTAAGTGGTCACAGCTCTAGCGTTTAATATAAGGGGCGTTATGAAATATTTATGAAACTACTATATTTTTCTCGAATTTAAACTTTAGTGGAATAGAACTTCTACGGAACAAAAGGGAACAAGAAACGTATACAACCCGGAGAAAGTGTCTTCTTTACGAGTATATACTTTTGTACCGGCGACGACCTGCGGGTAGAACACTTTTTTCATTTTAATGATATTAACCTAAAAAAATTCAAATTACGATAATTTAAAGAGCCCTATTGTACTCGTGTACAATGGTGTATTAAATATGTGCTTTAGGTATTTTATAACTTATAATGAAATAATTAAATATAATACCTGCGAAAGGGTTTTATGGCTTTGTTCTGATCAGCAAAAAATAAGTCATAAAATTATCGCAATAGGTTCTACAGTAGACATATGATCTCATTCTAAATTTACCTGTTATCAAATTTTAGGGTCAACCAAATTCATAAACAATTTTATAAGTGTGTCAATAACCGCAACATTAAACCACTTAAGATAAAAAACAAGCCCATATTGGCGAGATACTAATTAGTTTTACCTGATATTAAGGTCTTGGTAACAAGTGCAGTTTTGTTCAACTTAAGTACTACCTACTATGAAATTAATGATCAATGTGTGAATATCATGTATCTAAAAATCTATACAATTACGGATTCGATAAGTGTTTACTTAGTAATTACTTAAGATAATCCTTTAAGTGTACGGACGTATATTCGCAAGTGATAAAACATAACAGGCGCATATAAAAATATTCAGAAAAATATGGAGAGCTTCAGTTGTAAAGAACTGGTTAAAGAGTATTTTAGGAACAAAACCAGGAAGATGTTCTTAGTTACATTAAAATAAAATTAATGGGTATACCACTATACCTAATTTGCGATTTCCAGATGTTTTGATATTATTTTATTATATATGGATATACCGATCCAGACGATAACGTCCAAGAGCGTTTTTATCCAATATTTATTGTAATAGGGTCGAAACAGACTGTAGAGTCCAATTTCGCCCACACTATTTATTATTTTTTGGCTTTTTATGACAAGGAAACAACCTTATTTCAGTTTGTATTTTAACCTTTATTGTCGGCGTTAACATCCATAAAGAGATCGTTTTAGGGATTACATCGTCTTAAATACAAATTATGTCAATGTTACTGAAAAATGTTAAAATAGGAGTAAAAAGGAAAACAATATAAATCTATTGAGTTTAATGAGTGATAATCGATAATCAATCAATAATAACGCGTGTGCAAGTAACACAGCTCTTATTACATTTAAGTGTTAACTTAAGCAGAGAGCTTTTTAGAAAGAGATCAGCCAAAGAGAGCAAGAGGACCGTTATTACATATTGGATGACCATTTTCACTAATAGCAAAATCAATTATCACTCAATTGATTTATGTTAAGAATTTATGAGAGGACATTATCACTCATTTGAATGATCAATAAAATATCACACTCGAAAAAAATGTATGGTAATTATGAAAAAATAGTAAATACAAAATATTACAATTATATTAAAAAGTTCAACTTAATACAACTTAACTAATAAAATAAATGTTCGTAAAGATGTATCCGCTACAAACTTAAATTCGTGTAGCACCGAAATACAAGAATATATATCTAATTTCGTCAAAGCACTAAAAAAACGCTACAAAGAAGTTAGCTACAGTAAATAAAAGTTTTATATCAAAAGTGCAAACTGGTTAGAAGGCCAACTTACTGTCGTTGCAGAAACAGCAAAGCAAGATATGGCTGGAAGACCACGCAAATCATTGGACAACTGCAGCGATAGATCTAAGAGGCGGAAACTTAAAGATGTTAACAATGAAATTGGTTGTACAAATATAAAATAATCTTTCCTACGTCAATTACGATCACAGAACAAATTTACAAAAGTGGATATCATTGAAAAAGCTGTTAAAGCTAGTCCAGTGAGAACAAAACGAATTCTTTAAAGTATACCAACTCCGAGCGATGCAAAACAGTTCACAAATGAGGAGACATTATTTCTGGATTTGAAATTAACAAAACAGCAATATATTCAGCTCAGATTGCGTGCGATTAAAAAAGGGCTCAAAGGACACTGTTACAATCACACCAATTTCGGCAGAGGTACAACTACAATCTCTACTTGATCACACAGCCGAACGCTTGCTACAATCAATAACAGGAAATGAGCTAAAGAAATATGAAAACACAAAGTTAATTCTTTTTTGTAAATGGGGATGTGATGGTTCTTCGGTACAAAAACAATACAAACAAGTTGTATGTGGAAATATTTCGGACTCAGATATGTTCATGGTATCATTTGTACCATTGCGATTGAAAAATATTTTGGAAGATTCAGAGCCTTCGACTAGTAGAACGCAAACAATGGATATTTGGAAAAATGAGACACCATCTTCTACGAAATACTGCAGGCCAATCAAATTTGAATTCAAAAAAGAAACTCATAATGCCATTAAGAAAGAAGTTAGTGATCTCAAGGCCCAAATTACAACACAACAGCCATTACAATTACAGTTAGATGCGCAGCAAATTGAAGTAAGCTACCAATTAGTGCTGACAATGATAGATGGAAAAGTAGGTCAGGCTTTGACTAACACGAAGGCTGCATCCAGCTGCATTATATGCCAAGCAACATCAACCCAATTAAATCAAGTCCCGACAAAATCATAAGATAGTACCGATGCATACGAATTTAGATTATCACCACTACATGCAAGAATACGACTTATGGAACACATACTAAAAATCAGTTATGATTTGGATTTCGGGTCTTCAGGATCAAAAAGAAACAACGAAATCAAAGATTTAAGATGTTCAAAAAAGAAACATGTTCAAGATGAATATCGGAAATTTGGATTGATTATAGATCAGCCAAAACATGGGTCAGGCAATACAAATGATGGCAGAACGTGATAACCGACTATTTGATGCCTAAAATTGAAGCTCGTGATCTCGGCGACATTTGTTTTCACACATCGCATCAATCAATGGATTTGTTGAGAGAACACTTCGGTGAGCAGATTATTTCACGACTTGGGCCGGTCGATTGGCCACCAAGATTGTGTGATATCACACCGTTAGACTTTTTCCTGTGGGGAAGAAGCGTACAAATACGCTTCGATTCAGGCCTAGGAGCAAAACATCACGCGTGTAATTCGCAAGTTACCAGTCGAAATGCTCGAACGAGTCATCGAAAATTGGACTCAACGGATGGACCATTTGAGACATAGCCGCGGCCAACATTTGATAGACATAATCTTCAAAGAATAAATCCCAAAGAATGTTATTTCAAATGATAATAAACGTTCCCCATTCAATTTGAATTTTCTGTGTTTTTTTCGTTAAAAAATCATCACGCGTTATAAGATTTTTACTTGTTTGAGCTTAGTTTTTTTTACACCCTTCTTCTGCTGTCTATAGCTATAATTGCGCCGAAGACAGAAACACAAAGTTTCAATTGTTTAAGGTGACTTACTCGTATACATTTTTATTTAGCCCGTCGCCACCGAAAAATTATTTTTTTTAATATTTTAATTATTTTTCAGTTTCCTTTTAATCAATACACACTATATACACATGTAAATGGTCTAGTCCCATTTTTTGAAACAACATTATATTAAATTGGCGATCCCAAAAAATATTTTTTTTAAATACTGCAATTATTTGGCATACTCGTACATGTCTTCCTTTCCGTACATGTCTTCCTTGTCATCAAGGACCAAGGGATCTGCTGACACCCAGGCCTTTTTATCAGATCCCCATGGACAAACAGTACTGACAAGACTCGTACTATACATATTTTTGCTTCAGCAACAGATAACGACATTTCCTTGTTTGCTAGCGTATGGGGGAATTATGGCCCTGGTTATCTTAATAGTGTTAAAAGGTGTGGCACAGCAAATACAACCCCGAACATAGAAAGACCATATATCATAAACTGTGCGATGTTGGCATGAACGTAAAACACCCAACAAATTATGGCAAATTAATGCACCGATCGTTTTGACAGAATCAAATCAATGACTAGCAAATTATGTGGCTCTGCCTAGCAAAGGCTGTGGCACTGTCTATTCTACTCTAAACATTGAATTGGCCTATCACATGGATTTATACCGGCAGTAGTTGTACTTTTTCCGACATCATATACATATGATGGCGGTATGGAAGAAACACACCCTAATGGAGAAGCGGGCGCTGCACTTCCCTTGAATACATTTTCATAAAACAAATTATACGATTCGGCTCAAACCCGGTTCGGGTTGATTTGTATCCCGGTTTTTGTTTCCTCTATAAAACATCGGCTATCCGATATAAATTAGTTGGATTTGATGGTAAATCCAAAATGATCATTTCAAATCGGACAACGACGAGCAAGCGGGATATTCGGCTTCCGGTTTTGGACACTCTACTTACCACCCAGCTTAAAACATGGTCCACAAGTCTGATAGGCGGGCAGACTACGCTGCACCCCGCGTCGGCCCTCATCGGTAAATTAGTGCATTAAAAGATGAAACGTGTATGTAAATAATTATTTTTGTTTGTTTTTATTAATTTTGCTTAAATCTTTGAACCGAAAATAATAAATGTTTTCAATTATCATATAATTATTTGCATTATTATGTTTATGTCACTACTAATCTTACGAGTAATTCATAATAATATTTTAATAATAATAATAATTTCCTTTTAAAATTACACATTCATAATTTTTGTTTTGTTCTGCACTGCACTGTCTGTCTGCACAGTTTTCACATTAAATTGTCCAAATAGATGCATGTATAAAAGAGCTGCGCAAGACCATTTGAATGACCATTCCAAACATTTGACTCTTTCCAAGACATTTAGTGTGGCGACAAAGCTGCTTACAGCGTCCTTCGTTGCAGATGAACCAAGGCATTCGTGAATTCATGTGACTCCACACTAAATGCCTCAAAAAAAGAGGCAAATGTCTTTAATGGCCATTGAAATGGTCTCGCGCAGCTCTTTTGTATGTATGTATGCAATTGTATGTACGTACACACTATGTACCATGTAAGTAGTTTAGTTTGTATGTAATGTTCTTTCTGCATGCACGAGTACGTACGTATGCGTTAAGAGAGTCACATCAATTATTTTATAACGTATGTAAGCATGTTTCATTTTTGATTGTAAATTGTGGGGATGTATTTTTACCTTCGTTTTACACATTGAGTGAGAAGGAGGGGGGGGGGGGGTGATGGGCGACACATGGATGTCTTAAAACAAAAATAATTTTAAATTGTCAGTATGTATATGTATATCGTATGTAGTATGTAAAACAAACATCACATTGGATTTGCAATTTAAAAAAGACGATTGAAATGCAAATGGGAAGTTGTCGTTGCATTCACATACATGAGAACACACAAAGAAAAAACGGCAAACTTAGTTTAAAATGTTTAATATTATCGTATAAAAATAATACAAAAAAGTATAGTAGCAGTAGTTAATTGATTGGTTTTAGTCGATTTTTACTTTTGTTTTCCTCTTGGTTGGTATCAAAATTGTTATTAATTTAAATAAATTGCTAAATGTAACTGAAAATCGTTCGCTACGAATGAATGTTGTTGAATATACATATATAGTATTTTGTGGATGTATTTATGAATGTGTATGCGTGTGTATGTTTGTATTACTACGTGTTTCAATAATATTTAATAATTAGAAAATAGGCTGACTGTGTGTGTAAGTATGTTTTAATGCAAAATAATATTAATAATAATAATAACTATTCATAATTTATGTATATAAGTATAACTACGCATGTATGTATGTATATATCATCTATAAATAATACATTATTTAGTTAAGTTAGAAACGAAAGAGAGAAAATAAATTAATTTATGTGTGATTAAGAATGCGTACACAAATCAAAAACTAAACAAATAAGGAGAAATGTGGTGTACAGTTAAATACAGTATGTATGTCTAAATGTTTATGTATATTTAGTTATATTTATAAAAAATTGCATTTGTTTAAATACATTACACTTCACTATATGATCTGAAATACAAACTCATTGCTGTGTTTTCGCTTCGCTTTTGTGTCGAATCCACGAAACGTCTCTTTGTTAAACGCATGTCCTTCCAAGGACAAATCTGTCCTTAGCGTATGTACAAACATACGTACTTTCATCAAAGGGATGCATGCCGCCCACCAACAGGGGCAGCATTCATTCGCTTCTAACACGTTGCGTATTGTTGCTAATACTATGCTCTTCACAATTTAATTGTTAATTGTTTCGTTTCTCCTTTTTACGCGGATGTCCGTCTATAACGAATATATTAGAGTTCGGAACTAACAGTTGTAAATAGGGGAAATCAGTTAGATTTGGAAGAGGAGTGTGGGATGGCCAGATGGGAAAGGGGGTCCTTGAAAAGAGAGGGAGTTTATTGGTTGTTTGTTGAATAAAACGTTGGTTCAGTGGTGGTTGGTTGTCGCGTTCGTCATAGTCAATGTTGGTGATGATTGAGTGGTTTTTACTGTTGTGGATAATGCTGTTGCCGTGGTCCGTGATTTGATGGATTGTTTGGAAGCATAAAGCATTTATCAGTAAGCTTGAGCCTCCTTGTAGTCACTCTGATCGGATGTATAGAAATCTTCCAATTTCCATTGAAGAGTCTCGAAGGTTGGCCGTCTCATTGGATCCTTGTGCCAGCACTCCAGCATTATTTCATAGAGCCGCTGATCACAATTTGGTGGCTGTGGCATACGGTAGCCGTGTTCAACTTGTGTTAACACTTCGGCATTTGTCATACCTACAAAGCAAACAAAAAGTTTTGATGTTTTAAGAATCAAATATTATGGATTTGAAGTTAGTCATTGTGCAAACCTGGATATGGTATGCGGCCGTATGTTACTAATTCTGTTAGCAAGATACCGAAACTCCAGACATCTGACTTAATCGAGAATTTTGAGTAATTTGCGGCCTCTGGAGCTGTCCATTTAATGGGGAATCTAGCACCAACACGAGCTTCGTATTCGTCTTCTTTTATTAGTCTACAAATGAGAACAATACAAAAAACTGATAAGTTAAACGTCATATCAACTTCGAAGGTAAGAGAATATTTTGTGTGAATCGGATTGATTCGGTAGTTAAATTTAATGACGGATTGTTTTATTATTCACATACTCATCACCAACAAAAAAAAACACAAAAAAACAATATGAAATATGCCTACGGTGAAGTATGTAAATAGAAATATCAGAGCAACTTACCTTGCCAAACCGAAATCAGCAATTTTAACTATGTTATTATCACCTACTAAAACATTTCGGGCAGCCAAGTCTCTGTGGATATAATTCTGGGATTCCAAATAAGCCATGCCAGCCGCGATTTGAGCTGCCATGTCAATTAGCACCGGCATCTTAAGGCTGCGTCCTTTTCCTGCAATAGCTGAAGAATGAAATCAAACTGACTAAATGACACAGTGACTATGGAATGTGATGACATGATTTTATGTTTAATTCCGAATCCCCAACATGGCCCAAACACATATGTGGGTACTAGCGATCAAAGCAAAACCAAATCGAAACAAATTTATTTACACAGATGTTTACAGAATACAAATCCATACATGTTGATTTCCAATGGTATTTTCCAATATGTAAGCGATAGCATGGCTTCAATTTAAGAACTGCAGCTCATGGCGATGGCGAATGAACTGAAATATAGAAAATGTATTTGCTTATGGTTTACCTTGTAAATACTCCAGCAATGAACCGTGCTTCATCAGTTCGGTAATGATATAGATGGGTTCTTCAACTGTACACACTGCGTACAACTGTATGAGTTTATTGTGCCGGAGTTTCTTCATTATTTGAGCTTCAGCTAAAAAGTCTTTTGGATCCATTGTGCCTAGGGAAAAGTAAAAAAATTGCACATGTAAATGGTAAGCTTGATTTCTGCCTTCAACGCTCTAGCGAGCTCTTGTTCCTTACCTGATTTAAGAGTCTTTATAGCCACTGACGTAGTATTGTTCCATAGACCCTCCCACACCTCTCCAAACTGGCCGGAGCCGAGTTTGCGCACAAATTTCAGCGATGTTCTATCGATCTCCCATTGATCACGAGTGCGATGCGACAAGCCCTCGGTTACCGGTTTTTCAATCTATATAAATGGAAATCAGAAATAGGTTTTAAGATTTTCTAACGTTTATGTGTTGATTTTATCAGGTCGATCTTCTCTAAGGGATACAATCTGGTAATTCTGAGGAGTTTTAGTAATTGTGCAGTTATACGGATTGCAGTGTTTGTGTAGATGTTAGTTGCATAATAGCGATGTTTTATTAAAAGCCTGCCTAAACGCAAGACGTCACAGCAGAACATTCACACATGTATAAAGTGAAACAATTATGTTGCCAATGCAGTCTGTGACATTCCGCCTCAGTTTTGTATAGTTAAAGAGTTTTGCACATTAGTACTCCCTAAACAGCTGGTAGGTTCGCACTGATTCGACTTGCCATGCGTTTCCCATTTTCATTCAGGCTTAAAATAAAACACCTTAAAACGTTTTTTTATTTCATGGTAGTGTTGAAAGTCAATTTTGTTGAAAATGATTTGGTGGAGAAAAAGCTGGGTTGATTTATTAATCGGCTCGAGTGGCATGATGTATGATCAAATGCAATCTTCTTCCAACTCGACTTCGTCTACAGTTCTACGATCTTCATACATGATTCGGCCAAAACATAAGTAGATGACAATGACTCTTGAATTGGACTTATTTATCTCTCCTTAACTTATACGCATCTGCAGTATCGGATTTTCCAATTTCATCTGTGCTCACATAGGAAACATTCTTTTGAACCTTGGTGGTGTACACCATTCTTAAGGGGGGGCTAAAACTACCACAGCACCTTTATTTAGCCGTATTATATTCATTGTTCGTAGGTAACAATTTTTATTTTAAAAATCAATATAATCAACCGACGTGTGAAGGTCAGTGCACACGACAGTAACACAGGTAAAAACATGGGAACATCAAACAATTTTTCAGCGGTGAGCAGACAACGCCTCGTCAATGTAAGCCAAATATCTCAAAAAAATATGAATCAAAGCCGGATTTAAAAAAAGCTTCCAGACATTGAGTAAAAAAACTATATAGTGCACAGCTCCATGATATGAGAAAAGACACCCGTATGTTCCATGATGGAGAAAGCGTACATGTTTTCTAAATTAACTTAATCAGAATAATCGAAAAATTAAATAGATCTTTTGCCTGGTTAGTCGCCATGAACGCTTGAAACAACCGACAGAAAATTAACATAGCATAGTGTAACTTCTGAACTCAGAAGTTATTGCGGACATTCTATAGAACACGCCAATCTTAACAACGGTTAAATGCTGGGAAGGCACACCTAACGCCATTTAACGATGTAAAGAGGCCAAATTTGAGTTTTATTTCTCAACGTAGTCTCCTTTTAGCTAAGCTCTTTGTTCAGTTTCATACAATTTTGTTATCCCTTCCAAATAATTGGATTGGGTTTAACTAGAGATTTCATCGTTGGACAGAAATCTCCAAGAAACCATAAGTTGTTGTTGTTTTAACAACAATATATGTGGTATTGTAAGTCTTATTCGTCTATGGGTGATCTGCTTTAATATCGAGGTGAAGAAAACGCGCCATTTGAAGTGAACAAACAAAAAACACATATTGTTGGTGACTGCCCCTGATTTATACTGATTGCATCTGGAGGGTAAGGTAGCAACTCATAGCTCAAAAAGGGAAGTTTAGTTGCCATTTCTTTGTTATTTCTCGTTCCCTATTCCGACAAATTCATCCTAGACATAACATTTTACAATAAAGGGCTAGATACAATTTCAAGTTATTTAAGTTATATTTTAGAAATTTAATTTTTTTTACCCAACGCTAGGGTATACATTTTTATAGATCAATTTGATCGGAATTGGATCGGAATTAGAGTTCTCTGTTTGAGTTATCTGTCCGATGGAAAACTGAAAAGTTCAATACAAATTATTGGAAAAAAGGGCAAAAAATAAGCAAAACACAAGGGCACTTGTTTGCATTCATTTGCCGCCTGCAAGAGGTTTTAACATAAATCTCATTATCTGTCCGATGCCTCTTACAAGACCCAATTTGCATTTCTTTCCTCCGGTTTTGTCCTTTTTGTAATGTTTTCTCCTCACTTGCGCACATTTTAAAATCGAATGTTTCACTATCGTCCTAAGTGGCATGGGACGGGGGACAGGGCAACTGAATGAAAGATATATTTTACACAACATTTAGCATATGGTACGAGTACATTTACAGGTACTGATGACTGGAGTAGTATGGTAAAATGGAATGGAAGATGGCAACGGATAGCTGTGATATGGTGGATTGTAGACTGTTGTTGTGGTAACAGACACATAAGAATTTACAACGACAATTAATTAAACATAAAAAAGTTACATTATCATAACAATCAATCCTACCTCAAATATACCCGCAAATTGACTGGTCTTTAGTTTATTGTAAGTGTGTGGTTTAATTGTTTTTTTTTTTCAATAGTAATAATAATAATAACAATAATAATTATTGTGTTAGTAACAGGTTGTTGATAAAAAGAAACGTTCATACAAATAAAGAATTGACAATAGATATGTTTTAATGTACGAGTATGGCGAGTTTCGGGGATGTTTTTGGTGACAAAACATTTTCAGTTGGCTCAAACAAACAGAAACATATGAACTTGTAAAAATCCAATAAATATATATGTATGATATGGATAAACAATTGATTGATAGGTATGTATGTACATCGCTTTTGGTGTATATAAGTATGTACAAACGTACACATATGCAAATCAGTTGGCATCGTAGGCGACCTTACCTGTACACATGGTTTGCATAAGTTAACACACAATCCGTCCGAGTCCTTGGAATAGTGTTCAACCAGTTCTTGGAGTGTTCTGTAATAATTGAGAACATTAAATAAGAAAGGAAAGCAACAACAAACTGAAATCGAACGCCCTAGCGACTCGATTTTACACAGCAGTTGTAAACTTGAATGGGTGGCAGACATACCTGAATGTTGTGCGTCTTGCGATAAAGAAACCGCCTTCGTCCAACTGCCTGATACGATAGTGTTTCACGGTATCACCATCGCGAACTGTAAAAAGTCGTTAAACAGAATTAATACGAATGCCAAGCTTTAAATATAAAAACATAAATACGGAATCCAAATAGGTACCATGTGGTTATGAAAAAAGAATACTAAAAAATCACCTTTTCGCTTAATTATTGTAAAACCATGTTTGAAACTGAAATTTCATAAAATCGAGTGTAACAACTGAATTGAGAAAATGTGTGCATCGAATTCGAGTTTTACTCAAAGCCAAGAATGGTCTCTTTTGTCATGTACATTCGGCATAGTAATTGTCAATCTGGACCTAATTTAACCGTGTAGCGCATGCAAAACTAAAAAGAACTGCGCATTTTTTTTTGAATTTTAAATTTGTAAACCTAAATCCTGACTCTTTTTGATTTACTGATTTAAAAATTTGACAACGCCATTTAATAATTTGTTGTGTGGTGATCCTGCATCTGCTATTTAATCCAAATGTGTCATATAGTTTCGGAGATAAAGTGGTTTTCAAATTTGCAAAAGGGCAAGTTGTTGTAGTTTTTGCGAAATTTTTCGAAACTAGATCATACTAAAGCCATTTAGTTATGTAAAGTCAACCGTTACGAAATTTATAATTATAATAGCCTAAAACACGCGTTTTTTTATTTACTTTGCCTTTTCATACAAAAATGTAACTATTTCTTCTGCATTAAAGGAGTTTTGTACATTTATTCATAATTTATATTGATATCGTCAGGAAGTGTCATAGATATATATAGATAAAAATAGAAGAAAAAAAAAACAAATATGCCGAATCTTTCATACCGTCCACCGTTGAACAAGTATTAAAAAAGTGTGTCTTTTCCGATGTACCCTTACCCTTAAAAGAAAATGTTTTCCCTTGTCTGAAATCCATTTCAGGATCCTAGCTAGCTTAATATCGAGCTTTCAGCAGACACGCGGGCGGGCGGGCATGCATTGATCGCCATAGAATTTTCCGACGAATACTTTTCTTATTATGGAAGTGCAAGTATACAATTTATAGGGACTCTTGATCAACAATTTGAGGTGCTGCAAACGGAATGACAAATTTTGTATACATAGTATACATATACCTTGAATGCCAGGTATTTAATAGCAACATTTTTTTATCGCCGCTGTACTATATGGACGAAATTTCAAGGAAACACCATAATCGGATGATATATTGCATCAAGTTGCACTGTTTCCCATCTCCTTCACAAAAAAAAACCCGGGATGAAAAAAAAACAATTTTGATTGGAATTCAGTGTTAGAAGCCGCATAAAAATGTTATCTCCAAACATTAGGCGTATTTGATAATAATCATGATTTGCAAAGATATGGAAGAGCCAGCACTAGACATCTTAAAAACAATATGTGACAGCGCATAGAAAAAGGGACCTAAGGGTAAAAAAAAATCAATTTTCATTTTTTTTTCTTTTTTTGATGTGGACAACATCTGAGCATCGAATGAGATCGATCCCATGCCCCAAAAGTGTTCCCTCCCAGAGATATGCGCGTTTTATGAAAGTGAAGTCGACGATTCTAAGCGCAAATTGAAAGGGACCTAATCTTTAAAATGGACAAAACTGGTTTTTAACCTTAGGTCCCTTTCTATTTTGCGCGTCATATATACAGGTCAGAAAAGTATTCTAAATGGAAGGAAAAGGTGTACAACACACAATTTATGTTAAGAACACCGGGCTTTTAGGATTGATAGTAAAAAATTAATAAACTTTTATAAGTACGGTGAAAGAACTTAAATTAGGAGTACTTCATCTTCAAAATCGAACGGGTTTACATCCCATTTGTGACTTTGTAAGTGGTTCCAAGTATGATATAAAGAAATTTCTTTATTAGCATTATTGCTTAATTAGTATATAAAGCAACTTTTAAACGAATCTTACTTCCATTTAAAAATGGAATAATCAGAAATTCTAAAGCAAGAGAGAAGCAATATATATTTTTCCTCAAGATTTTTTCCCACTTGATCAAAATAATATGGTGGGTAAATTTAAATTAATATCACATCAATGGCTACTTTTTTTTATTAAATGTACGTGCATAAAACATGTTAATCTAAACTTTTTTCCCTTCTCTATGCAAAATTTAAAATCAAATTGCAAAACTCAAAAAAATCGTACCTTTGAAACGGTGTATTTGGCAGATTTCAGTATTTTGTTCCTTTAGGTAAGAAAGCCTTCTATCATAATAATAGACACAAATCCAATTTTTTCAATTGCCAATAAAATTAAGGTAACTATAGTTTTACGATTAGTTGAGTAAATGCAATGTAAAACCTCCATATTACAAAACATTTATTTTTTCCCTGGTCCGACCTATTTGTGCAGCTTCTGCACGAAATTCTTTTATGCAATCATGAATGTATTTGGTATTAAGCATAATTTATTCATTTTATTGAATCGATCGTGTTATGTACGATGTACCCAAAATATGTTTAAAAAGATTTCAAGATTTTCTTTCAAATTGGAATGAAATAGAGGGTGTTTTAGGAAAAAGGTGTCAAAACAATGGCGAATACTATTTAAAAGTTGTTGGAATTGTGCTTTCTACAAGAAATATCAATCAGAATAATCATATGTTGTGTTGAATGTGACTGCAGAAGTCGAAAGTGTGCTACCCAGCTCTGGGTATAGATATCAACAACTCAACATTTTACGCGCCCGCCTGATGCAAATTTTGTACGAAGACCTTGCATTATTCGCTTACAAGATCCAATTGACTTAGCAAATGAAAGCACACGACCATGTCCTTTCATATCGCTTCTAAGTTTTGGACTAAGAGCTGCAGCGTGTTTTATTATTTGCGATTATTAGTCTTAATAATACTCGTACTTTCATAGCATCCCATTAAAAAACTTAATAATATAAAAAACATTGAATTTTATAAAATTTATACAATTTCTTAAAAAGCAATGCTGTGTGAAATATTTTTATTGAAACGGACACTGATTTTGCTCGAAGAATTATCTTATCTAACTAATGAACGATTAGAAACCCATAACGTGATCGTCGATAAGTCAATGCAAGTGACAGTTTGGTGTGCATTTTTGAGCGGTGGCATTATTGTTTTTGAAAATGCAGCTTAAAACGGAGAACGATGAAAGCTGCAGTGGCACGAGAAACCATCTTTGGGGCCGGAGATGGAAGAAATCGTATTGCACCTTGAAGAACCGATGCACTCCTAAGATAGAACTAGAAAACGTCACCAAGGTCTTGGTAAAATTAATTGACAGGATGCGAAGCCAGCCCTGGCAGCCACAAGAATAAAATTAGGTTCCATAAATAAAGGGAGTGTCTGCTATTTCAAATGAACTAACAATTTGCCGGAATAATTGTTGTCGTTAGTTTTTCTGAAATTCTAGATTTGCTTTTAGACTTTGGACCGAAAATGACAGAATGAAGACTTTAATGAAAACACATCACATCTTTAGTAGAAGTATCTACTTATAAATACATTTAACAATATTAGAACAGTCCTAATAATATGTACGAGTATATGGTAAAGGTGCGCGGGATAGCTTAGTTGATTGACGTAATAGCATAGAGTTCGCTTAAAATACAAACTGTTTTATATTGTGTATGGTGGCTTATTTTTTTTATCGGTTGTTTGATACTTCTACCACTCTTTCGACAACTTACCAGACAGTGAATAATCATTGTGACGACTCTCAGAGTCTCTTATTAAAAATGCTCCATGCTCGTTTTCTGGCAGTAGTAATTTCTTTTCAGCCTCAATGCGCTTAATTTTACGGAAGTACCAACTGTAAATATAAAAAGCAAATAAAGAAGAATTATTGACAATGCCGAAAGAAAACAATGACATTTGACTAAGTTAGTTCAATTTTTATCATATAATAAAACCTGGTTCGAATATATTTTTTCCAGTTTGTATAATTTAATAAAGTTGGTTGGTAAGAATATAATTAAAAACATATTGAATCAAAGAATCTGATTGTTCGCGACAGCGTATGTCTTGCTGAAAACTAATTGGTGCAAAGAAAAGTTTTTCTTTTGAATAATTCATTTCTGACCAACGCTCTATGTAGACATAAGCCCTTAGCACAAGCGGTTCTTCAGATCAAAACTCTCTCTACTACTTACTTCCTTCAATCCTCCATTAATGATTAAACCAGTTAGACTAACACAATATAAAGTGAGATTCTTTAGTACTTTTTTTTTAAATTTCTAATAAAACACTTAATATAGATTAGATGGCGCAATCTTTTTTATTTGTACAGTCTTTGACATTGATACTTTAAAGATAGTTTCATTCAAATGTTAACTGCTAAAGTTCAGCTTTCGATCATTCTTTCCAGCATTACCACATAACCCCAGATAAATATACCCAGTTAACATGCCCGAAACAAGAGAATAGCTTCTGGAGACGTTTTTGCGGTGTAACTATTTCCATAAAGAATTGTCCAAATGTATTGAATATAAATATCTTGGCAACTTGAGGCCACTGAGGCAGAGTAATACAGACGGTAAACCGATCGCCAAGTACTGACGAAGATCAGATTTCTAAAAATCATGTCCAAACTGATAACATTAGTTGAAGCTAGACCGGTTGTTGAGCGTTGTGCACTCCATCCAACGGTGAAGGAAATAAAAAAAAAACTCTTGACTAACTCTTGTACTCACTGCCAGTGTTAAACTGTTAACTACGTAGGGGTTTACAATCAAGATATCAAAACCTGTCAACTAAAACCTACATGAACACGTGGCGGCCAACTCTTGAATGATTACATTTGCTGATTTTTGGCATTAGTGCAAAAGATTTTTCTAGGCATGATAATGTTTCGAACTGCCCTCGTATATTAATTATGTATTTATTTTGCGCTTCCGGAACAAAAAATAATTTCAATATTAAATACTCAATTGCAATTACACCCGTGATTGTATTCGAAGATCTTCTTCCATTAATACAAACGTGTGAATGGCTAATTGTTCTGGAAAGTAATTAAAAACCATTAGATAGTTGAAAACTCATCGCTGAATTATTCTGAAAAGTTTTCCGCAAATTTAAATTACAATTCAAAAACATTTTAAGAAATATAAATAATCATGCAATATCTTAATGACATTAATTTTTATCTATTTGTTTATAGTTTTTGCTCTTCTGCTTTTTTATTAGTAAATAAAAAACACACACACAATCACTTTTACTGCAATGAATATAGAGAATATATCAAAATTCTAAGCAGTTTACAATTAAAGGTGCGAAAATTTTTTTGTGCTTTAGATATACGATACTATGGCCTGGCCGACCTCTTCATACTGCACGATTTCATGAGGTTATGCAACTGACATGGATCTTTGAAAACAGGTTTCACAGATCAGGATGATCAAGTTTAAGCCGACTTAGAAAGGCTAACGTTCGATTTTCATGCATGTAAAGTTCGTACATATTTGAGTGTGTGAATTTTTCATAAAATTGAAAGCAAATAAATCAAATCACGCCGACAGTCAAAGATTAATCATTAATGTTGGTAATTAAGAATACAAAAAATAGATTCCGCTTCAGCACGACATCAAGTATATAACTTTAATTATAGGAATGCTATTTTAATGTCTTCCCATTAAATTCTCTATACTCAACAGAAATTTTCTTTTTTAATGGAAATGTATATTCCTGAAATGTAATTACATTTTTATTATATTAAACAAAATTATTAAACAATCGCATATTTGCTAATACTTATCCCAGAATTGTCTACTTAAGGATTAGCCAAAGATCTTTTTAAAACCGCTGGCTCTTATGCCAAAATAAACGTCATAAAGAATGTAATTAAAAACGCCCTAAAGCAACTTAAAGTCCAATTGAAGAGGCAGCAATAGATCACAATTTAAATTAACTAAAACCAATATATGACAAGAAACGTCAAACATATTGTCAAACATTCATCTTGTCATTTATTTTGTAGTTCCTCGAACTATTGAGTGGATCTACTTAGTAAGTCCGCTCCTAAAAAATATTAAAATTTTCCAAACTAGGTTTTTTTTAAACACATATCAGTAGCCATCGCACCATTGTGGTACATGGAGGAATTTATTAAGTTTCATAGCTATTTACATTGATACAGATATAGATAACGTAATCGGTGTACTTTAGATTGATGACTATTTGTGTTGGTAATAGCGTGTTGAAGTAGAAACATGTTCCCATTTAATACCTGAGCCAAAATCTGTAAAATTTGCAGTATTATATTTGTAGAAGCAATGTGCCAATAAATATATTTACTACGGACGTACCACAGAAGATATAATCGGTAGAAATGGAAATTATTCTGCCACGTTACAGATTATTTAGGCTGACGAAAACTATTAGGTTTTGTGCTCGTTTTCTTCATAGAAACAAAATTTGCTTTGGTAACCATCTGCCGAGTTTGTATGCGGAAACGACCTGGAAAACAATGAGTTTTCGTCAGTAGTTAATATGCCTTAAGACTTTAAAAACGCGTTTTAAATGGTACAGTTCTTTCCTTCTTCCCTTTTCTACTGCCCTGGTACTGAGTCTCGAGTATAACCAAGATACAAATGCAATTGTTCGATTTCAGCATTGGTCTAGTTTTTCGTTTCGCATGGCATTTACAGGATGATATACATTTTTCGTTCAACTCGACAAAGTGGGAAGAATGAAAAACATTAAACTTCCCTCCGTCACATTGAAAAACCATAGTTGCATCCTTATAAATAGTGTAGATACAATCCTTTTAGTCAAATGTGAGTACGATACGAATTTCTAAAATCATTCAAATTATATTATACAAAAAATCCATTTTCATTATTTCATCTGAATTGCATACGATTTTTTTCAATTCCGCATCCGTTTTTTCCGCTGATACACTATAATAAATTCTACCACCCCAGTAAAAACAATATAAGAATAGTATTTAAAATTTATGACTAAGAAGAATTTCTATCATGATATCCTTAAACTTGGTATTCTGATGTTGTGAACCTTTAGTACATTCAAACGTCTAGACTAGTTTGTATTTGACAGAATATGGTACCATGTCGTATCTGTAGGTAAATAAATATTTTGCATTGGATACGTTAAGATATTTAGTGTGTGTTCATGTGACAATAACACTATCAGTCGTCACTGAAATGGGTGTTCGAACGATTTGCCATGATATTAATAACAATTGAATAAAGTTTATTGACGACAGACTGTATTTAAGCAGTTGTTTTTTTTCCTTCTATCGAGCATTTACGACATTTTCTTTTATAAAACTTAAAAAAGCACGTTATTTATTGACGAGAAAACATTAACCATATGTTGCAGGCACGCTGAACTGTAGGTGCCCCACGTTTGAGGGATTATGTCACGTAGAAGGCTTAGAAAAAACGATAGGCATCTAATAAATAAGTTTTAGTAGTGGAATATTGCATTAAGGAATAAATGCGGGATAGATGGGGATAGATCCAATAGTCGGTCAGACTTTTCAATGAAACGATAAAACAATATTTCAAGAGTTTTAGCTGTGTTCACGCACAGAGAAAAAATCAGTTGCAAATCGGTTCAAGCTACAAAGGGGTAGATGTCAGTTGCAATTATATACGGCATGTCAAACATATCATGTCGACAAATAGCCGATACGGGATTTGTAGCCACAATCTTTTTTTTGCCAACCGAATAATAAAGGTTGGATGTACTATCCAATCCCCGAATGTTAGTTGGTGCATTTTAAATGCTCAGTAAATGGAGCTGGAAATATCGTTGGATTTGACTTTTGCACCCATTTAGTTTATTTTAGCCTTAATCCCTTCCATTACATGTAAACCTGTTATCACTTCCTGAACGGACACGTCTAGCTGTTTGCCCTTTTAGCAGTCGGCATTATAGGCAATTTTACAAATATTTTAAAATAAACCTTAGACCTGACATAGCTTTATACAACCAACCGACTTTTGCGAAGATAATACTCGTATGCATATATTTTACTAAGTTTTACTGTTGTCAATTAATTCTTAAATATTTTGAATAAATCATTTTTGTTTAGAAAAATACAAATTTAAGCTCATTTTAGTCTAATCTGTCGGATCCCCTTGGTAGTATTTTTGACTAGAGTTTTTTTTTAGATATAAATACGTTGTACTCGTCGCCAATTACTAATACCAACCCAATAAGCAATTTTTCGCTTCAGCTCTACATTTTTCGGTTCAATTGAAGTCTAATTTGATTCGATTTCGATGAATGCTGATGATCATTTTTCTGTTTTAACATTCTTCGAAAAAATATCGAAATTTACTTTATTTCGACTCGAGAGCAAAGAATAGTATGTATTTACTTAATATTTTTTTCATAGACAAATTTATAAAGCTAAATAAATGTTGAATCATTGCACAAGCTAATTTATAGTCTTTTCTTAATTTGTTTACTTGAATAATCGCGTAATACCATAATAAATTTGTTAATAGAATCGATTTCCATTATGCATTAAGATTATTAGTGACCTAAGACTCTGCGCATTTTCCACTAATTAAAAGAGAAAATTTTTGTTTTCCTCTGTAACTTAATGCTGATTTAGCCTACAAAATAGACGTAGGATCTCTAAACTACCGATCGCGATTGTTGATCTAAATAAAATTTGCCATGTATACGTATTTCAATGACGCTGTTGAAATCGTATACAACTTTCAAGAAATTAAGCTATATCAGTGCTTGTTCTGAAATTAATGCTTAATCAATAATTACGGTGCAGGCGCTAAAAAAATCTTATCTCTTCAAGCAAGCACATGTGAATACACAAAAGCAATGAAATTTCCCTACGAGTGGAATCATGTGATCTTATCATTCACCATTAAAGAAAAAATATAATTCTTATTCTGAGAAATCGTTTATAAAAGAAACAAAACTAGGGAGGGTACATACGATTCCGCCCGACCAAACATAGTGCTACGCTTACTTAAAATCTCTCTGTATTATTGAAAAGGGGAGCAAAGGGGGGAAAAAGCATTTGATTATCAAAACTTTCGCGACATAAGAAGCAACTTCATTATCGTTTTTGTGCTGGAACGTGGCCAACCGAGGAGTGACCTATCACTGTCTGACTTTCGTGAACAATTAATCTGACTGTTTGGGAAAATTGGTATTGGAATACTTTGATTCGATTTAATTGAATTTCAAAACAAAAATTACGGACCTAATTTCAAAATCATTAATTAATATTTTGTGTCAAATCCATTTTTCATTTGTCGTTTAAATTTGTGTAACGAATCGAGGAATCCGTAATCTTCGTAAGTGCATTTAATAGTTTTCTTTATTCATACTTATTTATACTTATTTGTATTTATGTTTAATCTTCTTTATGTATGTGCCGAAATCGATTGGCAGACAAAAGTGAAAGAATTCCTTTTGTGAATAAACTGGTGGCGGAGGTGAAAACGTTTGATGCTGTTTGTTTGAACGCAGTCGAATTTAATGGTTTATACTCGTACGAAGTCTGTGTACTATCGCAGGTACTTCTGTAGGAACTTTTGTAGGATCTTATTTTTCTAGGTTTTAAAATCGATCAAAGCTTCAACTAAGTTTCGATTCCAAAAACTCGGTTTTTTGTCGACATCGAATCGAAAATGTACACAAGTTCGACTCTAACTAACCCTGCAACGCACATGTGAGAACACATTTGATATCAATGAATTTTTTTGAGCTTATGTCTGCCATTATTAAACCACCTTTCCAGCAGGTTGGATTAGTAAGCTAATGACATTTTCACGGAATGTCCCACGAAATGACAAACTTATTATATCCCCATAATATAGTGCCATCTATACTACTGTACGTATAGTACAATTAAGTTTTTTTCTTTCTTTTAAGCGTACTTCTTGAGGTTGTTTAGAGTGCTACATAAGTACGTAAATAAATAAAATGTTTGTAAGTGGGTACACACTAATATGACGCACCGATGCTGTTCACGTTTACAATTATGCGTAAAAATGAATAATAGAGACGCATGGACAAATACACGCATGCTCCCGATTATATATGTGCCGTTGACTTCTTATAAATTTGCCCGAAAAACCGATTTCCCATCGCTATTGAGGTCAATGCTAAGCAAGCAGTTGTTTCTGGCTTTGTCATTTGGCCAAGTAAGGCGGAAGCAATTCTAACTGGATGGAGGCCGTGAAATGCTTCGGTTCAACACAACACAGCGACCGCGAGCAGGTGCCTCGAAACAGACCATCATAACAGTAAGGGCGGTGGCCATTACTTTCATTTTTTCGGAAGCTTTCTATTCGTCGCATAAGTCGGAAGAATAGATCAAAGTGCCCGGTTATAGCGCAAAGACAACAAAATGCCAATGACTAAACATACGCATTACCATATATGATAAATGTATATTTACATACAAATGCTTGTGTTTGCTTAGCTTTTCTCATACTCGTATAAACAGATTGAATGGAATAAACAAATCAAAAATTAGGAATATGTTGAGTTTTTCTTTGTGTTTTAAGAGGAACGCGATCTCAAATATGCAAATAACACATACCTCAGACGAAGTTTAACCGCCTGCGATATATTGAATGGCCAACGAAATTAATTGATTGGTGCCAGAAACTTTCTGGACAGTGAAAAATTATCATCCTTTAAAGAAAGATAAAGATCCGCGTAGCATTCGTTTGAGGCTCAATATCTCAAGTGCAAACGAGATGGCCAATCTAATGGTCCCTTTTTGAATCATATGCTCGAAGTCTTGGCAGGAATTCGGTATCGTATCTCCGTGGAACGCAACAGCTTTAACCGCGGAAGTAGCCGAGAGAGTGCGACTCCGCTTTGAAACAGTGTACAAATTCTGGACAAATACTTTGCGTTATTCGCTTAAAGTGTCAAACCGAAGACCATCCGCTTCGTCGTCGCTTCTAAGTTTGGATCTGAGGGCAAAAGGACCATGAATTACGCTTTCATCTTGTGTGACAAACCCACATTTTTATCTCGGCGGCTGAGCATACAGGCAAAACTGTCGCACCTAGGGATCGGAAAACCAGCATGTGCTCGTCATGAAACCAAACTCGTCAGAAACTGACAGTTTGGGCGGTGGCATCACTGGACCAATTTATGGCACCAAATCTGGGTACCAATAAACAATTATATACAAAACTGTTAGATAGCCCAAAAAGCAGTTCTGAAACCCTATTATGGGCACTTGATTCCATTGGCACAACCGAATAGGTGGTACTATTAACCGTAATACTATCACAGATATCATTGTATGACATTTCCATCAAGATTATTAACATTTGGTGATTGCAACAGAAAGTATTCCCATCCAACGAAATGTTTATACCGCAAAACGATTGTGAACCTACTTTTTCTGTGAGTACACACGAATGCAATTGTGTTTCGTAACTAATTAAAATGTATGCTCTGCGACGAAACAATATTTTGCAAAAAACAAACAATTTTTGTATCATACGAATGGATTCGTAACAAGAATCAAAATTATTTTTCAATTGATTGGTTGTGGTTGCATGTAATCCATATTTTCTATCAGTACAACCGAATGTAAGTTACTGCAATACAATGTTCAATACATGAAACTGAAAATACTCGTATCGGCAAATCAACTTTAATTAAAACCTTAAGCGAAATTAAAGATTGTATTGGCCGAAAACTAAATAAATGTATGTTGATAAAATTAAATTTTAGATCATGCATTAACTGTGGACAGTTGCGTATTTTTAACAATATTGTATTTTTTATTCGATTAGACAAGTTCTCCAGGAATTGTGTTCTGTTTTCACACACTTAATTTATTTTCAAGTAAGATAAAATATAATAGTTGTAGATAAATAATAGGTGCTCTATAACAGTTACGATTTTTCGACAACGACAAATTATCAATTGTACTTAGATCTGTAAAAAAGCCCTGTAGAATGTGGTTTTTATAAAAATGTGCGCGGATCACAGAGAAGGTTCGACAAATCAAATCGGAAGGTGTTGAGAATCGATAATTATAATTTGTAATTATAATGCAAATTTTTTATATAAAAACCAGCCAAAACTCATTTTGATTTAGGGATCAAATCCCTCTATTTTAGCTCTTGACATAAATCCACGCGGTGCAACATGGCGTCCTTTTCAAATGTATAGTACACCCATAATTAATGCAGTGCATTGAGGATTTCGCATATTCTATTAATAGGATACGTAAAAGCGAACTCAAATACAATTAAACAACTAACAAGTCTTTTCTATAGGCCTTTCATTTTTCCGTCTTAAATATCGGTTACAAATTTGTTTCATCCGGTTTTTAAACGTTACGCCGATGGTCAACGGTTTCATTCAATGGATCGATGCATGGATGGATGGATGAATGCTGTTAGCACCGATATTATTGCCTTTGTGGACAAGCACACACGTTGTCTAACAGCGTATCAATCACGCACAAGCGGATAAGTGGACGGATGGATGGATGGACGGACGCACAAATGTATGGCTTGATTTACAATTGCACTTCGTCACTGCATTCTCTTGCATTTTGCCAAGCAACATCTGGCGCCTGTAATCCACGTTGCAAGACTCGGTTGCGAAAATCAAAAGATCGAAGACAAAACACACATCAAAAATATTAGGCGTGTTTTAATTAACAAGCGAAGAATTCATAGAAAAGGACATTTAAAATAAACTAAGCTTGAGCTGGCTAAAAGAAATTCGCGTAGCGATCCAAACAAACGATGTTGTCTGAGCGGTTGGTTTTGCCAAACAAATAATTGCGATTGTGTGTACTCCAAATATTCCACGAGTTCAACTTAGGTTCCCTGTAGGAAATGTCGATAGTGACATTGTACTGACTTACCAGTACTAGTGACCAATTATACCCCAGCCAATGCTCGCTGCTGTAGACATTCAACATGTGATTCTCATTGATAATCCACTAAAACCCTTGGAACTAGTGATTAGATGGTTCTCATGAAACCACTTGGAGATTATGGAACTAGTAATTCACTACAACATTTTAGGTATTGTCGGCAACTAAATACTATTCGCTTGTCTGTTTTTGTGACCTTTTTTAATGTAAATCAGAAATTAATTAGACAAGCTTGAGGTCAGTATTGTTTTTTATTATTTTTTATTTAATTTCGATATTTCGACATCTGTCGGATATCATCTTCAGCAGTTTTGGATCTTTTAATTTGCTATGGTCTATGCATCTTGTAACATATGAACCCATTAGTCCATAGAAGCAGAAGTAGATTTTTATAACTGTAGTCAACAGTCATTTTACTAATTTGTTACACTAGCAATATAAGAAGTTGTATACGATGAAACAGTTGCAATCCTTTGGTAAAAATTATGTTTTTTTGAGGAAAAAATAATTGGATTACTTTCATATGATACACATTGTGTGTTGAAGCCCCTATGTGTGGGACTTTTGAACATAAATAAAATAAATAATAAAATTCACGTTGCTCTTTAAAAATCTTTAATTTAATAAATAAATTAAGTAGAAGCACATCTATGCAGTTTCCAAATATTCTTGAAGAAATTAAAGGCAAAAAGTGTAGACGCTTCGGTGACAATGTCAACAAAAAGTCAACCAGAAACAGTAGTGTTGCCTTTAAGACACTTGAGCCCAGGCTTCCTAAAGGGTTAGTGTTCTTGAATTGAATAAAATATAATATCTTAAAAAAGCTTTAAATTCGTCGATTGCATCTACTTAGCGAGGCTATATTGAAAAAAAAAATTGACAACGCACCAGTGTGCTTGTTCGCAAACACTTAGCACGTGCAGGAAGAAATTTCAATAGCCATCACCCTCAAATAGAACCTTTGTAGTTCGGTCCCACTTTTAACTAATTTATTCTCTCGTTATAGGTTTTTGTTATTTGCAGTTAAAGCGGTAGTGCATTCTTAATAAAAAAAAACACAACTATTATTAGGTATGGAAGTAGCATTGACCATCACCGCCAATATGGCCATTGTGTTCGTCATCATCATCGGATTTACGTCTCAACAATGTTGCAATAAATTAAAGCGCCTGAAGTCGTGTTCTTACCCGTGTGTACGTTGAATGTGGCACCACTCATGGTACAAATGCTTCTTTACTTGTTACTTCTTTTTTTACTTTATCTTCTTGACTTATGGTAGATGTCAATAGTGCAAGATACATCCGCGTATCTATTTGCTTCCAAAGATTTTGAATTGGAATGACCGTCGTGGAAACAACGACTACGTGTTTTCGATGATGGTGGATGGTAATTAAAACCTGGATGAAAAGGAAGCCAAGGCGATGTTTTGGATATCATTCAAACTGAAATATTTGGCATATCTGTATGTATCTGTATGTCTGCTTCTGCTGAGTCGTGTTCCGTGCATCGAAATGTGTGATCGTCGTGAAATAACATCAAAAAGTGATCCAATGATACTGAAGTTATTTTAACTGAGTGCTACTTTGGTGGTGGAGGAGATTTTTAAAATCGAAATGTCCAAAATTTGTAAATACATTTTTCCCTAGCAACAAAATGCGTGTTTAAGTTGACAAGCGAAAAAATCCGCTATAGCGATACCATTATCAAAAAACGCAAAAGATTTTTATTTTTATTTAATTAAAATTTGAGAATGAATAAATGCATTGAACAATTTTAACATTGAACAACAACATATTCAGCGTTAACGCAAATCAAATTCATTTTAAGTCGGTAAAGCCCGCTTCATGTTACTTCTTCAACTTCTTGTCTTTAAATCAAAACAAACCATTTTTAACGGATATATCTATTGTATTTTAATTTACTAAAAAAGTTAATGTTTTTTGAAAACGATTTTAAATTCTCACCTTAGCTGAGTTTTTTACCTTACCAAATAAAAAACCTCGAGAATTTCATTATATCGATTTAGATTTTTTTATAAGATATTAAAATTTAAAAAGATTTAAAAATAACTGCTTATACTAATATTGTTTTGTTTCAGCAGGTTTGGAGTATCTAAGAAGTCCTTCTCACAATACTTTTGTATATTGTTGTTGCAATAAATAAATAAATAATAATACAATATACCTTAGGAGAGATGACAAAAAATAAAAGTTTTAAACCATTCGTTGGCAAATGTTAAAATAATTTGATCTGACCAATTTGAAAGTACCATATGCATTTGTCCATTTATATTTGGAATGTCTGATTTTTGAGCAGTTTATTCAAATTACTTAAATAATATATGACAAAATATGGTTTTCAGTTATTCTTTAGTAAAGTTTGTAATAAAATATACGAGTATAATGAGAAAGGTTGATGGTTCACGACTGCTTCGCAATTTATTATGAACATATCCGGAATAAAATATTATCCACTTCGAACATTAATTGTTTGTATTTTCGCAGAATATTTACGCCAAACACACGCCCTGTAGAAATAATCTTCTACCCGTATGTTGAAAATGCCCTGGTTGGTCTGAAGAAGAGGAGTCCTAGGGGAGGGCTCACATCCATACCCATGGTTTATTTATATTTTATGGTTATAGACGTTCTGTGTAGTCGACAAATCTTTTGACCCTCCTCGATCTCACGAAAGTAGGGCGTTGACAAAGAAAGTGCTTATTTGTTTCGAGTCCTCCTCGCATGCCACGCACATGTTTGATCCCGCTCTTCCAATACGTAAAAGATGTGCATTAACTATTAAGTGCCCGGAAAGAACGCCCATCATCTTGCTAAATTCATACTTTTTCATCATACTTACTTTTTTTGAACGATGAAGTTCGTACAGCGCCTTCGGCGTTTAAGCTTTTATTAATAAAAAACATTACGAAAAACCAACATGTAACATCGGTGAAAATTTGGGCACGAGTCCAGTATTTAAAGGCAAGCTCATTCATTGTATGGGATGCCCTATGGTACACAAGAAATCTCTTGAACGGTTTTTTAAAGATTGCGAAGAAAATGATAGACCGATACACGCAGAGAAAAGATATGGTTACTACATGGTCACGGCAACACTAATATGTTCTCTACAAAAAAAGCATGTTCGTCGCAACCATAGTATTGTATTGTTTTTGAATTTCATTTTGACAACAGTATGATTGCGGCAATATTAATATTGTTGAAATGTAACAATAGCATTATTGCCAAATTTAGAAATGAAAATATGGTTGAAGCAACCATATAAACATGGTTGATGCAACAAAAGTATTATTGTTTAAAATTTAAATTTAAACAATAACATGATTACGGCAATTATACAGTATGGTTGCGGCTATGAACATAACAAAACATTATTTAGAGGATACAAGTATGTGTGTGCGTATGAATTTTTTGATATACCAAAAAAAACATACACACGTTTCAGTCTATGGTTGTTGTCCATTATAAAAAACAACAACAATTGAAAGGTAGTTCGAGGGATTTTTATTGTATTGAGCCATTGATCATGGTTTCATCATATTCGTTACTTGGGGTCTACGGATGGTGAAGTAGCATTCACCCCTGTTGGCAACTAAAAGTATTTTCGACTGCCTTTGGAATATATATTTTTGTTTCTTGAATGAAATGTTCAATAAAAACATGGCCTCAAATCTGACTATGAACTAATTGTAATGCAATTTAAAATAACTTGCTTGACAAAAATCTCTATTTTTGAATAATTTTGGGGATCATAGTATGGTTGATTGAATCATACTACGGTTGTACGTTGCGTGTGAATCATACTATGGTTGTGAAGATCATAGTATGGTTGAGTGTGAACCATACTATTGTTGTGGAGATCATAGTATGGTTGAGTGTACTATGGTTGTATAAGAAAAATACTATGGTTGTGAGGATCATAATATGGTTGTGGAGATACTAGTATGGTTGAATGTGAATCATACTATTGTTGTGAAGATCATAGTATGGTTGAGTGTGAACCATACTATTGTTGTACAGATCATAGTATGGTTGAGTGTGGATCATGATATGGTTGTGAGGATCATACTATGGTTGTGGAAATAATAGTATGGTTGAATGTGAATCATACTACTGTTGTGAGGATCATAATATTGTTTAGCCACAACCATATACCCAATAATAGTATGATCTTCTTCGATATTGCCATACTTTTTTTCTGCGTGTAGGTGGAGTTCTTCTGCTTTTGCTGGTGATTTTTGACAAATTTTTCCAGTAAATCCAAAATCAACACCAGTCGATGATGTAAATGCGTTTTCCTATGCACACATCTTTGGAGACATTGAATGAAACTAAAATTGTGCCTTTTTTTCAAGATGCTGCTGCTGTGCAAATAGTCGCCAAACAGCGCCAGTCGTCAAATTTAAATAGAAAAACTTCCGTTTGATCCGACTACACGTGAAATAACTCTTCTGCCAAACATGTAGATCAAAAAACTAAAGCCACACGGGCATAACAAACACTTAACTTTCGTTTTGTTTTGCAATAAGGTCCGAATAGATGTGGTTTTCCTTTAAATTTATCTCTTTATTTTTTTTGGGATATGACTTTTCGGATTTAATTAAAAAGAAAATAAACGAATATATATTTGATGCAAGAAAAATTGCTTCACATCCATGCAAAGTTTTATTTTCCTTAGTTTTGGATAATGTGCATACTGATCAATAATATGTTTCACATACGCCTTAGTTAGTATAAGTACAAGTTGTTGCAAACCGCACAGAAAAGGTAATGTACTGACCATCCTATAAGGATGTGGCTATTGAAATTGTTATCATTTTCATCGGCAAAGGCTGCAATTATTTTCTTGTGTTGTATTTTTCTTTCATACGCGTAAAGAAACACACGGACTCGCTTATATACATTACATTGGGTTACTCATGATTCATTACCAAAACAATTCAATTCCATCATTATAAAATTATTTAAGCTTGAAATTAATTTGATATTCCAGAATTAAGGAATTTGAATTTAAACCTAAATCAGTGACTCTAATATCTGTGTTTTTATACCCTCCACCGAAGAGTAAATATTTCATTACGTTTGCAACACCACGAAATAATGATCGGACACCCTATGAAGTATATAATATTCAGGAGAGAGCCATTTCAAAGATTTAAATACGTGTATCTTTGGTGTAGAATCGTCGACTTCACTTTCATAAAACGCGCATATCTCTGGGAGGGAACACTTTTGGGGCATGATCTCATTCGATGCTCAGATGTTGTCCACATCAAAAAAAAAAATATTGCACACAAACGGAAACCTAGTTTCTCGGACAAAGGGGCTTAGCCATCTTTAAAAAAAGTTTTAACTTCAAAAACGACCTTTAGACATTCCCGGACTTAAACCATGATTTAATTAAATGATAGTCGTGTACAATAATCATCGTACCACGGCGACTCACCTCGTAAATGCCAGCTACTTAACGAGTAAGACTAATCTTAAAGCCATAAACCACGTCTCACATAGAGCCCCAGACTAGAATGTTGGGTTTAAAAAAATACTGGTGTCAAACCGAAGATCCGATGCTACTCAATAGTACAGCCGGTAACCCACTCTTATGTTCACAATTATGTGTATGTGTCGTATGCGGTATGTGCTTAGCCATCAACGTGAGCAAATGTTTGGCGCCATCATTAGAGCGGTTGTAACGTATGTAGTGCAACAAGCTCAGATTTATCCGATGTATAACACATCGATTGCAGGCGGCAGCTACTCGTGCTACTACTGCCACTGGCTGTTGCGCTATTGTTGGAGTTAGTTGTGCTAGTCTGTACATATTGTGTTTCTGCTTTTTTATTTAAAAATGGACTTCTTTTATTTTTGCCATCGCCGTGAACGAACGTACTCGCGTTCGTATCAATTTAAAGCTCATGTTTATTTATGCGCTGCGATTTTGTCGATATTTTTAGATAGCAATGAACACCGACCATACCGCTGACTACAGCGACGACAACTAGCGAATGCAAAGCGACATCGGCGACCTTAACGAAAATCAAATGCATACCAAGGAGTAGGCGCATGCGCACACGCGTTCCCATACACATATGCCGTAGCATCAGACCTGACCGCCCGTCCATCCGTTGGTCGTACTTAGAAACTCGTACTTTAAAAAAAAGACATACTTGCGGCCCGAAATAGGCGTTTGTTTGTGCGATATTTCTGTTTGGCCTGTAGCTGAGACCACTGCGAGATTACATGTTTTCTTTGTTTTGCTTTGTTGCTTTCCTAGCCATAAACTATTTTTAAACCGATACCAATTGTGGTTTTTCTAAAAATATCCATAAATAACGCACACACACACACATGCGATACTACATGCTGGCTGATCGCTGCTAACTAGTTTAATGCACTAACACACCATAGGCGAGATGAAACTACATGAGCGTATGGTGCACATACACTATACACATACGAGTACATACATTTGTCCAATGTTTTCGTGGACGGGGTTGCTTCTCCACTGTGCCTATCCAAACAACACTGTTTCACGGCGGCCTCCTCGAATGCTGGCAAATTAATGGGAAATGAAACGGTCGACCGTCGATGCTACCATCTTCCGGCCATATTTTCAGTGATGGCTGCAACCCGAGTAATTTAAGTGCGCAATCATGCTAATGCTGGGTAGCATCTCGGGCTGGATATATGCATGCTAGCCGTGTTCTTTTGAGGTAACTAGCTTAGCTACCTAGTTAGTCGGCAACATTGAACAAAATTCTAAATAAAATGGCAACATTGTTTCTCTGTGTATAGACCATAGAGAGTTAAACAAAAATAGTCTTTATCGGCGAATTCTTCAAAGGCAGTCAATAGAAAACTATAAATTGTATTAAAAAATCAAGGGAATATAATAAATGAATTTGTTGCTACATTTTTGGCTTGTAAAAATGTGAACAATTTTCTTTAACTATCAGTTCTTGTTGGTTTTAAGTTTCACTTATCCTCTCTTGTGCAAACGAAACCAATACGAATTCGCCGATGAGGCCTCTTCTTGTTTGATTATTATTAAAGTATTCATTACAAAAAACATAGTTTTCATAAAGCAGGGTGTGTAAGTTACGTTTGATAGCTCTAACTCTTGAAACTGGCGTGTCATTTTAAAAATCTTTTGCGAAAAGCAAGCATATTTTATAGGAAATCTCGCTCAAATGTCACAAAAGTTAACTGAAGAGCAGTTTCCAGTAACACATGACCAATCGGAAAATTATGATGGTCTTTCTTTGAACTACCTCCACAAATAACTGAAAACGTCTTATTTGATGGCCTATTAAAATATATCGTAGTCATAATGACCAAGGATGACGCTAGTGTACAAAAATAAGGATAGCGTTCCAGGGTTAAACTTACTGAGTTGGGACACGTCGCAGTTTCTATTCTTACTAATGGGGATGGATTAAAGCCCGCAACAACACTTTAATACTCGTATTGTCGTGTTTATCCGGTTTTAGTGGTATTAAGCTATTAACCATGCCACTGTTTCAATGATTCCCATTTTTTCATGCTTCTGAAGATAGAATTCATCATTTCAACAATAAATCGATAGACATAAAATAAGTCAAATATCTCTGGCTGTAAAGTAGCTACAGCTATTTCATATCAACAACAAAAATAAATCAGAACCAAAATTCAGAACGTGACAAATTCGGTTGCTTCAACGGAACTGTTCTCTGTGTGTACTTCGATAATGAATTAAAACATCGTTTCATTTGCAGAACGACTTTAAATAACAACACCGATTGTAGCAAACACATTTTCCTGCGTGTGGAAACGGTGTACCACAGTCGATACGTGATTTGTTTTCGCCATTCATTCCCTTCCCTGCATGCGTGCAAGTGCTTAGAGTATTTTTTGTTCAAGTCTTGCTTTGCAGATTTTCATACATATGTAACAACGAGCTTGATGGCGGCTGCTGCCGCTGGAGCCAATGTTGACAATGGTCCCAAGTGGTGTGGCTTCGAGTGAGAACTTAACGATCGTCAATGCAAACACAAGCGCATCTACTTCTTGTCAACAACAGACGCTTACGCTTTAACGTTTTTAATTAGATAAATGCAAGGTGATACTCGGCGTCGTCGTATAAGTAGTCATAGTAGCTGTTGCCTGACAATCTACCTTGCCCCCACTCCAAACAGCGCATTCGAAACGATGCACATGGAACATGACAAGAAGTACTCAATAAATGTCCACGATATGTTAGGCCCACTTTGGCCATTAGCCATGTATGATTACAGACCGCAGTCACAACGCTGTCAAAAAGAATTTATTGCGAGAGCTGATCTTCTCCATCACCACAGTGCCAGTGCCATTCGCCCAACCAAGGCCTAGAACGAAAATTACATTTCTAGGAAATTTAAAAATCAAATGCATTGGCAACGCATGCCGTAAACGACGAATGATTTAGTTGCAAGTCTGACTTATTCTAAATTTATGCGACATTTTCTACGAAATAAATAAGACTGCACTTGGAGAGCATTAACTCGTCTGTATGTTAGCATGCATCGCTACACAGTGTCGCCTTTGAATCAAACAGAAGGAAAATCTAAACGCGCGGAGTGAGTAGTGATTCATGGAAACCCAACAAAGCAAACACTCCCGCATTGAACCAGATCTACATTCGTTTTAACCCACATTTTTTGCAATTGTGTCATTGTGCCTTGCCGAGTATTCGATTTTGCCTTGCATGACACCCACCCACCACATCCACGACACAGTTCCAACATCAAGTACCGTTTACCTCACCTAAAAACCGCTCAACACAAACATAAGTGTACGGAGTATGCCGGGCCAGTGTGCCTAGCATGGTAGCACCTTTTAAGAGTTGACGGTTGGTTTGTCAGCAGCAATAAAGTGCATCTGTGTGCTTACATGCTCGTACACTCAACCCGAAAAAAATCCTGTCACTAGAGTACGTTGTTGTCGTACACACACTTATAGATCGCAGTGTAAGGAAAATGCGTCAACGCCAGCACACACCATCCATCCACCCGGGGAATAATGGAATGCGATTTTTAAAATACCTTTTCACTTATATTCAATTAAATATAAGCGAGGTTGGATCTTTCCTAATTTCCCAGATATCATAAATATGCGGCAATCCATCCGTTTGCCTGGCACCATACATGGTTCGATAAATTTCAATTTTATTCTCCGTATTCCGGAAATTCGTCACGGGATCCAGCGTGCATTTAGTGGAACATTTAATATTCTCTAAATAGCCAAATCAAGACTTCTACTGATCGCAGTGTAAGGAAAATGCGTCAACGCCAGCACACACCATCCATCCACCCGGGGAATAATGGAATGCGATTTTTAAAATACCTTTTCACTTATATTCATCTTTCCTAATTTCCCAGATATCATAAATATGCGGCAATCCATCCGTTTGCCTGGCACCATACATGGTTTGATAAATTTCAATTTTATTCTCCGTATTCCGGAAATTCGTCACGGGATCCAGCGTGCATTTAGTGGAACATTTAATATTCTCTAAATAGCCAAATCAAGACTTCTACTGACTCTTTGCTGACGGATCTGGTGCTGCAATGATGCTAAGTATGGATTCGAATTCTAAAATCGAGAAAAAATGTTGGGAAATACTCGTATGCCTAAAAAGATTTCAAAAAATGCAATAAAGAACAAAATTTGGACAAAAAGATGTTTATTTATTACCTAAACCACAACTTTAAGAGTTCTGTAATTCGAATAAAAAATTCAGTAAACCTTATTTTTTATTAGGACAAAAGGTTTCGGCATTAATTTTCCAACGTACCATAGAATTGAAAACTGCATGAAAAATATGCGAATTATTTTGAATTGCATCAAAGACTTATAAAAAACCTAATTTCTAGAGCACAGAAACAGAGTTAAAGGTCTGGCACAGAATTACTAAATATGGTGAGTAATTTGAATAAAAGTACATAGTCGGTTATTGAAGGGATATTTGATGTATAGAAGAGTTTTATAGCTAGTCCACCTTATGAATGTTGCCAGCTGGAGCCACATATTTGAGAATCACTTTGAAATTTATCTTTCATTATTTCTAGATGGCTACTTTAGCAACTTTTTAATGGTTGCATACAAGGCGACGCATTTAAAGTACATATCGTTGATAAATTGCTTAAATTGACTTATTCCATTTCGATTCCATTTCCTTATTCGGAAATCAATAACAAAGAGAGATAAAGCTTAATTTATCTTTTGGCGTATACAGAATTAAAATTTAAATGGAAACCGTAATAAATAATAGACCGAATTTTAATTATAATAGCTTGAGGATAATGCAGGATACAAAATAATTTTTTACAAAAGTCCTTTATTTTAAGAAAATATGCCAAAAACATGCGTTTCTGACCAAAATATGCAATATCGGTGAAGTACTCGTATGCGTTAACAAATCAATTCCATTTAATTGCAAAATTGTTATTTCGCGAAGATATCCAGTTGAAGTTAAGGCTTACCGCAACAAATATGCATTTGAATAGAATTCAGATCCCCAATGTTCGCTCATTTGAACATACTTTAAATCTGGATATGGAAAGTGCAAGTCATACCTTTGGGGCGATAAAATGCGTTTTGTAAAACTACTGGAAAATCCTGTACTTAGAGGTTCTGGCGATGTTTTTTGCTCATTTGGTAACAAAAATTTACAAAAAAAAGTCAGTGGACTTTTGAATAAGTTTTAGGTTTCTTTAGAATGAAATGTTCAATAAACTATTCTTGTCGACAGATTTTTAAATAAGTTTTCAGTTTTTTTGAATGAAATGTAAATTTAAACATGATTTCAAAACTGCTTTTGAACTAAATTTAAACATGGTCTCAAAACTGCTTTTAACCTAAGCATACAAATTGACTATGCTATTCATGTTTTTGGTCTAGGACCATAGTTTTCATGGCCTCTTAATACATTTAGCTTGTAGTTTTTAATTATAAGTTATTAAATAAATATTAACTCTTATAGGAAATGACCTGCTGTACTCGAAACTTTAAAAAATATTAATCCAGGATATTAATCATGTATTAGCCTCTACCCCGCCTTAGTACGAAAGAGCTACAACTAAGTATTTTTCTAAACATCTTTTTAACGAGGTAGAATTTAAATTGAAAGCTTTTGTAAATACACGTAGAGAAAAAACATGGTTACTACATGGTCACGGCAATAATAATATGTTCTTCACAATAAAAGTATGTTCGTCGCAACCATAGCATTGTTAACTGAATTTATTTTTGATAATAGTATAATTGCTACAATATTAAGATTGTTGAAATGTAACAATAGTATTATTGCCAAATTAAAAAAATATAAATATGGTTATAGCAACAATATAAATATGGTTGCTGCGACTAAAGAATTGTGTTTTGCGTTTTATGTTAACAATAATATGATTACAGTATTCATACTGTATGAATGTAATTTTTCTTCATTTAAATATGCTTTTAAGAACAAACGTTATTGGTACGAATCTAATGCATTAAAAATACTTTTACTTCTTTTTTGGGTAGTTTTTTGTTGTCAATGCAGCGCATAGCTTTTTCTTGTTCAAACTTTTGGTTCATCTGCGAAGAACAGAAGCTTTTAAAATGCCTACTAGGGTTTTTCGATCACTTGCTGTAAGACGGGTTTCAATCAAAATGGTTTTGTGGATTTTTCATCATCTTTTCGAGGTGGGCCATCATAATTAGTCTTCTACATAGCTTGAATATAGCTTGTTCTTCAATGCAGAGAAGCAGTCACCACCAGAGAAGAACCTTCAATGGGTTACATTATGGTATTGTATGAAATCGGTGGTCGTGTTCACAACTTCTGTGCTCACCTAATATGACCGCCGAAGAAGTTCTAAATAACGGACGGGTTTTGGATCTCTCTCGTACGTAATTTTGACATATGTGCTCTTTGGTCCATAATTAATATTCGGAGAGTACCATTAAGGTTTAATACAGTTATGCATAGAAAATCAGTCATTAATAGTCTCAAAACATAATTTCAATGTCAGCGTCAAGAGTATCAGCGGCATGTATGCATCTTCGACGTCTGTGTGCTGCTGGTCTGAATTCATAATACGCTACGTCGTGTAAACGTCTTTTTAAATTCAGTTATGTTGTTTTGGCCAAATACTTGTTTTGCTGCCGGTCATCTGGCTATGTATGCTTAGTTTTTGTTTGGATACAGTCAAAAGAATTTATTAGCGTCACATGACCTTGAAAACGTCGTGTCTGTGACAAACACTCATCGTCCGATTCGGTTGGATTACATTTTTGAACTTTTTCCTAGAATACCTAAGGAACCCGTTGACGAAGTATTTTGATGCGAGTATTTATCTTAAATCCTTTGCGCGGTTGAGAAATGAATCATTGTAGTTTTTGCACTCGCCTGCATATTCTCCAAATTCAATTGGTAATTGTTTATTTCTAAGCAGTTGCAGTATTTAAATTAGTCACGTTTTGCGGCAAATACATTTATTATGCATGGCACATTTTTTGAATACACTAGACAGCGTTTACATCGATGATGTAGAATTGTAAAATAAATTGGAGGAATTGCTTTTCACTTTCCACGGAATTTATTCAAATTTGATAATCTAACAGAATAAATGCCGAATTTCTAATGTTTTTCGCATTTCGTAGGCAAGAACCAAACTATTTCAGCCGGTGTGTTCCGCAAATAACAACCGAGCTTGTTCGTTTGATGAATGGTTCAAATTATCGTGTAAACAACATTTTTGTTATAAGTACACATGTGTATGTGTCTTCTAGTCAGAATACTGACAACATTTTAATCCATACAAGTTTTGTAAGAGCCATTCTCTCTGTCTATGGGTAGCCCATAAAATTAAATAATCAACTTCATTAACTTCTCAATCAATAAAAAATAAATTGTTTATGTGTATGTATATGTAAATGGGTACTTATCCGAAATATGCATAGACAAGAGATAATTTGTGCCCGACACTTACCAGAAAATAGAATAGAACAAATAAAACAACATTATTAATATGGAATTTCGGACATGCGACAACATGCAGAACGCATTTTACTCTAAGACTATGTAAAAACATTCCTATTGTCGTTCCAAAGCAAAAATATTTGCACATGCAAATGGAACGACAACTTAACGTTCACACGCATGTCTCGGGAGAAACAATAGGCAGTCAATTAGAAACGTTATGTCGAACAATGTAGACATTTTGTCAAATTAATTAATTTTGTTGTTAACATCCGCACAAACGCACAAATGTCCGTACGAGACACTACGTATTGTTAACGGATATAAGCATTACGATCATTTTAGGTAATTTTACCTTTCTCTTTCGCACAGACACACATATACACGCGCAATCAGAACAGGAAATCCATAAAATATGCATAGTGACAGGCAGACAGCCAACTCGGCATAAGGAGTCATTTGCTAATATTCACCATCTCAGACGAACAATGAAATCGTTCTTGTTTGGCCTGCGATATTTCTCCGGGTGTGCGCTCGCTCCTGATTGGCGCACAGAAACCAGCGATCGTTCGAGCGACCATCACAATCATGCTGGTGGCCAATGTATGCAAGGCAGGGAGGCGGGCGTGTGGTGTTTGCTTCACGTCAAACGCAAATAACAGTAGCGGTAATGTTATTAACTTAATCGATGATGGCGCCAAAGTGAGAAATCAACACGCGACAGCAACAACATCTACAACAACAACAACGACGACTTCAACAGTCAAACATGAATTTGAACCACAACAACGGCACCAAGAGACGTCGGAATTCAACAGCACTGCGCCGCCGCACTGCCATCGCCCGGAATGATGTCGTACATAATGCAGAATTTCATCAAAAATCCACACATGGCATAACATGACACTGGTGGCCAACACTGAAGCAATCGATGCTAGCGAAATGCACCCATACGGCTGAAACATTTAAAAACATTTCTCAACAGCGTCAGATTTAAGGTTTAAGATCCGGAGTGATTAATTAAGATTTAATATCCAGAAGCAATTTAACCGAACTTTTATTTACGGAAGTTGCAAATGGCCATACTTCAGACTCACTAGGTAATTAATGGAGTGTCAACTAACCCGGCTATTTTAGGTTTAGTCGCAAAATCCTAACTAGAAACTCAGGATTACGGTTATTGTTTTCTTGCAGAACTGGTCAGATCGTTTCAACCGATTATTATTAACTTGGGCACCCAAATGCAAACATTATAAATTAGACTAATTTGATTTATGGGAGATTTGTCTCGTGTTGGCCGGCAGAAGGACATCGTTTAATCGACATTAAAGAGATACTAATGTTTTAAGCAAAATTGAATCGAGTAATAAGTTCATTTGCCCTTATTATACCTCACCCTACAGACAGAAGTGTGACGCATTGAAAAAAGCATTTTGACCTTACATACGATTATGTTTTGGCCAAATGACTTTTTAAGATATTTGAACCATGTCCGTATGTCATAATATTTTTCCAAAACTGCCTATGGGATTGAAACTCCTTCAGTTACCTCCTACACAAATGCACCATTCCGCCCGCGTTTGGTATTCTTTAATACTATTCCAACGAATGTCTAGAAATCATTAATTACAAAAAGAGCCATAAGGTTAACATTTTGATAAAAAAAAAAACGGAATTCTTTGACCACATTTCAGTGGAGAGTAAAACCCACATAACTAATCTCATACTGCATAAAATTCGCTAAAATTTCGAACTCTAATACTTTTATAACGGTTTTATATGTGCACACGAAGAGAGTGGATGACATGCCCTATTCTGGTACCTCCACTGAAACTGTACCATTCCGCCCACTTTTGGGTTAGGTTATATGTAAGCCAAATCAACCGGCTAAAGCCTATTTACTTGTTTTGTCAATATTTGGTGAAAACTTTTCATATTTTTATGCGCATTTCATGCAGTTTTCCCTCGATATAAAGGGTGTTCCAACCAAAATGCACGATGTTAATTGTGAGTCACACTTTAACACCAAGTTTATTGCCCAACTTAGTTTGACATTTCTTTGTTTCAGGAGATCACAATTAAGCGACGCGTTTAAATGGGTTAAATGCATTTCGTGCACTTCGTAATTTTTTTGGTCAGCATAATCGACTAAATTTGTCCACAATCGGGAAATTTGTGCGCCATTTCCAGCAAACCGGGTCTGCAAAATAAAAACATCAGGAAATGTGAAAACATTCAAATTGCCTCACACATAATTGTCATAAATCCTTCTACCATAAAAAAGTTAAGATAATTCTCTGGAACTTTTTGTTTTATTTACAATGAACTTCCTGCACTTTAGTTGGGCCAGCCTTTATAGACCCGGTTAACCGTCATAGTCCGTCGGCTTTCTCGGCTTATTGAAAGTGACAATTTTATAAAAACGGGCCGACGAATAACCAGGTTACCCGTTTCGTGCTACGCATATGGACACAGTCGTAACAAAGTTTATATGCCCAAAGGAACACGGCTTTTGTATGGAAATTGGCTCGATCTTCGGTAGGGTTGGATAAAATCGTCCATAATGCACTATGTGAATTTAATCTAGATTTAATTTAAAATGTTATGTTCTAGAACGACTGGTCTAAAATCGGGTGGGATTATGGACCGATATACGACTAGTCTAATGTTACCAGCGCTGAGAGATCTCTCATAACGCACTCTACTATATTACTCGTAATGCTAGCGCGGATGTAAAATGTGGCTTGTAGAACTATGGGTTCTGAAATCGAAAAATACATTTGTACATATGTAATATAAAAATGAATAGTACACAAGATTCGATTTTGGCCCAATCCTGAGCAATGTGCAAACTTTCGCTAATTTGTTGAATACAACAATAGTTGTACAGTGATTTATAAGTAAAATACGGTCTGTCTGCATACCCTTCCGATGTTACAAACATCAGCACTAAGTCATAGTACCCTGTAGCACAGTGTGGTGTAGGATTTGAATATGCACGAAAATGCTAGTCCGTCAAATAAAACACGCAATTTTTTTTTTTTTTTTTGAGTGTACTGGATAATCTAATAGGCAACATTAGCTCTAGTATTCAGAATATACTCGTATATCCGTTTTTTCTTTAACAAACAATTATAAACATTTATAATTAACACGGTTCTTATATGCGGTTTTTTCTTATAAGAGATATTCTCATATCTCTTGCTTACTGTATAATCCATTGGAATGTGGCTTCCATATAAATTGTAATAGATAATTCTCGAAATCCGTTATGTTCGTATTTCAATTGTATGTATAAGTATATGCGAATGAGACATAAGCAAGAAAAGTAAAAATCATACTTTAAAGTTTAAACATTTGTGTTAGGCAAAATTAAAAAGGAACTTAATACTGCTTAAAGCTTTTATTCAATAAACAATTTTCTAAAAGAACCTATTTTTCAAAGGCGCTCATCATCTGCGTTGCTTGACAAACTGTTCTTTTATACCCGTTTTTCTTATTTGAAATATTTTTCCTACTTAAAAGAAGCATGTTTTTCGTTAAAGCCATATGCTTATATCCGTTACTTACTGTATCTGAATTTTTTGACATGAATTTGTCACACTCATGCTGTGTGCTAGAGTTTCGAACGCTACTTTCCATATCTGTGGACTTTCGAATACCGGACATCTGAAATATTTCGTTTTTTCGACTCTCTCATACTTCATTACAAAAAACCCACAATTTTCACATCAATTTTGAAATTGGATGTGTGAGTTGTAATTTTCACTAGAAACACGACAGATACTCAAATCCGAAGCACAGCTATTGCCAACTAACAAGCAAGTCGTAAGTGATTAACAAGGCGTGGATTCATATGAAATTCCCAAATAATTGAGTTTGCGGTAAAACTATTTTTTGGCGCAATTGTTCAGTTTTTTTTACTCATACTTTACACGATAACATTTTTAATTTGGCGAATAAAGGAAACGTACGAAATAGTTTACATTCGTCTGTCTAAACTACTTTAGGAGAATTGCCACAATAAAATAAAGCACAATTTAAGATGCAGTTACAGTTTGCCGAGGGCAGACACGATGCGGCTTGACCCAATGTAGCACGTCTTGTTGTTGCTGCTGTTTAAATTAACATTATTGATTGCGAGCGGTGGTTAACTTTTAACGGCAGCAAAGCCACCAACAATTAAATTAGCGACATTAAATCGAGCAGATTTTAGAGAATCCGGTTTACTGTCTCCGTCGCTGGTCAAGTCGTGTTGGAACTATTTTGAACGAAATCAACAAACAAATTTAAAAACAAAACGACCTATCCCAAATGGATGCGTCCGCAAATTCCGTGTTATTCTTTAAAACGGGTATCTTGATTAGTTTGATCGCAGTGGATACTTTTTTAATGTTAAATCTAGTTTTCAGTCAACATTCGTTTATAAATTCACTGTCCCACAGGAAAACCTCTTGATTGCGGCTAAAAAAATAGAGTTTTACGTAAATCGCCAACATTGTTTCGCAGGGTGTCATAAAATGTTTCCATGGACAGAACTGCAACCGCCAGCAACAAATGTTGAACACAAATTAACGATTATTTGCCGGCGATAGTCCGCAAATTATTTCATTGTTGCATTACAAAGGATTTGGTTTTTGTTTTGCAAATTCCATTCCATGATTCATACTGACAAGACTCTGGAATAGTAGGGACAAGATTAATACATTCTAGTAGTCGTTCGCATTCTTTTATTACACAGGGTCCCATTAATAGATTCATAACTCGATAAATGCGAGTCTGTCAAACACGTGAGAATGTGTTAGCGTCACTCTAAAAGACGACAGAAAATGACACCAGGTCGGTAGAGAAGGACGTGGGTTATCCGCATCTGATTAATAAAAATAAGCGTCACTCATTTTTCAGATATTGAGATAGATACAACAAATTCGCCCTGCACTCCTATAAATCCAACTAAAGGAAATGTGGAGGAAATCAGACTTGCCGCATTTTTCAAAAGTGTATTCCGGCAATTCCAGAGATTTTATCTTTTACCACGCTAATGCACATGCATGGGAGCATTATTTATGTTCGCGATTGTATCCACTCAGAACTGACCCATTATGGCCAATTAACGGAACTTCGAGGAAATTAAATAGAAATGCCTTACGCACCACATAGAGCTGATTGGTATGCAAAGCTCTCATCGTTGCTTTGCATACCAATCTCGCCATGACCGATTGTCCTTCTGCCTGCCTGTGGAAAGCGAAGTGCAGGTCACAATAGTGTAGCTTGGTTGAGGGGTGTTTTGATGTCCTGGAGCGGTTGGGATTAAACATAGGCGAGCTTCTTTAATTTGTGCCAATTTTTAAGGGGTTTGTATTACCGGTATAAACTTCAATCGTTATTAAATTTTCACAATAATAAGTACGACATGTACAAATTTCTGAAGCAAATAAGCTAATGATAAGAAAAGGCAACATGGCACCGCCCATTCCACTAAACAGTTCCATATCTCATAACTACAAAGGAAATGACAACGATAGGTGGTACTTTTAATGTTGGTATAGAAATAAATGCATCGTGAAAATGGGCTATCAAAAAAAAAAACGTTATTAGGTACGCTATAATTATAGAGAGATTAAATCATAACCTGAACTTGACATAAGGGCGTGGCACCGTCCACATGAACGCAGAGAAAAAATATGGTTACCATATGGTCAAGGCAATAATAATATGTTCTCCCCAGCAAAAGTAAGTTTGTCGAAACCATATTACTGTTTTCTGAATTTAATTTTGACAATAGTATGATTGCCGCAATATTAATATTGTTGAAATGCACCAATAGCATTATTGCTTAATTTAACAATGAATATATTCTTGTAGCAACAATATAAATATGGTTGTAGCGACAAAAGTATTGTTTTTTTTTGGCTTTTATGCTAACAATAAAATGATTACGACTATCATAAATATGCTTCTTAGAACAATGTTATTCTTACGGATCAGCAATTATAGTATTTTTTATATGGAAATTAAAATTTTTCAAACAAACAGTTTTGGCATTGTTGAACTGAAATATTTTTTTTTATAAAAACGCTTGCCTTTTATAAAACTGATTTTTTCTAATGTTATCACTTCTATCATTTTGAATTTAATGTATTTTTAAATAACTTTCATTATTCAAATCTACTATTGACAACTTAACCCAATTCTAAAAAATAATTTTGGGGATCATAGTATTTTTGTGTGTGATCAAGCTATGGTTGTCAGGATCACAGTATGTTTGTAGTTGAATCATAATATTGGTGCGAGGATCATAATATTGTTGTACCACAACCATATACCCAACAATAGTATGATGCTCTTTGAATATTGTTATACCAACCATACCTTTTTTCTACGTTTGCTCATAAGACGCATGGCATAAAATGGGATTAAGGTGAGACTTGGTACATTTTGGAGAAAAAGGACGATGCTACGCTATAGTAGAAAAATCATATAAGCCAAAAGAATAGCCTGGTCGATTTAAAATGTTAACAGCATGCGATTCTTGATCCAATGAGACAAGGAGGAAGTGGTGTTTAAATATATAAGAGACTCCTTGAAAGGCGAACGAGTCATTCGTATACCGACGACGTTTAGTTCAGATTGGGACCGGCGGAATGAAATTTGTACACTTATTTTAAACTTTAGTTAAACTAAAAACTTGAAAAGTGGGATAAACAGCAGTTCTTATACTAGTTTTGGTAGTTCTTAAAGAGTTAAGCTTTCCGCTTAAAGCGTTAAGCTTTCCGCAGTCTAGCAATCTGATAAAAGACAATACAAGTTAATAGGAATGTCGGCTTATTTAAAAAAAATCTCCCCAAAAATGGGCGTGGTCGTTGAGTTCAGGGATATACGAGTGTGCAGCAACAATAAAATGTTCTCACAATTCCAAAAGGGAACTTACAAACGTATATTTAAAATGTCTGCCAGTTTGAGATCCATACCGGCCCACAAATCAGCAATGAACGATAAAACATTGATTTTACGACTTTGCAGAACTGGAGGCAAATCTTGTTCATGCGAATTGTCTATAAGGTCCATAGTGTAATGTATTTTTTGTGAAGACTGCGGGGGGTTCTTTTTAGGACTGAGTAATAAGTTCTAGTTCATTACACATTTGCTGTAGCTGATCATTGCTTATATAAGGAATTGCAAACATGTTTTCGTAACGGCGAGTGTATCCAACGATCGGCAGCAGCGGGGAAACAATTTCTCTATTGTCACGTATCAAACGCAACGTGCACGTAGTGTGTGGGCGTACTCTTAGACGAGCATGTGGGTATTTTTTACGTAGTTACGTTTTCGATTTCAAATGTTCTTAAACAAGTTGATAGATTCAATGTAAGGGTAGGTGCGGTAGGTGTTTGTCGATTTGTGAGACTTTTTTTGCGCTTATAAATATGGCGCCAATACTCGTATTATCCCGCACGTTGGCTCAGAATTAAATTTTACTGCCCAAAAGACACATTTTTTGTTGATGACAATTTTTCTCAAATTTTAATGTCATTCGTTAGGAAACAATTAAAACTAAGGCAGCCAACATTTAGGATCAACATAGTGAAGTGCTAAGGAAATCCTTATATTCTAGAACACCCCAAAATCAATTTGAATGAGTAGTTAAATATGTAATTGATGTTTTATAGGAAGGCGCTCTGGTGAACATTATTTTTTCGTTTTACCTTCATATGCGTATACGTATAGTGATGATTGCTTCCCAGCTCGTGAACATCCAATACATGTTTATCATATGAGAAACTGGGTGTTTCAAGATCAAGATTGTCGTAGCAAATACAAGGCGGGCCGGAAATTGAATGTAAATGACGTATCAGTCGGAATTATTGGTATTCGTGGAATTAGAACGTTTTTGCCTTGTATTTGCCAGTTAATATAGTAGCTTCACCGATATTGTTCAATAAGTTTCTAACGGCCAACCTTGGTCCATTACATAGTCGTGGTTGTTTAAAGTTGCGTAACAGATATGTACACCAATATTAATTGCAGAAAATGAGATGGAGTTCCTGGCAAATTCACAATTTCATCTGCATCCATAACACTACGCGTGGATTTGTATGTTTTCGTTTAGCCAAAAAGCTTATGTTGAACGACAATATTAATGCAATTGACATCTTTGTTCCTGGCAGCCAAGTTAGCACGGTCGCCTAATTGATTGTAAATGTAGGTCGTACCTTGACGGACTGTCCAATAGAGGATTAATTTAGCTCGCGACAATTTTCCGGTAAACAATAGCTACAGAAGATATTTCATAAAGCTGGGTTCTCAAACACCGCTAAAATGACGAGGTTTTTTTATTAAACTAGACACAGCGATCGGACAAATGCCAAATTTCACGACCAATAGAACACATGTATTTCATTCGGTCAAAATCGGTGCAGTAGTTTTTGAGTTTACCGCGTACATACAAACATCACTCTTTTATATGAGAAAGAGTATATATAGGGTAATCCATCTAGAGGTATTTTTTCAGAACAAAAAAATATAAAAATTCAAATCAAGTGTGGAATCTTTATTGGTAATTTGAAAAGACATTTTATGGCATATATTTTTTAAAAATAATTACCTTTAAATGTTGGCAACTGTATTATGGAAATGAGCGTTCGGTGAGAAACGGGAAGATCCGCTGTTTTCGACTAAAATTTTATTCAGTGATGAGGCCCACTTCGTGCCATTTAAGTCTTACCGGTCGAAATGTTCGATCAAATCACCCTGAGTCGTAGTTGCGGTCAACATTTGAAGGAAATTATATTCAAAAAATAAATGCCATTAAATTTCCTTTCAAATTATCAATAAAGATTGATTTTAATTTTTATATATTTTTTGTTCTGAAAAAATATCTCTAGATGGATCACCCTATATAAAGATTTTAGAAAAAAACGTAACTGTTGTAAACTTGTGTAGAAGAAAATTGCAATTTCTCCCAAACTATTATCGATGACGGATAAACTTATTTTTTGTTAGGCAGGCAGGACCGTAGTCCTTAGGAAATGCTATACTGCATTACTGTACAGTTTACACGCGGTGTTTTGTTATACGAGTATGTTTCCACAGGTTCTATGTTTAAGTCAAATTGGAATGTTAGAGGAATCGAAGTTATGAGGGTCAATAGTGGTCAATAAGTTTTAACATAATGTGATAGGGAAATACTAAATGTATGCGTCACACAAAAATGTTCGCCATGGCATAAAATTGGTTGTACAAAAATGAAAAATATTTTAAGGGAAAAGACATGCTGTCTTGTCTGTAGCCCTGTAAACCCATTTCCGCCATGTCTCATTTTCAACAACGTTTTGTTTGGTTTGATTTCTGTGTTCTTGAAAAAAAATCTGCATGAGTACATTTGGGAAATGTGAAACAAATTAGTTCGATTTCACCATCGTCCTTGAAGCAATAACAGAGCATATAAATGAATAAATTATTAAAAACCCAAAAAAGACAAACAAACAAATATTAAATAAAATAAGTCACGGGCTGCTCTCAACAAGAAGCAAACAAAAACCAATAAAAAAAATGGAAATGAGCTACACAATGGAATACGGGGTGTGTAGGTAGGTGTAGTGAGCCGTTGTAGTGTGATGGTTCAACCAGATTCAACCCCGGGTATGAACATCTAACAATTTTGCAGCGACGGGTTTCCACCTCTCAAATCCATGTTAAAATGAGTTATCCGTTCGGAGCCGGCGTTGAGCAATAGATCCCGGTCCGTGAGTATTACAGATGACTCAAGCACAGCTTACTGATATGAGAAAAGTTCCCCCTTGTATCTTAATGGGATGTTGTGAGTCTTAAGTACGAAAGTAGGTGAGCGTCATTTGATGCCTATGAAACATAGACGCGCGCTGGTAGTCGAGAGTAAAATTTAGTTTTTTTTTTGAAATATGACCCTTTGAACTCCATCTGAATACAGAGGAATACGAGTATTCATTCAATTGTTGCAGAACAAATCACAGAAAGCTGAATCAATGCCAACTTTTCTAATAGCTTCTTCTCAACCCAACTTTTAGTGGGTTTCACTCAAGTGCAAGCAAATTCAATTTATTCTTAAAAAACAAAACCGTAAGTTCTCAAGTCAACGTGGAACTCGTTCGTTGTATGTTCATTTGCGTTTATAGCGAAAACGTGATTTCTAAATTCCACCATTATTGTCGGTCATTTGTCAAACTGGCTGCCCGGTAGTCTGGCCCAGTTAAATACCTCTAGCTCATTGTAAATTCATGTATACCCGTTCCTGCTCGTCGTACGCGTCTGTACTATTACAACATACCATAATGACGGCACGTCTTATCCCACATGCATATCGATATAAATTCACACAATAGCAAAAGCGTCTGAAGAGTGAGTTTATGACGTTTTTGACTTGATTTTGGGCAAGAGAATTGACCGCTTGCCTAATTTGACAGATGTTTATCGATGCCATGTATTCGGCGCTATCGCTGGATATGTTGCATGAGAGCGTGTGTCGACTTTGCTCTTACTGCTAAGATTTGTTTCAATCATTCCATTCGTATGGTTGGGTTTGATGTAAGCAATCTCACCTGTCTGCTCGTCTGCTCGTTCTACTCGCTCGATTTTTAGTGAAGAATGTTTGCGTCCGAGCTGTATCATTCGCTTGTTGTCATCCAAACATCATTCTCGCCTTCATTTACATAACTAATTATTGCTACAGATATACATACAAGCAATATGTACACTAGAGTGTCTCGACTTGTGTGAAGCCAAACTGAGGGAAATCATGATTGATATGTTTTAAAGCGAATCCGAAAATATTTTGCCTCTAACTCGCTGCGTTCATGAGCTGGGCCAGTTATCAAAACACACTTGCGACTTAATTTTTTCAAGACACTCTAATGTACATAACCACAGTGTAAGGTACGAGTATACATATTAGGGTATGTGGTTTAACAGTGACATCGCCATGATAACATGCCTGCTCGCCTGTCCGTCTGTCTGTACAGTCGTCAACGGATCACACTGTGGATTGAGGGTTTACCTTTTCTCTACGTTCGCGTTATGCAAACCCCTAGTGGCGATTATTGATTTACGTTTTGCATTATTCAAAATGGCATTAGGCAGAGCCCATTCCAATGATTTGCTGTCACAATTCTGAGAATTACACGTGCATGGCACTCGCTCTGTTCGCGATTAGTGAATAAATTCAGACCGCACGTTTCGAAGCCATTCTAATACTTGTGACAAATGTGCACATTGGCAGGGACCAATTCACGACTGAAATGTAATCTGTGGCCCCAACTGTTTTAGCAGAGAATATTCCACAGTCACGAGTACAATGGACGCTTGTGGGCAATCTATCAGGTGTGTCATTAGTAATCAAATGGATAGTGCGCTTGACTTTCAGCCTCTTTTGCGACACGTCTGCTTGAAGATTCCTAGTGAGCAATTGCGGACGCTTCCAAGAAAAAACCGAACTGACAAAGCAATTGGTGCCTGTGGTACAGGCTAAGGAAGTTCACACCGAATGCACCCTTGTTTCAGATGTAGTTCAACAGCAACTTGGTAACAGGTAATTTCGCCTTCAGGGTGAAAGTCCAAAGTATTGATGTTACCCATTGACGCTACGAGTGAAGTATTACCCGCGTCATTCGTCAAATACCACTTGAATCGCGTGGGCCTTGTTGGTCACAGAAGGCGTGACGATAATGTAACATGGAGTCACGAAGAAGGTATCCCATACAAAGTCACTTCAATTGGAAAAGGTTGGAAATGAAAAATGTAATAAGCACACGATAAAAAAGGTATGCTTGGGGTGACAATATTCGAAGAACATTATTCTATTGTTGGTTATATGGTTGTGGAACAACAATATACTGCTCCACATTACAAAAGTATGATTCACAAACTAACATAATTATAGCTCAACCATACTATGATCATATTATGAATCTCACAGCCATAGTATGTTTCACATACAACCATAGTAAGATCATCCCAAGCATAGTATGTTTTCCATACAACCATTGTATGGCCCTCACAACTATAGTATGCTTCTCACTCAATCAAGTCATGATCCCTACAATCATAGTGTGATGCCACTTAAACATACTATGATCCCCAAAACTATTTATTTGGATTGGGTTCCGTTGTTATTCAGATATTTATTAAGTGAATTATTTAGAAATACATTTAGTTCGAAATAACAGGAGTGATTTTTTACGCAATAGAAAAAAATCCGCTTTTTAATAACACGAAAGTGTTTCATTTATTAAAAAAATATTTCAGTTTAACAAATCCAAAGCAGTTTGTTTTAAATAATTTTAATTTACAGATAAAAAGTACTATAATTTCGTAAGATTTGAACAATAACATTGTTATAAAAGCCACATTCAAGTTTATAAGCATACGTATAAGCATAATATTGTTAACATACAATTGAAAAACAACAGTTTTGTCGCTCTAACCATATTAATATTGTTGCTGCAACCATATTTTCATTTTTTATTTTTGGCAATAATACTTTTGTTACATTTCAACAATATTTATGTTGCCACAATCAAAATAAAATCCAAAAAACAATACTTTTTGGAATACAGTATTGTTGTATTGTGTAATATTTGCAAAGTATATTTTTCGTCACAATTTTATGAATTTTTTAAAATGATTGTTAATTCCATGGGTCTTGTCAAAAAGTTGCACCCACTGATTCTTACATTTACGTTTGCTCAATGGAATATTTATAAGTCACACGTCAATTTTATCAGTTTCTGTTACAACATGTCTTCGTCTGGAGAGACCATTACGTACTACGTATATAATTGCATAATCAAATTGGTTGCGTATGAATAATATCCTGGTGAATGACAATAAATTTGGACCAAAATTTCCCTTAAATTACTCTTTGAGCTAAATAAGGATTCCGAAAATTTGAAATTAAACATGAAAAAACAACATTTTTTCGCGATATATCATCGATTTTCAAAAATGAAAGTCGTTTTGACGGACTTTAGGATAATTCACAGAAAAATCTGTCGAGAACTGCGGTGAGATGCAGGATCGAGACGAACATACACATACGAGTACACACACACATACGAACGAACACACTCAAACCGCCAAACTAATGACGTCGTACCACTTTATCACAGTGTTACGAATCGTTTGATGTAGCTGGGCATGTGTCGAAATTTCGTTACTACAAAATACGACCATCGAAACAGAGATACGTACGTCAGTATAAGTAGATTGTGTGTAAATACTGCTCGTGTACATGGTCGGGTTAATGACCCAATTTTGGCCAGAATTAAGAATTCGGTAAAGGAAAGACGTCACAAACTTTCGATTTCTTTGCAATTTCGCCTTCGGCTATTCACTTTGACTCACAATTTTGACCACTTCAAGAAACATATGAAAGTGGAGACGAAAGCACAGAAGACGATGGCAAAGACGAAATAATACACCACAACAGAGTGGCTAGGAAATCCCTATTAGGTAATATGAAAACCGCTTTCATTTTAAATGCGACTTGTGGTGTGAAGGGAACGGGGAAGGGAATGTTTGAAAGATTATGCGGTAGAGGTGGTGGGGAAGTAACGATTGTTATGATGGTACGTGTAACACTGTTTTACGAAACGACAAAACATTTTTGTCATCAAGTCCAAAGGTAATTTAAAGCAGGATGCAGTTTGCGTCAACAACCCACCGCGGCTTATTAGGGTCCCTTGGAAGTGTTGTTATAGCTGGGTCATTTGGAAAGAGCCCTTCAGGGAGTTTCGTGCTGACTGTGGGCGGTAATCACACAGTTCAATACTTTTCAGGTGACAATTCTGATAATTATTTGTGAAAGTAGCCCCTAAAAGAAGAACTTCTGCATCATTCGTTTGGTCAAGGTACATCAAATAATAATTTAATAATTAATTTGAAGTTAGTAAGTATCGTATAGGGGAATTTGTCACGTTTTAGGCTTTTTTGTCTATCATGACTCGAGAATCACTAATCCGAATAAGCTGAAACAAATTGAAACAAAAAAAAAATACAATTCCTTTAATCTGCCCATACAGTGTTTCGCTACATAAGCAACTGTTTCGCAGTTATAAATAAATGTATGAAGAAAAAATAATATTTTTTGCCATTAATTGACCGAACGGATTAGGTATCATAAATGAACAAGAACACCAATTCAGCGTCCTCGCACATTTATTAGCAATCATAAATAACCCGAAAATGTGCTCAGATCGCAGACAAAGTTATGACTTGACTAGGAGGTTCTAATAAGGAGGGACCTATAATGCATAACATAACATAGGTTTAAGGTGGCGCTTACTCCCTCACCAAGCGGGAGGAATAAGCTCGCACAGGATACCTCCAATTGGTAATTGCAGTGATACCGTGAATGCTTGCAACTACCTGCTCAAGTAACATCGCGACGAAAGAAAGACGACATTGTTAAGGCGGTTGGTAGCAATGTCAAGATTTGGGACAAATTTTCCAAACCTCATGTCCACTATTAATACGAAGTCAGCATCGGATTTAAATCAAGTGGACAAATTAAGTTCGGCCGGGATAAGGCCAATATACTTAAGTAAACATTTTTTCCTATACGTACATCATTTATGACAAATACGATCATTATACGGTGTATGTTCACGGGATATGGCCTTGCAAAGTTCAGCGTGTGACTCCCTTTTGTCTAGTTTTAACATTAGCAAGTCTATAATAATTTTATAGTCATCAATTCCAGCAAGATCCACGGAACCTTGGTATAACTCACTGGCAGTCATGCGCGCAAGATCGAAGCGAGTGGAAGTCAACTTAGCACGTACAAATTCCTTTTAAAATGGCCATTTAAGTACGAGTAAGTAAGTTATTAATTTCATTCTGTTTAAGTTCTACAACGATCGGCTCACTACTTTGGTAAATAAGGCGCTAAGGACTCTCCACCCTACGAAGAAGGGTATAAAGAGAATCACGTTACAAATAGCCGCCACTCTAAACGAGACAAAAAAAATTAGAACAGAAGCCTATTTGTAGCTATAGAAAATAACGCTTATTCCATCCGTGCTTCTTCATGGTCCTGTAGCATGAGTACTTGCGAAAGCAGAAGAAGCGATACAGAGTGTGGTCTAGTAAACGACGACTTGCAAAATCTATGGGCCTAGCTGCGTTAGTGGGTCGTCGAAGGAACGGTATGCTGTATCCTAACATGAATATAATTAAGCGTTTCAAAGTCGTTTAATTGCTCTGCGTTCCCATTAGGAACAAACGGTGAACTTCTCTCGTAATTCTGCAATTCTTATACCCATTGTTGGGACCTACTGTTCAATGGCGGGCCCAAACGGCTACTGTGTTTTGTAGAAAACATTTAACATGGCCCTGAGATAAATCTGTACTTGTAAATTCGCTGGACTTTAAGGTGGAAAACTGGAACATCTAAAATAAGAATTTTAGATGTTCTTACCAGGATTTAAAACTAGGTTTTCATGTACAATAGTCATGCACGCTTAATATCACAATCTATGCATGTCAGTAAAATAGGGAAGTTGTACCATTAAAAATTGCGTTACTCAAAGCTCGCAATTTGTTTAAAGCTTATGCCTTTAAACGCCACGTCGCAATACCAGACCACAATGGTACTTCTCTATAGAATATAAATTCTCTGGTACAAAAACTGAGTTTTCGTTTCATACAAAGTTGCAGTAGCTTCTACAAATATGTTTGTGAATTAGAGGCCTTCTAAATTTAAAACTCTTCAACAAGTGCCCTTCTGGAGTAAGCACCTCTGCAATGTTCAATTGATTGTAGTCCTTCAATAAAGTTCCGCATTTTTGGCAGTTCCCAATAAACATGAATAAACCAAGGCTGATTTTAGTCTAACACACAGAGAAGAACATACTTGCAAATCGGTTGGAAAAACAAACATTTAGTTGCCAAAGACAAATTTCCGTTGGCATCACCGAATGTTTAAAATCATAATGAATATTCGGTTAAATTAATGTGCACGCCAACTGGTGGTTGTGGCAACTAATTATTTGCAGAAAATAATTTCTAGCAACCAGTTGTTGGTGATGATAACAAACAATTTATAATAACGGATTGTTTGCTGGCAGATGTTTCTTTTGTTTAAATGTAGGCTTACGATTATTTGAATAGCAAAATAATCAAATATTCTTTAACTCAGAATGAAGTCATTTATAGGCGGACATCTAGTCCCAAGATGAAGCTTGAATCGACACTAATCTGATAATATTGCGGTTATTAAGAATGTTTTTTTTTTGAAGAAATTGTTTTTATCAATCTTGGTCGAGGTTCACAACAGAAAAACCTGAGTGTTGATTTACTTGTCGAATGTTTAACTTGGCGAAAGTGGTGAGTTAAGACCAAATAATATAACGCACTTGTTCAACTCAATAAATTCACCTTTCCCCATTTTCTGCACTCTTTCATCGAGAACCTCCGAACCGCCAGAAAAATGTTTTTGGATCTAAAAGTCCGCATGCTGAACTTGTTGAACGAACAGAATTTAAATTTTCAGCAGAGGTAAACAACTGTTTCTTCATATACTTGAAGAACTCTTTACATAGGGAGGGTCATGCTGAGGAAAAAGAGGGAAAGATGATTGAAGTAGATTAAATTATTTGCTTAAAGCAGTAATTATAGGATTGTTTTTGCTTTTCGTTACGATTAACCAATATTTAATTACAACAACAAAATGTGGGCAAAACTATTGTTGCTACAACCACCTGTTATGGCAACTAAATGCATTTCATACGTTTCATTGGTATGACCGATACGACGTCGTCTACAACACCGAATATCCAATTACGACTATAAACATTTAGTGATTGCAACCGAATTTCTTTTTTTGCAACCGAATTTAGGTAGTTCCAAACGATTTCCAACTATATTTTTTTCTTTGCGTGTGTAAATTACGTAAATAATCTAATTTTGTTGCAAACTTTAGTTAGTTCAATGTTTGCGTTAAGCGAAGAACGGCAAAACCATTTTAGTTGGTTGAGTTGCTCCACCACCGATATATTGGCTGATTAGCATATTTATCGGTGGTCGAATTTCCGAAAGCACATATGACACAAGGTTTTGGTGCTCTTGAGGACACTAGGCCGCAAGGTGGTCATACTTACACCCACCTGTATCACAGTGTATGGTTGCCCCTGCTACTTACGAGGTACTTATTCAAGTTTTAGTAAATGAATTCATTCCTAGTGGACATACCAGCGAGTATGACCGTTGTAGGTCTGTGTGTAGGCAAGTTTTTGTTTGTTTGTTTTTCAAAGCGACAGAGTGTAGGTTATAAAAGGCACTTACGGTTTTTCATTTAAAAATTCACCCCGCGTAAATTCCGATAGCCGCCGTGATTTGCCTTTCTTGGACGCTACCGCACAAGCAGTAGCAGCAGTTGAGCAGTTGGTGGTTGTTTTGCTGGCATTAGACACAGCAGCTGGCGTGGACGGGTTCGTGGTATTTTTGCTTGCCAAGCATAGGCAAGGTAGGCCTGTGTGTATGGAGCACGTATTGCGGGTGGAGGTGGCGCAGGCGGCGGACGGAGGTAGTTCAGCGGCTAAACCTTCAATGACACCTCCATGCGCGTGGTGGCTGGTGTGTAATTGTGCTATGGCCGAGTTTACACCGTTGGCGAACGGTTCATTGCAGGTGCAGTTAGATTTCGGTTTCAATGCGAATTCCCAAGAACAGAAAAGATCTCTCGAGGCACCACTGATGTCGTGTTTTGCATGCGGCGGGGTAGTTGTGGTGTGATCACAGTTGCACTTGAGAGGTATTTGATTCGACCAGCGTCGCAGTTTGGCCTCTTTGTCTTTGGACGTGGTGTGGCGATCGCCTATAATCGAGCTCGTACCCGTGACCGTCAGCGAGTTGTCCAGGGATAATTTTTTAACCAACGGCAATTGTCTCGGCTTGAGTGCATCACGGACGCAGTTGTGCTGCTTCAGACTCCGCCGTGGTCGCGGTGGCGAGGGTGTGGCCGGTGGTGAGATCGTCACCGACGTTGATATGGCATCCAGTGAGTTCGACTTTTGTATCGGACTACCGCCGGCATTAGCTCGTTTTTTGGCAATAATGCGCGAATACAATTCTTCGCTGTCGAGTGGTATGAGATTGGACTTTATGGCAGGACACTCACCTTTAACGCTTTCCGCCAAGACATCGGCATTCTTGGAATCTGTGCTGTGGCCTTTCGTTTCGTGTGCACTTGATTTGTGTGTAAGCATGTTCGACAGTCTTCTCATTTTATTTGGTTTAGTTGCTTTCAGTACATTCTTGCATTCGGCGGCCAACACTACTGCGCCTACTTCCCTCCTGTTGTCGCAGGTGTCCTCCCGCCGTTCGGCGGTGGCTTCATCAGCTGCCTTTTGAGATTCGTCGATTTTGCTAACCACAAAACGATTCTTAACATGGCCTTTTAGCTGTTTTACACCGTTCACCGCTGCCGTCGCCGTGGCCATAGCCATTGCAATCGTCGTCGTCGTCGCCGTTTCATTGCTGGCATCCAATTTCTCTCCTTGTAAGATGTCATATATCGTTCCATATTTGTACGTGGCATTAGCATTGAGTGCACTTGTGGGATGCCTTGTAGCGGTCTTTTCGTCTGCGCTTGTGTCAGTGCCCGCATTAGCATCATCGTTTGGTACTGTGGCTGTGGCAGTAGCTGATGCTTGGTGCGTCTGATCGACTGCATCTGCTTCGTGGTGGTTGTTGGCATCCTGAAGTGTGGTAGTGGTGGTGCTGGCCAGTTGCTGCCTTTGGATAATGTCGTAAATCATGCCAGATTTCTTTAATTTCTCGAAATCTTTCTGTTTGTTCTTGTCCACGGTGGGAGATGTTTCCTTTTCCAAAATCGCCGCTAAGCTATTGCGGTGAATTGCCCTGTCGGTGCAACTTGTGGTGGTGCTGGAGTTCGACGTTATTGAGGTCTGTGATGTTTTGCGATGCAAAATCTCGTAAATGGTGCCGTATGTCATGTATTTGTCGTAACGCTGATATGTCAGGTTGTAAATGTCGTTCTTGCGTTGAATGATATCGTAAATTGTACCGTAAACCAGCTTATCGTATATTTTAAAGTTGTGTCTGTAGCTGCTGCTGCCTGTGCTGCTGATGGTATCGGGCATTTGACAACTTGGCTGCACTTTCAAATTATTCCTGCTGCCATCCGCGCGAGAGGCTAGCAAATCGCAGCTATTGACTTTCTTGGAATCTTTCGTTTGTGAGTTTCGCCGCATTAGCAAGAACGACGCGTAACTCTTGCGATTTTTCGAATTCTGTCGCTTAAAAGGCGAGGACGAGGAAACGGTTTCGCCGCATTGCATGTCGCTGGTCGACATCTCAGACTCGCGCACCAGACGCTTGAACTCCTCGTACGATTTGCGACGCATATGGGCCTTTTCCTTTTCCTTGGCCATGAGCTGGCGATCTAGAATTTTCGATAGGAAATCCGAGTTTTTCCGCAGAATATCCGTAGTCTGTTGATTGCAATCGTAGCTTGTGGCTGTGGTGGGCGCGGTGCGGCTGACAACAGTATCGCTTGCGGTTGAGCTTGTGCAGTCCGTCGCAGTGATCAGGGCTATACAATTGACATTAGCATTGCTATTATCGCAATCATGTGCAGCAGTATCCATTTCATGTGTACCTGGTACGGTTGTGTTGCTGCTGCTGCTGGTGGTTTTAGAAAACTCGTTTGCCAAAGCCGGTTTGGTGCTGGCGCTGCCATCGTCTCCGCTCAGGTCTACAAGTGTTTCTTCAACTTCAGTTGCCTCTAATGCCACCGTTGTTGGTGGTGGTGGTGTTGTTGCTTTTGCACATTTTTGTTCTGATATTGATTCTAAAGCATTTGTTGTTGCCATTTCCGTTTGGCTGATTGTAGCGCTGGCTGTAGCTAAGGCGGCCTGTAGTGCTTCGCAGTGCATGTCATTTTCGAACACTTTTCTAAGATCTTGATACGTCTTGCGTCGTATTTGTGTTTTGTTCGTCTCAGTGGTGCCTGTGGTGGTAGACTCTGTTAATGGCGATGCTGACGACGAAGCGTCGGAGTTGGCAAACATGGCTTTGAATTCTTCATAGGATTTGCGGCGGTTACGTGACTGCGTCAGGCATTCCTTGTAGTTGAGGCGGGCGATTTTCTCTCCTCCACTCGGGACAGCTGGCCTCCTGCTATCCTCCCGCACGGCCTCCAGAGCATGGATTGATGATGTCTGGCCGGCGAAAATACTCGCTAATGGCGGATGAGCAGGATTTTCCAGTTTGTTTTGCATTTCGATAAAACCAGAATCCATCGAACTTATCGTGCAGGTGGAATCAAAGCTGGTCTTCCGACTGGATGCATTACTGCGCACAGGTGGCGGAGATTTATTTGTCGGCATTGTATCCCCTTCAAATGCGTCTTGGAGCGGATGTTCTTCCGATATGGGAGTGGGAGCCAAATCGACATTGGGCTGTGAGAGTAAATCTATAAGTTGACTATTTGTATCACAAGACTTTGGCTGTACAACTATTTGATGATTGGCACCGCCATCTAGACTGGCCTCTGCAACGGCATCATCATCGAAACTAATTAAATCCTTAACTACTGGTAAAGTGTCCATTACGATATCACAGTTGGTTGCTGGGAGGTTCGACGAATTAAGCGAGAAATTCTCCATTTCAATGAGAACGGCATCCTGAAGAGAACCCTGAACGGCGCCCATTTTGCGCTGACGACCAGAGGAGGGAGCCACGGAAGCATCATTGTGGCAGACTCTTCTGTGGCGTGGCGATTCGTGGACGACAGCATTAATGGTGACGAGCTTGGCGGAATCGGGCTGTCCCGAAACGTTCAGTTCCATCGTCATGTTTGCTTTACCGTTTCTTTTGTTAACCGTCGCATACAGAGGTAGTTGTAGTACGGACGCTAGCGACGACGGATGATCGAGTACTAACGGAATTGGCATAGCTTTGATCGTTTTACTGCAACCACCACTAGTGACTGTGGTGGAATTCACTAAGCCACCACCGCCAGTATTGCTAGCATTGCTGCCTCCACCGCCTCCACCATTACTGCACGCGTGGCTGCGATTGTGAAAGATTTTGACACTTTGCATCGGTAATTTGTGACGATGATTGTGGTGACGATTACGTGCAATGGTCGCGGCCGACATATTGCAGTGTTTTCGCTGATAGCGACGCGTGTATTTGTTGGCAATGCTGTATGTAGGATCGTACAGCTGTTGCGGTTCGTTGACTTTACAATTGCCGCGGCCATTGTGAATGAACGACTCTCGCCGCATTTGTTCTCCCCCCTGAGACGCAATCGACGGTCTCTCGCATGATTTCAGCAGCCGCTGTAGCATGAGTTGCGACTGCGTCTTACGTTGCTGCGAAACAGACGACGCCAATGTCGTCGCTGCCGCATTATTCGAGCACCGCGCCCCATTTGAGTCGCTCATGCACTTGGCACAACACAGAAACTCGTACAGAGCATCATCATCCGATGTTGAAGGGGGCGGTGTGAATGTGGAATACTTGGGTTCTAGTTCGAAACTCTGCTCCTCCGCATCTGGCGTCGTTGGTGTCTGTTGCAACGGCAAGTTGGCGTTCATCTGGGCCGTCGTTGTCACCGGCATCAGAATGTATGTACTCTTCAGTGGCCGGCTGGTCGAGTCGAAGTTCAGGCCGAAGTTCTCCTTGTTGCTGTCCAACAGCTTTGATGCTGTTGTGTCCGCAGTATTAGCTACCGTCGCCGTGACCGTCGCCATCGTCGTAGCTGTGGTCGCCGTCGTCGCCCCTGTGCTGTTTTGTGCACTATTCACAATGGAACTTTCAATGCTGATGCCACTGTCCAGCAACATGAAGGTGCCGTCCGAAGGCAATATCAGGCGACCTTCCGCGGCTGCGTTCACCAACTCCCTTAGGGCCAGTACCTGCTTCTCGGTAACATTGCCCTGCAACTGAATGCCATGCAGGGCGAATGCGGCCGGCTTATTGTTGACCGAATTCGGATCGGTGCACCATACCACAGGCATGGTTGCCATGCTCCTGTTAGCTCCAATTCAAAATACAATTGTTAATACTTGATTCGCTTGATCCAGGGATGCCGGCAAGAAGTACATTTAGTAGTCTTTCGGTTAGCGTTTATAACTAGAAAAAAAAACGATTCGTTCTTGACTTTCTCTGTCGGCCTGCTCGTCAGGTTTGTTTGTTGTTTGGTTGCTTGATTGGTTGACTGGTAGCGGGCAAACTGCAAATTTGAATTTGGAAAACAACACAGTTATGAGATGTTATTTGTATATACATATATATAAATATTCATACCTATAATCGCACATATATTACCAATGTTTCTGTTCATTCGTTTCGTTGGGGCCTTTTATCTGTTCGCTGATTATTTATTTACTTTTCTTGACTTTTTTTGATGTTGGCAGTGGGATTTTTTCTCTGCCCTCAGATACGAGTTTATGTATGCGAGTTTCTCATTCATTCAGTGGAATTTTAGATTCTTAGAAAAGTATGTTCAAATCGGGCTAGCAAGTATTCCGAGAACAGCAAACTACCGGATTAATTTCGATCCGTTTCGTATGAGAAATATTTCAGAGTAGCCTTCAGCAATTAGTCAAATCAATTCAAACACTATTACAACAAGCACAACTTACTTGTTCATATGGAAAACCCGTAACGATTAATTTGATTTCAGAATTGTCATATTTACCTACCTAATAGTAGCTATTTCAAATGTAAATTGGAATACAGTGTTCCCCTATTGCAGTGTACAACAAGTGATCCAAGAGAGTGATCCGACTACACATTAGTTGATTTTTAAATTACGCACCAAATTGTCATTTATCTTAAAAATTACGATATTTTTTGTAGCGAAATATGTTTCCCGTTCGCCTAATGAATTACCTACCATGAATAAATCACATCGTCTTAACGTAAAAGGCGCGGGCAAATGGACGACAAGTTTCGAGTGGCAGTCAATCCTCAGAAAAAGAGAATCATAAACTTATTCTCTCTTGGTATCAATTCAGTATTGCTTATTTTGCTTCAAAACATTTATTTCAAACCTCCGTAGTTTTTTGGAATATGGCCCTAAGACGTTATGATGTGAGCAAATTCAGGCGGTTAAGCCGACTTACATATACACTAACCCACTTAATTTTTCATGCTTTTCCGGGACTTTGCTCGCAAAAATGCCAAATGAATGAAGTATACCATTTGCGTGCAGGAGGGTAACCTTAAAATTTCTGTCGTTGTGTTGATCCACCAAAGAAATTCTTAACCACTCATTTTCACTAACACAACCATTATTGATTGCATTCGAAAATAAGACGTGGCATTAAACATATTGCTGAACACACAGATTAAACCAAATTCATGTAATAGGGAAAAAGTTAAGCCGGTTCCAACCAACTAGTGTATTAATTAATCATGTAATTAATCATGTAAAAACAAAATATTATGCGAATACCAAACGTGACTGACCAAATGGAAGTGTCAACGGCTTTTGAAAACTGCATGCATTAGGTGATAAGTTATGTGGGTCGGTCATAGTCTATACTGGGACATGGGCATTTGTGTGGGGATGTAATTTTCTGCCAAATGGTTTGCTAAAAATTATAAAAGATATTAAATAAGAATATCAAAAGTGGTAGGAACTGGAGGGGATTGTGCAGTTTGAAAATATTACGATTTTCAATATTAAAAACGTTTGGTTCGACTTTTTTATGACTTGAAAAGTCATAACTGGGATTTGTTCAAAACATATGCAGGGTCGAAAACATTTTTTTTTCGATGAATAAAAGAAACATACTTTTCAGTGCAAGGAAACTAATGTGTTTTTACCTCTCAGCCAAATAATTATTAATGTACATATGTTTGTGAAATATAAATTCTATAGTCCGAAAACAACAATTAATAACAGACACAAATCGCTAACCTGTAGAATAATAACTTTAAACTGATCAATTTGATTATGACTTCGAATATTTACTCTTAACACAAAGTAAGAGTTGACTTTTATTACTCTATAAAGGATTGGCTGGCCTGTTTCCTTTAGTTTGAACTAAAGTATAAACTTTCTTCAACTTTCTTTCTACTCTAGGTTTTGAAAAACCTTAGACTAGTTGGAGTAAACTTTCCTTAACATAGAAATGACATCAACTTATCACTTGCATTTTAAGTGAAAGAAAATTATTTCTTTCTGTTATCTCTCTTATTTATCAAAATCGATTTCTAATTCTCTTTCTCTTCCATTCACAGAAAATATTGAAATTCATAATTTTTTGCCGGCCTACAGAACTTCTTATATTTTTGAGCGGCAGCTTCACCTCGTAAATACCCGTGACCGCACGCGTAAGAGGTAAATCTTTAAAGCTTTTTTTGTATTGGTAGGACAGAAACGAAAACGAGAAAGCAGAATTAAACCACAATGGGTTAGTTTTTCCAATACAATTTTCTAAGGAGAGCGATTCAATCGGATTAGCCATTCGACAACGAGATGGTGCTATACAATCCAAAGACGATAAATTGTTCAAGATGGGTGATGTGCTTCTTCTTTGCAAAAATGTAGAAAAACATACTTCAGTAACGCACAAATTCTTACGGTTTATTTTTCCACATTCTTTTCGATTTCTCGATAGAGCTCTCTTCTACAGTTTATCGTCTTTAATACAATCTTTTCATTTCCAACAGATTTTGGAAAAAACATTAATTTACTTTACAACATAATAATTTCTGTACAGCCAATTACACCTTTGACGTATTTAATTTAAGTTTAAAATAATCCGTGTTTAACAAAAGAAAAAAGATTTGGATATTTTTTAAACGCTGAAAATATTTCAGAGGCAGATTTTGCACCGGCGACTTTGCGAGTAGGATATTTATCTCTAAGACATGTAAAAACTTTTTATAAAATACATAAGCCGTTTGGAGCTGGCGTAGAAGAAGCAGTGTGTAGAAGAATTACACCGTGCGGAGAATAATGGCCGTGTTTGATTAGCAACTCACATAATAGGTCGCTAATGCGATAACTTAACACCATTGTACAAAAATATAAAAATGATTTTGTTAACAGGAATATTTTAAGTTGCGGGCTAAAACGATATTCAAGTACATCCTTTAGCGAGTTTACGCAAGCTCGGTTATTACCCGGGTTGTCGAAACATGGTTTGTAAATTCAGAAAACTTGGTTTGCAAAAACCGTACAGGTTGAAAAAAAAACAAAACCATTCTAAGTTTTTGCTTCTAGCCATAAACGCATAATAATTCAAGACATGTTATTTGCTCAAAGGACTATAAACAAACTGATATGATTGAAATAATAGGCTTACTACTTTAGGTATTCTAACAAATATTCCCAATGATGTGTTAGACATCGAGGATTGCGTATTCATCCAATAGCATTTAGAATCAATCGATAGAATCAAGAAAGCCTTTCGCACAACTGCAGTGGATCACGAATGCACACGCGGTGCGTGCGTTTCAGGTTTTTCAAATTAATTTTGCAGTATTTTCAGCGCGTGTCGGCGTCTATAATCCCCCACCTTACACTTGGCCAATAAGCCCGAAACGCTTGAGATACATACAACATTTAGTGCAGCCTAGGAGTGACATATATGTATGTACGAATTCCCCACCTAAATATACACAGTACAACGACAACAAATGAACACAATGACAAAGACAACCTTGATTTAACGAAAATTCAAATTGCGTTGGAATCATTTAAATTGCCAGCCATCCGTTTAACGTGCTACTTTTTCTAATCACTGCAATCCGACAAAAATCAGCTCAGGCCAGTGCAGAGCGGACACACATGAAAACATGGAATTATTTAAAATAATATTCAAATTGACAGCAATAAAAACGCTTAAAAACATGACCACTGTAAAATGGCCAAAGCAAGTAGATGTGTACGCACATCTACTATGTAACCGAGATTTATTCCAGCGACAATCGAGTGCGGCTTTTGTGGGGATCCCAACTGAATAAAAGACATTTTCTTCATTCGCTTTGCGAGCGAGTCTCGGATATTGCAAAGCCAAGCGACGGCAGGGAAGCAAAGGCTGTCAGCAATGGACGAGCAGAAGCACCAACAACAATCTGGCGTCATTTGCAAAACAAACATTTGACGACGACGGTGACGGTGACAGTGACGGTGACGACGCCAACAACATCCATTGTGGACGATACGATACGTTTTATTTCATTCATTAAAAAATGTTGTCGCTGGTGTTGTTTTTGAAGCTGCTGCTGCGGACAGCAGTTGATTTACATGCTTGTATGCGCCTGCGCCCACACCGCAATTATTACAAAGCGATAGAGCGAAATGTTAGTGCGACAACGTCGAAGTCGACGCCGTCGCCAAACTAGTTTTCGGTCTATCGACGCCGCCTGTTTGCGCTCTCGCTGGCAATGACTTCGAACAATAACAGCAAAAACAAAAAGTAACATCCATCATACTCTTAATCCACATTTGGCGGCTGCCGCAGCCGAAGCGTCATCATTATCGTTTATCGAATTGGTATATAATGACAATAACAGTCAAGTAAAATCGTCACCGCTGTGGTCGGTGACTGAGAATGCATTCGATGGACACGCTGTGGAGTAGCCGCCCGTGTTTTCGAGTGGCTGGAGGACGGACATTGTGTGCTTGGATGATGGATATGTGGTGTTGGGCCACAGATCACTGCTGCTCGCCGGAAGATGTTCAGAGTGTAAGAAGAATCGTGTTTGTAACATAATTGTCAATTGATTTATTTGATGTAATTAATAATGAATGTTTCGTCATGCGATATTGCAAGTGGGAGTGAACCACTTCCAATTTTGCCACTGCGAAAAAGTCAATGTCGCCTCCTCCTAAACAGCCGGGCCCGGCAACCAACTTAAATAGAAAAAAATAACATTTTATAGGCGCTTGCCTCATAGGTAAGCAACGAGAAGGTAAGTTCACGCAGAGAAAAGATATGGTTACTATATGGTCACCTCAACAATAATATGTTCTATACACTAAAAACATGTTTGTCGCAACCATAGTATTGTTTTTTGAATATCATTTTGACAACAATATGATCATTTTGACAACAGTATGATTTCGGCAATATTAATATTGTTGAAATGTATCAATAGTATTATTGCCATATTTAGAAATGTAAATATAGTTGTAACAACCATATAAACATGGTTGGTGCAACAAAAGTATTGTTGTTTAAAATTTACGTTAACAATAATATGATTACGGCAATCATATAGTATGGTTGCGACTTTGAACATACCAAAACAGGTTTTATAGAGCATACATGTATGTGTGTGCGTATGTTTTTTTATATACCAAAAAAACACATACACACGATACAGTGCATGTTTGTTGTCCATTATAAAAACAACAATAATCGGAAGGTAGTTCGAGGGATTTTTATTGTGGTTCTAGTTTATTTAAAATCTGCCTGTACTTAAGTATATAGCCATATGGTTTAATCACATTCGTTACTTGGGCTCTATGGATGGAGAAGAAGCATTCACCCCTGCTGGCAACTAAAAGTATTTTCGACTGCAGTTGGAATATGCGAGTATATTTTTGTTTCTTGAATGAAATATTCAATTAAAACATGGCCTCAAATCTGGCTATGAACTAATTATAATGCAATTTAAAATAACTCGCTTGATAAAAACTTTTTTTTTTTTGAATAACAACATTGCCCAATCCTAATAAATAATTTTTGGGGATCATAGTATGGTTGAGTGAATCATACTATGGTTGTAGGTATAATAGCATGGTTGCGTGTGAATCATACTATGGTTGTGAGGATCATACTATGGTTGTATGAAAAACATACTATGGTTGTGAGGATCATAATATGGTTGTGGAGATAATAGTATGGTTAAGTGTGAATCATACTATTGTTGTGAGGATAATAGTATGGTTGAGTGTGGATCATAGTATGGTTGAGTGTGGATCATAGTATGGTTATGTGTGAGTCATACTATTGTTGTGAGGATCATAATATTGTTGTGCTACAACCATATACCCAACAATAACCACCATATACAACCATATACTCAACAAAAGAGGCAATAACCAACTGTCGCAACATCACGGTTGTGGACAAAGTAGTCTATCTCGGATACGGGTCGAGCAATTTGATAGATTTTTCATTCCATGTTAAACGGACCCCAAAAGTGTAGGTCTCATTTTTTTGTGGAAAATTCCAGTATATATTTATTCGTCTTTAAAAAGACCGTATACGTTTCTTAGGGAAAAATTAATTATGGGCCTTTGAATTTCTGCAAGTCCTGGTAATACACCGTTAACTTGTTTAAGGTTTTTATCTTGTTGTGAAGAGCAACATGATGAACTCCTTCTCTGCTGACGATTATTACAATGTATGTATCCAGGTTGGTAGTGCGCACGACTGTCATGCTAGCAAACCCAGGTTCAATACCGCGTAAGAACATCTACAAATTTTTCAGCGGCGGGTTTCCCCCTTGTAATTGCCGGCGTGTTATCTTTGAGCCATGTAAGAACTTTACTATGAAATACATTAGCCGCTCAGTTGGTCCCAGTCAGTGAATATAGGAATTATGTATATCGTGCATCCTTAATTGGATCGTGTGGGAATTAAGTAAGTGTTAGTGCAACATGCTAATTTGTGGTTTGAATACTATGGAGCTATTGCGCTCCATAGTATCATTGAGCCACCTTGTGATCTATATTTTGAAATATTTTTGATACAAACTTCGTACAGACGTGTGGAGTCTTCTGTGTAACACACTCTTTTCGGCCCAAACCGATCTTTTTTAATTTGTTTTTATTAAAGAAAGAACTTCATACTACTGAGGACTCCTTCCATGTCCACCAGAGCAAGCAGTTGCTGCGACTATTCTTGATGTGCTCAGACTTGCAAGTCAGTCATGGTTACACCAATGAAAGAGTAAAGAATGTAACAGCGTAACAATGACACAGAAAACCCCTGATGAGCTGTTGTTGAGGGTTAAGCATCTCACCGCGAAAACACCCAACGCAGCCGGCAGCAGAAGCGTGTACACCCGTGCACATACAGTGCCTCATCAATACATTGTAAGCCAAATGTCAATGCCAAATTAGTACGTCGTCGTTAGTACAAAAGGTTTGCTGTTCTCATTCGTGTGAGCAGGTGAGTGTGTGTATGTGTATGTGACGTATTGTTAACACTCGCCACCGCAAAACAATGTGCAGTTAAAAGAGTGTAAAAAAGTGAAAATGTTTATGGCCACCGATTGTTAAGAATTGTTTAGCGAATCATTTGCGAGATTTCATTGCACGAACAACGAAAAACTGCAAACGAATCGTCTCGTTTGTGGCTCATTATGCATACAAACATATTTGTGCAGATAGTACAACCGCACATACACACACACACACAAGCACGTATATTCATGAGAAAATCTATGTTTTTATTATTAGTATTAATTTGACGAAAGAAAAAAAAACTAATGAGAAAACCTGCTTACTACAACACATAGACATATCCATACATACATATGTCGTGTGGATAAGAAAGAAACCAGCAAAGAGACGCGGACGCTCTAAAACAACATCGTTTGAATTATTCGCACAGTTCCTAAAAAAATCTAAACGATACAGATACTTTAGAGTCGATATCTAAAGAATGTAACCCTCCGATTAGTAAGGAGGTCGGGTAAACTTCCCATGGACTGTCATGGAGGTATTTCAGTTTGAATATGAATAATATCCCCCAGGTCATTTTCAGTCGTTCCCGTACTAATCGCCTTTAAATCTCAATGAAAACTGAACTATCTCGGTGGTATCTCCATTTTTAACGATTATAAAATGTCCTTGTAACACATGTGGGTGTCGGGTTACTTCATATGGACCATCATGGAGTAATTTCAATTTAAAAATACAAAATATCCCCAGGGACCTTTTCACTTATCGTAGGGTTTAAAGAATATCTTATTGTTTTTCAAAAAAAATTGCCCAATTTTCAAATGCATTCGAAGTTATCAGGTGGATTTGTAAATAATTGAGTTCTTTGTTAGCCTTTCAATCATTTCAAATCTATCGATAAATACTCGTATAACCGCAAGAAGCGTGTTTTAAAATTTGTCCTTAAAGTCTATTCGATAGTATTTAAGTGTTGATATTTTTCGTTCGATTATTTTAATGAACAGTATCTACGGTACTATTTGATACTTACCTAGCACTGCCACTCGAGAGCTGTCCCACTACCGATAGTTGTTATACACTGTCGTTACTATCGGTGAAAATGCCAGTACTTATTAGCACATATGTTGGGACATTGCGAGTTTGGTTAAATAAAATATAAACAAGACAGAATTAAGTCATTTGTTTACAAAAATGTCAATTTTGTTAAAAGGATGCATCCAAAGCACCATACTCTCAAAAAAATTATTTGTTGTAGCTGTTTTAGAACCTGGCATCAAGGATAGCGACATAAATACTGGATGTAAACTATATAGAATACAAAGGTCTAAGTGTGAGAAAAGCACACACAAAGGTCTATCCCGATTTGAGGCCCTGACGCCCTTAAAGCTACTAGTTTAATCCGAGCGACCAATAGTTATGTCTGGTGAAACTAAACCATACCGGTCTATATTTTGATTTAGCATCCATATAACGGAACTTCCCGATTTGAGCACCTGCGGCACTAGGTCTTCCACACATTTAGCATAGTACATTTGTACGAGGCCTGCAAGTAGCCCTGATAAAATTGGACTATATCGAATAGCCTCAGTATCATACAGTCCCACACAAAGGTCCCTCCCGAGTTGAGGTTCTGAAGGGAAGCGCAACAATTGTGCTAAAATAAGGAATTCATAAACTTTTTAATCAATGTATTTAGATTTTTGATTATTGTATAGAAAAATTAACTTAGGTTGTGGCAACAGGAAATTAATTGGTAAATGTAATCATTAATGACAACAACAAACAATTTAAAATAACCTTAAAACCGAAACCGGTCTATTTTTTCCCTAGCCTTCAATAGGACGTATAGTGTTCAGTAAATAACGAAAAATATAACCATATGTGACAGCGCATAGAGAAAGGGACCTAAGGGTAAAAAATCAATTTTCACTTTTTTTTGATGTGGACAACATCTGAGCTTCGAATGAGACCGATCCCAAAATGCCCCAAAAGTGTTCCTCCCAGAGATATGCGCGTTTTATGAAAGTGATGGTACACCAAAGATACACGTATTTAAATCCTTAAAATGGCTCTCCTGAACAAAACTGGTTTTTACCCTTAGGTCCCATTTTATTTTGCGCGTCACATATTGTTTAACAAAATGGTTTCAACTCGATTAATTAAAATTTATATGTTCAAAAAACAAATTTACTCTTCTCTGTAAAAATATTTCTTTATTTGAAAAATTGCATATTCATATGTCATGCAATTGCCAATTGATTCTATGCAAGTTGTCACAATTGTACGTTGCAAACTTTATCGTAAACAAGCGCACTAAGTAAGCCTTTTTCAACAACAGAAAATAAGGCAAACGTAGATGCAGTTGCCGTAGTTAGTAAACATGTCCACTACTCAGTAGTCGAGATAAGTTCTTGCTTCGTCAAGGTCAAGTCTTTCAGTCCCCCACTTCGTACATTATATACAACATATAAAAGCAACAGAGCAATGCTTCCTTTACATTATACAAAATTTGTCGTTGGGTTAAAAATGTATCAAAAGAATCTTTGCTTTGTATGAAAAAACGAAGCACTTTAACGAGTACTCGTATTGACGAACACTTTTCTGAGTGACTGTTGGCTATCACATACAAGAAAATAGAAATGAAAAATAATAAAAAGTGTATCGATATGTGTGTGTGTGGTCATATCGACGAAGACAACAACTTTTAAACAATAAAAATATTAAAAACAAAATAAAACGACAATAATGGGAATTTGAGACAACGGCAGCGGAGAATTATCAAGAATCGTACGGCAACAGCTGTTTTAAGTACTTGAAACAACAGCTACACACACACACTCGCGCAAACTCACATGAATCACTGACAACAGTTGTTGTTGTCATTATGGGAGTTGATGTTCGAGCCGATTCTTTTAGAATGCTCTGCTACTGGAACCAGTTTAACAGGTACGATTTTCTGATAATTGTCGAACGACACTATTCAAGAAACCAATACGAGTACACACACACATGCACACAGAGTAATATCGCAAGACATGCTTTTGTCGGCAGTTCTTTTATTAAACAACCTTTTCTGTGTGTTATTGTCACCCTTTTTGTCACACTTTTTTTAAATTTTTTTTTAAAGTTGAACAAAGCATATGCACAGGCAACAGATACGCACCAGATAAGAGGAAAAATGTTCCAACAGCTGGACGAATAGAAGAGTCCGCAGGATCAGGCAAAACAAAAGCATAATGCATATGACCGAGAACACAGGGATGTGAGTATGCCAGTGTAGGCAGGTTCTCGCCGGATTGTAAATACGCACTATGTACGGAAGAAGAAACACTTTACGTTCAGGGAAAGTAAGAGACATGTTATCCGGAAGATGTTATTTTGATGATACAAAATTCCAAAAAAATTTAACATTTTATTTTTTTTTTAAATCAGATCGGGTCAAGCTTCACTATTATTACAGGGCCCCAGGTAGTACGATTGACCCCTCGCTGGTGCTATGGCATGGCGTCTAAAGATAAAAGCTTAAAAATTGCTTGTCTTCGAACTCCGCTTCATATACTCGTAATACAACTTCTCTGACTGTACAATGTTTTGTTACTTGTCCCAGGTTGCCTATTTCCGAGTCAATTGGCATATTTTTGTCCCTTTGCGATGTTATATCTTAAGATTATAATAAATATGTCCGGAAAAAAGTCTCAGCCGTACACGTTTTGCATCACAAAGGAACAGAAACGTGTGAATTGCGCCGCTAGAGCTTGAGACAGAAAAACGAAAATACCCAGTGTGAACTTGCCGATGCTCCAAAATAAAATACAGGGAAAACACCATCTGCTCATCAAATGAAAGAAAAACCAGCGAAAAAAGCTTCAGTCGCTTGATCCGACTTACATGTAGAGTTGGGTTGCGGGAATTTCCCGACGGGAATTCTCGAGAAATTTTCGAGATTTTTCCATCCCGAATCTCGAGAATTGAAATTATTAACATTTCGGGAAATCCCGAATCTCGAGAATATCTCAAGATTTCTCGAGAAATCCATGGTGACAACAATTACTTTAAAAATAAAAAAATCTCTTTTAAAATTGGATTTAAACATAAACCTTTTAAAATTTAAAACATCGATTTTAATTTTGTTTCTTAACGGATTTCTGTTTAAATTAAACGAAATTGACGCAAGCCCTATTTCAGCGGCAGATATATTCAGTTTTAGCATAAATTGGCTTAAATTTAATACACTTTTCCCTCAGTGTAGAGATGCCAGTTAAACGGAATTTTATTTACTCTGGAAAAACTGGTTCTTACTCATTTCTATACACTAGGTCGCTGCATGTGCGCTCTCCCACCGTTCTAAACCAGGGAAACCAACAATTTTTTGTTTGAAATTTTTCAATAGCGGGTAATTTCGTATCCGAAAAGCGTACGCGATTGTCAGACGAAGCCATTGACAGTCTGTGTTTTTTAAAACACCATTTTGGTAAATAATGTTTACAATTACTTTTTTCCCCTATTTAATAAGTATAATTTTGAATTGTTTTTGTTTTGCTTTTTTTGTAATTATTTTTTTAATCTATTTTTTTACTATTGAAACAATAATATTTTTAAATACTTAAATAAAAAGAATATTTTATGAAATTCATTGCTTTTACACTGATTTTAGATTTTTTTATATTTCCCGATATTTCGGGAATTCTCGAGAATTCTTAAAAATCATTTTCGGGAATTCCCGTATCTCGAGAATTGAAATTTTCGTTATTTCGGGAAATCCCGAATCTCGAGATTAGGATTTTCTCGGGAAATACCCAACTCTACTTACATGTACCCTTACCCATGCATGGATTTTATATTTTCTTGTGTTCCGTTCTTCATTGCGTAAAGCGTATCGATTTTGTTTGAAATCTTTTAAACGGTCGTTTGTGTGGAAGGTACAAATGGGGAGTGGCAGAGGCTCTATTAATCCATCTATCTCCATCTAATTACTTAGTTTCAACACAATCGGAATGGTCATTTTTTTTGGGGCGTGTCAACCACTATTTTCGTAGGCGTGTTGTTAGAAAAATTTTATGAAGTTCGCAATACGAGTATCAGTTATGAGGGTTCTAATCTACACTGAAGCATGGTCATTTCACAAAGTAAACAAACCTTATACGTATCTCTGTTTATAGGTATTGACTCTGAGGTAGATCGTATGAATAGCATTCAAACTATTACACGAACACCAAAACGGGGAGTATCAACCGTTTTTCTCACGTCTGAGTTCAAAGTCGCTATTAAGGTTTTACGGCGTTCAACATTTAAGCGAGTTTTATGCAGTAGGTAACAAATAATGTGGGTTCTAAACTTCAGTGGAACAGGGTCATTTGTGTGGAAGGTATCAGAAGGGGCTGTGCTAGAAGTCCAATTCTCTGTCGCTGAGTTTGCCTCTTAACTTCATTCTTAGATATTGACTTCTAGTGAGTTCGTGCTATAAGTAAACGGTGGTTAAATTTTAAGGGCCGATGTTGAATGTGAACCACAACTAAACTTCAAGTATATTTCTGCATTTTATTTGATATATCTCAATTTCAGACTAACTCAATTTGAACCATGGAAAGAAACACAAGCGAGCAAGGCGTAAAGTTATTCAGGCATATTATGAAAATCAATTTTCGAAGAAAATCATCTTCAGTGATGAGGCACATTTTCACATCAGTGGATTGGTCAATAAGCAGAATTGCCGCATTTGGGCGAATTATAATTCAAGTGATTGTCGAAAAAACAATGCACCCACAAAGAGTGACTGTTTGGTGCGGTTCATGTGCTGGCGGCATCATCGGGCCGTATTTTTTCCAAAATGAAGCCGGTCAGGCAGTTACTGTGAATGGTGTTCGCTATCGTAACTTTTTATGGCCGGAATCGGAAGATATGGATGTGGACGATATGTGGTTTCAACAGGACGGTGCCACTTGCCACACAGATAACGAAACAATGGCTCTTTTGCGCGACAAATCAACATCGGCTCTTAAAATTAAACTTTTTGCAAAGTTTAAAAACGATTCGCTACATGCATCAAATGACGGACATGGCTCAAATGACTTAAAAAGTCATGAAATAGTTTGTACCCAATAATATTTACCTCTTACCTAGAAAGGTGAGGGTATACAACCAATGGTGATTTTCCTGTGTCGATTTATGTTTTATTTGACCGATGGCAAAGCGCTTAATAGTTTTTCAACAGTCCCCTAGTACTCTGAAACTCAACCGGCCAAGCGTATTTTTAAATTTACATTTTGAACACTTTGCCAATTGCCAAATTTTTAGAAATTTGTCAGATTGCCAGTTCTAGTACCAACATGTATGAAGCCTGGGCCAACGGTGTGTCGTCTTTCTTTGTTGCTAGTTGCATGTTGGCCCGGTAAATGACCGACGAATTGGTAATTTAAGGGGGGGTCAATTAGACGTTTCTATTACATCAACGTGTTCAAGTCACTGGTCGATTATATCGTTGAACGTCATAAAGTGGTTCGATGAGGTCGGCAAAATTCCCGGTTAAGCACCAGTCACAGTACCCATTAAAACAAAACTGTCGTGCTAACCTATGAGCGAAACCAGAGCTCCCGAATAGAAACTCCAGGGGGTTTCGAATAAGGTATCCATTGGGATCAATCACATCAGAAGTATATAATGTTCAATAGAGTCCTCTGCGGTGGAATGCTTAACGAGCGCGACTATTGCACATGTAACGCAGCTTCAAGTTCGGCTAACAACAACTAACATATCTCAGCTTCAAATGTCGGAGACTTTACGAGTAAAGTTTAACCTCTTTAACCTTCCTCAAGTTTTTATATGGTTTCAAAGGCCAACGCCAACGACGTCTGATTGGGCCCATATAACTCTAAAATGGCTCGAGATTGCGACGAAGCTAAACAACGACCAATCATTGTTACTGATTCAATACGATCTATTCAAAACGATATTGACAATGTGAGGGACAAACTTTTCCAAATCGATACAGTACTACTCGCACGCAATTGCCCAAGAGACAGTATGTTGTAGATACTAATAGTAAAGGGTTTATTTTTTTGTTCTAAACCCTCAGCTATTAATTACACAATAAATCTTGACTCCGAAGCGAATACCAGTTTGCCTTTGGCAAATGTAAAAGGCAATCGATGGAAAATACTTTTCAAATTAAATATACACCCTTAAATAAGGATTATACGAGTATTTATGGATGGCACGATTCTATTTAATGATAGGATTATACGGCATTTCAAACAATGTATGTATGTTTGTATGTGCAAGTACTCGTGGGCATGCAACAATTGCGGCATCATTTCGAACGCGCAATCGCGCTAAAGCTAGGAACGAACGAACATCTAACTAGCAGTGTCACTCCCATACTTTCGCTCACTCGCTCGCCATCCCCACTTAACGAGAATTGCCCCAAGATTATTTATGACGATATTGCGTGGAAAAGCAGAAGATGCTGCTCCTCCAGGCAGCCAGCCAATAGGTTTACTGACCTTTATATGGCCACTAAATGTGTACGTACGTGCAAGCGTGCTGCTGGTGCGGCGGCTTATCGCTGGGAACCTATTGCGCTAGAAATGGCCAAGTGTTTATAGGGGCACTAGTGCTCTCGTACTCGCAGGCGATTATGGCGAAAGCAACATGACAATCGAGAGTAAAGTGTATTTCAGTTGGGGTACCAAAGACAAGACAAGCGAAACGTTCATGATGGTGGCAGTTGGCCGTTGTTTCGCATCTAGCAATAGCGTACCTATCGTCTACACATAGCTACAGACCGACAGTCAGACAGGCACGCAGACAAACAGACAAACACGAGCACGCCGCTGTCACTTTGCACATCTATGTAGACACCAAAGGCAAAGTACTACGACCCATTTGAAACCGGTTTGTCTAAGAGTACTCGCAGTAAGTTTGTTTTCTTGGTTGATGATATTTTCCACATTTCGGCGATGAAAATTATTCGTTTCGACTATTCACTTTTATGCTTAAGGCGGCCCAAAACGAATACGTTTAGTTTTCTTTTTCGAACGAGAAAGCCAACCCATTTTGTTTGGTTCTAGAGTAAAAAAATACCCCTAGAACATAGTCAACTGTATATGCATATTTTGTACAAAGTAATCAATGCACTCGTCGTCTAGTTTCCGGCAAATGTACATACGAGTATGTGTATGTAAATCGTACTGCATCGACCAGTGGCACCAGTGGAAATTGACTAAAACTCAATTCGACAGATTAAGTTTGGGATTAAAGTTCCAGTTAGCCGTAACCAGTCTACAGACTACCAAAGGAAAAGTACAAAAAAGCCCTTGCTTCAATAATGTTCCTCACCAATGCGATTTCTATATGCTCCATCAAAGTTTGCAACACCTCGACTTACTGGTCGCAGACCCCATTAAGTATTTACATATGTATTGCGAATCGTTGTAAAACGTAAAACAAACTACATATGTGTATGCGGTCTTGAACTGTGTGGAACTAAGAAATAGGCTCTTAGTACACATCAGAGATTTGCAGCAGCCACCGTTGCGATTATGAATCACTCACACTTAAAAACACTTTGCACAGAAACCAACGTCACCGGATTGTGCAAAAAAATCAAAATGAGTTGCGATCATACAAGAATGATCGCTAGACCGATTATTGTGAGATGTTTGTGTGGATCGGGCAGAATACCGCATGTCGCCTGTCCCCTGTATTCGAGAAAGTCACTGCAAACATTGACTATTAACTATTGATCGCTTTTTTCAGTTTTTATAAAAAAACTTGTAGATATCCATATTTCCTGCACTGGAAAACATCTTTTCTGCAAGACCACCACCCACCCACACAAACAACAAAGACACGCAAACATAAATCTAAACCTAGTTACCCAGTAAACCAAATATGCCGACAATGTCTGTTATCAGACAATTCTGAACTCTATCGAGAATTCTTATCGAAATCGTTACGAATTCTGGTCGATTTGTCTGAGGATTTTTTATTTATTATGTTCCGAAATATCTGAACGAATTCGGGATTTTTATTAATTTTTTGATCAGACTTCTCTTAATGAACTCGCAACTTATTCTAAACGATTTATCTAAGGTGTTCGTTTAAAGTTTTTGTTATTTGCTTCATATTTTACAGTTATTGGTATTGTGTTCAGGCATGTCGGAACTTATTCTTAACGAATTCTTAAAAGGTTGTCTGAGGTATTTTTATATTTCAAATTCTTGTTTTTTGTTTGTTTACATTCAAAATTTACCAAGACATTAGCCCAGAATTCGTTCAGAAATTGGTTTGAAATGTCGGACCGAATTCACAGCCCAGCGAATTCTTAGCTGGGCTGTGCGAGGGGTTTTATTGTGTTCGGAGGAAAACTCTACTGCCGGCAGTTCTCGTTAAATGCAAAACTGGTAGCCCTTAAGTGTATGTATAGCCACTAAACATAGTTACGGCACAATTATTGCAAGGTGGCGCTCTCCGAAACTGCAGACACCCCTGTTTGTAAGTCAAAGTCAACTTTTTTTTTTGTAGAACAAATATATTTTCTTCTCTTTGATTGTTTACATTCAGAATTATTACCATGACATGAGAATGTCATTCAGTTCGAAATGTCGGCAATAACATCAGAATTCTCTCAGAGAAGTAGTTCAGAATTCGTGTCAACCCTCTTATAAGTCTTCAAATCTCTGTGCTTTCATAAAAATAGACAGAAGGTTTAAATTTAAAAATCTTTTTATAAAATTATTTTTCAAACCTATATAAGTACGAGTATTTCAATATTCGCAATCGCAACAATGTATATATCAGTGAATTTTGCATATTTTTTTAGTTTTCGCATTCGCTTGCGCCATCCTAATTGACATCCCCGATAATTACTAATAATCATCAATTTGAAGGGATCTCCCGTTTGTATTCCAATCTTTTATTTTATATTTTCGATGACTTGCAGTGGATTACAAACGCACGCAAGCATATAAGTTATTGAAATAATGTCATATAATTTCACTGAGCGTAATTCCTTTTAAGTTAAGTTAAGATTGAAAAGTAAAAAAGAAAAAAATGAATTTCATTGTACGATATTTCATTTTAAACAGCAATTATTTATTGCAATAATTTGCATTTGATCGTTGTTGATAGCCATGCCATGATTGTTGCGTTGTCGGTAATAAATGAAAGTGAGTCAATTGGAACGATGCTTTTAAATGGTACGTGGACTTTCATATTTTGGGGGTACCGCAAAGTGCCCTAGACGTAATTCTCATACAGCACACAGAAGAAAAAGCTGGAAGACAAACATGTCCACCCAGTCAGGAATACCCCAAAATGAATTCAAAGGATACAACGCTCTAATGGTATACCTGCCATGCAGCAGACATTATTGGAATATGGAAAAAGCCTAATTAATTAATGTTTACAATTTAGCGTTTTTAATTGTCACGGCAATACATGCTGATTGTTTTGAGCCATATGCATGCTAATATGTGTTTACTGTTCATGGCGATATTCATGCGATGCATGCACTTGACTGTGGGACATTGACCGACTTAGCCGAATTTTCTCTTTCCCTTACCGTGGAGCTTATTTATGACCACAAGAAGCCACATCTGTTTGACAAACAAACCACAAAAACACCATGACTTAGGTTTTTTCGAAGGGCTTTGCAGTAGTAGCTCAGTCGTTCGATCAATGTTAGAAAACTTAGTCAAAATAGACAGAGGTGGCGGTTATTTTTAAGAATTATTTTTGAAATTATAATTTGTTGCTTATGTTACACATTTTCCTGAATTCGCATAAAGCGGGATTCTCCTTCCCTTCATAGTTAGCCGTTAGAGGATATAGTGAAATCAATTTTGTTTTGTTTGTCCTTTTTCCTAATTCCAAAAATCTTGTTTTCGATACAAAAATCTAAAAATTATCGATACTTTCATTAATCGATACAACACTTTAAAATACAATGTACAACGATCTTAAGAACGATATCTAATTGTTTCAAAAAAATATCCTTCTTCTTTTTAAACGGGTATGCCCAATTTTTGGGATGCCGGTGAAATCATCATGAGGTTTAAAAAACAATTTAGCCAATCTCCTCGGAAGTCTGTGAACATTTGCGATAAACTTTGCATACGAAAAGGCCTTTTTAACTGGTGCGATGACCTTGAGTCTATTCGACACCAAACTTGTGGCATCGAATATTCACATGTCGATACTGATGGCGTAACGATGCATTTTGCGTATTAAAATGAGTGCTAATTCCGCAAAATAATCATAAACTACAGATTCTACTTCTTTATTGTTATCAACTTTTTTAATAAATAATACTTAAATTTTCAGATAAAATGCGTGTTTTAGTGGTACTTGTTTATTATAAGTGGTCGTTAAGGCGATAACTTCAAAACTTAACGAGAATTCTTTGTATACTGAAACTGATAGGCTTTATGCATCATAAACCTTTTGATTTGAAAATTTTTAATTTGTAGAAAAAAGTTATTCATGATCTACTATTAGCGAGTAATAACCGAGCCTGCTTGAGCTCGCTAAATTATATTCTTGAATAACTTGCTTTCCAAAAATGTTAGTTCTTTAAAACAAACGGGTTTGAAGCAAATTGTCTACAGATTTCTGAAAATAAAATCATTCTTATATTCTTCTACAATGGTGTGAAGTTATTGAGCACGCGACTTCCTAAGCGATTTGCCATTAAAAAACGGTCAATACTCGAAAGATCATTTAACATTATTTTTTAAGGCAAACGACTTACTCCTTGAGAGTAGAATCAGACGCAGTTTCTATGTTGCTTGGGTTAAGCCATTGAAGCCATCATTTATTTCTTCGTATCACCCAAAAATCGAAAAGATAATTTTCAAAAGAGCCTGCAAGAGAAAGTTTTTTTCTAACGTTTGCCTTATGTCACATTTATTTTCAAATATTGTTCTTTCACCACAGCCTTTCCACAAGAACTGGAGCAGTTCTACTCGCACTTGCTATCAGCTACGCTAGCCCATCGCATTGCGTTTTTTATCTTCGCATTATAAAGATAGCAAAAAAGATGTTTAAGAAAATGTGAGACGTCACGATTGTCGCAACAGCGCCTAAAAAATGTGCATATTAAAATGAAAAATTCTTCCTAAAGAAATTCATAAAATCAACACTCAACATTTTAAGTTATTTACTTAAAAATCTCGTTGATAAAGAAATTCAAGTGTTGACTAAAATGTTGTATGCCAAGCAGAGACCAAGATGTCACATTGACTGTATCCATCATTAAAGGAGAGTCTAACTAGCAGGGAAGCAAAAAGACTAAAAGTTATGACCCGCAACTACGCCATTAGATGCAGGAGTCTTTACACCATCTTAGGTTCGAACTTCTTTATAAAGCCAATTGGGCTGATATTGATATCTGATAACACAGTTTGACAACGGTAGGTATATGTACTTGCTAGTTACCATGTGCTCAACTTTATCAGAATTGTCAGACGGCTGCTTCGTGGAGAAAAAAATAAAAAATATGTTAAAAATAAGTTTGCATGCAAACAAAATATGTTAAAAATAAGTTTGCATGCAAACATATTATACAGAAAACATATAAATGTTTGAAGCATGCCCCAAACATTTAAATGTCGTAGCAAACATTAATATATTTGTAGCAATGTTACCAAACATACATATGCTTATGTGCAAACATATATTTGATTGCACCCAAACATTGATATGTTTGCATTAATATTCCCAAACACATATATGTTTGCAGTAATCTAAGCAGACATAAATATCAACCTGTTTAACAAACATACAACAATAAATTCTGCAGACAACTACCTGATACTGAGCACATACTTATAAACGTTTATCGCTTGAACGATAACTTGCAACTAATTCAAATTATGTTTAAAATGTTTTTAGAATTTTTTGTTATTCCACAAACATATGATATTCAATATATTTTTCCAAACATGTAATATGATTGTGTACTATTATACAAACATGTTTCAAACATATACGAGTATATGTTTGCATGCAAATTCTAACATTAGTTCCCCCATGTTTGACCTCAGCATTCGGAGACTCAAAAGTTACATTCCCCAGCAAAAGTACTCAGAATGTTTCTCAATCTTCGGCGAATGCAATTTATACAGAAAATAATTCGATACATGACAGCAGCTTAACGATCGAAGTTATAAATTTTATTAACCGCAATACAAAGGACATTCAGGCGAGAGCCGACACCAGGGGAGGCAGCCGGGCTGGCTGGCAGACACATTCAGAAATTGTAACATTGATTTAGGTCATTGCACAAAGGTAACGAGATCTTTCAAACATTTACCGTTTTCCAATTTTGTTTTGTTTATTTTTCGTTTTGGATGCATTTATTTCATTGCATTGTCGGGCTGCCAATGAATTTGCTTTCAGGTGCTTTGTAAATGTTCAAATATTGAATAAATTATCTACTGGCTGGTGTACGAGGGACAGGTGTGGAGTGAACCGCAACGCCATGCCGGGCAGTGCAATTTCGGGTTTCCATGGGTTTCTCTTCATTGGATCAGAGTGTGCCACCGCCGTAACTAGAGTGTGAAAAGCAATGTTTGCTGGTGCGGGTGTATGCAAGATGGCCGACAAGCACAAGACACAACATAGCGGGCTGAACGACCTCAAAGGCCAAGTTAGATACAAGTGGAGTAGAAGAAGCCCGTAAATTCGATTTCGATTCACATGCGAAATCAATACTAAAAACTTAGTAAAAAAAACTTCTCAAAAACTACGCAAATCGCACGGTGAGTACGTGCGTCAACAAGAAAAGCAAGCAGCTCCACCACGAGCACCGTCTCCACCGCCACCACAACAAAGGAGCAAGAGGTGAAGTGCATCTTTTGTGTTTGTTTGGCCTTTTGTTGGTGATAACAATTTAAGATTTATTATGACAGACACTGTACGTCGCAAGACCTACCGCCTGATAGACTTAGTATGTGCGCTCGTTGATTGTGTGGCCAGACCAGAGTGACTCATTGTCGTCAGGAAATTCGCATGAAACAACAACAGCTGCAAGAGCTTGGCACCCTAATGCACAGCTGCTGATACGCGGACCAAGCGAGCCGAGATTCGATCGGCTGCAGTTCCATTGCTTGACTGACAAAGGGTGCCATCAAAATGTAGATCCAAAAATGCTGGCTATTGTTTCTTATTTGAAAACAATGCACAGCGCATGCATGCGATGGAACTGCACGTTCGAATTCCTTCACTTGCAAATTTCACAAATTCCCCCTAGAGAATCAATCAAAAACAAATTCTAAAGCCAGAAAGAAAAAAGTTATAGACAAATACGGATTTGGTAGCAGCCACCATGCGCTGCAATTGGCGAATGTCACGTAAAGGGTGATAGATATTCGTGCTTGTTAAAATTAAACAAACAAAAAAAAACAGAAAAATAGAAAAACCAGTGAAGCAAAACAACAATTATTTTCACCAGATGCCTTCCCTCATCCCTCATCATGTTTTGCACGCTAATTAATTGAATCTTATTTGTGAGTGCTCGGAAAATTTGATAGTGATTCAATATCGAGCGAAAGTCAACAAGAAACATGTTTCATAATATTTCACAAGGGTATTCAAGCGAAAATGCATTGTACACTAAACAGGTTACAGGTTAAGGCCAGTTTCCCGTAAAAGGGCTGGCCCCGTTTTGATCATCTGCCTTGACTTACATAACATTATAGAACAAATGAGGAACATTTTTCGAATCGGTACATCAGGACTTGCTGTTAAGGTCTCATGCTTTTGGGAAAAAACTTTTACATGACTTAGAGTGAAAACTCATACCCCTACTCATCGCCAATGAAGAATGTTAGATGTTCCTACCTGAATTTGAACCTGGGTTTACTTGTTCGATAGCCGTACATGCTAACCTTGCACAATGATCACATGCACATCTTCATGATGCATCGCCTATGATTCATTCATCATTGCGAATCTCTGGCGTTTCGTCCGGAAGATAAATTTAGGCGACTCGCCGGACAACTACACAAAAATGCGGATTCGCGAGAGAACTCGCCACAGAATCGCATGGGGATGAAGAGGCGATTCATTTAGGCGAATCGTTTTACAGTGAACAGCGGCACACGATTCGCGTATTATTCGCATATGATGATCGCCGCGATTATAAAATCCTTCAGATGATTCGCCGATAGCTTTTCTAATTCATATTAAGGGCAGCAAATACAAGTTCAATACGATTAACATAAAACGAGACCTATCGGTTGCCTACGCTGTATTTTACGTGTTAAGCGATCAATTTTAAATCAGCAGAATTACAAAATTTTTGCTAGCAAATACCTGTGAGGAAGTGTGTGAATTGTATTATAACAAACAGATCAGAATTTTATTCTAAATACCTCAAATATTCGAAAAAGCGATTTACTAATTTTTTTCCTCCTAATTTGTTTTTTATTGATCAAAAAATTTGCCAATACAAAAGAAACCAATTTCACAACTTTTGAAGCAGAACCGAAATAATGCTTTTTTGGTTGCCTACCCATTCTTCTACCCGTGCGATGTTGGAACCCAGTTCGGGACGAACCACGAATGCATCGCGAATTCTTCTACCCAAGCGATGCTGGCACCAAGTTTGGTACGACCTGCGGAGGTATCGCGAATTTTCCTGCACAAGCAATGTTGGCGCCATTGACCAGGATGAATCGCCAATTCTTTGCCTCGTAGTTAAGTCCTGCACAAATCGTCCAATTGTTTGCGTATTATCACATCGCTCGTGTTTATCGCTCGTGTGTGTAGCTGAATAAAATGAACTAGAAATGCTGGACAGCAACTGATTGACTTTCTTTAAAAAAAATGTAGAAGAACAAGAGCGAATATGTTCATGTTATGCAAATTTAATTTACGGGCATCACTGATTTCAGCTCGACAAAATAATAAGAGTTACAAATGTAGGTCTCATTAAGTTCTTTCAATAAAAACCTCAAAAGGAGGTCTTCTTCTACGACCGGAATAATCGGAAACGGACTGGACTAAATAAAATATTTCATTCAGTCATAAAACACCAATACGTTTATATAATAGCCATGTTCCTTTCAGGTTACTAAACAAGCATTTGTATGGAAGTAACTCGGTAAGCAAGCGAGTTGGCTGTTATTCGGTTACGAAACGAGTTAGAGTTAACTGACTTATTTTTTTAACAAAAAAAAAAAATTATGACACACCCGGCTTGTATATATAACAAAATCGAAAACATATGTTTTTCGTTATTGAAACAGAAAGAAAATGAATAGAATGAGAGAAAAAGAAAATAGAAAAATGACTAAAACGGTAAATGAAAACTTGAAAAGTAAGGTTTACAACAGTAGTTCTCATTCGCTTGCACGCAAAGAAAAGATATGGTTACTGTATGGTCACGGCAACAATAGTATGTTCTCTGCAATAAAAGTATGATCGTCGCAACCATAGTATTGTTTTTTGAATTTCATTTTGACAATTGTATGATTGCGGTAATATTAATATTGTTGAAATGTAACAATAGTATTGTTGCCAAATTTAAAAATGAAAATATGGTTGTAGCAACAACATAAATATGGTTGGTGAGACAAAACTATTGTTTTTTTTTTTGGATTCATGTTAGCATTAATATGATTACGACAATCATACCGACAAAGTCATAATATTTTTTTAATTTGACAATGTTATTGTTACGAATCTTACGCAATTATAGTATATTTAATATGTAAATTAATATTTTACAAAAGAAACTACTTTGGATTAGTAAAAGTGAAATATTTGTAATAAGTGAATTTTTTTACTGTTAAATAAATCAATTAAATTTTATTATGAGTTTAATATTATTATGAGTTTAATGTATTTTTACATAATTTACTTAAGAAAACTCTCTTTTGTTGAACTTGTCTTCTATTTAAATATACTCGTAGGAGCAAGAGGTCTTGAGCCGGTTAATCCCTGTTCAATGTGTAAAAGCAACAGACCGAAATAAAACAAACGAGCTAAACGTAAACGTAAATGAAAATGTTTATTGATAAGATTTAGAGAAATTTCGAGGTAGCTTCATTATTTGAAGAGTGACAAAACGAAAATTGTAAACCAGGATGCTGTTGGCTTGATACAAAGCCAGATAGGACGAATTTTAATGTCCCGGCGAAATATTAATGCCTACCAACATGTTTTAGAAGACATGATTTGTCAATAAAATGTTAACATAACAAAAAACTATACGAAATGACAAAATTCGTTTTCCCACAATTTGCTTTGCCTTTTTTTTGTTTGTAAACAAACCTTTGTTGAGCTTATGCAGCCATCTGATTTAAAATGTTGCCAGAATATCATATTGCTAACTAAATAGGTAACTAAGCTAGTTACCTGAAAAGAACACGGCTAATATTAACCGATCTCGATGAAAGTTTCCACAATATTTGAGTTCGGGCAAGTATGATTCATATTGAAAGTGAGAAGAAACGGCCCATGTTTTCAAATTTGATCAGATTTAAATCACATTTTTTATATAAAATAAGATTGAATATTAACATTTGCTCAAACAAAGAAGCCGCGTAGCTCCTTTTATGTACCTCCTTATTTGAAAAATAGGCATTTTTCCCAATTCCAATAATATTTGGTTTCCAGAGAATATTTTTTTGGAAATTAAAAAAAAATACTAAACAAAGGAAACAAGTATTTCAAGATACAACTTTGGATTTAGCGATTATATCAAAACATAATACGACTATGGCGTTGGTTTTAAAAGTCGGTACCGCCCGACTATAGACATTGCTCGCTTATTTCTTGATAGATTATTGTCAAACTGTATTATTGAGTAGATACGCAAATCTACGAAGCGCTGCCGTCCGTAGTACTACGAGTACCATAGTAAATCGGCTTAAACTCCTCCACCGATGTAAAAGTAATATAAATTGTCAATGCTAGAGCACAGTTAAGCCGTAGCTTTGTTTGAATTTAAAGTTACACTTATACTAACTGCATTATCCAGCAGCATTGCATCATGAAGTTGATCTGATACTTAGTCCGTTTCTGCGATTGCGTAACTGACAGATGTTTAAATATGGAAACATGTTTTTTAATGACCTTTATGCATGAATCTGGAATACACTCGGAAGTAGTCACTTGGTCCAGCTCCATATAAAACATATTTAAAAATGTAGTGCATATTGTGAGTGATCACTATCTGACACACTGACTTGAATTGTGCTTTTTTTTTAATTTCCTGGGAAATAATGAGCAATTATATTTTTTACATACACAAATCTTGTCAAAATCACACTATCTTTTCATTTTTGTTTGGCAATCGCGTAAAACGGCGTAAACGTCGGGTCGGCTCTCTGCTTCAGACCATTAGTTCGTTAGACTTGTCCCTCAAAGCTGCAGCAAGGACATATCACATATTCAACAAGTTGTTGCTAACATGCTATTTTTCAGGAGGTCAGATGAAACGTCAATTTAAGTCAAGGAACCATTTGAATGGGAGTTATATCTTAAAAATCTGAATAGAATTCAATTTCCATAGAATTTTTGTTTGGGCAAAAAAAAAATAAAATAAATCCGCCACATTTTTGTAGTAACGAAAAGAGGTCGTAAAACAGTCCAGCCAATGTCACATAGTCGGGCGGTACATATACAAAAACATTGGACTTGTTAACCGAAATGTCGATTATTCCTAACAATTCTGCGACGCCCGTTATGGAAACACTACTGATGTCACTTTACAGATAGACTGCAAAAATGTAAAAATAGATTAACATTTTTATTGGAATTATTTTGTAAAAGCAAACTGGACTGATTACTTGCATGGGTCCCCTTTCCAAAAGATACGAGAAGCCCTGGAGAAACCCCAACGGGATACAAATTTCCAGTTTCAAAATATTTTCCACTCGGTGATGTACATACATCAGCCGGCAGAATAGACATACACAAATATTGCCGTTTAGACACATACACATATCGGACATTTCAAAGGCATGGCTGCGCACAGGCGACGACAGATTCATCACAATACGTCGAACAAAAGATTGTAGAAAAAAAGCGTGTCAGGCACAAAGCGTTGTCCGATCGAGACCAAATTTATTACGTAAAACAGAATGGAAGTACGTAATGTAACGGTCGACCTTAAAATTGCCAAAAAAAAACACACACACGCATACATTACCGCATTCATGATTCAATTCAATTGAGATATGAGCATTTTGAGCACGGAATTCAAACAGACGGCCACAAATGACAATAGACAATTGAACACTTCCCCGCCAAACGACAGTTCTACCGAGCACAGAGTAGCAGCAGGTGAACGCAGGCGGCAGCTTTTGTGTGATATTGAGATTTCGTATGCGTACAACGAAGCGAATTCACAAATTTTATTGTGATATTTAAAACTATTTGAATTCTAACGGTATAATACTATCCGCAAAATATTCGAACAAAAACAAAATAAAATAAAACGAATAAAATCACCAGTTTCAACAGAAACAGCAGCAAACAGCAGCGATCAAAATCGATTGATATGATGTGAAAATGACAAAAAAAAAACCGCAGCACGACACCCAAAGAGCGCGTGGCGAGCAACAGGGGGGGGGGGGGGGGGGAATGAGCTGAGCTGAGCTCCCTCCTCATATGCAAAATAAAATAGAAAGTTCTGTGTAAATGGCAAATTTAGGATTTTGGTTAAACGATAACAAAACAAAAACAGACTGTTGTTGTTGCTGTTTAAAAATGACCACCGACCGCAAATATTGAGTAGATACATCCATAGACGTGATGCTGTTGGACGAAAAACAAAAAAAACGAAACATTTTATTTTTTTTTATTTTTATTATAACATTTTCCTTTAAACTAAATTTACATTTTCATTTTGAAGAGAAGGCCGTCGGCGACTCTAACAAACATTTCATATATCACACTTGTTTAACAAAAGAATATTAACACAAACTTTTCAAAACATCACAGATTGCAAGAGAACGACGTACAGTGCAATCTCTACACACTGTTTAAGTCTACATCGATATCACCAAGAACGGCATAACACCCTCAATCGTTTAGAGTACTCCACATTCTGGAGCATACAGGTTGGTTATTGTCTCTGCTTCAAATTTTAAGTTTTTGAAGTACATGTCCTTTCGTTGAACAAGTGTGATACGAACACACGTATAGATACATACCTCGCTCGTTGGCGAGTAGATCGCTTTAACTCAAAATTTGTCGCTTTCAGTCACTAACGCTCGGATAATATCGCTCGGAATTCGGTCCGAACTACAAAAAATCTGTTGCATAAATACACGTTGTGTTGCAATCACCAACTTTTCATGGTATTATAAGATGGTAGCTGAAATATTATTACGGTACTCACAACCAATTAATCGGCTATACAAGCCGAATTCAGCAATTCGCCAATGGGGTTGCGCATATTCGGGAGTTGTGGAAACCAATCAATTTTGAAGTACATGTTACTTTGGTACCAATAATCGTTAAGTTCACTGTTGTCACTTTTTATTGGTTATCCCAACAACAGAACATAATACCTATAGTAGTTTATCGGTTCTAGTCACTACAAAATCTAAGTTTAGAATGAAAACAAGAAAAAAATTTAAAAAAAAATCTAGGGGGCCATTTAAAATTGTTAATCTGAATCAGCTGTAAAAAAGGGCCTGATAATTTGTTTAAATCTCTGGTTTTATTGGAAAGGTTGAACTTTGTCATATACTTAGTAATTAGTAGTAATGGAACACCATCAGGTGCGTTTTCGCTTCGCCCAATGCGCTGAAGATTGTTCGGCAGGAGATGAGGAATTTTACAGAAAAATCGTGTTTTCAGATGGAGCTCTTTTTCATCTCGCTGACTATGTCAATAAGCAAAATTGCAGCGTATACGGTTCACAGAACCCACACGTGACTACTGAGAAGCCAATGCATCCACAACGAATCTCTGTTTGGTGTGGATTTTGGGCTGGCGGCCTCATTGGGCAAGAGAATGACATGGACGACATTTGGTTTCAACAAGACGTGGCCACGCAACCATCGAAGTTGAAGCGTTGAAACATGAAATCGAAGAGATTCGACCCAAAACAATCGAAAATGTACTGAAAAATTGGGTTGATCCGATGAGGTTTTGCCGAGCCAGTTGTGGTAGTCATATAAATGCTACTGTGGTTCTCTGTTAAATGACAAAGATCAACCTTTCCAATAAAAGCAGAATTTTGAAAAAGTTATCAGCACTTTTTCTTTTTACAGACGATTCAAATTAAAAAGGTTAAATCGCCCACCCTGTATGTATTGAATTTTGAATATTTTCGAATTGGTTTTGAAAGTTTTAAAGGTAAGAAATATTTATTTGAATTTCGGCCGAAAACTGTTATAAAAACTAACCACTGGACCAATTGATCCAGTTCTCAAATGTTCATGATAATTACCACCGAATTCAAAGAGTACTTAGAACCGAAAACCTATAGCATCAACCAATAAATGTACAAATTCAGTTCTAATAGTCATCTGTTTTAGTTTGGGTTGCCAACTTTGTCTCTTCAACCGATATTGTCAGTTTCCCCTCCTGAAAATTGCCGTGCACATCCAACATCCAGGTGCAACCACCAATATGAGGTTGGCAAAAAATTCCGTTGTGACAACAAATCTGTTCTTTGTGTGTGCGCTAGCGGACAAAAGACTGTCATATAGGGTATACAACTCGATCGAAATCAGTTGGGAAAATCTAAGGCGGCTGTACACAATTGCCTATTAAAACACATTATTTTACCACAGTAGTTTGCTCGCTAGCGTTCAGGCTAGCTATTCTGGACCCTGGTTACTTAAAAGAGTTTACCTAAGCAAACTCGTTTAGTTTTGAACGCGCAATCTTATTTGACAGTTTTGTATTAAATGCCATTATCTTCTTCTCGCAAATTATGTTTGCGAATGACTTAGGATACAATTTTCATGACTATAGTTCGTCTAGTTCCCATATGGTAGCGTTTTATGGTAAGACGGAAGTCCACTGCTGCATCACACTGTATTGAGAGGTTGAAATAATCCAACAGCAAATATTTGATGAGGGTCGCCGTGATGTGATGGATGTTTGGTGTGTACGCCTATAACACAAGTAAATCCCGGTAAATGCCCGGGAAAGAACATTAAAAAAAATATTTCATCGTCGGGTTTCTACCTCGATAATACAAAGCTAACATTTTTGAGTGAAGTAAATAAATATTCGATATTTTGAATGCAATTGGATTTTCCCCCGACATGTGATGTGCATATAAAAATCGCGCCATGTAAAGATGTTAATCATGTTAAGGGTAAGCCAAAAAAGAAAACTTTGTTGGAAATTTTAATCGAAACTGCTTTAACGGAAATTTTTTAACATTTTAATGCCGATCTATTGAATTTCTTAAGATTCTATTAGAGATAGAGATTAGAGATTAAAACTAATTAAACTTAAAATTCAGAACATTTCATTTGAAATTTAGAAATTATTCAAATTGAAATCCAAAAAACATCCACTTTAAGGAAATTTTACCATTAAGATCTCGACATACGACCTCATAACATCCAGATGTCGAAGGAATTTAACCCAATAGCCACCATTAACTTCGTAGGCTTATTGAATTCGCACAAAACCAATTAAAAGCCAACGCGCTGTTTTTTTTTCTGCCTTAATGAAAATGCCATAATTTAAAATTGCCACATTTAAGGTGCTGTTACATTCACCAAAAAGTACAGTTTGTTGGAGACACCGTCGGTCCTCACCTCTTTAAAATTAAGAACCTCAAGAAGGTTAGCATCAACGCTCTTCAAAAGTCTATTCCATTGGGTCAACATTCGCAATTGAAGAAAATGTTGACTTAGTCAATAGGGCGACTCCACGTTCGCGTCAAAAAATCTCGGAATGGGCCAATTTTTTGGCTATAAGAATACTCTTCATACGAGCCAGCCATGGGCGTTAAAGGCAAAAAACTTTCACTCCAAAGGCAAGTTCGTTAAATTTGTCACTTATGACTATTTCGCTCACCGACAGCGGTCCACAGACAAACGGATGCCACATGTATACGGACGTGAACGAATGTTCATGTCATGCTCATGTGGTTACAACATTCGATCGAATGTCACCAGATAAAAATACGACATTGCGATAAATACAGGAACTGTAAAAACGAAAATAAACAGATCCCGTGACCGAAACAGAAACGGAAACATTGGTAACACAAGCAGCAGGTCTAATGTACACACACACTAACACATGTATGCACATTTGCGATCCTGTGGTGAGCCTCTCGGTAAGTTGTATACACCAGGTGTTTTTTCTTCATAAATTTCAATTTATTTGGCAGGAAAACCAAGTCTAACGTTTGTTTATCTTAAAATTAGTTCAAACCAACAAAAATGGTGAGTACATGTTACCGTGAAACTCAGCACAGGACCGATGATATTGTGGTGCCACACATTGGCGGTCAAAATTTTATTTAAAAAAAACACACACACACACATTTAGCTTTATACAAACGATTATATATACTTTTTAAATATATCCATTAACTTTGAACAGGAAAACATTTCTGTGATTCTATCATTTCGCAAATGGAGTTAAAAAATGTTCTTTAAGCTATCTTTTTTCTTCCCCAAAGCAGGGCCAGGTAAATTGCGAATTCTATACAAAATAACAAAAATAGTTCATTCGGTAGAAAAACAATAATTGTCTAAAAAATTAAAAAAAAAACACTTGGGTGTATGGCCATTGTCGCACTTGGACTCGATGTCTCCTGAGTATAAGTGGCATTAACTCTCACTCGATATGTATACAGACGTGATGCACGAAAATGCCAACAACAACAACAATCATAAGGAAAATTATAATTTTAAACCTTTTCTAATTTTTTTAAATAAATATTTAAAATTTTAGTGCCCCGCCCATATTTTAAAGTTACCTCCTTACCCAAACCTGTCATCACAATAACTGTCTACATTTCAAAAATCAATTGCAAGCAATTCGAAACGTCTGTTAGTCAGGGTCAATAGCAAGGAAACCAATCGGTGCATAAATTAGACACTGACAAGTTTCTCGCTGCTGTCGAATATTTGGATCAATTTTAATTGGCCAATCGAGAAACACAAATAAAAGTTCTGTGAAGCTGAAATTATGATAACGGAACGATGAGTGCGGAAGTATGATCTGCTTAAGAATTATGCCGCTTAGTTGACACTAACTTTAATGGATTCCGTATCTTTGCATATTTTGAAAATGAAACTAACCATTCTTTCGTGCATTAATTTATGCATGAAATGTTTGGCGAAAGAACATAAGACTTGCAGCTTTTACATTTATTCAAATAAGGCCCGCGTGATAATTTGATAGTAAATCAAATGGGCTTATAAACGTGTTGGCCTACTAAATTTCTAGAAGACTGAAAGTAGCCCCTTCGGAGAGCGAGAGAGAGGTCATTTGGGTACATTTCTATTTAAACTGACGGTTATTTTAACTCTATTATGTATAACGCCACTCCCTTAATTAACATTTTGGTTTTATTGGTTTTTTGAACCAAAGAGATTATCAAACTGACAAGGAAATTGACAACTGAATATCGAGTAAAGAATGCCCCTATATTTGGGAATTACTTTGTTTACGTAAATACCGTATTTTTTGTATATGTGACAACGCATAGAGAAAGGGACCTAAGGGTATAAAAAATCAATTATCACTTTTTTTTGATGTGGACAACATCTGAGCATCGAATGAGACCGATCCCATGCCCCAAAAGTGTTCCCTCCCAGAGATATGCGCGTTTTATGAAAGTGATGGTACACCAAAGATACACGTATTTAAATCTTAGGTCACTTTATATTTTGCGCGTCACATATATTTATATGCTTTATTTGATATTATTGGCTCTGCCCCCAGGAGCCTTTACCGTGTTCAAAAGTTAAAAAAACATTTTGCCATATTTATAAGTACGATTTTCGGTCATTTCAGTTGACAATATAAGTAACACTCGTATAAGGTAAATGACCGGCACTATTAAATTTTACAAAATTAAGCCATGAAATTCTTTGATCAATATTGTAATTAAGAGTTATTTCTAAATCCTCGAGATGGATCTACAATCAATAGAAACTATGTCTGATTCTTTAATTTCAACAGTGTCCAATAACAGAATTTACTGAATACTTTAATGAACAGGCGGACATCGTTGCATCGAATTGTACGCGTACCTCATACTTTTCTTTCGGAAAAGAGATACAGACAAGGAACTTCTCCTAAATCGGTGAAGTGTGAATTCAGAAGAATTTAGGATATGCGAAGGTCGGTAAGCACTACTGGTGTGAGATGTGCCGAAAGCCACATGATACCGATACCAATATTATTCCACTGTCTATGACACCTTGGTCTATTTTCCAAAATCCTGTCGAAATATTTTAGATTAGAGCTGTTCTGCATAAACAATATACAAAGTATGAACGAAATCGCATCTAACGAAGAGAATTTGTCACGAAATTTTACTGGAAATTCTATAAAAATTTCTTTTAATTTAGCGCTTGAGATTACCAACGATAAACGAATCATTTTTGAGGTCAAGCTAAATCTCTCCAGTTTCGAATTGGCAATAGATACAGCGGAAATATTTTGGCGACATGACAAAACCCAAAACAAGTTTTAATATTAGGTGCGCAAAGCGCCCCCATTTGTTCCTAGGTCTTAGTACTCGTACATATTGACCCGAATAAAAGTATGTATACCCTCCTGTACAATGCAAGGTAAAAACACCTATACGCTTTTGTGTTATATGTATAACGTTTTGGTGATGTACATTGACTGCGAAAATCGTCTGTGGGCTAGGTGACAGTATCGATTTTGTGCGACCAATATTTAAATTCTTGACGCTTTGAAAACGAACATTCCTTAAGTTATAATGACCGCGCTATTCCCCACTTACGAGTATGCGACAAAAAAAATGGCAGGCTCAAAAAATATTTTGATTCAAATCTTAATCAGAAGATTGTTTTATTTAAGTTTTCTCTTTGAAACCACAAAATGAATGACCCTTTATTATGTAAAACTACACAGAGTAAGAGAGAGAGAGAGAGAGAGAGAGATGAGAGTAACGATTCATTAATTCACTTGGATAATTACCGAATATTCGATCGTTTTTACAATAATCGGTCGTATTACAGTACCAGAGTAATTGCAACGCAATTATTTGCTGTTGCATATTCGCCTGTGTGTGTGTGTGTGCACTTTTTATTTTGACCTTTTGTGTGTAACCAAAATAAGATAATGGCGAATAGAAATTGACTTCAAGACAATAGCTTACCTTGGAGCGTTAAACGAATGAGTGCGACTTCTTTGTAGAGCGCAGATAAAACGCGTTTTCTTCTTCCTCGTCGCAGTGTTGCAAGACGTACTTCGTACAGATACAAACACACAAAGTCGCACACTCTCACGGGTGGGCACACCGAGTGTGAGAGAGGGAGGTACTTTGACGTTTGCCACAATATGAAGTGGAGTTGGGCACAGACTAGATTCTTGGGAATTTCGCTCGTAATTCAAGCAATTTCGAATTAAATTTACACTATTTTACGTTTTTTTTTAAATGTTAAGTATTGAGATTTTGTCACAGTTTTACACTAGAAGGAACAAATGAAATCAACATTTTTAGATTATTGGAAATCTGAGCATTTTTTTCTTTTTCGTTGCGATTATCTTTTTTCCTAATCCTCCTTCTTATGTCACATTCAGTGACTGCAGGACCGTACCGAACCGAGCGAGGGCGCGCTTTCATTTGTTTTGTTGCTTTTTCAGGTGGAATGCAGCATTGTTGCATTCTTTTACTGTCCACACATGTGTTTTGTAATCGAGATTAGCAGCCTGCGATGTAGTGAGAGCGGTGGTGTACACCGTATGTACGAGTAGAACATGGAGAGTGATTTTTTTGGCCAAGACTCTTGGCCCACGATATTGAGTGTGTACGGAGCGAGCGAGCCCTTGGCAACAGCAACAATTCGCACATGATCTGTTGGAGGTTGTCTCTGAATGTAAGTCATTGGGATAGCTCGTTTATTCACTGGCTGGTTTGTTGTAGATTCCAACAAAAGCCACCAGGTAGTGTTTACCTCGTTTCGTTTGTTTGGCGTATTTCTGTGTGTGTAGAGTGTTTTTCTCCAAATCTCGATGTTAACACAGAAAGAAATACACAAGACGAAGAAGAAGAAGAAGGAAAACATAACAAAACAAACAGAAAAACAAAACTTGTTCGTTACGAGGTTTGGCAAACCTTTAATGCAAAACTGAGCTGTATGAAAGCAGAGCTTGAAACAAAAGGCAAAACAGCCAGCGCCGTAAATTCTGCTGCCATCAATCTTTACAAAATCAATGGTAAGCCACAGCAACAAGCTGCGATCACAGTAGTTGGACATGGAAAAACGTAACAAAACAAAATACAAAGCGCAGAAAAGACGCAAACGACGTAGGTACGTAAGTATGTACGTATGGATTATGTATTTGCACAGATCGCGCGGCATTCGTGATCGCGTTTAGTAGCAGCAACAGCAACAAAAGTGGCAAAATCCAGCAACAATAACAGCCAACTTATTAAATGAACACACACACATACACAGAGAGCGCCAACAATTTACGCCGAGTAAGCTGAGGAGGAGCGGGAGTAGATCATTTGCTGGGTTTGCTATGTTGCCATTTGCCACACTGTGTCCGCGTTTTACTGTCTGGCATTATTATGGTTTTTGGTTGTTGTTCCAAACTATCCAATCGAACGGAAATAGTTTAGAAAACGCAACAAACCAAATCGAAAAAAAAACAAACAAAAAAAACAGAAAACGAAAAACAAAACAAAATCACGAATTTCCGCAGAGTCGCATTCACTGGAGCACTTTTCGATGATTTGGTTTAATTTTCGATACTTTGGAATTCTTTTGTTCCACTACACACCACACACACTTCTTGAGAACGCGACGCGAACACCGAAGAAAATCTTATGAAATACTATTTCTTTTACTTTTTTTCATTCTCTTTCAGAGCATTGAACGGCACAAATAACAACAACAACAACTGAAATTAAAACAAATATGCTACTTCTTGTGCTTTTGTTTGCTTTATGTTACGGTTTAGAATGAAAGATGGATGGTTCGTTGGTTACGGGTTCAAATTCTCCGTGTATGGACGTCCGTTTTGTTCACCGTTTCGCAGACAACTGAATTGTCTGTGAAACTTTATAGAAAGGTTTAAGCCGATATTTACTTGGCGCTGGCAACAGTTGGCACTCGTTACGTTTTGTTTCGTAGTTGAGGCGGCCACCGTGAGCTGTGCTCTGTCTGCTCAGCTCTATAATGGCTCTTATTTTCATTGCGTTCTTCTCCATTTGAGCTGAGCTTTTTTTCAAGTTGCGTGAGTACATGGCATGCCACACACTAAACAAGTTCCAACTAAGTTGAGTAGAGGGAAAGACATAACAAAGGCGACACCACCAACCAGTAAACAACATTAAGAAAATCCATTTTTCTCTCTCTCTCTCTCTATTTCTGGTGCTGCTCTCATACTCCGCCCGTGTCTCTTGGATAGTTGGTAGAGATTTACGAGCACTGTTAAATCAAATTGGTGCCTTGTTTCTTTTCTGTCTTTGGTGTTGGAGGCTCTTTTTGGATGGAGTACAAGAGATGGAACCACTGCACACACTCACTAGTTACGAGCATATTCATGCGTTCTCCATACTCTTTTTTTTGCAAGTTCTTTCTCTCCAAAAAAGACAGCAATTCTTGGGCTGCTGAACTACAGGGCACAAATGGGTAATATCGTTACAACACAAGCATTTGTGTCGCTGATCAACTAACGTCAATCGACCCGAGGAACACACAAAAGTTTAGAAACAAAGACACGCCTATTATTCTGCCCAATCGGAAAATAGAGTTCAGTGATTGTACGCATACCAGGGTTGTCATATTGTTTTCACATCTGTCGTCGGAATGCTTGTAGAAAACCGGCCAGACAAATATATTTCAACACTAGAGCAAGGACATTTTGTAATTTTTATATCTTATTTTCGTTGTCCTAAAATAATTTCTCTTGTATTTTAATGCTATGTGTGGCAGATAGGTGTTATAGGTAAAGCTCGAGATAAATACACAAACAACTCAGGTACAAATCAGTTTTGGAATGACCGACATATTTCATCAGTCACTGCAACTTTAACTGTGTAAAGCTTCTTCTGCCAGCTTTGAACTGTAGGTCCTGATCAAATGACAGCAATTGCAACAACTGCCACGTTTATCAGCTTTTCACTGAATTTTTATGTGAGTATAAGAGACTAATGGCAGCGCTACTAAATCCCCGTCGTCTGTTTAAAAGCGTGGAAACGTTGTACTCTAAATAGTTTATTCAATTTACCAGGCTTTCCCAGGTTCTCTTGACCATATTTCACACATGCACATATTTAATTAGGGCATTTGGTTTATGCACATATTTAATTAGGGCATTTATATTGTTTAAACCATATGTGACAGCGCATAGAGAAAGGGATCTAAGGGTAAAAAATCAATTTTCATTTTTTTCCTTTTTTTGATGTGGACAACAATTGAGCATCGAATGAGACCGATCCCATGCCCCAAAAGTGTTCCCTCCCAGAGATATGCGCGGTTTATGAAAGTGAAGTCGACGATTCTAAGCGCAAATAGAAAGGGACCTAATCTTTAAAATGGCTCTCCTGAATAAAACTTCTCGTCATCTTTTCACTTTTTTTGATGTGGACAACATCTGAGCATCGAATGAGACCGATCCATGCCCCAAAAGTGTTCCCTCCCAGAGATATGCGCGTTTTATGAAAGAGAAGTCGACGATTCTAAGCGCAAATAGAAAGGGACCTAATCTTTAAAATGGCTCTCCTGAACAAAACTGGTTTTTAACCTTAGGTCCCTTTCTATTTTGCGCGTCAGATATAATACTTTCATCAGATTAACTTTCTCTTTTATTTTATATACTTAAAATAAACGATTTCAAGGAAAATAAAGTCTAAAAAAGGTTTTGGAAATTTTTTTTTGGAACCCGCTTTTTTTTTAAAAAAAAAAGTTGGTTAATTCGAAAATCTTGACTGACAGTCAAAGTCCATCAATACACTGGCTTTAAGATGTCGAAGTCTCCATCGTAACTTAAGTAAGGCTGACGAACTGGCTATAACAGGCTGAATCAGTCCGCACAAAAACATCTGGATCAGACAAATCCAATCGACCAAAGCAAAACATTAAAACATGTCCCAAATACGTGCGTGATTCCACTTCCAAAGTGTTGAAAGTGAGACTAAAAAGCGGATGGGCTAAACAATTTGGAGCAAAATAAAAGCCCTAACCAGTCACGTAACACCGAAGATACATTTATTAGCGTAGCGAGAGGACGTCGAAACGATAGAACGCTAGTCACTTCCGTCCTTTAGAATAAATAGAAGGGTACACAAATGACAAAACCATTTCACACAAAATCAGGTTTGCTAACAACAAGGGCTAGAAAGTACCTCAAAGTCTTCATAAGGGAAAAGCTCTTCAACGCTATTAGGTGGATGATGAACTGTGTCATGTCGAAGATTATTTTTTCTTATTTAACTAACGAAATTAAATCATCTCATATACAGGGTGCCCGCGAAGGTATACTACTTTGTTTTGCCGCCATTTTGGTAAACATTAGTCTCGACAGTTCATATTTGGCAGTCGTGAAGTAGAGACGTGGCAAATTTATTATGAAATAATATTCTTTCAACAAACGTGTTTTAATCGTTACAACATTATATTGAAATCAATCATCGATTACTGCGACGATGAGAAAGTTACGTGAAATTTTTGGGAGAAACAACGTGCCAACAAAACGCACTAATTATCGTGTAGTAAATGATTTCGAAGAAAAAGGGTCTGTAGCTGATAGGCCTAAGCATGGACCACAACGTACTGCAAGATCGGCTGAAAACAATACTGCTGCTCAAGAAAGTGCTCAAAAGAATCCATCAACCTCAATTCGACGCCATGCTCAGGAGCTTGGTCATCAAAGAACAATTTTGCACAAGGATTTGCATTTGTTTCCATTCAAGATTCAGCTGAGACAAGAGCTTCTCCCACAAGGCCATTAAGGCCGCCGTACATATGCCAATAGGATGTTATAGCTCGCCCATGACAGCCCTGATTTTCATTTGAACGGATATGTGAATAAACAGAATAGTCGTTCCTGGACAATGGAAAGCCCTCAAATTATTCATCAGTCACCTTTGTATCCATTAAAAGTGACAGTCTGGTGTGCAATTTGGTCAGGAGGAATCGTTGGACCTTACTTCTTTGTAATAGGATGCGATATCGTGATATGATTGAAAACTTTTTAACGACAGAACTGCTTGCTTTGGGCTTGATTGGCATGTGGTATCAACAAGACGGTGCTACGTCGCATTCAGCCAGGATTAGAATGGAATTACTGCGAACTTCTTTTGTGGGGATATCTAAAAGCAAGGTTTATGCAAACAAACCTGAAACGCTTGAGCAACTCGAACAAAAACTGTGTGAGAATGTAATGAAAAATGTGCTCAAAAGAGCTCGAGGCGGACATTTATCTGATATTGTATTTCATACATAATTGTTGACATTAAATAAAACATTTATCAATATAAGATCCATTGGCTTTCATTTAATCAAAAATTACAAACAAACCAATAACTTTGTTCCACTGTAATACTAAACACATACACGTAACGTATGAGTGATGCACAATTTCCATATCGAGTATACGTCCATGGCACTGTCATTGGAGACAAGAAGGGGACCGACCATTGATTGAGCATCGTCATGCGAGTAGATATGACTCCGCTTAATTGAAGGCATTTAATGAGGTAACCTATTAGGAAGGAAACTCGAAACCAAAAACAAAAACTAAAAATGAACTGATGAGGTAAACAAAATCTACGATTAGAAATTCCATTGCCAATCGATACTCATATTTTTCACTCCGATCGTATCGCTGTATTACTACGTATTACAGTATTACGCTAATTCATAAGATGTAAGAGAGGCGATGTGATTTGGAAGATTGTCAAATACTATCAAATAAGTTCCCCAAGTTGAAAACCACATAAGATCCTCTGATATTTCATTAGCGGCCACTTGACTACTACATTAGTTAATTTGTACGAGTATCGGCATAGCGAGCCATTACGTACAAAACGACGCCGACCCAATATTTTTTTTATTTACGGTTTGAATTTACTAACCGCTACATCTAGTTTTAGTTTTTTAAATCGAAATTGTCATTATCGAACTGGCATTCGCTTATGCACGCACAGAAAATATATGGTTGCTGTATGGTCACTGCAACAATACTATGTTCTTTGCAATAAAATAATGTTCGTCGCAGACTTTGTATTGTTTTTTGAAGTTCCCTTTGACAAAAGTATGATTGCGGCAATATTAAGTGTGTAGCCATTGATCATGGTTTAATCACATTCGCTGCATGGGGTCTAAGGACGGTGAAGTAGCGTTCACACCTGCTTGCATCTAAAAGTCTTTTCGACTGTCTATTGAAAAACTTTTTCGTTTTTTGAATGAAATGTTTAATAAAAACAGGTCTTAAAATAATTTACTTAAAATCTCTATTTTTGTATAAGAACAAACCCAAATGCCAAAAAATTATTTTGGGAATCGTAGTATAGTTGAGAGGGTTCAAACTACGGTTGTTGGGGTCATAGTATGGTTGTGTGCAAATCATACTATTGTTGTAAGGATTATCAACAACAATAGTTCGATTCCCTTCGAATATTGTCTGCGTGTGGGTTCTACAACTTTTATAATATTTCTGTACTCGTAACAGTTTGAAAGTTGTAACTAATTTGGTTTTGTGCATCAGAACCAATAAATTATTATAAGAACTATAAAATATTTCATCTGAAAATATATTGATGTAAGAAGAGCGTTGAGTCAGTTATTAATATTGCATAAAGTCACTACAATTAGTGTAAACAATAATTTGTATCAGTAGTAAAAACACATTTCCATAAAAAGAAATGCCATTTAGTAAGTCGCATTTAAAAATATTTCATTGCCATTTTCACCATATGCATGTGTTTTATAGCGACAACACACCTCTACGATCTGTAAAGTATTCTCACAAGTAGATTGAACTTCAATCATCAAGTATAGCAATCGTATCCCAACCGTTACGTAGATATCCAATCATCTCTTATTATGACATTCGACAGCAAAAATATGTATTACGACAATTTTTAATTAATTGTAACATTTATAAAAAATTGCATTAATTTAATGACGTCGTAAACATCACACATCGTAGAGTAATGCGAATTTTTGAAAGAAGAAAAAAAAATTCACATTAGGTTGCCTCACTACTAATTACCACAACAAATGCGCTCGAAGCCTACACCTGACTGGAGTTCAGTTGCCTTAAGCACCATCCAATAAATGTTGGCCGTGTTCAGTTTCTGCCGTACATCGACGATCTGCTCGTATGTGTGCTTGTATGTTTGCCATTAATCAATTTTACGATTTTCGTATTGTCAGTTTCAAATGCTGAACATGATGACGTTGGCCTGACCACTTGTGAGCAGTAAATGTGCTCGCTAAAAGGCGATAATGTGCGTAAATGTTGACACTTAAATGGCAAATGAAGTGATCAAATGATTTACTGCAATTGAAATTTCACAGCAGCTGAACGAAACTTAGTATACATAGAGTAGTCAGAGATGACACCGAAAACCTATTTTTTTCAATGTCCCTTATCGAAAGCAACCTTATTCTTAAAGGTTTTACTATCCGCACAGAGGTTTTCCTATCAGTACAGAAGAGTGTCAATATGCTTATGTCTCTGTGTGCGGGACTATTAGACAAGTAACCCAGGTTCCATATCGTTTATGCCGGCAACTTTATCGAGTTCACGAGTTTTTTCTAAACCATGCCATGTTCTCTCTCAAATGCACTAGCCGTACGTCCTATTAGGGGAGTCGAAGTCCGTGGTTCTGTTTCGTATGAATGGTTTAAAATTAGTTCAAAAATCATGGGATCAAAGCTATTTTGCGATGTAATTTATTTTTGTTTTAAAAACAAAATGGTATTTTAAATCAAAGAGTTTAAATTGTACAAGATGGGCGATGTGCATCTTCTTTGCGACAATGTAAAAAAACACACTTTAGAAACGCACAAATTCTCAGGACTTATTTTTCCACAGTCGCAGGAACGCTAGAAAGTAAAAATTGAAACAAAAAATTCCAGAAAACACTAAATTTGCACTCGAACACAAACAAAAAACAGCATTCCCAGGGTTCTGTCCTTTCTCCCTCACTTTTTCTTATTTTCATTGGCGATCTTTTTGTTCGGACCCTGAATCCAATCTACTCATTTGCAGATGACAGTAATCTGTCTTTCATACTCATTCGACAATTGGCCAAATCTTCAAGATATTAAAGACAAAAGGCAAATTATGGATGAGACACTTGGCCGGGATCTACTGGCCTTTTTCGAATGGGGTCGAGTGAATAGAGAAGATTTTAATGCGCGTAAGACACACTGCTGCTTGTTGTCTCACAAGCGATTCACTGACCCATCAATGTCGTCAATTTTATCGATGGTACGGATATTGAACAATCAGTTACTATTGATGTTCTGGGCATGAAAATACAATGTGACGTTCGTTGGTCGAGACATGAATTCGAAGTGTCGAAAGAAGCACTCAAGTGCATAGGATTTTTAAAGCGGTGCAAGAAATATTTCACTCCGTCTGATCTTTTTAATATCTATACAACTTACATCTGCCTGGAGCTACTTGACCGTGTTCAAAGGAGAGTGATGGTGCTGATAGGCGACGGTATGGTATCCAACTCTATTGTTTCCCTTGAGCATCGTCGGAATGTCGGTTGCTATCCAGTGGCCAGCTGATCGCATTATACACTACAGATCAAATTCGTTTTTCGCTCGTACAGTCCGTGTGGAATCGACTTCCGGCAAATGTATTTCCCACTAATTGCGACATCCAGAAGTTCAAGGCAAGTGTCAATAAACATTGCTCCCTTTTCCCCCCTCCAATCCTTTACTTTCCACTCGCCAAGGCAATGCACCGCATGTACAGTTATGAGAGTTAAGAGTTGGATATTAAAAAAATGTAAGTCTTCCAAGGTGGTGGGGCGCTTGATATACACCTTTGACTTCAGGTAACCCGAAAAGAAAAAATCGCATGGGGCTAACTCTGGTGAGCGTGCCGGCTAGTTCACATCACACATACGAGGGTTGCTTTTTATATTTCGGAACCTGGCAATACTAGTGTTCCCAGCTGCAAATTGGAACTTCCGTTGGAAACTTTGACATTTTTTTATCATAACTTCACTCATTTGAGGGCGAATTGTTTTGTTTACAGTGCATTGAAATATTCATCTTAGTCAAAAATTGGAATTATCCCGTGAACATTTTCGTGCGATTATTTTCTACGATTTTCGGCGTGGGTTATCGAGACAAGAGTGTTTAAATCAACTTGCTTCGACCTTTGGCGATGGAGCACTACCAGAAACCACTGTTAATCGCTGGTACCAAGAGTTCAGTCTCGGAGGCCGTTCGTTCCAGGATGAATTTCGTGACCAACTTCGGTCACTTTGCCAGAAACCATCGATGCTGTGCGTGAACTGATTAAGCAAGACCGACATGTGACATACCGCGAGATTGGGGTATCCTTGGGCATTAGTATGACAACCATCAATAAGATATTGCTTGTTCATTTGTCCGTAAAAAAAATTGTTCTCGTTGGATCCCACATAATTTGACGAATGCTCAAAAAAAGGCTCGTATGGATTGGTGCAAAGAGATGTTGAGAAAGTATAACAGCGGTAGCTCAAAGGCAGTGTAAAACATTGTCACAGGTGACGAATCATGGATCTATGCATATGGACCCGAAACAAAACATCAATCGACCGTATCGGTCTTTCAAGACGAGCCAAATCCAACAAAAACTGTTCGTGGAAGAAGTACATCGAAGCAAATGATTGCGTTTTTTTCGGTATAACCGGCCATGTTGCCTTTAGTGGAGCGTAGGACAGCCTATTCTGAGTGGTATACAACCATCTGTTTGCCAACAGTGTTCGAAGAATTGAGGAAAGATAATAAGAGAAGACGGATCATTTTGCAACATGACAATGCGAGCTCTCATACATCAGCTGAAACGATGAGCTATTTGACCACTCAAGATGTCGAATTGATGGGCCATCCACCGTACAGGCCTAATTGGACACCCAAAGACTTCTTCTTATTCCTTAGCATCAAGAAAAAAAAGCGTGGTCAACGTTTTTTATCGCCCGAAGCTGTTGTTGAAGCGTTCAAAAATCATGTTTTGGAGGTGTCTCAATTGGAGTAAAAAAAGTGCTTCGAAAATTGGTTTGTGCGAATGCAAAAGTGTATTGATCTTAAAGGAGAATATTTTAAAAACAATAAAACTATTTCCAATGATAGACTATTCTGTTTTTATTTTCGGACCCGAAATATTAATAGCAACCCTCGTATATGAAAAAAGGTAGGTAATTGATAAAATAATACAAAACATGCGCATAGAAGCGTTATGATTTAAAGAGACTTTCGATGTATCGATCTTTTTTTGTGGACTGAAGCCCGTTTTTGTTCGGTTAAATTTTTTTTTTCTAACAGTGGTTTGGTTTTGAAGAAAAAAACGTGATATGGTTCGGTTCAAACCCGGATCGGGTTTGGTTATTTCTGCATCCCAAGACATTAAAGGCAAAGAAGTTTTTGATATTCTAGCAACAAATTCTACCTATGTATATTAACTAAACGTGAATTTCCTTATCACAGTTTATTTAATTCGTTTTGTTTAACTTGATTCGAATTTTTCCCCCGCATAATAAAGTAGACTTAGTGGTAAAATTTATTAAGTTTTCAATAAAAAACACATTATCATCAGATCAAAAAGATCTAAAGGAGTTTGGTTTTGATTCCAACAATTGCATTCTGCTACAGATTGTCACGGCCCATTTTGTATAAGTAAAAAATTCTCTGTTTTATCTAATTTTTGTTCATAATTTCTGACATTTTTTAAATATGTTTTTTAGTACCTAGAGATGAGTAAAAAGAACTGACTTTGCCAACGGCCGTTTGATTTTCAACAAACCGAGTTGAAAAAAAACAACTGTAGTTTGATGACTCTGACAATGATGACGACACGTCGGCTTACTAGTTCATCATTTTATAGGAACAGCACAGAAAATTAACAACAATTCTAGAAATGAAATGCGTTCGTTTCTATGCTAAACAATAAACAAACAATTGTAGGAACAGGTGACACTTGTACAATGCAGTGCATGATTTGAGAATCATTCAAAATTCGATGATACATAAAAAGTAAAGGCCACGACAATTAAATAATTTACTTAGGCATTTCATACAATTTAAACATCGTTCCGATAATCATATCACAGTAATAAATAAATGTCAGCTGCCGGAAATAGATAATGAATTTGTAAATTGCCAAAGAAAATGTTTGAAACTAAAATTTCGTTTACGGTTGAAAACCAGAAATTGTTATGTCGGTTCCATCAAACATCCAATAGTACCTGAAAATCGTTTTCTTCCTTTAAATTTTAAGGCATCGAAAGTCGCAGACAGAGACTTCTGCCACTCCCTGGACTAACAAAATTGTATGAGAATTGAATGTTACAGTGATCCCAGTGTTCCAACTAAGGTGGTACAGCTTCCAGCGCATCCGTCAATTATGCCTAAAGAGACAACAAAATACTCGTCCAGGCATTTACAGAACTTAACTTTGCCATTCGCTTCTCATGTGATAGGTAAACTATATCGGACCTGCTTCAACCAAATCCCCGTTTTTCATCCTTTTTTTGCGGGAAACATACTACTAAGAGTGAACAAGCTTCATATATAATGTAAAATGTAAAATGGGCTGGCCTCAGGGCATTTAAACTTAAGTTAGGATACAAATTCTAGATAGATACTAAGGTATGCTAGAAGCAAATAATAGACTTAAGAAGAATAATGTAACCTATACAAGATAATGAGGAAATAAATGAATTGAATTGAATTGGACCTGCTTCAAAGATATTGAAGTTTAAAGATAAAGCATTTTTCAATTCAATTCAGTTTATTTAATAGCATGTAGATTGTTCTAGTTATTAATATACGTATTAAAGAGTCGAGGTTCAATTTAACCTTTTCTTCTTAAGCATTATTTATGATTTAAGTATTAGGATACATATACGTTTAGCGAGTGAAGGAAAAATGTTCAACAACCTTGCTGAGATTTTTAAAAATCGTAGTCTAAGTAGTAAATCCTAACAACAAACTAATCCTAATCCTAATCTAAATTACATCGAGAGAATCTCTCTAATATGGTTGAAATCCGAATGTTGACATTTAATCATAAAGCTAGTTGTACGTCTTTCTAACCTGTTAAAACCAGTTCCACTTCAGCGGAATCGTGGAGCCGTCGTTTTAAATAATGCCATGGGCGATAATAAATAAGCTTCAAAATTTTGTCTTGAGCTATTTGAAGCTTTGAAGAGAAAACATTGACTCCTTTTACTTAGGGTTATTTGGAGGCTCATGTGGAAGCGATGGGAATTTGGTCAAAATTCAATACAAATTAATTTAAAAAAAAAACTGCACAAATACTTTAAACTGTCTGTTTAAACCTGTTTAAATATTTACCATTGCATGTATAAATCCCTAAAAAACGACAATATGACTTCGTGATAAATTGACGCTTTCTGATCAGGCTAGCCATCTTTGCCATATTAGACTTTGTTTTTTTTGCTTCAACAATTGAGTTAGAACTTTAATTGAAAAAAAAAACATTTCCCCATAAATATTTTAATCTTCAAGCTTGCCAGTGAGTAGAGTGAGTAGGGAACTTTTTAGCTATAATTAAGTTATAGTCTTTGGAACTCCGCTTCAAATTACTTGCAAACGAGAAGCAATGCTACAGTTTTTAAAAAGGTGCTATTTAAAATATTTATCTACGAGTATTTGAAATTCAATTTATCTACGAGTATTACTTTTTACTAACTGCCCAGCAAACCAAACCTTCAGAATTCGGTCAGAACTCTGTACGACTTCTCTGGAAAAAAACCCTCAAAAAATCGAACAGAATTTGTACCGATTTCGGTAAGAATTCTCGATAGAGTTCAGATATTGTTCAGAATTGTTTGGTATACTGAGTGTTGATAAACATATACATATATGTATGTATGATTGAAATCGATCTTTTATGCGCACCGTAAACCCATTTGTTCGTTAATACACTAGTACACCAATTTTAAAATATTATCTTGAAGTGCTAGCTATCGCAAAAATATATAACTAAACTGAACTATGCACACTAACCGGGACCACCCGTTCAATGCCGGTTCCAAATGGAACCGACATTTACTTCTTTGACATTTTTTAGCACAGTGACTTGAAAAAATCAATTTTGCAACAAAAAAAATGGAATTAACTCGTGATCGTGCGATCATTTTTCACAACTTTCGACGTGTATTATCACGACAAGAGTGCATCGATGAACTTAAATCTTTGTATGGCGATAAAGCACCATCCCATAGCACTGTGCAAAACTGGTTTAATGAATTCAATCGTGGCCGACGCTCGCCCATAGACGAAGATCGTCCAAAAAACGGCCGTTGTGCCAGAGAACATTGGTGCCGTGCGTGAACTGGTAATGCAAGATCGTCATGTGACATAGCGTGAGATATAGGCATCCTTGGGCATTTCTTCCACCAACATACATTCGATATTGCATGCACACCTGGCCGTAAAAAAGGTTTGTTCTCGTTGGATCCCGCACAATTTGGCAATCGCACAAAAAAAGGCTAGTGTTGATTGGTGTAAAGAGATTTTGAAAAAATACAATAGTAGTGCATCAAAAGACGTTTATAAGATCGTCACAGGTGACGAATCATGGATCTATGTGTATGAGCCCAATACAAAACAGCAATCGACCGACACTGGTCTTCGAAGACGAGCCAAATCCAACGAAAATTGTTCGTGGAAAAATCACTTCAAAGCAAATGGTTGTTCGGCAAAACTGGTCATGTGGCGACTGTTCCGCTTGAGCAGCGTAGGGCGGTCAGTTCTGAGTGGTACACCACAATTTGTTTGCCTAAAGTCTTCAGAGAAATTCGAAAAACGAACAAGAGAAGACGAATCATTGTGCACCATGCCAATGTGAGCTCTCACACATCGGCTCAAACCAGCGCTTTTCTGACCGGCAAAAAGGTCGAATCCGCCGTACAGCCCTGAAAAAAATGCGTGGTCGACGATTTTCGTCGCCATGTTTTGGAGTTGTCGCAATCGGAGTGGAAAAAGTGCTTCGACAATCGGTTTGAGCGCATGCAAAAGTGTATAAATCATGCTGGAGTTTACTTTGAAAAACAATAAAACCATTTTTGATGATAAATATTCGCATTTTCGTTATAAGGCCAGAAATATATATAGCAGCCGTCGCAGAACCTAACTCGTAAAGCCACAGTCACGTACCCGCCGCTGACAAGTTTCTAGATGTTCTTTTCCGGAACTTGGGTTTATTGCCCATAAAAAATCGGAACAATATAAATCAGGTGTATACGAGTATTAGACATGCGGCTTTTTATTCATACTATCGATGAATAGCCTTCACCGTGTATGTGATGTCATGTTGACTTAAAGTGCAATAGGATTGAATAAACCGTCCTATATTTGATGATCGCGTAAAACGAGGGCTATCTGTACATATATAAAAAAAGGAGTTGTGTACATGTGTGCAGCATATGTAGCTGATGTTCATTATGAACGTTATTGAACTTGTTCGCCCGCGTCGTCGTCATGTTGTCAAAGTACGAGTACGTACAACTGACGAAATTCTCAAAACAATAATGACGATCGCGAGTTGTCCGTAGATGTGAATGGTGCTGAACAGTCAGTGCAGGAGTATGCGTGAGTATGTAGTTTTTTCCGCAATTTAATTAAATCCGTAAAACAACAACTGAATGAAAGTCGAATAAATTCGAAAATTATATTTTCTTTTGAACTTGATTCCAAATCACAAATATTTGCCATAATTTTATATTTCCTACGTGACAAAAGACATGCCCAAGTCAATCACCGAAAATAGGTTGAGGTAAATTTAAAGTCGAAATTCCTCATGCCAATAAATGACTGGCCGTTAGAAGGTCTTTGATATTGACTTTGATTAAACAACAACAACAGACTTGCAGCAATAACAACTTTCCTCATCTAGTCTACCAATTGACATTTTAAAAGTAAAATGTCACAACGTGAGTTTCTGTACGCCATCAGTAAGTAAATCGATCGGTTAAGATGTAGTCACGTCAATTCAGAAAGTGTATCAAAATGCGTAGTCTTTAGGGTTCATCAAAGTTCACATGGACTGAAAGTTACGTAAATGTTTTCTGCCTTTTAACCTTAATGTAGAAAGTCCTTAAGTTGAAAAAAACACAAATGATTCTAATAACATTTTTATAAAAATCTGAAATAAAATCGACATTTATAAACAATGTCTAACTTAGAGTACAGTATTTTCATACAATGGCCGAATAAATAAGTAAATCTAAATTATCGTTCGTTCGGGCTTTTGTAAAACAAATCGAAGTTTCAAAATTAATATTTTTCAGAATTGATATTTGTGTAAAGAAATTTTGGCAAATAATTTGCTTGTTTTGCCAAAACCCAATTTATTATTCTCACGTCTTCTGACAATTTGTTTCGTCTCAGAATTCATTTATAACTACGAGTAGTAAAAATACTAAAGTTGAGCGTGGCAGACTTTATAAACCCCTGCACTTCTCGATATTTAGAAAATCCTACCGATATTAGGTTTATGGACCTTAATACTCAGATTTAAAGACTTAGTTGAGTTAGTGAGAAGAATTCACAGTTTTTGGTAAAATTGGTTGAACTTATATGTAGGAGCTATATTCAAATCTCAGCCGATTTTTCACAATTTCAATAGCGTCCCTAGTTGGTCCAAAAAACTAACATGTGGCTTCTGGAGCGTAAGACATTAAATCGGATGAACATATATTTGTGGGAGCTGCATCTAAATCTGATCTGATTTTCAAATTCAAAAGCGTTTGTCCTTGGTCACGAAAATAGGACAATTGCGACCTGTAGTTTGATTACAAATCTTAGATGGACGGGTGGACAGGCGTCGTTTAATGGAATCAACAGGTGATTGATTATACGTAGATCGGTATACCGATAAATATTTTTGGGAGTTACAAACCTTTGCCACAAAACTAAATTATAATACCGTGTACCGCAGAGTGGTGCAGGGCATAAAACGCCGACTGTGCGCATAAAGACATGCGGAATCGACTTTAATATGTCCTGTCGTGTCACACTGCCACTGTGATGCCAAATGTCTGCATACTTACTTACGTATAATTAGCGCTTTGTTGGAACTAGTCAAAGAATGAGTCGGTACTTACCTAAAAGAGAAAGATAAAGAAGAATAAATTTTAAATCGAATATTAAATGGTGTTTTTGTTTTGTTTGTTATTTCATTATAAATCAATAATAGCCTTGTTCGATTGTGTGCTAGCTTAGTTAGCTTGGAATGTGCTAAGGTGTCACTTTCACTAAAATAGCTAACAGCAGTTGTTTTACAAACGAGTCGGCAAATTATGATAAACATAATTTTGTAAGCCCCTCCAAAGACCCATAGGTAAAGAAGGGTCTTTATTAGGCGCAGTCGACTTTTGGATTGTAACAGATGGAGTTAATACCAAGCATTTACACACGCAGAGAAAAGATATGATAACCTAATGGTCACGACAACAATAATATGTTCTCTGAATTAAAATTATTTTAGTCGCAACCATTGTATTGTTTTTTGAATTTAATTTAAACAATAGTATGATTTCGGCATAAGAAAATTGTTGAAATATATCAATTTAAAAATGAAAATATGATTGTAGCAACAATATACGAGTAAATAGGTTGGTGCGACAAAAGTATGCTTTTTGGGTTTAATGTTAACAAAAATATAATTACGGCATATTTATTATTATGTACTTTTATATGAAAATTAAATGTGGTTTGTAACGAAATTTTGGACTGTGGGCGGAGTAGGCGTGACAAAACTGTATTTTTGAGCTAGAAGGCTGACAATTGCTACAAAATTGTAGGGTACGTTGGGGATGGTATGTGTAGTTTGCATGAAATCTGCCCAGTGGGCGTGGAACCTCTCATACATGTCACAAAGTAAAAATCCATTATTTCTGCTCCTGTTAACGGTATTTGAACATAATTTGGTATGATGGTTTGGTGTACATATTCCAAGTTCTGCTGGAAATGTGGGCCGGATGGGACAAAGGCGCATGGTACCTCGCATAAAAATCACAAGTTAGAAATTAATTATTTCTGCCCCTGTTAACGTTGTTAGAACAACACTTGGTATGTCGGTTCAGTGCACCTATCATTCTTCTTCTAAATATCAATCTACGACGAGTTTCCAACGTAACCAGACAACGTTTGCCGGGTCAGCTAGTACTGCATAATTGAAAATTTTCTTGATTTGAATACTGTTTTAAGAGCAATGTTATTGTTACAATTCTTATAGTAGTACATTTTATATGTTAATACAATTTATTCAAACAAACTGCTTTGGATTGGTTATCTGAAATATTTATATTTTTTAAACGTATTTTTTCTACTGTTAAATAATCACTCCCATTTTTTTAAATTTAATGTGTTTTTAAATAATTTACTTAATAAAAAGTATTAACCAATAACATACCCAATCCTTATTAATAATTTTGTGGATCATAATATGGTTGAGTGATATCATATCATGGTTGTAGTGGTCATAATATGGTTGCGTGTAAATCATACTATGAATCGCATGTTCAACATGATATAGTTTTTAGGTTCATAGTATGGTTGTAGGCTTCGAAGTGAATCATAAAATGGTTGTGAGGATCATACTGTGGTTGTATGTGAAACATACTATGCTTGTGAGGATCCTTATATAGTTGTGGGGATCATAGTATCGTTAAGTGTTAGTTATACTATGGTTGTGGGGATCATACTATTGTTGTGCCACAACCATATACCTAACAATCGTACAATGCCCTCACCGCAACCATACTTTCTTCTTCGTGTACCTTTACTCGTATTTCGCATTTCGATGATCTTGCCGCATTAATACACAATTGAAATTACAGTCAAACTTCTCTATAGTGAACTTCTATACAATGAAGTTCTTCCTATAATGAATTGATATCAAAAACACAGTTTTTACCTTCCCATTGTCATGTACTTTGATCTGCTTATAATGAATTTCTATACAGTGAACCAATTCTGCAGGTGTAAATTTGACTCATATGCGTTTTTGTCTCCTTATAATGAATTTTCCAAATAATTTTCTGTTACGCACACTAACAGCTCTGTGCACCGAGAATGAAGTTACATACAAGGAGGGGATTCCCAAATGAGGAAAATCAAAACAAACAAAAAGAAGAAAGTCACATCAATAACAATTTTGGCATCAGTTGCCGGTGTTCAGTAAATCGATAATGACGCAGCGCAGTAGCATTTCTCTTGAAAAAAATATTCTACATAATTGTTGAGGAAGAAAAATGTAAAAGTGTAACCCAAACTAATATGCCTTAATATTTTAAATAAAAAGTGGGGAAAAATATATTTTCTGTATAATGAAGTTTCTATATAATGAAGTAATTTTCTGGTCCCGTCAGGATTCATTATAGGGAAGTTCGACTGCATATCCATATACCTAGTGGTTGCTCTTTGTTTCCTTTGTTGTCTCTTTCCCGCTCGAAAGCTTGACAGAAAGTCAAAATGGACGGATGTCTCGGTGGAACAAAATGAAACAATTAGAAAAAAAATCCAACTTTCCAAAGTCATATTGGCCCGCAGGAAACGCCTTTTCGGTCAACGATGAGCACTACACGGGCATAATAACCAATTTTCGGGGCCAGAGTTTAAAGACATAGACGATCAATGGTTTAAGCAGTATAGCGCGCCACACAGCCTACTCTTCAATCGGTATTTCGTAGTTGAGTTAACAGCCTTGTCGGCGATTTCAACTGCTGACTAATCAATGCGAAGCCAGCCGAGGCTGTCACACGAATGTAATTCTGCTTGCTCGTTCAAATAAACTAATAAAATGCCAAAAATTTAATCATCTTTAAATTCGGATCACCCTGTTCCCAGCGAACAGATATAAATTTGTCATGAAATCGCTCTTAAATGCTTACCATTGTATACGTTATGCTCTGTGAGTAGACTTTTTGCAGCCAGTGTCGTTGTACATGTGCAGTGTGTTCGCAGTATTTCCACACACGAAGTGGAAGAATTATTATTTTTAATTTCCGTATTGTACACTTGTGAGTTCAGACATTTTTTGATTTTAAAGTGGTCAGGGAAAATCCCCTAATTCGATTGAATAAACTAAAATTTAATGTATTTCATTACACAGTGTGATCCAGTAATGGGTGGGTTGGTGGGTTACCAGAACAAAAAACACGCACACAGGCACAACCATACTTACTCGAAAAGAATATGCTCGTATGAAAAGCAAAATTATTTTTTTTATTGTTATTTTCATTTGTTGTTATTGAGTTTTTATATTCTGACTAATTTGTGTCACTGAACTGTTGGTGGGTGGTGTGCGTTAAGTGCTGATTGATTTCAAAACGTCATTTTCGGTTTTGTTTGTTTTTGACTTTGTATTCTCCGCACTGAAGTCAACAACAACAACAAGCGAAGAAGAAATTATTAAACAGGTGGCCGTGAAAATAAACTTTTAATTTCATTTTTCACAAATGTGTTATTTGTTTGTAGACGCATTTTTAAGTCTTGAAACACTTTTTGAATTTGAATAAATATTTTTATATATATATATATATATATATATATATATATATATATATATATATATATATATATATATATATATATATATATATATATATATATATATATATATATATATATATATATATATATATATATATATATATATATATATATATATATATATATCTATATATATAAAATTAGATGTATGTGACTATGTATGTTTGTATGTATGTGGCTTATAGACTCCTAAACCGCTCATCCGATTTTAATGAAACTTTCAGGGAAAATTCAGCATACCACAGCGGGGGATCCTGTGAAGTTTCGTTGGAAAAATTGGTCTGTGGGCGGAGTGGGCGTGGCAAAAGTGTTTTCTAAAGCTAGAAGGCTATAAGTTGGTACATATATGCTACTGCTGATGTGGGAGACTAATTTAATGTTGGATTTTAAATTTTCGGTTTGTGGGCGGAGAGGGCGTGGCAAAGCTGTTTTTGAGCAAGAAGGCTCACAATTGGTTTTTATATACTACTGCTGTCGGAGAAGACTAATTTAATATCGGATTTTAGATTTTGGCTTTGTGGGCGGAGGGGACGTCGCAATACTGTCTCTTAGATCTAGAAGGCTGACGGGGAAGGTGAATTTAAACAACAACGGGAAAACGGGAAAGATCTATTTAAAACCAGATTTCAAATTGAAAATGAAAATTTATGTTCATTTTGTCAGTTTCAAAATTTGTTTAACATTCAGAAAACGATTGAATTTGTTCCTTTTTTCAATTTGACAATACGCCTGTGATTTTCTTTAAAGATCTTTAAATAATCTTTGTACCTAAATCCAACAATTAAAATAAGTATATTCGTCTTAACAATGCCGCCAAAAAAGGCGTCGATTGGAAAAAAGCCATCAAAGACTAAGAAAACTATCGAAGCAAGAGCTGCGGAAACAGTTGAGCAACGAGAAGCTCGACTTCAACAAAATCGCGACAGAGCAGCAACATCTAGAGCTGCTGAAACGCCCGAGCAACGTGAACGGCGACTTGAACAAAACCGCGACAGAGCATCAACGTCAAGAGCTGCTGAAACCGCCGATCAACGTGAAGTTCGCCTTCAAAAAAATTCTGACAGATCTTCAACATCAAGAGCTGATGAAACCGTTGAGCAGCGTGAAGCGCGACTTGAATCATGCCGCGACAGAGCTTCAACATCAAGAGCAGCTGAAACCGTGGAGCAACGTGAAGCTCGCCTTCAACAAAACTGTCACAGAGCTTCAACATCAAGAGCTGCTGAAACCATCGAGCAACGTGAAGCTCGCCTCCAACTAAACAGAGACAGAGCTTCTACGTCAATACGTGCTGAAACGGTAGATCAACGTGAAGCTCGACTTGAACAACACCATGTCGTAGTTTCAACTTCCAGAACATCCGAAATGTCCCAACAACGTATCGAGCGACTTGAGGCCAACCGCTTGCGATTAGCTCGATCCAGAGAAAGGACCAATTTAAAATTGGAAGCATTCAATTACGACAAAGACTACGATTACAGGAATCACGAGGATGTATTAATTGGACCAATGAACAAAGTTTGCTTACATTGCCGTGCTTTGAAGTTCGCTAAGGAAACACCAGGAATGTGTTGTTTGAACGGCAAAGTTGTTATGCCTCCACTGACTGAACCACCAGCTCCGCTTCTAAGTTACCTTTCTGGCACCACTCCAATTTCAAAACACTTCTTGCTAAACATTCGTAAGTATAATTCATCCTTTCAAATGACTTCTTTCGGGGCAACAAACATTGTTAACAACGAAGGGTACACACCCACGTTCAAAGTTCAAGGGCAAGTATATCACCGCATCGGTTCTTTGCTCCCTGCACCAGAACAAGATTCCAAGTTTCTCCAAATATATTTTACTGGCAGTGATGAAAGACAAGTTGAACAGCGATGCGCAATTACTACTGGAACTAGACGTGAAATCATTTCAAACTTACAAGCTATGTTTCACGAAGAGAATAGTCTGATTCGTATATTCAAATCAACTATAGATCAGATGCCATCCGATGACTATACCGTTGTTATCAGAGCAGACAAAACACCGTCAGGTGAACATGAAAGACGATTCAATGCTCCGGTTATAGGCGATGTAGCAGTTGTGATGGTTGGCACCGAATTTGATAGACACGACATCATCCACCGCCGCCACGCAGGTTTACAACGCGTTTCAGAAACACATTGGTCGTATGACGCACTGCAATATCCACTGATATTTCCACGTGGTGAAGATGGGTACCATTTCAACATTATGCAAATCAACCCCAACACGAATGTCGAGTTGACAAAGAAAGTTTCCTGCATGGATTACTACGCGTCCCGTATTATGATTCGTGAAAATGAAGTCAACCACATATTGAAATGCCGTGAACTATTCCATCAGTTCATTGTTGACATGTATGCGAAAATTGAAAGCGAACGTCTTCTTTTCATCCGGTTAAATCAACAAAAGCTGCGCGTTGAAGAATACGCCCACTTGCGTGATGCAATTGCTATTGATGGAAACGCTGCTAACATTGGACAAATGGTAATATTGCCAGCAACGTATACCGGCAGTCCGCGCCATATGCATGAATACGCACAAGATGCCATGACGTATGTTCGAAAGTATGGTTGTGCTGATCTTTTCATCACCTTCACATGCAATCCAGCATGGAGAGAAATAACCGATCTGCTCTTCAGCAGTCAAAACTCATCGCAAAGACATGATATTATCGCTAGAGTTTTTAAGCAAAAATTAATTAGGCTCATGGACGTCATTACCCAGAACCATATTTTTTGGAGAAACACGATGCTGGATGTATTCAGTTGAATGGCAAAAAAGAGGCCTCACATTTTAATTTGGTTGAAACAAAAAATCGTACCAACACAAATTTACCTTGCTATATCACGAAGTCCCCAAATACTATACTTGGAACACAGCGGAAAAGAAGTTTGTCAGAAGAAAACGTGGTGCAATTATTCCAGAGTTTGGTAATATACGATCGTCGGAAGCCTTGGGACGGGTATATACTGTACATCCAAATAACGTTGAATGTTATTTTATGCGATTGCTTCTGCATATTATTAAAGGTCCTACATCATTCGTTGCTTTAAAACCCGTACATGGGGTAGTATGCGAAACGTATAGAGAAGCATGTTTCAAAATGGGCCTACTTCAAAATGATCAACATTGGAACACAACACTTACTGAGGCATCGCTGACGTTCCATCCAAAGCAAATACGTTGTTTGTTTGCTATCATTTTAACAACATGCACACCATCAAATCCAAGACAATTGTGGCAAATGCATCGAGAAAGCCTCAGTGAAGATATTCTTAGGCAAGCACGGGCAACCGATCCAAATAAGGAGTATTCGGACCAAATTTTTAATACAGCTTTAGTTATGATTGAGGACTTATGCATATCAATCAACAACAAAGTCCTTCCTCTACTTGGTATGCCGCCATCTATACGAGATAGAAATGATATGCAAGACAGAGATCTGGTGCGAGAACACCAATTCGACGTAAACCAACAACAAAACTTTGTAGACACTCAATCAAGACTCTCAAAGAAATGCTTATGACAAAGTCATGCAACGTGTAGCCAATGGAAATGGTGGAATTTTTTTTCTAGATGCTCCAGGAGGCACTGGCAAAACATTTCTCATTAATTTAATATTGGCGTCAGTTCGAATGAAGAATGAGATGGCACTGGCAGTGGCATCATCAGGAATCGCATCAACGTTACTGGATGGTGGACGTACAGCACATTCAGCGCTTAAGCTTCCATTGAATGTGAATCACACGGAAACACCAACATGTAACATTAGCAAAAAATCCGGTATGGCCACAGTCCTTAAGATGTGTAAAATCATCATTTGGGACGAATGCACCATGGCCCATAAAAAATCGCTTGAAGCACTTGACCGGACTCTGCGCGATTTTCGAGGGAAACAACTACCGATGGGAGGTGCTCTAATACTTCTTGCTGGTGATTTTCGACAAACTTTGCCCGTTATACCTCGATCAACACCTGCCGATGAGCTAAACGCATGCTTGAAAGCATCATATTTATGGAAGCGAATTGAGAAAATTACACTATCAACAAACATGCGTGTCCATTTAATGCAAGATGTGTCTGCCCAAACCTTTTCAAAACAACTTTTAGAGATCGGAAATGGCAAAATTCCAACTGATCCCACAACATATGAGATTTCATTTTCGCCCAACTTTTGCCAAATGCTACCAAATATTCAAGCCCTTTTAGAAAATGTATTCCCAAATTTAATCAACAACTACAAAAATTCAGATTGGCTCTGCGAACGTGCAATTTTAGCACCTAAAAATGATGATGTCAAGAAGTTAAATGAACAAATTCAATTGAAATTGCCCGGAGAATCGAAAAAATAGCATTCAATCGACACAATGATGGATCAGGAAGAAGCTGTAAATTACCCAACAGAATTTCTTAATTCACTAGAGCCACCAGGAATGCCACCACATATGTATATTGACATTGAAAGTTGGGTCACCGGTGATGCTTATTCGAAACTTGAACGCCCCAAAGCTATGCAACGGAACCAGGATGATCATTAAAAATTTGACACCAAATTTGATCGAGGCAACAATAATCAGCGGCAAATTCAAAGCGGAAGATGTGCTGATCCCACGCATACCGATGATTAGTTCCCTTTGATTCTTGGCTTCGCGATGACCATAAATAAAGCACAAGGGCAATCCCTCACTGTTGCTGGTTTGAATTTGCAACATTCATGTTTTTCCCACGGCCCATTGTATGTTGCTTGTTCAAGAGTTGGTACACCAAAAAATTTGTACATTTATACACCCAACGGTACGACCAAAAATATTGTGTATCCATTAGCATTACAATAAATTACACGAATTTATTTTCACATTTGATATACATATGTTACTTTCTTTGGCGTAGCAACGCACGCCGGGCTTCGCTAGTATATATATATATATATATATATATATATATATATATATATATATATATATATATATATATATATATATAAACAAGACTTCTCATTATAATTTTCTCTTTAAATCAGTCAAACCTGGATAAGTGGAATCTTCAAGGGACCGAACTTTTCGTTCCATTTATAAGGGTGTTCCACTTATAGAGGTTTTTTTTTCTTAACGTTCCACTTAAATGGGTTTTAACTTTTCTAATTTTTTGGAAAAAATAAGTAATTTAAACGGAAAGTGTTCTATAAAAACAAAACAGAAACTTTATTTATAAAAAAATCATGTTGAAATGGAACAAATTAAATAGAAATGCCATGAAAAATTCATATAAATTGGACGACAAACATGCATATTTAAAATTTACGTATAATTTGATTGGCATTCCACCTTTAACAGCATTAAGAATTTTTATTTTTGCATTCACATCAAGATTTACAACTTTTCTCTTCGACATCGTGTGGCTGTTCACTACAAAAACTCCAGAAGAACTGAAAACTCGAGCCACCGTGTTTACGAAAACAAAAAAGCTAACGGTGGTTTAACGATTTTTTTTGAGTTTGTATTTTTTTGTATTTGATACATTAGCAGACTTTCCGTAACAAAAACCTTGTTTTGATTTTTAGTTTCGAGTAGAGCAAAAGTAAAAACAAAACAAAAATGTTCCACTTACAGAGGTAAAAAAGTCAAGAATTTCACTTGCAGAGGTTAATGTTTTTCATTTTTGAGTGAAATTAACAAAATTGTTCCACTTGCAAAGGTAAAAAACAGCGGAATTCCATTTACAGAGGTAAATTTAGAAAAAAAAAACGATCCATTTATGTGGGTTTTCTATTCCACTTAAAGAGTTTTTTTTGTATCCCAGGGGGTGGGACCAGAAAAAATGTTTCACTTATGGAGTTATTCCACTTAACTGCGTTCCACTTATCCAAGTTTAACTGTATTTGCATAGTTGCTTTGCACAAGATTGAAATCAGGAGATTCTGCGGGCTTAACTAGGCGTTAAGTATTGTCATCTGGAAGTCACTTAATAGTCACCCTGTTGTCAAGCTTTGGGAATTAGTCTGCATAAACAGAGATCACCTGGTTCATACCCAAAAACTTCCTTTGCAGTTAGTTATGGGTCCCGAAAGTTTTAGATGTGATAATATGCTTTCGTTGAGCTCTCTCAAAGAATTTCTAGCTTATCCCCTTGGAAGCAAGGTGATAGGTGGTATGCTATACAATGGTGGTTTGCAATACATTAGGTGATTTGAGGCCAATTCTTTGCTCACAATAGCACTACACATGGCCATCAGATCCTAAACTTGTGTGCCAATAAGATATAAAAACGAGCATAATGAAAACTCTTAAAGATAATAATCTAAAAAGCACAAACATTTTAAAACTCAAGTGCTTTAAACATAGCTTAAATTTAAATATTATTTTCTAGCCTGTTTCAAGTGTATGATTGTCGAAAGAAATTTCAAGAAAAAAACATTTGTCAAATCAATTTTATTTTTTGTTGATACTGAGCTTGATCTTAATACTCGTACATACGCTTTGATACATTTCAATAAAATCAGCTGCCTGCACACTATCAATATGGTTAGTGGATTCAGAGGTCATAAGATCTAATAATATTTGGTACTGGGCGAAAATGGCCAGAAAAGTTAAGCATCTAAATTGCATTAATTATTTCTTTCCCGCATGTTACAATCCACTATTTCTCATCTTCCTTCCAATATCCAAAATTAATCGAATAGCTAAAATAAATAATAAACCTGGTCCATTTTAATTAACGATAGGTACAATGCAAGACATGCAGACCAAGCTGATGCAGGGTCCTTTTCTAACGAATAATACAGGGTGGCTGACAAAAGCCGCTACCAAAAAAAAAAATTAATAGCTTTTTTTCTACTTAATGCAACTGGTTAATTTTTTTTATTGTGCAGATTGATTTTTAGATATAACAAAAATGGATTACTGGGACACTGAAACAAGAATTTGCATTGACCGCCGCTAGCAAGCACCGGAGTCCGTAGTTTCGGTTCAAAGAGAGTATAGGGGCACGTTTGGCGGCAATTCTTCGAGCAGATGGACCATAACGAAACAGAAGACCTAATCATCGAATCATCAGTTCGGACGAAGGAAACAATCGCTGCTGCCATATGAAATAATACAAGAGTTTCGACAAGAAGCTTATCTGCTCAAATGCGTATAAGCAGGCAGTCATTGCATTCAATTATGCACAAAGATTTGGATTTATTCCCGTATAAAATTCAAATGGACAACAAAGTGAACGGAAGATGCTTCAAATGGTGAAAGACGACAGAAACATGTTGAACAGTCTTTTTATGACTGACGAGGCCCATTTCGCCCATTAAAACGGCAACAAAAACAAACAAAATTGTAGACAACGGAGTGCTTCCAACTCACAGAAGGAATTACATCCACTTTGTGCTACAGTGTGGTGTGCAGTTTCAAAACGCTGCATTGTTGGGCCCTACTTCTTCGAAGAACACGGTCACACCGTTACGGTTACTGGATACCGTTACTTGAGCATGTCGAGAGAGTTTTTCTATCCAGAATTACGCCGAATGAGAATTTCTTTTAACTCTGTGTGGTTTCACTCCTCATAAAGCCCGGGCTGTTATGACAGAAATGCGACGAAAATTTCCCAATAAGCTGATATCCAGAAACTCCACATTTCGTTGGCCCCCAGGTCGCCTGACCTTACTGCACCAGACTGTTTCTTGTGGGGTTATTGCAAACAGGAAGTCTACAAAGCAAAACCGACAAATTTGAATGAACTAAAGCAATCCTGCTCTTCAAGCAGTAATGAACAAGTTTCTGGTAAGATGCCGCACATGCATCAACGAGCAGGTGGGACATTTAAATTTCATTCTTTTTAAAACTAATTAAGCTATGTATTATAAAATTGAATAGGCTTTAACATGAATAAAAGAAAAATGAATTCCATAAACTGAGTTTCTTAATGTAGAAATATTCATCAGCCACCCTGTACTTTACATTTTCAAACTGTATGCTATGTTCCACAAATGAATTTATACACTAAAATACATGTCCTTTATACTTTTGTATATAACAAGTAAACTGCGTACTGATTCCAAATAGGTTTGTCTCAAAATTAAATTGAAAAAGAGTGTACTTTTACTGCTGTACAGCTTTAATTTTAACACAATTTCTTATTTAGCTTGTGTTGAATTACAGTTTAATTCATTGCTTGAGTTCAACTGTAATAGCACTTGAACGTTCGACTTAAAAGGGTGCTGTTGAATTCAAGTATAAATCGGCAATATAAAGAGGAAAATAGGTTTGAATTCCAGCCGAGAAGCCATTGTCTGTGAACAGTTTTGGAAGTCAATGTGTGTGGAGCATATGTGCCATTCCAATATCACTACGACAATGTGTAGTTTTTGCACCAACTAACGTTACTGGGTTTGAAATCGGGAAGGACCTTTGGTCCAAACCTGCACAATGTACACAGTTTCGTAACGATCGGTTCATATTAGCGACCTTCACGTTGAGCACACCAAGAGATGGGCATACGAATATCGCATAATGAAATCGGACAGTTGTTTTACAGAAATTCGCTTACTGCAACTAAGAGGTATATTTAGTCTCATATTGCTAGGTCAATCTGGTCAGACTATACCGTTAATCTGTTGGATCTGCTGTACAGGCCGTCCAGATAGACTTACATACGATTTGCTCTGGCCAAATTAGTACAACAAAGTACCAGACACATAAACACATCAATTGTGGCTATCCAGAGAGGTCTGTTGAAACTTACATTTCAAGAAACACAATTGAACTACAAAACTATAGATATAAGGATTTGTATACTCATTGCTAGGCTCTCTCGGAGCAGATTAAATAAACAAGAATAAAACATTAGAAAAAAGAAAATATTTAAACACCGTCGTTGCCACCTCCAATAGTCCTTGGGGTTTCCAATCGATCTGAAAAATTACCTAAGTCACCCAAATTCAATTTTTAAACTAATAAATTCAGAATTGTTAGTCGAATTTTAAATTACGGTAGTGCTCTGTGCCTGCACTAGATACATTTTGAAATCTACTGTCCCGGACATAAGCCGTTGTGGCCCACGCCCTACTCCCACCATTCCACTTTCGCCTACCTTCCGGTTTTCTTTTTATTCACTCCGGAGCACTTGTTACGAGTATGTTACAACTACGGTATACTCGTACTTACAATTACCGAGTAAATTATAAAAATTGTAATGAGAACATGCCGGCAAGTATCGATCGATTTGTGACTTGTCGTTAATTCACTCAACTCAAATTTCAATTTTAGTATGCAACGTGTGATGTTGAATTGTGCTGACATTGAAATTAACTCGGTGCATTTCGAAAAATTGTTTATTTTCTTCCTCCGAGACGAAATTAAAACTGTTGTCAACTAAATTGCAAACTGAATGTCTTCCGTATAAACGGAAAAGTAATATCTCCGAGCAATATCAAATATTACGTTGGCTATCGACACTAACGCCGCCATATGGCGGCCTAAGATGCGGTCGTTTTATCATCGAATATTACTGAAAGAAGGAAAACAAAATAATTCGGATCTGAATGATTTACGATCGACCATTAGATTGCGTTTATTAGTCGTTAAAGTGACACGTTTTATTTGAATGCAAACCTAAGCGGAATATTAAAGTTCTACCACCCCTTCCCAAATCAAAACAAAACCAAACACACAAATCATTCTAAATACCGAGCAAGTGTATGGATGGAATTTTGCGAATATTTATGGCGCGGGGGTGCCCGGATAGTTAATTGCAAACAAGAAAGCAAAGTTCAGTGGCTTTGGTTGATTTGGGAAGCAAACAAACAAAGCCACCAGTGGACGGACGGACGATGGCGACGTTTTCTTGCAAGCCCATAAAAAACATCATGTGATAAATTGTGACGACGACGCCGCATGTTCACTTCCGATTTTTTAAAATACTATTTATGTGGAATCCGAACCAACTTAATTTGTAGTCAACTGTTACAGTGAGCTACCGACGAATATTATTATATGCAAATCAGACATACATACATTCATTATAATCATTTCCACCCGTTCATTCCGAGCGTTTGTATCAGCGCTCCTATTAAAATGATAATCACACAACAACAACAACAAAAACAAAACAACTCTAGGGATTTATGAGCAAGTCCCACTGTGCAATAGCCATAAAGTGTTCGATTAATTGCAGCAGTTGTATGGGATTTCAAAGAGGACTGAACTTTGCATTCTAGTGATAGTCAGAGAAGGTTTCCAACCCAGCCGAGCCAAGTTGTCTCGTGTTCACTACGATTCCAAAAAAAACCCAACATTGGAAATCTCATGGATTAGCTGGAAGTGGACACGACTAATGTTTACAGTGTCAATGGATGGATGTTCAAATGAATCTGGTAGCAACCTGATATTGAACGGTACCGTGCTCATTCACGGAAATGTGGAAAAGTTCGTGTCAATACAAATTAACGTTTTCGTGGAATTTTGACTATTCTACATAAAAAGTGTTATATAAAGGGTATAGGTCTCTCCATAGCATAAATCGGTTATTAAAAAATGTCTGTTTTTTTCCTATAAACATGTTTGAATGTAGGTTTGTTGACGTCAATACTTCTGGACGTGAAGTGAATAGTTTCATCGACCATACAATTGGACAGATCGTAAGAAATTCTTCAAAGTCGGTAACTGTAGACCAGGCAATTGTCGTGTACTACGAGTATATGAAGCAATTGAAATACTACCGATCAAAAAGAGACCATCCAGAGAAGTAAAATAAATGCACATGATGTGTTCTATAAGTATGAGGGCTGCTATATATATTTCTGGCCTAATAAAGAAAATGCGAATATTTAACTTAAAAAATAGTTTTATTGTTTTTCAAAGTATTCTCCAGCATGATTTATACACTTTTGCATGCGCTCAAACCAATTGTCAAAGCACTTTTTCCACTCCGATTGAGACACCTCCAAAACATGGTTTTTGAACGCTTCAACAGCATCTTCTGGCGACGAAAATCGTTGACCACGCATTTTTTCTTGATTTGCGGGTATAAAAAGAAGTCATTGGGTGGCAAGTGAGGGCTGTTCGGCGGATGACCCATCAATTCGACGTTTTTGCCGGTCAAAACGGCGCTGGTTTGAGCCGATGTGAGGGAGCTCGCATTGTCATGGTGCACAATGATTCGTCTTCTCTTGTTCGTTTTTCGAATTTCTGCGAAGACTTCAGGCGACTGTTCCGCCCAAGCGGAACACTTATATTATATTAACAGTTCGAGCACAGCATCAATGTTCTCTGGCACAACGGCCGTTTTTAGACGACCTTCGTCTTTGAGCGAGCGTCGGCCACGATTGCATTTATTAAACCAGTTTTTTACAGAGCTATAGGATGGTGCTTCATCGCCATACAACGATTTAAGTTAGGTTCGAAAGTTGTGAAAAATGATCGCCCGAAAATGTTCACGAGTTAATTCCATTTTTTGCCAAATCGATTTTTTCAAGTCACTGTAAACAACACAAATAATGGTCGTACGTCAAAACGTTCTGAGTACGTTTATGCTAAAAAATGTCAAACTTTCCAATGGTAATGTCAGATGGCGCCAGGCAACACTAAGCCTTCATAGGCCAGAAATATATATAGCTAGTATTTTCAAATTGGATCGGATCTTATGACTTCTGCATAGGCTTGCCATTGGACGAATGATTTCTTTTAGCACCTTTTCCCTTCTCTTATTACGAAGTTCTTTATATGGTTTTTGTGAAGAAAAAATCGGAGCTAGCAAGATTTCCCATACTAGGGATCCCGAACTTCCTATCAAACCTCCACTGTGTTAAATGTATCATTTCAATAAGTGTGACTTCTGAATATTATTATAATTCAATATTTGAATGTCGATAAAAAGTGAGCCCTTGGTACTGACTTTCTCTTATTTGCTAGGAGGACCCACCCAGTCAGCATTTGGAAGATCAATTGGGTGAAAATCTTCTAACTGATTAATAACTTGTGTCATGTTCATCCTTCAAAGGTGTTTTATTTAAAATGCTATAACAAAATATACGACAATCACAAATAAATCATAAAAGCGCTTGCAATGTGACGGTGTGATCTGATGGTCAAGTGATCGTTATGGCTTTGTGTTTGTCTATAACGTGACACTTTGCTTTGTTATTGAGCCTAAAAGTTTTATTTTGTGATTTTTAGTATTTATTAAAGTCCAATAGTAATGTGAAGATTACTTTCAAATTTTAAGGGGAATTAAAATATTACCAAGTGAATAAAAAAGTAAAGTATGATAAGTATGATACTTGCTTAAATAGAAGCTTCCTGGATTAGGTAGAAGAACCAAGCCAAGTCTTATGTGCGTGTTTTTTTATATTTTACTTCATTTTATGTCTTACAAGAAGTTTTGTAACGTACAAACAAACATTTTTGAATAATTTACATCATGTGATAATTCCTTATTTTATAGGACTTAAAAGCGACTCGAAAATGATTGTAAGTACAACTGAAAAACTACTCGAAAAAGACTCGTAAATGATTGCAAGTACGACGGACAAGTGACTCAATAATCGTTACGAATAGGCTGACAAATGAGTCGAAAGAGACTCGAAAATCATACTGACAAATGACTCTAAAATGATTAAAGAAGCGAACAATAAAAGACTTTCCAGATAAGTCGCGGCTAGGGTACCATTTTATTTTCTTTTATGATGAGAAAAAGGGTGCATTTGTGACTAAAGTCTTAAATATGATCAAAAATGTCCAAAAATGCCGACAGGGAGAGGGGTATAAAGATGAGGTGCATTTGCTTTTGGTCATAACAGGTCGCAATTGCCGACTGGCCGGTATGCACTATGCAAAGTACGTTACTGCCGATTAGAACATTATAATAGGCGTGTTCTGTTGGTACTCGCTTATTAAACGAGTAAGTGGTCGCTTAGGCAATTACATCAAAACTTTGCAAGATATTTTTTAAATTTCTTTGTATACATTATAAACTGTTTGTTTGGAAAGTTGTAATTTGCAGAGAAAAGTTATTTCATAAATACCATAAGCGAGTGAAACCCGAGTTCGGCCAAACTCGCTGAAGGTTGTACTCGAATAACTTTCTTAAAAATTTTAAACAAAAGGGTTCAAACGCATATTGGTTATGGATCATTTTCATATGGTTATGAATCATTTTCATATGCTTGTGAAGCTATCGCGTAAGCGACCTCCTAAGCGAGTTGCCAATAGAACATGGTAAATATGTTGTATTAGGTCGGGTTTGCGCGCTGAGGCGTGGGACAGCCCATGGCTCAGTTCACAGTTCAGTTCTATATAAGTTCACTCATAATCCGCTCAAATTTCGTTATTATTCGAAATATATATAGTTTTGTAAGTCCTAAAACAAGGCCATAAAGTCAGAAAACAGGACCATTGGTAAATATGGTTGAATAACAATTTGAATTAAAGTTAATAGTATTAAAAATTCTCGAACTCTTGCTTTTTTGGACCAAAAAACATCCCCAATAGTCACAACAAGAGACCAAAAGTAAATATAAACTTATAAATACTGAAATTATGATATGGGTGCAAAAAACAAATGCAGTTTTTATGATTTGGCTGAGATTGGGTCTGGGAACTAAAGACCATAGAAACTGTACATATGCAATTCGCATTTCTCCCATTTTAATGGCGTACTCATAGTGGCGAGTCCAAATTTAACGCATTATTCGATGGGAATTAAAATGGATTCTAGCACCAAACTTTGTAACGTACTTGTTTTTAAGTATTACGCCGACGAATAATGCGACTTATCCAAATGAAATTTCTGTGTCTTACAATTGCGATGAAATGGACTGATCCACGTACACTGTTATTCATATAAACTCATAGTTTCTTATGCCCTCACCCTACTGGATAAGAGGGTTCATATTATTTGGTACGGGAAAAAAGTGACTCATCGAAAAAAGCATTTTAGTCTCTAGTCTTGACCAAATATGTTTCATGACTTTTAAAGTCAATTGGGTTTGAGTCATGTCCGTCTGTGCGGCCGGTTTGCACGATAACTCTCGAAAGGAGCTAACAATCGTTCGTCGTACCTCCCACACAAATGTATTATAATGCCAACTTTTGGAATTCTTGAAATATCTTTAATCCTATGCATACGATCTAACCTAAAATCTTAAGAACAGGGTTTTAAGCTTAACAAAGTGCCAAATGATTGGATTCATAGCCACGCCCCTTTTGGTACCTCTCACACAAAAGACTTTTGTTCACTGCAGATTAGAACCCACATAAATTGTGGCCCAGTACGTGAAAATCGCTAAATTATAGACACCGTAGTATATGTATGCAAGCTTTGTACTTGCATATTAAAAGGGGTCGATACGCCCCATTCTGGTACCTATCATACAAATGCACAATTCCTTCCAATTTTTTATTATTGAAATATCTTTAATAGTACTTACGAGTATACGATCTTACCTAATATCACTTCAATTATAGGGCTAACTTGGTGAGAAATAATTGAAATAATTTCTAGCCACGCCCCTTTAGGTAACTTCCACACAAATAGCACTGATAAGCTTAAATTGTGAACTCGATTATATTTTCATAAGGCCTTTATACATTCGTGCGAAAAGAGGGAATGATACCTGGTACCGCCAGTGCAAATGCACAATTCCGCCCACTTTTTCTATTCGCATAATAATTTAAATACTTTTCGAGCCTGCTAAAAGTTAGTAGTTAGCAGAAAATATAAACTAGACTACCTGGCGAAAGTTCGGAGCCTAATCCACGCCCCTTATTGCACCTTCCAAACACACGGTACTATCCGATCGTAGATAGGAATCTACATATTTTTCTTTCTAACGCATGAATTTCTCCTGCAATAAACGCATTTTATCTTTGTATGTGCATAAGACAAGATTGGAAACCACGCCCTATTCTAGCAGCTTTCACTCAGTTGTGTATTCAAACGAAAAACGGAGAGGAAAGTTTTAATTACACATATGAAATAGGGTATATGTAAGTCGGATCAACCAACTGAATCTCTTTTTAATTGTTAAATAAAAACTTTAAGTTTGAAACGTCGCCTTAAAAAGACCAACGTCCTTATGTAGAAGTGCTTTATGGTATATTGAAATTATTTTGCGGAATCATTGAGGATATTAGTACATTCCCCTTAATTTTCAAAGACTTTTTCAGTCCATCCATTACCTTTTCCTTTGTCGCCGCCACCAAAGCGTTTACATTTCCCACAGTTTCCCCCTTAGAAACATTAATTTTTCGTCCAAAAGATTTTTATAACGAAAACGGCTGTCTTCCGAAATGGCTGTTTTGAAAGTCCAGTTCCTACTCCTCGATAAGAGTGTACGAGTTATTTTCTGCATACCAGTACGTATTGTGCAGTGACCCATATGTTTGTTCGGACACTGCGGTTCATCTCAAATACTAATTAGTGGACGTCTCTTTACTTAAATCAATAACTAAATTATGACATTTTGAAATATTCACACCGCCACGAAAGTGAATTATGAAAATTAAGAGAAGGAATGTGGTTTTCATACGAATAGTGTGCGGCGTCGTCTCTCCCTCGCAATCGGTTTCTCTTTCAAGATCGGCTACTGAAGACACGCTCAAATAAAGCAACTTCAACGATATGATTCATATCTTCCACAATGGCTGGGCAAACTTGATTGCGTACAAGTACGAAAACATAAACTCAGATGTGATTGGATTGGATTTCCCCGTTATGGAAATAAGAGAGTCAATGCGCTGCGTAGAGTCGCCGCCCGTCGCCAGCAACCAAAATTCTGTACAGGTTGGAATTGTACGCTGGCATGAGTGCTACACAGTTCCATGGTCAGAAAGTCAACGTCAACAGCTACAAAGACCAACAATACGTATTCATTCGCAGAAATCATTTTGATATTCTCAATTTTTAGAAATATGTATGTTTTCAAAAAAAGAAAAAGAAATAATATCCAGCACCACAAATTCGCCGGAATCTATTATACGTAGCGCGATTCAGCAGCCACATGACGCAAAACTGGATTAACGACGGCACAGGTTGATGTTTGACGTCAGCACGCAAAGTGCACGGCGGCTCAGCTCCAAAGAGATGGCCGCAGCGATGAAGCTTTTCTCTGTGTGTGTGACCCAATTAAAAACAGATACAACTGATTTTTGAGTGCAGACCATAGCAGCGTTTGGATGGAGATGAATATTTTCTTTATTTACATTATTAGAGGAAGAAGTAGAGATGATTGATTTTCAAAACCTCCTCCCATAAAATGATGTAGACAAAAAAAGAAAGTTTTTTTCGGATCATGGCTGAATTAAATAATTAATTCAACATTTTCAAAGATCCGCCCCATTGTTGGTTGGTCTATTACAAAATTCTCGAAGATCTTCGACGGCGATAGGCTACTTACACTCTTTGGCGAAGTGCGCAGAGAGAAACACTCGATGGCAGTGATGTCATTGTCGCGTCATGCGAACGCTTCGAGAGCGGAATACAGCCAAGGGTTAGTTGTGACTTGATGCAGTTAATGCGGGGACGAAGATCAATAAACTAATGAATCTCCCAAAACGCAGTGATGCGTCATACACGTGTAAACCCCATGCCACACATGCATGCCCGAACGTACATCCGTAAAATGCAGCTCGTGTTTTTTTCTGTTCTCCCGTAAGGATTGGGGATCGGAACACTATGCAATTGCATATTTGTTTTCCCTAGTCTAAAAGTAACTTTAACTAAATAACATCAGTTTTGCAATAAATTGTTATTGATTTGCTTGAGCATATTTTTCCAAATTTAGTTAAGAAATTCAGAATTTGTGCATATTTTGGTTAAAAAATGGGTTTTATGCATATTATGCTGAAAATCCAATTTATCCAATCAATACAAAAATACAATTTTGAAATTTCAAATTGAGGAAGCCTAAAATCCCAATTTGTGTCTGCTAATTCAAGTAATGAATTTATAAGAGTCAAAGATTAAAAGATACAAACTCGATGCTGCTTTAAACAATTCTGGATTCCAGAATATTGAGCAAAGAGCATGGGTCCAGAATATAAAACCTTCTTAGAATATAGTGCAATGGTGCTTCCTTTCTTGATAATGCACCTAGCTCTCTAGTCGATGTTGTACGTTCGTTCTCAGCGAATACCATTTCTTCTGAGCCAAATTAATTACGGCTTACTTAATAGTCAAAATTAGAACGTAAGTTTAAGTTTTTCGATCGCCCATTTCATTATATAATAACACTGTCCTGCAACAAATCCTCCTTTGGACTAAACTAACTGATCCTAATGTAAATTGTTCTCCTGATGGGTCCCTTTTGGCTCATCACGTATAGTTTTCAAGAAAATTTGTTTATATCGTGAAAATTAATTTCCTACTCGTTTTTTATTAATTTGCCTTCAACTTCGGATTTGCTTTAACATTTTGTTCTTTATAATTTTGGGCTGATTATCAAAAAATATACCACATTGGAAACGTTAGTAACAATGCGTTCGTTGTATTTTTGTGCAAAAACGAGTGGGAGAGCTACAGAATTGGAGTACTCTTGGCAGTTGAAAACAAAATTTATCAAAAAAAAAAAGTTGATTCTTTACAGTTACAGCCTAACTTCCACAATTTTTATTCGATTTTTATATATTATAATTTACATGAAAAATGCATTTCTTACCAATTAATATTACTTATTTTGAAGTGAAACGGACAAGAATTGATGAAGTGAAGAATTGATCTCGAAAACTATACGTACTGGGACGAAACGGACATTCAATTCGGAATTGGGAGATCATTTTACATAAGGATCAGTTGGTTTTGTCCAAAGTAGGTCGAATTTTTGCAGAACAGTGTAATAAATAAAATATAAATAAACTGTACATATTTATGGTATTTTGTTAATTGATTTACTAAAAATTCTCTCCTTTGTGTTTAAAATTATTAATTATTTTAAAAAAAAAAAATTATAAGAACTTTTATTTTTAGTGCAATTTTTTTTTGATATTTTTTTTCGTAATTTTAAAGATTTCGATTTTATAGTGCATATTTTGGCGCTTATAATGAGTTTTTCTTAGCGCATACAATTCCGATCCCTAGTAATGATAAATGATTTTTGGGACATTCGAACTGCTGATATATTCGGGACACACTCATACTACGTTTACTTTTCGTCAGCTTTTGGTATACGGTATTGTTACAACCAGACAACAGTTTTGCTGCCACAACCGAATGTTGGTGGTTGCACTTACTATCTACATGTATACCATCGCTACAACCGAATTTCGATTGGATACACAGCAAATTACGGACGAGTAAACTGATACTATCGTTTGAATAGATAAAGTATCGGCAACTCTAAGTAATTTTAATGGTTATTGGAATTGAATTTGTACATGTATTAGTGATTGTTAAAAAGGGTATTTTTTCAGACGTACGATTTTCAAGAAGAAATAAAACGCATATAATTTAATGTTATGGCCAAGGATATAGATTTATTATGTAGATGAAGGTTTGCTGTTATGTTTTAAAAATGATTTCGGCCAAGTGGCTGCCAAAAAAATTCCGGTCTTTAGAAACTTCTTTATACTTATATATGAGAACTTGTCGACTCTGTGCATCATAATCTGTTTAGTTGAAAATTTAAAAAATGGCAAACCAAACTGAGCATAAATCCAGTGACAGTTGTCAAAAAGACCAACTCCGAAAAAAGTGTGGCCAGATTAGTATTATTACGTTTTGAATTTATTGTCATTTATTAGCTGGACAATTTTTTTTTGTTTTAATTGAACATTTTTTTGTTTTAATTGGGTTTTTGGGATTCCTTTATGTGTTTTTGTCTTAAACAGTGAAGTGACTAGAACCGATAAATTGTTATAGGGATTATGTCCTGATGTTGGTGGGGATAATCAATAATATCTAACCACAGCGAACTAAACGGGGTTCGGTTACTCTAAAGAATTAATCTGTTGTCAACAACAATTATTGGAACCAAAGTAACATGTACTTTATAATTGATTAGTTAGGTGACATAACTATCAATTTTGGCAATCAATAGTTTTACTGAATTCGTTTGTTTTAACCGATGGTAACCATGTTACCATCATACCATCATTTTTCATTTTATCTTGGTATTAGACTAATCCATTTATCTGGGACATCTTCACACATACGCGACAAGTCATAAACTTCCAATTAGTTTGATTTTGACTAAGTTGTGGCACAGACACAATCCGGGGAATAATAATATTCTAGTCCCAGAGCAGGTAAGCAAATGATAATAATGACGTCAGGTGACCACACAAATCTGGACAGGTACGAGGAGGATATAGATGCAAGTAAACGATTACGTAGCAGACACGTAGCACAATTATTGAAGGTTGGTGTCGCTACAAGCTTCAGAGCGGTTAACTTTTCCGACACCATGCTAAGTTCAGATGGGAATTGAAAAAAAGCATCGAAAAGCTTGCATAAGTAGAAAAGGCAGCCGATTGGCTGTTGAATCTGGTGATCTTGAAAGCCATATTGCTTGAAAATTTAGTGAAATTATTCTTTTGGGGTATTTCGTTTCCAATAAGTTCATTTTGTCTTTAGCTCTGTGGCATGTAGCACCGTCTTGTTGTAACCACATATTGTCAATATCCACATCACACCCACAAGAAGCCTTAACAGAAACTTGTTAACGTGTGATGATATCGTAACGCCTCAAAGGAAAGCACATTCTCAGATGAGTCTAAAAGTAGGAAATATCTGTTCATAGAAAGCTTGGACCATAAGCACAACTTTTATTTATGTTCCAAAATATAGAATATTTAGATGAACTTAATAGAGGAACTTATTATGTTCGTACTATTTACGAAACTTTCTTCTTTTTATGTTCTTTGGTAATTCTTCACATTATTGACGAAGTTTTTCGTTCATTTCGTGTGTTTTGCGGAGAGGTTTTTACGAATTTACGAACCGACTTCTCAAAAAAGCTTCTTAAACATTTCGCAATAGTTCCACCACATCGTAAAAAATTGTATTAGTAATTTTTTGGAATATTTTTGAAAAAACTTTGTTATTTGTGTGCGTACGCAAAAGCATAATTCTCATACATTTGAATTAGTCATTTGATATGTCGCCTAAGTAATCGTCCCTAAAGACTGCTGAAGAAAACCCTTGACGGGTTTAGAAACACCTTTACAGTCTGCCTTGCAATCGTAGTCAATGCATTTCACCATCTATTTTAAACGTTGAGCCTGAAACGAATCATCAAAGGTCTCGAACCGGAAAAACTAAAACTATTTCATGAAAAAGTTTCATATTTTCATATAATTTATGAACAAATTTTATAATCTTTATGAAAGAATTTTTAAAACTTTAAAAATATTCCTCTTTTTTGTAAACAATTTTGTAAAAAATAACTTTCATAAATTAAATAAGATTAAATTAAATAAAAAAAACTACAACTAATGAAACGCATTCTTAAAAAATAAGAAAATCCTTCATTAAGTTGTTAAAAATCACGATTTTTTTATTATTTCGTAATTTTTAAGATTTATTTCATATTTCTTATGGAAGTTTCTTTTGCTGATAAGACAAATTTCATTATTTATATGAAGTTTTTCGTAATTTTCACGAACATAATTTTTTTCGCAGCTCCATTCAATGTTGACAATTTTTACCATCAGTTACTGTGGAAATACAGCAAAATTAGTAAAAATCTAAATTTTAGCGGTGTTTTTAGACGGTTAAATTACTACTAACTCAATTTTAATAACTTAAAACGCAATTAAGAAAATATAATAAAAAAAAACATTTTATAATTGTTGTGTGAAAACATACAATGATCCAAAATTTAAAATTAAACTTAAATCAAAAAAGAAAAACTAAAGAAATATCTTTTAAAAATGAGTGAAATTCCGAAGTTTAATAGAAATTCCTTTAGTGAAAAGTCATGGAGATTGTCAATTAATATTATTTAAAAGAACAAAAGAAAAGGCGCCTTTAATAATACCTTTGTCAATTTTCATAAGAGGCAAAATAACGTTTGCTTAAACACTTAAAGTACTCGTATTCTGAAACATACGTGACTTTTTGGACAAAAGAGTGAAGAAAACAATGGACGATTTTTACACGGAAGGAAGAACCAATGTGTATTGTTAATCACAAGAAAACAAAGTACAAATTATAAATTGTAAATTTTAAGTTAAAACCCTTTTGCTGAACAAAAGTGCGACTTTGTGTCCATTTTGACCCGAAAAACAAATTCATCAATTCCAACACTGATACCAATCAAGTACACGAAAACTGTCACCGGTTGAATTTAGGTCAACTTTTGACTCCGACCCTGAACGTCGGTGGCCGTGTTTAGGTGTGCGTGTGTGTCCACATACTTGCGCACCTGTGCGTAGTATGCACAGCATCATCATCGCCATAGTCATCGGCGGTATCGGAGTATCATTCGTGGATGATGTATGCATGTAATTGAGAAATGTGCACAAGTCAATAAACAATTACAAACAAAAACAACAATAACAATAACAACTTCAAGTACAAGTACAACACATCAGTGACATCGATGAAAGACCTAAACGCCGACATTGTTTTGATAAAAACGCTTTTGTTGTCATTCCTTCTTTTCGGCAATTTCTCGAAGTGGGGGAAAATTACAAACACACGCAAAACAATATTTGAATTTGTCTACTACCCGTACAACTGGCATTGGCTATGTACAAAAATAATGCAATATAATCGGATACATCTGAGTATTAATGATTTGTTGAAATAGACAGCGCCAACCAAAGCAAAGCATTAAACATGATCGACCACAAGTGACTGTGAGATTGAGACTGACAAGCCAACTGACGGATCATGTGACACGCGTCAGTTGAAAGCATCCTTCTGCGACCCCTTTGCTACAGAATCCGAGTTCTATCGTCATGCAAACTTTAAAGAGCAACAAGTAAAAAAACCGTTAAGTTTGACCAGGCCAAACCTTTCATAAGTGGCACGTTTTTTGGGCACATGCATCTATTCCTAATCTCTGCCAAAATTTGGATTGGTAACCAAATTTGTTTTAATTGGAGTACCCCTATGTCCATATTGACTACTTATCGCCAGTTTTGACAATGCGAAAAAACAAGAGCTGTCAAACCACCGATAGTACCTTTCGATAGTACCGATAGTTTGTTTTGGGCGTCTTAAATTTTTGTTTAAATTTGCTTATTTACTTATGCCCAAACTAAATGAGATTTAAAAAAATCGACGACGATTGTACCGGTATAAACGTTACTACTTGCAAATACGAGGGCTGCTATATATATTTCTGGCCAAATTATGAAAATGCGAATATTTAACATCAAAAATGGTTTTATTGTTTTTCAAAGTATTCTCCAGCATGATTAATACTCTTTTGCATGCGCTTTTGCAGGCTTTCAACGACGTAACGGGCATTTATTGACTGCAGCTTTAAAAAAATAGGATTGAAAAATACAAACGTCTTTTGGTGAAGCCGCTGATAATTTGCACAGAACAATTTTGTTCACCGATGAAAAAATTTTTACCGTTCAGGAAAAATTTAACAACCAAAATGCATGTGCGGTCATCTAAGGAAGCATCTGAACTGATCCCAAGGGTGGAAAAGGGTCATTACCCAGCTTCAGTCATGGTTTGGTGGGGTGTCTCTTACGATGGGGTCACTGACCTGCATTTCTGCGAACAAGGAGTCAAAACATCGGCCAAAGTTTACCAAGAAACCGTTTTGGAACCTGTTGTGAAGCCTCTTAACAATTCCCTGTTCCAAAACCAGCTATGGACGTTCCAGCGGGATTCTGCGCCGGCCCATAAGGCTAAAACGTCCCAGGCCTGGCTTCGAAACAATGTGCCAGCGTTCATTTCCTCTGAAGAATGGTCCAGATTTGAACCCATTGGATTACAAATTGTGGACGGTTTTAGAGGACAAGGTTTGTGACAAAAGATACCCCAACATTGGATCTCTTAAGACTGCTTTGGTTCGAGCTGTGGCCAATTTTCCAATGGACGAGGTTCGTGCAGCTTTTGACGATTGGCCAGTGCGACTTAAGGCGTGTGTAAAGGCAAGAGGCGGACATTTCGAATAAGTAGGTTCTTTTTGTATACAATACTCGTATACATCAATAAATATATTACAAAATATTTGGTCCAAAAACATTCAGTACTTCTTATTTTACAGCGTAAAACGTGTGTAACAGTATTTATGTCCCTACTAAGTGTGCTGGGGGAAGAAATGCCCGAGGATGCCTCTATCTCACAGTAGGTCACATGACGATCTTGCATATATCAATGTTCTCTGGCACAACAGCCTTTTTTGGACAACCTTCGTCTTTGAGCGAGCGTCGGCCACGATTGAATTCATTAAACCAGTTTTTCACAGTGCTATAGGATGGTGCTTCATCGCCATACAAAGATTTAAGTTCATCGATGCACTCTTGTCGTGATAATCCACGTCGAAAGTTGTGAAAAATGATCGCACGAAAATGTTCACGAGTTAATTCCACTTTTTTGCGAAATTTTTTCAAGTCACTGTAAACAACACAAATGATGGTCGTACGCCAAAACGTTCTGAGTACGTTTATGCTAAAAAATGTCAAACTTTATAATGGAATTGTCAGATGGCGCCAGAACTATATATATCAACCCTAGTATATAGGGACACAGCGAATTTGGGCAAATAAAATGTAAAAAATACCAAATAAAGTCATTTGGTTACAAAAAGTGCCAATTTTTAATAATCTTAGAAAACTTTGACTTTGTTGTGTTGACTGGAACTTTATCTCAATTTTTTTACTAATTTGCGGTTGCGGACTTAAAATCCACTTTCCATTTTTCACTGTCATCTCGCATTTTTAAGTTTCATTTACACACAGCAGTAAACACACACATATTAAACAATTTCTTTTTTGTACGGAAATCACGATTTTTATCAATTCAGTTTCTCAGCAAATTATGCACAAAAACAAAAGTTCAGCACCGATTTCAATGAAATGAGACCTCATTTCACTCGAAATATATTGAACTAAATGCTTTTGAACCGAAACTGTGATTTTTAACTCATTTTTATTTTTTATGCGTTTTTAAAGAACACATAAAAATAAATAAAATTTTTGTTTTTTTTTTTAACTACAAGGTTCTCTAAAACTACCGGGCAAATTTAAAAACAATGTGAGCACGGAACAAAGATAATTATGTTAACAAGTTTTCGATTTTTAATACTGAATATCGTGAATCGTTTTCATGTTATTCCAGTATATGTAGTGGAAGTACCTTCATTTTGCACATAACGATATATAGCGAAAAATCGAGCTGATAGAAAAAACCATGTGCAGATTTGGATTCAGCATCACAAATAACCTTAAAAACAACATTCAGATCATTATCAACAAATACCTTTGTTCCTTGCGTAATTTGTTGTATCCCTTATGGCTCTTTGCCTCGAAAACTATCAAGGTTAACAGCATAAATAAGGGTAGTAAACTTTACAGTGTCAAAAGTTTTGAGTCGGCGTGCCTCTTTTATACGTCGATATGGTGAAACTGGACCTTATAGGTCCATGTTTTAGAAATGATTTCACACAAGAATCCCTCTCGATTTGAGGTTCTGCCGCTCTAGAAATTACAAATTCTATCCTACTGAGCTTCAAAGTGCACTACGGGCAACTTCTAACATATCGTCCGTGAGATTGACCATAATGGATCATATTGATAGCGCGCGATCGGTCTACGTTTTCATATATCCCTAACATCTCGCCTGCTTTTGATGTCACTTATTCAGTCCAAAAGTTCTCAAACTCTAAATTTCTAAAAAAATAGAGTGAAGTAGGGTATCTTGAAGTCAGCACTTACCACTTAAAGTTTGTACATCCTTCACCGAAGGGTAGATGGTACTCGTATATTAAATATCACAGTACAACACATCCAAAGAATTTTGTGCTTATCTAGAGCAAACGCGTAAATCGATTCTTGATTCATGATCTATGTCTCATTTTGTTCATAGATTATGTGACTTTACGTGAAAGTAATAGGACTTGACACTTATTACCGTTTTGAATTTTTTATGAATTAAAAACAAAAAAAAACTTTAATTTTTTAGACAAAAAATATTTTTTTCTTCATACATTTATTTAAAACTGCGAAACTGTTGCTTGTGCAGCGAAACGTTGTATGAACAGATTAAAGGAATTGTAATTTTTAATTTTTTTTTAAATTTGTTTCAGCTTATTCGGACTAGCGGTTTTCGAGTTATGACAAACAAAAGAGGCTAAAACGTGACAAATTCCCCTATAGGATACTAACTTCAAATTAATTATTAAATTATTATTCGATGTACCTTGACCAAACGAATTGAGTCCCGAATCAATCACCTGAAAATTGTTGTAATGTGTATGCCATTCCATTTGCAACTCCACGAAATATTGATCGGATTCCCCGTATACATTTTTGATACAACTCTATGCCGATCTATCCATGTTCGTTCGTCCGTGCGTGTGTCGTTAGAAAGCACGAGAGCGGTTAAAAGAATCAACAAGGATCCTGAAATTTTGCATGATGGTGCAAGGCTTATGGTCATAAGCTGTTTGGGGTTGTAAATAGGCGAAATTGGCCCAGGGAGTAAAGTTTCCCTTTAGGAGACAAAAGTTACCTTGGTAAAAAATACACTTCTTCGAGTATTTGCTCAACAAATCATTATTTTTGGGACGCACAAAAAAAACTAAGAAGTTGCTGGACTTTTTGGCTTATGTAGCCCAAGCGTAGACGGTGATGGGTTTGCTTTGTCTTCGCTGACTTAATTATCCTTTCCCCTCCGACAAACAAACCTGATCTAATTGGCTTGTGGCGTAATTCACTCTTTCGAAAATAATGACGTTTTTACTCGTTTAACTTTATTATTTGATTGCAATTTATTTTAATAAATTCAACATCTTTGTGGACTGCTTTTCTTTTAAAATATATATTTTGTACAATACCGTCGTTCATAGTTATCCTTAACAAAATATCCGTTACTATCGATAGTCTTGACCAAGTTTCGCATGTCCTTTTCGTCCTTTTTTGGAGAAAAGCTTGTATGTCCAGTGTGTATATTGTGGTTTGCAGTCTGAAAGTAACTCAATTATGCAATTTACTAACTAACAACCAAATAAAAATAGTAAATTTGTCGAAATATCGAAAAAAAAAAAATTGAAAAAAGACGAAAAGGGGTTACTTCTTATGTCAATATCCTGCTTAAATTTAAGACGTCTAAAACCCAAATGACAAATATTGCAACATCAGTGCAACATTTCAAATCCAAAAACTACCATTTACACCCATATTTAAAAAATTTCTTTAACAGAAGGACGTACTTAAATCAGAGATATCGCTTCTTTGGTGACCCTTACTAAAATTAACTGCGCCGCATTTTGTAGAACATATAATTTGTCAGAACTTCGATTAAAAAGTATTGTTTTCACTATTCTCCGAAAAGGGATGAAAATGACACGCCAAATATAGAGACAGGAGGTTCAAATGTACTACGAATATAATCTTTCTTCGATTTTACTTAATTTTTTTTAAATATGCTGATTTACTTATGCCAAATTAAATGAAATTTAAAAAAAATCGGCGACTATAAAAATTTAAAAAATTCAAATTTAAAAAAAATGTTAAATTATTTAAGGAAATCTTTTATAAATTAAAATTGGACTACATAATGTTGATCGTAGTGTTCTCATCCATATGACCCAAAAGTCGGTCAATCCGTTTCAGAACTGCAAGATTTTTAGTAAAGAACAAAAATGCTCGGTTTTCCCTTTTAAAATGTGGTCAAACACTCCAAAAATATAATGATAGCAGCCATATATACGCCACCTCTCCAAGTCATTCACCAGGTCGACGTTCCTGCATTGAGACGCATAATATTGTTCACATTCTCGTCGCAGCGCACTGTACAACGACGGGGCCGAGGAAGCTGTTCATTAGCGTGCAGTCTAGCGAATATTTTTGCACAAACTTGCTTAACGCTGAATCGGTGGATCGGAATGAAACCATTTAGGCCAAAACTACTTTTTATTAATAGCACAGTTTGAGATACACAGGATTGACTTTGAAAATAAGTCTGCATTATGTCCCAATGTCGTTGCTGCTCAGCGTGCAGCGCAGGCGAAGATTGAATTGCCCAACTTATAAAAAGAAAATCAAAAAGACCATGTCTAGGCTAAATAGTTTTCAGGTCTATTGCGGAACCAGACTGCTACTTGCCATACATATTCACAAGGGAACGAATGTGGTTGTCTGGCAAGTCGGGTGCCTTTTAACCCAAAAGTTAAAATGGAAATTCCCAACATTATTTATTAAGTCGTTGTGAAGAAGTACGATAATTTCACGTAAAAAGAAATTGCCGAGTATTTAAAATACTTTCGAACAGAATGCAGAAAGCAACATTTTAATCTTGAAATATGGCACAAGTAAATGTCTGCTGCAATAATCGCCAAATTCATGTAATGAATGGCAACATTCCACCTGAGTTATGATGATTCGAACTTGTTCGACTCCAAGCCGAGTGAAGACCTCTCCACTGCGCACAAGGAGATTTTGGAAGTGCACACAAACGGAAAGAAAGAAATGAAAATGAAAAATGACTTGAAGGAGTTTGCAGATCAAAGGAATTCCCTGAAACTGGGTTAAGACGCAGACATGTTTCTGAAGAAAAAGATATTCGGCTGAGTTGGCTGGTCGCCTAAGTCGCCGATGTCCACGGCGAGTGGCGACAGCAGCAGCACCAAGTAGACAGAGATGCCTCCAAACCGAAGATCATGAAATGCATTGAATGTTTTCCCAAATTTTGCATTTCGAAATGTCATATTTCAAGTGTTTAACGAACACTTGAAATATGTTCTTTTTTCATTTCGCTGCTAAGTGAACGTTTTTGTATGAAACACCAATGAAAACATTGATTTCACATTTGTAGGTCACATTTCCATACGAACCTGCCTGTGGGGGTACCTACCAGATGCGTAAGTACATATTGTCGAACCCATTGTCTCGAACAATACGCAGAAGGTGGTGGTGAGTGGGAGAATTCAAGTGAATACTACACTTGTAGAACAATCTTTATGGCCACGTTAACATTGAGTGGCGACGATAGCCGCGTTGAATTTAGAATCAATCGGCAGTTTTATATGCAAAATGCCCTTAAAAATAATTGAGTTGTTTTTAATTACGCGACAATATTTTTTATGGCAAGAAGACACGTTGTGTCTTTGCATTTTGTTGTTTTTGTTTACAAAAACCAGTTAATAGACCCTTTAGGTTCGAACTGCAGACATTGGAATGAATACACGCACAGTCACAAACACAATACGAATATAATTCGTTCTCTATACGAGGGCGACCGCAAAACTAACTGGCCTGGCACATTTTATATTTTACTAGCAACTTTTTTTTGGTTTTTTAAAAGCAATCTTTTATAAGCCATCTGTCAAAATTTCCGAAATATTTAATGATTATTTTCTTTGTTACAGGTGATTGAAGTAAACAAGTTTTATAATTTTTGAAAAATGGAAAATAAAGAGTTTCGTGCGGTAATTAAACACTTTTATATGAAAGGTTATACGCCACGATTAATCAAAGATGAATTGGATTCTGCACCATCATACTCCACCGTGAAATCCTGGGTTCAACAATTTAAAATGGGTCGTTCATGTACGGAAGATGAACAACGCTCTGGAAGACCGAAAACTGCTACTACTATTGAAAACATTAGAAAAATATTTAATGAAGTGACTAAAGATAGACGAATAAAGCCCAGAGAACTTGCTGATATTTTTAAAATACACGAAAAACAAGTTTTGAGTATTTTACATGATGAACTCCACATGAAAAAGCTATCCGCAAGTAGGGTGCCGCGTTTGTTGACTTTGCCCCAAAAAATCGTCCGTTGGACCAATTCTGAGGAGCTTTTAGCGATTTATCAGCGTAATCCAATCGAGTTCTTGCGCCGATTCATAACTGTTGATGAAACATGGATCCATCACTACATCCCAGAATGCAAAGAACAGTCAAAACAATGGATAGAAGCTGGTAAAAGTGGTCACAAGAAGGCGAAAACTGTTAAGTCAGCAGGAAAAGTAATGGCCACATTATTTTGGGATGCAAGGAGTATAATATTTATTGATTACCTTGAGAAAGGAAAAACTATAAATAGTGAATATTATTGTGCTTTATTGGATCGGTTGAGTGAAGAAATCAAGATAAAACGACCGCATTTAGAAAAAAAAGTTATTTTTCATCGAGATAATGCTCCTTCACACACTGCATTTTTAACTCAACAAAAACTGGCCGAATTACGATTTGAAATTGCTCCGCATCCACTATATACTCCAGATTTAGCTCCTTCTAATTATTTCTTGTTTCCAAATTAAAAAAAATTTCTCGGTGGCAAAAAATTTTCGTCCAATAGCGAGGTTTTTACTGAAACTGAGGCATATTTTGAAGGTCTTGAAAAATCTTATTTTTCGGATGGAATTAAAAAACTTGAAAAACGTTTGATGAAGTGCGTTGAGTTGGAAGGAGATTATGTTGAAAAATAAATAATAATAATTCCAAAAAAACTGTTCTTTTTATGTTAGGCCAGTTACTTTTGCGGTCGCCCTCGTATGAAGTACGAGTCCATCACGTGTCTACCAACTACACGCAAAGAAAAGATATGGTTACACTATGGTCACCGCAACAATAATATGTTCTCTCCAATAAAAGCATGATCGTCGCAACCATATTATTGTTTTTTGAATTTCATTTTGACAATAGTATGATTGCGACAATATTGCTATTGTTGAAATGTAACAATAGTATTATTGCCAAATTTAGAAATGAAAATATGGTTGTAGCAACCATATAAACATGGTTAGTGCAACAAAAGTATTGTTGTTTAAAATTTACGTTAACAAAAATATGATAACGGCAATCATACAGTATGGTTGCGACTTTGAACATACCAAAACAGGTTTTATAGAGCATACATGTATGTGTGTGCGTATGTTTTTTTATATACCAAAAAAACACATACACACGATACAGTGCATGTTTGTTATCCATTAAAAAAAATAACAATCGGAATGTAGTTCGAGGGATTTTTATTGTGTTTACTTTGTTCGGTGAAATACTCTAATACCGACTGGTTCTCGTTTATTTAAAATCTGCCTGCACTTAAGTATATAGCCATTGATCATGGTTTAATCACATTCGTTACTTGGTGTCTACGGATGGTGAAGTAGCATTCACCTCTGCTGGCAACTAAAAGTATTTTTGACCGTTGAAATATATATTTTGGTTTCTTGAATGAAATGTTCAATAAAAACGTGGCCTCAAAATTGGGTATGATCTAATAGTAATGCAATCTATAATAACTTGCTTGATAAAAATCTCTATTTTTGAATAACAACATTACCCAATCCTAATAAATAATTTTGGGGATCATAGTATGGTTGAGTGTGAATCATACTATGGTTGTGGGGATCATAGTATGGTTGCGTGCGAATCATACTATGGTTGTGAGGATCATACTATGGTTGTATGAGAAACATACTATGGTTGTGAGGATCATCATATGGTTGTGAAGATAATAGTATGGTTGAGTGTGAATCATACTATTGTTGTGATGATCATAGTATGGTTGTGGAGATCATAGTATGGTTGAGTGTGAATCATACTATGGTTGTGGGGATCATAGTATGGTTATGTGTGAATAATACTATTGTTGTGAGGATCATAATATTGTTGTGGCACAACCATATAGCCAACAATAGTATGATCCTCTTCGAATATTGTCACCACAACCATACTTTTTTTCTGCGTGTAGTTATGGAAAAAAACCGAAATGTAGAAAATAAATCTACCAAAAATTGTAAAAACTATTTTTTGTTTATAGTGTAATTTGGGATATTCATTGGCGAGTCCTTTAAAAAATACCTGTTCAGTTTCTCATCATGGGAGCATTAATGAAACAAAACAAAAAAGGATAAGCGAATGCCGACGCTCACAGTGACTTATTGTTAAACAAATTATTAAACAAATAGTAGCATCCATTGCGGACCCTACCACTCCCATTTGAAATTGAAAATTGTCTTCTTGATTAGAAAAAGAAGTGCTAGATTTTTAATGAAAATGCTCAATTTCTAAATATTATCAATTTTAGTACTAAGATGCTCGTAGTAATAATCAATCGTGCTTCATATATCTACAGTCCTGGTTCACGCACGAGAGCGAGTTATGTAGAAATGGGTGTCTCGTTATTTGTTTATTCGTCTTCATTTAAAAACATCTTCAAGAGTTAAAAAAAGTTACAAAAAAAAATCATTTTGTCTGATAACATTGAATTATGTCAATGTCACTCTATTTCTTACTAAAAAATAGATCTTGAGCTTGAATCAGCGTCATCGTTGTGCGACTTAAGTGACAATTTGATCCTCAGAAATCCCCCTTTTGCCGCTATTTGAAATTTTCGCTATGAGTATTCACAGCTCGAAAAGTTTGTTTGTATTTTAAAAGATACGGATATTCTAGTTTTGAGGGGTAAGGTTGCTCCGAGAGAAAATACAATGATATTTTTCATTTATTACTCAAGTTTAAAAGATCGCTCGTATGCTACGCGTTATAAGTGCCAAAGCACCTGTAGGGAGCGAAGACGACCTCCTTCGCTCCCTCCTGCTACTCCCTCCAACTTCGACTTTACTTTGGTCAATTCTTCATGAAATTTGGCAGAAATTGAATACAATCAGCAACCGCACATATGTTCAACCGATATTATGACTCTAGCATTAGAAGCCACATAATAAATTCAAGCTTTATGAAATTTTTACACAGTTCATTAAGATCGATCACTAATCAGTTCAGATGGAAATGTGTCATACGCCCTACGTTTTACCATAGCCTCAGTTCAACGTTCCTCCCGATTTAAGATACTTATAATTTTTGTAAGTGCATGCAGAGAAAAGATATGGTTACCATATGGTCACGGCAACAATAACATGTTCTCCACAATAAAATCATGTTCGTCGCAATCATAGTATTGTTTTTTTAATTTCATTTTGACAATAGTATGGTTGCGGCAATATTAATATTGTTGAAATATAACAACACTATTCTTACAAATTTTAGAAAAGAAAATATGGTTGTATCAACCATATAAATATGGTTGGTGTGACAAAATTATTGTTGTTTAAGATTTATGTTAACAATAATATGATTACGGCAATCATACCGTATGGTTGTGACTGTAAACTACTTAGTAGACACATAAATACCGTTACACACGTTTTATGCTGTAAAATAAAAAGTACTGAATGTTTTTGGACCAAATATTTTTTAATAAATTTATTAATGTATATTGTATCCAAAAAGAATCTACTTATTCGAAATGTCCGCATTTTGCCTTTGCACACGCCTTAAGTCGCACTGGCCAATCGTCAATAGCTGCACGAACCTCGTCCATTGGAAAATTGGCCACAGCTCGAACCAAAGCAGTCTTAAGAGATCCAATGTTGGGGTATCTTTTGTGACAAACCTTGTCCTCTTTCAAATCTGCACTGACTGAGGGCCATTCTTCAGAGGAAATGAACGCTGGTTTTAGCCTTATGGTCCGGCGCAGAATCCTGCTGGAAAGTCCATAGCTGGTTTTGGAACAGGGAATTGTTAAGAGGCTTCACAACAGCTTCCAAAACGGTTTCTTGGTAAACTTTGGCCGATGTTTTGACTCCTTGTGACCCCATCGTAAGAGACACCCCACCAAACCATGACTGAAGCTGTGTGATGACCCTTTTCCACCCTTGGGATCAGTTCAGATGCTTCCTTAGATGACCGCGCATACACTCTATCATTTTGCTTGTTAAATTTTTCCTGAACGGTAAAAATTTTTTCATCAGTGAACAAAATTTTTCTGTGCAAGTTATCAGCGTGCTTCAGCAAAAGACTTTTGCATTTTTCATTCCTATTTTTTTTAAAGCTGCAGTCAATAAATGTCCGGTACGCCGTTTAAAAGTCCCAAATCTTTTTTAATGATTCGACTCATGGACTTTTGCGTGATATTCATCTCACGGGCCATGATTTTCTGTTTTCGGAGCGGATTTCTGTGAATTCTTGATTTAACGGCTTTGATGGCATGCGGTGTTCGAACAGAGCGTGGGCGGCCCGACCGGTGGCGGTCGTTTACATCTGCAGTCTCCTCAAACAGTTTCATGCATCGGTAGACGAACATGCGGCTAATCCCTAGTGGCCGGCACTTGAAAAGCGCCATTACAGCGATACGGTTCTCATGATGAAAGTTGAAACAATTTTAAATTCCCGTTACAGACTAACGCCATTGAGGTTAGCTTTCAAAACCCATATGACATTAGCGGGGTATGTTCAGTTCTACTATTGAAATGGGTGTGTTCAATGTTGTAACAGTATTTATGTCCCTACTAAGTAAGCATAACAGGTATAATAGGCCAACGTTCATACATGTATGTGTGTGTGTTTTTTTTGGTAAACCAAAAAACATATACACACACGACACAGTGCATGGTTGTTGTTTATAAAAACAACAACAATCGGAAGGCAATTTGACGGATTTTTGTTGTGATTACTTTGTTCGGTGAAATACTCTACTACCGACTGGTTCTTGTTTATTTAAAATCTGCCTGCACTTAAGTATAATCCATTGATCATACTATTGTTGTGAGGATCATAATATTGCTGTGCCCAACCCAACAATAGTATGATCCTCTTCGAATATTGTCACCCCAACCATACTTTTTTTCTGCGTGTGTTGAGAGTATCATGTTATCGGTCCCTACCGGCATACGACTCTTCTTACTCGTTTTTATTTAGTAGAAATAGAAATTCCCAATATGAAACGGAACTTTTTCAATTTGCAATAAAAAAGAAAATTCTCAATTTCTAGTTTTAATAGAAAATCAAATTCTCAATTATAATCGGAAAGAGGCAGGGTTTTCTGTAGCTAGTCTTCATCGCATTGCCACCAAATTTTGAATCATCGAGTTGATTGTGAAATTAATTTTTCCTTGCCAAAACTCTGCTTAAATTTCTAATATTTTCAAATACCGATTCTCTCGCCATTGTCTGCTGTACCATTTTGATTTGGCATGTGTTTAAATGAGACGTAGACATTTGTAGTTTTGCATAATTCAAATCAATCGAATGGGTGGATTTCAAACTAATCAGTTCGGAATTTGTGTTAAAAGCATATCAACCAATATATGCATACACGTGCATGTATATTATGTACACATGTATGTATGTGCGTATGATATATTTTGCAACTCAATCTTATTTGTTTATGATCGAAGATACTTTGTTCGATATTCCCGAATAAATGTATACATACAGACATCCATAATATAATCGAACATCTACGTACATGTGAGTCGAATCTTTATTTACTGCGTTTGAATCACATCGGATTTAATGGGTACGTTTAGATTTAACAAAATTAAAAGGGAAGCTTTGCATACTTTCAGGCGGCGCAAAGTTAAGCGAATACAACAACCACACATTTATTTCCCACTATTTTCAACATATTTTGTTTGGTTAATAAAAACCCTATCAGCGCTAAGAAAATGACCATTTCGAAAATACCTAATGTCGCTATTCTTAATACCAGTATGTATGTATACCTTTCGAATAATTTTATATTATTTAATAGTTTTTAAAATGATTAGTTTTTTTCTATTTGTTTGATTGAACGAATAAAGTGTGTGTGTACTTACGGTTCAGCTTCTATCGATTTCAATTTGGCAACATAATTGGATGGTATGTAACCTTCTTGTCGGGTCTTCTTGCTGCGCGCCAGCCACCAATCGCCCTGGAAATAAAACGAAATCAAATGCGATTAATGTTATTCATGGTGAGCAAATAGTAGACAAATAAGTGTGATATGTACTTGATTGATTGATAGTAGCTGTGTTTTTTCACGTTATTTATTTTATTGCTAATTTTTACTAATTTTAGAATTAGAATTATATCTGAAATGTAAAATCCATATGCGAAACTTAAGAAAAAAATACACAGTTCTGAAAAAACATTAAGTGTTCAAATAAAAAAATCGATAGCTCCGACTGAGACAACGGTCACTACGGGCAGGATGCGGAATTCTGCACGCAATAAAGGCTGTCCCCTTAATAGCGGTTTCTGAAACACAAATGGGACTGTTGAAAGCTCAAACGGAAGCAGACGCCCATCATATCCGTGGCGAATAATAATAATAGTCCAGCTTTTGTTAAGAAGCTCGTCAATCGGAGCAAATTAAGAATCGCAATAGCCAAATAAGGAAATGCAGAAAAAAACATAATTCCAACATTCAGGCCAGATGGCGGTAATGGTATTTTTTAAGGATGAATAGAGACATCTGGATCTTTAAATCTTGAGTTTATAGAAAGCACAGGGTGGAGCGAGCGCTGTAATTTAGCCTTTTTGCACTGCAGGCTGTGGCGGCACTATTGATCGAAGAGAGTGGAGAGTGTGCGTGGCTTATAGTGGCTGACGGGAGATTTGTATTCTGTCGGTCTTTCAGTTGTCTCCACGCATCGGATACGGATACAGATTTGTGTTGAAGCGTATTTTTCAATGCGCACTCGATCATTGTACTGGAGTAAAACAAACCCCAGAGAACTTCACCAGAGACCTTCAGACCAAGTCACTGTGTGGTGCGCCATATCACGAGTGGGCCTCATTGGCCCTTGCTTTTTTCAGGATAGCCGTCTTGCCGTCACTGTGAACTCCAAACGGTACTTAGCTTTGATAAAGGATTTTTTCAGCCGGCTCTTGAGGCAATGCTATTAGATGATACATGCTTCCAACAGGATGGTGCTACTGCACACACGGCGAGGGTTACCATGAATTGTTTGCGACAAATGTTTCCGGACGGCTTATCTCTTTGAGGGATGATGTGAACTGGCCGGCACACTTACCAGACTAAGCCCCATGCGTTTTTTTTCCTTTGGGGAAAATGTATTTCAACACCTTGGATGACCTTATTAATAATATTGAGCTGACATGCTTGTTAGAGTTAGAGTTCATGAAAACTTCAGAAAACGAATGCAGCAGTGTGTGAATAGCGACTGCCGACATTTGCCAGGCACTCTATTTAAAACGATGTAATTTAAAAACTCCCTTACTCTTCAATATAATTTAAATATAAAATAAATTTTTCTAAGGTTCATAATTTTTTATTTCATTCCCAAATAAGCAAATTATCGCGCTTCACCCTGTACAATATATATACACATGTTCATACACATGCACATGCAATTGGACTTAGAAGTGCTGTGCAATTGCGTTTAGAAGGAAAAATTAAAATTTTCAACAAAATTACGACCCAAAAACACGGAATATTTTGTTCGCTTCTTTGCAATTGCCAAGAAGTACGTAAACCTCCGCAATGTCCAAAACTAAACCCAATGAACCATAACACAAACTAAATGGATTCGTAAACATATTATGACTTTTAAAGAATCGCTTAAGAAAGCATTGTTATCGAATGTCATAATAATGGAAAATTGTACTTAAAGATTGGTAAAAAGTTTGACCCGTCGTCTACAAGTACAACTTAAGGTCATTTGAATTTTATTTTCATTTAGTGTGCGTCCTGTAATTGTTCATACATTTGACATTTATAGAAAATCTTTTAGTATATCCTTTAGTCAATACGAGGGCTGCTATATATATTTCTGTCCTAATAATGAAAAGGCGAATATTTATCATCAAAAATGGTTTTATTGTTTTTCAAAGCATTCTCCAGCATGATTTATACACTTTTGCATGCGTTCAGACCAATTTTCGAAGCACTTTTTCCACTCCGATGAACGCTTCAACAGCTGCTTCGGTCGATGAAAAACGTCGATCACGCATTTTTTTTCTTGATGCTAGTGAGTAAGAAGAAGGTGTCAAATCTGTCTGAACGGTGGATGGCCCATCAATTCGACATCTTGAGTGGTTAAATAGCTCATCGTTTCAGCTGATGTGTGAGAGCTCGCATTGTCGTGATGCAAAAGAGCCGTCTTCTCTTATTATCTTTCCTCATTTTTTCGAACACTGTTGGCAAACAGATGGATGTATACCGCTCAGAATTAATCGTCCTACGTTCTACTAAAGGCACTGGGGCAACATGGCCAGTTATATAAAAAAGCAATAAACTGCTTCGATGTGCTTCTTCCACGAACAACTTTTGTGGATTTGGCTCGGCTGGAAAGACCCATACGGTCGATTGCTGTTTTGTTTCGGGTTCATATGCATACATCCATGATTCGTCAGCTGTGACAATGTTATACACTGCCTTTCAGCTACCGCCAACCAATCCATACACGCAGAGAAAAGATATGGTTACACTATGGTCACCGCAACAATAATATGTTCTATCCAATAAAAGCATGATCGTCGCAACCATAGTATTGTTTTTTGAATTTCATTTTGACAATAGTATGATTGCGACAATATTGCTATTGTTGAAATGTAACAATAGTATTATTGCCAAATTTAGAAATGAAAATATGGTTGTAGCAACCATATAAACATGGTTAGTGCATCAAAAGTATTGTTGTTTAAAGTTTACGTTAACAAAAATATGATTACGGCAATCATACAGTATGGTTGTGACTATGAACATAACAAAACAGGTTTTGTAGAGAATACATGTATGTGTGTGCGTATGTTTTTTTGATATACAAAAAAAAAACACATACTCACGATACAGTGAATGGTTGCTGTCCATTAAAAAAAAATATCAATCGGAAGGTAGTTCGAGGGATTTTTATTGTGTTTACTTTGTTCGGTGAAATACTCTAATAACGACTGGTTCTCGTTTATTTAAAATCTGCCTGCACTTAAGTATATAGCCATTGATCATGGTTTAATCACATTCGTTACTTGGTGTCTACGGATGGTGAAGTAGCATTTACCTCTGCTGGCAACTAAAAGTATTTTTGACCGTTGGAATATATATTTTGGTTTATTTAATGAAATGTTCAATAAAAACGTGGCCTCAAAATTGGCTATGATCTAATAGTAATGCAATTTATAATAACTTGCTTGATAAACATCTCTATTTTTGAATAACAACATTACCCAATCCTAATAAATAATTTTGGGGATCATAGTATGGTTGAGTGTGAATCATACTATGGTTGTGGGGATCATAGTATGGTTGCGTGCGAATCATACTATGGTTGTGAGGATCATACTATGGTTGTATGAGAAACATACTATGGTTGTGAGGATCATCATATGGTTGTGAAGATAATAGTATGGTTGAGTGTGAATCATACTATTGTTGTGATGATCATAGTATGGTTGTGGAGATCATAGTATGGTTGAGTGTGAATCATACTATGGTTGTGGGGATCATAGTATGGTTATGTGTGAATAATACTATTGTTGTGAGGATCATAATATTGTTGTGGTACAACCATATAGCCAACAATAGTATGATCCTCTTCGAATATTGTCACCACAACCATACTTTTTTTCTGCGTGTACGAACCTTTTTTTGAGCATTCGTCAAATTATGTGGGATCCAACGAGAACAATTTTTTTACCGCCAAATGAACATGCAATATCTTATTAATGATTGTCATACTCTAATGCCCTAGGATGCCTCAATCTCACGGTATGTCACATGTCGGTCTGGCTTAATCAGATCACTCAGAGCATCGATGGTTTCTGGCAAAGTGACCGAAGTTGGACGTCCTTCACGAAATTCATCCTGGAGCGAACGGCGTCCGAGACTCAACTCTTGGCGATTAACAGTGGTTTTTGATGGTGCTTTATCGCCAAAAGTCGAAACAAGTTGATTTAAACACTCCGAAACACGCCGGAAATCGTAAAAAATCATCGCACGAAAATGATAATTCCATTTTTTGACTGAAATGAATGTTTCAACACACTGTAAACAAACCAATTTGTCCTCCAATGACAAAATGTTCTGTGTGAAGTTATACTAAAAACTGTCAAAGTATCCAATGGATGTTTCAGTTTGCATCTGGGAACACTAGTATTGTCAGGACCCGAAATATACATAGCAACCCTCGTAATTGTGGGATTAAAATCAGGCTTCTGTGTGCTCATAACATGACATGTTATGAGCACACATCCAGATTTGACACCTTCTTCTTACTCCCTAGCATCAAGAAAAAAAATGCGTGATTGTAAGATTTGCTTGTAATCTTACATTGTAAGATTTGCTTGTAATCATAATGTGGTTAAGTAGAAATATAATATGGCTTTAAGTGATCATTATATGATTGTGATAAGTAAGAGATTAATTTGTTAGCAATGTAAAAACTTCTGAATGCATTAGCTGTCTCGAGCGGCCATTTAACATCAGGTCCAGGTCTGTGAATATAAGAACTGTAAATCGTTCACAGCTCACTGATTAAAGACGAGTTCACCATTTGTCCCTTAATGGAGTGTTGAGGGAAATATGATAACTTATTATTATGTTCTTCGAAAATTAACACCACAACTTTATTCTAATCTCCATGCAGTAGGACTCGTTGTGGTTTAGACGGAGTGTTGCCAATTTAGCCATTTTCGGCTGATATAGCAAATTTGTTTCATTCTTCCTATTATTAAATGACAATATTGAAATGAGGATGACCAGGTTTGATAATTGGTTGTTGTTTGTGTTCATGTGATTGGCACCGTCTCTATAAACTAAAGATCTTACGTATCGGGCGTTGGCCTTTAGTGTTTTTTCGATCATCCTTTTTTAAGTTCAAAATGCCAACTATTTAATTTGTAAATTATTGTCTTTCTTTAAATATGAAATGATAATTAAGCTTGATTGGAGTATTCAGTCATAAAATAAAAGTAATGCCGAATTGCCGAGGTTGCGCTTGGCCAGAACTCAAAAAGTGTGCAGTATGTTAATTTGTGTAAATGCAACAGTTCGGTTGAAAAGAAGTAAATAGAAAATCAAATTGCATATCAATCGCATTTCGATAGAAAACACAAATGCGGTGATTGCCTCCCAGTATTCCGAAATTACTGCAAGTCCACTTAATGAAAAACTAATTAGTAAATGAAATGAACAGTCTAAGTCTACTAACTGTCGAGAAAAAAAATCTAAAAGCGAAAACATTCTAAAATTAAATTACTAAAAAGTTGACAATTGGGTTATTCGTACCACTCGGTGGCATAACCGTCAGCCACGGTGTGACTCAACTAAATTGTTTTGATTTTATGAAATTCCAGTCAATTACCGGAATACCAAAAAAGTGTGCAAAAGGCAATGCATGTCGCAGACAGGGAAGGCAACCAGCCGATGGCGTGTGTATGTCTGGTGTGTAAATGTTTGTGAAGGCACGTACCGTGACCAAACTATTGAAAGGCAGAGCCGACAAAACGGTAAAACTTCGTAGTAACCTCAAAACACAAAACGGCTCAAAACGCAACTCAGAGTGGATTGTTTTCTTCTCATTTACAAGTGCATTCATCTAGTGTCGTTATCATTCGTTCATTTGCAGGTGCTCGTATCTTCCATTAGAAACTGATCGGAATCATGTTGACTTTGATTTTAACATTTCTTATGGTCTTGTGTTTGACAAGCGAATAATTGCTACTACGCAAGAGAAAATTCGTCATCTCAAAACTTAAGAATTCAGGCGATTCCGTTTTTAAACTTGTCCGTGTATTTACAATTGTTTCGGAAGATCGTCACCAAGATTTTGGAAAAGCATTGCATTTCAATTTCTCAATTTAAATTAATGGTTTCGTCAATACAGGTTAAAACGATGAAAAAGGACTTGATGGGGAAAAACATAAATGAATACCTGCTTTTTTTCTTCACATAGTTTTTGAAACACTGCTTTAAAATGACAACAAGCGTCTTCGATTACATCGATTTTTATACAAATTGCTTTATGAATCCTAGCATTAGATTTACATAAGATTCTCTGCCGTTTTGAGAAGAATCACGAGATGGCAATGCTTTTCGATCATATTTCACGAGTTGTGTTCTCTGGCTAACAACCCACAGTATTTTTTGAATCCCTTCATAAGTTTGTACCAGCCGTGTATGGGATTTGAATTGATGGTCTAGAATTTGCATGATGTAATAAATTAGCTTACAAACCCATATACGAGTAAATCATAAACATGGATAACTAAGAATATTGCTGGTCATTCAACACTGGTCATTCAACACATCATTTTGAAGTTGGAAGATCAACAATTGTATTTTTCCAAAATTTCGTTTCAAGAAAATTTTAATAGCTTAGTCAGTTACTAGATTTTAAAAAACTAAATTGAGTTGTACTCCTTACTAAACGCTAAAAACTATTTGTTAAATCGCAGGTAAAATTGAAAAATTGAGAACAAATTTAAACAACAAATTTAGTTTGGTCGTGACGAAGCTTATATACCTTCCATCGTGGATTACGGTCCAATATGAACATTTTGTGGAACCGGTGTTTGTTTCGTTCCATACCAACATCATACATAAAAACTTCTATCGTCATTTCGGTTTTACTTCGTGAGGTATAGCCTTTCAAAGTTTAGGGTTTTATGGGTGGGACCACGCTGCCTTGTCCAATTGTATCACCATATAATATACTTATATAATAAAAAGCTTATCATAGCGTTCATTCAGTTAAAAATGTATAACAATCAGTCCATTACTTTGGCTAAAATGCCATTTTAAAATGCCACACGGTGGCGGTGCCACACTTTTTCTCCAGGATGTGTTTTGATCCATCAGGATCATCATTCAGGATTGTGGGTTTTTTCAGAGGCTGATCCTGTCTTTGTGAAGGGATATTTCTACCTATAGCACAGTTTTGTTTAACATGCCGCCTATTATTAAAATGTTTTGAAATCAATACTGACACTCCAACAGACATCTAGAAAATAGTTTCACCTATTGAAGATTGCAGTACCGAATGCGTTTGACAACTACAAGGGTTGCTGTTTATATTTCGGGTCCTGACAATACTTGTGTTCCCAGATACAAACTGGAACTTTCATAGGAATCTCTGACATTTTTTAGCATAACTTCACACAGAACGTTTTGTCATTTGAGGGTGAATTGTTTTGTTTACAGTGCGTTGAAAAATTCATCTCAGGCAAAAAATGGAATTATCCCGTGAACATTTTCGTGCAGTAGATTGACCCAAAAAGTAACTCTTCGGCCAAGGGCTTCACCCCGGCACAAAGTTGCCGCTACAACCACAAAAACGAATCATGGATCTATGCATATAAACCCGAAACTGAAATTCATCAAAAGTTGTCCGTGGAACAAGTACATCGAAGCAAATGATTGCGTTTTTTTCGTTATAACCGGCCATGTTGCCACAGTGCCTTTAGTGGAACGTAGGACGGTCAATTCTGAGTGCTATACAACAATTCTGAGTGGTATACAACAGCGTTCGAAGAAATGAGGAAAGATAATAAGAGAAGACGGGAGCTCTCACACATCAGCTGAAACGATGAGCTATTTGACCACTCAAGATGTCGATATGATGGGCCATCCACTTTACAGCCCTGATTTGGCACCCAATGACTTCTTCTTATTCCCTAGCATCAAGAAAAAAATGCGTGGTCAACGTTTTTCATCGCCCGTAGCAGCTGTTGAAGCTTCAAAAATCATGTTTTGGAGGTGTCTCAATCGGAGTGGAAAAAGTGCTTCGAAAATTGGGTTGTGCGCATGCAAAAGTGTATTGATCATAAAGGAGAATATTTTGAAAAACAATAAAACCATTTCCAATGATAAATTTTTGTGTTTTTATTGCCGGACCAGAAATATAAATAGCAACCCTCGTACTTTCATCTGAGTTAGGCTTGGTGAGACCACAAACAAGATTACGAATATTGTAGCACAGGGTAGCGTGCAAAATTTCAAATTTGAATATCTGACAAACTTTGTCAATTGAAGTGATTAATAAATAAATATCGTACGCACAACAGAAGCATGTTCAAAGCAAACATCAAATAAAAATTCAACAGGAAACCACAGCAAGAGACAACAGTTAAATCAAACCTAAAGAATTGCCACAAAAATGATTATTGACAGCTGAAGTTGTGTGTTCTCTGTTGCCGGATCTGTACAATCCCATCGCTACTGGGGACCAGTGAAATCCGACAAAAACGTTGTTAACGGATGGACCAGAGGGTTGACACGCGGGAGTATCGTTGAATACAGAAAGACTATTTTAAAATTTGTCATTTCGTTAGTAACACTTTGAAATATTGATTTCGATAACAATGTAGCGATGTGCGTTTGAAACCGAAAACGAAAAAGCAAGCATAATTAAACTTAACAATCTGCAAAACGCTAAGAATTGCAAATGAGTCAGGTCAAACTGAACAAAGTATCGAAAACGTAGGTATGTATTCAAATCAAACATCGGGTAGACGCCAAGTACATTGTAACTCACTGAGGTAACGTTTGGTTTGCCACAATCCTTACGTTAGAATAACTCTAGAACAAAAAATTGCGGTAAGTTTAGGGATTTTATGCGGGACTCCCATTAAAAGGTCGACATAAACAATATCGTGCTCCATAGCTTTCAATTCAATTAAAACGGATCGTTTTCATAGCACGTATACTCCATATTAAATACGTATCGTTGCTGATTTAGGGCATAGCATCGAGGAGGACCCAAATTATTCGGAACAACATCGCGCGAAGCAATTGCAGCTGACCAGTTGAAAGTCAACCCACTATTCTATCGAAATATTCTATTCAATGCTGAGGTAGGTTTATTTAAGGCGCAATGAATATTTAAATAAATATTTTTGCAACATTTGGATTGCAGGGTTTCGAGAAGGTAATAGTTAATTTTGGAGTATGGGCTCTGAGGTTTAACAACATAAAATTATCTTTCTAATTAATAACATTTCAAGTTCTTTAATTGAGCTTACAGTTCTAGGCCCCTAAAATGCAACACTTTTAGTTTATTTGTTTTGGATCATTAGTATTATAAGGACTAAAACCAGGGATGATCAAAGAGGATGTCGAAAAGTTACAAACAAATTTATAAAAAGATACTTTTGTGGTAAAAAAAAGGTACTAACATTTTTTAATATTTTTTAATATCTTCATTTTTATGGGATTTTTGCCGTTATTCATTTGCGCATTAAAGTCATTATTTTTTTGGTATGGTATGTTAGCGATAGATTAGCGATTACTGAAATAAACATACATTTTTCGTAAAGGGTTCAACACATCCTCAAACATTTTTAATGAGCTTTCAGTGTCAAAACGTTAGTCAAAGTCAACATTTTCATCATGGTAAAGTTTACTTACGAGCAACGTTTGGAAATCATGCCATGTTACAAAATGGTGGTCATATGACCGTAATCGAATTTCATTCTTAAAATGTAACATTTGCAATACAGATGGAATAAATTTGAAATATATATCTTAAAAATTCTAAAATTGTTATGTCCCTAATGGAAACCGCTGTATTATGGATGTTATTTTTTTCCAACATAAACAAAACAAATAATTAATAGTGCTTTTGTAAACAAAAAATCGTATTATTTATATAAACCATAAGGTAAGGTACATACTCGGGAGATGGAAATTATGTTATATTTTAGAGATGTACACATTTTATTATGATATTCGAGGGCATTTCAATAATTCCGTGACTTTTCCAACTTTCCTGGTGGTAATATGAAATGCAACGCTGCCCCCATCAAGTACCATCTGTTAATATACTACTCTCAAATTTGGAGAGTTCCGTCATTTAGTTTGTGTTTAACAGCTGTTCAAAACATACAACCTCGTGGGTTTTGGTATAAATTTCTAAAATTTAAGTTCGAGTGTTCATTAAACATTATTTTTTGCGAAAAAACACGTCAATCAAACCAAGAAAAAGCTATGGTGTCTCCGCACCATCGATTTTAATGGTAAAAAAGTTGTTTCCTGACTTTCGTTGTGGTCGCACAAGTACAAATGACGCTGAACGTTCTGGACGGCCAATTGAGGTCAATACTCGTGCACCTGAAAATGTCGAAAAAATCCACGATAGGGTATTGGCCGATCGAAGAGTAAAAGTGCGTGAGATTGTTGATGCCATACGCATTTCATATGGCAGTGGTTTCGATTTTACATGATCAGTTGGTTTTAAGAAAGCTGTGTGACAACCTCAAAGGATTGTCTGAAGATGTTTAACCGCAATTCGAATGAGTTTTTGGCGGAGACCAAGCCGCAGTTTGAACATTGGGTTTCTCCGGGTAACCCGACTCCGAAGAAGGCCAAGGTGACTTTGTCGGCCAGTGTTTTTCGGGCAACAGTTTTTTGGGAAGCACGCGGAATAATCCACATCAATTACCTCCATAAGGGAAAAAAACAATAAACGGCGAATACTATGCCAACTTATTGGACCGATTTAATGAGGATTTAAAAAAACAACCCCATATGGTCAAGTAAAGTTCTTTTTAATCAAGATAATGCATGGGTGCACACGTGTGCAGTCTCAATGGGAACATTGCATAAATTACCTCCTTGTGACTATTTCCTATCTCCAAACCGATGAAATCATTGATCAAACAAATGCCTATTTTGTGGACCTCTAAAAATCTTTTTGTTTGGAAGGGATGCCAAAGTTGGAAAAACGTTGGACTAAGGGTTTTGAGCTTAAAGGGGTTATGTTGAAAAATATTTGTTTTCCAAAAAAAAAACTGTCAGAAATTATAGATCCGCCCTCGTATTTCTTGATAAAATATTGCTGGCTACTTTTAAATTGTAACAGCAAGAATTTGACGATTTAAACAAATCATTGGTTAGTTACAGTAACGACTTGAGGTCTATTTCGTTCTTTTGTTTTAATGATATTTTGAAAAGAAAAAAATCTTTCTTTGTTGGCTGAAGAATGGGTAATCCATAATATCCCCCTTACAATTTTAGAAATATGTGGGTACATTAGTTCATTCAATTCATTTTTAGCTTTGAAACTCGGTCCCAAAAATACAAATATTTTCAACTTTCAAAGATTTTAAATACTTCTGACCAGCTCAAGCCTGAAATTGCGAATTAATTTTAAATCAATTTCCTCGTTTGGAAACATTTTAATTAAAAGCGGTACTATCGAATTTGTTTTGCCCGAAGTTACATTGTTTCGAATGAATTTGTTAAAGCATAAATACATTTCACCTTCAAACTTATTTTTTTTTTGCAAATCTTCACAAAGCTTTAAATGAAACTTCTCAGCGTTTTCTTTTAATTGTTTGATAGTATGAATAACATTATTATTTGTGGATACGTGCAACTCGACATCGCTTCCACAATATACATCTTCGAAAGGAATGTGGTTTTCATTTAGGTTTAAATTAGAAGTCGAACAGATGTCCAGAGTGCACTTGTCGACAAAATTGCGTCGAATTTAACGAAATAAACATTTACCATTGTAAATCAAAAAATCGATCAAATCTATCATCCCTGCCTAGACCTACCCATTTTGAGTTGATATGAGTATACAAATGAGTTACCCATAGATATACAGTGAAAGACTTAAGTATTCACACAGCGCCAATTTGAATGAAAGACCTTTATAATTTTTAAACGAAAGTCTCAGCTCCTCAATGTCTTCGAGAAAAATATTATTCAATATTATTACTTACTTCAATTTATAGTTAAAGTTAAACAAGGTATAAACTATAGAAGGGGACAGCACAAAAGAATAAAAAAGTGGTATTTCAGGTGGACTAAAATATTTACACATGCTTAGTTATGGTCTCAAAATTGCATCTATGTGAATGCAATTAGTAAAGTTTGGCAATTCTTTTGTGTGACAAAATAGGGAAACCCCTCGTCCTGCGTTACTGCTGTTTTCAATTAGTGAAGTGCATCAAATAGCGAATGTTAGAAAATTGTTAGAATTTACATTGGACCTATATGAACAATATAAATCGTATGCAGAGATCGGAAAAATATTAAATCAAAGTCATTTTACAATATACTTAGTAGGGACATAAATACTGTTATACACGTTTTATACTGTAAAATAAGAAAGTAATGAATGTTTTGGACCAAATATTTTTTAATATATTTATTGATGTACATTGTATCCAAAAAGAATCTACTTTTTCGAAATGTCCGCCTTTTGCCTTTACACACGCCTAAAGTCGCACTGGCCAATCGTCAATAGCTGCACGAACCTCGTCCATTGGCAAATTGGCCACAGCTTGAACCAGAGCAATCTTAAGAGATCCAATGTTGGGGTATCTTTTGTGACAAACCTTGTCCTCTAAAATCGTCCACAATTTTTAATCCAATGGGTTCAAATCTGTACTGTCTGAGGGCCATTCTTTAGAAGAAATGAACGCTGGCAAATTGTTTCGAAGCCAGGCCTGGGACGTTTTAGCCCTAAGGGCCGGCGCAGAGTCCTGCTGGAAAGTCCATGGCTGGATTTGGAACAGGGTATTGTTAAGAGGCTTCACAACAGCTTCCAAAACGGTTTCTTGGTAAACTTTGGCCGATGTTTTGACTCCTTGTTCGCAGAAATGCAGGTCAGTGACCCCATCTTAAGAGACACCCCACGAAACCATGACTGAAGCTGGGTGAAGACCCTTTTCCACCCTTGGGATCAGTTCAGATGTTTCCTTAGATGACCGCGCATACACTTTATCATTTTGCTTGTTAAATTTTTCCTGAGCGGTAAAAATTTTTTCATCGGTGAACAAAGTTTTTCTGTGCAAGTTATCAGCGTGCTTCACCAAAAGAGGTTTGCATTTGTCAATCCTATTTTTTTTAAAGCTGCAGTCAATAAATGTCCGGTACGTCGTTTGAAAGCCCCAAGTCCCAAGTCCTTTTTAATGATGCGGTCTTTTGCGTGATATTCATCTCACGGGCCATGATTTTCTGTTTTCGAAGCGGATTTCTGTGAATTCTTGATTTAACGGCTTTGATGACATGCGGTGTTCGAACAGAGCGTGGGCGGCCCGGCCGGACGAAAGCTATCTGCCAGAGAAGAAACTTAGATTGTGAGAACAATTAAAAAGGACCCAAAAATAACTTCTACCCAAGCGGCTGCGGAGTGCTTAGAAGATATGAATAAACTTCCAAAAACGGTGCGAAGGACCCTCCATCATGCCGGTTACAGCTCAAGAATAGCGAGGAAAAACCTTTCATCAGCAAAATAAATAAAGCCAAACGCCTTAACTTCGCAAAAGAGTATAGGAACAAGCCAGAGAACTTTTGGAACGGAAAGAAATTCTCAGAAGACAGTAAATTTAATATTTTTCAATCGGATGGGGGAGTTCGTGTTTGAAGGCGGCCAAATACGGAGTTAGAAAAAAACAATGTGGTCATCACGGTCAAGCACGGTGGAGGAGGGGTCATGGTGTGGGGCTGAATCATCAGGTGTGGGAAACTTGGTTTTCATCGAGGGTAAAATGGATAAAACTGTATACCTAAATATTTTGAAGGAAGCCCTTTTATAAAGCGCGTAGAAGTTAGGTCTTGGAGAAAGTTTATACTTTCAACAGGACAACGATCCCAAATACACCGCCCACGTGTATTCGTCCCATATAACATCTATGGGACGAATTGGGCAGACGAGTAGGAAAGCGCCAAATAACTAGCAAGACTCAACTAAAAGAGGTCCTGTTGCAAGAATGCCAAAGAATTGGGTCCGATGTGACAAAAAATTTAGCACATTCAATGCCAAGAAGATTGGAAGAAGTCATTAAGAAGAAAGGTTACTCAAAAAAGTACTAAATTTTCCGAAAAAAAACTTCATTTTACTTACAATCTTACATCTGTGTGAATACTTGTCTCCTTAAAAACTTGTCTTGAATTAAAAATTTGCCTTTTCCCTTTTTATTTTTATTACACATATCATATATTTTTTTTAAATATAGATAAATAATAAATCAATACAAAATTTCGTTAAATATATTACTAAGCTATCTACTTTTATTTAAAAAATTTTGAAGACAGAACATAAAATCCTTTACTGTGCGAATATTTTTGTCCATCACTGTACATATTTTTAACAACAAATTGTTAACTCCATTATTTAAACTCGCGAATTCAAAAATTTACCGTAACCAACAAAACTATCTTAATAACTCTTAGCATTTCTGCCCTAATATATGCACTTTACGGCATGTAGTTAGAGCCCAATATTGACCAAAAACCAAATCGAAATGATAGCCGCCGTAAAGTACCCGCATCGTTTACGATTAAAAAAATACAAGCATATAGCATCGTTTCCGACTTGGGTTATTCATTTTCTTCGACATTAATGAAACGACCTCAAACAAACTTTTAGTAAACGACGCCCAAAGTACATGTGCGTGTGCAAGTATTGCACACCGCTGTCTGCCACAGAGGGTCATACAACACAACCGCACATACGAGTATGCAAAATGCTAACCATTTAGAACTTACATGTGTGCCAGACACGGTCATTACCGATTCAAAAGCTTTTAATATGTACATATGTTCATATGTCGACATGTACACGCACACTCGTGCCTAAGCATGCCCAGGAGCGGATTTTTCAAGGCCTTTTAATAGGTATGTGTATAAGTATGTCTAAGCACAATGTATTAATAATGTATGTACGAGTATGTATGTCTAAGCACAATTCAACAATGGGATATTAACTAAAATTAGCAAAACTCGTTTTGCTTACGTTCTTGAGCGGGAGTCTATGACTTTTCCTTAACGAAAGAAAGGGAAGAAAGTTGGAAAATCTTAACAGTGGGCAGGGATGGCCACATTTTGACGTTCTCCTAAAAGAAAGTGAGTGAATACCTTTTTGTAATAGCATCAATAACACACTTTATATATGACTAGAGCAAAATGAATGCTCGACCAAAAGTATTCGTATCGGCATCAAAAAGACTGCCAAGAAAAAACTCTCTCTCACAAAAATAAATAAAAATGAAAAACTCAATTTTAATTTGCGTTTCTCAACTTCAATTTGCATTTATATTTTCTCTTCTCAAAATTCAATTTGCGTTTCTGAATTTTAATTTGTATTTTCTCAATTTTAAATTATATTTTCTCAATTTTAATTTGTATTTTTTTTTAATTTGCATTTCTCAAATTCAGTTTGTATTGTCTTAATTTCAATTGTCGCCTTTCGATTGCCACATTTTTTTCTCAATTTCAATTTGGGTTTCTCAGTTTAAAATTGCATTTTCTCAATTTTAATTGAAAATGGGGTAGAACGGCATACCTTATTTTATTTGTAATATTGGTGTCCTCGTATTATCCTTAGCATCCCTTTAATGAACGGAGAACTTCGCTCACGACATAACGACGAACAGCAATTTTTTTAGACAAACTTAACACGACTTCAAGATTAAACTCTTACTGTGAATTCGGCGCCATTTATGGAGAAAAAACGCCCAAAAGGGGGACTGGGTTGGTTCTTAAGCAGAATATTGAAAAATAATTTGTTATGTCCGATTTAGTACTAAGCTCAGTTTTAAACTTGCATCTTTGTAACATCTCGGCCGTTGAAAATATGCATGCAAAGCGTCCTTTTCAAGTGTTCCATTTTAACAAATTGGTCAGATCCTCCAACTTCAAGGATTCTTAAACCATTTAGTTGGTTTGTGGCAAGTTTCTATTTCATTTAATTTCTTGACCACCGACTGTGAATAAAGGCCGAATGTGAATAAAGGCCTTATACTCGTACATGTTCCAATTGTTAACTGGTATAAAATTCTAGACAACATCCAACAAACAAACACACTTTGCCATAACATGCCGATAAAGGTAGTAACATTTTATAAGGTGGGCATATCCGACGCAAATAAATTGTTCAGAATTGTTTTCCCTATAATTCTTAAAAAAAATCTATACTTGGAAGGCTACACTCAAGGCCACTGCTCAAAATTGCTTGATGTGTGGCTTTGCACTGACATAATTTATGAAAACCCGTATCGATGATAAATTCAAATGGCAACAGGACCAAGTATACAGTTTGGACCGATGCCACATAGATGGAAAAATGTCGATCGACAGATTACTACAGCATGGATGACTTTTTAACTGAGTTTACCGGTACCAAACGTCATAAGGCGAGAATATTGTCGAATTAAATAATAGCAATGCTCTAGACTTACTTATTAGCTATATTTGAAATCTTGACAATCTGTTCTCGTTGACCAGATCCCCAGCTGGACGTTCCCTCCATGCACGGTCTTATTATGGAAGCGAAGCAAAGGAACATCATGCAGTAGTGTAATTAAGGAAGTGATGGCTGGTACATACTCCGTACCAGTGGCGGACCGAATGATATAATCAAAAGTGTTCATTTTCGAATGGAAACAGAATACAACTTAAAATATAACTGGCAGTATAAGTATAACTGACAGTATAAGTATAACTGACAGTATATAAGAGAATTCGAAAAGCCTGCTAAAATGCAGCAAAAACATCTGTTAGGCAAAACGCAAGGAACAGAAGAGGCCAACGGATATGCCCAGGCTTTGTACGGTACGAGTACACTGCAAGGATCCGAGCACAAACGGATCGGAAATGAACCCATGAACTGTTCCACGAAAGCGTTGAAAAAACACTGGAGTTCTAGATGAAAACTTTCTTCTCAGATTACAGAGAGGTGAGGGAAACCCGCAAATTTCCTTATGTGCAGTACGGTCCTTAAAGACGGTCAAATCGCCAGATCTACTGAATTTTACCGGTGCCACAGCTAGCATCTTGAGAGAAAAAATAGCAATGGCTCCGAAAAATGTTTTTAGTTAGTATGGCTTGGTCTCACATACCGAAAATATGCAGAGAAGTCATAGTGTTCGTTTTCCCAATGGCAGGAAAAGTAAGGCACACGGTCCAAGACTGTTGGCCTAGGCGATAATCGTTTTTACCGCTTAAACGCTAGAAAGGGACTCTTATGTAACAGAAAGTCTGAGTTCAGATATCTTTAGCAAGGCACAGCATGACTGCATTAAACGGGTGTCAATGAAAAACAATCCTTTTTTATTTATTTTTTTTTACCTGCATGAATCGGCAATCTAAGAAACGAATTTAACCTAGCTGCCTTCCTAGGCGTGGAATAAGCTTAAAGCAAGATAATACCTTCTATCCCTTTGGCTCTGGAATATACAGGAACTTTGCTTCTCGTACTTCTACAGATAAGTAGTAGAAAGAATGTAGAGAGCGACTGTGCGGCTTCTCTTGTGAGGTGTCATATGAGTACAACTTTGGAACTTAGATCTAAACAGGAAGGATACACAGATGGTTGCATACTTTGACTTTCAAACCGTACCAAAGCAGAACTAGTGTTATTGTCGACTAAAAACAGAATGCCGGCGATTATGCATTTATCAATGAGAGCAAGTTCCTGGGAATTATTCTGGTCTTTTAACCAAGCTGGAAACGGATCGCTGAAGAAAGCTCTATGCGCTTTCTATACCTGCAAAAAGACGTTTGCAAAAAAATGTGGATGAGAGAATGACACGTTGGCTGTACACGGCGATCATCATTAAAGCTCCCAGTTGTGGTGTCGTAAACACAAAGTCAAAGCTCTTCAATCGCAAGTGCACTGAAGTTGGGAAACACTAATTGACATCCCGCCAATAGATTTGTGAATATTTCCGTCTACCCTGCTCTTCGTCCAAGAATACGCTTACGCAAAACTCCTATGGGGAGAGTGGGACGACAAACTTACTTATAAACAAAATAGTTCAAGTCTCAGTCATTACGGACTGCTTAAAAATGGCGAAAGGAACGGGCTAAGGTGTATTCTCAGAATTTCTACAAATAGAATTGTTATACAGGCGAACAAACCCTTGAAGTGTGCAACACTTAGAGATATTCGCAATTCATTGGTAAGCAAAACAGTCCATAGTTTTAAGAAAGTCTTTGCTCCATCCATTATATCAAGCTTTAAATTCTCCAAGCGGTACATCTCTCGGTAGTGCACAAAGGGTCCATTGTGATTGTCACCTATTTATGATGAATTACACTACAGGGTCAAAAAGATGAATTGTCCAGATTGTCAAGAACTTCCCCCAGGCAACTACGCCATTTTTTTGGTAGGATATACACACTAGCAGCCTCGGTCTGTTCCTTATCCGCTTCCAAGCATTACTGTGCGACTATTCCTGCGTGTTGTTTTCTTGTCATTGCCATAACATAACAACCTAACCTCAATTTTTTTATTTGTTATACTCCTGTTTAGTTTAAACCAGTTTAGCCCTAGCTAACTTATTTTAGTCGGTCTGAGACCATAAACGGTTAATGTTGAGCACCAATCGGTTTGCCATAATACATTTAAATCAAGCATTAACCTTATCAGTTCAGTTGCTTTTTGTACCTACTGAAGCTTCCTGATTATTAATTTTTAGTACCATTTTCAGTGACATTACCTTATAAAACATAAAATGACCGCGCAACTTCCACCGGGTTGAACATTATTAACGCGTCATTTAAACGATCAATTTTTGAAAAATGCAGGCAATATAAGGCGGTTACTATTCACATTTCGGGTCTATCAATAAAATACTAAAATTTAGCATTTGAAATAGATTATTGTATTTCAAAACATTCTCGTGAAAATCAACACATTTTGCATACACTTAAGCCAGTTTTTGAAGAACTTTCCCACTCTGGTTGAGATACATCAAGGATTTTAAACGCTGCTTCCGGTGTCGTGGATGTGTGGGGAAAAAAGTCAAAAGGTGCCAAATAAGGTTGCGCTGAACGTGCTGTACGGCGGATGACCCATCAGATGAGTGAACTCTCATCGACGTGATGCAAATGATCCGTCTTCCTCTCTTGTTTTTCCTTATGTAGCACTCAGAATTGACCTCCTACGTTCCCCTAAGTGCTCTGTGGCCACATGACCGGTTAAACCGAAAATAAACCGCGATCATTTGCTTAATTGTGCTTCTTCTACGACCAACTTTTGTTGGATTTGGGTCGTCTTAAAAGGCACATGCGGTCGACTGCGGGTTTTTCGGGCTCATATACATAGATCCATGATTCTCTACCTGTGACATTTGAACTGCCGCAGCTGCATTTTTTTCAACATTTCTTTGCTCCAACCGACACGAACCTTTTTTTGAGCATTGGTTTTTATACGAGTATTCATCTTGTAATCCAATGCCCATTGACCTATTAAAGATAGATAACAATATGAAAGCATTTGTCGAATTATATGAGAATCGACGAGAAGAAACCTTTTAAAGACCAAATAAACATGCAATAACTATTGATGCTTGTCTTACGGGACGTCACATGTCGGTCTTGCTAAATCAGTTCAAGCACAGCATCGGTGGTTTCTGGCAAAACGACCGAAGTTGGACAACCTTCACAAAATTCATCCTGGAGCGAGCGGGTCCAAGACTGAACTCTTGATACCAGCGATTTACATTGGTTTTGGATGGTACTTATCACCAAAAGTCGAAACATCAATCAATCGGTTGATAATCCAGAATCGTAAAAAAATCATCGCACGAAAACGTTCATGGGTTAATACCATTTTTTGACCGAGATGAATTTTTCAACACACTGTTGATGATCTTGTATAGAGTGTTTGATATAATAAATTGTTCAACCACGAAATGCGTGGCCCCTTTGACTGCATCTTTGTGACAGTGAAAACTGAAGTAGATTGCCACTCCCCATTTAAGACATGCGGTCCGACTTCTTCCAATTTCGTTTTATATATTCAGATAGATTTAAGCAGTCTCCGAGAGTGGTGAAGACTACTATTCGCAAAATAACACGAAGATGGTATATTAAAAGTGTATAGTAAGTACCCTCTAAGCCCCTTTAACATTTATTTAAATGTGCGATTTCCCGGAGAAGTGTGTCTATATCATTTTATTAAACTCCCTGTAATGTGTACTTGTTTTTATTAAAAACGAGCCACCCTGTGTATAAGACAAACCAAAAAATTAGAAACATTTCCTATATTTATCTACTGCAAAGTACGGTTACAACAGACTAAATTGTTTGGTCCCTTTTGTGTTGGCTCGAACCGTGTTCGACTGACTGTATATTTTCTTCGCAATTATTTAGTGATAATTTATAGGTGTTACCGGCTTGCATTTGCACGTCTTATTGTTATTATTTCATCACGCGAAGCCGCATGCCCGTACTTGCATTGACTCTCTGTTTCAGTCAAAACGCTAAAACTATATTTACTTCTCTGTTCGGAATTGTTTTATTAGTAAGAACTATACGTTAGTTTTTTCTTTGGATTTCTAGAAAGTCATTTATAAGCTGCTAAGAAAACATGCTCAAACACAAACTCGCATTAAGCCAAAAGCGAATTCAAATTGAATGTGAATTGAAAACAAACAAAAAATAAGAAACTTGTGGCCAACGAACATACGCGTTAATCCGTACATGTGCTCCATTCAGTTAATGGTGGTAGTGTTGAAAAGAAGGCAAGAGAAATACAAATTATTTTTGTCATTAATTCTTAAAACTAGTCTGGCGGTTTATTTTGGTTAAATCGGTTCAGGGTTGCCAGCATTATAACAATGCTCGCGCACGGCTATGACATCTGCTATTAGAGTTTAGAACTATCACTGATTAGATTTATATAAAATAGATACGATGATCTCAAAACTCTATGTAGTTTATCTGGATCAGCTCTAATTGTGGAAATAGTTCAGTAACATATTCTGAAAAAAAGGAATTAAGGATCATTTTACAAGCGTTTATATCTCACAACGGCCATAAAGCAACGTATTTCATTGAAAGGTTTACATCTGTACTTTAGAACATTTTCCCCTTCCTCAGCAGGTTCACATACTATACTATCGACCAAAACCGTAGTAGGTGATGTAGGACTTGAGTATTGAGATATAAGTTATTTTAAAAGTTTGCGTTGCTTGATTTTTCCCGCGTGAAAAATGTGTCCCGAGTCCCGGGAATTAGCCACGAGATCCCGGGAATTTATTTAACGTTTTTTTACACTAAAAGACTTAATCGAGATCGAAAATAACAAGGTAACGCCTTGCAGCTGTGGTGATATTATTTTTATGGTGCTTTGACAACTTTTTGAAAAGCATTAATACTTTTTAGATTTCGTCTAGTAGTGAAATACTTTTTTGTTCAATGACAAGAATTTGGATAACGCCATGAGAACTCATACTTCCCACACACTAATTATTAACATCGCACCGCAAGAATGTCTGTAAAATATGGGCGATTGAAAAGCTTACTCTTATAGAAAATATACTTGTAAAAAGAAACCATAATTAGTAATTAGATCATTAATTTAAAAGCGTTGTAATACTGTCGAAGCATTGGACGCAGTATAACTCTGATAGCGTCAGAAGCTGGCCAAAATACTCTGTGCCAAAAAATGTCTTCTATTGATTCATTGCCGACAACAAATAAATAAAGACCTTGAGTAATAGGTAAGACTCGTTTAAGAAATGTAAACAATCCAACTATACCGAAGGCGACCGTTGCAACAATGAAGCTGGTGTTGTAACCATAATTAACCATTCAAACACATTTCAATGTTGATATGCAAAATATTAGAAAATTAAAAGGATTAACCTTTACTAAATTTTGAACCACTATCTTTTGAATGTAAACAATTTTGCACAATAAGTCGATATATGGATTTTATTGTTTAGATACCTTTTAAAATTCAGAAATTTCTTTTTCGGTTACTCGATCCCGTGATTTGACAAAAAATCCGTAAAAATTACGGAAAATTACAAACCCTAATTATCTTACAAAGACAATGCCAAACCTATGCTATTAATGTGATATTTGTTTATTTAATTAATTTTCGAATCGTTAAACTTTTTTCCCATGGGCCAATCCTTAAGTATGTAATTCCAAACAGCTTATCACCATATTTTAGAGCCCTAGCTTAATCCGTTTGGCCGTTTCCCCACATTTGCATCGGGCTTTGATGTGATGATTCTTTAGGACGAGCGTTTTCATTCACACCTTCTCGACCTTCCTTGAAAAGCTTGCACCACTTGTAAGAAAATTTCCGAATCAGAGTACAATCGCCATATCCGACCCTCAACATTTCAAGTGCTTTTGAGCACTTAATTCCATTTTGTACACAAAATATGATGCATATTCGTTGATCTTTTTATTTTCCACAGAAGAAAATCGCCGAAGAAGCAAAACACGTCTAACGGTTATGCTTTTCACAAACAAACAAAATTGAACACAAACAAACTCAACTAAGAGCATATGTGAGGCAAGAGTGTGCCAACATAAAAAAACCCTTATCGAATGCACGTAGCCTGTGGAATGTATAAATACTTCATATAATATTAGATTGATTAAGTCATGGCGCTAACTAAAGACAAAGTCGGAAAATATTATTGTTTGATATTTGCATCATGGCATTGTATCGTTCTTAGTCCAAATAAAAAGTCGTTTAGTACTTCAGTTTAGAAAACATTTAGGACCTAAATTCAGCCATTTAAAACCAGACTAATTATTGTTTTGAATTGAATAGCTAATATTAAGACTGGACAGCAGAACAAAACGACTTGCATTGCAACATATACATACTTATAAATATCTTTTTTAACATTCCTTACATGGTTTAGAGATTAATCTCTTGCTCGCAAAGTCGCCTTAGTTGATACTCGTACAACAAACTATTTTTGATTTTGTTTAAAACGATGTTTTCTATAAATGAACAAAACTCGAACCTTTAAAAAATGAATTACTTTGTGCTAATCAGTCTTGGCAGACGAGTTAGTCCTTTTTTTCTGGGAATAGGATCATATTTACGAAGTTAACTCATTCACTGATTTAAGAGAAAATTCGTACTTTAAGAGATTTGTTCCTCAATTATACATATTAAGTGTAAGTATACAGTTGTTCTCTAGAAAAAAATATTACATAAAAATCATTACAAACGTAGGTGGCCAAAGCCAAACCGAACATCGGTCAATTTTCCAATATTCGGCCAAAGCTAAATGTAAAACAACGTTTTTTATTATTACAATTTGTTTGCAAATTTATTAAGTTGGCACTTAAATTGCCCAAAATTGTATAAAAACAAAAAAATAACTTGTTAGTAGTAATATTTTGGTGCAATCATCTTCGGATTTTTAAACGGACTTGAATTCGAATATTTAAAAATGTTAAATGTTTGACTTAAAACCATGTTATTCATACAAAACCGTATTGAATCTCAAACCAATAGAGATTACAAAAAGCTTTTGTCGGTTTCTTGCGTTTTTAAATGAAGGACAATGCCATTTGATGGACCCTTATAGTCTTTCTCCGGTATTTCTTGCAGTTTTGCCATTTACAGTGATTTCCATCGCTATAGGAATATTCTCCAAACAAATTTGCTAATTCTGTTTCGTATGGTGTATTGAGAAGTTGAATACAATTATGTAGGGTGGCTTGTGTCCTGCGTATGAGTACGGCCATTCATTGTGACGACTTAAGCAATTGTGATCTATTTTTGTAAATCATAAAGTTTTAGTTCTACAGTTTGCACAAACATTCGGCCATCGGTCAAAAAATATTGCTGAAGCCGAATTTTGGCCGAAGCCGGTTAATCGGTCGGTCTCTAAATCGTATGCAACTTTGTGGATGCGCAGAGTATACGCACAAATCCATTTCTGTTTCGTGTTTAAGGACATTGATAAAATCAAGTGCAGAACACTGCGATAGATGGATACAAGCACTGAGAAATGTGATTATTTCCATACAAATAAATGAAACCGCTGAAATAAATGTGAAACAGAAAACGACCCTTTTCATATTCTTTTTAACCCGAGTTAATGAACTGACTAGATTGCTTTGGAAGACACAATAAGATGGTTATGCAAACATATTTACATCGCTGGCATATCCATAAACGAGAATGTTCACTGAAGTTGGCTTCGAAAAAAGTTTGTACGAATCTGATGGAGAAATTATTGGACATGGCATAGTCAATAACACACACATACTCGTACAAATGTATTTCTCTCATCAACCCATTAAGGAACACAGAGGAACTTCACTCAAATCCGTGACCCATGCACGATCTAATTAATTGGTTTACTCACAAACTGTATCTTGCTGTGTAATGCCGTGGTGTAGAAGGTGTCGTTAATTGCACAAATGGGGAAAAACCTTGCATTTATGGGACTTAAATAACCCTTAAAATAAATTGAAACTCTCAAGCTTTATATTTTGAATGTCTATGCTTGAAAGTCTAGGTCATGTCGCATTCACATAGGCATATCTATATGTAATATGCCTATGTGCTCTAAAATCGACCACAATGATGTTATTGAAACTTATATTCGTATAGAAAATAGGACTAGGTGGTTATGGTATTCTTCAGACACATCAAGATTAAACAAGATTCATCCTGGCCGAACTGAACAGTGCATTTGTGTCTTAAAAAATGAAAGAATGCATGTAGCAAACCCTAATAATGATCAGAAAGAAGTCAATCAGCCAGGTCACACGGGTCAAATACATTCGAAAGGAATTGCCGACTTTAGCACGAAAGGACCAAGTTGCACACGACATGAGAGACCATACCTAAAACCCACAAATGGTTTTAGTGTCAACTTGAGTAACCAACTCAAATATAAATTTTCGTACCATGATAAATGGTCCACTCTAATGTACATACATACATAATTATATGTACTTGAGAAAAAAACCCTCAAGAAAGAAAGTGTTAAAAGAAAGTTCGTGCTATCTTCCGAATATCTACCATAGGGTTCCTGTTTCAGAATTTCTCTGGGGAAAATTGTGGGGAACATGAGCATTTTGAACTGCAGTTTTCATGCTACATTTTTTAGAAACATTTAAATTGAAAATGTTGATATTATACGAATAATTTATATCATCCACCGTGGATTCGCTATTGAATTGAAATTTCATATTTAAAGTTTTTTGTTATGACATGAAGGACTGCGGCTTCGTCTTTCATTACGTACCCATATGTCCATATTCACTATTGACCGATCGTTTCGATCACATGGGCAGTTTTTTCCGGTCCCCTTTCGAGACAAACTTTGTAAATAGAGAATAGTAATAGACAGAACAAATTAAAAAGTATGTTAAGTATGCGTGTTTATGTCTATGTTTAAACAACAGGTTTTAACCATCGGTTTCACCAACTATGCGAGTAAACGAAAGCAGGGTTTTCGAAAAATTCTTAAAAATACCAGCTTTTATTTGTACAATTTTATTGAAATATTTAAATTACAGGGTGAAAAAAGGTAGTTGTATTCCTAAACTCTTCAGTTTGTTTAGTCATTTGTAAAACATAAATAAAAATTAAAATCACGGAAAATGATAAATTTATAATCCGAATTATTATTAATGATTCTTATCGATTTCAGTATTTTAGAGTATAATGTATAATAATATAAATTATCCTGGGATTATTAGGCACATACAAAATTTTCATTTTCAAGTAAGAGAAATTTCACAGAGAAACGAAATCCCTAAAACAACTGCTTCTATGCACGGCCACGTGTAGGCTTGGTGCGCCAAGTATGAATATAGGATGTAAAACAAACAACACCCACCCAATGCATGCTCTACTTGTGAACTATTAGTCAAAAATGAATGGTGGCAAATGAGGCAATGTACTGTCCAACATTCTTGCTAAGATGTTTTACTTCAAGTCATTAAACTGATAACATCGCATCAGTGTGTCTTTACTCTACTAAACTCAACAAATGTCCATCATATCTTGAAAGAGGCCAGATGTGTTTATACGTAAGAGAACTGGGGGATGTTTTTTTGAGTCGTATTGATAAAGATATAACTCTTGCAGAAAGAAATTAGAAATCCCCAATAAAGCAGAACCAATAAAATGATTAGGTTAGATCAGCTCAAAAATAACTGCATTTGTCTGAACGTTGCCCTGAACCCGCACTGTTGTGTGTGTAAGCAAGCCTAAAAATTTATTGGGTCTTCGTTTTTGCAAGCAGTCTAGCATTACTTGGGAGCGAGTGGAATTGGTGAAACTGTGAAATGTTAGTCTTAAGGATAAATTCAACTCTCTTGGATCTCGCAGAAGAGATTCATAAATACAGCTTCGTCCTATTGACGATTTTCTACTTACTGTGATCATATAGTAATTCTATGTGTGGATTCACGTCGGCTTAAGCACATAAGCACCAAAGGACAAGTACAAATTCATAGACAAAAGAAAAAACCTTATCGAACAAATCGGCAACTTAAGTAAAAGTGATCGCTTTATTAAAACTCTTAGTCTGTACTCTTACAGGCATATTTTGGGTAAAATAATGTAGTAACACACACAACATAATAGAAAAAAGATAGATCGCGTATCTTAGCATGTCACAAAATGTAGAAAACGGATGTGATCATTTTATTGAATGCAAAAGGAAGAATACTCGTATACTTTAAAGAATATGTGGTAGTGCATGAGGAACGCTATTTGAAAATAGCTACCCCTATTTTCATAGAAAGTTACAATAGGTTAAAAAAGTTTGAATTTTAAGCATTCCGCATTTCTTTATGAAATTATTCCTTACTGCATACTAATATGATAGGCATGTTACAGCTGTTACCTGTTGAGACAGATTTCGGTATAAATTTAAGTTGTAATATTTACTTTACTATCGAGAAGAAACATCAGGCCTAATTTACAAGCTGATCTACGATTGATACAAAGACGACAATGTTCATATGGCGGCGGACAACCGCCTTGGCTTTTTCTGGGACAATTTCCCATTATTAAAAATAAATTAGTAACGAGTGCTGGACATTTTAAAAAAAACTGACCTAAAAGCCGTAAATAGGCCCATAGAACAAAAGACCGCACTTGCGGCCCACTGTACATTGACTGGACATAAGCCTGACTTTACCGATGTAAAAATTGTAGCGCAAGACAGAAATTATAGAAGAAGATACACTCTCGAAATGCTTAACATTATTGACGTACCTAATGAGAGGAGAATTAATTACAAAACGGACACAGATGGGATCGCACACATATATAGAAATGTGGTGCATAAGCACAGACGCAAGCTGAAGAGTAACACAAACATCAGTTGACATCGATAATCAGACGGACGACATTGTTTTGTTAATGTAATTATTTTTCAAATATTGTGTTAATGTTTTGTTTATTAAATGTAATCATGTTTTGTATTTTGTTAGTGACAACCCCTGAAGATGATTGACGAAGTCAATCGAAATATTGGGATAAATAAAAATTAAACAACACATAGAACAACGAGTTTAAATAAATGACCTCAAGCCGAAAAATAATTTTATAAAATAATTTTTAAAAAACTTTAAAAGTTCAGGCACACTGAAACTTATTTTTTTCCGCTGCGTATTTTTCGTCTTCCGGCAGATTAAAATCCATTGAAATAAACGCCCAAACCGCACTTAAATGTTTTCTATGTCGACAATAGTTTTCAGACTAACGATAAATAAAAAAAAACACAGCGTTAAAAAAATCTACATGTCGTATGTTCGGCCGAAACTACACCATGGATTGAGTGCCAGCATGACATTGACAGTATTGGGGGATATAATGGTTGATGGTGGGTTCATGTTTGCCAGTACGTAATTTTTGGGACCCTTAGACCTCCTTAATCCAAAATTAATTAATGCCATATTCAGATTCGTGAGAAAATTTTAATTTTATCTCCAAAGTTATTACATTTTGAATTAACGGCGTCTCAGGGATTTTATAGTAATAGGCCTCAATTTTAGGCACATCGCAGAAATCTGATTGTTTTCTATACCCTTATGAACGGCCCTTTGGAGAGTTTCGCGGTGGCTGAGGTTTAAATCTAAAGCGCTGTTAAAGTGAATGCTTGTCGTGGAGCTGCGTATTAACTGGGTGCTACGACCCAAAGAGTAGCAGAGCTGTTATATAGACGTCAACCCCTCACCAAGAGGTAGGTGAAGCCGGCACAGCTGATCCTTAAATTGTCTACTTCAGTTTACTAGGGAGCGTTGTTAGTCGCGTTATAGCTTACCCCAGTACTATGGATCTTATGGATATTAATCTGTTTTTTATACCCTTATCTCCATAGTTAAAGGGGTCGATTTTTAGGCCATGCGAGCCTGCCCGAGAACCAAATTTGGCCAAATCTTGGACGTAGGTAAATATTAAGACACTACATGCGATTAAATTTAAGACTCTAGCCCTCTTTATTTGAACTTAATAGGTCGCGTGCTCGACGAACAATCATATGTCTGGAAATTTACCAGCAGACCCTGTTGTGAATAACATTTATATTTTTTGCACTTTGCTCACCCGCAAGATCCGTTTGATCAGTTTAATATTTGCTAGCGCATTTCCGTGATTATTTCCACACAGAAATGCTCTAAGCGGCAGGCTGTGATTAAGTTCTAAATTCCGTCCAGATTATTTCACTACTCTTTGGTCCTATGTTCCTACTAGGAACTACGGATAATATATATACTCGTACTCGTATATCACCCAACACCGATTACATAAATTGGCTAGCGGCCAAACAAATTAAGCAAGAAGTTTTGCACGATAATTGATTATAATAATACGCTGTTTAGGATTAAAAATAAGCTAAATCGACCCAAATTTCATTATTGCTATAATTGTATAATACGAAAGAGTGGCATTTTCAAAGAAAATTTGGCCAATGATGCCACTGCTCCAAAGTCCTCACCAACCAGTCACTCTCTGAGGACGCATTTGCTTCTCGACGATCACGTGTAGGGTTTTCGAACCCCAGATGAAGCAGACTTGCTTGTTAACTTAGCGACAAGATTAAAATGTGCCTTGTCCGAACAATGATTTTCCCAGCAAAACCGTTTTGCATTTCACAATCAAGGTAAGCGAATAATAAGAGGTCGTTAGCGTTTCGATATTCTATAAAGGAGTTGCACACTCCCGTCTTCGGCACCCATATTCTCGTCCGAGCGCATCGTTCACTAGCATTCCAATCCCACAGACATTTTTCAAAACTTTAGCAAATCACAATTTCGATAAATTTTTATTTGATTACTTTTACGTTTACATCAATTGGGAGCGAGTTAAATTGGTGAAGATCTTAAGAAAAACATCCTAAAGTAGTCCGAATTTCAAAGATTTCCAAAATGCTAAAGCTCGGCAGACAGTTGACATAAATCAGTGGAGGAATATATGAAGCCACTGGATTCTGCGAATGATGAATATATTTTAATCGACTCACTTATGGCCTTAGACACGTGCCTTCTGCATGTATGTATGCCAGCTAAATCCAACTGTTTTCCTTTCTTTTTTCTAAATATTTTATAGACTCTTTCTTGTCTGGCATCACTTTGCAGCCTTCCACGCTCGCTTTTTGGCCAAACCACTTGAGCGGTAAGTTGGTTTTCATTTATTTCATTTGTATTTCTTTTTTTTGTTGGTTTTTGTATACCAATTTGGTTGAATGCGAGTAAGTGAATGACTTGTATGAGTAAACATACATACGACTACGGATATGTGGTTGCATCATGTTTTGTTTCTTTTTGGTGGGTTTTACGAGTGCAAATGTTCAAAAGAAAAATAAACAGAAAATAAATCATTTATGTTTTGTTTGCTGCTTTTCCTTTCGTTTACGTTTTTTGGTCGCAGTCGCTTTTTCGTTTTTCTTCTCCCAACACTTGGATTTTCGCATTGGACCAAAGCCAACGGCATGGAATGTCGTCATGGTTATAGCGCCATCTGTTTCGAATCGTCAGAATTCCCACAGTTATGTTAGGTTAGGTTATTGTGTCTTTCTTTGTTTACATTCCTTAACTGTTGTGCACCGCCTTGCAAATAGTGCAGCAAATTTGTTTCTTTTTCACATTGGCTGGCGAGACCTCAATCAGGCATCGGCAACATCGTCGCCACGCCATAGTCGCCAGATGCATGTACACGTTCGTCACTGGGAGGGGGACAAACAATAGCAACCTACGCCTTCATGCACAAGTTTGAATGTGCATAGCCTGCGATATGAATTCGCGTTTTTGTTTTTAATTTTTGCCCGTTGCGGAAGGTTAATGTTCGCTATCATCAAGATTGTGTCACAATACATGCATATACGAGTACAAATGACAAATTACAGTAGAAACTTGCTCCTTGAAAAGATCTTCATTGAAAAGTGGACTATGTGCGCAAAATAAAGCCACATTTATTGAATGCAGAACGTCAAATCATATATGTAGTTTGACATCAAATCATTTGTCGAGTAGGTTAAGTTATGTGAGAAGGGCTAGTACCCGTGAAAAGCCACACGGCACAACTACTCGGTGATCCACACTGAATTACTCTACGAGTTCTGTACGAACCGCGACTGAGCCACGACAAACCATTTACCAAACTAAGCAGATCTACCTACCACATTGCAAAAGTAACTCTTGCAGATCTTTAAGAAAGTTTTTTCTCATGCAGATACACATCCACATCTACCTACGCTTGTAAAATAAAAAATTGTTTTAAAAATATTTCTACTTAGGTTCGATTTGAATAGGTACAGTATTACCGTCTAGGTAAGGACATGATATTTTTCGGTTCACTTTACAAGGCTGCTCTGAGTTCCTCAATCTTATTGTGATATAAAGTGGACTTACTTAATAACATTTAAAAATCCGATGTTTTGTAATTCGCAGTCTGCATACATAGACATTTTTTGAATATAAAAGAACCTCTAAAAACAACGAAACTTCCATTATATATTGACAACATGTTTAGATTATAAATAATTTAAAAGCTATCACAAAAAAAATTGGTAGAGTAGTTAGCGATAGGACTTCATCGCTGTTCAGTTTCACTTCCGGTCCCACGATATCGAACGTTACCGTTCGCATAAGTACTGCACGAAGAACAGCTGATTTGCGTCCCACTAACTTATTCCCAACGACAAGGCGAACGACAAGTCGCACGAAAATAATTGCGAACTAAAACGTAAACATTTCACTACAAACTCAGGTCCCACTAACTTTTTCTGCGCGAACACAAATGTCAAAAGCTGTCACCTGAATAAACAAAAATAATAAAATAATAGTACAAACGAAAATAAATGGCGAGTAAATAATGGAAGTTATATCACTTTAATAAGATATAAATAAACATATTTAGTAGTACATGTTTCACTGTTCTTCTCTTTTGTTTATATTTTATAATTTCGCGCTTTGTTTACATTTGTCTGTCAGCTGAGTTCATGCAGCACAGAGTTGCAATTAATGTGGTATTGTAGCGCTTCAAAAGTTTATATAAGCGCTTTCTTTAAAAAAAAAATGCGTTTTGTTTTGAAATTGTTGTTTTGTCAATACTGCAATTTATGCAGTTTACATATTAAATGTTATATTGTCCAAAATTATAGCAGCCAAGACAAAATAGAGGTTTCATATATTCGTAAAATATATATTCATAAAAATTATCTATGGATTAGTCCTACAAAATTTGATCAGTTTTTACTTGCAGATAATTGTTGAATTTTGTAACACATGAAAGTATTAAAAATACTAATGAAGAATTTGACCAACTAACCAAGTTCCACAGAGAGAATTATGTATGTTTTGAGGGTGTCCAATCCACCACAAAATATGTTAATATTGTGACATGATTCTAGCAGGTGCTGTCGTTTTTATAAAAAATGAATTGAAAACTTCAAAGCAGATCTTATAACATTTTTTCTTTATCTAACCGTCCTTTAAGTTGTCTTTATACGAGGTACATGGCCCGCATAGAACTATTTATATTTTTAAGGAATATTGTATGAAAACGGTATTTTTAAAAAAATATTCTTTTGTTTTATTATTATTTACTAATTATAAATGTATAATAAATTTTAGAAAGTACTTTTTTAATTCAATAATTTTTTATTTATTTTTTAATCTCACAACACACGTTGTAAAAGAGGATTTATAGATGACCCTGAATGTGCATTCTCTTTAGAGGTAGTAAAGGTTAAAAGTATTTTCGAGGGCATTTGTTTAAAGAAAACTTGAAAAGTAAGATTTGCGACAGTTGATCTCATAAAAACTGTCATAATAATATACAAAATTAGATGATTGCCTAGCTCTATGCGGGATTATTTAGTACTTATATATGTAGCAGATACACTACCAGATGCTGCGAAGCTTTCTGATAAAGGTCGTCACGGACACGAAATCGCTATCAAGCCGGTTAATCCCTGTTCAATTTAATAATATTGTAAATATTTAATCAATTTTTCTTGAAACAAGCTTTAAAACTATTGTTGTGTAGATTGTCCCTAGTCCAACATATTTTATGCGCAGGTGTAGGTAGCATCGATGCATAAGTGTTGAATGCTCTGCACAAACTGGATTGTTACAGAAATAGGCCCTTGGACTCAGAACGGCATAGGCGACATGGCTGTCGGTCTGTTCTAGGTGCAAACGACGGTGCAGCTCCTTCTGTCGATCTTGATAAAATCTAAAAAGAACAAAAATATGTAGGCATTCTGCTTTTAAACATTAGAATTGTTTTTTCTTACCTTTACATCAGATGCTTCCATTGCGTTCCTTCCTCTATGTTCTTTAGAAATAAAGAAATTGACACTTGTTTGCGTAGCATCAGTTTCATTCTATTCGTCTCTTCGTTATCACTAATATCTTCATTGTTGTCTTCATTTTCGGCACCCAAATCGTCAAAATCAAAATATGGTTGGTATGTCAAGACGTCATCAACCGCACCTTTAAACTCAGGAACATCAACTTCGTCGCCATCACCTATCTCCGCACGCTTGAAATCTGCAAATCTCTTATCCACTGCAAGTCTTTTATACTTACTCATTTGCTGGGAGCGTGAACTACAACGTACGACAATTTCAGCATTAGCTGTACTTGCATCTGCCATTGTATTTTACCACTTTTATTTTTCTTTATAAAATTCAAATAAAATTTCGCACTCGATGTTCACTGCTCACTGTCTTAACTTTGTATGATTTGTGTTACGAAGCTAGTGCCGCTTTTATTCTTTTTTCTACGTCCACCTGGCTTCTAGCTTGTACATCTGCGTATTGGAAAATTTAAGCAAGTAAAAAAAATTCGAGAAAGGTACTGACAGTTTACTATGTTTTCAAGGAGGGGCACAAAAAAATTTCCAAAAAGGAACTACAATTTAAAGAACACGTTTGTGATATGTTCAAACAATTAAAGACATGCCGAAAGAACGTGCATTTAATAATGATTTATTGAAATTTCAGTGCAAAAGTGTCAACGAACCTTTTCACTTGCTCCCGTCAAATATTAACTATTGTTCAATAAAAACTAAACCATTGGTCGGATCGCCTTGAACTTTTTTACACGATTGTCCATCATGAAGAAATATCCTCAGAACTTTATTTTCAAAATTTTAGATAGCATCGATGACTGTATTTTAAGCACATCCCCATAAATGGATTTAGTAGGTCTAAATTGGTTTGATGACTTGTTTGTATAACATAAGTTTGTTATGCAATGAGAGTCTGGAGTTGCGGTCGATTAACCAGTTCATATTTTTATATTCAAGTTCCAGTTCACTTCTCTTCTTTTGACTTGGTCTTTCCAACGTTTGTTCTATAATATTGGAATGTGTTCAGTTGTTCTGATCGCGAAATACATTTACATATCTTGTAACATAAAGTATCGAACGTGGAAAAATTCTAATAGTGCATGTCTGTCGTTTATACTTATCTGAGGTACACCGAAATGGGATCATTCAGGGAAAGCTAGATATCATAAACTAGCCGGTACAATAATTTTTAAATAGTGTTGTAACGATTTCTCGCCTGGTGCGCAGTGTGGTGCGCCGATTGACCACTCAAAAACTTTTCCATACAAAAGCAATTACTAGCAGCACGAAGAACGGCGGCGCACACAAAACAACAGATAATAATTGCAAAATGTACTCCGCTATAATGAATGCCTATGGAAGCAGCAGCAGTAAAAAAATACAAGTGTTTAAAGTGAAAATAATGTGCAATGAACGATATGAAATTGTTGTTTTTGCTTTTATTTAGCTGAATACATTCGCTGCTTTATTTTATTTGCTTGTGCTTTTTGTGGTTTCGGTTTTATTTTTGTTTAATTGTACAGCTCATCAGCGTTGTCTACAATTTCAAACGTGTGTTCAACCAGTGAAAAATAAACACAAATAGATTTCACGTTAATTATTACATAGAAAACCGAAACCATTCATAAATTAAACTAAACTCGACGTTCCACTCACTACCCTTTCATCGCAAAATTCACACCAGCAACTGAGTTCGATACTTTGGCAAATTAAAAAAGAAAAATAAACTATCCAAGAGTAACTAAAATCATCGGATATGCCTTAAAATGTGTAAAAAAAACATGCTAAAGCACAGACGCTAGCATTTAAAACGACACAGATGCAATTGTATCAAATGCAACTGACTAAATGACAAGTGCAACTCGTATCGCAGCTGATACCTTTCTCGACATACTACCACCCTTCACCAGGTCAAACCAAACCACATTCAAAAGAAAGTTTTCTCTGACAAACAAAGCGACAAAACCTTTCAGAAACTGTAATCATCATGGCGCCCTCATAATTCGACTGCACCGCTTATGCGTGTGTTAAACTACAATTGGTTAAGACATCTCAGCTGGTTATGATGTCAGAGTGCGATATTTTTTGTCACTTACTATTTTTGTGTGTTAAGCAATGCTCATTGATGTGATAACACCATGAGAGATTCGTAATTGCAAAAAATTTGTAGGAACTTTACATTAATTTTCAAATACACACTTACACTTGCGATAAAATAAGATAACAACGATAACGTATTTCGGGGGGCATCTACGCCGCTCACAATGAGTATTACGAGTAGTGCCAAAACTAATAATTACTTTTCAGTTATTGTTGGGCTTGAGGTCTGAAGCAAAAAACAGACGTTGGTGTTTTTTTTAAATATCCCAACATTTTGAACAGAATTGGTCGTTCATCGTCAGGTGTAATCAACTCAAATAATTGTAAGCTTCTGTCCTGCTGCACTTCTAATATTCAACTAATATAATGAATTACAACAGGACAGAAGCTAACAATTATAAAAGTTGATTACACCTGATGATAAACGACAAAGTTAGATCGAAATATTGGGATGTTTAAATAAATAAATTTAAAAAAAAACAGATGCTGACGCTGTTTTTTGTTCAAGACCTAGCAAGCCTAGCAATAACTGAAAAATAAACAACAAAAAGGTCAACTAAACAAATATAAAAAATTAATAATAATTTCTAATGTTTTCTTTTGAATATTAATTGAACATCAACAAAAAATGCTTGAAAACAAAGAAGTTTAACAAAACAGGCATTATATTTTAACTAAATTTAGCAACAATATTTGGAGCGAAGATTAAATTTTTATTTGTTTAAAAAACCAAGCGCACAAATTTCTGAGCACTTCAAAGTGCTTCCTTGTTTATTTTCCATAAGTTTGTTTGTAATACAGATTTTAAGTCTATCTTATACTTATACATAGTTTTTCTAACATCATAGTATTTACATATAATTTTTAACTTTTATTTTATTAATAAACGACCTGAGGCCAGCCCACCTAACGATTATTTTTAATTTGAACATCGTCACAACTTGTTTTATTTTTCCGCAAAAAAATGGAATAAACACGGGGTGAGAGCACTCATAAGTATTCGTATGATTGCTTTTAAAATATTTCTATTGTTCGTTTGTTCTATTTATATCAAGCTTTCTTAAAGATCGCACTATACGAGTAGTTATAAATGGATTCTCTCTTAACGAACATTGGCTGACCGCAGGTGTACTACAGCGTTCTGTCCTTTCTCTCTATATTTTTCTTATTTTTATCGACGATCATTTTGTTCAGGCCATGAATTAGCACTCATGTGAATAGACTTTTCAAAGGGGTGCAAGAAATATTTTCCATCTTTGATCTTTTCAATACCTATGCATCTTACAGGAGTCCGAAACTGCCCTATATATGGGCAGATGCTCCAAAATCATGCCTGGAGTAACTTAACCGAGCTCATGGCGTTCAACTCTATCGTCTCCTTGGAGTAGGTCGCAATTGACCCTTTTTGTTATCGAGTCTTACCATAAAGCCTTTTACGTTGATTAAAGTATTTTTAGGTCTCCGATACAATTTTAACTAAAACTGCTAACTGGGAAACTAAACCCTTGATATTCTGCGTCTATTGTCATATTCTGAATATCCTAGAACAATTTACGATTACCCATTTTCTGTTATATTTCTTGCCCGATTCTCTCAGAAATTACGATTATATATACAACTCATCGCAGTCAAGTCTTCTTTGTACGTCTGTTAGCCCACTAACAGCGTCATGTTAAGGAGGTGGTTTGCGTCTCAGCTTGTTAAACTTTAGAATTTATCTTCACGGACATCCATAAAACTCTACTAATACTCGTACTGCTTTTAAAAAAAACTGTAAAAGTATGTTAAATTGGATTCATTCTGAGCACTCATACATTGCTCCCAAAAGACTCTAAGAAAAGAGGGATATTTAGTTTCCAATAGTAATATTTATTGTCTTCTATATAATCGATGAAAGAGTGCTCAGAATAAGGGTAAAACTTCACAAATCGATATAATTTCGGAGGGTAACATGACACTTTAATAATTTTTTTCTGCATTAATTTGGTCTAGTAACATTAAATACTATTTATGAATTTATTTTTATAATAAAATGATTTGTTTTAATTGTTGTAAGTAACCTGTGCATTTTAAATTCCCGTGAAGTAAAAAAATAATTTCCGCGTCCTAGCAATAAAAAAAGTTCGGGAATTACCAAGTCCTAGTGCTAAGTTCGGTGAAGCAAAATATGTTTATCAACAGTCATTTACTGTATAGCAGAATGTTTCAAAGTCAAGTTTCCTATTAAAAATAACAAAAAGTAAAAAAGTAGTTATGTTTGGCCCTCAACATGAGAAATTTCAGGATTCTTGGTCTATTCGTTCCAGCGCTATTGTGCTTTCAACAGTACACCGAACGATGAATATGGCTCGATTGCCTTAGAACTTGACAACGATTAATATTATGTATATAATTTCTCCGATCAATATTTCGTAGTGTTGCAAACGGAACTACAAATTTAATGTACCTTCGGTGGTGGGTATACAAAATAATTTACACAAAAAAATTTGGTCGTTTGAATAGGTACGACTTCAATCGCTTAAACCTATATCTCCGTTCCTATATCTCCAATCAATCAACATTTCGTAGTGTTGCAAACTGAATGACAAATTTAGTATACCATCCACTCTTCGTTGGAGTGTATAAACATAGTCAATTTAATGTACATTACTATTAGCCGCCGTAGTGTGTTGGCTAGTGTGCACCACTATCATACTAGTAAACGCAGGGTCAATTCCGGGTAAGAACACTAACATTTTTTCAGCGGCGGTTTTCCACCTCGTTAATGCCGGCGTAATAGTCATGTAAAAACTTCTCTATTAAATGCATTAGCCGTTCGGATCAACAGTAGATCTCAGTCGGTGAGCATACGAATTAAACCATGTATTGTTAAGCAATTGAGAGAGGTGTTGTCGGACTTAAGGTAAAAGTATCTGCATTCTTGAAGATCTGTTGAAGTTATCCTCTTGCTAGATCTGCAGAGTTTTGCAAAGAGTTTGTCGTGGCTCAAGGGCAGCTCCCTTAGAACCTGTAGCGTAATTTGTCATGTATAAAGAATCTATTCAGGTTTCATATATGGGCCACCAAGTGGATGTGCCGTGAGTGAAATTTCAAATTTGACACGGATAAAAATCCTTCTAAGCTTAAAGTTAAAAAAACGGCGCTACTAGTTATTGACGATAATATGAAGGCGATTCAAAATTTTAGAATAGAGGTAAGATTTGTTTAGTTAATATCTTGCTGTATACCCTACAACACACTGTGGTGTAGGGTATTATAACGAGGAGTGCAACCAGAGCGGTGACGGTTTTCATATAGAAGGCACGACTGTAGTATTTTTACAACTTGTTTTAATTAAAAACATTATTGATATCATTTAAATCAGGGCTTCAACTGACTTTATAGCCAATGTCGGTCACCGCTGATTTTTTAAGCAAATTGGACCCTGTGTGGGAGCTATATTTATATCGAAACCGATATTCTAAATTGTCAACAGCGTCCGTCCTTAGTCCATAAAACTAACTTGTGTCAAATTTCGTACATCAATTCTACTATCCTCAAATTAGAAACACGGTCAATCGTATTTATGTACTTGTGTTGTGGACAGTGCAATTTGCATCTCTATTTCTACTACCGTTTACAAGTGTAATTGCCAAAAAATAAAAAATGGCTAGCCAAACCCAAGGTATCCAACTGTTTTTGGCCGCTGAAAAGAATGCTGCCGAAAAAGTTGCAGAAGCAAGAAAACGCAAGGCAAGAAGATTGAAACAAGCCAAGGATGAAGCTACTGAAGAGATTGAAAATCGCTAAGAAAGGGAACGCCAATTCAAGTAATTCGGAGCAAAGCGCATAAAGTTGAAAGAAATGAATGGCGCTATAGCCTCGCGCTAAGAACCAGTCATACGAGATGTCTTGCAATATGTTAAATATATTTTTAAATTAAAAATTATGTTTTCCATTCATTTTATATATTATCTATGACGTCATACGAGTATTCATAAATAAAAACATAATTAAGTTACTCTTTAAAAAAATAAAAAAAAACGGACATCATTATATCGAATCAGCTTCTGATTCAAAAACATAAGAGGTAGAAAAATAATTCTTGTTTCCGAAAGAGAAGTTGAAAAACCTAGAGTTTTCATTGTAAACTGCCTGTACCAATGTAAGTAAATAAAATCTACCGAAATGTACGGGCTGTAAAAATATGCTGAAAACTCCGCCTTGATAAGTTTAGGTTCAATGAATTAAGGACCGTGTTTTTAAAAATAAAGCCAAGTTAAGACTTTTCATATCAAAATGGAAAGGGTGACCCATTTAAATTTAAATCTGCTGTAAAAAAGTACTGATAATTTTTTAAAATTTCTGTTGTTATCGGAAAGGATGCTTTGCCTTTGTTTTATAATGGACCACAATATCATTCATATGACTGCCCCAAGTGGCTCGGCAGTAACTCTTTTTTTGTTAAAGTTATGTTTTACTTGTATTTTTATTGTTATTTCTTTAATTTAAGAATTCTAATTATTTAATACAGGCTTGAATACGCTACAAAAAGAATTTTCCATTTTTATTGTATTTTGTGGATGTTTTACAGTAGTTTGGAGAGCGACACAACTACAATATGACAATCGTCAAGAAGTTAGAAATAGTTTCAATTATAAATGAAATAATAAAAAACTTAACGTTGATGATTTTTAAGCAACGTCTTTGCTGAATGAAAAGAATGTAAGTTTGTTATAGACTGTATTGAAAATCATTGCTTTCTTTTCTTTTAAACATTTCATCAGATTGCTCTAATACTCCTATTTCTATTAAGATCGAAGTAGAAGCAACATCCGAGGCGTAGAAGGAGGTGTAGTAGTCGTATCTCAAAATAGCACCAGAAGCAATTTTTAGTTTTAGTGATGAAAAAAATAAAAATTAAGCAAAAACATTTTGTAATAACTTCAGCAACATACGTATTTGTTTGTAACCCAAAATAAAAAAGAAAAACTTTAAGCAAAATAAAAATTGCTGCAACATTATTTCATACGTTTAAAGCTGTTAAATAATACTTTTTGTTGGAAAAGAAAAACCCTAATGACAATGGGTTTTAGCTTCCCTGTTGCGGAAGACCGTTTTGAGTTTGTTCTTATTCAGTATCGCTTTTAAAAATATTCCTGTTGTTGACGTTGTAGTAGTAAATGCTGTTGTTGTACAGTTTAACTAAAAACAGTTACCATCTGGTGGTTGCGCCAATTTAAGATTTTCCTTGCAAGTCAAAATCCGACGTATCTCCTGCAATAATGACTTTATCGTATATTCATGATTCCATCGCGACAGCATGGGCTCTAGTCTTTGATCAACCACTCCATTTTGGTTAATGCAGTTAATATTAACTTTTGTTAAAAACTTTGTCGTAGGAGGTTCGTCAGGATAGCGTTCGCCGCATTAAATTTATAATGAATACATTCTATTCTCATAGGGAGTACGAGGAGGTCTAATAATCATCCCGATCCAATATGAAAGGGTCATGTCGTCATCGTTTTTCGGACGCCAGGATATGGAGCCATCGCAAACAACTTTTTGTCCTTGATCCAATTTCTGAAGTAAGCGGAAATTTCTTGGAACCACAACTTAATTCGCCATTTTTCACTCATTCGAGTAAACCAATTTTTCAGTATATTTTCAATTGTTTTGGGTCGACTCTTTTCAATGACAACTTAGATTTCATGTTTCAACGCTTGAATTGTATCCAGATGCTTTGCGTAACATTTATCCTTAATGGCTCCCCACAGAAAAATTCCAAAGGCTCACAGCTCCGAGGCGGCCAATTGACATCACAATTTCGGCTGATTATTCGATTTTCAAAAACAGTGCGTAAAATGTCGATGGTTGTGTTGGCTCTTTGACATGTGGACCCGCCTTATTGAAGCCAATTGTCGTCCATGTAATTCTCTTGAATTTTTGGAAGCAAAAATTGAGTGAGCATTGCGCGGTTAAGATCGTTTTCGGAGAAAAATGGCCCATTGATGCTGCCAGCCCAAAATCCATCCAAACAGCGACTCGTTAAAAAGCATTGGCACGTGTGGGTTCTCAGAATCCCATTTGCGACAATTTTGCTTATTGACATAGTCACCGAGATGAAAATGAGATTCATCTAAAAACATGATTTTTCGGTGAAATTTTTCATCTCCTGCCAAACAATCTTCAGCCCATTGGGCAAAGCGAAAATGCATCGGATGGTGTTCCATTATTAAATTACAACGTTCAATTATCAGTACTTTTTCTTACAGCTGACTCAAATTGAAAATTTTAAATGACCCACCCTATACATGTCAAGAAAACTCTTCGCTGTGGATAAGCTGAACGTATCATTACGTTCTTATCGACAAGAGTTACAAATGTTCTTGTTTGCAAAAAAGCTATAACATCCTGCAATAAAAACCTCTTTCGGATGTAAAAATAATTTATATTCGCAACCTACCTGTGTATCATTCAATATTTCCAAATGCTCGCCCTTGCGGAAGCTTAGGTCTTCATCGGTACGTGCGTCATAATCATACAAAGCCACAAATATTTTCGCATTTGCATTTGAAGTCTCATTCTCTGGTATCTGGGGTACGGGACGAATTTGTTCCTGCGGTTGTCCAATCGGTAATGTTATCTGCGGAACGCCCGTCACGCCCACAGCGGCAGCATCGTCAAGTGGATTGCGCTGATCGACATGCGTCTTATCAATGTCGGATTTTTCTGTGCGTAAACAATTTCCCATGATGACAGATACAGTGACTCAATTTTATCCTGCAACAGCCTCTAATGAAACAACAAAGATGCTCCGGCAGTTACAACTCAAAATGTGCACCTTTCGGAATCTTGAAACAAATAATTGTTTACGATTTTCGGAGCAACAACAGACAAGAGACAGACAGAGGTGCACTTGAGAGATTGTATTTTCAGTTTTGTTTTGCTTTCTTCTGTGTACTCTATGCCTTCTTTCCGTTTTCCGATTGCTGTTTGTGATGATTATGACGATGATGATGAGGATGCTGCTGTCGATGGCTTCACATTCAGAGCTGCAGATCTGTGGTATGAGGGTGTTGGCACTTTGTTGTAATTGTTGAAATGATTGCCGTCGTCGTTCTGGTTGAGCTTGTATTTGTTGTCGTTTAATTTTATATTATTTTGTACATTCTCTCCTTCCAAATTCGTATTTTACTTCGATTTCCCCTTTCTTTGATGGTTGTTTTTATATATACGTATGTATCCTATTCTCTGCTTTAGACAAAAAAAAACGACAACAACAACAAAAACACTATAAATGCGGGATCAATTGTGTTTCGGTCTCTTTGTGTGTTGGTTTCTCATTTCTTCCGTTTATCTACACACATCTCGCATGTGTTTTGAGCAAACCTACATTGTACTGAATGGACAATTACTAAACTTTGAAATTCTTTTTTTGTTCGCAGCAAATGAGGGATTTTATGATTTGAGGGAATTGTATCCGAATGGACTTTTACCTAGTGTTGATTGTATTTGCCGTGTTGCCACACAATTTAGAGTCTACAAGGGGAAATTGGGTCGCAACTTGTTAAAGATATTTACTTAATGAGATTATCGCCGGCAAGAAAATGCATCCATCTGTATTTTAATAGAATGACCGATAGGGAAAAACACTGCGCAGTAGCTATAGAGGGATTTATCGTTAGGGACACGGATCAAGTATTTTTGAATTTCCAAGACCGTTTAGCCAAAAATTTCAATCATCAGGACTGTCAAGTAGTGGGACTTTTGGCATAAGGTACTTCTTGGCAGATACTAACTTATCGACCAATAAGACATCTGAATATGTACATAAGGTTATAAAATCGGTTAGGGAGGTGGGATTACATTCAATAGTAATTGGACATGACCAAAGCTCTCTAAATGTTTCTGCTTGAATTAATAGTCGCAACATTCATGCATTTTCCAACATGCTATCTTTATGCCTGGCCCAGATACAAAATATCGTATGCTTATACGATATAATAAACTCCAAAGCGTCTACAGAGTTGACATCAGGAGTTAAGAAAGTGTCCGAAAGTGCCGAAAATAAACTTTGAATCTCTTGAAAGAGTCCAGTTTTCCATATGTGCCTGGGATACATAGTCAATTTTTGCGGAATTCTTCAGTAGTACAGTGGGAGCAGAAATAACCGATGTTATCGGTAGAAAAGAAGTTTATAAATGCATAATTAAACGCATTCAGCAGCACTTTCAAGCCATAAACCTTGTACAGGGTCCTTCCGGGACTAGCCGAATTTAGGTGCAAAGATAACAGGAATAAGTCTAGCGTTATATACCACTTGGACAAGTATCCGGATCTAGTAAATCCAAAAACTGCAATTTATATTTGATTTGCAGCGGGTGTTCGACTAGAAATACACTTGGCGCCAAGTACAATTCTAAGATGAAAGGAAGCTTTTAGAAGTTATCATGAAGGGTACCCATCCATGGTAAGTTGTACTTGTTTGCTCGCATCGTAGAAAACAAATATGCGAATTCCTAAAGAAGGATTTTGGCAAGCAGTTCTTGTGCATAAATTAAGTATTAAGGCAAATAATATCTCATTATTTCAGTTTTTTGCATTTTTAAAACATATTTATCTCCTTCTTTACATTATGTTTTCCCCGACAACCGACTTATAATAGAACATGTTATTTTCATAACTCTTCTTGATAAATTTGATGATACATCGTCACCAGACGGAGAAACTCGAAAGAGAAGAAACAACAACAAGAAACAAGGAGAAATTTAATGCTCAGATATGTTTTTGTTGGGGATTTTTAATTTCTTTTATTTCACATTTTTATCCATTAATATTCTATTTAGAATTTGTTTTGCAAATCGTTGTTTTCAACTTGTTAGTTAAAATCATTTTTCACTTATCGTATTTTTGTATTTTTTCATCTCTATTATGATATTTTTTGTAGTTAATCTTTTTTCTATTCCCCTCTTGTCATTCTTCATTCTTCTTCTTCTGTGGACATACACCACCTCACGTATTTATTTTTTCACTCACACTAAATTCTAAATTGAAAACAAATGATTTATTTATGCACAAAACATCACACATGTAGAAAAAAAGCAACTTAATATATTTTGTTTTATTTTAATAAATTAATTAATTAATTTTTCGTAAAAACTTTGCCATTTTCTGCAGCAAAAATCGAAACGAACGAAGACAAACGCAAGCAGACCCCAACTAGAGTGAACAAAGTCGATTTCGATTTTGCTAATAAAGGGCAACACTGTTTGAAAACGATTGTTAAGGTATTTTTAAATGTTTCTAACCGATATTGATGGATTGATTATCGATAAAATGCTATTGAAAACTGCCACCTTGCTTGTGCTAAGTTTACACTGTGCAGATTAAACGCTTTCCAAGGAGATGTGCGAAATGCTTCTACAATGCTTATCGTTCGTAAAATATATCGTAAAAAATATTACTTCAGTATCGCAAAAATTCTCGGTATATTTATCTACTTTCTACTAAATTCACACACTTAAACACAAAACACTTTTTATAAATTAATGTTATAAAATTTTGAATATCTTGCATTAACATTTGCTGACAAAAATGTTTATTTTACAAAGAGAATATTTCAGTTGCTGTTTTTCACCGATATTGAAAGCTTTGTGTGATACTTATCGGGCATTTTTAAACTTCTCGTAAAATCTCATTTCATCCATCTTCTATAGTTTATCCTATTGTGCTCTACTTATCGAGATTACCATAATCTATTCTGAACAAATTTGCTAATTATCTTATGTTAGATTGCAACTACATAAAGATTTCTTTAAATTTTTTTTTTGGTAAAATAGGTTGAACATATAATCGGTGGAACGATTTTCTCCAATTTCAACAGCATCCGCCCTTAGTAAGGGGAATTAACTTGTGCCAAATTTGATGAAGATCGGATGAAATATGCAGCTTCTAGAGCTAAAATTATAAAATCGGATTACCATTTTTGTGGGAGCTATAACCAAATCACAACCGATTTTCTTTAATTTTATTAACGTCCTTCTTTGTTTCAAAAAACAAACGTGTGCCATATTTCATCAAAATTGGCTGTACTATGTGGCTTCAAGAGTTAAAGACATAAAAATAGGATGAACATATACATATATACTAAAGCTGCAGTCAATAAATGTCCGGTACGTCGTTTGAAAGCCCCAAGTCCCAAGCCTTTTTTAATGATTCGACTCAAGGACTTTTCCGTGATATTCATCTCACGCGCCATGATTTTCTGTTTTCGGAGCGGATTTCTGTGAATTCTTGATTTTACGGCTTTGTTGACATGCGGTGTTCAAACAGAGCGTGGGCGGCCCGACCGGTAGCGGTCTTTTACATCTCCAGTCTTCTCAAACAGTTTTATGCATCGGTAGACGAACATGTGGCTATCCCTAGTGGCCGGATCGTTTTGAAAATATCCCTTTTTTCATTTCACACTTGAAAAGCGCCATTACAGCGATACGGTTCTCATTATCTGACCACTCCATGATAAAAGTTGAAACAATTTTAAAGTCCCGTTACAGACTAACGCTATTGAGGTTAGCTTTCAAACCCCATGTGACATTAACGGGGTATGTTCAGTTCTACTATTGAAATGGGTGTGTTCAATGTTGTAACAGTATTTATGTCCCTACTAAGTATTTATGAGAGCTATACCAACAATACTATTTTTTTCAATTTCTTTAACATCCTTCCTTGGCCCATAACTCTTTCTAGTGCTTCAAGTTCTAAGATGTGGATTCTAAGACTAAAAACACAAAAATCGGATGAACATGTATGTATAGCAGCTATATCTAAGGGCCCCCGCAGACTGCAGACTTTTTATCGGCCGATAGTTTGGTCGGCTTCTTAATCAGTATGGTTACAATCAGTTACAAACTATTTCGAGAATAGTTGGCCGACTGTTGGATAGTCTGCGCCCTGTTCACCAAACAAACTGTTTAGTTGGCTCGGTGTGCGTACTTTCAGCCCAACCCGACTAAACTATCGGCCGATAAAAAGTCTGCAGTCTGCGGGGGCCCTAAATCAAGACCGGGTTTCCTCAATTTCTACAACGTGGTCCCATGGCCCTTAAAACAAGGGCTAAAAATGTTTGGAAAAATATTGGTGGAGACTTTCCGGTGGATAATATCAATTTGGTACATAGTGTTAATGTTAATAGATTGATTTCACTCCCTAAGGCTGGTAATAATTTCCATGTTTGTTGCGAAAGTGCGCCAAACACCGTATAAAAGCAATACGCAAATTCGCTGCCGAAATTCTGTAAGAAAGCAGTGCTGAGTTCAACGTAGTTAAAATTAAAAAAAAATGGAAATGTACAAAATAATGTTAGGAAAAACGAGCATAATATTCTCTTCCAAGGCGTCGATCGTGTCATGCTTATCTGCGTTGACAAGCTACTTCACATAACACCACAAAAAAGTCCAGCGATGTTAAATTGCACGATCTTGGAAGCCACGACACGAGATAATGCGCTCACCAAAAGTTTCCCTGAATAAATGCAGCATGTAGTGCCGTCTTGTTGGAACCAAAGGTCTTCCACATAAACATCCTCCAATTTAGGTAGGAAAAAGTCATAAAGCTCTGGCCGGCTTCATGTTTGAAGGAATAAGGACCAGAGATTCTCTCTGCCCAAAGAGCACACCAAACACTGACTTTTTGAGGATACTAAGTCGACTCAATAATGCCTTGTAGATTTTCATTACTCCAAATGCGACAATTTTGGTTATTAACATACCCATTCAACCAAAAGTGAACTTTATCGCTGAACAAAATTTTCTTGTAAAAAACAGTATCGGTGACCATATCGTTTTGGACCCTTTCTCCACGATTTGCAATCGTTGTTTAGGGGTAAGTCTAATTATGATGAAATGGCAAACCAAACTGAGCATAAATCAAGTGACAGCTGTCAAAAAGACCAACCACACGTTCAAAAAAAAAACATTTTCATTATCTTGGGTACATCTATACTTATAAAAAAAATAAAACTATTTCAAATAGGCTAGATATTTGTAAATTTCTTTTACCCGTATGCATTAACTTACAAATAATCTTAACTAAGGATAGCGAGCAATTGCGTTGCAAATTGAAGGAGATTACCAAAAATTAATTCATAAGAAATTGCGAATTTAACATAGTCCATGTGAAGTGAAACGCAGAGCTTGATCGCTGGACAAAAGGACAGGTGCAACAAAAAGGAATCAAAAGCGAGAATGATTAGATCCATTCTAAACTATATACCCAGTTTTGTACTACTGAACCTTTCGGACATGTTGCCCAAGTGCTTTGGGAACCCACGCCGAATTGCCACAAGAATTTGAGATTAAAGGTGTGTGTATAAACGAAGGACATCTCTTGTATATGGACATTAGTATTTTGTTTACACCACATAGTACTCGTTACTTTTTATGCATTTATTGACAAAATCTTTGAGAAATTGTCGTGTGTTATTTGTGTTATTATGCAACAGCTAGTTGCACAATACTACCAAGTTTTGTGTTGTTAGCACTTGCGGGATATGCATTTTTTAATATATTTTTCTTTGATGCTCACCGTTAATTCTCAATGCACTTGCTCACTATTCTTAATTTAGATTATTTCTTATTCTTAATTTTGATTATTTCTTATGTAATGCATAAAATAAATTTAAAAATTTTCAGCCTATTTCAAATAGTTTTGATTTTTTTCTTATGCTCAGATTTCATTATCCCCAAGGAAATGTAAAAAAGAAGGGTTTCCCCTATATTTATAACAGGGTGTGCCAACAACTAAATAATTATCAACTTGGTCACATCCAATTTCAAAAAGTTTAGTGTGGTAACACCTCTTGGATTTGCCTCTATAATTAGACTGGATAATTATCCAGTGTTAAGTTAAGCCAAGGCTTAAATTTTCATACAAATTAGCAAAAAAATTTAGCCGACACAATCTGGTAATGTTATTTTCGGCAAAGGCAAAAATAATACTTGCTGAAAATTATCTCGTTAAAAAAAATTGTAGTCGACATAATCTGGTAATGTCATTTTCAGCAAAGGCAAAAATAATACTTGCTGAAAATTATCTCATGAACGAGCATAGTACCAGCCTTTGGCGATAAATCTTTATGGACGTGGTTTTACGGGCAATATTTTTAAAACGATTTCGATCGATTTCCATAATACACCACAAGCCCTTCTTCAAATCACAAGGTGGATGTTGATGTGTTTAAATTGTATAGAACTGTAAAAAATTAATGTTGAAAGAAACGACCCTATCATTAGAAAGTACAGTAGGGCGAGCGACCACACACACCACGATATCAAGAAGCGAGGTGCTATTTCACCTATTGGCACAAAACTGTTTTCACTTCAATTTCACGTGAAAAGGCGAACTTAGCGTCATGCTTAATGCACGCGTTTCGCTTAAATTATGCATGCTTTTTAACCTTTGTAGAAGCGTACCTTGTACCTTATGCATTCTAGAATGTACATCTATTTACGAGATAGAGATACCATTTAAACTAGTACGCTTGAGGCAGTCGTAGCTAACTGGAACAGTTACGTGGTGATTAACACAACGACGACAAATTTAAAGCATAACCGCTTAGAGTACGTTTTCGCCATTGGCCACTTCGCTTTTTCGTAATGTTGTAGGTATGCTAAGTTTTTGAGAAAAATGGGAAAAAATAACGTTAGAAAATAAAGTAGAATGCCTTATTAAACCGAAAATAAATATGAGGTGGTTTCTATTTTGACTTCTCTTCATAAACGCCACTTTGAAGTGAATTGCATAAAGTTCGCCTTCGTATAGTCAACAAGCGGTCAACAATTTATTTAGATATTTCAGACTACTTTTCATTATTACACAATTCTCCTTTAGAATTATAAAACTTAAAAATAAAAATACATTACAGTTATAACAAAAAAATAGAGGTCCGTAAGTCAAAAAAATAAAACAAGTTCAAATAACACTGGCGTATATAATTAAAAACATGCTATATTGTCTATGTGCACCCTTTAACATCTGTTAACCCTGAGAACGCTGCTGTTGGTTGCTATTGCTACCATCACTACTATATTGGCTCTGGGCAGTGTTTGATGCGAAATCTTCATTTGCGCCATGCCTTTCCTGTTGGCGTACTAAATCGTAGTAGAGGCCACGTTTGGCCATAAGTTCGTCGTGTTTGCCAGACTGAAAATATAATTTAATTTTAAAGAATAAAATCATTTGGGGATTGTGTAAGAACTATTCGACTTACCTCTACTATACGTCCTTTGTCTAAAACTACAATTAAATCGGCATTGCGTATTGTGGATAAACGATGAGCTATCACTAATGTGGTTCGATTCAATACGGCTGTATCAAGAGCCTTCTGAACCTCAGCTTCGCTCGTTGCGTCCAAAGCTGAAGTTGCTTCGTCGAGTATTAAAACCTTGGGATTTTTCAGAAGTGCTCGAGCGATGGCAATGCGTTGTCTTTGACCACCACTTAATTGCGTGCCTCTTTCGCCCACATTGGTATCATACCCATCTGGCAGTGCGGAAACGAAATCATGCGATTGTGATAATTTGGAAGCTTCATAAACTTCCTCTTCCTTGGATCCGGGACGACCATAACGTATATTTTCCAGTATAGTAGTGGCGAACAATACTGGTTGCTGTTCGATGAAGCCTAATACATTGCCTCTCAACCAATGAGGTGAAATGTACTCCAATTTGTAACCATCAATTTTAATGGTGCCCGAAGAAGGTTCGTAAAAGCGTTCGACTAATGCAGCAATTGTTGATTTTCCTGAGCCACTAGCACCAACTAAAGCTACAGTTTCGCCAGGTCTTAAAGTTAAACTAAAGTCTTTAAGAACGATCTGCAAAGAGAAAAATTTAGCGTTTTTGCAACACCAACTTTCATTATTTTGAAACTTACGTGGTCTGGTCTGGTGGGATACGCAAATGAGACATTTTCAAAACGAATTTCGCCACTCAAACGTCCAGATGGTATTTCATAGCCTCTTAAAAGTTCAACTTTTGGCTCAAGTTGCAAGTACTGCAAAAAAACTTGTTAGTGGATGCAACTTTATATATTGTAACACCTTTACCTCAAAGACTCGTGATCCAGCTGTCATTCCTCGAATCATCGTACCTAGCAACACGGAACCCTGAGCGAGAGACCGTTGAACGCCTTGGGCAGCCACCAAAAATGCCATTAACGAACCCGGCGATAAACTCTCCGTTGACATCAGATGTCCACCCATGAAGAGTGTTGATAGAACTAAGCCATTAAGGAAAAAATTAGTTAAACCCTGAAATACTGCGATGCCATAGCCGAGTTCCTGAGACAAGCGAGCAGCCTCGTTGGTCTCGTGTTCAAAGAGTTCCACTTCCCGATACTCGCAGGCACTTGAGCGGACTGTGCGAACATTTGACAATGCCTCCTCACAGACCGATGTCGCACGCTCAGACTGTGCTTGAGAGCTTTTACTTAAATAACGTAGCTTCTTTCCCAAGTAAGTCATGAAACTTACGACTGCCGGTACGGAAGCCAATGCAATAGCTGCCATGTGTGGCGAAATCATGAACAATGAAATCGCTCCGCCCAACAGTTGTGCCACGCTGCGTAGACCTTGAGAGACGAATTGCTTAAAACATGACTTGAAATCGTGTACATCGGCCGTTAAACGATTGACCAGTTCCCCAGTGCGATTCTTATCGAAAAACTCAATATCCTGTATGATAATTTGCCGGAAAAGGTCCTGCCGCAATTTTGCAGCCATCTGTTCGCCGATGCGGCTCAAAAGGTAGATGTAGAGGAACGTAAAGCCGGACTGCATGACATACAGGCTCAGCAGATTGGAAGCAGGTTTACTCACATCCTTGAAGAAGGAATTGTTCAATGGGTCCTTGACGTACGTGTTGGCATAGCGAGCTAGTATGTTTATTAAGTCCCCTAACAAATTCGGTATGCGTATATTGATAAAGGCCACAACAAGGGCTGCCTGTAATTAAATCATACATTTATAGATAAGTTTTTAATCAGTTACTATAAAATATAGACTTGTAGATAATATGCTCAAACACAGTGGTGTGGACAGCCCTAATTCTCCAAAACAATAAAGGAACGAACTGTAAGACATGTGTGATTTACTCTGACAAACAGTGGGCATCTCTACTGAACCTTTACTAAAAGTGTAAATTTTCCACTTTTTAGCCAGGGATTTCTTAGAACGCTCATACGTCAGCTGCTTCCGATACCACTGTGCTTCATAATAATGCGTTCTCTTACCGCTATCGCTCCCAAAAATTCCCACAAATGTGGTTCTAGATACAACCAAAATCGCTTCCAATCAAACTTTCCATCGTCTTGCTGCAGTGTGCGTTGAATAACACCAGCAAGACGATTGCCTTCACATTGAGCTTGGTGGCGGCTGTTTTGCAACAGACTTCGAGCTGCTAGCCCCAGTGAAACACCGCTGCTGCCCAATAGTAACGCTCTTATCTTCGCCGCATTTTTGGTTGTTTGTGATGTCGCTTGGGTAGCACGCATCGTACTGTGAAAGTTCTTCCAGTGCTGGCAAAGTCCATCCTTCACCGACCGTTTAACTAGTGAGGGATTGATATGAAATCTCGGTATTTGTTGCAATAATTGACGGCTGCAAGAAACAAAATCAATTTTAATTTGTGACATAACAGTGCATTTTTAAAATCTGAGCTCTGGCCAGATACTCAGTCATTCATCTTCTCCTCCTCGCCACCTACCTGTTATCGTTGCGTCCACAGTTCAAGAGCAAACGTATCATCTTCTACTCGCACTGGCCAGGTTTGCCTATATAATCAAACACCGTCAAGTTATCTTTTGCCAACAGAGAACAATTTACGTCGAATCAGTAGTTTTTTTTTATCAAAACATAATTACTTTATTCATGTTTTCATGAGGAAATTTCAGAATGTGAACTAAAATATTTAGTGACTGCAATGTTTCGATTATTGATGAAATAAAAGTTTCGATAAATGCTGTCATGCTAAAGTTTCAAGTCGATATGAAATTATTGACGGCGGAAAATATTTGTGATGGCGGCCGTGTTCGCAACGCACACAGTTCAATAATAACGGTAACATCTTCGCTCTGGCCAGGTTTTTGTTTTATCGCACACAATCATGTTTTTTATAGTTTACAACCAGAGGTGCAATGAAACGATTTATTTTTACGATATTTTAACTAAAATTCGACCGAGTTTCCTGACACTCGTTAAACTTTCAACGCAAAACCACAAAAATTATTATTTATTTTTAAAGCGCATTTGTTTGGTTTAAACTATTGTAAAAATTAACTTTTTTGTTTAAGACTGTTAATAGGACAACAGAGTTTATTGTGATAAGGTTTAATTGGAAGTTTGGCTTATATATAATATAAAAACGATGACCTGTACAAGCAGTGCCAGCTTGACAGCCATTGACTGAAGTTTATTGCCTCAGGTCAAGCCGGTATAATAAAGAACCGGCTGCCGTGGGATTGTCTTTCTTTATTTTGTTATACCGCGCACTAAAAGATGTAACATGTTATATAGTCGAGTGCAGTCTTAGAGAATTGTAAGCTAAACATTTTGGGAAATTTTAATAATATTAAAATCAAATTATAATTAGTTTGTATTAGATTGTACTTATATTAGTGATATACAAATTTATTTATTTATAGATATTATATAACTCCCTTTGATGTTTGGTTGATCCAGAGACGTGTAGTACACATGCAAAATTGTCGTTCTGATGTTATACTCTTAATTCTCGGATTGATAAGTTTAATTCCCCGGTTGGATCAAGCGAATTTTAGGCGGTTAAAAAGATACTGAGGCTATTTGCTCTTATTAATTTTAAAAGGTGGTACAATACATTTGGTTTTGAGTAAATAATCAAAACAAATGTTAAATATTTGATATGAAAACTCAGAAATTCTGTCGAATCGCTTTCTGTTCAAAAAATATATCTTGCAATATCACTGTAAGCCACATTTAGTTTCCGACTATCATCTTAGACGCAGATATGAGTTTGCTAACAGCATTCTAATATGAAACGGAGTTGAAGTTCGAACTGCCCATTAATTTCTCATGTAGATTACCAACAATAACAGTGGTGAGCGATAAGATGAGCACGATGACAAACGATTACAAGGAGTGTTGGAAAAGAGAAAAGATTTTTCAGTTTAGAGATAAGTATGTTGAGGTCCACAGTATCGAAAGCTTTGCTGTGATCTAACAGAACCAATATACAAACTATTTTATAATCCAGATTCTGCCGTAAATCTTCAAATACGTCGATGAGAGCAGTAATGCGGCTTCTTTTCTTCCTAAAACCAGTTTCTTCCCCAGACAGTAACGTGTTTAGATCCAGGATCGTACTAATTTGTGCAGTTGTTCCAGAGCATTAGAAAGCGAAGATAGCATAGCAATAGCACGATATTCATTGTTAAGCTTAGAAAGAGGAATGATTTTAGCTATTTTCCATGCGTGAGCGAAAACAGACTTAGTGAGAACAATATTTAACAAAAAAAAGTGATGTAGGGTAGCAACATAGAAAGAACAATTTTTATAAACATAGGGTTGATTCCATCCGAGCATACTGCAATTGATGTTATTCTGATAAAGCTCTGAAGGACTTCAGCATCGGCTAAGCAGCGAAAATAAAAACAATTTTCAATTGGTACGGTAACTATATTTTCTTGTATATTATCAGTAGGGTGAGCTATGTACAAAGCTTTCATTTTCATTCATTTACGTTGATACTGGTTGTAGTGTATCAAACCCATTTCCGCAAATTCCAATGTTCCGAATTTGCTTCCATTTTGGTTTGCAGTCAACAGCGATATTGTAAATCACTTTGGTGTTTTAATGTGATTGCAAATCACCAACATTTGAGTGAATGTGAAATGCAGCACAAGAATTTGGTGAACCACATCTGAAAAGTGAAATCCACCTCACAGCTGTACGATATAACATTCTATTCGAACGAAAGTCGGAAGAAAGCGTACAAGTTTCTCGAGATGTCAAAACTGCGATAGCAGCTAATATCAAAATCAGACACTTTCTAGTTTGTTTTCGTTTATATAAAATATATAAGTGAGAATGACAATACCAAAATTAATGTGGATAGCACATGGTAAGTAAACAAAAATACTATCCTTATCCTTGTTAATGTTTTGTTGCAGTTTATAGCCTAGTATTCACTGAAAACGAAACATTCGGTTTCATGAGAAATACATGTAGCAGCGCAAACGAAATTTATCATTGTTTATTTTGGTTTAGCTATTTCCGTTTGGTGGAATTAGCTGATACGAAAAGGTGGCCAAATTTGCAACTTTTACAAAACGCAAAACGCAGTGCAGACGCAGTTGTATTAGTTTTATATAAATGAAAATGTTTGTTTTGAATATTTTGTTTGTTTATTTTGCTTCTTGTTTGTATTCTTTGACACGTTGACATAGGTAGATGTCTTAGTTCTAAGAAAGACTTGTCATTTTTAAAAGGTACACATCAAAAGTTTAATTTTTAACGGAATCATGCAACAATTTAAAAATATGACCACCAGGGTAATGACTCACTGAACAGAGAAATGACGAAGACAATAAAATATATAGTATTTATTTTTTTAAATCAACAAATTCATTTTAATTCAGTTCTTCTGTAAAAATAATATAAGAAAAAATCTGTTCTTTTGGCAGGGAAATGATGAATTTCTACAAAAACCCCTGAAATGTTTATTTAAGTACTTACCCTTACAAAATTGACTTGAGCTGGAAGTTTATACTTACAATAAACACTTGCAAAATTAAAAAAGTAGTACATAATTATCTTTTTAAAAAACAACACAGGGGAATGACCAACTTTAGTGTGAACGTTCGTAACGAGTGACAAAACACGACTTACTTATTTTTAAAAAGACTGTTGACGAAAAAACTATTAGATGTGCACCCACTTCAAGTAATGTTCAATCATATTTGAGTTGCTTGAAATCAGGATTGGTTTGGAATTTGAATTTAAGCGAATATTGGATTTTACAGGGGAATACTGTGTATTTTCAGGGACAGAAAACCCATAGAAATATAAATTGAATAAAAATATATAATCGTTAATAGCAACAAAATTAATTGAATATTATTTTTTACTATGGACTGGTTTTATTAAATAAATAATTAATATTTTTGTAAAAATTAGAGAAAATTTCAATTGAAAGTAGTGCTAGGGACAACCAGGGTTATGATAATCGAACACTTTGGTAGGAAATTTTTTGAAGAACAAATATTTTTTTTTAACTCAATTATGTAACATACAAAAAAAAACAACCGTAAGATCAGACGAACGAACGGTTTCTATATAGAGAAACCCGAATTGATACGAATTCGAGTGGTATAAGTCATTTAAGTGTTTTTGTAATAAGTGAGTTCGTTTACTTTTCCAGTAAAAATTGACAAGTATCTGCTTTTGAGAGTGTAAGGCCAATTTTACTCTCTTTATTAAAATTTGAAAAGAAAACGAACAGCTTCCAGTAAAAAATTGCTATGAAACAGCTGATTTTGTTTACTGTTTGCATTACATTTCATTTTATTTTGAATTTTAAAGTGTTAAGATTTGTAATAAAAAAATGAGCAAGAGTAAACTTTTTTCTTTCTAATTTCAGTGATTAGCATATATACTTATATAAAATAAAATAAAATAATATTCCAATTTTTAATATTCCAATTTACTTTCTGTTGTAAATATATTTTTATTTTTATTTGTTTACATAAAACAGCTGATTTCACACATCTGTTCTATATTGAAAATTTTGGTTGGCTAAAATTTCTCCAACCAAAATTTGCGAGCTCCCTAAAATCGAACTGTCAAAATTTTCTCTCTGGCTCTCATTTACTGGACTTTTTGTGTAAACGAACACGATCCAGTAAAAATTTGCACAAATTTGTACAAATTTGCAAGTAAACGAACACACTTAATAATGTATTAAGGCAAAAATATATAGCAAATATTAGCATTCTAAAGAGAAAGGGTGGAATTTCCTTGGCAATTATTTTTTTAGTTTCTTTATAAATACTCATATGGTTTTTTATTGAAATGAACATTAGGCAGAGTCAACGCCAAGGGCCACTTTCTCCTCGCATATGCGAAAGTCATTGATATCGTTGGAAGGACTGAAAGATATGTTACTAGTGCGATTTCTAAACAGTCGTCAAAAATGAATCTGGTGGTTAAGTTGCCAGCGATCATCTTCGCTGGCAACTGCTAGAGTGGCGCCGCGACAAAAAAAGGCGAGATAATTTCGGCCGTCAGTTGCAACGCAGAGACAGTAGAAGATCCGCCCGGATAAACCAAGAGAACGATGTCAGCACTGAGATAAAAAGAAGGATCGTGCTGGCTAATAGATGCTATTTTGAGCTCGGTAAGCAGCCTAAGAACATAGCCCTCTCTCGAAGGACGAAAATTACGTTGTTTAACACGCTGATACTACCTATGCTTTTCTATGGCGCAGAAACATGGGTACTTGCGAAAGCAGATGAAGCAGTGTTGGGCGTATTTGAGAGAAATATCCTTCGTAAAACATATGGGTCCATTTGCGTAAACGGAAACTATAGACGTCGAATGAACCGAGAGCTATACGAGCTGTATCCCGGTAGAATGGAAACGAACGCTCCAACCAAAAAGGCGTTGGATGACAACTACCACGGAAAGTGCGGACAGGGAAGACCGAGACTCCGGTGAAAGGATCAAGTTGAAGAAGCACCGAAGTGCTTGAAGGTCATTTATGCAACAGGCTAAGGCCAACAACGGGTTGTAGAGCCAACTTAAGTAAATAATTAAGAACATTAGCCAACTCACAGACTAAATCAATGTTATTCTATCTTTTACTAATTTTCAAAATAATGCAAAATTTAATATAAATATCTCGGAAAATGAGTGCTACACTCATTTTCATTTGTCGACATAATAAGCACAAAATAGGTAGCGATAAGTCGTCTTTCACCAGGACAAAATGTGTATCAAGTGGTGCAGCCCTGCTTGCAGCATATTGTGTTCGTCGTTAATTTTTAAATTTGTCATTCCGTTTGCAACACCACGAAAAATTGATCAGAGACTTCTACGACGATCATGCCCGTCCTTCCGTTCCTGTGTCTGTTGTACTAAACGAAGATTTTGCTTGTTTTTAAATATTTTTTACTTTACATTTAATGGCTAAGGTTGCGTAGACGTTTTAGTAATATATTAGCTTATATCCTAGCTAAATACTAAACCGGCAACAACAATTCGTAATCTTCTTTATTTATTCATCCTTATCAGATATTAGTGGAGTCGTGCAATTTAAAAGTTATGTTTATAGAAAATAAATAAAATTATAGATACAGTACTCGTATGTATTTTTTAATATTAATATGTTGTTAGGCAATAATTAATAATGATCAGCTCTCTCTTATTAGCGGCACGTAGGTATGTGAGTGCGTCGTTACAGTCGATCCACATGGATGCTAACCAAAATTAATAAAAAATCGTCATTTTTAAAAATATAAATCGTCGTAATATCGTCATCCACGGGTAAGGCAATCACATATAAAATTTACGAGTGACTACTCTCGCAAGCAAAATGTTCACAGTTCCTTTTGTTTCTCAAGCGAAGACTTTAGTCAGCGACGAATTTATTTACTTAAGTACATACACCACATTAAAAAAATGTTTTTTTCCCGTAAAAGACGATTTAAAAATATCTATAAGTATAGTGATCTTATTACGCCGACCTGCCCACACTCATTTGCATGCATTATTTTAAATACAGTAAAAGAAAAATAACATAAAAACACCGCTTTGGTCCGTAAGCGGCGCAACGGTTATTTTAGTAAAAAAAACTTATTAATAAGGAAACCAACGTAATAATTTTTCTATTTTTCCTTTCCCTAATCTGGCTGGAATGTTTATCTATGCCTAAATATTTGGTCTTGATAAATTATTGCAAAAACACGTGAAGCACTTCATTTCTTACTACGAACTTAAGAAATCTACACCAAAACTACGCCATAGGTGCAATACCACTATCTAAGACTTAGTTCATTCATTTAGTTGAAGCCAACTATTAATTTAGAAGATACGTATACAAATTAACTATGTCCGTTGTGAATTAGCGAATACATTGCCTACACGGATAGGCAAAAAACAACTCATCAATACGCCATATACGAGGGCGACCGCAAAAGTAACTGGCCTAACATAAAAAAAAACCGTTTTTTTGAAATTATTATTATTTATTTTTCAACATAATCTCCTTCCAACTCAATACACTTTATCAAACGTTTTTCAAGTTTTTTAATTCCATCCGAAAAATAAGATTTTTCAACACCTTCAAAATATGCCTCAGTTTCAGTAAAAACCTCGCTATTGGACGAAAATTTTTTGCCACCGAGAATTTTTTGTAAATTTGGAAACAAGAAATAATCAGAAGCAGCTAAATCTGGACTATATGGTGGATGCGGAGCAATTTGAAATCGTAATTCGGTCAGTTTTTGTTGAGTTAAAAATGCAGTGTGTGAAGGAGCATTATCTCGATGAAAAATAACTTTTTTTTCTAAATGCGGTCGTTTTATCTTGATTTCTTCACTCAACCGATCCAATAAAGCACAATAATATTCACTATTTATACTTTTTCCTTTCTCAAGGTAATCAATAAATATTATACCCCTTGCATCCCAAAATAATGTGGCCATTACTTTTCCTGCTGACTTAACAGTTTTCGCCTTCTTGAGACCACTTTTACCAGCTTCTATCCATTGTTTTGACTGTTCTTTGCATTCTGGTATGTAGTGATGGATCCATGTTTCATCAACAGTTATGAATCGGCGCAAGAACTCTATTGGATTACGCTGATAAATCGCTAAAAACTCCTCGGAATTGGTCCAACGGACGATTTTTTGGGGCAAAGTCAACAAACGCGGCACATATCTTGCGGATAGCTTTATCATGTGGAGTTCATCATGTAAAATACTCCAAACTTGTTTTTCGTGTATTTTAACAATATCAGCAAGTTCTCTGGGCTTTATTCGTCTATCTGTAGTCACTTCATTAAATATTTTTCTAATGTTTTCAATAGTAGTAGCAGTTTCCGGTCTTCCAGAGCGTTGTTCATCTTCCGTACTTGAACGACCCATTTTAAATTGTTGAACCCAGGATTTCACGGTGGAGTATGATGGTGCATTATCACCATGAACAGAATCCAATTCATCTTTGATTGATTGTGGCGTATAACCTTTCATATAAAAGTGTTTAATTACCGCACGATACTCTCTATTTTCCATTTTTCAAAAATTATAAAACTTGTTTTCTTCAATCACCTGTAACAAAGAAAATAATCATTAAATATTTCGGAAATTTTGACAGTTGGCTTATAAAATATTGCTTTTAAAAAACAAAAAAATTTGCTAGTAAAACAGAAAATGTGTCAGGCCAGTTAGGTTTGCGGTAGCCCTCGTATGCATGTAAACGCTTTAATTCAATTAAATTGATTGTTTCAATAATATACGATAGGTTATGTACAAACATATTATATACAACTTAGAGTTTAAGAGGTATTTCTTCTTGTTCCTTATAATTACACACAGCCAATCTGGGGGGTGAGAAATTCAAAGTCAGAGTGATGGTACTAGGTAAGTATATTTTTTATGACCTTTTACATTTTTTCCTTATCTTGATGTTTTTCGCTTAGTTGTAAAATGTTGGCAAAAACGTAGTTTGACATAACTCGAGAACGACTAGTTCGATTATGCTGAAATAAATTGAGAAAAATTAAAAATTACATTTTCTTTAATCCATTAATATACTGTTTCTCTACCAAATCAACATTTTTGCAATTAGAAATAAATTTATGAAGAAAATTTTGCCAAAATTTTTTTTTATTTTTTTTTAAAACATATAAATCCCAAACGGAAAAACGTGTAGAGTCTTATAACTTTCACGTAAAGTCACATAACCTATAAACAAAATGCGACATAGATCATAGAAATCGATTAACGCGTTCTGCTTTTATTTACATTTAAGTGAAGGTATCCCATTTTGACAAGAATATTGATATATGTTTTTATTCAAAAAAGTGTCATTTATCGCCTTTTTTATAAATTTTCCCCAATAACTCCAGACTTCTGGCCATAAACTACTAAAAAAATAAAGTAAAAATTTGTATAATTTTTTATTTTTATTTTATTTATTTATTTTAATAAATATTGCCTAGACTTTTTCGATGGTGGTTGTTCGGGACTAGTGGCATCGCATTCATCGCTGTCATCAGTTTCTGAACCACACATAATGTCAATGTGTGACTCCACTGCTGGCCCTTCTGTACCTCCTGAAAATTCTTTATCATCAGGATCATCCTTGTCTTGGCACACAAGCTTACTCCACCAGCAAATTTCCGCAAGTATTGCACTCGGCGACTTTTTCCCTCTATATCTCATTTCAAATGGCATAGCAACTTGATGATAGCGTTCGCCTTGTTCATCAGATTCGGTAGCCAATTGTTTGCTGAAGTAGTCCAGATGATGATGTAAATAATGGATTTTCGAGAACGATCTTAACATCCTTGCGACAGAAACATCGTAATTGGTAGAACGATGCTTTCCCAACAATCCTTCTATTACTTCTTTGATTGCCTGCCATGCATCCAATTCAGTGTCAATCAAAATAATGTTGAATGCGCCACATCAGCTTTCGTATATCTGGACCAGCGAATTCTCCTGCAAATCCTTATAATTGTTAATCAATTTGTTGAGGTTACCGGAGAGATGTTTACATTAACTCTACGTATTTGGTACGGCTGTAGTTAAAAGACAGAAAGACCCAAACTACACGATGCAATTCGACAATACTTGTCGTGCTAAGTCGGCCTGAGTAATGATTAAACCTGAATAAAGGCTGTACTAATAAAGTAGACAGACTACAGAGCTAATTTACTTTAAAAATTCACTAATTCAAATTTTATGGTGACAGAAGACAGTGTTTGCATTTAGGTAACTGCATTTAGTAAACATCGGTTTGATTGTAAACAATTGTTTGTCAACTATTTTTCGTCATTTACTTCTATATAAAATAAAAAAAGGGAATTACGATTAGAAGCAATGCGGTTGACGAAAAGTCGCTATATATTTGAAAGAAAACTAAAATTACTTTTGCTGAAATTTGTCTATAATGTAAAGATTGTAAATGCACTACCAACCAGGGATAATAAAGTTGATACTTTGGTACTTTTTTGACTTGGGCTTGGAACCGTGGTACCCCCGCAACTCATTTCATAACTTTTTCATTATCCCGAAAAAGTGAATTTTGCGCAATTGAATAGTAATATTTTACGTACGTAGTAAGTGTTGTTATTGCTTGAATAAATGCTTAAAACAACAAAAAATTCTTTGAATAGAATTGAAATGAAAGCACGTAAATAAAAGGCGGTAGTTCTATTTCAAAAGATGGACCAATATGGTCGAGCTTCGTTAAGATTCGTTTAAATCGCTCATAACGCCCTATTCTATTCGGCATTTGAGGGCTACATAAAAACGTGAACCGATATATTCCAATTAGGGTAGATAATAATCTGGAAAAAGTCGCCGAGTGCAATACTTGCGGAAATTTGCTGGTGGAGTAAGCTTGTGTGCCAAGACAAGGATGATCCTGATGATAAAGAATTTTCAGGAGGTGCAGAAGGGCCAGCAGTGGAGTCACACATTGACATTATGTGTGGTTCAGAAACTGATGACGGCGACGAATGCGATGCCACTAGTCCCGAACAACCACCATCGAAAAAGTCTAGGCAATATTTATTAAAATAAATAAATAAAATAAAAAATTATACAAATTTTTACTTTATTTTTTAGTAGTTTATGGCCAGAAGTCTGGAGTTATTGGGGACAATTTCTAAAAAAGGCGATAAATGACACTTTGTTGAATAAAAACATATATCAATATTCTTGTCAAAATGGGATACCTTCACTTAATTGTAAATAAAAGCAGAACGCGTTAATCGATTTCTATGATCTATGTCTCATTTTGTTTATAGGTTATGTGACTTTACGTGAAAGTTATATAACTCTGCACGTTTTTCCGTTTGGGATTTATATGTTTTAAAAAAAAAAATTATTTTTTGGCAAAATTTTCTTCATAAATTTATTTCTAATTGCAAAAATGTTGATTTGGTAGAGAAACAGTATATTAATGGATTAAAGAAAATGTAATTATTAATTTTTCTCAATTTATTTCAGCAAAATCGAACTAGTCGTTCTCGAGTTATGTCAAACTACGTTTTTGCCAACATTTTACAACTTAGCGAAAAACAATAAGATAAGGAAAAAATGTAAAATGTCATAAAAAAAACTGGCACATACGAACGCAAAACCCTTTGAGGGTTTTAATATACTGACCTGGTACCATCACCCTGACTTGGAATTTCTCACCCCCAGACAATAACCCCAAAAATGTTCCACTGTGTTATTTACAATTTTGAAAATTTAGTAAATTAAATGTAATATAATACAAGGAGGCAAAAATTTACAAAAAACCTATATGAATTACAGTAAAAGCTCTACTCGCGGACAGCTCCCGTGAACGGACAGCTCCCGTAGACGGACAAATTTCCTGGTCCCAAGGTTTTGACGGTATTTTTAGAACAAATGAATCTCCGCTGGCCGGACGCTCCCTTGGCCGGACACGGACACCATTTTCTTCTACAACATCTCTCGTAGCCGTACAAAGGAAAACACTGATGTTCAAAATATGTTCACCGTGTTCAAAATATGTTCACCCTTATAAATTTTTGTATAATGGATTCTTGTGGTATTCTCTCAAACATGAAAACCAATATTTTGTCTTTCCAAGAATACCGCTAGTATTGCTTGTGTGCATGCGACATAGAAAGCGCAGCAACAATAGCATAATTTTGTGATTCCCCTTTTACTATTGATCTCATTGACAGCTAAAATGGGCAGTCATAGAAGCTTGTGAAACATTTAGTTTCAAGAGTCGCAATGCCGCCTCGAAATTCTCTTTCTCTAAAAGAGAAAATTTCCATAATTAATTTCTAAGAGAAAGAAAGGCTTTCAGTACGTGATATTGCAAAAAGGTAAGTTTATTCTTAGTTATTGCTGATAAGTCGTGTTTATTAATTTATTCTTTAAAGATTTAACATTGGAAAGACACAATCTGCTGAAATATTAAAAAATAAGGAAGTTATTAAAGAAAAGTGGCAATCTGGTATTAATGACCACTACAAAAAAAATTGTCTAACCCCAAAGGGTTCCCAGGTTGACAAGCTGTGCTACGATTGGTTTGCGGTGGCCAGGAGCAAGAATATTCCCATTTCAGGGCCAATAGTAAAGACTAAGGCCAAAGAAATAGCTGAGCTGGTGGGTTATTCCGGGTTTTGTGCATCGGATGGATGGTTACAAAAATGGCGCAATCGACACAACATAACTTTCAAGTGCATATCAGGTGAATCTTCAGATGTTAGCCCGGAGGATGTCAATCAGTTTAGGGCAAAACTTCCTTCAATGCTGAGTCAATATAGACCCGAGGATGTTTACAATGCAGATGAGAGTGGTCTCTTTTTCCGAGCATTGCCCGATAAAACGTTAGCCCTAAAATCAGAAAGATGCACGGGTGGTAAATTGTCAAAGGAAAGGCTCACTATTTTGTTTTGTGTGAACATGGTAGGACAGAAAGAAACATTGCTACTCATCGGTAAAGCGGCCCGTCCACGAGCTTTTAAACACATCCCTATAACAGATCTACCAGTTGATTGGAAATCTAATAAAAAGGCCTGGATGACAAGAGATATTATGTCGGAGTGGTTGCATCAATTGGACAAGAAAATGAGATCTTGTAATAGGAAGATTCTTTTGTTTTTAGATAATGCCGCATCTCATCCTAAAGAATTGTCACTAACAAATATTACTGTGTCCTTTTTGCCGGCGAATACAACTTCAGTGTGTCAACCCTTAGATCAAGGAATAATTCAAAATTTTAAAGTTAACTACAGAAGTTTGATTTTGAAGCATGTAATCTCTAAAATGCAATCCGCCAAGTCAGCATCTGAGGTTTCAAAAACCGTAAATGTGCTTGATGCTTTATGTTTTATTAAAACCGCTTGGGATAAAGTTGAAACTGCAACCATTAAAAATTGTTTCCGCAAATCAGGGTTCATGGTTGAAAATCCCATTCTTCTAGAATTTGATCCTGATGACGATATACCGTTATCAACACTGTTGAATTTTCGTGCACTTGCAGAACATTATGAAACTGATTTGGAAGATTTTTTAATCATCGATAGCGTTGCACACACTGAAAATGATAACATTGAAATTAATTTGGAAAATATCAATAATCCAGAAGAAATAATAAGCGATTCAGAAGAGGAGGAGGTTGTTGTACAGGAAATTGACTCCATCAAATCATACGAAGAGGCACTAAAACAGATTGTTCGCTTAAAAGCTTTCGCCACAGAAGACTTCGTTGCATATGAACAACTAACTACTTTAGAAAGTCATTTTGTGGGCATGGAGAGAAAATGGAAGCTAGCGAATTTTAAACAGACAATTCACAAATTTTTTCAACCTAAACAATAATTTTGTACTGAATTACATATTCTTTTGCTTTTTAAACTTTTATGAATGAATTTATTTTAAGTTGTTTTTTTATTATAAGTATACGCATGCACATTTAAATAAATGCAAATTAAACATATTAACTTGATTTTTAAGGCTTAGTTGATTTATTTAATCAAACGATCCCGTAGGCGGACATCTCCCGTGGACGGACAAAACCGCTGTGACCATCGGTGTCCGCCCACGGGAGCTTTCACTGTAATTAAAACTTAAAACTACTTAACCTAATTATGAATGAGATAATTCATTGATATGGTGGTAAATAGATGTTATACATCTCATATTGAAGTTTTGTGGAAGTTTAACTATTCCTTCTACAACTAGGTCTACATTAGCCAGTTCGTGAAGTCGTTTCGTAGAATAGAAGAAGGGTAGATTATAAATTAATTTTAGTAACTTATTTTGTGCAACTTTTGAGCCCCATAATATAGAGTTGAGTGAAATATTGTTTTCAAAATTAGCATCTTATTACTTATACTGAGACAGGATTTTCGATTAATGAATGGGTATAGTGATTTGGTTAGGATATTTATCTTATGGATGACAAAAGGAATGTGATCCTTGAATTTCATTTTGGGGCCCAGTATAATTCCTAAGTATTTGACCTTTTGCTCCCAGTGTACTTCTCTATTATTTATTATGATGTTTTTCTGTGGAATAAAATATTCTTTACGCTTCCTGGTAAAGTATATTGCGTGACATTTTTCACCGTTCACTAATATTTTCCATTTGTGGAAATATGCGAGAAGTACGGAGATTGCTCTCTGTAAGTTCGATATCACGTCCAAAGCCAAGATTTCGGAGCTAAGTATTGCAGTATCATCTGCAAAAATGGACGTTACACAGTTTTCCAGTACTGGGAAATCTGATGTGTAAAGATTATATAACACAGGGGACAGGCATGATCCCTGGGGGCAGCCACGGGTGTAGCTGTAGAGCAAACAGAGTTGATGTATACTCTAAAGGTCCGTGCATCTAAAAAGCTCTGAATGATTTTAATGAGAGCAGGCGGGATATTGAGGATAATCATTTTGTATATAAGGCCATCATGCCACACAGAATCAAACGCAGCCTTTACATCTAAAAGTACCATACCGGTGGATTTCTGTACGTTGAAATTAGAATTAACTATATTTCTAATCCTCACTAACGGATGAATTGTGCTGTGCTCTTTTCGAAAGCCGAATTGCTGTGAAGGCAATGTCCCATTGTCTTCCATGAACTGTGATAGTTTCTCCTTTATGACTTTCTTTAGTATTTTACTATTTTACAAACTGATTGGCCTGTATGAAGACGGACAGTGACTAGGTTTATTGGGTTTTTTGATTGGGATAACTTTCGATTCCTTGAATTCGTGTGGAAAATATCCAAATTTTAGACAGGAGTTTATGAGAACAGTCAAGTATTTTATGCCGCTTTTAGGTAAGGCCTTCAAACATATATTCCTGATGACGTCGATCCCCGGCGATTTCTTATTCTTTAGTCTCCTTATAATATTTGATATATTTTCTGCATCAGTAGATATCTGCTGGTTTGAGTCTATAGACACTGAAACAAATGCCTCGAGGCAACTTCTTTCATCAGACACGGTCTGTTGATCACTAAGCGTGGGTTGGAGTTGAAAGACAAAGCCAATACGTCACATTTTTCCCGATTAGTGGTAAAACGAGAGCTATTTGGTCTTAAGATTGGAATTTTGTTTGACTTCTTCCTTAATATTTTTGATAAATTCCAAAAAGGGGAAGAGCCCGTATCCAGTTTGGATAGAAGCTTATTCCAAGACCTACTTCTAAAGATCTCAATCGCCTCATTTATTCTCATGTTTAACAATTTCATTTCGTGAAAGTCTACAGGATTTCTGTTCCTCTTCCAAAGCCGACGATAGTAATTTCTCGTTCTCGAATTAGTAATATTATATGTCCCGGGAAAGGTTTTCTCGTAGTGTAGTGAGACCTTATAGGTACACTGTACTCAATGGCATCATTTATTACACGTCTAAAGTCTACCAGCATTAAGTCATATCCTTCGTTTCTGTTATATCGTCAGAACTACGAAGATGAAGATGTCTCTTAATATATCAGGAATAGGAGTTCCAGCCAGCGTTATGGAAATCATAGTGGTGGGGTTCTATTCCTCGGACACTGCGGTCAATAGTCACTTTTACAGTCAAATGGTCTGAACTCAAATCGTTTATGACCTGCGACGAATATATGAACTGAGGCATATTAGTTATGAAAAAATCAAGCGTTGATCCTTGATGGACCATGTTTGACGGAACTAATGTTTGTTACTCAGGATATATAATGTTGAAAGTATAGGAATCCTGTTTCTGAAACAAAAGATTCCGCCAACAGTTTGAGCATTGACATCCCCAAGACTGGTGTCTGCTATTAAAATCGCCCCCTAATATAAATCTCTCACCTCTACTCAGTTTATTTAAATCGGACGCAAATAATCGTTTACGTTCGCCGTTGTTTCCAACGCGACCACCAGGGAAATAACATGAAAATATGTCTACATTATCCGAGTTCGTAAGAGTCCTTATACCAACATTCTCGATTAAATTCGTGTCTATAATAGGAAGGAGTTGCTGAGGAATATTTCTCCTAACAATAATTGCCACTCCTCCTCCTCTCATAACCTCTCTATCTTTTCTATAAATGATAAATTCCTGATGATTAAGGCATATGTGGGGTTTCAAACATGTTTCGGAAACTAGGCAGATGTCTATTTTTTGATGAACTAAAGATTGGAAGAGTTCTATACTCTTATTCTTAATGCCTCTGGCATTCCAAGTGACCATTGCTATATTTTCTAACATTACGACAAAAACTTACAAGCTAGGGTGGTGATCACCTTAAATTGGTCTGCTTTACTGCGGCAGTTTCTAAGATTATTTATTAATTCTATGGTTAATGGTGAAAACAAATTACTTGGGTTGTTGGTGTTATAGTTGTTCTGCCGCGATCTTGGTACATTCCATGAGGCTTGTTCAGGCGGCCTACATTGACGTATATTATTTGGAAAATTTGTTTCGTAATTAGGATTGGGATATCCAGCTTTATTGACTCTGATAGGGCGACCACTACTATTATTTTGTCGTCGAAAATTCGACTTAAGTTATTCAGCTTCAATGGTCCAGTGAACCTCTATCTAATCTCTATCTATCAATCTAAGTAGTGCGCCGCCGTCATTGTCAACGCAATCACTGTCGTCGATCTATGTGACGCCCCCGTCTTTTGCCTGAACTCGACTTTTGCTGCGGCCGCAATAAATGCTCGACATCAGACTTCAATGGAAGAAAATAACCGCATAGTCCAAGGAGATTTCAGTGCCCACGATGAACTTTGGCATTATCCCCTATATAACGACCAGAGGCACACATCATTGTCTGAAAATATACATACATATATTGTCACTCTTCGGTATGTTCGTATGCGTGTATGAGCGAGAGTCGCTTGACCGATAAACACTAAACTTGCCGCCGGAAGATTTATCTAAGGGGTGGCGATGTCAAAAAATTAGAATTTTTCGTATTTATGGTACAATTTTGTTAAAAATCAAAAAATGATTTGCTTAAATAAAGTTAAGTTTGCTGATGAAATCTGGAGCCACTCAGTGAAAGAAGAGATACATGTATGTGTCAAGTCTTTTTTGCTTAAAAAAATTCAACACAATATTCGTAATACAGGGTGGCTGATGAATATTGCTACATTAAGAAACTCAAAAACCTTTTTTTTCAGTGCATGGAATTCATTTTTCATTTATTCATTCTCATTCAATTTTATTAAATATAGCTTAATTAGTTTTAAAAATAATGGAATTCAAAAGCGCACTGTCTTCTGGTGGAGAAGAAACTTTTGCTAGTGAAATTAAAAAAGTTGTTGATTCCGCTGCAAATAAACCGGAAGGAACGCCGAATTCGATTTCAGCATTGAAGGTGAACCTTCACACGCCGGTTTCTAGTTTTCCTGCTAATGTCAGTAAGGTGTTTATTGACGTTCAGACCGGGGACAGACCGTTTATTTAAACGGTTGATGTGACCTTTTCGTCAAGTAAAGGTGGACCTAGGAAATTAACTCTCATTCCAGCAAGAAAGACAGTCTTTAATTCTCGGTTTGCCCCAGACATCACAACTGACGAAATTGGATATTATATTAAGTCGAAGTTGGAAGGTGACCTCGACTTGAATATTTTTAAATTTAAATCATCTTCTAATCATTTATGTTCATTCAAGATAAATGTGTCTGAAGTTTTCGTCCCTAAGGTTGTTGACCTGAATTTTGGCCAGATAGGGCGCTAGTCAAAGAGTTTGTCAAAGAATAAGCAAAAGAGGAAGATCAAACTTAGCCAAATTGCTAGCTAAGTCTCAAAATCAAAATTAAGTCGCTTATTTGTTGATAGCAATGACTTTGATTTTGAAATGTTGTTTTTTTCTAAGACATGACTAAAAAGTGATATTTTGAACTCTGGGGTTCTGTGTAATAATTATATGATTTAGAGGATAAATAGAATTGAGAGAATCGGTGGTGGTGTCTTAACTGAGATTTCCTGTTATCTACCTTCAGAGCGTATTTTTTCGGATGAATTTAATATTTTAGAATTTATTGCATTTTATTACCTGTTCTTACATTCCTCCTTCGTCCGATTTAAATGTTTATATCAACTACTAAAAAAACCAATTTCAAAAGATTAATCGAAATAACACAATCCGGGCGGTTCTCAGTAGCGGCGTGATGTAGGTTTAAAAACTAGAAATTAAAATATTTCAAGAAAAGTTCAATATATGGCATTATCAAATAAAACTCATCCTCAAGAACTGCAGCAATGTCAACTTTCTACAAAGCTTTTTAATCATCTTCAGAAATTCGATTGTTTCCTTTTTTTCTTTTTAATTTTTTTTGCTTTTCTAAATACAAGTACTTGCTCACTCACTAACATGTTGGAATCGCTACGTCAGTTGTGAATTGTTGATTTCATAAATTTTTAAAATCAACTAAGGAATTCTTTAAATATGCGACTACATAATTTAAGTGGTGTAATGTTTGTCACTCTAAACATTTGCAAATTTAAATATAGCTTCCTCTTTATTTCACATAATTAATGTTTGTTTAAAAAATCGCCATGTTCGCGCTTTTCTTTAATTTTTCTCTTAAGGATTCCTTGTAAACTTGCGTATCTGTTATTTTTCAATACGTGTCCAAGGTTCGACATTCATCTATCTAAGCACTTTGTCATTTGAGACTTTTACTATAGACATGACTAAAATTAACACTTTTTGTCAAAAAATTACTTAACTATTTCGGGTTAGCTATCCAGTCTTAGTTACCGACTGGATTAATCTAAAACAACACTTTTAATCCTCAAGCGTATCGCCACTGAAAATGTTTTTTGTAAATGCAAATGTTGTGATTGAGAACAAACATGATGATTTATGTTGTTTTCGACCAGAGATTAAAATCAGCTTATCGACCGAAGGGGTCCAACTTGGGCGCTTATGGTCAAAGAAGGAATCACCAGTACATATGGGCACTCAAAATTATGCCGATGTTACTATTCGTATTAATACAATGTGAGTTTATTTTAAAGATTGAGATCAGATTATGGTCGGACTCATGGACCCAAAAAAAACGGCCAGTTTAATTCACGGTGGGTGGTAGTGCGTTTTTACTTATCATTATCTCAAAATGTTTATCTTGGTGGGGAATTGGTGGGAAAAATAGTATTAGTGTACTCGTATAGTGCCGTCAACCGGCCAATCGATAATTAACTGGTGTGAATTACTGGTAGCAATACGTGACTACCAAACATCCTCACATCAGGAATAATTCGTCGGATTTCAGAAGAACAGTAGGTTCTGGCTAATTCATCATCCATAATTCGCCATTTGTCTTCAATATCTTGAAGACTAGACCTACGATCGAATGATCGTATGGGCATTTTTAGAGGAAGAAAAAATCTGTTTAGATATTTAAAAAAAAATGTTTATAAATTAATGTCATACTGCGTATTATTGAATTGAATACTCATCTTTGCCTATTTCACTATTATGGAAATTATGCTTAAATGCGTAAATGTTAATCAAATTTATTTTTTTTACATACGGAGATATGTTCTGGCGCTAATACAATATCAAACAACAGCTTTTTTCAATATTCTTTTATGAATTTTAGAATTTATGTCCCATCGCGATGTCCCTTTCGTGAAAGTTACAAATGGCTTTTAAAAATGAATGATTGAACCCAATTAAAAAAAAACATTATTATAAAAGCTTTATAAATCAGTCCAATATACCAAAACAAATTTAACTACCAAATAATGCAAGAAAATTCGCCGTTTTTTTTAAATTATTTCCATTTATTGTCTCGTTCGCGATCTAATGTTTATCTTAAGTATTTGGATAACGTAGAAGTTAGATATGGGCATTTCCATGGTGTCGCACGGGCAGTTGTACGTACTTAAAGTGAAAAAATCCTAATAAAACGGATATATATTTTGATAACCGTCTTAACGTATAAGTCTTAGTAATCTCAATAACTGGTGCTAAGTTTGATTTTGGGTAATTTTTCATTTTCAAAATAATTGCAAAAAAACAACGGGTGTCACACGGGACAAAAAAGGAAGTGGTTTTCGCAGCCAACAACTTAAACGCCGAATTCAGCGAATCCTGAGGAAATATTTCAAAGAGTTTAATTTATTAATGTTGTGCGTTTATGTTTTTTAAAAATTGTATTTATTTTACCCAAAAATAATTAATGTTTTTTTAATTTAATATTAAACTCAAAATATCTCACAAGATGGTGGTTAATGTAGCTTTCCATTACCTTAAAGAGTGCATAGCAAATCGCAATTGACCGATAATTTGATATATTCACCCTTTTTGTGGATCGGCTAGACGTTTGCAACCTTCCAATGCGCTGGGAAGACTCCCGCACAGTAAGCAAGATTAAAAAAAGTTGGGTAATGGACGGGCTGTGAGGTATTTTGAGTTTAATGGGTGTGATTGATTTCTATCCGGCAAGGAAGAATTTCCTGCAAACGATTCAGCGAATAGGGGAGCTTTACCAACCGGGTCAGTAAATGTCTGGTCGTCTTGGGACAGATGAAGAGCTATCCTTTACTCTTATTACAAACGACTGAAAACTCTTACCTTCCCTCAGAGAAATAAAAATTTTTGTCGTTGCTCGGGCAGGAACTTTTTACGCCTAATTTATTTTCTGTTTAAGCAGCACTTTCTTATTGGAATTTTGGTTCAAATGCCAACTTCTGAACGCCTCCTCATTAATTTCGATTATTTCACAGCAGCATTATTTCACAGTAAAATGCTGGAAAAGTGGTGGATAAAAACTGTCCGCTTTTGGGCTGGTATCGAGGCGAAACAAAGGGCGGAATACGAAAAGAATGCTGAGACAATGCAGTGATCGGACTTGCCGAGAGGTGGTAGAACATAAACTTCATACTTTTCAGGATGCAAAGTTAAGAAGGTCAAGAATATTGCTTTCGTTCCTTTCGACACGCGAAATATGTATCGACTCATTCACTAGTTGTTTTAATTTGTTTTGCGCCATGACGAGCTTAGAGTATTTACACCTACCAAAAGACCTCTGTGGGAAATACAAAGTTAAAGTGTGGTACCCAGGCATGTATAATCCTGCGGATCAGAATCCTCACTGTCCTGGGTTTAACATCGGGCTAGAAAATCACGAGAAAGTACTCATAATATAATTATGACATGCATTACGCTTACTTATGTCGAAAATGATGAAAACAATTTTGAGTAAACATTTATGTTAACTTATGTACTTATATAAAACTAGTAAAAAAAGCCGACTATATAAGTATTATGCCCTTCACATTCAACTGAAACTAGGTTTTTGGACACATTTTCTAAGATATTACAACTAATGATGGATTTTTTTTTAAAAAATTCGATTGTTTTTGGTAAATTTCTGTTTATCTGATACAATTTTCTTAAATTTCATCAAAATTGGGTTTTATAAGTGGAATCTTTCAAAACCTAAACCGATTTTCTCCAGTTCTAAAGCGTCCGTCCTTGATCCAAAGAAGTTACTTTTACCACTTTGCATGAGGATCGGACAAAAATTTCGACAAATATTTACATTTGCCATAAAACAAACAAATAATACCCTGTTCCCCAACGTAGTGGAGGGTATAATAGAGAAATCGTTCTATTGGAAGTAAATTGGACAGCGAGGCCTGTACAACTAGATTAGCTCCGAGGCTTACAAATTATCACGCGATCCAAACATATTATATTATAAAAATTAATGTTAGATTATTTGCGCACACTAAGAGCTAATCTAAAACTGCAGGAACCCGACTAAGTTTATCAGGGAAGAAACCTATTTTTATTACTAACTACGACATCATGCAGAAACTTAGCGATTTTCAACGTATTAGCAAATTTTGGCAGGCGGTTGAGGGACTCTTGACAACGCAATCGATTATGTTTGTAAAGTTTAACTTATGTTAACTTAAAGGATGGAACAACCAACTCGGAGATACGGTCAATGCCATGGATCTGGTTGTGAAATTGCAACTTGCATTGCAAATCAATCTCTCCAACTTTCCTATTGGCCGGCATATATTCGCATTCAAACAGTTTGTGTATGTATTTATTGCTTCTATTTAAAGAAAACAACTAGTGAATGAGCGCAAGTTGGGCATACGAGTAAATTATAGCCTGCACTTCTAGATGTTCAGAAAATCGAACCAAAAATAGTTTTTTGGACCCCCTTGCATGGGCTCTAAATTTAGCCCGATTTTAAAACTAAAATCATATTTGAATTTGTGAGGAAACTTCGTTGTTTCTGATAAAATAGTTTGAACATATAATTTATGTGCGAGTTATATCTAAATCTGTACGATTTTTCTGTTTTCAACAGTGTCTGTCCTTGCCGCAAGGTCCAAAAAACTGCCTTCCGCCAAATTTTATCGAGCTTCAGGAACTAGAAACATATAATCGGCCAAACATATGTATGCGGATGTAAAATGTGGGTTCTAGAGCACAAACATAAAAATCGGATTGATATATGTTAGAGCTATACTAAATCTAAACCGATTTTCTTTAATTAAAATAACGCCATTTATTGGTAAAAAAAACGTCTTTGTGTTAAATTTCGGACAACAATTGCTTTAGATGGACAGACATTGACAAATGGAATCCATCGGCAGAGCTGCCAGCTAAAATCAATAAAAATGGTCAAAATAATAAATTTTAAAAATATAAATCGCCACACACAACTTAGGCAATTTTCATATTAGAAGTTTACTTTATTTACAATTGAAGACTCGCAAGCTCTTCTTGCGTCAGTGATGAATTTATATATACAACACCACGAATGTTTTGGTTGAGATTCGACTTATCAATAACTATTTCATTCTTTAAATATGAGTAAAAGAAATCAACACATACTCGTTATAAAATCGCTTTGGTCTGTGAACGGCGTGAGGTTAATTTTAATAAAAACCCCATATTTATAAAGAAACCAAAAAACATAACTTTTCAATTTTCCTTTCCTTGATTGATCTAGCTGGAATGTCAATCTTTGTCTAAAATTTTTTGTCTTATTTTTAATTTCTTACCAGAAACTTATCGAATCCTAATGTCAGTCATGACAAACATTTGCCAATGTATACATACTTATATGGCTTGATCTTTGTTTTAAATAATTTATAACTTTTAAAAAATCGTAATTTTTGGCGTTTTTACACTTAAAAGACGTCAAACGGGTCATATTATAGTTAAAAACCGTCAAAATTGGCGGCCCTGTCAAGCGGTCATAAAATATAATACGAAAATGTTCTCATTAAGAGACTTACAAGAAAATTGTTTGAGTATTTGCTCAATATATACTGAAAAATTCGTAGATGTGCTTACCTGTAGATGAAACTGGGTTCACATCAGGGATGCAAAAGTTGATACAATTGAACTTTTTTAATGCATTTTCGGCATCGAATGTACCGTGATACAACCGTGACTCATTTGAAACCTATTTGATACATTTTACAATTGTTCCGATTTGTTGTTGGTTTATACCCTACACTACACTGTTGCACTAGGTATTATAACTTAGTGCTGATGTGTGTAACGCCGTAAAGAAGTAGAGGTAGACCCATTAAATTTCGCATAAATCGTTACACGCAACTAAGATCTGAGGAACAGACCACAAATTTAATCTGAGTTTGTTAACATTTTGCGTGGTGCGTTATGAGCGACCAATAGGTAGCCCTGTCGAAATTGGTTCAAACATGTTAAAGAATAGCCCTTGACCACCCTTTTTAATGTTCTCCGCTAAATAAATCTTAAGCTGCTTAGCTTTAATATACAGCCATATGAGCGACTTATAACAGTGCCTACTGAAACTTTGCCACGCTGGTCTGTCATTCGATGTAGCCCCCATGCAAATGACCTTTCCAATTTGAAGTTCTGCCGCTATACAGAAAACGTTTTAAATTCGATGCAGTTTTAATGAAGCATAGAAAGTTAAACGCGGATTATATCTATTTCTTGTAAAGTTGGACCATATCGGTACATATATGTTTTCATACAGCCTCTAAAATGAATGCCCCTACCGCTTTAGAGACCCTTCCGCAAAAATCCTACCTTGCTTAAACCCCCCGACAGAGGAGCAAAGGTATTGAATAAGAGATAAAAGGGTTTCCTACAGTCATTCAATTTTGTTACTAGTTTTACTTCTTCGTCTTAATAAAAATTGATTTTGAATACGAAACCCCTTTGCGTGGTACATTTTCGAAAAGCGGAAAGTACAAAATATAAAAAACCTATTTTACATCCCAGGTTTACATCCACGGTAGTAGTGCACAGTACCCTTCACATCATGGCGGTCCACAAAAATATGGGCATAAAGCTTTCTTAAATCTTGATACTTTTTTGGCTGTAATGCCTCCTAAGACTTTTTATGTACAATTGGAATGTCATCCCAATCGATCCACTGTTCCTGGAAATGTTACACGTCGTGCTGTCGTTAACTTGCATATTCAATAGCAATTTGAGTGCTGAATGAGGCGTTTTATCACTGTAGCTGCAATTCCTGATAAAGCAAGTACTTATACAATGTCATTCTGCGAGCGTATCTTTTCCAAAATCAATCCGCTCACAAAAGTTTTTTAAGTTCTTCCGGGGCCGTTAAAAAATAAATTCCCTTCATTCCCCTCGCTCACAACTTTCATAAGAGTGTCGTACGCATATTTTTGTTGTCGGTTCAACAGTGGAACGTTCGTTTAAACTGATGTCCTCAAAGTGTTGCTGTCTTCGGGGTCGCAAGTCATATAGTCGCCTAAGTCATATTATACGAGTACGTTGATCATGGGTAGTGCATACAAAATAATATTTTTGCAAACTTTTTCAATACCATCACGAAGAAGATAAAACTAATTTTTATTTTAAAAATTGTGTCCTAGAGCTCACGCAAAAGACATTTTCCCGGACACTTCTATTTTTCTTTCTCTATTATGTGTGGACAATTAAACTTGTACATGAAGTTACCCGAGGATTTACAAAAGTGGTGTGGAGGGTTCATCTACACGAAGAAAAAAAGTATGGTTGGGCTGAAGAGCATCATACTATTGTTGGGTTTATGGTTGTGGAACAAAAATATGATGGTTGTGAGGATCATAGTATGGTTTTTCAACGCAAAGTATGGTTATGGGGATCATAATATTGTTGTGCCACAACCATACAGTATGATGATCTCCGAATATTGTCACCTCAACCATACTTTTTTTTTTAGTGTATTCGTGAAAGGAATCAAAAAAGTGGACGAAAAAATTGTTTCCCTCAAAATATTTATGTAAATTGGATTACTGCGAACATTAGACAAATCAGTCCATCCGCTCTCCCATTTTATAAAAATCAAAAAAGTGGGCGTGGTCAACTTTTCTATCCTTAAAAGCCAAAGTTGGGCTATGACGAATATTTGAAAAAGATAAGCCAAATCGCTTAAGCCGTTCTCAAGTGGTGCGATTACCAACCAACGGACATTTTGTTTTTATTACTCATAATGTTCATAGATATGCTAATTTTTTAGTCTACAACGATTTCTGAACCAATCTTTTCGATGTTATCGTGACCGCAGTTCTCATTCCGCCCCAACCTACGTGCAAGTGTATGTTACATTTGACATGACCATTGTGCGTTTTGTTGACTTTGTTTGGTATCGTTTCGCTCAAATATAGTTTTTTGACCATTTTTTTATTAAAGCATCTTTTTAATTAAAAAGTGCTTTTAATTCTATCACACTAACCAACCGATGTTGCCATAGTAAAGGGTGTTTTTTCAGACGTGTGGTTTAAACGCATAATAAAACGCATATAAGTTAATGTTATGGCCGAGAATTTAGCTTTATTATATAAAGATAAGGGTTTGCCATTATGTTTTAAAAAAGTTTTGGGGGAAGTGGTCGCCGCGGCTGGCTCGAGCAAACGCCAGCCGAGAGGACGATTTTCGACCATTTTTTGCAGAATTTGGGACAAATGTCAGCAATAACGCAGCATTTGGGGCCGTATGCCAGCAATAACTCGCCGAATATTCTCTTCCAAGGCATCAATCGTGTCGGACTTGTCAGCTAAGACAAGCGACTTCACATAACCCCACAAACATAGTGCAGTGGTGTTAAATCGCACGATCTTGGAGGCCACGCCACAAGCCCACTACGTGAGTTAATGCGTTCACCAAAAGTTTCCTTCAATAAATTGATTGTGTTGTTGGCTTGTGTAGCGTCGTCTTGTTGGAGCCAAAGGTCGCCCACATCAACATCCTCCAACTAAGGTACGAAAATGTCATTAATTATGGCTCAATAGTGTTCCCCATTGAACGCAATTTTGGTTAATAACATACCAATTCAAGCAAAAGTGAGCTCCATCGCTGAAAAAAATTTCTTGCAAAAATCAGGATCGGTGGCCATCTCTTTTTACGCCCATTCACCAAGATTTGCAAACGTTGTTCCGGAGTGAGTCTATGCATCATGAAATGGCAAACCAAAGTGATCATAAATCTAGTAATAGCTGTCAAAAAGACCAACTCCGAGAAAGGTGTGACCAGATTGAAAACCACATGTCTAAAAAAACACCCTTTACATACAATACTCAAACAAATCCGAATGATAGGGGGGAGGGAGGTGAGAAGCGCACAAACGAAAATGCACGTACCGTCCGTCAAAAGGCTATGTGGTGTAGTTGATGGGATTCTACGTCTTGTCCGCTGAAATAGTTTATATATCGAATAGCTATCTACCCACAACTTGTTGGTAACTCTGATTGAAGTGGACCAAGTGATTTTCATGCAGTAAATTTCAGCTCCACACTGCCAACCTGATGCAAGCTTAGGCCTATTACTAACAATGTTTTCGTGCTGACGTGGCCAACTAATTAATTGCTTCGCAGTTTCCGTTATTGCAGTCTTACTCACCCGATAGGCGCCAAAAAACACTAGCGGCAATGAAGGTCATATCATCTTTTCTTGAGCGATTTTGTGGAATTTGTCACAGTGGAGTAACCTTACACAATTTTTAAACCATCCAACGATGTGTGGATGGTATACTTAAGTTGCCATTCCGCTTGCAACACCACGAAATATTGAGTAGATACAAGTACTCTTAAAAATATTATAATATATTATTGATGATTCTAAGACGATTTACTTATAGCCTTGTCCGTCCGTCCATGCGTCTTAAGCACGAAATCGGTCAAAAGAATTAACCAAGAACCCTAAAAAAATTGCATGAAACGGCTAAACGTTTTAAGCTGTTTGTGATTGTAAAAAGGCTAAATCGAAATTTGTCCAGTCGTAAATGAATAACCCTGTATGTACAAAACAATTTATTTATACGTAAATGAATTACTCGATCAGTGCACAAAAAGACGAACGCTAATGTCGATTATTCGATTTAAGTCTGACGCAAAAGTCGATCACGACCTTTTTAATTTTTGTAACAAAAGTTCGATTAGTCGACTAATCGATAATCAACTTTCACAACCCTATGCTCGCCCAGTTTGTTCTAGGCTGGCGACGATGATTTTCGTTTTTCGAAAATGAGGTCGGCCAAGCCATGACGTGAATGGTGTTCGCTATCGCGAGATGATAACGGACTTCGTGTGGCCAGAAATTGACGATGTGTAGTTCCAACAGGATGGTGCCACACACACGCAGAAAAAATGTATGGTTGTGATGACAATATTCGAAGAGGATAATACTATTGTTGGGTATATGGTTGTGGTACAACAATGTTATGATCCTCACAACAATAGTATCATTTAAATACGACCATACTATGATCAATAGCATGATTCAATACTCAATACAATAGTATTATAATAGTATTCAATACAATAGTATGGTGCTCTTCGAATATTTTTATCCCAACCATACTTTTTTATACTTGTATATACTTGAGGTACGGCAACAATAACATGTTCTTTACAATAAAAGTATGTTCATCGGAACCATAGTATGGTTTTCTGAATTTTATTTTGACAACAGTATGATTGCGGCAATATTAATATTGTTGAAATGTAACAATACTATTATTGCTAAATTTAGAAATGAAAATGTGGTTGTAGCACCCATATAAAAGTATTGTTGTTAAAGATTTTCGTTAACAATAATATGATTACGGCAATCATACTGTATGGTTGAGACTATGAACAAAGCATACCAGGTTTTAAAGCCCATGCATGTATGTATGTATGTGTGTGTTTTTTTTGGTATACCACAAAAAACTTACACACACGATACATTGCATGGTTCTTGTTCATTATAATAAGAACAACAACAATCGGAAGGCAGTGTGACGGATTTTTATTGTTTTTACTTTGTTTGGTGGAATACTCTACTGCCAACTGGTTCTGGTTTATTTAAAATCTGCCTGCACTGAAGTATACAGCCATTGATCATGGATTAATCACGTTCAACACTTGGGGTTTACGGATGGTAAAATAGCATTCACCACTGCTTGCAACTAAAAGTCTTTTCGACTGCTTTTTGAACATATTTTTGTTGCTTTAATAAAATGTTCAATAGAAACATTGTCTTAAATCTGGCTATGAACTAATTTAAAAAATGCTTAATAAGGGTCTCTAATGTTGAATAATAACATAACCCAGGCCTAAAAAAATAAATTTGGGAATCATAGTTGTATGTGAAAGATAATATAGTTGTGAGGATAGTAATATGGTTTTGGGGATAATAGTTTGGTTGAGTGTGACTCATAATATGGTTGTGGGGATCATAGCTGTAAGAATCATAATATTGTTGTGCCACAACCATATACCCAACAATAGTATGATCCTCTTCGAATATTTTCACCACGACCATACTTTTTTTCTGCGTGTGGGAATATTTTAAAGAAAAAGCGTCAACAAGCTAAAGGCTGAGATAATTCGACACGTTAATGTCATTGAACCTCCATTATGTTTTAGGGTCATTGAAAATATAGACCACCGGTTAGAGGTATGCCAGCGAATCCGTGGCGAGCATTTGGCCGATATTTTGTTTCACACTTAATCGTCATCGATCCTTCACCATATCATGATAAAAAATATTATGATAATTTTATTTTTTATTCCACTAAAATTTGGCATTATTAAAAAGTGTAACGTTTCAAAAGCACAAAGATGCCGCAAAACTGATTTTATCTCGGGCTAAAAAACCGTAAGTACAACCACATAATTGTGTTTTGAAACTGGTTTAGCTAACGAATGCAGCCAGCTAGATCCAAAAAAAAAGATGAGTTGTCCAATTTTGATAAAGCCTGCTTAGATAACGTACGTCTAATAGATGTACCGCTTTTACATGTTGTTCTACATCTACCCCGATCGCTCCAGAAAAACTTTTAACGTTCAGTAATCGCAGTCGGTACCATAAGCTAGTTGGTGGTGATGGTTTTTGTGTCGTTATCGTATCGTTATCTTTTGTATACTTTTGATTCCAAAAGGTAACCTATAATAATTGGTGTACTTCTGTTTCCTTAGCAAAGAGTTTGCTAAATGACCCTAAAGCTGCCTCTTGTAGGAGTCATAAGATCCAGTGAACAATAACTTCCGATAGAAAAGAAAAACTCGCGAACATCACAGGTGGGAACTTCACATTTTGCTATGATGACCCTTTAACTCTCTTGTCCCACAAACCTTTTAAATGGTATATTTGCTATCTCCCTTTTGTGAAAAGGGTGCTATTGATGACAACGCTGGAAACATGAACGCAATTTTATATTATAATCAAACAAGGGTTGAGTAAATAAGTTTGGCAAAATGTGTTCGTTGATTTATTGATCAAGTTTAGCGGACAGGTGGATAATGGCTATATTGTATTGAAGCCACACATCCAAAAACTTTGTACATATTTGTATTTTATTCTTATAATGAGATTTAAGCCAAAAATAAAGTCGAAGAGAATACATAAATATACTTTGAACATCTTCACCAAACCTTTGACAAAAGAAGGGCCAGAAATTTAAACACGCATAGAAAATATATGGCAACCATATTATTGTTCTTTGAATTTCATTTTGATAACAGTATGATTGCGGTAATATTAATATTGTTGAAATGTAACAATAGTATTATTGCCAAATTTAGAAATGAAAATATGGTTGCGGCAACCATATAAATATGATTGGTGCAAGAAAAGTATTGTTGTTTAAAATTTATGTTTACAATAATATGATTACAGCAATCATACCGTATGGTTGCGACTATGAACACAACAAAACATTTTTTGTAGATACTTAAAATCTGCCTGCACTTAGGTATATAGCCATTGATCATGGTTTAATAACATTCGTTACTTGGGGTCTACGAATGGAGAAGTAGCATTCACCCTTGCTGGAAACTAAAAGTATTTTCAACTGCCGTTGGATTATATATTTTGTTTTCTTGAATGAAATGTTCAATGAAAACAAGGCCTCAAATCTCGCTATGAACTAATTGAACTAAATTTAAAATAAATTGCTTGATAAAAATCTCTATTTTTCAATAACAACGTTACCCAATCCTAATATATAATTTTGGGGATTATAGTACTCGTATGGATTTTAATATGGTTGTGGGTATCATAGTATGGTTGTGTGTGAATAATACTATTGTTGTGACGATCATAGTATGGTTGTGGAGATCAGAATTATGTGAAGCAAACTTGGGGAATTTAAAATGGAACACTACACAACAGAACAGCGATCAGCATTATATCGCGTAGAAGCGATTTCAATTGGCCCCTACGTTCACCGGATTTAACAGCGCCAGTCTGTTTTTTTTTGAGGTTATTTGAAAGAAAGGGTATACGTAAAAAATCCAGCGACCATACCACTGCTAAAACAAAACATTCGCCATGAAATTCAAAAGATAACACCGGAAATTTTTTGAAAAGTTATGCAAAATTAACTTGAAAGAGCACGAATATGCGCAACCGAAAATGACCACCACTTGCGGGATATAATTTTTCATTCTAAAGCCAAACATATTATAAAAAAAATATTAAACATTCAAAAATAAAAACATTGAAAAGTGCACTAAATCAAAAGTTGATTTTGCGACATTTGAAAGGTTCCGGCAAGAAAGTTTTAAAGGGGCCCAAATTTCAAGTTTAATGATAATTGAAAAGGCTAAATATTTCCATTTAAAACTAAATAGCAGTTCAGGTTTGGGATGTGAGACATGGAAATTACAAACTAGAGGCTGGAGGAGAAAAGGCGTCTGGCGAATGGTTTAAAAGAATACATATCAACGAAAAATCTTACAAATGAACAAATCTACAATGGGGATAAAACAAGCCTTATTTGGGAGTATTTCCCTGAAAACAGTTTGGGCTGCCATAATGAGAATTTTATGAGAATTTTATGATGGCCATAAGAACTCAAAGGAAAGAATCACCGTATTGGTTTGCGCCAATGGAGCTGGTACACATAAGTGCAAACCGTTTGTAAGAGGAAAAAGTGCACGCCCAAGGGCTCCTAAAAATGTCCCGAACTTCCAGTAATTTACAAGGCTTACAAAAAAGCTTGGGTTACATAAACGGTATTCTTGGAATAGTCTGAACAAAATTTTGCACAAATGCAAAAGATAGTCACATCAAGCAATCTAGAAGATTTTAAGAATCAAGAGTGCCTTGCGTGATATTTTAAATGCATGGGATGCAGTTACTTTATCGGTTTTGAAAAATGTGTGCAATAACCTGCTCTGTCCTTCAAGCGATCATGGTTTGTGTACAAAATTAAATAGAAGCTTCATATATTTATTACTTTTTTGTTATTTTTTATTGAAGATATTGACTCTCTCGACCACGTAATACCAATAGTAGTATGGCGGACAACTTGAACATTGAGGATGTAGAAACTTGGTTTAAATGTGATAACGATGTACCCTCATTTCCGATCTTGTCTGATGAAGACTTATACGTATGACAAGTCACTATAATAAACCGAAGACCGAAATAAGCTCTCGTGATTCTGATGAAGATGATATAATTAATTGTTGATATAATTGAACGAATAAATAAAAGAATTATTTTTTCTAAAACGAGTAAAAAATTTGACCTCAGCTAACAGGTAAAATCGATTATGCGGAACGGTTCCGGTCCTGATCATTCTGTATAATCGATGCTAAGCTTTACTTTTATTACTAATAAAATTAGATACGCAAGAAAACAAGAATTTTGAATTGAAGCTTCAGAGAAGGTGGCTTATTTTTTGGTTGTTTTTTAGGGCAACTACAATTTTGTCTTTAATTTCATTTTTCCTCAAAATGTGATCCTAAATAAAAAAAGAATATTAATTTTATTACCGTTAAATCCCTAAAAGGATATAATCTACTTGACGTCATTCAGACGTACGATATCTTTTGAGTACACAAAATTACGTTATCTAAGCAGGATTGAATTGGGTCATTTGATATAGTTTACTAAACTATTATTTGTATGAAAGTTACTCGTTAGAAAGTCAGTTAGGTAGCCAATGATACAGAGAACGAATTAGTTTAAACTACAAATCCCGTTGCAAAAGAAGATTTTCCGCTGCCTTCGCCGAATGTTTTCGTAATGAATATTCGGTTCTTTTCGCCACTAGATGGTTAATATAATCAAAGTATTGTACATACAACCAATAGATCGATCATACCAATGGAATGCGGAAAAATATTTAGGAGGAGTTTAGGACATATTCACATAAGCCGTTGTTTTTGGGGTTTTTGAAGAAAAAAACCTTACTGCTTTATTTGTAAATCGATCTTTAAAGAAATGCATTGTAGTAGCTGTCTCTGGTCTTTGGGATCATACTTCAGATTGTCGGCCTTAGCTGGTATGCTGGCAACCAGCGCGGCTAAGCTCGCCGGATGGGCGTAGTTCTTGCCGTCAATCAGGACATGAAGACAGGTTAAAAAACATATAACCATACCAGTATTGAAGGGACTAAAAACATACAGGGGACAACACGAAAGACACGGACCCAAAGAAAGACAAAATGTAAAAAAGAGAACAACACGGAAATAAGTACTCACTCCAATCATCACGGGCACCCAACTTCTTAGCGGCTGTTACATATGCCAAGGAAATTAACCTCACTCTTGGAGTCGGAGGTACAACTTTACCATGACACCTCCACCTATCTTCGAGCTAGCCCATCGCCAATACCTCTATATTACCCCTTGATTTCCTTTACTACCGCTTGCTTCTTATGAACTAAAAGTACATATTAAAAAGATTTTTTGTATTTTTTATTTAAAGTTCGTAAGTGGAATATACATTTATAACTAATAAAAATGTCGTTTTACGTTAGGAAACGGCATGTTAAAAAATCACTTTGATTTTCAAAGAAAATATAGCGGTTTTTTAAACAGTATTTTAACTATTCTTTATGTTTAGCTCGTTTGTTTTATTTCGTTCCTTTGCTTTAACAGATTGCGCAAAGATTAACCGGCTCGCGACCTCTTGCATCTACATTTTAATAGTAAACAAGTTTTTTTTTACAAAATGGCAAAGTGACAATGATTTTCGTGGCTGCACACTGTTTTTATCGCGATTTCGTGTCCGTGATGACCTTCATCAAAAAGCTTCGTAGCAGTTGTTGAAAAAAATTGGAACTCTTTAAAACCAGGTTCTTACCAAACGTATGAGAACTGCTGTTGTAAATCTCACTTTTTAAATTTCTTTAAAGAATTGCCCACGAAAGAAAATCGCCGTTACCGAATTTTCTTCAAATATTTATAATTTTGAATTAATACATACGAGTAATAAAAATGTTTTCGAAAAATACTAAAAGAATTTTTGTTCTAATTTTTAGCTTTGTGATGGAACCTAGCAGGAATTTCATGGAATGGCCGCATGGCTCTAAACTGAAGCTGATGTGTGTGTGTGGTATGGTCGTAATCCGTAGTAAGCAGTACTGTATGGGATAATCTTGCCGTCCGTCTTGCCCGTTTCATTTATCAAAATATATCTTTTTTTTTGCTTCCAAATAAAGAAAATTTATGTTTTTTGTGGAATAGAAATAGGGCTGGATTTTTAGGCAAAAAACCTGCTTGACTAGGGGTTTCCCTAGGCTTGAGCTCAACCCTATTGGTACTACCCGCGCACTTTCCTATCTTTGAAAGGTTTGTTGTTTACGATTTCTTAACACCGATATTTCTCTTATTTTTTTTAACCAGAAAAAAACGATATAGTAAATTATTTTCTTCACTTATTTTTCCCTCTAAGGTTTTACTGTCGCGTATTGGGTGTCGATGGATTAGACCTTCAGCCGCCATGCTTGGCGCTGTAACTTTGCAGCTCCCTCGGTGGATTGGTTTTTTGTTGTTCTAGCGGCAAACCGTACCGGGCTGAAAGCTTTGGCCGAAAAATCGGCTCACAAATAAAGCAATTAGGGTCCTTTATTAAAAACAATAGAGAATAAGAGTTTATGTGAATAACTCGTAAACTAGAGCGAATCTGGCAAATCGGAGTGTTGACCAGTATTATTGGTGGTGACAACAAACAATTTTTAATAGCGGGCTGTTTGTTGGCAATGTTTTTTGTTCGAATGTAGTCTTATTTAAAAAATAAATATAAAAAATCCGTAAAATCCGACCGAAATAAAGTGCATAAATCAGAAATTGAATCTGAATTAAGATTAGATAGTTTTACGTTCATTTACATCCAGATTCCAATACTTTGCCACTTTTAACGATACTTTCAGTTTCATTTACTGACAATTGCAGTGCACCATCCAACATTTGGCTGTACTGATGGAAACTTAATAATTCACGCAGCCTCAAGCATTCGGCTAGCAAAACATCGGTGGTCTAAATCAAGAAATCAAAAAAAAGCTGAGATAATCAAATTGCTTGCTTTGTTACGACTGGCTGGTTCTTCGATATTCAGAAGTCGGTGTTTAGAATTCTAAGAAAATGAACAGAATTATCTTCATTGTATGCGAGTGGGCTAGTTCAGACAATATTCAGTGACTGTACAAAGTGGTGAATTAAAAACCAAATTTAAATATCAACTTTAAATAATTCAGATACTTTTAAAAATGATATATTTAATTAAAAATTCAATTATAAGTAGTTGTTAAGTAAATTATGAATATAAATACGACTTTAAGACAAAGAATATGAAAATATATCGTACAAAGAGGAGCAAGAAAGTGAAAAAGATTGAGTTTGATGGATGATTTTGAACAATTTCTTGAGCAGCAGTTATGTTTTCAGCCGATCCCGCAGTACCTTGTGGTCCATGCTTGGGTCTATCAGCTACAGACCCACTGTTTGCGAAATCATTCACTACACGATAAATAGTGCGTTGTGTTGGCACGTTGTTTCTGCAAAAAATGTCACGTAACTTTCTCATCGTCACAGTAATCGATGATTGATTTTGATGAAATGTTTTAACGATTAAATCACGTTGGTTTATCGAATATTTTTCGATAATAAATTTGCCACGTCTCTACTTCACGACTGCCATATATGAACTGTCAAGAAAAATGGCAGCAAGACGCCGGGAAGGTATACTACTCCTCCCGGCGTACACCCTGTATTAAGAGACGTTCAGAAAAAAGGAAACGATTTGGAAGATCCAAATCGTTTCCTACCATATTCATTTGATTTACCAATAGCCCTTTCGTATTCTCAACTTTCGGTTTCTGCAATTTTACAATTAAAATGTGACGATGTACGTTTGGGATGGAATAATAGCTTCCCGAGGTTCACAGAAAGTGTCGTCTTGAATAATACTTACAACGTATCAAAAATAATACAACTCAGAAGCATATATAAGCCTACAGTGAGTGATGCATGTGGTGTCCCCATCTGTCGTCGAACATTGAAGTTATTGATCATACGTTTTTAGTATCTGGTTACCCGTTCTTGCCAAACGATGAAGATTTTGTTGTGATAGAAATATAAAGTACACACGGAGAAAGAAAAATCAGTTGGGAATTGGTCCAAACTACAAAAACTCGGTTGGATAACAGACTTTCGGTTGCAACCACCAACATTTCATGGTATCGATGGCAACAAGATTCAAGAATCGTATGATTGCAGCTACGATAATATCACGGTATTCAAGTCGAATGGGACGGTTATAAAAACTGAATTCAGTAAAACTATTAGTTGTCATATCCACCAATTATGAATGTATGTAAATGAATGTTACTTTGGTACCAATACGTTTTGGTAACAATAGATATGTTCTTTGTAGTAAACAAACCCCTTTTAGTTCGCTATTGTCAAATAGTATTGGCCATCCCTAGATCAAAATATAATAATTTGTCACTATAATAATTTATCTGTTCTACTAGCTACAAAGCCTTTGTTTAAGATAAAAACATACTCGTATTCAGAAAAAATTCGGTTGCGGCAACAAATATGATTTCTGGGTGTAAAAAACAATTAGTTATTTATCCCAGAAAATCATTGCGTTATTAAAAGTATAAACCAGTCGGACTTTATCACAACTATAGAGTTTATGCAGCAGTTACACAAAAAAATACAGAAATTAAATCTGTGGCTTGGCTTGAAATTCAATGGATGAGATTTGCGAAGAAAGATCCATATACAATATTTTACAAAACGTATCTTGGTCAAAAGAAAAGACCGACACTAATATCTAGTATCCAATTTCCTCCGTTGTACAACAGAAGTGTCTTATATTTTATATTTTAAACAAATAATACTTCCTTATGACGTACAGAAAATTAAGATTTTTTATAACATTGAACTGGGATTAAACCGGCTCAAGACCTCTTGCTTCTATATTTAAATAGAAGACAAGTTTTTAACAAAATGGCAAAGTGACATTGATTTTCGTGGCTGGACACTACTTTTATCATGATTTCGGGTCCGTGACAACCCTCTTCAGAAAGCCTTGCTGCAATTGTTGAAAGTAAAACCGAACTCTATAAGGCCAGGCTCTCCACAAACGAATGAGAACTACTGTTGTAAACCTTACTTTTCAAGTTTTCTTCACACAATTGCCCACGAAAATACAACTCACTCTTGTCAGCTCTAAAGATTGGAGACAATGACAAAATATCCTGGAAGAAACAATCTACACTTTAGTCAAAAAATGTTTTGCATTAAACTCAGGCCTTTAGATATCTCAAACTCAGGCCTTTATATATCTCGAAACGAATAAAGTATAAACTAGACCGTTGTCATTCTAACCGGAAAATATTACAGTATATTGTGCATAGCTGACTGATTTAGAAGAAGTTCCCCATGTATTTCTTAATGAAAATTTGGGGAAATTATATATCTATTTTACACTCGGCCACTCGTAAAAGGAATTATCTTCGAAAAAAACGTCGAAAATCTGACTAATGTGGTGCCACAAACTACTTATTTGAAAAGAAGTGCAACACATGTTTTGCCATATTTTCTACCTGTACTGATAATAAAGTAAAGCCTCTAGTCAACATACGGATCCGTTGTTAGAGATCTTAAATATAGTAAAAACCTTAGATTTTTCTTAAAAAAAAGCCAAAATAAGTATATGAATGTCGTACTGGTATTACTTGATTTGAAGACACGAATTTTATTACATTTTCATTTTGCCGTTTTCATCTTTGAAAGGTAACAACCTTTCAAAGATGAAAACGTAACGTAAAAGTGAAACGAAGAATTTCTAGAAAGGTTTTTTACTTAAGTCTTATGAATGTGGTCCAAACAGTAACAACCGAAACCAAACAGCAGATGTTTAGCTCGATAACCGGACTTAGCCCACGTGGACATAAGGCCAAAAAATAAAAATAATTCGGCGTTATGAGCGAACTTAGGCCGGTCTGAACGAACAAAATTTGTTCAGACAGTTCGTCCAATGTCCGTCATTAGGCCCAATAAGGACGCGTGGAAAGAACCCAAAATGTTCGGTTTTAGGGACTCTTACCCTTACCGGAAATAACCTCATGGGCTTTTTGAGGAATAGAATACATGTGAACACAAATACTCGTAGTTGTAATACATTTGATACTCGCAGTAAAAATCAATAACAATTCATTATGACAAATCTATCGATAGGTACGAGAACTGTGTAACCAGACATACCTATATTTATTATATATAGTTATACATTGTTTCCTCCTGTCCTACAGTTTGTCTAAAAAATGGGCATAAAGTTTGTCACTCTCTATAAGAACAGGCATTTTCTTAAAATAGGGACGTTGGAGTTCAGCATGTTTACATGGTTTCATGATGGTATCATTTTTGATAAGGAAACATATTCCGCACAATATTGCATCGGAAATATGAGTTTCAGACTTGGACGAATATTGGGTGTTTTCATTCATGTTATTGGGTGTTTTCATTCATGTTATTGGGTGTTTTCAAAACTTCTGTGGCGTACCTCTATCCGAATGTCTATACAAAAACAAAACGTTACAACTTTTTCTGGGTGAGCAATCGGCGTATCTTTATTTTATTTGGAAGGTTAGTATTTAGATTTATTTAAATGAATGATTGGGATACCGAAAAGAGTATTTGGATAGTGCTGCATTTGTGTCCATAGGGAATTTAGACGAGAGTTTGGCGAAACGCCCCATGTAGGTGGACCATTATGTTGCTGGTTAACATGTTTGTCGAACCTGGAAGCATCACACGAAGACCGTACCATCGATATCCATATGTTCGGTTTCAAGACACCATCGCGGATGTAGCATCGTCAATTCAGGTAAATCCAGGCGTTTCGACTCGAAACCAGGGTAACCGTTGGAAAATTTCAAAAAGTCTCATAAAAAGGGTATTTTTTTAAAAAAAAAATTCGCAAACTTTTAGTACATTAATTTTATTAAAACAATACATTTAAATTTAATAAGAAAAGTAACAAAGATCGCAGAATTAGAGGTTAAATACACATTCAAACTAAAAAACAATTCAATTTCTGATCCTCATGTACCCTCCACTATACGACAATAAAGCGAAAAAATTGTTGCAAAATTAGCTTTAATTTTAGTGCCCATAAGTCCATATTGATTATTAATCGCCGGTTTTGACCATGCAGGCCACCTAAGCCTAGACTTTCAGCAGCTTAGCTCTTTTTTGAGGTATTTAAAGAGGTAAAAACGTTTTCCCTCTGGGCCGATTTTGCCATTTACAATCCCAAACAGCTTGTGACCATAAGCCTGCATCATGTAAAACTTCTGAAAACTAGGTTGATCCGTTTGAACGATATCGTGCTTTCAGAAAACACGCGGACGGACGTGGCTAGACCGTCTCAGAATTTTACGACAATCAAGATTATATATACTTTATAGGGTCTACGATCAATATTTGATAAAAAAACACACCCATAAAAAGTCGGGCATGTCACACTATATTATACCCTGCTCTACTGGATGCGCAGATGAGCCAACTGAAACTAGGCTATTAGGCTCCTTAATGTCATGAAACGGGTTCTTAATATATCCAGATTTTAAAACTAATTTCATATGGATTCGTTGGGTTTGTTGTAAAATTTTAAAGTTTGGTCCTTAAATGTCCTTGAATGAATGGGCCGGATTTTCGGCCACCTCAAATCAAGGTTGCAAAAGATAATACAGTAGAACTTTTTTGATACACTTTCGGCATCGAAAGTACCGTGACAACCGCGGCTCATTTACGGTTTACTTGATACATTTTACAAATGTTCCGAACTGTTGGCTTTTTGACCCCAAAAGCAAACTGTTGTGAAGGCTATTCTACGAAGCATTTTCAGTTACTGATCAATCCTAATGAAATGTTCCAAATTTCCTCAAGATTGGATGTAATATGTGCGTTTCAGAGATGTGCGGCGGGAATGTTTGGAGGTTGTCTTCGCAGCCTGTGTGCAATACACATATAGTAGATGCTCTGACATACTACTACGAGTATCCATAATGCCTAGCGTAAACGCCAGGTTATAACCAAAAAAATTATAGTAGGTTTTCCCCGGAGCAGCCCTTAACCCTAGAAATAAGAATACGCGTGTCTTTTAAAAGCAATTCACACATTTCGAGTTGTGGAAAGAAGCAAAAATTTAAAAAAGTGGCAAAAGAGGGTATTTATAGAAAAGGGGCAGCAAAAGCCGAATGGTTTCCAAAAAGGGCCAACTTGCCACTTTAGTCGCACAACGGTAATGCTGCTCGAAACATATCGTCACAGTTAGCAGAGGTCATTACAACAGATTATTCATGATGACTTAAACTTGTTTCCGTACAAAGTCCAAAGTCGCAAAACAAATACCAACGAAAGAACGGGATGCATGGCAAAGAAAACTCTCACGTTTAATATTATAGGTATTTGATCGGGCAAAGGAGTAAATACCACCGTGATTACAAAGATGTAATAAATTATCAAAGCGAAATTAACTAGCTGCCTTAAACAGCTGAAAAGTTTAAAAATTCATCGAAAAACTCGATAGTCGCCAAATATCAACGAATTCAGAATTGGAGCTAACATTTGTTGAAGAAGTGAATTTTTTTGTACGAGCACTAAAAAAATCCAGGTATTGATGGCATTAAAACTTTAACTCTGAAAAGTATGCCTGATTCGATTTACTAGATCCTCACTCATGTGTTCAACGCCTGCTTAAAACATGGATATTTCACAAAAGACTTTAAACATGCGAAAGTTATACCGATCTAAAGAAAGGAAAAGATCCAAATCCAAACAGCTATAGACTTTTCATTATGCTTAATTGCGTAGACAAAACCTTTAAAAAATAATTCTGATTAGGGTAAGTAAATTTACTGAATACTCGTATAATACATAATACATATAATATAATTTGGGTTCTGCAAAAAAACACTACGTTTTCTTAAATTAATAGAATTGAAAATTTTTATACCTCATAATAAACGAAGACGAAAAAGTACTGGCATTGTAATTTTTGACATTGAGAAGGCCTTTGACTCAATATAGCACAATGGCCTAGTTTTCGAGCGCACTGAATTTGGACACCCCATCTATCTTTAAGTACAAAAATTTATAAAAATCTTTCAACCGGACAGAACATGTTCATCTTAACATAAGGAAGTCTTTAAGCAAGAAAATCATTGCCGGTGTTCCCCAGTGATCGATCGCCTTAAATGTGATTGATTTAAAGCAAAAGGATAAAACTGCAACCTTTTATGCGGACGACACAACATTTATTTCGAGTGGAAAAAATTCGAATGCGCTTGTTAAAAAAAAATGCAAAATTCTCTAACACATATTCAAATATTTCTCCAATTGGAAATTAAAGATAATTGAAGAGAAAACTCAAGCATTATCTTCCGCTTTAATAAGTCCCCAAATTAATTTACGAACATCCAATTTCATATTAAAAATACTGTAATCCCTATAGCATAATCCATAAAATATTTTGGAGTCATTCTGAATAAAAAACTTAACGTATAAAGAACATATTCTCAATGTTTGAGAGAAAGTCATAATTTAAGATGTGCTAGAGCTCTTGTTCCTCTTCTTAATATAAAGTTGACACTAAACTGTATCAATAAGCTATTATTGTACTAGTAATCTTGCATTCGACCCATAATGACTTACGGATGCCAAATTAAGTTCACCAAATGCAAGTTATACAGAACAAAAATCTTAAAAGCATTTTTATCCTAAACAGACGTTTCTCGACAATCCTTCTCCATACTCGCTACAAAAAAGATTGTAGCAGCACCGTGTTTGTAACCTGGCACAAAGATCCGAGGACTACAACAGATCGTCAAGTAACCAAGTAATAAGAAATTTGCGTAACAAATTTTTTTGAATCTAAAAATGTAAGATGAAAATGTGAGAAAACCTTAGATCAAAATTTCTTCTAAAATTAAATTGGGACATTATCTTTTTGCCCTAAATTGTCCTAAATTATAATCATGAAAAAAAATTTACTATTTGCTTTAATACTCGTACTTATATTTAAATCTCAAGTCTTAAAAATATTACAAACTATACAAATATTTTATAACATTTAAAAAAAGTGCATTTAAAACTTGACTTATATATAAAATAAAATGTATAATGATCTAAAGAATTATAAATTATATTTTAAGGATCTAGCTGTAGACCAGTGCGCAGCGCTTCTCTTAAATATATAGGTACATATATTTTTAGATCTACCTATCCATCTACCTATTTTTCAAAAGCGATGGGTCCACGATATTTCCTAGCATATTGTTTAAATTTAAAGACGATCTACCAATAATTAAGAGTTTTATATCGTTGTTAAAAGTATGAGCTTGGCACCGCCCACAGTTTCCCTGAACTTTTATCTATCTTGTATATATAATAAATCAAATTTTCCTAACCTTTGTAATTTTGGAGATCTAGTTGCTTAACATTTTTAAATGTGTATGCAGTGTTCTACCACGTTATAAAACCGTAACTGTCTTTACTCGGTAACAATTTGCAGGCCCACTGGAATACACTTTTTAAATTTCAAGGCATTAGGCTCATGATTACTAATATTACAACAGCACATTTAAAAAAAGGCGTGTCACCAAGTTTTCCGCAATACATTTTATGTGTCAAACCAATAGTATCGAACTTCATGTTCCTAGCTCTTCCAGTTGATGAGTTATGCTATTTTGAAGGTTTTTGGTGTGTGGGCGTGTCATGTACTACTTGAGGTATCAAAAATCGAAATACATAAAAACACAGGTACTAATGGAAAGTTTACTGATTCAAAATCGGTTTAAGTACTGCTGAATACATCAATTACAAAGAAACTGCATCTTTTTTATATTTTATATATAAAATTGTTGCGTTACTGACTGCTTGAGTGACAGAAGTTCGCGAAGGCTAAACTTTAAGAGGGTAAAACGGGAAAAATGTATTCCTCATAAACAAGTCATTATTCCATGCCAGGACCAAACGGTAGAAGTTCGAATCTCCAAATTCGGGGGACGGTGTCTCTTTTAATTTGGATTCAAAGTAAAAAGTAATTTTTGAAACTTAAGAGTCCCTCCAGAGAACCTAGAAACGCAAAAATTGAAAAGTGTGTATTTTGCGAAATAGGTAGAATGGATATATTTGTACATTTATAAAAATTCAAGTAAAAAATTATTAAGAACTGATTATTTTAAAAACATTTTATTTTTAGAATAAATAGGTACGTTCTTATTACAAATTTTAGACAATAAGAAAAGGTCATAAAAATAGATGGAAAAAGTAAGCGTGCAAAATCTAAAAAAAAGAAAAACTTATCAAATCAACAGGATGGCACATAAAAAAGAAATGGGGATATAAAAGAATTAATGAAAGGAAACACCATATTAAACTAACGAGATAACGTACCAAATAGAAGTAGGAATAAAACAGGATCAAAACGGGCGAAAAGACATGAAGTGCGAAAAACAATATAAATACAAGAAGATGGAATAGAAAATAGATGTGTGGATTAAAAGGGATAAAAAGGACACAATTTGCTAAATATCAAAATGTTTGAAAAGCAATATTAAATCGACTGGAAGGCATAGAAAATAAGAAATGGGGACAACAAAAGGCCCAAAGCAGGCAAAATATCACATGTGAGAAAAATTATATTTAATGAACAGGATGCATGAAAAATAAGAAGAAATGAAGAAGTATAAACAAAAGGGCAAATTACATTTCCTCCATCATGGATTACGGCCCAGCAGCCTTTCAAAATTCTAATGACCCCGCCCATTTGTTTATAAAATATTTCAATACGGATTAATTTTAGCGGTTAAATTCCTATACGGATCAGTCCATTAATTTGCCCATAAATTCAATTTTTTTAAAAAAAAGGCGTGGCATCACCAACTTTTCTTCCATTATGTGTTTCTATATATGCCCTTATAGTCATTGAGATAATGTGTTTTTATGTTTGGCACTACTGATTTTTCAGAGGTTGACCAGGTCATTGTAAGTGGAATTTTGTTACCTTTTGAGCGATCTGGACAATCGTTTAAGTCCATCTAATTGTTTTAGTCTATCAACACATGTTTCTGCAAAATTTAAACCATCCGGCTTCAATAGTGCGACCTGTAATTTGCTTACCACTGTCAGGCAGACGGACATGGCTTGATCATCATAAAAATTTTATTCAGAATATAAAGTATATATACTTTATGGAGTCTCCGACCAGTAGTTCGATGTATTGCAAATAAAATGACAAAGAGAAAATACCATCTATCCTATGTTGGAGGGTAAAAAGGGGTCCAAAAAGTGTGAAATATTTAAAAGTGAATATTAAATAAACGAAATCATATAGAAATGGGAATTAAAAGGGATAAAACGGTCGAAAGGGGAGAAGTATCAAAATGTAAGAAAAACCATACTAAATAAACAGGATGGCATGGAAAACAGATATGGGGATAAAAAGGGGGCGAAACCGTATTAATCCAAATTATATAATATAGAAATGGCGATCAAATAAGGTCAATAAATGGGATATATCAAAAAGTAAGACAAGCATCTACAATGCAATTTTAAAGTTTGTTGAAAAAAAGTTGTATTTGGTGATAGAGTAGTGTTTCGTCTTCTACGTGAAACGAGAACCAAAAATATAAACATATACAATTTATGAAATAGCTTTGCTATTCTTAATCATAAAAATGATTTCAATTGTAGGAATTTGTTGTAACAATACGCCCAAAACTTTAAAAATGTGTATGGTGTATAAAATGTTTCCTTTCCAAATGTAAAAAAAAATAATTATAAAACGGAACGGGCAAAATATAAATAAACAGGATGACATAAAAATATATGTGGGGATAAAAAAATGAAAAAAAAGAAAAATAGCTCGAAAAGAGCGAAATATCAAGATGTAGGAAAAACAACGTTTATTCAACACGAAAATTGAAATGGGAACAAACAGTAATAAAAACATTCCAAAAGGGTCCGAATATCAAAACCCAAGAAAGGCGATATTAAAACAACAGTGTGGCTAGAAAAGAAATAGGGATTAAAAAAGCGAAGATGACAAAAATAATATTAAATCAAAAGAATTAGAAAAAATTCCAAATTTGTATGATGCTATACTGTAATAAAATAAAATATTATAAATACTAGACTGTAAGTATTAACGTTTTGAAATGTACTTATGCTCTCTACCTGGTCGAAAATTGACAAAAACTCATACATATATAAACAGATCCGTATGAATTTTATGGTGTTAATATATAACCACTCAGTAACATACTTTAAATCTATAAAGTTACATAAGGTAAATATTAAAATATAGCGGACTTGTGATTTGATGAGACAGTTTTCCGCTCACAAAGTAGGGGGTATTTGCTAGTATACTTGTATATATAGGGTGACCAATGTTGAGTTTTTTTTTAAATACAACAAAAATACAAAAACTCAAATCAAGTGTGGAATCTTTATTGTTTCCTTCAAATGTTCGGAGCAACTTCACCTTCGGGTGTCCATTCTGAGGGTCCAACTTTGGATGATTCCTTCAAGCATTTCGACAAGCGGTGTATGTCTTTTCCCTGATGAAATGGCAAAAATACCTCCAAATTGATCATAAGAAGATATGTTTCTAAAAATTGCTTCACAGTTTGGCAGCTATGGGCTAAAAAAAATAGAGAAAAAGATAAAAGCAATGGAATTTATGAAAATTTTAGCAATTTTGTGGCACTATATGCAGTTTTTTGTAGTAAGTTAATTTTAAACGTTTTCCTAGTCTAAAGATACAATTGTACGATGGACGGTACAACTGCGACATCTACTACAGCGGTCATGACAACAAGCTCGAACCTGGGTCTGAGGATTTACCCCTATAGATTAACGACTGGCCACAAAAAAGGTTGATTGATTTCGACGCTTCACATAACATGGGTACGAAAAGCACCAGATTTTGGAATCTAAACTTCCTAAAATATCATAAAATGCCAAATTGTAAATGCCAAGTTTTCAATTTAGAATCGTACCATTAGCTAGTGAGCGAGGATCACTATGTACACGCAGAGAAAATATATTGTTACTATATGGTCACGGCAACAATAGTATGTTATCTGCAGTAAAAGTATGGGCGTCGCAACCATAGTATTGTTTTTTGAATTTCATTTTGACAATAGTATTATTGCGGCAATATTAATATTGTTGAAATGTAACAAAAGTATTGTTACCAAATTTAAAAATAAAAATATGGTTGTAGCAACAATATAAATATGGTTGATGGGACAAAAGTATTGTTTTCATGGGTTTTATGTTAACAATAACATAATTACGGCAATCATACCGGCAAAACCTTATTTTTTTTTAGTTTGACAATGTTATTTTTACGATTCTTATTTAATAATAGTAATAAAAATTATATTTAAAAAAAAAAAACTACGGATTAGTATAACTAAAATATTTGTAATAAATGATTTTTTTACTGTTAAATAAATCACTCCTATTGTTACATAACTTAATAAAATTCTTTATTGTTGAATAACAACGTATTCCAGTCTTTACAAACAATTTTGTCGATCATAGTATGGTTATGCGTAAGTCGTACTATGGTTGTGAGGATCATACTATGGTTGTACGTTAAACAAACTATGGTTATGAGGATCATAATATGGTTATGGGGATCATAGTTTGGTTGAATGTGAATAATGATGTGGTTGTGAGGATCTTATTATGGTTGTGTGTGAATGGTTCTATTGTTGTGAGGACCATAATATTGTTATGGGGATTATAGTATGTTTGTGTGTGAACCATACTATTGTTGTGATGATCATAATATTGTTGTGCCACAACGATATAACCAACAATAGTATGGTGCTCTTCGAATATTGTTATCCCAAGCATACTTTTTTCTGCGTGTAGAAAAAGCTGTTGATTACAATTCAAAAAAAAATAGATTTATGGATGCTGGCATCCAACGAGTTCGGACCCTATTTATCGGACCCGGCCAAATCTCATGCACTCTTCACTATGGACTCTCTATTAAAACGGGAAATCAAAATAATCATATTTATGACCCCAATAACTATAAGGGAGATTTTTTTTTCAACTTTTTTTTCAGCAACTTTATATTACTAAACTAGCTTTTGTAATAGTCGATCAGGAATCAATTATGCCCGTGTTCGTTGTGAAACTTAATTCAATTTGAGCCCTAATGTCTATACTCACAATTGGTCCAGTGTTTTGGCTATACGTATAGCCTAGAGTATATAAGTATTTATGTTGTAGTATATGTTGATAGAGTAAATAAATAATAAAAAAAATTGTACAGAAATGGTGTTACCAATGTCCCGTACAGGCTAGAGCGATACTTCTTGTATCGAGTACTTTAGTTCCGATATTCTTTATTATCAGAACAATATTGCTACTTCCAATTCGATACCAGTACCCTCTACCTGCGACATCTTCGTGTTAACTTTTACCGTTGAAAGTGGATTGGAAGGGAAGTGCTGCTGGGCCTCCGGGGCTGGCGAAATCAATAGTGCTGAGCGCGTTCAATATAGTGGCGGGTATGTTTATTTTAAACAAAACTTTCAAAAACAGTGCGGGAAGAAGAGAGAGGCGACTGAATGGATGTGTGTGGTCCATATATTAAATTGCCTTATGTGTATGTTTGTACGAACGTATGTGTGTTCTGTGTAGTGTACCTTGGCAACATATTTTAGAAGTGGATTTACCGGCAACAATCACTGCCAACACAAAGCCAACAGCACTAACAACATCATCGTCGGCAGCAGCAACAATAACAGCATTAATACCATCACCGCGACATCCAACGCAGGATGTGTTGTCGTCATACGAACACATACACTCGACCCTGTGCATACATTCATGAGAGTTCCGGCGAATGTGTGTATGGGCGTGTGTTTTGCGAATCTGTGTAGATTCGAATTGGATGGAGATAGAGGAACATCATACTGCGGTAGGCCATTACATGAGATATCCTCATAAAATTGAGTTTTTTCCCAGTGGCGGCAAGAACAAAACGCCAACCGTATATTTTTCGGGCATATGTCGCGTTCCATGTTTATGGCACAGCTGAAAATATTGTTACATACTGGCATATAGTACACATAAGAGGTATTTTCAAAACAAAAACACTGAAAGAAAATATTTTAAATAGTTCACACATTTACGACTTTCTGATTTTACATATTTTCAGGGCGTTAAATCTGCTTTTTAAAAAACTGAAAACGATTTGTATCTTCTTCACCACTCTGCTAAACACTGCCCGATCGTGGGGTAGTGGTTAGTTTGTTGTATAGAGTAGCTTTACACAAAATTCCCACATTCAAACACCTGGTAAGACCTTCTGACATTTTTTTAAGTCATGGTTTAGCTTGTAATGGTCGTAGCACTTCAAGTTTAAAAGCGTACTACATCTTCTTAAATGCATAAGTCGTTTGGAGATACGTTTAAGCTGACTTTATACAGCAATTACGAGTATATCATGTAGAGTCCCAGTCGAACAACTCCTTCTGTCCCATCTGGGGTCATCAATGGGTTGTGGCTATTTGTGCGGTTAGTTTGTTAGGCCGGATCTACTTATTAGGGACATAAATACTGTTACAACATGAACACATCCATTTCAATAGTAGAATTGAACATACCCCGTTAATGTCATATGGGCTTTGAAAGCGTTAGTCTGTAACGGGATTTTAAAATTGTTTCAACTTTCATCATGGAGTGGTCAGATAATGAGAACCGTATCGCTGTAATAGCGCTTTTTAAGTGTGAAATGAAAAAAACGAAATTTTTTAAAACGCTCCGGCAACTAGGGATTAGCCGCATGTTCGTCTAACGATGCATAAAACTGTTTGAGGAGACTGGAGTTGTAAAAGACCGTCACCGGTCGGGCCGCCCACGCTCTGTTCGAACACCGCATGTCATCAAAGCCGTTAAATCAAGAATTCACAGAAATCCGCTCCGAAAACAAAAAATCATGGCCCGTGAGATGAATATCACGCAAAAGTCCATGAGTCGAATCATTAAAACAGGTTTGGGACTTGGAGCTTTCAAACGACGTACCGGACATTTTTTGACTGCAGCTTCAAAAAAAAAATAGGATTGAAAAATGCAAATGTCCTTTGGTGAAGCACGCTGATAACTTGCACAGACACATTTTGTTGACCGATGAAAAAGTTTTTACCGTTGAGGAAAAATTTAACAGGCAAAATGAAAGAGTGTATGCGCGGTCATCTAAGGAATCATCTGAACTGATCCCAAGGGTGGAAAAGGGTCACACCCAGCTTCAGTCATGGTTTGGTGGGGTGTCTCTTACGATGGGGTCACTGACCTGCATTTCTGCGAACAAGGATTCAAAACACGGGCAAAGTTTCCCAATAAACCGTTTTGGAAACTGTTGTGAAGCCTCTTAACAATTCCCTGTTCCAAAACCAGCCATGGACTTTTCAGCAGGATTCTGCGCCTGCCCACAAGGCTAAAACGTCCCAGGCCTGGCTTCGAAACAATTTGCCAGGGTTCATTTCCTCTGAAGAATGGCCCTCCGGCAGTCCAGATTTGAACCCATTGGATTACAAATTGTGGACGGTTTTAGAGGACTGTTCGAAAATTATACGCAAAGGGTAATTCTCATTAAATTGTATGAGACTACTCTGTATAAGTAGTTTGTGGCCGAAGTAATTGTTGCAAAAGACTGCAAAAAATAACCTTGGCGGGCTTAGAAGGAGCTGTACACTCAGCCCTGCAACCTTGCAACTACCATCCGCTCTAGCAGGATACTGCGCGGGCTATGCCTTACCAGACCTATATTACGTAAGCTGCATATGCAAGAAGGATATAAGCATTGATGTTAAAAACCTTCTCCATCAATTTCTTAAACTTTCTCCGCCAAGATGTTAAAAAATTACACGATAAGTTGCATGCTGAATGGATCGGCGAGGTCATGTCTAACTTAAAGTAAGGATTTGGTGTAAACCAGTGTCGTTCTAGAAAGCATAGAAGTTTTGCTGGAAAGGACATAATTTAAAATACATCATCTTAATGCGGAGTATTGAGTAACTATCAAATTCCCCATCATCATACTAAGGAATACTCGGGAGGCCATTTAAATCTACATTGAATACTTACTGGTGTAAACCTATTGCTTAATGCAGGCTCCATACTGCTGATGGAAAATGGCGATTAAATAGTTTCAAGTGCCCGCAGCCAAAATTTTTTGATTTATTGTTGCGTGGCTTCAAATTTCGATTGATAAGTTGAAAGTAGTATTAGAGTCGGTCCATGAATTACAACTGGCGCAAAAAAGCTAAACTCGTATATATTTTTCTTTTGCAGGAGGATATTTTCTCTTTGTCATATCATATCTTCATATTTTGTTACCCTTGCCTCCATCATAGGATGGGGGGTAGAATAAATTCGGCATTTTGTTTGCAATATTCAAAATACCCAAGACGTTACGTATCGAAGAACTATTTGAGAATTACGTCCTTTGACATCCCTAAGACATTAGATCGTTTGTCCGTCTGATGAAATGACGATAGCGGACACAAAAATTAAGCTTTGTACATAGCTCAAAATTGGTTCCCAAAAAAACTCCGCACAAGGGTAGAAACAACCTCTGTAAAAAACACCTTTTTTGGGGTATTGTGCGGTCTTTCACCACCCATAGTTAAGTGAATAAATCGAAAAAAGTTCCAAAATGTTTTTGAAAGTCTCCAAAATTTATGATTTAATAAATATTGTAGGAATTCTATTCTCATGGGATTTTTTTTATAATAGGGGCAATTACAATTCTCGCCTTGAACACAATCCATGGTGGAAGGTATATAAGATTCGGCCCAGCAGAACTTACAGTCGTTTTTATTCAATGGCTTTTGATTGAGTTTTCGACGTCTGACCTCCAGCAGATTGCCCTGCATCCTTGTTGACATTGGATGTTATGTTAAGACATTTTTGTTCTTCCCTGTCTTTGCAGAGCCTTATTTTTTCGTATTGATGCGCTGGGATGAGTAAATTATTGCTGCAGAAACTCAAACTTATTGATGATATTTACTACCAGTGCTCTGGCTGGGAATCAACTCAGATTAAAGTCAAATACTACCTATTTGCTGTTTTTCAGAAGCGATACAATGGGAAAACAGCATTAAAATTCAAAATGTAATTTAGTTAGTCTCATTGGTAAAAATTTAGCATTTATTATTTAATCATACATATATTTAAATAAGGCCGATATATCGCCCATTTTTCATTCTCAAGGAGTATCGTTCTGGCCGCACAAACTACCAATTGAATTAGGGAAACTTGTCGAATCGTATTCATATTATTTTACGTATACATATGTAAATACATGCGCAACATATCTATAATTATAAAAATAAATATACAAGTAAGTATAAGTAATTAATAAAGGGTGTCCCAAGAAGAGCGCAATTTTTAAATGACTGATGCAGCAATTGAATTGTTTCTCTGGCTGTATGACATGTGGCGCCGTCTTGTTGGAACCACATGCCCTCCACATTCATTTCTTCAATTCTAGGCAAGAAAAAACTGGTTATCATTTCACGATACCAAACACCATTGACTGTTTGCGCTTGACCTGCCTCATTTTCATAAAAAAAAGGTCCAATGATTCCTCCAGCCCAAAAACCACACCACACAGGATGCATTTGCTTCTCGTGGATCACTCGAGGATTTTCCGCACCCCAAATGCGACAATTCTGCCTATTGACGAAGCCATCAAGATGAAAATGGGCCTCGTCACTGAAGATGATTTTATCGGCAAAATCAGCATTTTCATGTTGTCTCTCCAATACCCAATTAACGAACTCCCTTTGCTGTCCATGGTCAGCTGGCTTCAGTTCCTGAGTCAATTGAATTTTGTATGCATGAAGATGCAAATCTTTCGTCAAAATTCGCTGCAAAGTGGATTTGGAGACACCAATTTGCTGAGCTCGGTGTCGAATTGACATTTCGGTCGACCTGGTCGATGGCGCGTTGTTGTCTTTACATCACTAACAGACCCAGTTTCGGCAAATTTATCCATTAATCTCTTTACAGTTGACTCTTTTGGAGCATTATTGTGACCCCAAATTGATCGCAATTTGCGAACTGTAGCCGCAAAACTTTCACCATTTTGGTAAAACAATTTCACAATGAGAATGCGTTGTTCATTTGTGTAGCGCTCCATTTTTACTAACCTCGTACCTTCTACTAACAAACAATAACAATTGTTCAAATGTCAAACAATGACACTTCGAATGTTGCCAGATTTAAAAATTGCGTTCTTCTTGGGACACCCTTTAGAAATATTACGACTATGTCAATTTACAAATAAAAGGAGGCAATCTAAAATGGGAGAATATCCTGAATGTGATGAAAATCGATATTCAATTGATTTGAGACTTCTGAATAAAATATTGCTTGAATGTGGTGGGTATAAACAATTGATAAAACATCACAGATTAGATAAAGTAAATCGATCGATTACCATCCTAGACTGGTATAACAAATGGTTTTATTAAATTCCTGTGTTTTATATAAAAAAAATTTATGTCAATTAAAATCTGAAAATAAAAAATTAGAACGTACTTCAATATGGTTTTAGTGTTTTGGACGATATTTTACATACAGTTTATAATTGACGATGGACTATGTGGTAATTATCGTGCACGAAAAGTTGTTTTTTTTACAGCGGTTGGGTTTAGCCTGCTTCTTCTCTCGGTTATGATCCCGCCGCAGAAAACGCGATTTCAGGAAATGCCGATGTCGCCCAGTTCAGTAACTCGAGTAAATACCTACATTTTAACATATTGAAAATATTCGTATATAATTTAGCTTATATTACCATTCTGTTCTCTTTTCACCACTCGAGGCTTTCAGCATTTGAGACATCTAAGTCGAAATATTTCTGCACTTCCAAAGATAAGTCGTCTCTTGCAGAAATATTTCCTGTACCGGCTAAAAATGCCAGAATCTGTTTCCGAACTCCAGAAATAATATAATAATTAATGTTGGATAGGAATTAATACAAACAGTTTACAAAGTATTAACATTTTGAAATTACCCCTTTTTTGTCGGTGGTTCAGTACAGGACGTACTTGTAGAAGGACTTTCCTCAATACTTCGCTTCCGAATTTCATCGATAATTCGCCTATCTTTTGTCGTTGGGTTTGTTACGTAGTTTTCTAACTAAAAAGTATCAGGCAAATTTGTTGTTGGTATTTTTTTTGATATAATTTTCCAAAGTTTGGCATGGATTCAGCAATGCCGCAATAATGTGGATCTTTTTAATTGGAAAACTTTTATATATTTGGCCCTGTAGGTAAGTGATTGCCTCCGAAAAAATGCCTAGGAATTCTTTAAACTCCTTTATTTGCTCCTTTTCCATTTCTGGAATGATCAGGCTTTGCTCTTCGGTTTTAAGAAGAGTAACATTTATAACCTCAAAATTTTCCTCGAAGACCTTGATCATTTTGAGAAGAGAGTTCCAACGAGTTTTGACAGAGTTTTTGATGGATTTCGAGCTGGATGATCCTACCGCAAGCTCTTCCTAGCGGTCACAAATCTCATAGCTCTTATCCATTTGAAATTTTTCGCGGATTTCGGATAGTATATTTCACACATTTTTTCGTTATCCTTTATGTGACCTTCTCCGAGAAAAGAGACCTAGAGTGTGAAAATGAAGTTTTGAAAAAAACGCTTTTAAAGATTCATAACGCGTTATCACCGTGAACACACCTTCAGTTGGGAGATGCGATTTGGTATGGCAAGTTACGATTGGGTGCCGACTTTGTGACGTCATGCCTATGTGGTGACGTATTTTTTTCGCTTTTAGGTGATAATACCTTTGCTATTGTTGCTACCAAACGAAATAACTCCGCTCATTTCAACAAGCGGTTTATCGTTAGATCGCAAATGGTATTTTGTATGAGAATGTCAGGGTATTATGCAATGATTCACAGAAACGGGATTTTGTAGCTCCTAAACCGAGTGAACCCAAAGCGAAAAAAATAGAAAATTACATCTGAACCTGTCAGCAAGAAAAAAAATTAAGGCACCGGATCACGAGAAAAAGAAAGCTGAAGTCAAAGCGCCGAAAAAAGAAAAAACGGGCGAAAATCGAAGTACCAGATCACGAAACTTCGATAAAAAAGTCCAAACTCCAAAAAAATTCGAAGACTGACGAAAAAAAACAATTGAAAACCAAAAATCCAAAAAGTAACATTTTTATGTTTTTCTCATTTTTATCGATTTTTCCAAGTGTTTAGTGATACTGTTTGTAGTTCGAAGTTTTCACAACAATGTTCTTTCTTCTTTATGTACGACGGTTTTTTGTAACGATCGGTCCACATGTCGGAACTAAAGTCATATCTTTAGGACATTTTTCGAGTACTTCTTTCGCCGCTGCCAGGTATATATCATACACATCATTAAGGGCTGTCTTTGCCATTGGATGAGAATGTTATATTTTTGACAATTTTGCTAACGTACCGTCGAAATCCCTCCCTACAAGGTCCACACAGCGCATTTCAGCTAAACGTCTGGCGTGGTTGAATTTTTTTGCAGCTCCGGAGATAAAGAGGGCCTTACGACTTTTTTAAAAATGGTGGATTTAATTTCTATTTCGTGGAAAGTTTCTAGATGGTTCAGGTGTGTTCCAGTTGCCGTTTCTACGTCGAACCTATTTGCAATTTTTTTAGTTAAATGTGTACTTAAAGCATATTGCATGCGGTAGAATATTTAATTGACCGTCTGCAAAGGGCTTATGGCAAACTTTTTCAATTATTTTTGGGCACAGTATGGAGCAAGATAAAACAAAAAACTTACATCTTTAGTATTCTACTTATATTTTCTATTTCGAAACAGATTTTACAAAATTTATACTTTTCCAACACCTATTTATGGCGATATAAAGGTGGCCAAAATATATCCAGCACTTGGCTCCTCCACAAGCTACAATTAATTTTGATTTTTCTTTTGCGTTTGATTTTTTGACATAAAATTTTGGTAATATTGTAAATCTTTTGTTGCTCCCGAAAAACATGGTTCTTCCAATGAAGATGAACTGACTTCATCCTGGTTATTTGTGGAAAAAAAATTTATTCATTTCTGTGCAATTTTTATTTTACATTTTTGCGCCACTTGGTGTGTCCTAAAAACTTCTAGTATGTATAAATATATGTGTGCGTGTATGCGAAATTTAACAAATAACGACACATTGGACAAATTTGTTGGGTTGTAATATTTTGTAACGATTTTTCAGAGTTGGCCGAAAAGGAGTAATTTTGACTTTCACAGATTGAGTTTCGTGGCGGTCAAAAACTGCAAAAAAAAATACGTCGCCAGTCGGCGGCTGAGTTCAAGTCGCATTGGGCCGATGACAGCGGCTCGGATTAAAAAAAATAAATTTGCCCCGAGTCACCTCGGGTCTCTGTCCTAGGTTAATTCGTTTGACAGCTATATTGCTTTCCACAGATACACGGACTAGGTTAAGCCGTCATACAATTTTCAACGATAAATAGTACATATACTCAGCGCCTCTGATTACAATTTCGTGGTGTTGACACATTAAAATATCGATTAAAAAAAATATGACTTTCGACCACACAACTTTTTTCCTTCGAAAACCTATAAAGGACCAATTCGGAAAGATGAACGGCTTGGAAAATGCACTACATTTGGTACAGGAAATCACGATTTTATATGTTTTATTGATCGTCGTAAAATTCTAAGGCGTGTGTCCGTTTCAAGTGTGGTTGCGGTCAAACGAAGCAACCTAGGATCAAGCTTATGGTGGTTAGCTGTTTGGGATTGTGAATAGGCAAAATTCGACCAGGGGGGAAAAGTTTTCTTTTATGCGACCAAAGATATGTGGGATAAGGTACACTTCTTTGCTTTTTGCCCAACAAATTGTAATTTTATGTAGACAGACAATGGTTAAAAAGGGTAATGTTAGGTAAGGCGCACTATGTACCTTAAAAAAGATCACAGTTGCTGAACGTTTTTACCCATGTGGCCCAAAAAACGGCCCGCATGGTCAAAACGGGAGATGAATAGTTAATAAGTCATATGGGTACTTAAATTAAAGCAAATTGTGCTACGAATCCAAATATAAAATTTGGATTCGTTATTATAGCTTATTATAGCTTTGGCCTGGCCTAACTTAACTAGGCTTTTCTTTCTATTCCTAAATACGTTATTTAAAATACCGTCAGCTCAAACAAAAAAAAACAAAACAATGACATTTAAAAATAAATTCGGACTTATAAAAATGCAATGTCCATCAGTTAATTATCGCTTAGTTTAACATCGCTCAATTGTTGGTTTATGCTATAGTTTTCATTCGACTTGGAAAAGGTTTCATTCCATTTGCAAAAATTTGCATTAGTTTTGAATGAGTTGTTTCATGTTTGCTTTTACAAATGTTTCATTACTTAATTTGAAAAAGTTTTATTTATATATTGACTTATTTATTAAGGTGGCTATGACCAAATTAAGTATGGGTACGGTAGAGATTATAAGAAGCACTTAAAGAAGTTAAAGTAACTCTAGTGGTTTGCATAAAGGGTTTCGGTAGTTTTTTGCATATCATCAATTTGAATATCATCATTTCTTTCAGTGCTCTTGTTTTGCAAACATGAACATAAATTCCATTCAGTTTTATTTTCTTTTCTTCAATCGACATAATCCGCACTAACGTTACGTAACGTTTAATCGGAATACATTCCGTTTGTGAGAATAATATACCCCTCTTGCCACAATGTATGTATGTACGTCGATATGCCATGGAATGCCTAGAAACTATTGTTTTCCCCCAGTCCTTTTCGTTTCCCGGGAAAGCGGGGACATTTTGAAATTTTCTGGGATCCCGGTCGGGAAAAATTAAATTTACATTTGCTCAACGTTAAACCACTTTTTGTTAAAAAAAAGTAATGAAAACTAGCCGTTTAGAAAGTAAATACACATTTTTTTACAATAGGCACCTGTATAACTGGGTTTAGTACGGCCCTTACAAATTTAACGTCAACAGCACAAAAAATAAATCTTAAATATTGTTAAAGGTATCAAGTCAATGTTTACGTACACAAGCGACTTAAGAGTGATTAGATTTTAAAAACAAGTATTTTTTTTACCAGAAATATTAAAAATAGTGTCGTTTCTTTTGTTAGAAAAATACGAAATTTCGACGTATCCTGGATTAGGAAATAGTTCCGGAACACATTTAGCCTACTTTAAATATCACAGAACTTTGGAGAAATGAACCAATGGAGAAATATAATTATTTTTTAAAACAATATTTTCGTCGGACCTATTTTGACTATTTTCAAATAGGTTCCACAGAAGGTTATTAGAGCATTATTTTTCTTTTACTCAAATGACCAAGATGGGACGCTATTGTGATTTAAACAAGGACTGTGAAATATTTTGAAAAAAAAAATTTGCTTAAAATGCAGTCGAATTTAATTTTATTTTATTATGCTGACTTTGTTCAATGAAATACTCTACTGCCAGAAGTTATCGTTAAACGCGTTTCCGTCTGATATTAAGTGAATAGCCACTGATCATGACTAAATCACAATTGTTAGAAGGTGAAGAAGTGTTAACCGAAACTGCGCAGTCATCCCTGCTTGCAACTAAAAGACTTCCCGACTGCTTTTTGAAACGTTTTTAGTTTCTTTTTGAATAAACGTTCAATCTGATTAAATCCATAAATTCATAGTCTTATTTAAGGTTAAGACTCGAAAACTAATACTGGGTAACAAAACCGTTAAAGTTATCCTAAAACCACCATTAGGTAGTTTTATTTAATACATAATCCTTAAATGTATTTCGATTACTACATTGTGAAACAAGTGGGTTAATTTATGATTACAATTAAAAGAATAAACTTACGTTTAGAATTGATTCATAAGTTTTCTCTGCTATGAAAACGTGTAACACAAATCAATAAAACCTTTTCCTTAAAAAGCCGAAAATTATTAAATGATGGCCAATCAAACACTGATTCCCGCAAGTTACTTTACCAAATATAAAGTTTACTTAATTTTATGTTTGTCCATTACGAGGGCTGCTATAAATATTTCTGGCCTAATATTGAAAATGCGAATATTTATCACCGAAAATGCTTTTATTGTTTTTTAAAGTCCAGCATGGTTTATACACTTTTTTTGCATGCACTTTCACTCCGATTGAGACACCTCCAAACATGGTTTTTGAAAGCTTCAACAGCATCTTCTGGCGACGAAAATCGTTGACCACGAATTTTTTTTCTTGATGTGCGGGAATAAAAGGAAGTCATTGGGTGCCAAGTCAGGGCTGTACAGCGGATGACCCATCAATTCGACGTATGAGAGCTCGCATTGTCATGGTGCACAATGATTCATCTTCTCTCGTTCGTTTTCGAATTTCTCCGAAGGCAAACAAATTGTGGTGTACCACTCAGAATTGACCGTCCTACGTTGCTCAAGTGGAACAGTCGCTACATGACCAGTTTTGCCGAAGAACCTGGCGACCATTTGCTACGAAGTGCTTCTTCCACGAACAACTTTCGTTGGATTCGGCTCGTCTTCGAAAGCCTACACTGTAAATTGCTGTTTTGTTTCGGGCTCATACTCATAGATCCATGATTAGTCACCTGTGAGGATATTATAAACGTATGTTGAAGCACCGCGATCGTATTTTTCAAAATTTCTTTGCAACAATCGCCACGAGACTGTTTTTGAGCGATTGAGAACAATCCTTTTTTACGGCCAGGTGTTCGTGCAATATCAAATATATGCTGGTGGAAGAAATGCCCAAGGATGCCTCTATCTCACGGTATGTCACATGACGATCTTGCATTATTAAATGTTCTCTGCCACAACGGCCGTTTTTGGACGACCTACGTCTTTGAGCGAATTCATTAACCAGTTTTTCGCAGTGCCATAGGATGGTGCTTCATCGCCATACAAAGATTTAAGTTCGTCGATGCACTCTGCTCGTGATAATTAACTTCGAAAGTTGTGAAAAATGATCGCACGAAAATGTTCACGAGTCAATCCATGTTTTTGCCAAATTGATTTTTTCAAGTCACCGTAAACAACACAAATGATGGTCGTACGTCAAAACTTTCTGAGTACGTTTATGCTAAAAAATGTCAAACTTTCCAATGGAAATGTCAGATGGCGCCAGACAACACTAGTGTTGCGTAGGCCAAAAATATATGTATATAGCAACCCTCGTATTACTTTCTAATGAAACCTTGTTGGGCAAATCGATTGGATGGTTTTAAAGCCAAAAACATTCTTGTTTTTTTATATACAAACGTGTGCGAAACGGACAATAAATCACCTGAATTTTCACCTGATTCTAAAGTTTTCGTCAGTAAATGATGCTGTTTACAAGAACAGGTGGTGGCGATGCTGCTTTCCATGAGTATGGAGATTTTATCATTACAGGAAACTGTTTTGTAAAGACGAAAGGTAAAGGTGAAAGGTTTTTTTTTAAGTATTTTCACATATAATTGCTAATTGTTCTCTTCTTAAAATTACCCTAATATTCAGAATTATGGAAGAAAATAATCTTAGACAGTATTTGCCAAATAATTACATTTTTTGAAGGTATTATTTAAATTAATAGAGTTGTGATGTATAGAAGATTTCGCGCCTCTGTCTGAAGGACCTTTATATTCCTTCGAGCCATGCGAAATTTTGGTTAGAATCAGATATAATATGTGTCTTTTAGAGCTGTAGGTTCTGTAATCGGGAAGAACCTTTGCAGAGGGCTTTTAAAAAATTTGTATCTGTAGGTCCGTTGTGGACCAATCAATGTGCAAAGTTTCTTAAAAAACAATAGATGGTGTGACGGACTGACATCGCTCAGTGAAATCAAATAGCGGTTCTTAACATAGTGTCTGTCTAAGGTGTTGTAAATATCAGAATTAAGTCATGATATATTTTACTACATTTTGGTGTAGGGTATAAAATTGAATATGATATGTTTATCACGTTGCATGAAAACCCCTATATAGATCAATATGTAGGTAGACATTGAATTACATGTCGTTCGGCCATGGAAACTAAATTTACACCAACAAAACACCATAAAAACTTAGGATAACAATATTCGGGTAAAATCTTCTTATAGGCTCCGATATCTTAAATTTTCAAGATATTTTAATATGTAACAAATTGAAAAGGCATTTTTAAATTCAAAAATTCAATTCAAATTTAAATTAAGTAGAGTGTTATTTAACTAAAAAAAATAAAAAAGGCTTGTTCGACTTCATTATATCCTCAACTTCTAAATGCTCAAAAATGTCATCTAAAAAAAGGTTCTTGCACCCCCTTGGGCAGGCTTTAATATACCCAGATATGAATAATAATGTCATATTTGAAATTTGAGAGAAAATTTCATTGTCTTTGGTAAAATCGGTTGAACTTATATGTGGGGGCTTTGTACATCCAAATCTCAACCGATTTTCTCCAACTTCAACAGAATCCGCCTAAAATGTGACTGCTAGAGCTAAAGACATAAAATCGGATGAACATATGTGTGTGTGAGTTATATCTAAATCTGAACAGTTTTTTTTCGGTTTCCATAACGTCCTTCCTTGGCCAAAAAACGTTATCGTGCTAAGTTCCATTAAGATTGGCTGTTGGATTTGGCTGCTGCTACAGCTGATGAACATATGGGTGGTAACTATATCTAAGTCTGAGCCGATTTTCTTCAATTTCAATACTGCTTACTTCATAAAGATTAAACTGCAATAGTTTGATTACAAGCTTTAGATGGATGGAAGGGTGGACGGCCATTTAATAGTAATTATCTGGTGGTTCGATACGTCGATCGGTGTACTAAAAGGTGGGTCTAGCTCAAATACGTTTGGTTGTGTTATGCCGCTAATAACACAATGCACCAGAATCACAGACATTTTCTGTGGGGGAGAGTATAGTAAATATCCAAAGGACAGGGTCCTGGTAGATCTCACTTATTCTTCATGAGCAGAGAAAGTTTTAATTTTGCAATGCAATACCGAATCAAATATTTTTAAAAGAAAAATTTATGGTTGGGTGACAATACTCGAAGAGCATCATACTGTTGCTGGGTATATGGTTGTGGCACAACAATATAATGATCCTCATAACAATCGTATGATTGACACACAACCATACTATGATCCCCACAACCATGATTCACACTAAACCATACCATGATCCTCACAACCATATGTATGTTTACCTCACAACCATAGTATGAATTACACGTATGAATTTCTAAAGCCATAGTACGATCACACTCAACCATACTATAATAACCAAAATTGTTTGTCAGGATTGGGTAATGTTGTTATTCAACAAAAGTAAATTGTTTAAAAATACATTAAATTCAAAATAACACTGTAGTGATTTATTTAACAACACAAAAAAGGTGGTTCAATAATTAAAAATATTTCAGTTATACAAATCCAAAAGCAGGTTGTGTATAAAGTACGTAAAATTATAGTTTTCAGATATCAGATATATATATCTGTACTATTATTGCGTAAAATTTGTAACAATTACATTGTTCTTAAAACCATATTTAAATTGATAAAAATTACAATCACACGGTATGATTGCCGTAATCATATAATTGTTAACATAAAATTTAAAAAAACAATACTTTTGTAGCACCAACCATAATTATATTGTTTCCACAACCATATTTTCGTTTTTAAATTTGGAAAAGTACCTTTGTTACAATTCAACAATGTTAATATTGCCGCAAAGAAAACAATACTAATGTTGCGACAAACATACTTTTATTGTAGAGAATATATTATTGTTGCCAGGACCATATAGTAACCATGTTTTTTCTGTGTGTGTTAAGTGAAATCGTATGAAGATTACTTTGGCAGAAGGTTTTTACATTCTGTAAGTTGCACCAAAGACGTAAAGTCAACATCTCCAAATTTAGGTATACCTAATGACCGCGTTCTTCGTTTCAAAAGTGATTTTCATCGACTGAAAAGCTTTTTTGTGGTAAACTTCTTTATGTTCTGTAGAAAGAACTATATATTTCATTTCAAATCTTATAAAAGAACGTGTGCATTAAGCCTGACCCAAGATTAAGCAACTCGAACACAGGATACTTATGACGAACACAGGATACTTATGACGTTTTTGAGATTCATTCGCCGGAGAAAGAGTAAGAAAATGAATACCTAAAAAAACTCTAACAGACAAAAGACATTTAACACCTTTTCGCGATCTAAAATTTTAACCATTATTTGCTTTTATGAAATACTTTTATTGATATCTTTATTTAAATTCATTGTATGTTCCCTACATCTCGCGAAAATCACCTCTTGTTCTCGAGAACTTTGAAGTCGAGCATTTAAACAATTTGTTTAACGTTCTTGTAACCCGCTATCAGCAAAATAAAAACAGTTTTCTGGAAGTTATTTTTTGTGAAGCTTCTATTTTCTTTATTTTGCTTTAATGAATTGGAAAAATTTCCTTACCACGCTGTCGCTTTCACATCCAGGCTAGCCAAAATGTTTGCATTGACAGTCCTCAAATTACCACATACTGGCTTTTGTAAATTATTTTTTTTTGCTACAGAATGAATAAAAAGAATATTGAGAACTTTTCCGACGAAGATATCAGAGCAGAAGAAGTTTTTGTTTATGCCTGTGTTTTGTGCAGTAAACTTGCTTATCAATGGAACATAAGGAGATAACGAAAACGCTCCAGAAGATTATAACTATGTGTTCTCCAGTCAACAACATATTCCGATTTTAGTGGAAGGTTCTCTACTTTATAATTTGTTTCTATAGAATAGAAAATATTCAGAAGTAATAATTGAAATACGTGTATATTTAGGATTTAAAATGCAATTAATGCTACTAATAGCATAAATAAAAAAATCAAATTGATTCCGGCTTAAAATGTATAAGGCTTATATGTATCACCTCACTCAGCGATCGTTCTAAAAGTGCGGCGCTATCTATACTGGCAAAAGACTATAAAACGTTAGACTCGAGCTCTTCATTGAGAACTCGTACACGTAGAAAAAGTATGGTTGAGCTAACAATATTTGAGGAGGATAATACAATTTTTGGGTATATGGTTGTGGTACAACAATATTATGATCCTTACAACAATAGCATGATTCAAATACAACCATACTATTATCATAACAAACATACTATAATCCTCACAACAATAGTATGATTCACACATAACCATACTATGATCCCCACAATCATAGTATGATTCACACTAAACCATACTATTCTCTACACAACCTTATTATGATCCTCACAACCATAGTATATTTCACATATAACCATAGTATGATCCTCACGACCATAGTATGATTCACACGCAACAATGTTATGATCCCTACAACCAAAGTATGATCACACACAATTATACTATGGTCCCCAAAATTATTTATAAGAATTGGGTAAAGTTGTCAACAATAGAATTGAATTACGAAAATTAGTTAAAAGTACACCAAATTCAAAGAAGTAGGTGTAGTAGGAGTGATTTATTTAACAGTAGAAAAAAACAGTTTTAAAAACGTAAGCGTTTTTATGAAAACAAAGCCAAGGCAGTTTGTTTCGAAAAATAAAAATACTATTATTGCATTACATCCGCAACAATAACTTTGTTCTAAAATGCATATTCAAATGAAGAAAAATTACAATCATACAGTATGATTGCCGTAATCATATTTTTGTTAATATAAAACAAAGCCAAGGCAGTTTGTTTCGAAAAATTCAAATTTCCATATAAAAATACTATTATTGCATTACATCCGCAACAATAACATTGTTCTAAAATGCATATTCAAATGAAGAAAAATTACAATCATACAGTATGATTGCCGTAATCATATTTTTGTTAATATAAAACCCAAAAAACAATACTTTTGTCGCACCAACCATGTTTATATTGTTGCTACAACCATATTTTCATTTTAAAATTTGGCAATAATACTATTGTTACTTTGCAACAATATTATTAATGCGGCAATCATACTATTGTCAAAATTAAATTCAATAAACAATACTATGGTTGCAACGAACATACTTTTATTGCGGATAACATATTATTATTGCCGTGACCATATATTAACCATATTATTTCTCTGCGTGTATGAGAATTGAATCGTGCAAAGCGAACTTCCCTGTTCCTTAATGGAATGTTAAGAGAATTTAGTTAGAAAGTGTATTTAATATTTTGACCAATTAGGGACTCGGACCGACCATATTATTAAAAAACAATACAATTGCGTCACGAATCCGGTTATTCAATTAATTCTACATTGAGACTCAATTTGTGGCCTTATCCACGTGTCTAAGGTCTCTAGCTTGCCGAAGTGTAAGTCTTTTCAAACATGGACATGTGGGTACTTAGAAACATACTTTATATCTTAGGCCTGTTGAACTTACGAAATTTCCTCTTGTTAGGGTTAGGACATCGTTCTAATCAGGACAAAAAACAAATATTTCGTTTTGTGCGTCTTTAAAATGTTTTCTTTCGTCACGCGAATGTGCAAAAAAATGCATTATTTAGATTCCAGTAAATAAGTTTTTATAATAAAAAAATAATAAAAACGTACAATCATTCTGCTTTGATTTGAAAATTTTACGCATAAAAGATCCTATTGAAAATTCGATTTTTAATGTCGCTTGCCAAAAATAGGTGACACTCTTAAACAATGAAGTAAAGTCCTAGTTTTCCGTATTAAATAAGCCCCAAAGGCTCGAAGCAACAAATAAACCAAACTAAAAAATAAAAACGTTTAATTTCGGCTATTTACAATCCCGTCTTCGCTCATTACAAATGACTCATAAGCCATCAGAGACACAAGCCGACCAGTCGCCGCTGTCGATCATTTTTCATTAGGCCTTGCCGTTGCCGATTTTATCGGCTCTTATCGGCTGTCTACACGGCAGAAAAAAATACGTCAACCTCAAGAATTGTTGTATTTGTACAAGGGCTGCTATATATATTTCTGGCCAAATAATGAAAATGCAAATATTTATCATCAAAAATGGTTTTTATTGTTTTTCAAAGTATTCTCCAGCATGCGCTCAAACCAATTGACGAAGCACTTTTTCCACTCCGATTGAGACACCTCCAAAGTCATTGGGTGCCGAATGTCAAATTGTGCGGTATCCAACGAGAACAAGCCTTTTTTACGGCCAGGTGGTCATGCAGTATCGAATGTATGCTGGTGGAAGAAATGTCCAAGGATGCCTCAATCTCACGATCAATGTTCTCTGGCACAACGGCCGTTTTTGGACGACCTTCGTCTTTGAGCGACCGTCGGCCACGATTCAATTCATTAAACCAGTTTTTCACAATGCTCTAGAATGGTGCTGCATCGCTATACAGATTTAAGTTCATCGATGTACTCTTGTCGTCATAATTCACGTAGAAAGTTGTGAAAAATTATCGCACGAAAATGTTAACGAGTTAATTCCATTTTTTTTGCCAAATTGATTTTTTCAAGTCACTGTAAACAACACAAATGATGGTCGTACGTCAAAACGTTCTGAGTACGTTTGTGCTAAAAAATGTCAAACTTTCCAACGAAAATGTCAGATGGCGCCAAGCAACACTTAGTGTTGCTATATATAGCAACCCTCCTACACATACGAGTATAACCTATAAAAGAATATTATCCGTTTTCTTAAGGGACCTTAAGTCGCTAAGAGGGAAACGTTTTCCCCCTGTTCCGATTTCGTCTATTTAAAATACTAAACAACATAAAGGTCTCGAACCAGAATTAAAAACTGCTTTAGTCATAATAATGATAAAAGACTGAATAAATAACAAAAAAAGAAAAAAACTATTAAAAAGGTACGCCCTAATGTGGAACGCATGTATGAGTATATGTACGCACAAAAAACATGCACACTTTGGTTGTGCTTTTTGCATTTGTGGTTTTCAACGAAGACCCATGCGAAACGGAATTGTTGGAAATGATATTGCGCGTTGGAGATTGCTCTAAGCACAGTTCGAAGACTATACGCAAAGGGTAATTCTCATTAATAAAAATGAGTCTCCCGTATAACTCATTTGATTTGTGACCGAAGCAATCGTTGCCAAAGACTGCTGACGAAAAACCTTGGCGGGTTTAGAAACAGCTGTACAGTATGCCTGGCAACCGTAGCAAATACATTTCACCAATTTCTTCTTTTTACGTTGATTCTGAAAACCACATAAAGGTCTAGAACCAGAATTAAAAACTGCTCAAGTCATAATAATGATAAAATAAATAAAATAATAAAAAACAAAGAAAAATACTAAACAAATTTTAGGAATCTAGGGTGATTTGTTTGACCGCTTTCAACAGAAAAGCGTAAGTATACTATTTAAGTAAGTATACTATTTACTCTTCGGCTTATACACTATCGAAATCGAAATTAATAGGGTCATTTTTTGATATCGCTCCCTATACAAATGGGTCTGGGAGCCGAAAAGCGGCTTTCAGTATACATGGACATATGGGTGTCAAATAACAATAACATTTCCTCACGAAGCCACCATATATATTATTTTTGCAATTGGCCAAAATTGCTGCCCATATAAACATGGATATATGGATACCAAAAACAATAGATTTTTTTCACAGATTTAAATAACATGCGAATTATCGGCCAATCGCGATCTGCTCTGCGCTCTCCAAGGTAATGGAGAGCATGGTTAACCACCATCTAGTAGGGTATCTAGAGTCCAACGACCTGCTTAGCGACAGACAGTACGGCTTCCGTAGAAATCGCTCTACGGGTGAGCTGATGGCTTTCCTATCGGAAAGCTGGAGTCGGTCTATCCACCAGTTTGGTGAGAGTAAGGTCGTGGCTCTGGATATATCCAAGGCATTTGATAGAGTCTGGCACGGTGCACTCTTATCAAAGTTGATCGCTTTTGGTGTCGGTAATACATTTGCTCGATTTATATCGAGCTTTCTTAGAGATCGCACTATACGAGTTGTTGTAGATGGGTTCTCATCCGATAAACATAGGCTGACCGCAGGTGTGCCACAAGGCTCTGTCCTTTCTCCCTCATTATTTCTCATTTTCATTGATGATCTTTTGGGTCAGACCGTGAATCCAATCTACTCTTTCGCGGATGACAGCAACCTATGTCATTCATATTCATTCGACCGTAGGCCGAGTCTTCAAGATATTGAAGACAAAAGGCGAATAATGGAAGAGACACTTGGCCGGGATTTACTGGCCATTTCCGACTGGGGTCGAGTGAATAGAGTAGATTTTAATGCGCGTAAGACACAGTGCTGCTTGTTGTCTCACAAGCGATTCGCTGACCCAACAGTGTCGTCATTATCTATCGACGGTATGGATGTCGAACAATCAGATGCTCTTGATGTTCTGGGCATGAAAATACAATGTGACGCTCGTTGGGCGAGACATGTATTCGAAGTGTCGAAAGAAGCACTCAAGTGTATAGGCTTCCTAAAGCGGTGCAAAAAATATTTCACTCCTTCTGATCTTTTCGATATCTATACAACCTACATCAGGCCAAAGATGGAATACAACTCCCATATATGGGCAGGTGCTCCAAAATCATCCTTGGAGCTTCTGGACCGTGTTCAAAGGAGAGCGATGGTGCTGATAGGAAACAGTAGGGTATCCAACTCTATTGTTTCCCTGGAGCATCGTCGGAATGTGGGCTGTGTGTCGCTGTTCTATCGCTACTTCCATGGTGTGTGTTCTTCAGACATTCGTGGCCTTATTCCTGACGTGAGGATGTTCGGCAGGGATACACGACTTTCCAGAAATTCACACCCATTTGTTATCGATTGGCCGGTTGACCGCACTGTACACTACAGATCGAATTCGTTTTTCGCCCGTACTGTCCGTATGTGGAATCGACTTCCGGCAAATGTATTTCCCACCAATTACGACATCCAGAAATTCAAGGCGAATGTCAATAAACATTACTCCCTCTTTCCCCCCTTCGATCCCTTGCTTTCCAACGACCAGCGCAATGCATTGCATGTATAGGGGAAAACCCCTGAGTGTTGGCTAATTAAAAAAAAATAACATAATTGACATTTAAAAATCTGGGCAAATAAAGATTGAGTCCAAAAACTTGTTTCACTTTGCTTTTTTTGCAGATCTAGCAGTGCAGCGTATTAAATAGTAGGTCCCGCTCGACTTCAGATGTTTTTACTAGTTCTTTCCTGCGGATTTTCGTAAAAACCTCAATATTTAATTATAAAATAGAAATCGTCGTGATATATGTTGACTGTGGCCTCACTCTTCGATTGAATATTTCGCATATGAAAAATCTAGCAATGTTTTGTTTATATATAAGTAGATGGTACCGATGCGCCGTCCTACACCAACGACCAAGCGTGCGTTTACCAGATAGTGATGTGTTTGATTTACTTCGCTGACTTTGATTTCCATCCTCATATGACAAACAACCACAAACCTATTCTTATTAGCTTGAGGAGTTATTCACTATTTCAAAAATAACCAACTGAATTTTGGTCCATTTTGTTAAACAAATTTTATTTCTACTTTTAGACCCTTGGGTCTGTCTCCCAGCATAGTCAAATAGCGTAAATAATTATATTTTTGGTTTCATGAGAGAGTTTTAGTGATTTTGTACCTTGTATGTTAAACCGAGAGGGACCTTTGTACCGGGGGTATATAAAAACGAGGACCGATATCACCCATTTTCATAAGTTGGTTCTTGATCATAACGAACTGTGTCAAATTTCTTGTTTAATGTGGCTTCTAAAAGTCTTTCACAAATTTTGAAATCGTTCGACCTTGGCCCATAAAATTTAATTGTGCTTATTTTAATCAAGAGTGGATGTAAAACGCGCCTAGAGCTAAAAACTTAAAATCGCTATTTCTAAATCTGCACTGGTTTTCTTACATTTCAATAGAGGGCGTCTTTGGTCAAAAAGAGTTACTTCTGGCAAATATCGTGAACATCGTATGTGGCTAATAGTGCTAGATAAAAAAAGTCGGATGAACATATAGGTGGGAGCTATATATAAATCTGAACCGATTTTCTAAATTCAAACTAACTATGTTCCACAGTGTGGTGGCGGGTATAATGAAATTTCACCACATATTTCTAAAAATTTCAATTTAAATACACCTTGAATTTTAGCCAAAATTCCACTTCCATGTAATAAGTTATACTTGAATTATTTTTGAATTCCCCATACATTTTTACTCAAGAATTCAAGATCAAGCATTTCATTAAAGTGTATTTGAATTCGAGCTTCGCAAGATTTAAGCTTGGTAATGTTTTTAAATTCTACCTATAAAACAGCATTAGAACATTCTAATTCATGTTTATTTAAAACAATTATTACGGACATGTACTGAAATGCATCAATTTATAATTTGAACAAGCACACAAAAGGCAGTAAAAAGGGCAATAACTAGTAGTACAGAGGTTGTGAGATGAAAACAATAATATAAGTCTTTGGTGGATAAAGAAATTAACACGCCCTATACCTCAGTAAATAATTTGCTTATTTGGGCATAGAGTCATCTGTCGTTTTTAGATTTGATAAAAAAATAATTTAACACGTTTCAATTCTTACCGTTTAACATTTTACACGAACAAAGAAATAATGTTGGTGTGACAATATTCGAAGAGCATTAGACTATTGTTGCGGGTATGGTAGTGGCACAACAATATTCTGACCCTTACAGCAATGGTGTTTCTCACTCAATCATACTATGATCCCCACGACTACATTTTGTTTCTCACTCAATCATACTATGATCCCCACAACCATATTATAATTCTCACAATAATAGTATGATTCACATACAAGCATGACATCATCCCTACATCCATAGTATGATTCCCACAACTGTATTATGTTTCACACTGAATCATACTCTGATCCTCACAACCATATAATGGTTTTCTCCTAACCAGATAATGATTCCCACAACCACATTATGATCCTTACACTTATAGTATGTTTCACATACAACCATAACACAATCTTCAGAACCATAGTATAATTCACACTGAAGCATGCTTGATCCTTACATCCGTAGTATGACCACTCTCAACCTTACTATGATCCACAAAATTATTTATTTTGGCTATGTTGGTAACTTACAATAAATTTTTGAAATTTAAAATTTAAGTTATTCAAAAATGCATTAAATTCGGTTTCGTAAGAGTTTTATTTATTGAATATATTTTAGTTATACGAATCCAAAGCAGTTTGGTACATTTATATGGTTGCTAAAACAATATTTTAATTGCATTATGCTATTGTTACATTTCAACAACATTAAAATTGCCGCAATCATACTGTTGTCAAAAAACAATACAGTGGTTGCAGAAAACTGTGGTAGCAGAGAATACATTTTTGATGCGTAACCATATTGGAACCTTATAATTTCTCTGCGTGGATCAGGGATGTGTATTCATTTGTACTTTGTACTCTGTTAAAGATGTTAACCTTTTTATTCAAACAATTTTATTCGCGCCTCTGTTTGAGTTTGAGCAAGGCCTGATTTTTTATGTGACTTCTGGAGCGAAAGGGACAGTTCCGTTTGGACTATATAAACATATATATCGATGTGGTCCAATTTTAACTAGAATAGTTTCAATTGTAGGCCGCGCTTAAAGCTATATACTTCACATAAAAAGATAACAGACCCAAAGGCCCAAATGAACCACGTTTGTATTTTTGATGGCGTTTTATCAAATTTATAAAACAAATGCAATTGTATCAAAGTTTACGTACACCCAAGATATTCAAAAAACCAAGCCTCGAAATAATTCTTTATGACATATTAAGTGATTAAGTTTACATAGTATGTTGATATATTTACTAAAGAATATATAAGTACACATTTGACCTCAAATTCGATTTTATTCTATTGCGCGGTATTGTAAGTACTAACGGGTTTTCCATTAAGGATATAACAATTTTATAAACAAATAAATCACAGAATATTTAAGATATATAGTTCAAATTATTTCATATGCAAATGTTACATTTTAGGAATGAAATTCAATTTTGGTCATATGACCAACAGGAACCAGGGTACAGCGATCTATTCTTTGGGCCAAATTTTCTACCACTCTTGCACACATTTCGACCAAAACGTTGTCAATTTCGCCTTGGATGCTGTCTCTGAGCTCGTCTAAAGTTATTGGCTTGTTGGCATAGACCAATGACTTGATGTGGCTCCATAAAAAAATCCAAGGGCGGTAAATCGGATGAACGAGGTGGCCATTCGACCATACCATTTCTCGAAATAACACATTCATCGAATTTGCCTTTCAGTAAATTGACTGTAACGCGTGCTGTGTAGCTAGTGGCACCGTCTTGTTGAAACCACATACCATTCAATTCTGTCGAAAAATATCTTTAGGGCAGGCAGGTCAAATAGTAATAACTATGGAAGGTAGGACCTCTGGGCTTCGTTCAGGTAATTTTGGAAAGGTCTCTTACCTTACAGGTTTATCTTTAAGGAGAAAAAACAAAAAATCTACCACATGGGGCAGAACTTAGCAATTATTCCAGTACCCTTCAAACCGAAAACATGTGCTGAAATTCACTGAGAAAATTACCTGTGTGCATTTAGTCTCATTGACCGTTATCCTCCAGTCAGATAGCCATGATTCTACTTCTCTTAGATGAACACATACGTAGATTCTTGGCTTGAAATTAAATTGAATTAAATACTTTGGACAGAAACTACACGGCAATAAAAGGAAGTTCCACGATCATTTTAGGCGTTACTAGGTCATATCCAGGTGCTTTATCCGAATTTACGGTTTCCCTTATAATATGCACGACTTAGCAGTTGTAAGCAATGGAATTTCGGCAGGATTGATTTCACTTCGAGGAAGAAATCCACTTTGGGCGAAGTGCCTGATCCAGATGGTTTGCGTAAACATTGGCTTTCTCCACTTTTGATATAACCCACTCGCCATATGCGTTGCGTAAAGGAAATTGACTATCTGTAGGCATACTTCTTAGAGATTTCCATAATGAAAATTTAGGTTTGCATGCTGTTTACTGTCTTCATTTTTAGCAGCACTTTGCAACCTCTTAGTCGCATCAGCCAGTCTAAGTCTAGCCCTTGGCGATCTTTTTCCATGCCATTCGTAAGTGTAAGCGTTTAATTTTTGTCGCTTTCTTTTGATACTAGCGTGCGTAGCGTGAATTGCTGCCTGTTCTAAGATAGAATTAAAATTGGGAACGCTTTTGTCGATATCTATGGCATTATGGCATATGGATTGAAATCGATATGACAGTTTTTGTACATCCTGTATCTTAACCAGTTGGTCTTGGAAGTAAGGTTATATACCTAAGACTAAAAGCCGACTTTTCGACAATTACAAAAATATCAAAAGTCGACTTCTAGACTTTTTGATTTTTTAGTACAAAAAAGTCGACTTTTCAAAATGCAACATTTTGGAAACAAAAAACAAGTTTTCTTTGTTCAAAATACTTTTACTCAAGAAAGTAAAATTGATTATAAACTAATAAACATCAAGAAGTTCAAGAAGTTTTTACTTTAGTATTGTTCATGTTTTAAAGGTTGATTTTTTAAAGCAGTCGATCAATATACACGGAACCACAAGTTCGCATCAATTGATCTCAAAGAAATAATCATATTTACATTTTTTTAAGAAATTTGGCTCCAAATTTGGGTAGCAATAAGAACTGCACGCGAAAATAACCTCTCACGCGGGACATAAGTGACACCTATTGACAAATTATTGCCATGAATGGGTAGTCGCTATTCATTGTTTTTCGTATAAGTATTATATGCCTGTAGATAGTCCTTTAATTGTATTGGAACACCATTGTCATCAATATGGCCTTTTTGCGCCTAGTGCTTACACTCTTGTGAAGAAACCCCCTTTTGTTGTCCTAGTTGGCCTTAGAACCATCAATCTCTTCGGCCATGTCAACATCGGTAAATGGGTATCAATAGGTATTCGAGAATATCTGATTTCGGTGTTTATCAGTTAGCATTACAAATTAATATGTAATAATAAACTCGTAATACTGCTGAATATAATTTCATTGTTAGTATACCTACAAAATTGATTAATTGCTCTGGATAGATCCAAATAATTTTTAAAGGCATACGTTTTTAACCTCGAAAAAGTAGACATAAAAATGTCGACTTGAGGACTTTTTAAAAAACCAAAAGTCGACTTGCCGACTTGCCTTTTTAGAGGAAAAAGCCAATTAGTCGAAAATCGACTTATGCTACCTAAGTTGGGAGCCGTAAGCCTATGAAGCTTATCTACAAGTACAGCCTTCACATGAAGAAGAAATGTAAAAGGTGGAATGGTCAGACGATTAGTTGGTGCAATTTATTATTTAGCTAATTCCTCTTATTACACCAAAATCTTTTAAGTCGGGGTTTTGTTAATTTTTAAATACTAGTATGTCGGTCGACCGGACGATGGCACTTGTTCAGCTAGTTTCTTCAAGGGTTTGCTAGATGGGATTCCCAGTGCATATCTTTGGCTTTATAGTCACCAACAGCAAGAGAATTGCTTCCAAGGCCATTTATATCTTCTGATATTCCGAACTGCTGGAATATCGGAATCGTAAGATAACCACCTCGACTGGATACGAATGGTAGTCGCCTGAAGGCTGTTTTCTGACATCCCTTCAGCGACTTCATGTTTCATTCGTTTGAGGACACTAGTGCCTCCATACGCCTTACCTTCGGGGTGGTATGTACCATAATATCTAAAATTAATTATCTTAAATTTGTATTTGTCTATAAGAAACTTTGACGATCTAGGTGATCTGCCAGTTCGTATCTATGTTGGTTCTCACCGTTTTCGTTCCATGGCCTATTTCTGTTAAGTAGAACTTTAATTTGCTAATTTTGGTTACGCTTGCAGTCTTGAATCATTGATTATATATCGCAGACATGATCGCGTTCATACTCTGTACACGCTGTTGAAGCTTTGATTCAGTGATATCAAATTGTGGCGCAGAGGCATTAGGTGTATGCGCCCTTCAAACACTAGCATATGTTTTTACGTTGGATGTCTCTTAAAGAGCTCGGGCCGTTTCTTATACTTTCTGCTTGAATTCTTTGTAAACCCTCTGCAGTTTGGGGTATGCTGTTCCCTGCAGTTGCTTTACTTTTTCTGCTTCCGTTAAAGTTGCAAAAAAATAAGTTAAGATCTCACTTTGAGCTTATTCTGAGAATTGCTGCAAATGTTTCCCATCCCACGAAACTTAAGAAAAAATGAGAGAATATGCCTACAACCTAGTGTCTTAAGGCAATATAAATTAACTTACGACTTACGTAAGTTTTATCCGCAAAATAAAAAATGAGGATATACGCAAACTATTTTGGTTCTCCAACATTCAGTACAGTTTGTCGTTAGCCTGAGTAACTTCAACTGAAAATCTACACGAATCATCGATATTGCAACCAAATGCCGTTGAATATTTTGTTGATTCGTTTGACCGCGAACGTGCTTTCACCAGATTCACTGACGGGCATAGCTTGATGGTCTTAGAATTTTACGACGATCAATGACACATGTTTTGATTGAAATTGCTATCCTCTTAATAAGAAACCTTTTTAAATTTTTTGTTTGAAAGTGTAATTCCTGCAGTATTTAAAGCACCTGTATTTAAAAATGTTGGTGCTCGTTTGGCCTCCATCGCCTACTTTACAGACTGAGTGATTACGTACAATAGAATTAAGTCTAGCAAACCAAGGAGCAGGTGGAAAAATTTATGTATAAAAAGAGCTCGATTTTTAAAAATTAACTTTCGATTGCTCCTTCTTTCGCTTATTCGCAAAACGCATTCAATTAATAAAATCGTTTAGTTAAAACAGTTATCTTTATTTTATGGTTGAGCTAGGTTAATATCTTAAGAACAACGGAAACCTGTGATGAAAGAAAAATTTGCTTTGTCAAATGTCAATTTTCGATTTTTACAAATGATTGAATTTTGGGCCTTTTTTGGCAATAACAAATAGAAAAATGGATAAAATATAATACAGATGCCGAGAAAGAGAGAAAGAGAATGGATCTTATATTGATAAATGTTTTATTTAATGTCGGCATTTATGTATGGAATACAATACCAGATAAATGTCCGCCTCTGTTAGCCTCACAAATGCGAGCCCTTTTGATCACATTTTTCATTACATTTAGCACGGCGTCGAATTGAGGTTGATGGATTGTTTTGAACACTTTCTTGAGCAGCAGTAATGTTTTCGGCCGATCATGCAGTACATGTTGGGGCCTATCAGCTACAGAACCTCTTTCTTCGAAATCATTCCCTACACGTTTCTCCCAAAAATTTCACGTATCTTTCTTATTGCAACCGTAATCGATGATTGATTTTGATAAAATTTTTAAGGATTTATCGAATATTTTTCCATAATACATTTGCCACGTCTCTACTTTACGACTGCCAAATATGAACTGTCAAGACTAATGTTTACCGAAATGGCGGCAAAGCAAAGTAGTATACCTTGCCGACACCCTGTATAATAAAAATTCTTATGATCTCTTTTTTTACTCTACTCTCTTCTTTCTCTCTTGTATTCACTCATAAATTCATAAATAAAAAGACATACCAGCAGCCAACGTGTTTTGCGCAGCTAAGTAATGGCTTTGCAGATTTTGTCTTCAAACACCAAAGCGATTCCATTACAACCGCTTCTGAGCACCGGGTCGACCCGATGCAGCAAATCTTCGACCAAGGGTTGTCACCCCTGTCCTGTATGTAGCTACAACAACGACCAAATCATTTGAGTTGCGATTCAGCTGTACCCGATGCTCGAAGAAAAAAAAGAGAAGTAGTTTGTTGTAGCCGTTTTAGTACTTAGCCTGGATAGAGGCTTAAACTCGCTGGTATTCTGGCTTAGTAACGGAATTTCTAATGGGGACATAACAATTTCGTATCTTTATGCCAACATTTTTATCATGGCAAAGTTTACTTACGAACAACGTTTGAAAATCATTAAAAATTACTACTGAATTTCTGAGTTGGTGGCTCTGGCAACGTTTCATGAAAATCCAGAATTTCATCGAAAAATCATCTTCAGCGATAATGCTCATTTCTGGCTGAGTGGTTTTCTCAATAAACACAATATGCGTTATTAGACAGCAACAAACCCGCATGTGCTTCATGAGACACAATTGCATCCTCAAAAAATTACTGTGTGGTGTGGTTTTCATGCCGAAGATTTGATTGGGCCATATTTTTTCGCCGATGAAACCAATCGTTATGTTACCATCAATGGAGAGCGGTGTTGTGCCATGTTAGAAAAATATTTTTAGCCAGAATTATATGAGCTTGACAGCGCCTAAATGTGGTTTCAACAAGACGGTGCCACTAGCCACACAGTACGCGTTACAATCGATTTACTGAAAGGCAAGTTCGGTGGACGTGTTATCTCGAGAAATGGTCCGGTCGAATGGCCACCTCGTTCATGCGATTTAACGCCATTGGATTTCATTTTATGGGCCCACATCAATTCATTGGTCTATGCCAATAACTTTAGACGAGCTCAGAGACAAGATCCAACGCGAACGTTCCGGTCGAAATCTGTGCAAGAGTGGTGGAAAATTGGGTCCAAAGAATAGATCGCGGTACACGGGCTCGTGGTGGTCACATGACCGAAATCGAATTTCATTCATAAAATATAACATTTTCACTACACCAGAAATAAATTTGAACTCTATATCTTAAATAGTTATAAAGCACATAATATTAATATGTGACAGCGCATAGAGAAAGGGACCTAAGGGTAAAAAAATCAATTTCCATTTTTTTCTTTTTTTGATGTGGACAACATCTGAGCATCGAATGAGACCGATCCCATGCCCCAAAAGTGTTCCCTACCAGAGATATGCGCGTTTTATGAAAGTGAAGTCGACGATTCTAAGCGCAAATAGAAAGGGACCTAATCTTTAAAATGGCTCCCTTGAACAAAACTGGTTTTTAACCTTAGGTCCCTTTCTATTTTGCGCGTCACATATATAAAATTGTTATGTCCTTAATGGAAAGCCTAAACTAAAACCTATACTAGACCTGTACTAAACGTTTAGACACGAGCAGAATTGAAACTTTTTGTTAACAAAATACTAGCCTACTGCGGTTTTGCTATCCGGTCCTATTTATCAAGGCTTAACCAAAACCGCCACTATAATTTCTCTGCTCTTAGTAATAATGACTGCTTTGCAATTGTTTATTCTGATTAAAGTCTTAAAACCTAACGACTACAATTGACTACAGTGAATGGAGATCTACCGTCGTCGCTTGGTCTACTTTTATTCAAACTTCAGGCATAGGTTATTGGAGTAAGTAATATACGCCAAAAATCACCCCGAAATGTGTATTTGTTATTTGGGCCTATTTTTCATTGCGGAGAAGCTATCAAAAAGTGTATAGGTAGAAAATGCAAAATATTTCGGGCAGCTTCTTATTCATTGGAGTAATATTTAAATAGCCCTAAAATGATAAATAGCCTCAAGGAAAAGAAAACCTAGCACAATATTGCATGTTGTTAGACTTAATAAGAAAATTTGGGGTTCTCGTTTGGGATAATTTTTCATTGGGGTCACATATCACAGAGCCTTAACTCTTCGGTGGGGGTACTAAAACGCCCTTGAAACTGTCCTGCTATAAATCTAAATACATCCTTACCAAAACGCTCATACATTTTAGATGAAATATGGTTTGCAGGACGAAAACTTTAGCTTTCTGCTATTAAAAAAATATTAAAAGTTATAGCATGACACACTTAACCAAGATTGAAGATTAAGAACAGAATTTTTACCTTACAAACTTCAACAATTATATTTGTCAACTTTGAAAATTTAAATGAAACGAAATAAATTGTAAATCTGTAAAAGACATTTTCCTGTATGACTGGTGATTATTGTGAATGTTTGATATTGAATTTTACAAACTTCAACAAGAGCCGAATTTCAAACTGGAAATTTTAAATTTAAATTGTAAAACAGCTACGAGTAATAGTACAACACTGCCTTGTTTATTGTACCTTGAGTTATAATGGGTGATCCAAGTAGAGATACTTTTTTCACTAGCCTTTTTGTGACTGATCACGAGTGAGTCGTGCCATGCTGTCATGTTAGTTTGTTTAGTATTGTTTGGCATTTTATCATGGAAAGACTTTTTTTGCGAAAATTCACGTTGTGTGTTTCGTGCACTTCGTTCAACTTATGGTCAACAAATCGGCCTACTCAGCGTACTGTTTGCAACAGCATCACCCATCTTGAGACCCAGCATTCATTGTTGGATAATATTCGACCGAATTGACCACGTCCAGCACGCAGTGAAGAAAATGTAGCGGCCGTAGCTGAGAGTGTACACCCAGACCGTGGAGAATCGATTCAGCGCCGTTCGCAGCAACTCGGACTGACGTATGGAACGAATTGGCGCATTTTACGTCGAGATCTTAAAGCGTACAAAATACAGCTTGTGCAAGAACTGAAGCCGCACGACGTTCCCAAGCGACATCGCTTCGCTCTATGGGCTTTTGAAAAGTTCCAGGAGGATCCGACGTTTTCGAGGCAAATTTTGTTCAGCGATGAGGCCCATTTCTGGCTCAATGGGTATGTAAACAAGCAAACTTGCCGCATTGGGGACGAAGAGCTGCCACTTCATCCATAAAAAACAACGGATTGATGTGGTTTGTGGGCCAATGGAATCATCGGTCCATATTTCTTCAGAAAAGATGCCGGTGAGAACGTAACCGTCAATGGCGACCGTTATCGCGTCATGATAACCGACTATTTGATGCCTGAAATTGAAGTTCATGATTTCGGCGACATTTGGTTTCAACAAGACGGCCCCACTTCCTACACATCGCATCAATCAATGAATTTATTGAGGGAACACTTCGGTGAGCAGATAATTTCACGTTTTGGGCCGCCACCAAGATTGTGTGATATCACACCGTAAGACTTTTTCCTGTGGGGATATGTTAAGTCTAAAGTTTATGCGGATAAACCCGCTTCGATTCAGGCCTAGGAGCATAACAGCACGCGTGTCATTCGCCAGTTACCGGTCGAAATGCTTGAACGAGTCATCGAAAATTGGATTGACCATCTGGACGTAGCAGCGGCCAAGATTTGATAGACATAATCTTCAAAAAATAAATGCCAAAGAATGTTCTTTCGAATAATAATAAACATGCCCTATTCAATTTGAATTTTCTGTGTTTTTTTTCGATAAGAAAGAAGGGAACCTCGATCGAAGGGAATGGACCACGCGTTACTTACGTTACTTAGTGTACGAGTATTTAATTGTACTTTTATATGAAGAAAAACTCCAGCTTTGTGCACCTTCAAAAATGTGCACATTCGCCATTGCATTTTTTTGGCTGCGCGACGTTTTTTGTTGAGTTTTTTATATACATATTTGCTTTGGAGATAAAGTACACAAAAATTAAAATTTAAAGCCAGTTCTAATTTGTTTCAGTCCTTCTTAAAGCCGCTTCTTTACAACAAGAGAACACCCACGGCTGGCACGGATTTATTCAATCCAACATTTTGAAAATGTTCCAATTCGATACGGGTTTTTTCTTTGGTCTATCCCCAAAAAAAGAGTCCTATGTCATTGAAGTTTTTTTGTTGTTAGATTTCTGCACACATTGGATTGACTTCACTTTTATTTTTTCTATAAATGTTGTTAGGCTGTCAGTGCTTGGTTGGAAAGATGCTGGATATTGCATTATATGTCGAAATTCGAGTAGGTATGTAAAATCCACATGTAAGTATGTATGGATACGTAAAATTCCTTATGATGGACACGGCACAATGATGAAAGCGGTGCAATTGTGCTCTACCCTCCATGAAATATTACGAGAATGAATTGAATGGGGTTTTTTTTGATTTAAAAACGATGCATGCAAAGAAAAAGCGTTCTCACAAGTCATGCACAACTCTAGTTACCACAGATTTATGTATGCATTCCCAGGAGGCATTTATATCATATATATATATACAGTAGAGCGCCCATGAAATACATAGAAAAATGGAAAAGTGTTATTCCTTCCGCTCCCCGCTCAGTTTCTAGTAATACTAGTGCAAAAAAATTTTCAATCGGATGGAAACCGGCCAGTCCGTCACGACTTTTAGCCCTAAAAAAGGAGTAAAACTAGTTGCAAGCTTTGATGAGCTATAACTCGTAAGTCTGACGACTTTCGGAAAATACACTAAGTATTTGTGTTGCAAATATACAGACAAACATTTTTCTCTTACACAATTTTTGACCTAGCTATGACCTTCATGGTGTTTTCAGAGGTCAAACTTCAAATTTGAGTCAAATGTTTTTTCAAACGTATTGCCAAATTTTAAAATTTTACTTATTGTATGTAGTTTCCATAAAAAATAATACATTTTTAAAACATATCGTTTATTCCACGACAGAGTTAAAAACAATGAAAAAATCAACTATTTTTAATTTAAAAACAAACAAAAAATTAAAAACATCTTCTTTTGAAAAATTATTTTGTAAGCATTCTACAAATTTCTTTTTGGAAAAACTTTTTGAAGGAAAATTTTTACATTGTCGTTCCGAGTGTTAATTGTTCCGGAGCGGAAAAAATAACACTTTTTGTTCTATGGGCGCTCTGATATACAGTATAGCCGACAGATTAAGAAAACAGATTTAAAATACGTAAAGCGTAGATAAGTTCAATTCAATTCATTTATTTCCTCATTATCTTGTATAGGTTACATTATTCTTCTTAAGTCTATTATTTGCTTCTAGCATACCTTAGTATCTATCTAGAATTTGTATCCTAACTTAAGTTTAAATGCCCTGAGGCCAGCCCATTTTACATTTTACATTATATATGAAACTTGTTCACTCTTAGAAGTATGTTTCCCGCAAAAAAAGGATGAAAAACGGGGATTTGGAAGAAAAACTACACTAACCTACGTAGATAAGTTCGGCCAGGCCGAACCTTATATACCTTCCTCGGTCCCTATGTACAAAAACTAATGTTACGTTTTTTGGGCCGCTTGAGCCCTTGCATCCATTCCTAATCTCGGTCGAAACTTAAAAATGACTATTTTTGAATTCGTAGCAAGAATAGCTTTAATTTGAGTACCCATTTGTTCATATTGATTGAAAATTAGACGTTTTGATCATGTGGGACGTTTGCCAGTAACTATGCCATTTTTGACTTATTTAGAGTGTACCGACTAACAGTACACATGTTAAACAATGTCTGCCTGCAAAACATTATGATTTGCTAAGCAAAAACTCAAAAAAAGTGTAACCGAGGTAACTTTCGTCCCTAAAGGGCCGATTGTTTCCCCTGGGCTGATTTCGATCATTTACAATCCCAAATGTCTTTGACCATAAGCCATCATCATACAACATTTCAGTGTCATAGGTTGATGGTTTGACCCGTATATTGCTTTCAGTAAACAGACGGACATGAATACATCGATCGTCTTTGAATAATATATTTACTTTAAATGGTCTCCGATCAGTATTTCGTGGTGTTGCAAAAAACAATGTAAACAATTGTTTGTTAATTTTCATGAAATTTGACAGAAGTAAGTCTTTTTGACCTTTCGTTATCGATATTAATAAAATTTGGCAAAGGTTTGTTTTTTTTGCACCAAAGAAGGACGTTATTATAATGGAAGAAAATCGGTTAAACTTTAGTACTACCTCCAGGATATATATTTTTCCCCAGATTTTTCTATTTTTAACTCTTTCAGCCGCATCTTACATCCAATATTGATGAAATTTAGCACGAGTAAGTTTTTTGGGCCAAGCAAAAAACGGAATTGATCTTACACATACGAGTATAGTATGTTAAACCTATTTTACCAAAAAACAAAAAATAAACAAATTTTAAAGTTCAAATTTGACTTTAGTTTAAAAATCTGTATAAATTTAGAGCCCGTTTAAGGGTGTCCAAATTTCTATTTTCAGTTGGCTTTTCAGAACATCTAAAAGTGCAGGGTATAATATAGTTGGCCACGACCGACTTTGGTTTTTGAATAGTTTTAATTTCCCTTACTGTAATTATTGTATAAAATGTGAGTGCAAAATAAAATAAAGCAAATATTTGGAAACGTTGTTGTAGTCGGTAGCGGAAATAAATAGTTAAGCAGTCAAAATAATAGCAGTACTTTAGAAGAATCGAAAGAAAAACTAATTAACTGATATTTTTCGATTTGATTTCAATTAAGAAGTAATTAATTATTAAATAATTTGCGTGTTTAAAAGAATAAAGAAATTATTTTTTAATTAGTGGGCCGAGGAAAGCATTTTAGAGGAAAAGCGACTTGTTAAACAAACGTTAATTTCAAATAGAAAAGCCCACAACAAAATTGAATACTTACTTCGGTGTTCTGCGAAAATGGAAAAATTGTATTAAGTTCAAAAATAAAAGCAGAAAAGCGTGACAGAAAACCCGTGGTGTCACAAACAACGACGTAACGGATGAAAAATGTGAGAACTTTAGCCCCTCTAGCTCCCGTCTTTGAGATAAGAGATCGTGTATTCCAGAAGCCTAAGAAAGGCGTCACATACAGACTAACGCTAAAAAATTGTTAGTTAGTCATTCCAAAAGTGGAGGAACATTTTATGGTCAGATCCTTCCAAAATTGTTTTATATGGATTTATAAGATATCGTAAAATGATTCCCGTATACAACAAAAATTATAATGCAAGGTGGATCAGGTGTAGTGATATGGGCATGCTTTTCATTCTACCATATTAGTCCATTACGTTAGACCAAAAATGTCATGGTCGCTGCACATATGAAGAAATATTTGGTTGCCACGCACATAATTTGAAATGTCCCTAAAATGGAACTTTTAGCAAGACAACGATCCAAAACTTGTAGTGTGAATTTAAAAAAGAGCTCGCGAAAAATTAGCTATAACAAGTTATAAAAGACGCATGAGGAAAAATACCCCAGAGGGATTCAACGAAACGGCGATGTAAAGCAGTACTCAAAAGAAGCGAAACAAAATTTAAGTTTAAATGCAGTAACGTATTTAAGCTTATATTGAAAAAAAAACAATTAAAAACGTCGTTAAGTTCGGCCAGGCCAATCCTTTTATATAGAGTTAGCTTTTTCCTAGTTTTTTTCTTTTTGTTTGTATTTATTTGGTCTTTTATCATTCTTATGACTTGAACAAATCTTATTCTGGTTCGTGACCTTTTTGTTCTTACTTTTTCAGAATCAAAGTAAAAAATTGGGGATATGTATTGGTTTGGTTGCCTGGCAGACTGTACAGCTGTTTCTAAGCCCGCCAAGGCTTTTCTTCAGCAGTCTTTGGCAACAAATCAAATTACTTCAACGGAAGACACATTCGAATTACAGAGAATTACTCTTTGCGTATAGCCTTCGAGCTGTGCGTAGAGCAATCTTCAAAGCTCAGCATCATTTCCACCAATTGCGTTTCGCATGGGTTTTCGTTGAAAATCAAAAATGCAAAAAGCACAAAGTGTGAATGTTTTGTGCGTACATGTATTCATAGACGAAAAGGAGAGTATTGCATCGCATCCGCGTTCTCCGAGTCTGCCGATGTCATCTGCAGCGCAAAGTCATCAAAGGCGCTGGGTCCGGACGGAATCTCAATGCTGATGTCAAAGCACTCGGATACCCCGGGAGTAGAGTACATGCACGCAGAAAAAAAGTATGGTAGGGGTGAAAATATTCGAAGAGGATCATACTATTGTTGGGTATATGGTTGTGACACAACAATATTATGATCCTCTCAACAATAGTATGATTAACACATAACCATACCATGATCCCCACAACCATAGTATGATTTACACTCAACCATACTATTATCTCCACAACCATATTATGATCCTCACAACCATAGTATGTTTCTCATACAACCATAGTATGATCCTCACAACCATAGTATGATCCTCACAACCATAGTATGATTCACACACAACCATACTATGATCCCCACAACCATAGTATGATTTACACTCAACCATACTATGATCCCCAAAATTATTTATTAGGATTGGTTATTGTTTTTATTCAATAAGCCAGATTTGAGGCCATGTTTTTATTAAACATTTCATTCATTCAATATATATTCCAACGGTCAAAAAAACTTTTAGTTGCCAGCAGGGGTGAATGCTAATTCACCATCCGTAAACCCCAAGAAATAAATGTGATTTTACCATGATCAATGGCTATATACTTAAGTGCAGGCAGATTTTAAATAAACGAGAACCAGTCGGTATTAGAGTATTTCACCGAACAAAGAAAACACAATAAAACTCCCTTGAACTACCATCCGATTGTTGTTGTTTTTTTAATGGACAGCAACCATTCACTGTATCGTGTGTATGTGTTTTTTTTTGTATATCAAAAAAACATACGCACACACATCCATGTATGCTCTAAAAACCTGTTTTGTTTTGTTCATAGTCGCAACCATACTGTATGATTGCCGTAATCATATTATTGTTAACGTAAAATTTAAACAATAATACTTTTGTTTCACCAACCATGTTGATATGGTTCCTACAACCATATTTTCATTTCTAAATTTGTCAATAATACTATTGTTACATTTCAACAATAGTAATATTATCGCAATCATACTGTTGTCAAAATTAAATTCAAAAAACAATACTTTGATTGCGGCGAACATGCTTTTATTGTAGAGAACATATTATTGTTGCGGTGACCATAGTGTAACCATATTTTTTCTCTGCGTGTGACCAAAGTGCTCAATCTGTCGCTAGCCACTCATTTAGTTCGCAGCCAAGCAAAGACGCAAGTAAGGTGAATCGTACAGGTCGATCTCCTTGTTTCTTCAGTAGCAAAGACGCTTGAGGCAGTGCTCCTCCCCAGCCTGATCGATACTTTCCTTGTGCTGATCATCAGCAAGGGTTCAGCAAGCAACACAGCTCAACAACTGCTTTACGAGCCATTACCACTCGTATAAGTCGCGGTCTTAACCAGAACAAGCCCAACGACAGGCCGGTCCTCGTGGCTCTTGACCTAACAAAAGCCTTTGACATGGTCAATTATGCCACTCTGTTCGAGGACATTGAAGAAACCTTGTTAACCTCTTTCAAAACGATAGGTCGGTCTGTAGCGAACTACGCAGCACCTATGTGGTCGGCGAACGTGTGTACGTTGCAGTGAAAGAAAATTTAGACATGCCAGAATGCCGACCTCAGACCATCAACAGGGTGTCTTTTTATGTTTTATAAGGACCATCTACAAGCAGGGAAAAGATGTGGTTACTATATGGTCACCGCAACAATAATATGTTCTCTGCAATAAAAGCATGTTCGTCGTTACCATATTATTGTTTTTTGAATTACATTTTGACAACAGTTTAATTGCGGCAATATTAATATTGTTGAAATGTAACAATTGTATTATTGTCAAATTTAGAAATGAAAATATGGTTGTAGCAACCATATAAACATGGTTGGTGCAACAAAAGTATTGAAGTTTAAAATTTACGTTAACAATAATATGATTACGGCAATCATACAGTATGGTTGCGACTATGAACACAGCAAAGCAAATCAGGTTTTATAGTGCATACATGTATACATACACATACATACGATACAGTGCATGGTTGTTGTTCATTATAAAAACAACAACAATCGGAAGGTAGTTTGACGGATTTTTATTGAGTTTACTTTGTACGGTGAAACACTATACTACCGACTGGTTGTTGTTTATTTAAAATCTGTCTGCACTTAAGTATGCAGCCATTAATCATGGTTTAATCACATTCGTTACTTGGGGTCTACGGATGGTAAAGTTACACTCACCTCGCAGGCAACTAAACGTATTTTCTACTGCCGTTGGAATATATATTTTTGTTTTTTGAATGAAATGTTCATAAAATCATGGACTCGGCTATGAACTAATTATATAGCAATTTAATAAATTGTTAATAAATTGTTTGATAAAAATCTCTATTTTTAATAACAACATTACCCAATACTAATAAATCATTTTGTTGATCATAGTATGGTTGCGTGAATCATACTTTGGTTGTGGGTATCATAGTATGGTTGTTTGTGAATAATACTATTGTTGTGAGGATCATAGTATGGTTGTGGAGATCATAGTATGGTTGTGGAGATCATATTATGGTTGAGTGTGAATCATACTATGGTTGTGGGGATCATGGTATGGTTGCGTGTGAATTATACTATGGTTGTGAGGATCATAATATGGTTTTGGCGATCATAGTATGGTAGATTGTGACTCATAATACGGTTGTGGGTATCATAGTATGGTTGCGTGTGAATAATACTATGGTTATGATGATCTTAGTATGGTTGTAATGATGTTAGTATGGTTGTGGAGATCATAGTATGGTTCATACTATGGTCTATGGTTGTGGGGATCATAGTATGGTTATGTGTGAATTATACTATTGTTGTGATGATAATAATATTATTGTGCCACAACCATATAACCAACAATAGTATGATCCTCTTCGAATATTGTCACCCCATACTTTTTTCTGCGTGTTCATGAGGAGCCGAAGCTCCTTACCATGCAGTCACAATTTCCTGCTGTCTAAGCAATACCTGCAAGGGTGTTTTCGCAGCATTCATCCTAACCACCATCTCTTGGACAGGATGCCTCCTTCCAGGCAGATCAGGTACTAATTTCTTGATCTAGAGAGAGAGAGAGAGAGGTCCAGCGCTACAAGAGATAACCTTTAGATCATCGAAACTATCAGACAGGTCTGAACAACATTCACGATGACGAAGTAGCAGCAGCCGTATCCAGCTAACGTGTCAATGTAGTGCTAGGGACGCATCCCCCGGATATTTCAGCTGAGGAGAAGGTACTTCCTCGCAGACGCTCGTGGTTCTGGCTTATCTGAGATCTGAATGGTGCGACCGCCTCAATTCTTATTGGGCATCTGTCCCGCTTGCCATCAGCGACCACATGATGTGCTGCACCTCTTCAATTGTCCGGCCAAGCTCACTCAGCTGACTCCAAGGTCTCTGTGACCTGCACATCGAAGCAGATCCCCCATTGACGAACAGGACTTCAAAATAAAATATACCTAGAGCTACGGATATCTACTCTGAGATCAACGAATATAATCGGAACAAACGGATAGAATACTTATAGCAGTGCAACTTATGTTTCGGAATTGGTAAATTGTGGACTGCGGTCAAATCGCACTCTAGCCTGGAAGAAATGGTGATCGGACAGCCGTCACGCTCGGCGACAGAACAGTGACATATCCGAAGCGGTGCCCGATTTATTTTAATCGCCTTTTTTGAGTTTACACAGAGAAATGGAGAGTATTGTGCAGTAGCCGCTCTCTCTAAGTCAAAAAGGCACATGGAAGGTGTTCGATCAGGCTGGGGAGGAGCAGTGTTTCAAGCGTCGCTACTGGCGAAATCAAGGAGATCGGCCTGTACGATTCTCCTTTGCCTGGTTTCAGTAGCGGTGGAACTCCAGGCATCGACAACTAAGCGAGTGGCTAACGTCATAACTTTGGACATTTACTCTACTCCCGGGATGTCCATGGGCTTCAACATTCAACATTTTGATTTCGTCCGGACCGAGCGCCTTTGATGACTTAGCGCTGTAAATAACAAGGGCAACATCGCCAACGGTAAATTGTGGTGGTGCCTCTTCGACTCGGAGAGCGTGGATACGACGGAATACTCTCCATTTCGATGTATCGCTCTCTGGATGCTCAATAAAAAGCCGGTTAAAATAAATCGCGCACCGCTTCGGCTCAGTCGCTGTTCTCTTACCGAACGTGACAGCTGTCCGATCGGGTTAGAGAGTGTCTGTTTCATTCAGGGTTAGAAATTGATTTGACCGTTGTCAACAGTTTTCCAATGCCAGCTTTTATACTGCAAGCTTTTATACGAGTATGTACTTTATAGGGTGTCCGATAAATATTTCGTGGTGTTGTTGGTGGATGGTATACAAATTATTAAATTTGTCATTATCTTATTTTGTAATTTTTGCAAGCACTACTACTTTTATTATTGCAAAGTAGTAATTAAACTGTGCTGGTTGAAAAAATATACTACGCTGAATCCAATGGAGCATAGCGTTTTCTAGGTTTGCTCTTAAAAAAAAGTTGGCGAGATGAAAGATTTAAGTTTTTATAGTAACTAGATAAAACTTGCGTAAATAGCTTGCATTGGACTTTGGAGTTACATTGGACATTGGAATTTCACTTGAACGTCCAAGAAATCGTTAAAAATTCAAATTTATTGTGTTTCTTTATTGTTATTTTTTTAAAAAAAAAAATTTTTACTTATTATTTTGCAGTTATTCGAAAACTTTTATTTTATGTAATGAAAACCACAAATAAATGTATACCGGGGAGGCAAAATAAGAATCTAAATATTGTATGAAATGTAAAATAACTAATTTTGAGGCGCTTTGGCCCAATGCAAGCTTATGTATGTTTCGTTTGGTTAGTACTCCTACAAAAAACTTATATTTTTTATCTTTAAACCAGCAATAAGCTCAAATCACTAAAAAAAAACCCTGCACTTTGAATCAGGTTTAGACCGGCTAGTTTATACGATATATAAAGAAGCACTCAATCTTTATTGCCGGAATATCGACATAGAGATGTATTAATAACAGAAGTCTGCCAGCTGAAATAACTAAACTTAGTGAAGTTTACTTGAGAGATGTCCAACATTATTGCAAGCTTTTTCAGCTGGATATACATTAAAGTTAATAATAACACGCAGAAAACTGCCAAAGAGCTAATAAGAAGTTGTCTTCCTGCCACTACCTATCGTTATAGACAATACACAAGTATCGACCCGGGATCTCCCCGGGGAAGCTGCAGAGCCTAGAAACAAATATGTTACCAATTTGTGTTTCCAGCATACTCGTATTATTTTGTACTTTTTTATATTGAACAGTTAATTTTGTACAACTACAGTTGAATGGGTTATGCGGAAATACAAAAATCCAAGATTTTTTTCACATATGCAGGATTTTCAATAGAAAGAAATGTTTTCATTTAAACGAACTGAGAACCTTTAATTGTGTAATGAATGAAACGAATAATGAAATGAAACGAAGAAAATTACAAAACAACTAATAAAATATGAACAATTTTTAATTCAGTTTCATTTATTTAATTGTAAGATAACAAATTATTACTTATTTCTTAGTGGACAATTTTAAGGTGAATGTTTTTCTTTACTTCCGCCGCTCAAATCAACCCGACTTTAGTAGAACGATATTGTTAAATTTTTTGGCGAAAGTTTTTGCGTTTTTCAATAGCACGTGACCCCGTTACTGCGGCCTCTTTTGACCCCATTTCTCTGAACAATGCTAACAGGGCGTTTTTAACTTTATCGACACTTACTCTCGCTTCTTTAAGATATTTTTGTTGCGTTGTGCGATGTTTGCACGTAAGAGCATCGTGATGGACTACAGTTGAATAAATTGCAAATTAAATTTCTGGGATTCCCAGATTTCAGTTTTTGTAAAATGTCAGTTTTGTTAGAATCGTGAGAGGCATGTTTGTGTCCCAAACTCTGTAACTTGATACAATAAACAAGGCAGAGTTATGCTATCAGCTGATTTACATGTTTTCTCGTAGAAATTTAAACTGTCAAATTTTAAAATTGACAAAGGCAATTCTTGAAGATTGTAAGGCTAAATTTCTGTATCAGCATTCACAATAATTGTCAAGCATTCACTAAAATGTATTTTTGGCAGTGACTTTGACAGTTTGGCGAACTTTGTATTTGTTGTTGGGCTAGTTACTATACCTCTTTTATTGTACCATGCTCGGTAATACACAATCGAAATTTAAGAAATATTTCAATGAATTTATGTAAAATGCGAAGACGATTAATTGTACAGGATGGGTAATGTGAGCTTTATTGAGAAATCGAAAAACAGAGATTAGTAAAAATCATTTTGGCATGCTGTTTGCGTACGTTGAAAGTGTGCGAATTTAGTGTTTTCTGTGTTTCAATTTTTGACTTTCAAGCGTTCTTGTGATTGTGTACAAACAGCGTTGTGACTGTGTACAAACAAATGTGGAAAAATAAAACAAGAGTTTGTGCGTTACTAATGTGTGTTTTTCTACTTGTTGCAAAACCTATTGGAAAAATGTGAAGTAGTATTAAAATGAGACTCAAACCATTTTTACATTCATAAATTTTCTTTTTGGCGGTGTTCGTTTCACATAAATTTTTGTGTTTGCATTAAAAATGCGTTTCACACAAACGATTTTTCAATAAAGCGGATTCTTGTTCAAGCGGGGTGCAGTGCTTGAAAAATCATACAGATCACTCGTTACTTATATACATTTTAAACCCAATATTCAAACTCTGGTTATTTAACGTTATCAATATGTACGTCATATTAAGTGTGAATATGCAGAATATGGGCGCTAAGACGATTACTTGAAAACTTTTTTTTAAATTTCTTTGTGTAAAAGAACTGATTGGCTTTATGCCTCATAAAACGTTTAATTTTAAAATTTGTAATTTGTAGAAAAAAAATTATTCAAGAAATACTATAAGCGAGTAACACCCGAGCTCGCGTAAAATTGATAAATGTTATTTTTCAATAACTTTCTTCCCCAAAAAGGTTAGTTACAGAAAAAAACGGATTCTAACGCAAATTGTCTTCTGTAAACAAAACCATTTTTATATTTTTGTACAATGGTGTGAAGTTGTCGCGTTAGCGACTTCCTAAGTGAGTAGCTATTACAACAGGGCTAGTATTTTCGAAAACGCTCTAGCTGAAGTTAGATGACGTATGCCAATGTTGCTCATCAATTTCGAATTGTAATATTCGAACAAAGCATTAGTTCTCTCACTGATAGTAACGTAACAACCAACCAGTTAGTCTTAAGACTCACTCTTACTATAGAAGTTAATTGATAAAGAAATAAATTTGTGTTTTAATTCCTTCTCTGAAGAGACTGTGGTTTCTCAAAAGAAACCAAACAAACGTTAATCGCGCTTATCTGAACGCGACTGTATATCTTATTGCAATGAAATAAAAATAAAACCCATTTTCTAATGAATGCACGACTATTCCTCGTAAAGTATTTGAATGTACCACTTTTGGGTTTTCTTTTAATCTCTCTGAAAACTATAACTTTTATAAATTCAAAATTTGGTGACGAAATATTGGACTTTTCTCCAACACTGTGCATGCCAAAAAATTAATCGGTATTTGGATTCATACTGGTAATTACTCCATACAACACGAACCATCCGCAGTTAAGATTCACGCTTATTACGGATACTAGTAAATTATATGTACTACTTGTTTTTTGTTATTAAATGTGGCTTCCATTACCTAGAGTTCGATGAAAAATTTGTTGGCACGTGATACATTCCTACCGAATCAAATGCGCGAGCACGTGTGCACATTTGGAGCAAAAGGTATATGTTTGGGGTTGCTTTATTTTAATTTAATTGAATTTTCATTTGAAATTCTAATTTGGAACCAATAATTGTGGTTGCGCGATTTTTAGGTTTTATTATAACCGATTTTCAGCCGCAGATATAAAATATTTAAAATTTTTCCAGAATACAAGATATAACACGATAAAAAGTTAAAATAATTTCTTTAACATTATTTGAATTACGAGAAATACGAAATCGTAAGATTTGGTCACATACCAAAAAGTATTCGTACAATCGGAAGCAGTTTAGAACTCCTTTATAATGTAGAAAATATCGCACTTTCGGGTGAGTGAGGGATATAAATACATATGTGTCTGCAGCATAGTAAGCAGGGTTTTGCTGTGTTCTAGTAAAGTTCAATTCTCTCGGAACAACTAGTGTGAACAGATTCTTACGTAGATGCAGTCCTTTTGGCGTCAAATGTACTTTGTACGCGGAAGACAATTTTTTTAAAAATCAAAATGACACTGATATAATTTTTCATAATAATTATATTTTGTACGTCATTGACTGTCAATTGCAAAAAGAGTCATTTGACAACCAACAGCAAAACATGTAAATGACAGTGATGTCGTTAACATCAGCCTTATCGTTGGAAAATTTCAAAAAGTGGCACAAAAAGGTTTTTTTTTTAAAAGGGGCACAAAAAGAGATTTTAAAAAATAAGTCGCAAATTTTTCATATTTTTTTTAAATTTATTTTAAGAAACATTAAATTAAAAAAAAAATAACTAAAAAAACAGGTCATAAAAAATGGGCGTCAAAATACACATAAAACATAAATGTAAATAAATACATCTCTAATTTCACATTAATGTACTCTTTGTACAAAAACATGTTAATATTTTTGAAACTTTGGTTAAACATTAAAGTTTTGACTTTAACGTTCTATATTTTCGAAAATTTGTTTTAATACTTTTATACAAGGTCTGCACCTGGAGTCCACTCTTCCAACTTTGTGTCCAGTAAATTCAGAGCTGAAAGCATAGTTTATTTTTTATTTGCGCTAAATTTGAAAATACACGTTCAGCACAAGTACTGCTGTGAGCCAAGTCAATATATATGCGACGAATTCAAATAATTCTTATATTACCGTTCTTTTAAATTATTTTTAAAAAACTAGCAACCTCTGGTTTACTAATTAAATGACTTTATTCAGACACCAGGTCAAAATAGTCTATGTCTTATGTTATACAAATACTTAGATTTGTGAAAAGTAGCAAAAATTTCAAAAAGGGCATATACTGGATTTTTCAGAAAGGGGCAGTAAAAGTCGCACGGCTTCAAAAACAGGATCAAATTGCCACCCCATCACATTGTAATGACATTGCCATATCTTTTTCCAGCCATAGTAAAACGTTAGATGGCTAGAGATTATCTGTCCGATCTTGAACAATGACATGTTAATTGTGTTAACCAACTGGGGGGCGGGGCTAACTATACATACATATAGGAAAATTGTATTCTCTCCATTTTAAGATTTCAAGCAAAATCGGTGCAGGACGTTACCATGTTTTGATAAACCTAAAAAACACGACCCATAGCGACTTTACCTCGTTTTACATGCTTTAAATAACAAAGTTCGCAAGAAGTTCATGGGTAAAAAATAATATTGCAATAGAATGTTCCACTCTTATCTAAGAAAAGTACAATGGCGGTCGCAATCACATGCCTAATACTGGAGTAGGTGAGTTTGGAAGGCGCATATGACTGCTAGTAATGCACAACATTGACAGCAAACGGATTTCATCCAGTATCCTGCAACGGTCGCTGGACCCGACTGTGGAAACCTTGTGGCGTTTATGAAAGTGTTGATTTATTGAAAAAACAGTGCTGGAAAAAACTTTAGCTTCGTAGTTTTGCTCAGTTTTTGTATTCATTTTTCTGAATAGACGATAGGGTGATAACGCAATTTTTTTTTGTAGAAAAATCATTCCCCTTGCGCTCTTGAACAGTACAACGTACATACTTATACATGAGTAAGGCATTGTCGAAACGGTGAAAACCAAATAAAGGATGAACCATTTATATTTAGCATTCACCTGTCCACGACAACTACACGACTGAAGTATGGTTTCCTCATATGTACGTATGTGTGCATGCGGAAAGCACTACAGACGTTCGCCTTAATATGAAGTAGGTACTCCTATCTACCATTAAATAAAGGGTTATCAAGCTAGGTCTATATAATGCTATGAAACATTTTTAGACTTATCACCGTAATTGCATGGAATTAAACCGTATTTTTTAATCCAAAATCCAGCAAGGCAAACTGAGTGCGGCAAATTGGCAAAGTCAACTGAGGCGGATTTTCCAAAATTAATATAAGCATATTTAATGAATTGTTAACGACACTGTGGTATTCTGACTTAGCGCTGATGAATATTTGTAATAACAAGAGCAGGTCGTCACTACTTTCAGAGTAGTGACGATCAATATTTAAATTTTCCCCTAACCGCTCCATATGTGGCTATCGCTCCCATACAAAGGTTCCGCCAAATTTGATGGCCTTGGATGACCTAGCTGGCTCATTCAGCCTTGTGTATAATGTGAGCTCTATTATAATGCTTAGTGTAAGTGGATCATATTGGCCCATGTTTTCATAAAATCGCAATACAAAAATCTTTTTCAAATGGAGTCCAAACCGCTGTTGACGGCACATATTAAGATTGATCTTGCACCCGTATAGCACGTGTAGTGCATTACAAGAGATCAATTACCCACTCTGTTAAAATTTGAAAAATATTGGTACACTTGTACAGCTAACGCATAAACGTGCGTCTCGATATGAGGTCCTTATGACCTATAAGTCACAAATTAAATTCGGGTGTACTCACATTTTTCATGGTACGTTACTACTATCTTAATTACTTTATTAAGTCGATTTTATTTAATCATTAGAAATGACACCATTTAAACCATTGTTATTTTCCTATCCGCTTTTTATTTGATAAAAATTTTATTATTACTTTTCTGCTTCTTTACTTAAAATTGAATTTATTGTCGCGTTTTATTTGACAAACGAAAAAATCAGCTTAAGATACCTCTATAGCTATAATTACAATACGGTAAGCGTGATTAAGTATTGGTTTTCAAAGTATTGGTTTTTAAATTTTAAGTTTGAACGAAAAAATTATTCAACATATATTCTAAGCGGGTTTGCACGCTTAATTCCGCTGATTTTTTTTTTTATTTTTTTCAGTACGAGCATATCTTACACATTTGTTGTAAAAAAAGTTTTATATTTATTTTGATTACAATTTGAAATGATCACCTTTGCGAGGTTTTTAGCGTACTTTTTGAGTTGTCAAATAAAACGCCTCATATTAATTATACAAATTCTACCAGATTCTTGTATTTTAAGTAAAACTCTTGTATTATAAGTAAAAATATTCCAAAATATTATTGAATAATTCCCAGTTTTGAATATCACTACTCTCACAGAAGTATATTGAGGTTTTAAATCCAGAAAAGAACATCTAGCATTTTCATTGGTAGGGTTTCCACCTCGTTTACACCGGCCATCTATAAAAATCAGCGGTAGCATTCGGCAGTAATTTTTATCCTGCACAGTGTACTGATTTTAGAGATTTCCTGCGTACGTTGAGAGAACGCAAAGTAAAACATCTTCGACAATGTTTATCCAATTTTACTGTCGAATACGGCTACCACGATATGCAGATTGTAAATAATATTTCATCAGCATCATGCCTTTGTCGATTTCGACAAGCACAATACCAGTATTTAAGCGTCGAAACTTTAAAGTGCTCCTGTCTAATCCAAAATGTATCTTTTGTCATTATTTTGTCAATTTATTCTGGCAATTTTTAAACCGAAACCTTGCCATTTAATATCCTGAACAGTTGGCAGCAGTGTGCAGTTTACATTACTAAGAGATTTAACTCTTTCTCGTAAAGTCGCAGTTAAAAAATTGCTGATAGTCTCTGCCAGAGTTATGAGGGTTAAGTATTTACGTGTATAATAGATGTGCACACTAATCTCACCACAGCTGTTTGTAAATGGGCGAAATCGCCCCAGGTGAAAAAAGTATCCCTTAAAGAGACTTAAGTGACCTCGGAAAACAGAACACATTTTTGAGTATTTGACAAAGATTTGCTAAGATTTGTCTGGTTAAGCATTGTAGAGTAGCTTCGAATCTCCACGGTGACCAATTGACATCTCCGAGACGTTTGATAGCATCGGGCTGGTTCGTAAAACGTTGAGTTGTTAAGGAGGACTGAGGAGCACACTCTCGTGTTGTCCACTAATACGCCAGTCTCACGAAACTTGTACGCAAACTGGCGTACAGCAGGCGTGATGGGTGCCTCATTTCGGCCAAACCTTATTTTTAACCATCTCTTTTTGGGCTTCACAGTATTTAATTTGGAAATACGTTTGAATTTTCTCCAACGCTGTTCAATCGTTAAGCGATTTATTTATATTTACGGAGTTATTATACAGACTTTTTCTCAATATTTCGGTGTCTTTTTGAAAATTAAAGATGACTCAATAGGAAAGCATTGGAACGCCTGACGCAGTGACAAGTCCTGTCGTCTTTTCGCAGTTGTAACAAAGTAATAACAAAAAAATACTGTCCAAAATGGGGCAATTGGGAAAAAGAAAGTTTACAAATAAGCTTGGTTCGTTTACCTTTCCCAGTATGAATTTGCAAGATTCAGTTTGAGAGACTAAGAAAGATTTTACTCTCTTTTTGCGAATTTGCACAAAAAGTAAACGAACGGCATCCAGTTAAAATTTGCAAGAAATCAGCGGTTGATAATTTTTTGTTTGATATTTAGTTAAGGGAAACAAATTTTAGCTAAAGAGTTGAGTAGAAACAACTTAATTTAAAGTGGCTTGTAAGCAAGTTCTAAACATACATACGAGTACCATTGCTACTGCCACAGTTGGCCACTGATCACACCGTTCGCTCACCACAATTCGCTGAATCAGTTTGCACATAATTCTTTTTCTTTCCATGTTAAATTCCTCTGAAATAGCAGTCAAAATAATAAAAACTATGAGTTTACTTTCTTATGTAAAAATTTGCCTTCTGTCGCTCTCATTTACTGAACTTTTGGAGTAAACGAACAGGATCCAGTAACAATTTGCATCAATATCTAGTAAACGAACACACTTATGGGGTAGAGTAAAAAAGTACTGCACAAAAGTCCGAAATAGTCACTATATTAGTAAACGGTTGGACCTCGTACCTACATATAAATTGCATATACGAGTATTACTAGGAAAAACCCCGCAACTTCGTAAGTGAAAAACTGTCGTATCAAACCATAATGCCTCTATTTCAAATTTGTCTTTCTTGGATTAAAGGGTTAGTTATTTTTTCAAATGAACATGCAAAACACTATTGTACAAACAATGTATCTGATTTTTGGATAATTACTTTATCAAAATAAAATTTTAATGATACGAATATTTTAAAAAAAAGTAAGTCTGAAAAAGTCTGAGAAAAATAAATGCGTATTGCAACTTAAGTTTTTTTTGTGAAAATATATGTATTCGTTGCAAAAACAAGTGGCCAAATAAAGGTCGGGCGTGCCGAAGCTTTTATAACCTCCATTATGGATTACGGTCCTACCGTCGTTCAAAGTTCAGGATTGTAAGGGCTGGACCACGTCCTTTTGTCATTTTTTTAAACCACATATTCATAATAATATTTCTGTAAGATTCAGTAAATTACTTTGGCCATAGATGAGATTATTTAAAGGATTCGAGGATAAGATTCAATCCACGCCGGCATCATACGGTCCAAATTCCATAGTCGTATCTCTAATAGCTCATACATTCAAGTTCAGGATTGTTGATTTTTACAGAGGTTGACCCAGTACTTGTGAGAGAAAAATTTGTACCTCTTGACCGATCTGGCCACAACACATGTTTCTGCATAATTTCAGACACCCAACTTTAATTGTGCGACCTGTAGATTACTTTCCACTGACAGACGGACGGACATAGTTAGACCCTCTTAGAATATAATAAAGATTCAGAATATAAAGGATGGTCCCACCATAATGTACGATTGCAACTTACATCTTAACTTCAAGTTTCTTGCCTAACTTTATTTGACCTTTCCCTGTTTTAGTGTTTGACAAATTCAACCATGGAGAGGTACACAATTCACCAGCTCGTTAACGAAAATGGGCGTTCAAATCGAATCAATTCTCATCAGCATAATCGTCCAAATGTGTCCACAGTGAATTTTTTTAAAGCAGAATTGCCGCATTTAGGCAAATAAGAATCCTCTAGTGATAGTTGAAGTCTAGGCATCCACAGAGGTTGAATGTTTGGTGCGGTTTATGGACCTGAGGCATCATCGGGCCGATCTTCTTCGAAAATGAGGTCGGCCAAGCAGTTACCGTAAATGGTGTTCGCTATCGCGAGATGATAATAGACATATAACCTCCATTATGTCTTAGAGTCCTTGAAAATGAGGACCACCGGATAAAGGTATGCCACCGAAGCTGTGGCGAGCATTTGGCCTAAATATTTTGTTTTACACATAATTGTCATATATCCTTCTATCAAAATAAATATTAAGATAATTTTGGAGATCTTTTTGTTTTATTTACAAATAACATCGTGCGTTTGAGTTGGACCACCCATTATGTACTATATGGGGTCTCCGAACAGTACTTCGATGTGTTGCAAACGGTGTGAAAAACTAAAAATACCTAAAATATTTTGTTTTTTAAAGGAAGAACTCAAGTAAAGTAAAAACAACAAACTTTTGGTAAAGAGATATTAAAACTTTTACCATTCCTCAGAAGGATGAAGTGTTTACTAAGTTTGTCATTCCGTTTATAACGCCTTTAGATATTTATTGGATACCCTATGAAGCATATATGCTGCTCTGCAAAAGGGATCAAAAATATTCTTTTTTGCTTGATTTTAAGTTTAAGTCAGTAAATAAAGCTGAGTATAAGAATAGGTGGGGTCAAAGCACAGTAGTGGTCATTGTTTTAAAAATGTTTTATCATCTGACTCAGTAAACAATAAGGAGGTAATCACTTCAGAATTAACACTATATTTTTGAAAAAATTGTATATATTTCTTTGCAAAAAAATTGAAGAAATTTTGCAACAAAATCATTAAAATTAAGATTATTTTTAAAATTATAATGGGTGATCCATCTAGAGGTATTTTTTCAGAACAAAAAAAAAAATATAAAAATTCAAATCAAATTTGGAATCTTTATTGGTAATTTGAAAGGACATTTTATGGCATTTAGTTTTTGAAAATAATTCCCTTTAAATGTTGGCAACTTTATTATGAAAATGAGCGTTCGGTGAGAAACGGGAAGATCCGCTGTTTGAGGCCCATTACTGACTCAACGGCAAAGTCAATAAACAAATTTGCCGCATTTGGGCTGAAGAGCAACAAGAAGAGGTTCAGGAGATCATCGGTGCATATTTTTTCAAAAATGATGATGGTCGGGACGTAACTGTGAATGGTGCTCGCTATCGCTCGTGCTCTCCCGTAATCTTGACGACACTTTGTTTCAACAGGACGGTGCCACTTGCCATAAAACTGCTGAAACAATGGATCTATTGAGAGGTTATTTCGAAAAGCAGTTAATTGCACGTTTTGGATAGGTGAGTTGGCCGCCTAGATCGATTGATATCACACCTTTAGACATTTTTCTTTGGGGTAACGTAAAGTCCAAAGTCTATTCTGACAAACCAGCTACGATTCAGGTTTTGGAAGCCAGCATTACGCGTGTCATTAAAGCCATACCGGTAATGCTCGAACGAGTCATCCAAAATTGGATCCTCAGAATGGAAACCCTGAAATTCCCTTCAAATGAATAAAAAAGATTTCACACTTGATTTGAATTTAAGTATTTTTTTTTTATTTTGAAAAAAAATACCTCTAGATGGATCAACCTATATTATTAATGCCTGCTTGATTACGATTCAAACGCACATTTGCGCGCCGAGATATCTTACGGCATGAAAACGAAAAATCAGCTAAAGGGTGGTTAAATTTAAGGGCCGATGTTGATTTTGAATAAAACACAAATTATTTAGGAAATTATTGTCATTTCTTTTTATTATGATAATATTGGTATGGTTCAATTATGTATGGAACAAAATATCGGCCAAATGGCCGCCCCAGCCTCGGCGGCACACCTCCATCTGATTGTCCAAATCGATGACGCTGAGGCATAATTGAGGTTCTTTGCCGTTAATGTGCAGAATTATCTCATACTTCAGCTATTGAATTGTTGCTGACTTATCGACGTACACCTTTTCTTTCAAATAACCCCAAAGAAAGAAGTCCAACGGTGTCAAATCACATGATCTTTGCGGCCAAATAACATCGCCACGACGTTAGATAACACCGCCTATGAATTTGTCTGGCAAAAGAGCCATTGATTCGTCGGCTGTGTCACAAGTGGCACCGTCCCGTGTCACCGTGTAAACCATATATCGACCACATCCATATCTTCCAATTCGGACAATAAAGAGTTTGTTATCATATCACTATAGCGAACACCTTCCACAGTAACTACCTGACCGGAATCATTTTAGAAAAAATACGGCCAGATGATGCCGCCAGCCCATAAACCGCACCAAAAAGTCACTCTTTGTGCGTGCTTGGTTTTGTCGACAATCACTCTCGGATTATCATTTGCCAAAATGCGGCAATTCTGCTTATTGACGAATCCACTGAGGTGAAAATGTGCCTCATCACTGAAGATGATTTTCATCGAAATGCATTTTGATTTGAAAGCCCATTTTCATAATAAGCCTGAATAACTTAAACGCTTTGTTCGCTTGTGTATCTTTACATGGTTCAAATTGAGTTAGTCTGAAATTGAGAAATATCAAATGAAATGCAGAAAAAACCTGACGTTTAGGTGTGGTTCACAATCACCATCGGCCCTTAAAATTTAACCAAACTTTAAAAAATGAGAGCTTAACTAATGTTTTTGTTTAATGATTTGAGAGAAGTTCCGCTTGTTCCTTAATGGGATGATGATGGAATTTAGTAGGTGTTTTGTTCATAATACTGAAGTGAACAAATGTGCAACATTTCATCAACATCGTCAACGTACTTGCGAAAATTTACCTGTAAATTTTGGAATTCCTTGTGATATACTTTAAAAGAAGAATAAAATGTTGCATAGTAAAAAATACACTTATTTTAAAACGCGAGTTCGAAAAAAATATTTTTGATAAATTATCATAAAAAGATTAAATAAAAAGTAAATCTGCATGATTTCCCTACAAGTAGACTACCACCGCTTACGTTTTGTGTACAATGATTTAGGAATTTTAGTTGAGTCGAGTAACCCTATTTTTGCTTTTTTGCTATTTCTCAAAAGGACAAATTTTCTTGTTTTTTTCCAACCATGACATTAAAATTCTTCGAAGAACTACAAATTATTGAATAGTAAAAAAAATAAACACTAACTTTTAAACACCTCAACCTAAAACAATTTAGATAAATTAAAATATGGTGTATTTCATTTGTTGTAGTGGGTTCATACAAACCCTCCTTGACCTGAAAAAGATTTACGTTTGCCGCAGAACAGATACATGCTAAAATACCTTTGGCCAGTGTGTGCCTGCATATTGAATGGACCAGTTTCTTTATCTTAGGATATAAATTAAGCCGCGTTTTAAATAAAAGTTGGTGCTTATTTGTAACCCGTTACAACGCGAATGACCGACTAACCACTCCACAGGTACGGTGATGTACTCATGCATGCTTTGGCCTTTCGCGTGTTATCTGGTATGGGAATCATGAACATGTTGTGGCTTAAAATGAGTCCGAGTACGAGTAGGTGGTGAGTTCTGACGGTCGAATGATGACAACTTTGAAAGTTACCAAAATATTCGATTTAGCGACCATTGCATCTTACTTTGCATATGTACGCTAAAAATTTTGTTTTTGTGGACAAGACCGAATTTGGCACTTCGTATTTCGTGATGCGGACTCCAACAAAAAAACTGCAGTGGAGCAATTGTTCTGATTTTAGATGGGAAGCAAAAACGAAACTTGAAAATTCTTTAATGTTATCAGCTTTATTGGACAAGATCTACATATCGTACGGGGCAATTTATTTTATACTTGAATACTCTCTGTTGCAACCTGCATATGTGTATAATTTTAACGGAAATTTGGTTTAAAATTAATGAAAGAAAACTGCAACTACTACTACCGTAATGTAGTCAAAATTGTTGGTTGCCTAACGGTCTGTTGTAAAAACTAAAAATTTTGTGTATCATTTTTCGTTGGCATAAACAATTGGCCACTACAACAAATAATTTCTTTCTTGTCTTAAATTTCTTACTTGACTAAGTTTTATTAAACACAGAAAAAAAGTCAGTTGAAAATCGGTTCGGACCAGAAAAATTCTGTTGGGCGGAAAGACTTTCTATTGCAATCACCAAATGTTAACTGTCTTGATGGATGTTCGGTTCGACGTACCATAGGATGATAGCAGTGATAATATTATGGTACAGATTACCAACTAGTCGGTTGTACTAATAGAATGAAGTATAAATAATCGGTCGCAGAACGACCTGTTATGGCAACTAATAAGTTTCTAAACAGTTATTCCTGTAAACCAACAGTTGGTAAAGCCAAAAAATAGTTTCGTTTATCTAGTAATAACGAAAAAGTAGACCAAATGCTAAATCGGGACAAATTAATATATCTTGCTTTAATTACAAAATAAGGTGACTTAGCTTCATTGACCCTTAAGTAAACTCAAAAGAATTTATTTAATAACTGACGTTGCATTAACCGAATATTCCAGCGCACGAACTGACGTTCGGTTATTCTGATAGAATTATTGGTGTAGAAGAAAATTCGATTCGGTTTTTTTTCGATACTGCATAAAAAGTTGTTATGTAAAGACTATTTTTTGCCCTATAACAATCCTGGATCCGATCTAACTAATTCGGAACCACATATTTATGTATTGCATCGGGTGGTCAATCTAGAGGTATGTTTTTCAAAAAAAAGAATACAAAAATTCAAATCAAGTCTGGAATCTTTATTGTTCCGAAGTGAGATACAAACACAAATTCAACTTTTTGCATTTGAGAAAGATTTCCAAAAGGAATGCGATACATTCCAATATCTTTATCGACTTTAAGGCTGCATTCGACTCTTCGGTAAGAGATAACTTATTTGAAGCCGTATCTGCGCACGGGATACCAGGAAAAAGGTTTAAGTTTTTGTACATGTTTAAGTTTTAGATTTGAACTCTACCTTTCAAGTTAAAACTCTGCTTAAGAAAAGGTATAATCACCAGTGAAAAAAGTATTCATTTAAAATTGAAAGAGGAAATATCCAAAGCTTATCTAGTAACAAATCCTGGAAAGTCTAAAACTCAAAAAACGTGCACAATTAACACCACCGGCCAGGCCACATCGTCCTCGCGTAGACAGACGACATAGACATTGACATCGGTAGGACAGAGCGGGGTGTAACTGGAGCTTTTTAAAAATTAATTTAGAGTAGAGTCCTCTCTCGAAAGACAAAGATTAAAACATTACAATACTAATATGGCGACATTTAGTACAACCAAGGATATTCTCTTTGCATTTCACAGGACCTATGCGCCTCTCACATTTTACAAAAGGATTTGTGTACATCACTGCTGGATGACAAGATGCATGCATACGAATATGTACAGGCGAGCAGTCGATGAACAAAAACAAATACTAAAAGTAATTTTCTAATGCATCGCATAACTTGGTGTAACGTTCAGCGATGTCCTTTCATTCTTGTCAATCCCGTTCCAGCTTTTCATTTATTTTATTCGCTTTGCTTTCATTGAAAGCGATAAAACCTTCAGTTTTTTGTGCGTGGTTTTTTCTATACAAAGAAATCAATTAGTTAGAAATGTGTGGTGGTGTACTCTGCAGTAAAGCATTTCAGCAAATTGATTGACACTGACTGCTACTTAAAAGCTTAAAGGGCGGATACGGGAAATTAAGCTGCCGTTGAAGCGAGAACGGAATTTTAATACTTCTTAACTGTTGCTTCCCACCGCCCACAAAGCACTGTGGAACATCATTGCCAACGTTTGGGCTTCGCTAGAATATTCAAAGAATATGAGTTAATTGTATCTAAAGATGGCAGGCTTTCGGAGTCGTTGACTTTAAATTTTAAATCAGAATCGATTTAAATGGTGGCGATTTAATGGTAGTGATAGTTTTCAATGCGATGTCATATTATCGTACAACAGCTTAGTTCTAAATGAGCAATGTACATTTCGTCGATCGTTGATCGATCGTCATCATGGCCTTAGTGGCCATATCCGCCATATCTATCAGTATCGAAGAAGACTTCGAAATATCAATCCGGCGGCTACGCGCTTTTAAGATTGTGATGATGCAGAAACAAATTTGGCAGTCACAAACATCGACGTGAGGGCGCTGAAAATATTGGCAGCATATCCATATACGGAAAGGGCCAGAATATTTATAAAGTATCTAAAAATTTGTATTGCTAAAAAAATTTATAAATATCTTCTTTATTAAGGCAGCTATATTTTAAATTGGCAAAAAAATTATTTTTGGGCTTACTAAAAGTCTTGCTGTTCTGGAACATATTGACCGATTTGTACGAAGTTTGAGTTATATGAAAGAGAACACTAAGATATATATTGTGTAGTCTAAATTAATTTATAAAGAAATGTTTATAGCCATCCTTATTTTTAAAAATGTTTCTAAATTTTGTCATCTTACAAATCGAAAACAGTAATCAGATTGTTAAGACCACCATAGCTGTTGAACATTGGATTAATTTGGAATTTTCGCAAAAAATCGCCTATATCCTCGTCCAATTACGAAATTTGCCCATAAGTCTAACAAATTCAAAACAGTTACTAGGCTCTTGGAACCGGCATTACTGTTGAAGTTATAGCCAAACAATTGCCCACGAAAACACAACTCACCTCTACAGACACTCGACATTCAGAGCCATCTATAGATATTCTTCTTACAACGGGTGTTGTGAGAAGAGTTTATCAAGTGTTTTGCCGTGCATTTAATTTCGGTCTTTTAAATTAACAGAGGGATAACCGCCTCGAACCCTCTTGCATTTACTTTTTAATAGATGAAAAGTTTTTTTTAAAATTGCACATTGAGTTTTTTCCCGTGATTTCATCGAAAAGCTTCACATCAATTGTTAAAAGGGAAACTAAACTCTTAAATGCAATGTTCTCACCAAACGTATGAGAACTGTTGTAAAACTCACTCTTCAAAAAATTGAAGCAAAAAGTTTAAATTTAAAAAAATATATAAAATTTTCTAAAAAAAATAAATTTATAAATTAAAGTTTGTCTACATACTTAATACTCATATAGATCATAGTACTCTATTTCATATAACGTTCTAGAACAGCAAGATTTTTAAATGAATCCAAAATAAATTTTTTTGTGTTACCTGGCTTACCTGTCTTGATGTACAATGTACACATGCGCATATGTTCATTTAGGGATGAAGTAAATTCAAAGAACTGGTTTGTTATGCTTTCAAGGAAGTCACAATAAAAAGAAAACAAAAAGTAACGAGAATTCAAAGAACACATTAGTGATGTGTACAAACATTAAAAATGTAATGATGATGCCAAAAGAACGTGCATTTATGAGTCATTTCATGAAAATGCAATACAAGGTCCCTACGGACCTTGTCACACGTCCACGTACTAATTTCATTCAAACCTCAATAAAAACTAAACTCTTGGTCTGATTGCGTTGTTGTAAACGATTCTCCACAAAATTCTCTTGGAATACAGGGTAACTTTTAGGGTACCTTGTCCTGGTCGAAATAGAAATAATTTCAGTATGAAAATGAAAATGGTCCCCAGGGACCTTCATACTCATCAAAGGGTTAACGATGATAAAGAAGCGATTTTTAAACTTAAATTTTCGCAGAAGTTTTGACAGGATTCAAATATAAATAAACATATTTCAGAATAAACAATTTAAGCGAAATTCATGTATGTAGCAATATTTTCAAAGTGCAGTATGGGGCATGGCTAAGGCCTCAATTTCTCGTCAGCTTGAGTAAATTTTAATCGGGTTTCTAATTAATTTTCATTAACTACTTTTCAGCTAAATCGCACGAATAGCTTTAAAATTATTGTGCGAATAACAAAGGTGGGACGAATGATGTATTTGCATGGGAGGTACCGGAAGGGGCGTGGAAGTGGTTAAGAAAAATCTTACAAGATCCAAACTCTTTGTAACTCTTTTCGAAATTCATTATGCGGAGCAGCCGCAAATAAACCTATGATTTCATATAGCAGAGTGTATCTGTGTAAGTCTGTTTCTAGAAAAATACAGTTTGGCAACTTAAACTCGTTTGTTTAGTGAATTTAGGTCATCTAAAAATTCTAGATTAGCAACCTCAAACGAACACAGCTAATGTTTTTGTTCAATTAAGTACATTTTGATACATTGGCGTATTACTTTTAATACTGATTAGTTATTAAAACATCGGCTCCACGAAAAAAAAGAGTTAACAAATCTTAAGTTAACAAATCTTAAATTTAAAATATATATTATGTATTCTTTTTAATTGAACTTTTGAGTAGTACGGGCCCCTGCATTACAGTCAGGGTTAGAGCACGACCACAACCATGTTGCGAACGAAGAATTTTCTTGTTGAGCAGACAAAATTGTCTGGTTTCTAATCTTGTCGTTTTTTGTCAAAACATATATTTTTAAAATATTTCTTCATATTAAATTTAATCAGAAATGCATTGAAACTTTATTTTACAATGAAAAGTGTCAATAAGTTGCAGAAAACACCCAATGATTGAAAAATACTAGTGAAACCCAATTTTCAACGCTTACATTTTTTATAAATAGGTGGCAACGATAATTGAAAATTACAATAAAATAAAAAATAGAATTTAAGTTGGCGCCTTATCGCCAGCCCTCACGAGCAGACGCCAACCAAATTTGCTCGTTTTGTTAGGGCTCTTAAAGTTAAGCCTAATGGAATGATACGCAGTAGGTGAATGCCCATTTTTACGTTTAAATTTTAAACAGGATTAGACATCTTCAAAAATTCAATATCTTTAGTAGAGCGTTTTTGCTCTAGACTAACTAAAAACTTAAGTGGGTAAAAGGACCCTACACAGTACTGCGATAGCAAATTGCACAGAAGACTGAGCTGTGTAACGTATTCATCCCGCCGGTTGGTAGCTGTGCCCGCGTTATTTGCCTGACTATACGTTCTGCACAGTGAATGATGACGTTCCCACGCGCATTATAAGCGATTAAATAGCTCGCCAGACATAACTATGGCAACGCCGTCATATCGTAAGGATCGGATCACCACAATTCTCTCCATCAACAGACCACCCGACTTCATAATCTCCGAAAGCCTTATGCGGCTGGTTGGCATGCCTTCAGAGAAGCCACCAACCGCCTAGTCCGAAACGTTGGGTTGAACCTACATGTGTGGGCGCCAGTCATGTGTAGAATTTAGAGACAGGAATTCGAAGCCCCGTACAGTTAAACAGGGAGTTTTCCATGGTGGGGTGATATATCCGGCACTGTTTAACATCTACCTCCTGCAACACCAGTCGTCGTTGTCATAGTGTCATTCTGGCGTCAGGACCTTAAGTGGATGACATATGAGAGAAAGTGACTGTTACCTCACTGACTTAGCATGCTTCTTCACTGCGACGAATATGAAAATATCCGCAAGGTACGATTGTCACTAATGTGAAAGTCGCTGACGTCAACATCCCGACTATAGACTTTCTCTATCCTCAATATGTGCAGTAGGATGGGTCGAAAAACAAAATTTTTTTTATTTCGGAACGCTTTAGTGTGGAAAAGTTGCCTATTGTAAGACTTAGGAAAACGGCATAAAAAAAATAAAATCGGTTAACATCTTCCGGTCGCGCATCGTACTTAAAGTTAACGAAAATTTGCAAAAATCACGCATTTTTTGTAATTTTTTTAAGATAGTTAAAACTTTGAAAATAAACACGCTTTAGTTTTTTATGCTTGTTTTATGGTTTAAATAACCTAAATAAATTAAACTCTGATCAATAATCTAATTTTTTTTCGTTCGCGCAACGTCTTAGAAAAACAAAAATTTACCATTTCCAAGCATTTCGGCGAACGGAATGCTCGCGGCATTCAGAGAGTACTGAGTAGCAAAGAAGTTCCTAAAATAGGAGAGTGCTCGGAAATTGATGAACAGGAACGCAGTTCTACTGAAGAGTCGGTGTTTGAGGAAGATGAGGAAGATGAATACAAACTAAGTACATCGACTGAAAAGCCTCAATGTCAGATGAGAATTCAACTTAGCGCAACAGCGCTAATCAGTGATCCATTCGGAGTTTCTGATCGGGCAACAGCTGCCATATCGTCAAGTGTTCTGCCGGACGTTGGGCTGATAACTGACACAGATACTTCATATGTGGTTGATAAGTGGTTGATAAAATAAGAAGAGAGAAGAATCTTGTACGGATGGATATGAAAAGGCAATTCACACCTCCTGAGAAAAGTTGGGGTCTTTTCTTTGACGGACGAAAAGATTATACTTTGTTCGTAAAAAAATTGAATGCCAAGCAATTTCGCAGGAATGTCAAAGAAGAACATTATTCTCTTCTCCAGGAACCTGGATCAATTTATATTGGACATGTATCTCCTTCCTCGAGTTCATCAAATGATATAAATAAAAGTATTATTTCTCGTTTGTCTGAACTATCAATATCACTCGAAAAACTAGAAGTAGTAGGGTGTGATGGAACTATAACCAACACTGGATGGAAGAACGGTATCATCCGCCGACTAGAAAATCATGTAGGACGCCCGCTACAGTGGAGCGTATGCCTCCTGCATTTTAATGAGCTTTCTTTTCGCCACATTTTCCAACATATTGACGGTCAAACTGCAGGGCCTAAATCTTTTAGTGGGCCAATCGGGCAACAGCTCACATGCTGTGAAAAACTCCCTGTGGTCGATTATGAACGCATAGATTGTTCGATTCCTGATATAGACAGGAATTTGTTGAGCAAAGACCAACAGTATTTGTTAGATATTTCAAATGCAATCACCTTGGGATATTGTCCAGAAGACTTAGCTAATCGAGACCCTGGCCCTTTGTCCCATTCCAGATGGCTAACTGCGGCCAACCGAGTCCTTAGGTTGTATATAAGCTCATCAGATCCATCCGAAAACTTAAAAGAAATAGTTAGCTTCATCTTAAAATCATACATGCCTGTGTGGTTTGCCATAAAAAAGAGAATGTATCTTACTGACGGACCAAAACATGTCTTTCAAGCAATCCAAACATCACTGTATTAATCCGCCGATTTACTTCAAGTCATCGATCCAGTAATACAGCGTAATGCATTCTTTGCGCACCCAGAGAATGTTCTGTTGGCAATGCTGGTCGATGAAAGAGGACATATTCGGGAGCTCGGTTACAGAAGGATCTTGAAGGCAAGACAAACCGTCCCTAAGAACAAGACTGTTAGAAATTTTGTACCACCAATGATAAACTTTGAAGCTTCCGATTACACTGAAATTATTAGTTGGAATTCTTGTGTGGTATATCCTCCCCCAATACTGAGAAACTTAAGCGAAGATGATATTAAATCACTCATGAATTCTGACAATACGCCCATTAGAGAAATACAAAAGTTTCCCTGTCATACCCAGGCTGTGGAGAGGTGCGTCAAACTTGTGACGGAGGCTTCGAATAAAGTATGTGGACATGAAGCTAGAGATGGCTTTATCCGAGCAACACTGAAGTCTATATCGGATATGCCTCATTTCTCCAAAAAATCAGACTTTAAATGCGTAGTAGATATACAAAAGAAAAAGAAAAAAACACAGTAAGCTAAAGTATCCAACTCTATGGAAAATCTTTGTAAATAGTTGTAGATATAATGTAAATACCACACCCAACAATTGGATGGTTGGTTGGGTAGGGTGTGGGTGGAACTCGACGTGCAACCACCTCCACGTGGTAAGTTCTGGGTCGTTTTGTTCTAAAACGAGCGGAGAGTTGCACAGTGAAAATTGAAAAATATTGGTAAATTTCTGTTTTTCTAAGACGTTGCGCGAACGAAAAAAAATTAGATTATTGATCAGAGTTTAATTTATTTAGGTTATTTAAACCATAAAACAAGCATAAAAAACTAAAGCGTGTTTATTTTCAAAGTTTTAACTATCTTAAAAAAATTACAAAAAATGCGTGATTTTTGCAAATTTTCATTTACTTTAAGTACGATGCGCGACCGGAAGATGTTAACCGATTTTAATTTTTTTTATGCCGTTTTCCTAAGTCTTACAATAGGCAACTTTTTCGCACTAAAGCGTTCCGAAATAAAAAAAATTTTGTTTTTCGACCCATCCTAATGTGCAGCTATCAGCGATGTACCTTAAAGTAGGAACAAAGTCCTCACGTCACTAGCCGGCAGTACTTGGAGAGCCGACAAAGAAACCTTGTTGACCTCTTACAAAGCAGTAGGTCGGGTGTCTCCTTATGTCTTTTGAGGAACATCGACATGAGGAGACGAATATCCTTACCGTGTGCATACACATTTTCTAGTTGTCTAAGCCGTATCTGCTTTGGTATATTCGCAGTATTCATCCCAACCACCAACTTTTGGACAGGATGCCTTCGCCTTGGAAGATCCGGTGCAATCTTCAAGATCTAGAGAAAGCGGTCCAGCGGTACATGATAGAGCCTTTAGATCATCAGGTCCGAACGCCATTCGCAGCAGTATCCAGCTATAGCGTGAATGTAGTGCTAGGGTAACATCCACCGAAGTTCTTTATCGTAGCGGTGAAGTGTGGAGGGAATAACATTGGCCATACTGCCAGAACGAAGTTTAATGCGATTTGTAGTAGCTTCTTGAAAGAGTTTATTCTCCTACGTATGAGCATACGTACGTATAACGATAACCTATTTTTTAATTTATATACTGTGGATATTGTGAGTAAGAGCTTTTCGTCTATGAGCTTATTCAACAGAACGTAAAAATGCTTCCCTCCAAGGGACTAAAGGTATCTCGGAAGAGAGTACACTTTTTATAACCTCACCTAACTAGGTAGGAGGGTATATATCATTTGGCACGGAAGAAAAATGTAATGCACCGAGTAAGGAATTTTAGACCCTACATATGTTTTGATTAAATCCGCTTTATGACTTTTAAAGTCATTTGAGCCATGCCGTCTGTGTAGCTGGTTTGAACGATAACTCTCGAAAGGAGCCACCAAACGTTTTTAAACTTTGCATGTCGTAATACCGGGTGGGCGGAAATAAATTGCTTATTTGGGAATGAAATAAAAAAATGTTAAGACCTGAAAAAATTTATTTTATATTTTAATTGTATTGAACAGTAAGAGAATTTTTAAATTACCTGGTTTTGAATAGTGTATCTGGAAAATGTCTACCTTCGCTACCCACACACTGCTGAATACGTTTTCTGAAGTTTTCATGAACTCTAACAAGCATGTCGACTGGTATTCTGCACATTTCAGCTCAATATTGTTAATTAGATCTTCCAAGGTGTTGGGATGGTTGATATAGAGAATCGACTTTAGGTAACCCCAAAGGAAAAAATCGCATGGGGCTAAGTCTGGCGAGCGTACCGGTCAGTGCACATCACCCTCAACGAGATAAGCCGTCCAGGAAATATTTGTCTCAAATAATTCATGGCAACCCTCGCTGTGTGTGCAGTGGCACCATCCTGTTGGTATCATGTTTCCTCTAATTGCATTGCCTCAAAAGCCGGCGGAAAAAAATCCAGAAAATACCAAGAGCAAGTGAATGCTTCCAAGCAGAGCGTTTCGGAGATTGCATTACTGCTGCTCTAACTCTCTCGATGCTTTGTGGTGTTGTAATCCGTCTCCCAGGTCCCCTTCGTACACATGACACATTCCCTGCTATTCTCAATGACGTTACCCATTTTACAATTGATTGCCCTCCAGGAACACGTCAGCGTAGGGGAGCAGCGAATCATAAACGAAAAGCACGCTGCACTGCAATGATCGAGTGCGCATTTGAAAATACGCTCTAACACAAAATGACCTCTGCTCACGTGTCCAATGCATGATGTCAACTGAAAGGCAGACGAATACAAATCTCCCGTCAGCAACTATAGGCCACGCACACTCTCCACTCTCTTCGGCCAACAGTGCTGCCACAGCCTGCAGTGCAAAAAATCAGATTACCGCCCTCTACCCTGTATTTTACCAAAACTGATTTTGGGATTGAAAATGGGCAAATTTGTCACACCCCACCTGCTTCCCACACAAATGTACAATTTCGCCTACTTTTGATATTCTTGTAATAACTTCTATGCTATCTGCATGATTGCACTTAAAATCTATACATAGGAATGGAGGTATAAGCTTATCTTGGTAAAGATAAGCTTATCTAAGTAAAGAATAGAACCCACAAAACATGTTTTCTAGTGCGCGAAATCGCTAAAATTGGGAACACGAAAATTGGTTAATATGCCATATTCTGGTACCTCCTCTGCCTACTTTTTATAGAGTAATATCATGAATGCTATTCATACGATCTAGCTCAAAATAGATACTTAAGAGCAAAGTTATTGGGTTAACTTCGTAATAAATAATTGAATTTCTACCCACGGCCCTTTTGATATCTCCCACACGAATGACTCAGTTTCAGTGTAGATAAGAACCCACATAACTTCTCTCCTAATGGATTAAACTCGCTTATATTGCGAACTTTTTTTTATATATTTTATATATTTTTATAACGGCTTTCTGCAAATGACTTTCGGTACAAATGACCATTCCGCCCACTTTTTGTATTTGCATAATAATCTTAATACCATTCATACGATTGTGCTGAAGTTAAGTAATTAGATGGATATGGGTAGAGTAATTAGATCGATTAATGGAGCCATGCTTAATTTTAGTACCTTCCACACAAACGAGGTTTTAAACAAATCGCCATTGGAGGATGGAACGTTGAAAATGTAAGTCGGATCAACCGACTAAAGCTTTTTTACCTGTTTGAGTATTTGCTTAACAAATCATAATTTTTTGTGGACGGGCGAAAAGTGGTACTGTTAGTTTGGACGCACTTAAAGCGTCCTCAAAAAGCATAGCTGCTAGACTTTTTGGCTCATGTTAACATAAAACGTCGTTGTAATCCCATATGAACATTTGCTATAAATCCAATACAGAGTAATTTAAAAGTTTGGGCTTAGGTTGAGACGCATAGGCTGAAAAACGAACAATTATTTTTAGCTATACAAGGTTTAGCCTTATCGAATGTGACCTAACGGGACTGCTTGCTCTCAGCTGTGAGTGCACCCAGTAAAAAAAACACTTAGTGCCAACTGTACAAGTATCAAAGACACTGACAGTTCGATGGTACGTATTTAATGGGCGCATTGTGGTCTTTGAAAGAATGAATTACAGAATTACATATATCTAACGTGATATTAGTCGACTCAATTGAATGTGGAATTACAGATCATAAGTTGGTCTCGTGTAAAGTATTTTGTAATAAGGATTCAGACATAACTAAAAGATGTTATTGTCACTGTAATTATATGACGTTAAACGAAAACATCGAAAATTCTTTGGCGTCCATACGGTTTACTGGATCCAATGACACTTCAAAACTGATAAACATTTTTTCTAACTGCATAGAGAACGCAACAATAGATAAGGAGGAATGAATACATACAAAAAGCCTTATTACGCTTTGGATTAATGATAATCTTCAAGCTCTTATTAGGGTGAAGGACACTTTATTTACAAAGTGAAGGAAAAAAGGTTTGAATTCTAGGCTAGAAAAGAAATTAATGCATATAAGTAGTACTTTTTATCAAACCAATCTTGAAACACTTTAGCAGAGTCCGAAAAAACGCTGGAAATTTGTAAACGAACAGTCACTTATAATGAGGACTAAATGGTCACTTATAATAAAAAGATATGCGACATATTCAAGAACTATTTTCTAAAAGTTCCCAAATTATTAAAGGAAAACATAACACATCACCCAGGGGATAACTGCAATATGCTCAACACTCTGTTTCAATGTCAACACAAGTAATGAGAAAGTCCAAGAAATAATTTAAAATTTATTTCAAATAAATAAAAGTCCAGGGCCTGATGGAATGTCAGCTAAGATGCTATTGAAATGTAAAGATGCAATTCTCTCAAGGGTGGTGACAGTTTTTAAAGAGATACTGAAGATCTCAAAAATAATTCCCATTCCAAAAGGTGGAGATTTTTGTAATATTGAACATTTTAGGCTTATTGCGTTATTATTAATCATTGATAAAGTTTTTAAAAAAGTCGCACATAAACTGCTAAACGCGTATTTAAATGAGCAAAACCTTATGTCTAAATAACAGCTTGGGTTTAGGAAAGGCAGTGGTACACAAGAAACGGTAGTGAACGTTATAAATACAATATGTGACGGCTTGGATAATGGTTATGGGGGAGTTGCTGGAATCTTTTACGATTTTTCGAAAGCGTTTGATCAAGTAGATCAAAAAATTTTATTACAAAAACTTCACTATTACGGGATTGCAGGAAGTGCTAATAAATTTATTAGAAGTCATCTTCAAAATAGAAAGCAGTATGTTAAAATAGAAAAAAGTAGAAGTGAAATGGGAAATATACAACATGGAGTGCCTCAAGGGAGATTTTTAGGTCCATTATTGTTTACAATTTATCTAAATGATATTGCAAATCTCAAGTTACACGGCAAATTAATAATGTATGCTAATGATAAAAGTCTATTTTATACCTATTGTCATGAATTTATTCTCAAAGCTCAAAAAAGAAGAGGATGCGCGCATTATAACGGAAATTGCTAGGATAAATTGACTAGTGTTAAATGCCGAGAAAACTAAGTTAGTGCAATTCTGACCTTACTCAGTTGGTAATAACGCTTTCAATATTTCTATTTGTGGAAAAGATGTTGTTGAATCGAGTTCAGTTCGATACTTAGGAGTACTTTTGCAAGGAAATATATCATGGAACTTACATATGAGTCATTCCATGCCAAACGGTACGCATTTTTTACATCACAAGCTTGGATTGCTTAACTAGTTTGTGTATGCATTCTTCTCTTAAAAATATTATATACGTGTTTCAAGAAAAAAAATTTAAAATTTTTTTTTAAATGTTATGACCAATTGAACTTTGGTGAAATGAAGATTTTATCAAAGAGGTGTGTTCATTCAGTCGCATGTAACTCCGGAAATACTTGACCGATTTTACTCTGCTATACCTTATTTTGAAGGTAATTTTAAGCACTTCTAAAATAACGAAACGGTATGGCATAACGCCATAGAATTTTTTAAGTTTGTATCATTTTAATCCTTTTATTTCGATTTTGAAAATGATTACATCTTTTTTTATTTTTGAAATTTTGCAGGCGCATTCTTACAGGTCTGTTTTACCGACTGTGTAAGTTTTAAAGTGGTGAAATAATGCGTTCTATTTTTAAAAAAATTTTTTTACCTTATACCTTTTTCACTTCCATGAATATAGAAAATATAATATAGAAAAAAAATATTTTTTAATAGTTTATTGACACAAGATATAACAACAACAAAAAAACAAAGAAAAAAAGAAATAAAAACATGATACAATAGCCGTGCACGTATTCCAGGAGGGGCTTGTAAATTTTTTAAAGAAAACCTTAGGACCTGTAAGTAAAATATTTTACTTTTCTGATGGCGCAAGCGCACAATACAAAAACAAGAAAAACTTTTTAAATCTGACGTTCCACGTAGAAGATTTTGGAATACCAGCGGAATGGCATTTTTTTGCAACGTCTCATGGCAAATGGCCCTGCGATGGTCTGGGAGGAACAGTCAAAAGACTAGCAGCACGTGCAAGCTTGTCCAGCCTCATAAATCCCATTAATAGTGCCGTCAAATTTTATGATTGGGTGAATAAAAACGTGAAGAATATTCATACAGAATTCTTCAATAACTATCAATATCAAGATAGGGCGAAACACCTGAAGGAGCGTTTTGAAAAAGCGAAAACAATTTCTGGAACTCTTGGCTACCATGCATTCATTCCACAACCCGATAAAATAATGAAAGTCCAGACAACATCATCTTCTGAGCAGTACTGTATGAAGATGGTATACAAGACTCATTTTTTTATTTCTTTTTTTCTTTGTTTTTTTGTTGTTGTTATATCTTGTGTCAATAAACTATTAAAAAGTATTTTTTTTCTATATTATATTTTCTATATTCATGGAAGTGAAAAAGGTATAAGGTAAAAAAAAAATTTTAAAAATAGAACGCATTATTTCACCACTTTAAAACTTACACAGTCGGTAAAACAGACCTGTAAGAATACGCCTGCAAAATTTCAAAAATAAAAAAAGATGTAATCATTTTCAAAATCGAAATAAAAGGATTAAAATGATACAAACTTAAAAAATTCTATGGCGTTATGCCATACCGTTTCGTTATTTTAGAAGTGCTTAAAATTACCTTCAAAATAAGGTATAGCAGAGTAAAATCGGTCAAGTATTTCCGGAGTTACATGCGACTGAATGAACACACCTCCTTGATAAAATCTCCATTTTACCAAAGTTCAATTGGTCATAACTTTTGAAAAAAAAAATTATATTTTTTTTTTCTAATCGCGGATTAAATAGAATTGCTAGAGGACCAAATCTGCAAATTTTCATAAAAATCGGAATCATTGCGTTAAATTTTTGCCCAAAATCGTACCGTTTGGCATGGAATGACTCATATGCAACATTTGAGAAAAAAATAGCTTTAGGAATCGGACTACTCTATAAATTTAAAAATAAGTTCGATGGTAAAACTAAATTATTGCTATATAATGGGCTAATCCATAGTCATTTTAATTACTTAACGATGATATACTCTTACAAAAAAGACTCGAGTATAGATATCTACAACGAGCACAAAATAAAACACTCAGAATTGTTTACAATCTTCCACAAAGGTATTCGACGGTATCTTTGTGTAAGGACCTATCTAAAACAATTTTGCCTATAAATGGACTATATAAAATGCAGTTGTTAATGTACACGTTTAAATCAGTGCGTAACATTGGTTATCATTCTATTTCTTTTTCTCAAAATCAAACTTTTGTCAATACTAAAAATCGATCAAACTTGCTTATCAAAAGATGTAGGCTGGAATCAACAAAACAACGTATTGAGCATACCGGTTGCTCTGAATATAATCATCGTCTGCCCTAATATAGCAAAAATATTTTACGAATCTCAACTTTATAAATAACATTAAAAACATATTTATTAGATAATATTGAATTGCTTCTTTTATAAGTTTATTTAGTTTTTAAGTGCACAGTATTTTTTTATAACTAATTTTCAAGCTACAAACAACTCTCTTTGCCAACTGGCCCCAAAAATTTGTTTTTGAATTGTAAATATTATTTTGTACAAAATAAATGAATAAAATAAAAATTCAAAGTCTACAGTTTAATTCAAAAGATTACTATAAAATTATACATTTTTGTAAATACACAAATGAGAAGAATGCACATAATATAAAGTGGCCTGCATAGTAGAAATGTTTTTATATAAAAGATATTTGTTGGGCAAAATCTTTTATTCTAGTTTGTTTAACTTTTATTTCTTTTACGGAATTTTCCAAATCATTGATTTTACTAAAAACGCCTGGCATGGCAGAATTTTTTGCTTTTTAAAGTCATTTGTTTTTTCATTCATTTTAATGTTTCCAATCTTTAAAAACGTCGAAAGTCATCTTTGAATTTTTATTATTTTTATTTATTGGAATCATCTCGATCTAGCTGGTCTTCTTCGTCAGCGCCGATTTTGCGGTCCTGCAGTTAGTTTCAAGTCCATAGAACCCCTCCCCTGCTTCTCTCAAAGTGGATACAGGGAGTCAGTGTTTAAAACCACAGTCTCCTTCTTAAAACCGTCTATATCGCCATATGCCCCCTTCGTCAATACACATACACATACAATATGGGTACTCGAAAAAAATGAAATTTTCTCTTGAATCCAATTAAGTTGAGTTGGATGGCTTGATAGATGGGCCATGGCCTATAGGGCCCCGAATATTAGGTCCTTAAATACTGCCAGTGATATACATGAACGCTACCCATGATTGAGAGGAAATAACATCGGCCGGCCGAACTTAGGAAGTTCACACTTATTTTTAATTGGTAAGAAATTTTAGTTCGACGAAAAAGTAAAATGTAAGTGAAAGTAATCATCTATGAACTTTTGTTCTATGTAAGGATTTATGCCACTAGCCCAACGTGAATGCCAGAAATTGTGGGTTTTATTAGAAGCGGTTGCGTGCCTAAACTGCAGTAAATCTCTTCATGAAGCGCTGTTTACGCAACAGCTTTGAAACTAAATTTAAATTTGTTGATGTACATAAACGGCTGTGGGTTCCTCACCAGCACTCAATGAATAGATGCGCGTATATGTAGGCAGGCAGTTCGTTTATACAGGATGCATATCCACAAGTCACTGTAAGATCGTCAGCATTTAGGACATGGCATTATTATACTTGCGTTGGCTGCCTGGCGCAAGTCTTTTAGTCTCTGCTGAGTTCCATGCCTTTAAATCCTTATCCATGGTATTAAGCACAGTCAATTTCCGGTCTACTCCTTTCCAACCGTAACGCATATTTTGCTCTTGAAATTATAAAGGCTGCACTCGCCCATAGCAGTTTGGCATATGTACTCGTATGTATGTAAATACCCAGCAAACCAAATGATTCGATTTACTCCGATGTCATTAAATTCTGAACAAATGTAGGGCTTTCACGAAAATTACATTATATTATACCCTCAACTGAAATGTGGATGGTATACTAAATTTGTCATTCGGTGTGCAACACCACAAAATATTGATCAGAAATCCTGTAAAGTATATATATAAATGATCGTTCTGAAACTCTCGTCCGTCCGTTCGTGTGTCTATTAAAAGCACGATAGCGGTCAAACAAATAAACCTAGGATCCTGAAAATGTACATGTTTAGGATTGTAAATGCGAAAATTGGCACAGGGGCACAAGATATCGGTCAAACGAATTAAGCTCGGACTAGGGTTATATATCTTAGACTTAATGTCGATTTTTTGACTGTTAAAAAAAATCAATAGTCGACTTTTACACTTTTCCCCTTATAGTCTAAAAAAGTCGGCTTTTTGACTTTTTTAAGATAATGAAAATATTTTGGAATAATAAACAAGTTTTCTTTGTAAAAAACGTTTGTTTAAAATAATACGTGCATTAAAAAACTAGTACACATCAGATAATTCAAGTAATTTGGACTTTATTCATATTATCTTTTTTTAAAAAGTCAGATTAAAGCAGTCAATAAGCATGAAACCACATTACAGCATCAATTGATTTAAAAATGATAATCATATATATTTTTTTGGAATTTGGATGCGGCAAAGATGAAAAATATTTTTTTTTGTTCGTTTTGTAATAAATTTCGATTTCCATTGTTCTCCATATAAGTATTGGATTAAAGTTTGTTAAACAATCACGCGATGTCTTCAGATAGTGCGTCAATTGTATTGGAATACCGTTGTTTTTTGCGCCTAGTGCTTACAATCTTCTCAAAGAACCCTTATATGCAATCCTTCTCGTTGGCCACTTCCACATTAGGTAAATGGGTATTATTAGTTATTTGAGAATTTCTGATTTTGGGTTTTTTAGCTGAACATAATTTCAGTGTAAGTATACTTACCGACCAAACCAAGCATTCAAGGTTTGGATGAATCTCGGACATTTTTGAAGGTATATGTTGTAAACCTCGGCATACCTCGGCATAAATGTATGCAAATAAAAATATTTGAAATTGGAACAAAAAAGTCGACATACCGACTTTGAGGTTTTCATACCGTTAAGTCGATTAGTCGAAAATCGACTAATAAAACTCTAGCTCGCTCTAGGTCACTCCATATTCGGTGAACGTGGTTAAATCACTTTAGTTACTTGGGGTCTGATGATGAAGTAACGTAAAACTGTTTTTTGAATAAACTTTAATATCTTTTGTCTGAAATGTTCAAAAGAAACATGGTCTCAAATCTAACTATGAACTAAACATAACAGTTTTTATAGTCCAACAACACAAACCAAAACGGTTTTAATCGAAGTTTTAATTTGAAATGTGCATGTTCTTTTACTGGCAATCAATAGTAAATATGAATATGGGTACTCAAATTAAAACAAATATCAACTCGAATCCAAATATGTATTCCTGTTTAAGATTTGTTTGAGACTCTTAGACAGGGATGCAAACCGAAACGAACCATGTCACTTTTATTTTGTCTGTGAACCTAACCGCTGGTATTAAAATTTTGTAGAACAAAACCAAAAACTGCAAAAAGTTATAAAAATAGTTCGGTTCACAACAAAAAATCGATGCATCAAAAATGTTAGGTTCATAGTTCTAATTGCATTTTTTGAGTTAAATAAAAATAAGTTACACCAAACAAAAGTTATATGCTATTATTTCTGAACCAATTTAAAACCATTGAACCAAACCAAAGTACTGTTCTAGAGTATCTAAAACCAACTTCAACACCAAACCAATGGTTCAAACCTGCTCTGAACCACTGGACCGAACCAACTGAAATGGTTTGCATTCCCGTTCTTGGCCCGTAGGAGCCCTTGTGGTCGAAACAAGTGGCCACAAATAAATATGGATGTATGGACGCTCAAATTAAAGAAAATTTTACTAATAATCTGGATTTAGTTTTGTCTTTAAGATTTAGCTGCCACTAGGTCGGGTGAAAGAGGCCTTTGTTGGCCGATATGCTGTACTTGTTAGTGTGCACGATTTTCATACAAGTAAACCCAGGTTCAACTCCGGGTAAGAACATCTAGCAATTTATAAGCAACGGGGTTCCGGCGTTCGATCTCGTAACGGTGAGTATAAGTATATGTGACGCGCAAAATAGAAAGGGACCTAAGGGTAAAAACCAGTTTTATTCAGGAGAGCCATTTTAAAGATTTAAATACGTGTATCTTTGGTGTACCATCACTTTCATAAAACGCGCATATCTCTGGGAGAGAACACTTTTGGGGCATGGGATCGGTCTCATTCGATGGTCAGATGTTGTCCACATCAAAAAAAAGTGAAAATTGTTTTTTTACCCTTAGGTCCCTCTATGCGCTGTCACATATTAATTATATTGGACGCAGCTTTCACATTTTATCAGATTATTTCAGTGAAATATCCCTTGATCGTTTATGTTATGTTTAAGGGACTCCAATACTTATAATGGTCATTATGGAAACCTTTATGTACGTATATACGACTGGGGACCTAAAATATAAAGCGACTTCAGGAATCGACAACATTCTAATTGTTATTTCTGCCTTTTTTTTTATAAGATGTGACATTGCCGAACTTAACGATATTGTTTAAATTATTTTCGGACTTTTTTTATATCCCGAAATTCCGAACTTTCTTAATTCGATACGATTTATGAACGCTGTTCGTAGATAACACTGTGGAACATTTTTGGGGTTATTGTCTGGGGGTGAGAAATTCCAAGTCAGGGTGATGGTACTAGGTCAGTATATTAAAACCCTCAAAGGGTTTTGCGTTCGTATGTGCCAGTGAAGTTACTTAATTTTGAATAAAAGCAGAACGCGTTAATCGATTTATATGATCTATGTCGCTTTTTTTTATAGGTTATGTGACTTTACGTGAAAGTTATAAGACTCTACACGTTTTTCCGTTTGGGATTTATATGTTTTTAAAAAAAAAAACAAAAATTTTTTTGGCAAAATTTTCTTCATAAATTTATTTCTAATTGCAAAAATGTTGATTTGGTAGATAAACAGTATATTAATGGATTAAAGAAAATGTAATTATTAATTTTTCTCAATTTATTTCAGCAAAATCGAACTAGTCGTTCTCGAGTTATGTCAAACTACGTTTTTGCCAACATTTTACAACTAAGCGAAAAAACATCAAGATAAGGAAAAAATGGCACATACGAACGCAAAACCCTTTGAGGGTTTTAATATACTGACCTAGTACCATCACCCAGACTTGGAATTTCTCACCCCCCAGATTGGCTGTTGTACTGTGTAATAAAACATTTTTTTTCTAAATTGAAGATTGTTATATCACCACCATGTCGTTACATACGTTTAAATAATGTTCCAAGACAGTATTGAATTACCTGCAAATTCCACTCTAAATTTGGTAAGAAATCGTTAGAGAGAATTGGAAAATACAGTCAGAATTCCGAACGGACGGAATTGGGAAGATTTGTCAGAATTATGCTCCGATATTTGGTTTACTGGGTAGGTACATATAATGTATGTACGAGTTTGTTTCACTGTCTTCTTTGGATTATGTTCTAGAAAGTTATCTTGCGAATTTATAATACGAAGGAACTTAAAGATAAAATGTATGAAACAAACGTATTCGAACGAATAGTATGAATATATGTATAGAAAAAAACGGTTAACGTTTCCGTGTGTGAGAATCAGATGAATAAAAGCAAACAGAAGAACATGCTTCAAATGCATCACAATAATAATTTACATGAATAAAACTAGTAAAATGAGCTAAAGGAGGGCGTGGCCGACTATATTTTAGCCTGCGCTTCTGGATGTTCAGAAAGACCAACTGTAAATAGGTTTTGGACCGAATTTATGCAAATGTTAAAGTTAAGTTCTTATATAAATTTGTGAATAAATTTCAATGTTTTAGGTAGAATCGGTTGAATGAAAAGCGTCCGTCCTTGGTTCAAACAAACTAACGTGAGCCATATTTCATGGATGGAATATGTGGCTTATAGAGGTAAAGGTATGAACATATATTTTCTAAATCTCGACCTCGATTTTCAATAGCGTTCTCCTTGACCCAAGAACGCACTAGTGCTTAATTTCATCAAAATGTGGCTTCTGGAGCCAAAAACAAAAAATAGGATCCGAATCTTAACCGATTTCTTCAATATCATTAACGTCATTCCTTATATGCGCCTTTGCGATTTGAACTCGATGCCCTTCGTTTTAAATGCGAATATTCTACTATTTAGTCTACCGCACAGGATATTATAAACCTTGTAGCTGCCTTTTATAAGAAGAAAATAAGAATGTCCAACGGATATTTTAGAAGTTATAGCTAAACCTGGGATACTGAATGTACAAAGGGCGTAGCACCGCCCACATATCCAAAGAGAACACACATTCATAATCTATTAAAGTTAGAATAAGCGGACAATTTTTAAGCTTTTAGTATAAGTGTGTCATTGACAGTATTGGGGAGTATGGCTGTTGGCCCATGTTTAACAGAATTACATTTGTGGGTCACTATGAACCTGTTCAGATTTATGAATTTTAATGTTATGAAGAACCCATATGTCCATTGTAGGAGAATCCCTAGGGGGTTCGTAGCCTCGGCCCCTAACTTTAGATAAATCTTAGAAGTAAAAGCGTATTGAGACTAGTAAGGAAATATCACTGTTTCGGCACTCTAGGCACCTTTGACCTATGGGGCAACCCCCAAAAATATTCGAACCGCAAAAATAAGTTTATTTTCGGATTGCAACGAAAATCTTAGTTGTTTTTTTATACTCATGTGCCCATAGTTGAAGGGTGCCGATTTTTGCACCCCTAGCCCTTATCCTAAATCTAGGTACATATTTTTATTTGTGCGAAATAACACTGTTTTAATCCCTTAAAGGGGGACTCTTCCCTTAGCCCGATTAGGTTCATTTTCAATGCCAACTGATCGCCGACACATTTCTGGTAAGTTTGAAGGATCTAGCTTATTTCGTTTTGTTCGTTTTCTAACAGATGGACATGGCTAGATCGTCTTAGCATTGTATGACGATCTAAAATATATATAAAATATATAAGTATTACAAATGGAAGAACAAACTTATAACTACTCCCGTCCAAAGGTGGAGAGTATAAAAATCAGATTTAGTATATAAATTATGAATATCTTTTTTAATAAATTCCAACGCCAATAGTTGGATTAATCGTTTTAAGCTATTTTTGGACAGGAATTTACCAAATACTTTACACAATCACGATTGCACAAGGGGAGTGAATTGCCTACACAATAAACAACTTCAAACGACCATAAGTCATTAATAATTGGTGTGTAACAAAATTCTTCTTTAGCAAATGTGGGCGGTGTCATACCTTTTAATCCTAAAAAGCTAACAATAGTGGACAAATCGTCTTGAAGTTTTCGCGTTATGCTAACTGGCACGAGCGCCCGTGATTTTATATTAGATGTGAATAGCTTTCCAGTGAAGTTTTTCAATACCATTTATTTACTCGTACAAGGTTGTCCATCGACCTACTAAAAATGTATAATGGTTCTTGGGTTTTGATGAAAATGTTACATCGTGTCTTTCAGTAATAACTGGAAAATACAAGGAAGCTGATAAATAATTACCACCATAACAATCAATCCTACAGATATAGCTTCAAATTTAAAAAAACTGCAATTTCCTGCTAGACTAGCCTTTGCAATGACTATAAACGAATAAGCTCTTCAAGGGTCCATTTTTTGGCCCATTCGGCTCACGCGTCTGACCACTGTCTTAGCCAAAAGAAAATATCTGGATTCGTAGCAAAATTTGCAATATATTGACTATTAATTCACCGTTTTGACCATTGTCCGTCCACAGAAAAATTATGATTTTTGATACTCAAAAATTGAACTTTCTTCGAGTTGCTTTAAGTCCCTTAGAAGGAAACTTTTTCCCATTAGCCGATTTTGTCCATTTACAATCCTAAACAGCTTATGACCATAAGCTATCATCATACAAAATTTCAGTATCCGAGGTTCATTCGTTTGACAGCTATCGTGCCATTCAACAGACAAACGGGCGGTCTTTAAATAATCCTCCCATCCACCCTTCGGTGGAGGGTATAAAAATCCTTCCATTTAACATGGAAACGTTACGTGAATGTTAGAACGTTCAGATTAAGATATCTTCACACCAGATGGTAAAACTATAAATATCAAACACTGCACGCAGAGAAAATATATGGTTACTATATGGTCACCGCCACAATAATATGTTCTTTACCATAAAAGCATGTTCGTTGCAACCATAGTATTGTTTTTTTTTAAATTTTATTTTGACAACAGTATGATTGCGGCAATATTAATGTTGTTGAACTCTAACAATAGAATTATTGCCAAATTTAGAAATGAAAATATGGTTGTAGCAACCATAAAAACACGGTTGTTAACTTTGTTCGATTAAATACTCGACTACCGACTGGTTCCAGTTTATTTAAAATCTGCCTGCACTTAAGTATATAGTCATTGATCATGGTTTAATCACATCCGTTACTTGGTGTCTACGGATGGTGAAGTAGCATTCACCCCTGCTGGCAACTAACAGTATTTTTGACTGCCGTTGGAATATATATTTTTGTTTCTTGAATAAATTGTTCAATAAAAACATGGCCTTAAATCTGGCTATGAACTAACTTAATGCAATTTAAAATATAAGTAACTTGTTTTATAAAAAATCTCTATATTTGAATAACAACATTAATAGATAATTTTGGAGATCATAGTATGGTTGAGTGAATCATACTATGGTTGTAGGGATAATAGCTAATACTAATCATACTATGGTTGCATGAGCAAAATACTATGGTTGTGAGGATCGTAATATGGTTTTGGGGATCATAGTATGGTTGAGTTTAAATCATACTATTGTTGTGGAGATCATAGTATGGTTGAGTGTGAATCATACTATGGTTGTAGGATCATAGTATGGTTGCGTGTGAATCATACTATGGTTGCGAGGATCATAATATTGTTGTATGAGAAACATACTATGGTTGTGAGGATCATAATATGGTTGTGGAGATAATAGTATGGTTGAGTGAGAATCGTACTATTGTTGTGAGAATCATAGTATGGTTGTGGAGGTCATAGTATGGTTGAGTGTGAATCATACTATGCGTGTGGGGATCATAGTATGGTTATTTGTTAATCATACTATTGTTGTGAGGATCATAATATTGTTGTGTCACAACCATATACCCAACAATAGTATGATCCTCTTCGAATATTGTCGCCGCAGCCATACTTTTTTTCTTCGCGTGTTTATTTCTGTAACATTCGCCATAGCTACATAGTACTTTATATGAGTGATCCATCTTGAGGAATTTTTTTCAATAGCATTTTTTCACAGATTTCGCGAGGGTTGTGTTCAACTTTATTTTTTTTCTTTTCAGTATTGCTTGCCATTTCATCATGGAAAGACTTACACCGAAACAACGCCTCAAAATTTTGCAACTGTATAATGGAAATGAGCGGTCGGTGAGAAACTGTTTTCGACCACAATTTTGTTCAGTGATGAGGCACATTTCTGGCTCAACGGCAAAGTCAAACAACAAAATTGCAAAATTGCATTTGGGCTTTGGGTTGCAAGAGCAACCTGAAGAGGTGCCATTATACCCAGAGAAACCCACTGTTTGGTGCGGTTTATGGGCAGGTGGAATAATCGTTCCATATTCTTTCAAAAATGATGATGGTCGGAACGTAACCGTGAATGGAGTTGGCTGCCGCGCCTTGATATCGGACTTTTTGCTTCCTGAAATTTAAGCCCGTAATCCTGAAGATATTGGGATTTATCAGGACGGCTCCACTTGCCAGACAGCTGCTCAAGCAATGGATTTATTAAGAGGTCATTACGAAGAGCAATTTTACGTTTTGGACCGGTGAGTTAGCCGCCTCGATCATGTAATATCACAGCTATAAAGCCCAAATTCTATGCTGACAATCCAGCTACGATTCTGGTTTTGGAAGCCAACATTACGCGTGTCACTAAAGCCATAACGGTCGAAATTCTCGAACAAGTCATCAAAAATGGACCCCCAGAATGGACACCCTGAAGCGTAGTTGCGGCCAACATTTAAAGGATATTATATTCAAAAAATAAATGCCATAAAATGTCCTTTTGAAAGAACAATAGAGATTCCACACTTGATTTGATTTTTAGAATTTTTTTTCATATTGAAAAAATACTTTTAGATTGATCACATGATATATCCTACGAAAGTAATGATTTCCCTTCGTCATATCCTGCCCACACCTACTAAGGCCAAACGACTTTATTGATGTAGACCTCTCCTTTTTTGTAATACAAATAATCTCCTTAAAATATTAACCTACTTGTCTAGATAAACCGACTTTGTGCTTTAACTGGCATCCGACTTAAGCGGGCGCTATTCAAATATTGCTGATATAAAAGTCCGAAATTCGATCTGTGGTTAAGTTAAAGGTACACCACAGACATCGCTGAAAATTAAACGGTCTGGTCAATGTTTTGATATACTTATACAATATTTGCAAATGACTACCCGATTTCGTGTCCAGCGTTGAATGTAATACAATTTCAATGAAATTTGGTTCGTGATGGTTGTACAATTAAAGAATAAAATTCATATATATTTTGCGCAGCATCTCAAGAAGACACATATTAAATAGAATTCTGATCATATTTGGCATAGAACATTTTGAGAGACTAATAAGTAACTCTGGTCAAATGAGACTACTCACAGCTCTTTTCGATTTCAAGAAATGTCTCTCTAGCAGGTAGAAAAAAAATAAAACTTTTCTCAAATTTTGCATGGTACGTTAGGTATGACGAATAACCCCCCAAAATGCAGCCGCATGTTAAATTCGATCCTGCTCAAACTTATCATTGTGTATTGTGAATGATCTTTAACCAACCCTGGTAAATTAGATGTGCAACCATTAATCAAAGCAGATCTTGGGGGCATGTCAATGCATATTTTCTTATAGGTCTCAATAAAAAAAAATGACATTAATTGGGGGTATCAAATAGCCAGCACAGTCCGACTGAATACTTTTTAACTAATTTTTAGGACAATTATTGCGAGTCTTTGTAGTAATACTCGTACTCTTGAATAAAAAGAGCAATGTCCAAGACTCATAATTGCGAATTTGAAGTGCGGTTGGCATCATAAATGCTAGAGAAAGTTTCTATATCACAGCGATAATATATTTTCTACGTAACCTTTTAACAATACGAGTACTCCAAAGGTTGCCATTCATCTTCTTTATTAAAAGGGACAGAACAATGAAGCGTGCAGGAGCAAATGTTTCTCTAGACACAATGGCGGTGCAGTTCGCTCCTTGACTGCAATGACACAAGCGAAACGAAACCTATGCCGGAATTTCTTGGCAAGATGCATTTGAGGCCCTTTAGTTGTTAAAATCCATTTGACGCCAGTCGTTTCATATCAATTAAAACAGTTTTCTTTCAGCTTTTGCCATTCTGCATCTCTTTAGTTTCTTAACAATTCAAAGGTGTTATTTTAGGTCATGACGGTTTTTTGTTACCACTTTCGGGAGAAAAGTTTAAGTACTTTACAAAATTACAAGCAACACAAACGAAACACTGCATTATTTCGTAGTCTTCCTCAACGCACTTTACAATTTTCTCATGAAATATCATTTAAACTTTTGCATCTTGTGACCACTTGTGGACCGTAGCAATTCTATTTAATTACGAAAAGTACAAAGTTCCTGAATGAAGTTCGTTTCACCATAACTCAAACATTATTCCTTAGCAGCCAGCACTTTTCATATCTGTTTCACTATACTTTTGGTTGAAACTGCAAAAAGATTTTAGCGCAAGGGAAAGGACGACAGGAAGGCGCTGTTCTTAATGCTTGGGGGCACACCACAAATGCGTTCGTTCGCATTGTTTGGTTACCATTGACAGGAAAAAAATGGACTTTTCTATTCTACTCGTGCTTCATTATAGAGCAGAAACAATTGGACAGACAATTCGTCAGTAAAAACGTGGCTAAGTATATTCGGGCTAAATCGTATTTACTATGATCTGTGCGTAGGAGGACGTGGTTGCGAGTGGGACATGGCATCTGGTCAAAGCATACTTTGCTTACATTTAAATGTATTTTATTCGCCCAAATTGGTTTTAGTGCTAGCCGAAATAAATTAATAATGTATTTACCTCTTATCTAAATGCTAACAGATAAACAATTTATTAGGTTATTCGGTAGGTGTGTTACAATTCTAAAGTAAACAACATAATTGACCGTGCTTAAAACAGGAGTTTTCTAAGCTCGAACACTTAGCTGTTGCTCTTGAACCTTGTTGGTGGTTATGGCACAGGTACAGAGGAAGCTTGAAATCTAAGGGTTTATAGGTGGAAAACATTGAAATTCGTGGTACAGGTAATTTTCTTCCTTAAGTAGCCGCCAAACGAATCTTACGTAAAGCCAATCACGATTTTTGGAATTGCTTGCAATATCGGAAATAACTTTTTTTAACAACATTTGGAAAAAGGTTGGCGGAAGAATTATTTAAGGCAGCCTTTTAATAAACCAGCCATGCCACCATTTTCACCGATGTAGCATTTTGGTGTTTCGGCATGTTTTTCAATAATTAAGGGTAACTTAGCTGCCTCAAAAAAATACGGCTATCGCCTTCCTTATAAAACAGGTTTTGGGCGCAGCGGTTGGATAGTTTTTAAGTAGTAGTTCGGGTTTTTCCACATACCTATACGTTAATAAAAATACATTGTGTAGAGAATCTGTCAACAAATTAAATTCTATGCATTTATATGAATCACCCCACCTAAGTAGGATACCTGCTGCGGACGCAGTGCTAAAAATTTCGAAGTCTCAATTGGGTCATCGCCTCTCACATTGATATTTGTTCACACTTGAATACTTGTGGTCACCAATATATGAAATGAAACTAGTTATGTGTTATTGAGAAAGTTATTTGCAAAATTATACATATTTATGAACTATATGGATTTAATGCTTGTGTAAGTCATGTGTAATCTCTTCTGCATAGGCCACTTTGACCCACGAATGCAGTTCTAAAATTAAGGTTTTTTCCCGGAGGCAAGTTACCCGTTATGCTGTCATCGTGCCATCTGATCTTGGTTGTAGGTTTCGAATGCGGCTTGTTCTCCCCAGTTCCTTCAGCACTTATACCGTAAGTGTTGCGATCATAATTCATTTTTCCACACTTTCAATCAGAATTCTAAGTCGCCTTGACATTTTCGTCAAAGGCGGCTGTAAAAAATGAGCACGCCGTAGGCTTTAAGTCGGATGAAGCCGACATTCAATTAACATAAAGCTATTGAATTTACAGCAGACACAAATGAAAGAATTTTAGCTCTTATATTGCAGTTTATAATTTTGAATAAAATCAAAACTAGTAAAAAGGATTCCATCGGACAGGATCGCCTATTTAATACCTTCCACCGCCTCGGTGGTGTAATTTTTCCATACCTACAAATACACTTCGTAGGGTGTAATGCTTAAAAGTACATGCCAAGTCCCTACCCATCTCCCAAAAACTACGAAAATAAACATTGTAAGACTTACCCTCGATCCTATGTTTATCATCACAAACAAATAAATTGCACAGCGCGAATTTAAAACATGCTTAATACTCCTTGAAAATAGTTTAAGCAATTTTTTTAAGGTGTCTTAATGTCCACAGAATTTATGAAACTTTTTTTCAATATTAGCTTAGTAGATTGAGCTAAAACGTATGAGCCGTGATAAGCCAATACTTTCGGCGGCGGCTTGAAATAGTTCAAAATAGACTTTAAGCCTCACAACTTGGACCTCTGGATTGGAACATAAATTTCAAAATATGCAACGAGGCCGAAATGTTCATAAGGGTAAGCCCTGTGGCTCATGCAATGAAGAACAACGTATTCTTCCGCCCTAAAAAAGTTGGGGCATGCACGCGACTTACAATTCCCAAATCTATGAAGGAGATGTGTTAGTTTATAGTTCTGCTTTTATATTCTCTCACCTCGGTAAATGTGGCACACTTCTCTTTTGCCCAAAACTGGAATTCCTATCATATATTCATCTCATTGTATTTCCCAAGATATCGATCCCTGCCGCCCATATATTTCAACCAATATATTTCGAAATAAACATGTTGATCGAAGTGCACTCAATGATTGAATAAGATTCGCTTCATTATTGATATTGCGCCTTTATATTGCTTGGAGAGACCGGGCTATTCTGCAGTTGTGAATTGAGTTCCACCTTGACCCTGCTTCCAAAACAGTCATTTCGTCGATTACATTCATTAGTTCGGCAAGCTCGATTTGTATGTCTGGGGTAGTTGGTACTTTAACTGCCACAGAGCTCATTCTGGCACATTTGTTTGCCATCTCGTTGACCGGTATATCTCTGCAACTCGGTACCCATGTCAGCGTAATTTTGTGTCTCCGGATTCGTATGAGTGATTCAATGCATCTCTTTACACAAGTTGTTTACACTGTCATACAGTCCAGCGCTTTTTGGCTGCTATGCTGTCCACATATATTCCGATATTTGATTGAGGTATGTCTAGAATTGGTCAACCACAAAACTGTGGCGATACTGATAAGTATCGGGAAAAATATGGAACACAAGCGTTCGGAACCTTGACACTGGCTTTTAATTTTATCTTAAATACCTGGAGGCTAGGCTAGTAAATAGGTTGTACTTTTTAAGATCGTGCATGTAAATTGCACGATTTGATTTAATAAATAATCCCACCTAGGTGGTAAAAAGTATCACATGGGCAGTTCTGTCGAATAAACCTTGAATCTGAAATTTTTCTCGATGATGGCTTATGGTCATAAGCTATTTGGAATTGTTAATGCGCGAAATCGGTCCAGGAGGGAAAGTTTCTCCTAGGTGCCAAAGGTACCTTGGTTAAATTTACACTTTCTGATTATTTTCTTAACAAATCATATATTTTTGTGAACTTCCGGGTAAAATAAGTACTATGAGTGGGGCGCACTTCATGCCTTAATAAAATATGTAGCAAAATAAGCGTTAATTTGTGTACCCATGGGCATATTGACTATTTTGATTCCCGTCTTGACCATGCGTGACCTTTTGTGACCAAAAGCAGAAACGTCCAGCAACTCTTTTTAGAGCTATGAAGTGCTTCCTAACTAACAGTACTCAAAAAAGAGTACTTTTAGCCAAGGTACCTTTAGTACAATAAAAGAGACATTTCTTCCTCCGACCATTTACAATTCCAAAAAGTTTATGACCCTAAGCCATCATCAATAATTTCAAGATCTAAGATCCTACACGCAAGGGCGGACGGATATGGATAGATCGCATTAAAATGTCACGAAGATCAATAATATATATTGTATAAGGTCAGTATTTAATGGTGTTGCAAACGGAATGACAAATTTAATATACATAACACTCTTCGTGAGAGGGTACAAAAGTACACTTCTTATCAAACACCGATATCTCTAAACTTAAAGGAACTTCCGAGAAATCCCTTTTTATAATCTATACTCTTGGCTCATACAACCCAGCTCATATTCTAACCATTAAACGGAACCCCACCAAGTCAATCGCCCATTGCTGCCAATGCAATTCAAACTTTACTGTGTACTTTTTAATACCCTTCGTTTCATTATGCGGTTGCACAGAAAGCAAACTTTCCGTGAGTTTTGGGCCAAAAGGGGGTTAGGAGGGAAGTTTAGGGGTACAACAGCAATATACACATCGGAATCTGACAAAACTAATGCGCTAAAATCGTTTCCACGAAAAACTTCATTCATAACACCACAGTTAACAAGACATAACACAGCCAAAATATGAATATTATGAGTGTACACCTATCCGCCAACTTCCGGTGCAATATTCTGAGTTTCATATGAGTTCGCACCCGATTAATTTTAGCTTCGCACGCAGAAAAAAGTATGGTTGGGGTGACAATATTCGAAGAGGATCATACTATTGTTGGGTATATGGTAGTGACACAACAATATTATGATCCTCACAACAATAGTATGTTTCACACATAACCATACCATGATCCCCACGACCATAGTATGATTCACACTCAACCATACTATGATCTCCACAACCATACAATGATCCTCACAACAATAGTATAATTTACACTCAACCATACTATTATCTTCACAACCATATTATAATCCTCACAACCATAGTATGTTTGTCATACAAACATAGTATGATCCTTACAACTATGGTATGATTCACACGCAACCATACTATGATCTACACAACCATAGCATGATTCGCACTCAACCATACTATTATCTCCACAACCATATTATGATCCTCACAACCATAGTATGTTCTCATTCAACCATAGTATGATCCTCACAACCATAGTATGATTCACACGCAACCATACTATGATCCCCATAACCATCCCCAAATTTATTTAATAGAATTGGTTATTGTTGTTATTGAAAAATAGAGATTTTTATTAAGTATGTTATATTAAAATGCATTACCATTAGTTCATAGCCAAATTTGAGGCCATGTTTTTATTAAACATTTCCTTCAAGAAACAAAAATATATATTCCAATGGTCAAAAATACTTTTAGTTGCCAGCAGGGGTGAATGCTACTTCACCATCTGTAGACACCAACTAACGAATGTGATTAAACCATGATCAATTGCTATATACTTAAGTGCAGGCCGATTTTAAATAAACGAGAACCAGTCGGTATAAGAGTATTTCACCGAACAAAGTAAACACAATAAAAATTCCTCGAACTACCTTCCGATTGTTGTTGTTTATTTTAATGGACAGCAACCATTCACTGTATCGTGTGTATGTGTTTTTTTGTATATGAAAAAAACATACGCACACACACATACATGTATGCTCTGTAAAACCAGTTTTGTTATGTTCATAGTCGCAACCATACTGTATGATTGCCGTAATCAAATTATTGATAGCGTAAATTTTAAACAACAATACTTTTGTTTTTTTTTGTCGCAATATTGTCGCAATCATACTATTGTGTAAATGAAATTCAAAAGACAATACTATGGTTGCGACGAACATGATTTTATTGTAGAGAACATATTATTGTTGCGGTGACCATAGTGTAACCATATATTTTCTCTGCGTGCGGTTTATATCATCTCATTGAGTACGTGATAGCCTCCCGAAAATTAAGCTCTTCCCACGCGGCTATGTAAATGTATATATTTCGAAAAAAAAGCCTGTAAAACAAGGACATATGAGTAGTTAAAAACAGCTTTATTATACCCTGCACTTAGCTCAGAAGATTGAACTGAAAATAGGTTTTGAAATTCTGAATTTCTTAAACGCGGCAAAGTCATCACATTATGAACAGAAGTTTAAATCTGCGCAAGACAGAAAATCTTAGCGGAAAGAGATTCGTAAAATTGGTATTGGTACTAATCTAAATGAGGTAACAAACGTGAACTTGAACAAATTAACCTAATATAACAACTTTTAACAATCTAGTAAATGGTAATTCCGAATAAACCGGTCCAAATAAACTGAACTTCTTGTTTCGCTGCGTCGATGACTCTTAAGTGTTGAATAATACTTTTGCTGTTAAATCTAACGCCGTAGGAGGTGATGAAATTAGTCCAATTTTTCTTAAGATGGTACCTTCAATGTAACTGCCATTTTTCATATTTCTCTTCAATTCTATTCTTACCAAGTCCGTTTTTTCTCTAGGTTGGAAATTAGCAAAGATAATACCAACTTACATATGTATGCTGACAACGTTTAATTATATACTAGCACTACCGTGGATAATGTGCATTAATGTACGAGGGTCGATACATATATTTCTGGCCTAAGCAACACTTAGTGTTGCCTGGCGCCATCTGACATTTAGATTGGAAAGTTTGCAATTTTTTAGCATAAACGTTGTTTACAGTGACTTGAAAAAATCAATTTGGCAAAAAATGAAATTAACTCGTGAACATTTTCGTGCGATCATTTTTCACATCTTTCGACGTGGATTATTACGACAAGAGTGCATCGATGAACTTTAATCTTTGTATGGCGATGAAGCACCATCCTATAGCATTGTGAAAAACTGGTTTTATGAATTCAATCGTGGCCGACGCTCGCTCAAAGACGAATGTCGTGTAGGTCGTCCAAAAACGGCCGTTGTGCCAGAGAACATTGACGCCGTGCGTGAGCTGATAATGCAAGATCATCATGTGACATACCGTGAGATAAAGGCATCCTTGGGCATTTCTTCCACCAGAATACATTCGACATTTCCATGAACACCTAGCCGTAAAAAAGGTTTGTTCTCGCACTCACTCCCGCAGAATTTGACAATCGCTCAAAAAAGGCTCGTGTCGATTGCTGCAAAGAAATTTTAAAAAAATACGATTTCGGTGCTTCAAAAGACGTTTATAAGATCGTCACAGGCGACGAATCATAGATCTATGCATATGAGCCCGAAACAAAACAGCAATCGACCGTGTGGGTCTTCGAGGACGGGCCAAATCCAACGAAGGTTGTTCGTGGAAGAAACACTTCGAAGCAAACGGTCGCCTGTTGCTTCGGCAAAACTGGTCATGTGACGACTGTTCCGCTTGAGCAACGTAGGACGGTCAATTTTTAGTGGTACACCACAATTTATTTGCCTGAAGTCTTCGGAGAAATTCGAAAAACGAACAAGAGAAGACGAGTCTTGTGCACCATGACAATGCGAGCTCTCACACATCGGCTCAAACCAGTGCCTTTTTGACCGGCCAAAACGTCAAAAAGGCACTGGTTTGAGCCGATCCGATCCGCCGTACAGCCCTGACCTGGCACCCAATGAATTCTTTTTATTCCCGCACATCAAGAAAAAATGCGTGGTCAACGATTTTCGTCGCCAGAAGATGCTGTTGAAGCGTTCCAAAATCATGTTTTGGAGGTGTCTCAATCGGAGTGGAAAAAGTGATTCGACAATTGGTTTTAGCGCATGCAAAAGTGTATAAATCGTGCTGGAGAATACTTTGAAAAACAATAAATCCATTTTTGATGATAAATATTCGCAATTTCATTATTAGGCCAGAAATATGACACGTGTCTCCAAATTGTGACACAGATGACTCCAAAACACATACTGAAGCTTTGAATTATACATAGCAAGATATATGTTCAACAAAAAACCGCAGAGACCAAATATCAGCCTTTGCCTATCAGATCTTCATCACATACTGTAGCTTTTCTGTTATATATAACAAGAAATATGTTCAATAAAAAACCACAGATTTCAGTAAAAAACAACAGAGGCCGAAAATCAGCCTTTGTCTATCAGATATTTACCATAGCTTTTCACAGCTTACTCAAAGTGAAAGAAACAAGTTAGCTTCACGAAATCATCTTTTCCAAACAACCGCAACATCTGTTCAATTTCATTAGTTTTGATAAATCTAACCGGGGAATTAAACCCCTTCTACACCTTGAAAAAAAGATCGATTTAAATAATACTCGTAAAATATACGAATGTTTCTTAACAGTTAGGAGAAAATAATACGAGTAGATAAACAGAACTACACAAATTCGTTACATTAATTTAGGCAATTAATTAAAATAGATTTTTGTGTAGCTTTAACAGTAGCATTGCTTTCAGTTTGTAAGTAATTTGGCAGGGAGTGCGAAAGACGAGAACTAAATACGAAGAATTTCCTTTCCGAAGAATGGGTTTAAAAACGTTCGTCTTTTTTATTATTTAAATCGATCTTTTTTCAAGTACCAGTAAATATACTCGTAAGATATTATCTAGTAGTGCTAGTTATCGCAAAAATAAATAAACTAAACTCTTATACGAGTATATGGGACTTTAAACGAAATCTAAACCGATTTTCTTAAATTATATATAAAATGTCATTCCTGGTTCCAAAAAACAAAAGTGCGCTAAGTTTTATCAAGATGGATGCAATATATGGATTCTGGAGCTAAAACATAAAATCGGATGAACATATGCGTGGGATCCTTATCTTAACCTGAACCAATTTTCTTCAATTTCGTACGGACGCGTGGACAGGTAGCTTTAAATGGAATACGCTAGTGATTCTGAGTCGATTCCCTGTAGGGAATGTCGATAGTGACACTGTATTGATTTGTAGACATTTAACATGTGCTTGTCATTGAGAATCCACTAGTACCCTACGAACCATTGATTATATGTGACGCGCAAAATAGAAAGGGACCTAAGGTTAAAAACCAGTTTTGTTCAGGAGAGCCATTTTAAAGATTATTTCCCTTTCTATTTGCGCTAAGAATCGTCGACTTCACTTTCATGAAACGCGCATATCGCTGGGAGGGAACACTTTTGGGGCATGGGATCGGTCTCATTCGATACTCTGATGTTGTCCACATCAACAAAAGAAAAAAATGAAAATTGATTTTATTACCCTTAGGTCCCTTTCTCTATGCGCTCTCACATATGGTGTCATGGAACCACTTGGGGACATTGGACAACATTTAAGTAATTGTTGTCAACACTTTTGAAACTTTTTATTTGACTTCCACCCTATTACCTATCCTTACTTATATAGACTTTAGACCATGGACTTTAGAACATGGATGTACATTTTAGTAATTGTAGTCAATAGCCATAGATAATTTTACTTGATTTTTACACAAGTACTCGTAATGTAAGAAGAGTGCGTAAACGATGAAACTGTTGCAATTCTTTTGTAAAATTTCTGATTTGTTCTGATACACATTGTACGTTATACTGCCTTTGCGAGTGGGACTTTTTAACATGAATGAAATTCACGTTTCTCTTTAAAAACTTTAATTTAATTAAATAAACAAATTAGGTAGAAGCACATCTATGCCGTAGTCAAATAATTCCGAACGAGTATTAAAAGCAAAAAGTTTAGACACTTCGATGACAATGTGAACAAGAAGTCAACGAAAATAATAGACAATAGTAATGACTTGGAGACACTTGATCTCATGCTTCCTTCAGGGTTGGCACAGTTAAAGGGTGGCCCAGCTCAAATATTTTTGGTAGTTGCAAACATTTGCCATGCAACTAATATATAATACCCTGTTTCAAAGAGTTGTGCAGGGTATAACATTTACTTTTATTTAATTAGCATTTATTTAATTAATTCATATTTGACTCTTTAGTTAGGCGTATGGTCCCTAGGTCCCGAAAAATTGGTCACCTTAAACATTAAAACATGGCTTTCGAAACACAATGAAATGTTCTCAGGCAATCAATTATATTCTAAAATTTAAGACTTTTCTACATTTGGATTTCGGATTCCAAGGCCTTATGGAATCGCACACAAACAACATGTGGTAAGTGTAAGCGAGTTCTTCCAAATGTATAATATAAGGTTTGTGGGATCTAGTGGACCACGATCTGGCCTTTTCTCATAAACAATAAAATATTTTAAAGTTCTCATGAATCCCAATGTAAAATATTAGGTTTGTGGGATCTAGTGGACCACCATCTGCCCTTTTCGTACAAACAATAAAATACAAATCGATTAGGGTGTTCGCAAGGATGTTCTAAGCGTTGTATGTTCTAAATCTGCGCAACTGTTGTAAAAATGTTGTTGACATTTTCAACACACGATTTTGGGGTGTGCTATGGGATCAGCTGTTTATCGATTATTTAGAGTCGAGCACGCTGAAGCGTGCGTTTTTTTCTTTGAAGCGGCGGAAAGGGACATACACGGTTAAAAACGACAACAGGTGCACACCAACTCATTTTAATCGCAACAAATTTCTGTATACGAGCTTGAATACGACTCTGTGAGAAATTGATATTGATCAATTTTCACAAATTTTCAAATATTTTCACAAATTTTCAAATATTTGTTTGAATATTTGCAATTTGAATTTAAATGTCAACTTGAAAATAAAAAGAAACTAGTTAGGGCATAAAATACGTAGATAAAAAATGCTTCATGCAGCTGATTTTTGTTTTAAACGCTACCTAATACGAGGGTTGCTATTTATATTTCGGGTCCTGACAATACTAGTGGTCCCAGATTTTCTGCGTGGGCTATCGAGACAAGAGTGTTTAAATCAACTTGTTTCGACTTTTGGCGATGGAGCACCACCAAAAACCACTGCTAATCGCTGGTACAATGAGTTCAGTCTCGGACGCCGTTCGCTCCAGGATGAATTTCGTGAAGGACGTCCAATTTTGGCCACTTTGCCAGAAACCATCGATGCTGTGCGTGAAATGATTTAGCAAGACCGACATGTGAAATACCGTGAGATTGAGTTATGCTTGGACATTAGAATGACAAGCATCAATAAGATATTGCATGTTCATTTGGCCGTGAAAAAAAAATGTTTTTGTTGGATCGCACATAATAAGACGAATGCTCAAAAAAAGGCTCGTGTGGATTGGTGCAAAGAGATGTTGAAAAAGTATAACTGCGGTAGCTCAAAAGCAGTGTATAACATTGTTACAGGTAAAGAATCATGGATCTATGCATATCCCGAAACAAAACAGCAGGGTCTTTCAAGAAGAGCCAAATCCAACAAACGTTGTTCGTGGAAGAAGTACTTTGAAGCAAATGATTGCGTTTTTTTCGGGTTCGGTGTTCGAAGAAATGAGGAAAGATAATAAGAAAAGACTGATCATTTTTCATCACGACAATGCGCGCTCTCCTACATCAGCTGAAACGATAAGCTACAGCCCTGATTTGGCACCCTTCTTATTCATAGCATCAAAAAAATGTGTGGTCAACGTTTTTCATCGCCCGAAGTAGCGGTTGATGCGTTCAAAAATCATGGTTTATAGCTGTCTCAATAGGAGTGGAAAAAGAGCTTCGAAAAATGGTTTGTGCGCTTGCAAAAGTGTATTTACAGAAAAAAAAAATTATTAGTTTTTAAATATGCATCGGATAATCATATTTGAGGTCCCTTATTAGCCAACACATTCTGGCATCGGGTAGCTTGTTGCAAATACCGATGTTTCAAGTCTAAAATTGAGCTTGTCATGCGCGAAAGCATTGGTTGTTGCTTCGGCATTTTATAAATAATATATTGGCTATCCATTGTGTCTATCCTGTCCGTCGTATGTGGTGTTTAATGACGACTTGGATTGGGTGTGTCCACAGGGACGTGAGACCCAGATGAGTGGGCTTGGCTGAGCATCTGAACATGTGTAGTGTGGTGCCTGATGACATGCGAGACACTTGTTGGATTCACTACCGTCCATTGGGGCCCAGTATTAATTGAGGCGACTTTACCTGCGAGATCTCAACTGAACCAATACTCGTACCAGTGTAGTTTAACGTGGTTGTCTCCGCTACTCCTGGGCTACCTCTGGATGATGGTCTTCAATCACGTCATTAAACACAACTCGGCGGTGCCTTTGAGATGTTATATCAAGAAATGGACATGGAGGCTTTTCCATAACATGAACCGACCGGCAAATCGGGGCAATACGAAAATATGTTTCATCAAAATTAATAAGAACATAGTAGTTCCAAACTTGCCACACGAAATTGTACCACGATTGTATTAAAATTGTTGCTTCAAGAGAAATCGGAAGGGACCTTTGTATGTGCTATTACCCAACCAGAGACCGATAAGGTACAGTTTCAACGGTGTTGAATATTGGTCGCTTGTCACGCTTTACGCGAATTTAAAACTTAATGGGTTGAAATAAATTGGTTCCAATACTGAGAAGCCTTTAGAAATTTTGTTTTATTTATTTCTTTCGTTTGATTTGAAAATGACGTTTTTCTTATGTTAGTACATGAACATTCGACGGAGTATTCTCATATGTGTTTTTCGTGCTGTGATACTCGTATATTGTTACAACTAACAAAATTAGTACACGTTGTGAATTGGCTAATTTAGATATATGCAGATAGTTTGATCGATTTTTGACAGGAGCGTGTGGGTCCAGAAATCGTACTATAGAAAACTGGGATAACTTTGACAAATGCCGTTGATAGTTGCAAAATATACTAAACAATATTAGTTGAACAATTTGTATAATTAATAACTTTTGAAATGTTTAAATAACCGTTCCTGCTGTCCCTCTAAAGCTTATAATCAAACTACAGGTAGCAAATATAGTTTGACCTCAATGAATTTTTAATATTTAAAATCGAAAAACATCGGTTCAAAAGCAGATGCATTTCAAAGGATCGAGTAAATCGATTATCGACTAAAAAAAGAAATGGTGAGGAATAAGTCGACTTTTGATCGAAAACAAGTGAACATATAAAGCTCGGACGTGCCGAAGTGTATATACCCTCCATAATGCACTAGGTCTAATATGAGAATTTTATCAAGAGGGCATGGCACCGGTCTCTTTTCTATCAGGGTGTGTTTCTTTTCATACCAACATCATGTACACAAACTTCTATCGTCATATCAGTATTAGTTTATGAGATACAGCGCGGTTTGGGCAGGGCTACGGCCTTACCGCGAAAAATTCGGTAGAAAATTGTACAACGCTCTTAAGCATAATCATTAAAAATTAAATATAAATATTTACAAAGATATAGAAAATTTAATTGTTACGGATTCTTCCTGACAATGTAGACAAAAAACTATGTCCTGTCAAATTTTCTTTCTGTCGCTTACATCTTTTTCGAGGTTAGGACTCGATATAATCTATATTAAGATGTACGAGTATATATTTGAATTCATTCTGTTTACTATTTATATCGATCGGTCCATTACTACCGTACATGGGTTGTACATGCGGTGGCACGCTCCCTTGTCCAATTTTACTATAATATAGTGTGGATGTGTTTTGGTCCATGTCAATATCATATGTTTCAAATATTATAGTCGTACCTCTACTACTTTATGATATATTGTCTTTTTAAGTTCAGGGTTGAGTGTGCGGTACCACGACCTCTTGCCCATATTTTCCCTGATATAGTCTGAAACAACTGCATAGTCATTGGCTTCATCATGTAAAAATTGTTTAACTAGACCGACCCATTAGTTTGGTCATAATTGTGATTTTTTAAATGGGCGTGGACCTCCATTAAAGGAAATTTTTCAATCTGCGCCAATATCATATGTTCCAAATAGTTTACGAGATAATGCGTTTTTAAGTTCAGCATTATTGACTTTTCCAGAGGTTGACCAAGTCCTCATAAGGAAGAAATTTACTTTTTGATCGATCAGGCCCATTTTCAATACCGTTTCAGTCCATCAACATATGTTTCAGCAAAGTTTCAGCCGCCTGTCTTCTAAAATGCGACCTGTAGTTCACGATGATTTAAAATACACACACATATATACTTTATGGGTTCTCCGATCAGTACTTCGATGTGTTACAAACTGAATGACAAAGTGAATATAGCAATAGGTTAGTCACTTGTTTACAATTGTGAGTTCTTGCCGAACTTAATTTAACACTTCTTTGTTTCAGTGGTTGACAGTTTTTTGCCGAATTATTTTGACAGTTCTTTGTTTCAGTGCTTCCATCACAAATTTAACCATGATAATTGAGCAGAGCGATATGATTCTTGAAATTTTTGACGAAAATGGGCGTTCAAATCAAAATACATTTCGTGCACTTCGTGACTTTTATGGTCAGCATAATCAACCAAATGTGTCTGCCATCGGGAGAATCGTGCGCAGAATTGCCGCATTTATATAAATGAGAATCTGCGATTTTTAAAAGAGAGAGGCGCGGTTTAAGTGCTGGCGACTATTTGCAATAAACACGGTACGTTTTTTATGTTTTGAAAGAGTGAATTACCCCACAAGCTGAAAAGATCAGGTTTTTTGTTGTTGTTTGTCATAGAGGAAAGGAAAAGCAAGTCAGCGAAGTTAAAGCAAACACATCACCATCTGGTAGACGCACGTTTCGCCGTTGCTGTGGGACGGCTCTTCAGTACCATATATGTGTGTTGTCAACATGGTCTCAACTAGTTTAACGATCTATACATACGGGGGATTGATTGCATTGGTTTTGCACATGCGATTCACTAAAACAATTCCTACCATATTGACAATACTGTCCGACTGATTTTTTTTTCAGTACGAGAACATTTTAATTTTCGTTCACACACACACATTATATGAGTGGTTCTGAGATTAAGGGCCAATTTCGACATCATTTTTGGCATTCGATTTTTTTGCAGAATTTAATTTTTAATTCAGGTAGATGTCTTAGTTATAAGAAAGACTAATCATTTTTAAAAGGTACACATCAAAATTTTTACTTTATGTGAATCATTCTATGGTTGTGAAGATAATAATATGGTTGAATGAGAATAATAATATGATTGTGGGGATCATAGTATGATTGTGTGTGAATAATTCTATTGTTGTGAGGACTATAATATTGTTGTGGGGATAATAGTATGGTTGTGTGTGAACCATACTATTGTTGTGATGGGCATAATATTGTTTCGCCACAACCATATACCCAAAAATTGTATGATGCTCTTCAAATATTGTTATCCCAAACATACTTTTTTTCTGCGTGCAGAATCAACCATATTGGTGATTTGAAAGTTTCTATTTGAGGAATAACGATGTTGTTGACACTACAATGAAGGTGGGCTTTCCTTTTGTTACTTTCTTAGAGTTTTTGGTTTCTTGGACCACCCTTTAGAAAAAGCACTGCTGTAATCGTGTTTAAAAAAGTTTTCGGGGTCTATCCCCTTATCCCTAACAGTTATCCTGGCTAAGTATTATAATGGCTATATAATAATATTAATGCCCTATTATAAGACGATTAAGCAATGTCCATCCGTGTGTTTGTTGAAAGCACGATAGCGGTCCAACAAATCAGCGTAGGACCCTGATACTTTTTATGATGCTGACTTATGGTAATTTTCGGTTTTACTTTTTTTATACAAGGAAACAAAATGGAGCCTCTTATGCGTTGTTTGGAATTCTATAGCAATTTTTTACTAATTTGAGGTCGCTGATTTTAAATCTAATCTCCATTTTTCTCCATCATCTCGAATTTTTAAGTTACATGTACTTAGTAGGGCTATAAATAATGTTACAACATTGAACTCACCCATTTCAATAGTAGAACTGAACATACCCCGTTGTGGGTTTTGAAAGCTTTTTAATGTGGGTTTTGAAAGCTAACCTCAATAGCGTTAGTCTGTAACGGGATTTTAAATTTTGTTTCAACTTTCATCATGGAGTGGTCAGATAATGAGATCCGTATCGCTCTAATAGCGCCAAGTGTGAAATGAAAAAAGCGATATTTTCAGACGCTCCGGCCACTAGGGATTAGCCGCATGTTTGTCTGCCGATGCATAAAACTGTTTGAGGAGACTGGAGACGTAAAAGACCGCCACCGGTTGGGCCGCCCACGCTCTGTTCGAACACCGCATGTCATCAAAGCGGTTAAATCAATAATTCACAGAAATCCGCTCTGAAAACAGAAAATCATGGCCCGTGAGATGAATATCACGCAAAAGTCCATGAGTCGAATCATTAAAAAAGACTTGGGACTTGGGGCTTTCAAACGACGTACCGGACATTTATTGACTGCAGCTTTAAAAAAAATAGGATTGAAAAATGCAAACGTGTTTTGGTGAAGCACGCTTATAACTTTCAAAGAAAAATTTTGTTCACCGATGAAAAAATTTTTACCGTTCAGGAAAATTTAACTAGCAAAATGATGTATGCGCGGTCATCTAAGAAAGCATCAGAACTGATCCCAAGGGTGGAAAAGGGTCAGATTTGAACCCATTGGATTACAGATTGTGGACGGTTTTAGAGGACAAGGTTTGTCACAAAAGATACCCCAACATTGGATCTCTTAAGACTGCTTTGGTTCGAGCTGTGGCCAATTTTCCAATGGACGAGGTTCGTGCAGCTATTGACGATTGGCCAGTGCGACTTAAGGCGTGTGTATAGGCAAATGGCGGACAATTCTAATAAGTAGATTCTTTTTGGTTGCAATATACACCAATAAATATATTAAAAAATATTTGGTCCAAAAACATTGAGTACTTTTTATTTTACAGCATAAAACGCGTGTAACAGTATTTATGTCCCTACTAAGTACTAATCGCATTTTCGACTTTTTTTTCCAAAAATTTAAAGTCCAAAAAATAATAAATTTTTTTTTCATAAACCGATTTTTAAAATTGTGTTTTTTAAGATGTAGTTTTTACCTTTGAAAAAAAATTTTAATATCACCAAAAAAATGACAAAGTAATAACTGTTTTATTAAAAAAATAACACATTTTAATATTCTTCACGATCGAAGTTGATCGGTTGGTAGAAAATTGTGCTTTTATAGACAAATTGGTAGAAAATTGTGCTTTTATTGACAAAGTTTAGCTCGTTTGTTTTATTTCGGTCTGTTGCTTTTACACATTGAACAGGGATTAACCGGCTCAATACCTCTTGCATCTATATTTAAATAGAAGACACGTTTTTAACAAAATGGTAAAGTGGCATTGATTTTCGTGGCTGCACACTGCTTTTATCAAGATTTCGGGTTCGTGAGCCACGAAAATCAATGTCACTTTACCATTTTGTTAAAAGCGTGTCTTCTATTTAAATATAGATGCAAGAGGTCTTGAGCCGGTAGTCCAGGTTCTAATCAAAAGCTGTTCACCGATTTCAATGAAATAAAGCTCATTTGATTCAAAACATGTTAAACTAAATGCTTTTGGACCAACAGTGTGATTTTCGTCCCATTCTTTTTTTATACATTTTTAAAGAACACATTATCCTAATCCTAAATATAAAAATTTGTGCACCTCACTGCCTGCCTGCGGTGAAGCTTTTCTAAACAAAAAGCAGAAAGACACTTTCCAAAAATGAAATTTGTGGTGCGAGAACAAAAACAATTTGTTTTGAAACATCAACTTTATTTAGAAATACTTTTTATCAAATCAAATTTGTAATTGACAATTAATAATCATTGCAATGCCTCCTAAACGGGTGTTGACCAATGATGAACAAGAAGAGTGCAAAAGACGAGCAATTACAAATCAACGTAAACGTCGTGCTTATAAGTCAGACTAACAGAAGGCCATTGAAAGTGAAAGGCGATTACAGTTAAATAGGATCCGTCTGGCCAACATGACAGAAGATGATCGGCAATCTCAGAGAGAAAGACATGCTCAGATGGAAAGAGACCGTTTGGCCAACATGACAGAAGATGATCGGCAATCTCACAGAGAAAGACATGCTCAGATGGAAAGAGACCGTTTGGCCAACATGACAGAAGATGATCGGCAATCTCACAGAGAAAGACATGCTCAGATGGAAATAGATCGAATTGCAAATATCAACGAAGAAGACAGGACCAGGAATCGTCAGAGAAATGCGGAAGCATATTTTAGGTCTCAAAATAGAAGGCAACAAAGTGTCCGAAATCAAAACATTGCTGAAAAAGCACATGAAAATGAAACTGCCATTTCTCTCCACAGTTGCGGTGAGATAAATATTTATTGCACATTTTGTTACGCAAAGCATTTTAAAGCAGAACAGCCTTCTGACAAATTATTTACCCAATGTTGTCATAAGGGAAAAGTGACTTCGGAGAAGATTAGGATTTCACCATTTATTCAACAGCTGATGACCTTCAATCACGCTTTTTCCAAAAATTTCCATGAGAATATTCGATCCATTAATAGCGCATTGGGTTTTGCCTCAATGGGTGCAAATATTGCCACTCCTCCAGGTTACGGCCCATATTGCTTCCGTATCAATGGGCAAATTTACCATCGAACAGGCGCCTTACATCCTCAAAACGACGATCACCGAAAATTTGCACAGCTTTACATTCTATACCCTGGAGAAGCATGCGAACAACGGATGAGGATTCCTGAAAATTTCAAATGTCGCCAGGACCTAATGAGAGAATTGAGCGAATTCATATCAATGAATAATCCATTCGCAGAAGCATGCAAAATGCTATACGAGGTAGAACAGGAGTGCATTACTGACGCTCAGCAACAAGGTGCACAGCCATCAACTGTCTCGATGGCGATTATTCAGGACAGGAATTGTGATCTGCGCCGCTACAATGCTCCAAGAGCAAATGAAGTTGCAATTATTTATCAAAACGGTGATGGAGAACCGCCACTGGAAAGGGATTTGATAATTCACTGCAAAGTCAATAATGAGCCAAATACAAGAAAAACGGAACGCATCAGCGTCTTAGATCCAAACTTGGAACCAATGGTTTACCCATTGATGTTTCCTTATGGCGATCAAAGTTGGAATATCAACATCCCACTGGCATACAGACCAAACTCTTTGCGAAATGTTAATCGAGCACCAGCAGCAAATCTAAGAATAAGAGTAACTCAAATGCAGTATTATGGCTACAGACTTTCAATCCGTGATGAATTCAATCCGTTCCTTTCTGCTGGAAAATTAACACAGCAATATATGGTTGATGCTTATGTGAAAACGGAGGCAAATCGACTAAACTTCTGCCGCCAAAATCAGAGCAAACTTCGAGTCGAAAGTTACACTGGATTAATGGACCATTTAAATAATGATGCTGACGCACAAGGTTTAGTCCCTGGCAGAGCAGTAATTCTCCCATCCTCTTTTCAAGGATCCCCAAGAAATATGGCGCAAAATTATCAGGATGCCATGGCAATAGTTCGAAAATATGGAAAGCCCGATTATTTCATCACAATGACTTGCAACCCAAAGTGGCCTGAAATATCCGAAAATCTGCAGTCAGGACAATCAACAGAATTCAGACCTGATTTAGTAGCACGGGTATTTAAAATTAAACTCCAAGAATTACTTAATGATATATGCAAAAAAAAAATTTCGGCTCACCAACAGCAAAAGTTCACGTCATAGAGTTTCAGAAACGAGGCCTTCCCCACGCTCATATTTTGCTTATTCTTAAAGTCGAAGATAAGCCAAAAGACACTGAAGCTATCGATAAGGTAATTCATGCAGAGATACCTGATATACAAATATCTCCAAGGTTACATGCAATTGTTACCAAGCACATGATTCACGAACCATGTGGCCAGCATAACTTCAATTCGCCGTGCATGGTAAACGGGGTTTGTTAGAAGAAGTTCCCCAAAGATTTTCAAGAGGAAACAAATGCCAATTTTAACGGTTACCCGAAATACCGTCGTAGGAACAATGGAGTTACGGCAACTGTTAATGGCAGGACCATTGATAATTCCTGGGTGGTGTCATATTCTCCGTATCTGAGCCTAAAATTCAACTGCCATATAAACGTCGAAAGCTGTGCATCAATCAAAAGCGTCAAATACCTTTTTAAGTATGTCTACAAAAGTCATGACTGCGCTAATATTGCAATCGGGGAAGAAAATGTTCTTAATCATGACGAGATCAAAACATTCATGGACTCTCGATATATCAGCGCACCAGAGGCTGCTTGGAGGTTGTTTGGCTTTCATATGCATGAGCAGTCACACACAATTATTCGACTACAAGTTCACCTACCAGATAGCCAAAATGTATATTTTACGGAGGCTAATTTGGCTACAACCGCGGCAAATGCTGCAATTAAAGACACAACGTTAACCGCTTGGTTTAGGTTAAATGAAGAAGATGATGCAGCAAAAGAAATTCTGTACGGTGATCTGCCTCAACATTATGTTTTCGATGCAAAACTCAGAAAATGGAAAAAAAAGGCAAAGAGGAGCAGAGAAAACAATAGGCCGAATGTATTCCGTAAACTTGGCCTCTGATCCAGAAAGATTCTGCTTACGCCTTTTATTGCTTCACGTCACCGGAGCCACTTCGTTTACTGACTTGAGAACGTATGAAGGCCACACATACTCAACTTTCAAGGAAACTACGCAGCGACGAGGACTACTAAATGATGATGCCACATGGGACGCAACACTCCAAGAAGCAGCGGATCAAAAAATGCCTCGCCAATTAAGGGAATTATTTGCATATCTGTGTATTTTCGCATTTCCATCGAATGCGGCGGAACTTTTTGAGAAATATAAGGAACAGTTGTGCGAAGACATAAACATTCACCAAGGTCATGACAATTTTTGTCTAAATTGTGACAATTTTGTTCTACAAGATATTCAGAGCATTCTAAATTCACATGGTAAAAGATGCCACGACTTTGGACTTCGTACGCCTTCGAGTGATATGCTGCAGATGTCGACTCCTTATTACGATGTGGTTGTGGAACGAAATAAAGGCACTGCTATGAGGAATGCACTCAACACTGAGCAAGTATCTGTCTTCGATTCCATAATGACTGCTGTTGGAAATGACAATCTTCCGCAAAGAACATTTTTCTTAGATGGCCCAGGTGGAAGTGGTAAGACCTATTTATACAGAACTTTGTTGAGTCACATACGTGGAGATGGTAACAATGCGCTACCCGTTGCGTCAACTGGCATTGCGGCCAATTTATTAGATGGTGGAAGGACATACCATTCCCAGTTCAAGTTACCCATTCCATTAGTGGACACTTCCACCTCATCAATGCAAATGACTTCACCGGATACAGAAATTATAAGGAAGACCAAAATTATAATTTGGGACGAAGCTACTATGGCTCCGAGCACCGCACTCAAAGCTATTAATCGATTGCTACAAGAGATTATGCAGAATACAAAAACGTTCGGTGGTAAAGTCCTGTTACTTGGTGGAGACTTTAGACAAATTCTTCCTGGCGATCAGCCATTGTTGAAGCCAGCATCAAGTTCGGTGATCTTTGGGAGAATTTTCACGTTCTTCGCCTAAAAAACAACGTTCGTTCCGTTGACACAAACTTTAGCGACTGGCTTATGCGCCTTGGCAATGGAGAACTGACAAATAATCACGGACTTTCCGATGACACCATTCCCATCCCAGATGATCTCATTTGCAAGGACGACATAATCAAAGAAATATTTGGTAACCACCTTACCATTGAAAATGTTGCCCAATATTCAAAAATGGCCATTTTATGCCCTACGAACACTGATGCTGAAGAAATTAACAAGAAGGTATTAGGTTTATTTAATGGCAATACCGTTACATACCTCAGTTCCGATTCTATAGACGACTCAAGTGATGAGGACAAACAACATTACCCTATAGAATTCTTGAACGAGTGTACGCCATCAGGTATGCCGGTGCATAAAATGTCACTACAAATTGGGGCGATAATTATGTTAATTCGGAACCTGAACACAAAACGAGTACTATGCAACGGGACTAGGCTGATAATTACCGATTTGAAGCCAAATCTAATAATTGCATCAGTTTTGGCCGGCAGTGCAAAAAATCAGGTCGTCTAAATCCCACGAGTGGATTTAGCTCCCTTCGTTTTGCGCCGACGGCAATTCCCAATCAAATTGGCTTTTGCAATGACTATAAACAAGTCGCAAGGCCAAACGCTGCAAAAGGTCGGTATTTACTTGCCGGAGCCTGTCTTTAGCCACGGGCAATTGTATGTGGCTTTCTCGAGAGCGAGGCGAGCTGCGGATATTAAAGTAAAAATACTAGACGGACCCTTCCAAGGAAAGTTAGTGGCCGGATGTGAAACCACTTTCACAAAAAATGTTGTGTTCAAAGAAATATTTTCAAAGTAAATACATATACAAAAAATTTTAAATACTATAAGCAGTTATTATTCCATTTTACACAATTTAGTGCTCAAAGATTAATAGTTTTTAGAAACGAAATACTGGACAGAAGATTTTATGGTCAGCACGTTCAATACCACTGAAGACATGTTTTTTCCGACCGTCGTTTGACGGGCTTTCCAACTAGTTTTTTATAAAATTGTTGTTTTTTTCACAACCTCAACGATATATCTGAAACTACCAAGCATTGATAACTGAGACTGGATGGCTAAAACGCAACAACTTGGTAAGTTCTTAACACAAAATTAAAATTTTAATCATGTTTGTAGGAAAATCTCGATTTTCGTAACACAATTTAGTTTTGATCTTCCTTTTCTAGAGACCTTGCCTTCCTTGTAAACTGAGGGATCGGTGTTTAAATGCAAGTACACAGTTCGTGCTGGCGTACAAAATACCGTGGAAGTATCGCGGGCATGTAAACGTACAAGCTACGAACGTACTTTATTCATCACATGAACTGACTTCTCGGTCTCATGTGACCATGGAATGATGAATGATAAACTTTAGCAATTTTTACACGTCAAACAATTTCGAAAACATTTTCTCAAACAGAATGAGCTCTGTCGTACGGCGGTAAAGCATTTATTAGCATCATAACATCGTTTTCGTCCCTTGGCACTTCAATATGGGTGAGATATTGTATGTGCATACTCTGGATATTTATGTATAGCGTTTGTCGAATAAAGAGGAACCATTTGAAGCAATGTACGATATATTGTCATGTTGGCATCAAAATGCAAACAAAGTTTAGTAAACCGAGGTTATACTTATATTTTTATCGCGTGCGGGTCCGACTTCTGTCAGCACTGTGATTTAAGAACTGGGCAGTTTTACTTGAATCTCAAAAGCTGTTTGATACAAAAAGAAGCTGTCGTAAACCGCCATCAACGATGAAACACATCCAACAAGTTTGTATGGAGAAAATAAATCGCCCAGCTATTATTCCTTTTGATCCACCTTGCTATTGCAGATTATCCATTATGGTCGCGTGCTGAATAGAGAAACTGCAGAAAACTTAGGCTCATTTAATTTATCGCGGTGTATCCAATTCTGAAATTCTGGATTCAGTAATTTTTGTTCTGTAAAAAAAGTTTTTTGAGTCATTTCGAATTAATACACAATAGAAAACAATGACTTTTTACTCTCCACCATGGGTTGCACTCTAGTACGGCATTGGCAGGATTTGGGTAATCGGTCGCTGGTGGTTTGTTCTTGTTTGAAATAGTTGAAAAGTCCCATATGGCCCGGTCCGAGTTCAATTAGGCACAAATCTTAAAAATAGGTACATATTTGGTTTAGTGGAGAATTATCAATGTTTCTGGATATCCATATGTCTCTGAATATTACGGGACAGTTTTTGGGTATAGGGTCAACGTCTACAGGTTGAGGGCGCCAATTCTGTGAAGTGCAAAATGGACCCAGTTCTTAAATATGTTGGCTATTCGGTTTGATAAGATAATGCTACTGTGTATGTATAACCACATCTCTCTGAACATTACGCGACGTCTTTTGGGCATCAAGGCCCATAGTTGAAGGCATCTAATTTAGCCAAATCAGAGTTTACAGAGGTCCATGTTCGTACGGACCTATTTTTCCTGATTTGCAACAAATTGTCCAAATTAAATTAATTCAAATTTTAAATATAAATCCATATTTTGTTTTGTAATAAGATTTCATCGTTCCTGGATGGACCCATGGACCTCACCCATTGGTCGAAGCCTCTTATTTCGCCAAATCGTAATATTAATGACGTATTTAGATTCTTTCGTAAATTTGTCGAAAAAGACCTATTTTTCTGCACCCTAGGAACGTTACTCAGGGTCTACACCTTAAATTTCTTTAGAAAATCAATGTGATTTTCTGATTTGTGACGTAATTAAATTATGTTTTAAAACTCATATGTCGATAGTTCAATATGTCCCCATTTTAGGGCGTTTAATGCCTTTCCTAATTTCGTTCATAAAGTAATATAGTGGAAAAGTCGAATAAAAATTTTGTTCGGATTTTTTTTAGGGGCTCAAAGGTTAACTTTTTCCCTTTTTCCATTAAGACCTAAAATTAAATTATAGGGTTTTCATAAAATCCAACACGATAATCACCAAATTATAAGTCGCCAATAGTCTTTGAACTTCGATAGCCAGACCTAACAACCCTGCGTTGCACTTAAGAGATTTTATTTTTTTGTGTTCAGGGACCGCCAAGACTGTTCCAATTATAGAAGATTTCCACTTATGCAGACTCCACGTATCCGGGTTCGACTGTATCTGGTAATTTATAAGTCTCTAGCAATTTTTGTTGGACTAAACCGTGCTTTTAACAGACAGGCGGACACGGCTATATAGTCTTCGGTTTTAAGGACGATCAATAATACGTTTACTTTAAAGGTGGCAGATAAATATTTCGAAATGTTACAAACGAAATGACAAACATATATGTGACAGCGCATAGCGCACGGGTCGAAAGGGTAAAAAAATCAATTTTCACTTTTTTTGATGTGGACAACATCTGAGCATCGAATGAGACCGATCCCATGCCCCAAAAGTGTTCCCTCCCAGAGATATGTGCGTTTTATGAAAGTAATGGTACACCAAAGATACACGTATTTAAATCTTTAAAATGACTCTCCTGAACAAAACTGTTTTTTCCCCTTAGGTCCCTTTCTATTTTGCGCGTCACATATATACTTCCGTCGTATGGGGGACAGAATTAAATTAACAAGATTTTTGGCTAATAGCAATTTACAAATTTTTTCGGCTAACGGAGACAAAGAAGGCTAGATCTAGCCGGAAAATGGCGACATTGGCAAAACTGATATCTACGTCTGTTTATTTATGTTTGATTGTATTCAATATAGGAATTTGTGCAAACGTAATTAGTACTGTCGCGACGGTACTAATTACTCGTCGACTATTTTCGAGAAAATGTGTATCAAATCTCATCTGAGGTCGTTTGAAGCTATGCCCTGTGTTTGCAGTGCCACATATTTCTATCAGTTTCAACCGGTTCTGTATTCCATCCTGTATATTTTTTTACTATCATTTTCCCATCTTGTCAGTTCGAGAGTTGTTTGGGCTTGGGTCACATTCTTTTGTCCAATAATGACCCTTTATACCGTCTATATATTTCCTTGCCAAACATAATATAATGTAGGTTTTTTAACGATCGTTTAGCGGAAGTCCCTCAAGGATACCAGCAATATAAGTACAAATTTTCCCAAAGGTCAATTCAGACAATGTGTGGTAAAAATCTGTATTTTCTAAGTAACCAGATCCATAGAATGGAGAGTGTACTCGATTTGTCAGTTGAAAATACGATTGCGGTCAAGCGAATTCCTGAGATTTTACATGATTTTGCAACACAACTTTAAAAATGTAATTTATTTTGTAGTAAGCTGCTAGTAATCGGGCAGCCAGTAAGATTCTAGCTGAAGATACATTGTTATAGAAACCAGTTCTATACTTACTTTTATGAAATTTTCTTTAACTTGAGTACCTAAATGTCCATGTAATGAAATTCTAAGAAAGAATTTACTTTTTTCCGAAGTACCTCTCAGGGAAACTCCCCCCACTCCCCTGAGACCATTATCCAAAATCATGCAAAACTTCAGTATCCTTTAATAATTCGTTTATCCGCTATCGTTAGTTAACCAGATTCACGGAAGGACATGGCTAGATCGTCTTAGAGTTGTTCGATGGTAACAACTTTTAAGGGTTCCGACCAATATTTTGAGGAATTCAAACTGAATGACATATTTATTATACATTCCATTCTTCGGTGAAGGGTTTAAAATATGTAATTTAAAAAACGATAAGTGGTTTCTCTTAAGACCGTTAATCCTGCTTACCACTTTTTGTTTTATTCTAATTTTTTTATAAAAATGTAAACTTTAAAATAATACGGATTTATATAACCTATAGTCTTTTAAAAATGATTGAAACGATCGCCTTTTCGAGGTTTGAAGTATATTTAACGCTTGTTAAATAAAAAAAACCCTAATACGTAGTGTAAAGTATATGTAGCATCCTTCACAAATATAACCTAGAAGTTCAAAATATTTGATACGTGCTAGAAAAGTTTATGAAACGCTTCCTTATAGTCTAAATAGCTGCTATAATTTTTTTAATATTTTTTTTTTTTGATATTTTAAAATGGCCAAAATAATAAATTTTTAGGCCTTACTACAACGTTTGCTGTTCTGGAACGGGCTGAACACTACGATTAATACTATGTAGTCAAATATTTATTAAAAAACTTCTTTAACAAGTTTTATATATTTTAACGAAATTTATTTTTTTTAATGTTCATAGTCTTTGATTTTTTTTTAAATTTTAACCAAATTTGCCATAATTTTTGAAGTAATGGGCAAAAAACTGCCGTAAATGTGATTGGGTACCAAAATACGCCAGTGTATTGCCCAAACCATGAACAATTACGGGTATGTCGATCTCAAAAGTATAATTAAAAAAAATCACTTTGCCATTTTGTTAAAAACTTGTCTTCTATTTAAATATAGAAGCAAGAGGTCTTGAGCCGGTTAATCCCTGTTCAATGTAAAAAAAAATTATATATTATATTATATTTTATGGTAAGAGTGCCGACGTATAACTTTTGGTCTAGGTTGAAATTGTCGCCATTACAACTTAATTTATAAACTACGTTGGATTTGTCCTCTTTTCATTATCTTAAATTTCGTCTTTAATAGTAATTGATACTTTTCCTTGTTATATAAATAGATATAGTTGGATCTTTCGCAGAAGCTTGGAATATAAGTATATTTACTTTAGTGGATTTGTATATTTTCGGTGTCTTTTATTAAATGTCTTCTAGTGATTTGCATCAATTATTTTATTGCAAAACTCATTCTTTCTTAGAATCCTTCGTATCCTCCTTTTATTGGCATAGTGAAACTGCACGTCACTTATTTTAAGAACTCTATTGATGAAGTTTTTAACAGTGTTTATTGTAATTCGTCCTGGATGCTTAGAATTAAAGTGGATTAGTATTCTGCACTTCAGGTCAGATAGTGATTCTGAGACTATCGTTATGCTCAGCGTAGAGTATATCTCCGTCTCCGTAAAGGTGTAACAAACCACAGCGCTAAACACAAGAGAGTGTGGTCTATGGTTTAACAAATTCAACACTCCGATGTTGAATACTTTCGATGTCGAATATACATCAATAAAGTACAATTATATCCCCGATACAGGTGATATTGCATTTCATATACCCGTACTTTATTTATGCGCGTATACTCGTACATGAGCTGTTCCTAACGGAAGTAACAACATATTAAATGATTGAACAACTTCCGACTACAGCATACAATTATAAAATAAATCTCCTTTTTCGTTTTCCTATTCCCTCCCTCTTTAACTGCTACCGGTTTATTGTATTCTTAATACTTGCATATAAGAAAAGAACCCAATGAGTTATGTAAAAAAAAACACACAAAAACAACAAAAAAATAAGCTCAGCAGTTTGTTTGTCAAAGTCAAAGCAAATAATTTGAGCTACAAACTGGCGAAATGTAAGGCACAAAGTGGTTAGACGGGGAGAGGGGGCCGAGACAAATTGCTGCATTCACAAAAAAGACATCACGCAGATGTCGTTTATGCGGTACTCGTTTCGCTTCTCGTCTTTTCGTTTTTTTTGCCTTCTTTTGCCACTAACAACCGCATTTGGTCCTTTTGTTTCAAATACACTTAACGTTGGTGAAGCCAAAGCATCAGACTGTAAATCCTTACGAGAAATGTAATAAAAATACAGCTCCTACCACTGTTGCCGCTGGCAGCGGAACACAGTAGGTATGTTCTCACACAAGAGATGTAACGAATGTTCCGAGAACAAATTCGAAATATGGCAGTTGCAATGTAAGATCCATTGCTCAACTGTGCCTACTATTCTTTTCAGTTTTCAATTAATTTTAAGACTACCATTGTTCGAAAACGTTCAATTGAACCATTGCTCCATTTCTGTTATTACACCCTCGATCATAGGATGTCAATCTATTTGCAACACCTCGAAATATTGATCGAAGACACCGCAAGTGTTATAAATATATATATATAGCTGCTTTTCGAAATAACCTCTCAATAGATCCATTGTTTGAGCAGCTGTATGGCAAGTGGCACCGTACAATTTTGAAACCACGTGTCGTCAAGATTACGGCCTTCAATTTCAGGTAGCAAAAAGATATCATGGCCCGAAAGCGAGCCCCATTCACAGTTTCGTGCCGGCCTTCGTCATTTTTGAAAAAGTATGGACCGATGATTTTACCAGCCTATAAATCACACCAAACGCACCTCTTGAACCTTTTCTTATTGCTCTTCCCAAATGCGGCAATTTTGTTTATTGACTTTGCCGTTGAGCCAGCAATGGGCCTCATCACTGAACAAAATTTTGGTCGAAAACAGCGGATCTTCCCGTTTCTCACCGAACGCTTATTTCCATAATACAGTTGCCAACATTTGAAGGAAATTATTTTCAAAAAATAAATGCAATAAAATGTCTTTTCAAATAACAAATAAAGATTCCACACTTGATTTGAATTTTTATATTTTTTTTTTGTTCTGAACAAACATCTCTAGATGTATCACCCTTTATATATAACATGGGTAATTTCATGTCAAGTGACTTTTGGAATCGATGTCTTCCGATCGGGATGAAACTTGCACTGAGGCTAGACCTATTGGATAGAAGTTAAGACACTTTGAACGAGATCGGTCAAGGAACCTCTGAGTAAGAGGAAGTCGAATTTTGACAATTTGGTCTAACAGGTGTTTTTCGCAGCTATGTTACTTCTTAGCTATTGTTTCTAGCAAAATGTGTCCAGAGTGTTTTAGATAGCTAATTGAAAAAAGTTCACTCTCTTTTGACAAGAATATATTTTTTTTTTACTTTTTTCCAAAAAAGGCCAATTTTTTGCTCAAAAAACCTTAGGTCTTTTCCTTTAAGAGCTTCGTCGTGGGGTGCGACGTTTTTATCTATAAAAAATGTTTTGTAACTCAAATCAATTTTTTGTGTAAGTAATTCTTTAACCTTAAAAACAAATCTTATACTGAGAAATAAGATAATTTGGCCGTTTCAGCGGTATGTAACATGCCTTACTTAAATTTCATACCCTCGATAATAATAATACCCACAGAATGTCTACCTCAGGAATAAAAACACTGCTTTTATTTAGAATTATAAAAAAATGTTTTTGTTTTTAACTGTAACAATAATTTAATTAATAAATAATTTAATTTAGAAATAATTAAAATGATAAATAATAAAATAAAGGATTTAATACAACTTAATCGTAATCACATTAGACCTATTTATATCATAAATAATTTTTTACACTTAATTTATTCTAGAGGATGAAGTGTTTAAGTTTTGGAGATGTTCAACGTATAGTGCGTGAGTTCTGCTGATTCCTGCCAAACGCAATGTTTTGGCCTCAGTTGGGTAAATTTTTTGAATCCAATTTTGATGTCCTCGTGTTGAGATTGAAATGTGGCGAATAACTCATTCTACATTTGAACAGACACCCAGTCTTTCATCCCTGGCATCAGTCGACTCATATCATCTTGCCGAAAAAACTGACTCATATCATCTTGCCGATAAAACTCCGACATTAAATAAGCCATATATACGAGTATATTGTAATTCGTCGATTTAATAAAACGATTTAACCATGAACGTCCGGCCGTTGGTGAAAAGAAATAAATATTTATATGGAATATTTATATGATACAAGTATATCCCAGTATTCGAAAGTCTATTGAATTTTTTATTGAATAAACATTAATTTTTTTCATTTATTTCTATGTAGTTGGTTTTTACATGAATCTTTTTCAACGTGTTGCCAACTCGAGATTGAAAAAAAACAGTTAAAGTAAAAACGAGTAAAGATAGTTCCAAATATTAAAGTAACAATTTTTTAACCTGTCAATGAAAAACACTTGCGCAGAGTTCATTTTTAAAATCGCATTGTTAACTCGCATCCATATCTCAGTGTGCATTTCCTTCAGTATAATCGCATTATAGTTATAAAGAAATAAAATAAAAACATTTGCTATGATCGCCACATAGCAAATGACGAATTTGCGTCTTGAAATCAGGAGGTGTAGCAAGCACAAATTGCTCTTACTAATATAAGGTTAAGCCTGTAATCAGCGACATTAAAAAAGTAATAGTTCATTGGTGCCAGGTTTTCCTTTTCCTGCATATTTTTGGGAAAGGAGGACCTTTGTGTCAAACAATGAGGACATTTGGGACGTATACAAAGAGCCTTTGGAACCTTCGGCGGACACATTTTAAAAAAGAAAAGTAAGAGCAATTGGAAAAAAGTTAAATCATACGAGGGCGGCTATATACATTGACCTAATAATGAAAATGCGAATATTTATCATCAAAAATGGTTTTATTATTTTTTTAATTCAAAGTCTTCTCCTGCATGATTTATACAATTTTGCATGCGCTCAAACCTATTGTCGAAGCACTTTTTTCACTCCGACTGAGACACCTCCAAAACATGGTTTTTGAACGCTTCAACAGCGAAGAAAATCGTTGACCACGCATTTTTTTCTTGATGTGTGGGAATGAAAAGAAGTCATAGGGTGCCAAGTCAAGGTTGTACAACGGATGACCCATCAATTCGACGTTTTGGCCAGTCCAAAAGGCGTTGGTTTGAGCCGATGTGTGAGAGCTCGCATTGTCATGGTGCACAATGGTTCGTCTTCTCTTGTTCGTTTCTCGAACTTCTCCGAAGACTTTAGGCAAACAAATTGTGGCGCACCACTCAGAATTGGCCGTCATACGTTGCTCAAGCGGAACATGGCCAGTTTTTCCAAAGAATCAGGCGACCATTTGCTTCGAAGTGGTTCTTCCACGAACAACTTTTGTTGGATTTGGCTCGTCTTCGAAGACCCATACGGTCGATTGCTGTTTTGTTTCGGGCCCATACGCATAGATCCATGATTCGTCACCTGTGACGACCTTATAACAGTCGTTTGAAGCACCGCGATTGTATATATTCAAAATTTTTGCACCTATCGACACAAGCCTTTTTTTGAGCGATTGTCAAATTGTGGGGGATCCAACGAGAACAAACCTTTGTAACGGCCAGATGTTCATGCAATATCGAATGTATGCTGGTGGAAGAAATGCGCAAGGATGCCTCTTTCTCACGGTATGTCTCATGACGATTTTTCATTATCAGTTCACGCACGGCGTCAATGTTCTCTGTCATAACGGCCGTTTTTGGACGACCTTCGTCTTTGAGCGAGAGTCGGCCACGATTGAATTGAAAAACCAGTTTTTTACAGTGCTATAGGATGGTGCTTCATCGCCATACAAAGATTTAAGTTCATCGATGCACTCTTGTCGTGATAATCCACGTCGAACGTTGTAAAAAATGATCGCACGAAAATGTTCACGGGTTAATTCCTACAAACTGTAAATATAGAATCGTTCGCTTAAAGCTCTGCCAGCAAAGCTAAAGTGTCTATTAGACCAAAATGACATTTCATAAAATGGAATAAGCTAATGCCAAACTTGATTTGATACTTCTTATGAGTATCAAGCCAACCAGTATTATACATAATGGGTCTCATGCATAAAAACGAGTAAAAGCGATGAGTTGAGTCAAGTAAGCAATTGCTCGTAAGTTGAGTTGGATCGAACAGCAACAGCTTTTGCTCAATTTCGTATGCATAAAAATGAGTTCAAACCAATTGCAATTACTTGAGCAAATTGAGATCAAACGTGTAATTGTTATTGAAGTGCAAACATGTCGTCAAGTGGAAGTAGAAGTAGAAGCAAATAATAATAATAAAATAGATACTGACGATATATCTAAATTTTTAGTACAAAAAATTAAAGAAAATAAATATTTACTTGAAAAAGTCAGAAAAAAGAAACAATAGAAACATGTGTCAAAGCATTTAACCAAACTTTTGGAATAGAAATAACGGGAAAAAATATAATAAAAAAAATAGCCATTTCATTTGTGCATCTTCTATTTAATCTGCATCTTTCGGGAATTTTATCCACTCGCTTGCTTTGGCAGATATAAGTTTTGCAACTTCCGCAATTGTTCGCGACACAGTTGATTGATGGACTCCAATATCTGTGGCTATACCATTTTGGAATCCAGGATCTGCACAGAATCTTAAATAGAGTCGAATTTTATCAATGCTGCTGAGGGCACCACCACGTCTTTCTTCTGAATCCTCAAAAAAATAATTCGCTAACCAGCAAATGCTACTACCATCAAATCTATGTATTTATCATTTTATTATTAATTATATAAAAAATAATAATAATTAAGATTACAAGTGGTACAAAATATTCAGCCATGATTCCTTTTTAGTGTACGCGAGTCAACTAAAAGGCATGCTCCACAAAATTTAAGCATGAGCTCACAAAAGTAAGCAAAAGCTTGTTTTTATGCATATGAAAATGAGAACTATCTCATCTAACTGCAACTTCTAAATTCAAACTGAGCAGGAAGAGATCAAACGTGAGCAGTGAGTAAAAGCAAATACATCAAATTTTATTATGCATACGACAAGCACCTTTTACTCAAAAAATCGAGTCCGAGCTCAAGCTCATGTTTTATGCATGAGACCCAATATGTAATGTTGGTAATGTTGCTTCGGCGTTAGTACAATATATTTATATATACTTATACCTTTGCAATATTATTTTTTTTATTTCTTAAAATATGTACAATAAAATTGTTCAAATGAATATGTAAATCATCCCTAAATTATTGACTGTTCGCATTTGAAATAACGAACATTCGTCACACTCCGAAATTATATACAAATTACATACATTAGAAAGAAGCTATGTCGTACATTTCTAGTATCCACACAATCATATTAGTATGAACATACAGTCACGGATAGAAGTATACCTATGTCTCTAAAGCATAGCCTGCAAATTTTTTTTATCGCGGATCCATCATCGGCGAATCATCTGGACGATGAATTAAAACGCCGCGATAATTATTCACGAATACTTAAGAGCGACTACCCCTTCGTGTGTGGATGTCCGGTGCAAATCGCAGAACAAATCGCCTATTGTTTCTCAATGCGAATTTACTGCGAAATGTTTTGAAGAATTGTATGTGGGAGTACTCGCCAAAGAAATGCGTGGGGGAGTAATAGGTGACTCATTTAGGCTATTCCCTTTTCGTCAGACAGCCGCATATGAATGAGGATTCTGGTAATAAACTTCAGTTATTATCCAAATAATTCACCGATGATTCTGAAATATCAAAAATATTTGCAAGAATATTACAAGAATATACTCTCCACCATGGATTGGGTTATAGTATGTCATTGACATGATTGGGATATTGAAAATTGGTCCACATTATACAGAATTACATATTTGGGGGTCTATGAAACGTTGTCCTATTCGAATTTGTGAATTTTATTGTTTTGGAGAACCCATTTATCCATTGTTGAGGGGGCCCTTGGGATCCCGATATGTAATATTCTAATTCGTGACGAAATTTTATTGTTGTTTAAACTCCGTATGGCCATTGTTTAATGAGACCGATTTTTGTGTCCCTTGGTACTATATGGGTCAGGGACGTTACCCTCATTTGTCAAGGCCTCAAATTTCTTCTTAAAGTAAAATTAATGTGATATCCTGCTTTGTGATAAAATTGTATTGCTTTTTAATACCCATCTGTCAAATAGGCCGATTTTAGGCCAATCGGAATACTGAATTGGTCGAAATCTTAAATATAGGTGCATTTTTGGATTTGTAAGAAGGTTTTACCGTTGCTAGATACCTATTAGTCCCCGAACATTGTAGAATGGTTTTTCTGTCTATGTGGACTCAGGGCCCAATGACCATTCCCATTTATTGGGAAGGCTAAATAATATATGCCTAGCACTACCAAAAAAAAGCTGATATAAAATTTATTTAATCAAAATTTATAGTAAATGTTCAAAAATTTTCTTAGGGCTATTTTTAGTCCCCTAAATAGGAACATTTTCCCCTTTAGTCCGATTACAATAACAATCCAAAATTTTATAGACCAAGGACTGACTCAATTGAAATTGAATATATGTTCATCCGAATTTTATGTTTGTAGCATTAAAATACACAACTTATACCATTTCTTGATGAATCTTAACACGAGTAAGTTTTATGGACCAATAAAGGATGTTATTGAAAATTAACAGAATAGGCTTATATTAATATATAGCTCACACACACTTTTTGGTTTTTCCGTTAATGTTTAAGCCACATTTTCACCGATAAGAAATCTTTATGAAATTTGGCAAAAGTAAGTTCGGTTCAGATATAGCTCCCACATATATGTTCAACCGATTTTACCAACAACGAAGAAATATCCTCGCAAACTAATTATGACATTAGTTTTTAGTCTGGGTAAATTATGAGCCAAAACCATTTTTAGTTGGATTTTCTGAACATCCACAAATGAAGGGAATGCCTCGAATGTGATTCGCGAATTCTTTTACGAAACAACTTTAAGTTGTCCGGGACGAACCGCGAGTGCCCCGCTAGCTCTATCAAGGACATGACCATGTTTCTTTTAGTAGGTGATTCATTTGCGATCGAAAATATTTGCAGGGCTAATACTACTAAAATACAAAAAACCGTGCTCAATTCTTTATCAAACGGTCCAAAATTGTTTTAAACGAATTAGTCAGTACATATTTTTATGGTTTAAAATGGACTTAATTATACTTATTAACCATTATCACAAAATCCTAGGGTGTATGTTGACTTTTGTCCCCGACTATTCGTTCATTCATATATGCAAATCGTGCTCGTATTTATACATTCGCCTTTTCAAGTAACTCACCAATTACATACATCCTGTTATACTTACTAGGGATGTTGATCGGGGTAAAGTTATAAACATTTTGGGATTGGTTGATTCGAACTTTGAAGGCGACATCAAGTGTTGACAACTAAAGCAAAATGTTTGTGTCTTGCTCGATAGGGCTTAATAAGTTTGGACTTATATTTCTCATGTGTTAGCATATCGTGAGCGTAATGTTGTGCCTTTCAAGAAAAATCACAAACCATATGTACAAATATACAAAGGAGTGCCTCGAATTCTGTGGAGCACTCTAATATAAATACAATATTATAACCTGACCATTAACACCAAATGATAAAGGTTTTGAATGTATTCCGCAAAGGTAAGAAAAATCCATTCCCTTTCCTGCATTACTGCCTGAATATAATTAAAAGCCGTTCATAGCGCGCAGCGCTGGAATATTATCGAGAGTACCTTGACTCAAACTAGTAAAATAGAAATAGTCGGGCTTGGCTTGGCTTGACTATACTATACCCAGCACCTCTGGGTGTGTGGAGAAGCCAACTAAAATTACGGTTTTGAACGCCCAGATTTTAAAAATAATGTCATATATAAATGTCCATGCGTTAAGGGGCACAATTTTCGGGGCTATACTATCAACCAAATTGCAAATAATTTTATTTCTGTCTTCCTGACAATTTTTTTTGTTATTATCTACCCATTTGTCCATGCATTCTGGCAGCTGTGTTTTGTACCCAGAACATTTGAACGGGGGTTGAATAGGGTTTGTGTCTATCGATATATGCTATATCAAAGTTGATCGAATTCAGAATTACCATGGGTGTTAAAAATCGGTAGTATGTAAAATCGGGTGAGAACTGTTTACTTGGGCTTTATTTTAATCAGAGCTAGTTACTGAACAATCTTACTGTGCCAAGTTCCATGAAGATTGGATGTAAAAGAGCTAAAGACATAAAATCTATTGCAAATATGTCCATGAGCTATTTAAAATCTGAACTGAGTCTCTCCAATTTCAAAGCGTAGTGCTTTTTGCTAAATTTCAGTTTTTCATACCCATATGTCCATGTATACTAGAGCCGCTTTCTTTCAAACTATTTTAAAGCAAAGATTGGCTGTTCGTCCACCGTAAAACTCGTATACGTCATACGTAATAAACCAATATCTGAATGAAATGTGTGGCTTCTAAATTTCAACATATTTCTTTCAATTTAAAAACCGCACATTCTTGGTCTAAAAAACAACTACCTCTATTGTTTTTGAAATATTTCCCACGAAACAAACGTATAATACCCTTTACCACAGAGTGATGCAGGGTACAACAACAACTTTGGAGCCATCATTCGGAATTTGAGATTTTTTAATTCCTAATCCTGTTATTTAAAAATAATAATCAAAATCGTATTCCCTAACAAACATATTTTGAAAAGTAACAAAGAATTGCAGGCGAAATATGCATGGGCCGATTGAAAAGTTCTTATTTTGTGAACTTAGCAAAAACAAAACAATCACTCGTAGATTGAATACGAAAAGGAACGACATAAAATGTGTGTAATTGGATTTTTAATTTAGATCTCACAAAAACAGCTGCAGGTTTGTACCGCATTAGCATTGAAAAAAAGAACGATATACGAGTAGGATATCTTGTACGAGTACTTATACATATTCCAATAAAAAGTTATCTAATATTGCAAAATTCAAAACATGGGTCTTTTAGCCATTGACGTTTATTGAATAAAGGAACGATTAAGAGTTTTACTCGGACATTAGTTAATGTCGTTGATGAATATCCAAGAAGATTTATTGAGCCGACTTTTCCATCAATTTGTGGTTGATTTGTACGCCAAAATTGAAACAACAACTTAATTTCATACGATTTAATCAGAAGAAATTACGTTCGGAGGAGTACATCCATTTGCGAGATGCTATAAATAATGATGGCAACTTTAATGACCTTGGACAAATAATCATTTTGCCTTCAACGTTCACAGCGTTCCGGATGAAGTTGATAATGTGGTATGTGTAGAAATTTCAGACCGAACAAGTGATCTTGAAGTTTATGACGTTGTTCTGCAAAATATGATACACGGTCCATGTGGGGAATTCAACATTGACCCCCAATGCATGGTTGATGTCGATAATCGTCGAATTATGCCGCATTCCTTCCTATAGTCGAAAGTATTCCGTCAAGTCCATTAAATACTATTGCAATTATGTAAATAAAGGTAGTAGTATTTGGAGCTACTGATCCGAACAGAAACGATGCAATACATCAGTATCAAATGGCGCGTTACATTAGTAGTAATGAAGCGATTTGGCGTATTTTTTCACTTCGACTTCACATTAGATATCCAGCAGTTGATCATTTAGCTATTGAGCTTGAAAATGGTTAACGTGTGCATTTCACTACCAAAAATGCTGCACAAAGAGCTGTATCACCACCACTTACAAAGCTTACTGCTTTATTTAAATTGTGTGAACTTGATACTTTTGCCAGAAGTATCTGATATCACTAAATTAAATGAACTCGATTTATTTTATAACTTTTCTATTTTGGACTACGAATTGTGCTGGGGGTTCGCTAGTTACCGTATAAAATTGTATGTCCTTAATGGAAAACCCTGTATCAGAGATCTAGGGACCGATAGACCAAAGACTCAAATATACTAGAAATATTATTTTCAGGGCCCAGGGATCAAATGTTAAGGCCTCTAATTCAGCTAAATGGTAACATTCAAATTCAAAATTTCACTGTTTATGAATTTTCATAGGTCCATGTTCGTAAGAGCCTACTTTTATTATTAGTCAAATATCAAAATTAATGTGATATAGGGTGCTACAAAACGTAATAATTCTTCTTATTCTTTATTCTATGTGGGAGTTTAACGGAACTCCCTGAAGAGATGAACCATTATGAGTCTGGCAAACACGTTTGCCTAATCTGAAAGCATCGCACGGTGACCGTACCTTCGAGATCCATATGTTCGGGTTCAAGACAACATCCCGGCTGTAGCATCTTCAATGCAGGCAAATTCAAGCGTTTCACCTAGAAACTTATCGGTGCAAGTTGCAGTTAGCAGACGGTTTCCGTATTTGTATCCGTTTAAAGTCCAACTTACAAGGTTGACTATTTAAGTGGAATTTTGCAAAAAAATCACTAAAATGCCCGAAGCAGAAAACAGCTTGATAAATTTCTTGGTTACGTCTGATGAGGTCCATTTTCATCTAAACGGCAATGTTAACAGGAAAAATTGCCGTACATGGCTTGAATACTCCATGAGACGGAACGGCACCAAGAACAAGTTACTGTGTGGTGCGCAGTTTCATTAAGCAGCATTGTAGACCATACTTCATCTAAGAAAAGGGTGTAACAGTGACTTTCGATGGGTGATCGTTATTAAAAGATGTTAAAGGATTTTTTTTACCCAAACTTCCGCCAAAGATTAATACGACTGAACAAAAATAAATGAAATACTTTGATTAAAAAGAAGTTATTTGAACTTCTTAATGTACTCTGTACTATGATCCGTGAGGAAATTTTATTAGACCACGCACATATGTCAAGGCCTCCAATTCAGCCAAACCGTAAAACTGACATTATATTTAGATAGTTCAGAAAATGTCATTGTTGCATGTGTCAATTTTAAGGACCTATTTTTCGGGACCTTACACCCATGGACCAGACCATAAATTCTTTCGAATCGGAAAATTATTCTGTTTGTTTGATTTGTAATATTACATTCATAGTTCAAGATTGCCGATTTTTGGCCCCCTGGTACTGATACTGATATTTTGTCAAATATCTGGTTTTATTGGAAAGGTTGAATTTAATAATGACGATGCGTTTTCGCTTAGTCCAATGGGCTGAAATTGTTTGGCAGGAGATGAAAAAGTTTACCGAAAAGTCATGTTTTCAGATGAAGCTCATTTTCATCTCGTTTCGCGCGTGACTACAGAGAAGCCAATGCCTCCACAACAAGTCACTGTTTGGTGTGGATTTTGGGATGGCGGCTTCATTGGGCCAGTTTTTGTCGAAAATGAGTCGCCATTACCATCAACGGTGAGGGTTACAGCATCATGACATGTGGCGAGCCGTTAAGGATAAATGTTACGCAAAGCATCCAGAGACAATTAAAGCATTGAAACATGAAATTAAAGTTGCCATTGAAGAGATTCGACCTGAAACAATCGAAAATGTACTAAAAAATTGGGTTGATCGGATGAGGGGCTACTGAGCCAGTTGTGGTAGTCATATGAATGATATTGTGTAACATTATTAAATGACAAAGTTCAACCTTTCAAGTTTGAAAGAACTATCAGTTACTTTGTACAGCGGATTCATATATAAAATTTTGAATGGCTCATTTTCGATGCGTTGCCTTAGTCTAATTTTTTAGACAAGCATGTTATTTCATGTAATCTGACTGTTAGAAAATATTTTCATGGCCCTCAGTACTAGGACTCTGCCTGACAACAAAAATAGACATTTTTTTCGGCTCAAAAATATCGTAGATCCAACATTTTGAGGTACCTAGCAGTACTCAAACTATTGGGTATACATGTTATTTTACGAACTGGGAAGTCAATAGTTTTCCATTGCTGCCGTTAAGAATGTGAAACTGAAAAGAGACGTTTTTAAAAATTGGGAAACCACAGAAATCAATAAATTGGAAGAAATATAAAAAATAGCCCAGAAAGTAAGTACTATAAATCAACTACACTAATAGTTTAAAGACAATTTACACATTTGTACAGAACAAAAAAGTAGCAATCAATTGATTAATTATATTTAATTTATTTTTTTCTTTCATTTTGCAGTTTTTTTTGGCTTCTTTTGACGAATTCGCAGGTACATACATAGAGAAACAATGTTGCCATATTACTCTCATTATATTACCGCATTGCAAACTAACTAGGTAACTAAGCGAGTTACCTTAAAAAAACACGGCTTATATCAGTGTTGTTTATTGGATCTTTCAAAAACATTAATAGGAAGAGTATTCTTATAACTGACGGCGATGGTCGGTGGATCAACATAATTTGTCTTGTTCAAAAAGCAATATTGAAAATTTTAAATTGCAAAAGTCCAACACGTTGGGCAATACCAATCAGTTGGATCGTCAAGTCGCGAAACTCGCCATCTAGTCGGCATAATTTGAAACCGTCACGGAAGAAGTAGAATGTTTGGCGAGAAGCTACCACGATATTGAAACCGCCATATCGAACTACTTATACATGGTTTAACTTAAGTAAGGTGTATGCCGGGTTTTTGATAAAAGTGGAATACATCGCATAAGGCCATTTAATATGGTTTTTATACCCTGGACCACGCTGTTTACAGCACCTTAAATGAATGGAGATAAAACCAGTATTAAGTATACCAATTGATTCAGAATCAGCATCTGATTCCATTGAGCGATGTCCGTCCCTCCGGCAGTTCATCAGTCCATCCATCGTTTTAATCAAAGAACTTGGACCATTCATTTAGTTTGGGCCAGGGACGAATCCTATTGAAATTTGTCCATATAACTCCATGTTTTGATATAATACATAAGGGTTTCCCGATCTCAAAACCTCAAACTCTACAAGTCACATATTACTAACTTTTACTTGACTTTGACTAAGAGCATTACGAGTCATCACCATTGCTGGTAAATTTTGAAAATATCAGTCCATATGTTTAAAAAGCTCCCACACAAAGGTTCCTTAAATCCCCATATTAAAACCGACTTCGAGGTCCTGTAGTTCTAGAAGCCACAAATAACACCCGGTTAAAATCTGTTACTTTAGAAGCCATTTTTGACAACCGGTTCCTTACAAATTTCGCATTAAGCGTTACGAGTGACCAATACCCATGTCCTGTCACATTGGGCCATATCGGTTCATGTTTTCGAATATCCCCCACACAAAGTTCCATCTAGTTAAGTTTCTGTAGCATTAGAAGCCACGAATTTTACGCAATCACACTCGAATTTTGTATGATACCTTATAAGCGACATATAATTAGCTCAAACATATTGAGTCTGATATTGCACAAGCTGCATACAGCTTAATCCTCGGAATAGCAGACTGGTAAAGAGGAACTTATAGTCGGCCACGCCCGACTTTAACATTTTTACTTGTCATTGTTGAATATGGCTAGGTATATAATTCCGAATACGTAAAGTATATTCACTTACCTTAATTGTTTCACTTAAAATGCTTTTCGCTCTCATGAAACTCCGTGTCTACAACCAGATTCCGTTCAACATGGTACTGAACAACAATAAATTATTCTTACAAATTTAAATACGCCGGGTACGCTACCATAAAATTTCTTCGCGGATCTAAAAATAATATTGTTTTTTTAGATTTGCATGAATTTAGGTAAGCCTGTTAATATCAAACATTGCTGACTGAAATAAAGGTTCGGACCCCGAAACATACTTTTGTGATAGTTAATTACTGTACAGTACATACCAATTCCTATTTGTAAAAACATGATACAATGCCGCCCTACACTCTACGAAAAGGTGTGGTTTGTGAAACAAAATTCGCGTAAAAGTCCACTTAGGCGATAATACAATCTAAAATTTGGAATGTGTAAAAGAGAGAAATGTGAAAAATGTTAAATTAAAAAATGAAACTAAATATGGTTGGTACAAGAGTATTGTTTTTTGGATTCGATATTAACAATAATATCAATAAATTCAAACAAACTGCTTTGTTTAACTGAATTATTTTTAATAAAAACGCTTTCGATTTTTTAACTGATTTGTTTCTACTGTTTAATAAATCTCTACTACTACTTTGAATTTAATGTAATTTTAAATAATTTTCACAATTCAAATCTATTGTTGGCAACTTAACCCAATTCTCTGTCCATTTTGTGACTTAAGGTTCAAAAGAGTAATGATGAGGACCGAATTGGTCAGAGAGTTAAAAAAACATATGGAAAAAAACGACATTGAGTTCGGTCAGGCTGAATTTTATATATTCTACTCTGGGATGAAAAACGTTGTTCATGTGGCTATAAATGCAGTTTTTAAACTAAGGCCGCAGGTCCTGTTTTTTGAGCCCCTACACGAAGAGAAAAGATATGGTTACTATATGGTCACGGGAGCAATGGTATGTTCTTTGTTAAAAAAGTATGTTCGTTACAACCATAGTATTGTTATTTAAATTTCATTTAAACAATAGTATGACTGCGGCCTTATTAGTATTGTTGTAGTGTAACAATTGTATTATTGCAAAATTTAAAAATTAAATAATATAATTATGGTTGGCGAGACAAAAATATTTTTTTAGGTTTTATGTGTGCAAATATATGATTACTACAACCATATCGTATAATTGAAATTTTTATAAATTTGTATATGGTTTTTGGAACAATGTTGTCGTAAATTTAATCTGTAAATATAAATTTTTCAAAACAAACTACTTTGGATTTGTATAACTGAAATATTTTTAACACATGAAATACAACTTTTTTTTAAGGATTATTTTTATAAATAACACCTATTATTTTGAATTTAATGCGTTTTAAATTATATTCCTAATAAATATCTTCATTATTGAATAACAACATAATCCAATACTTACTTAGTAGGGACATTAATACTGTTACACCATTGAACACACCCATTTGAATAGTAGAACTGAACATACTCCGTCAATGTCATATGGATTTTGAAAGCTTACCTCCATAGCGTTTGTCTGTAACGGGATTTTAAAATTGTTTCAACTTTCATCATGGAGTGGTTAGATAATGAGAACCGTATCGCTGTATTAGCGCTTTTCAAGTGTGAAATGATAAAAAGCTATATTTTTAAAACGCTCCGGCCACTAGGGATTAGCCGCATGTTTGTCTACCGATGCATAAAACTGTTTGAGGAGACTGGAGATGTAAAAGACCTCCACCGGTCGGGCCACCCACGCTCTGTTCGAACACCGCATGTCATCAAAGCCGTTAAATCAAGAATGCACAGAAATCTGCTCCGAAAACAGAAAATGATGGTCCGTAAGATGAATATCACGAAAAAGTCCACGAGTCGAATCATTAAAAAAGACTTGTGTCTTAAGGCTTTCAAACGACGTACCGGACATTTATTTACTGCAGTTTTAAAAAAAATAGGATTGAAAAATGCAAACGTCTTTTGGTGAAGCACGCTGATAACTTGCACAGAAAAATTTTGATCACCGATGAAAAAATTTTTAACGTTCAGGATTTTTAACGTTAACAAGCTAAATGATAGAGTGTATGCGCGGAAGCATCTGAACTGATTCCAAGGGTGGAAAAGGGTCATCACTCAGCTTCAGTCATTTTTTGGTGGGGTGTCTCTTACAATGGGGTCACTGACCTGAATTTCTGCGAACAAGAAGTCAAAACATCGGTGAAAGTTTACAAAAAACCGTTTTGGAAGCCTCTTACCAATTCCCTGTTCCAAAACCAGCCATGGACTTTCCAGCAGGATTCTGCACCGGCCGATAAGGCTAAAACGTCCCAGGCCTGGCTTCGAAACAATTTGTCAGTGTTCATTTCCTCTGAAGAATGGCCCTCAGGCAGTCCAGATTTGAACCGATTGGACTACAAATTGTGGACGGTTTTAGAGGACAAGGTTTGTCACAAAAGATACCCCAACATTGGATCTCTTAAGACTGATTTGGTTCGAGCTGTGGCCAATTTTCCAATGGACGAGGTTCATGCAGCTTTTGACAATTGGCCAGTGCGACTTAAGGCGTGTGTAAAAAGGCGGACATTTCGAATAAGTAGATTATTTTTGGATACAATATATATATATATATATATATATATATATATATATATATATATATATATATATATATATATATATATATATATATATATATATATATATATATATATATATATATATATATATATATATATATATATATATATATATATATATATTATAAAATATTTGGTCCAAAAACATAAAGTACTTTTTATTTTACAGCATAAAACGTGTGTAACAGTATTTATGTCCCTACTAAGTATAAATAATTTTGGGGATAGTATAGTTGAGTTTAATCATACTATGATTGAAGGAATCATAACATGGTTGCGTGTAAATCATACTATGGTTGTGGGGATCATACAATGGTTGTTTGTAAAACATATTATGGTTGTGAGGATAATAATATTGTTGGCAACATCATATTATGGTTGAGTGTGAATCATTCTATGGTTGTGAGGATCATAATATGGTTGGAGGATCATAATATGCTCTTTAAATACTGTTACCCCAACCATCCTCTTTTTCTTCGTGTAGAGTAAATGTGTACAATAATTATAAGTATACCCATTTTCGATGTGTTAGTTACAAACTTAGGCCTAAATTGGTCCATGAGGTTTTTTTTTAGACGCCCTCCGAGCCGATTTCGCCCATTTACAATCCTGTACAGATTATGATTGTAAGCCGTAGTCGAGCAGAGTTCCAGTTGACTTCGTTTTACCGCAAAAGTACTTTCTACTGACCCTCTGACGGATATGAATAAATTGTCTCAGAATTGTACATACGTACACATTTCCTTAACTTCGCATTAAGGAAAGTCTCAGGCGTTTACAAGGCGGTAGGTAGGTACCGCTGAAAAATATTAGGTATTCCTACAAGGATTTGAAAGTGGGTTTCCTTACGAGGCAAATGGTGTTTACTGTATCTATGGTGGAGTGGAGAGAAAGTTTACTGAATAGTGTGTCGCACTTCTATAAATTACTTTTTTTTATAATAAATTCAGCACATTAAAATAATATACATGTATTTATTTTCTAAAATATAATTTTTTATTAGGATCCGTATACATTTTTGAGTCCTGCTTCGACTCCGGTCTAGTATTTTTGTAAAAACCGTTTGTTTTAAATTGTTTCATTTGTAAATAAAACTATTTTTGACACACTTTCCGTTTGTATATATAAGTATAAAAGCTTTTTTTATACAAATTTTAGCGGTCAATAACTAGTTTTTTTTTATCGAAATTCATTGTTGACTTTGTCAGCTTGTCCTTTTATAAGAATTAACTGAAGTATGAATCATGATATTGGATACGCACCACAGTCCTTACGACCGGATATTATCTGCTTATTTCCTATATGAAAGCCGTAATAATTCAAGGAAGATACGAATAGCACGAACTAATATTTAGATAACATTTTGCAAAACTAGTTAGGTGACATTTTGCAATTGTTTGTACTCGTAGTGATGCAAATTATTCATTATTTAGGTCATGTGCGAATATCCTCTTAAGGATAAACAGCCGCAGCCTTTGAGATTGTCTGCATTTGTAAAATAAACTGTGGCAAATGCGACGAGTACTTGATTGTCCATTTGAGTATGTATCACTTACCAAGTTTGCGATGTTTGCAATAACCTTAACCTTAATATATGTTGTCGGACAGCAACTGCATATTTGCTGAGCAATTGCTCCAAATCAATGGACATTGCAACAACACCAACACACTCTCAGTTCGTTATGATCCATGTCTTGTTCGAAGTAGCACGTTTGTGTAATTAATTGTGTGTTCTGATTAAGCAGCCACCCAGCCAACCACCAACTACTCGTCGCTGTGCTGTGCTGCGTCTGGCCATGTTGCGGTTGCATGTTAAAGCTGCTGCTGTTGACTTATGACACTCTTTCTCCCTTCTTCTGTGTGCCAGAGATGGCACATGTGGCCTCGTTGTTCGTTTTAAGGTTTCCTTGGGGCAAGCCGTCTGTTACTGGTACATGTTTATAAAATTTCGTTAGTTTAGCATGCCTATACGTACGAGTATCTTCTTAAGGGTTTTAACTCATAATTTATGCCTTGTAAGAATGCGGCATGCAGATGTCATCTCTAACCACTCTGAGAAAAGCATCAATGCTTTGCTACACTCTTCCATTTAATGGAAAAAAAAACGTCGACCACTCTGTGCTTCAGAGAACTACAACTGCGAAGCAACCAGTTTTTATGCATTTATTGAACATTTGGAAATTTCGCGTTATTATCCTTTTGTCGGACAAATCAAAGTAGTTTCTTCACAAGTCATGATAGAATAATTCCAGTACGACTTGTTTTTCTTACATTTTCAGCCTAGTCACACAAATATCTGCTGACTGCGGAAATAGTTGCTTCAACATTTAGATCGTCTGCAGACACGGCACATTTTTTTTCCATAATTTTCAATTATGCGAATGGATTAAGTTCTACAATTTTGTCTAATCAAACTAAAATAAATATTTCAACCTTACTTTGGATTACTGATACTGCATTTTCATACTCTTCACCATACATACACACGCGAGAACAGATATGGTTACTAGATATGGTTGCGGTGGCCATATTATGGTCACCGCAACAATAATATGCTCTCTACAATAAAAGCATGTTCGTCGTAACCATAGTATTGTTTTTTGAATTTCATTTTAACAACAGTATAACTGCGGCAATAATAATATTGTTAAAATGTAACAATAGTATTATTGCCAAATTTAGAAATGAAAATGTGGTTGGTGCAACAAAAGTATTGTTGTTTAAAATTTACGTTAACAATAATATGATTACGGCAATCATGCGGTATGGTTGCGAATATGAACATAACAAAACAGGTTTTATAGAGCATACTCGTACATGTATGTGTGTGCGTATGCTTTTTTGATATACAAAAAAACACATTCACACGATACAGTGCATGGTTGTTGTCTAGTATAAAAAACAACAACAATCAGAAGGTTGTTCGAGGGATTTTTTATTGTGTTTACTTTGTTTGGTGAAATACCTACCACCGACTAGTTCTCGTTTGTTTAAAATCTGCCTGCACTTAAGTATATAGCCATTGATCATGGTTGAATCACATTCTTTACTTGGGGTCTACGGATGGTTTATTAGCATTTACCCCTGCAAGCAACTAAAAGTATTTTCGACTGTCGTAGGAATATATATTTGTGTTTCTTGAATGAAATGTTCAATAACAACATCGCCTCAAATCTGACTATGAACTACTCGTAACAGTAATGCAATTGAAAATAACTGACTTGATAAAAACCTCTATTTTTAAACATTACCCAATCCTAATAAATAATTTTGGGGAACATAGTATGGTTGCGTGTGAATCATTCTATGGTTGTGAGGATCATACTATGGTTGTATTAGAAACATACTATGGTTGTGGAGATAATAGTGTGGTTGAGTGTGAATCATACTATTGTTGTGAGAATCATAGTATGGTTGTGGAGATCATAGTATGGTAGAGTGTGAATCATACTATGGTAGTGGGGATCATAGTATGGTTATGTGTGAATCATACTATTATTGTGAGGATCATAATGTTGTTGTGCCACAATCATATACCCAACAATAGTATAATCCTCTTCGAATATTGTCACCCCAACCATACTTTTTTTCTGCGTGCAAAGAGAAAGTCTTTTTAAAATCGGCCCGAACTACAGAATTTCTGTTAGACAAGAAGACATTCAGTTCTAATCACCAAATGCTAATACTCACGGTGGATATTCGGTTGGACGTGCCATGATATTAATAATATGATGGTGCAGACATTCTACTTTTCGGTCGCATTAATCAAATTAAGTTTAAATTATTGGTTGCTAAAACCGCCTGTTGCGGCAACACATAGTTAGGTATAGAACTGTTCGATGCAACCAACAATTGGCAATGACAACAAATTATTTCGCTTTTATAACCAAAAACAATTTAATTGTAAAAGTAAAATATATTTAGTAAAAAAATATTAGGCTCGACCAGACCCAGGCTTTTATACTCTCCATCATTGATTCCCTTTCAGTAGGTCATAAGCTGGGTTTAGATATTTGGTGGTTCATCCATATTTGGCAGAACTATATTTTTGAAGCCTTTTTGCTATTGACAACCCATATGTGTATTGTTGAAAAGGGCCGAAAGGGTCATAGCGTGCCCGTAGATTAGAACCTCAAATTTAGACAAATCTTAAAAGTTATTATATATAAGTATTGAGATAAAAGAATTAGTCCACTGTTTCTGAGTAACCATATTCCGATGTTCGAAAGCACCTTACTAGGGTCCTTTGACCTATGGGCCAAGGCATCAAATATAATCGAAATGTAAAATATGAATTCGTTGTTTCTTAAACCCGTGTGGCCATAGTTGAAGAAGGCCGATTTTTGTGCCCCGACGGAACGGCTAGAGTGAAATACTGGCTTAAATCATAAATATAAGTACATTTTTGGATAAGTAAGAAAATGTTTATAGTTAACATTAAAATTATTACGATATAAGTCTCCATGAAAATATTGTATTGTTTCCATAGTTCAAAGTTGCTGATTTTTGAGTTCGTAAGACTTATATGGGCCGGTACAAGTTTCAAATTGGCACAAATCTTAAATATAGGTGCATATTTGGAATTGTGAGAAAAATTACAGACCACACCTAAAGACCGAGGATTCCATCAGCGAAATCGTAAACTTGATGACATATTTAGGTATTTCAGAAAATTTCAATGTTTATGATTAAATATACGTCAATGTTCGAATGGACCTTTTTTCGGCGCCCATCCAATGATCACGCCTATCTTTAGGGCGTTCAATGCTACACGCAGAGAAAAGATATGGTTACGCAATGGTCACCGCAACGATAATATGCTTTCTACAATAAAAGCATTGTCGTTACAACCATAGTATTGTTTTCTGAATTTTATTTTAACAACAGTATGATTGCGGCAATAATAATACTCGTATTGTTAAAATGTAACAATACCATTTTAAATTTAGAAATGAAAATATGTTTGTATCAACCATGTAAATATTGTTGGTGCGAAAAAAGTATTGTTGTTAAAGATTTACGTTAACAATAATAGGATTACGGCAATCGTACTGTGATTGAGGCTATGAACAAAGCATAACAGGTTTTAAAGACTTTGTGTGTGAGTTTTCTTGGATTCAGTGCATGGTTGTTGTCCATTATAAAAACAACAACAATCGGAAGGTAGTTCGAGGGATTTTTATTATGTTTACTTTATCTACTACCGACTGGTTCTCGTTTATTTTAAATCTGCCTGCACTTAAGTATATAGCCATTGATCATGGTTTAATCACATTCGTCACTTACGGTGTACGGATGGTAAAGCTTTCACCACTGCTGGCAACTAAAAGTATTTTCGACTGCCACTGAAATATATATTTTTGTTTCTAGAATGAAATGTTCAATAAAAAAGGCCTCAAATGTGGCTATGAACTAATTTTAATGCTATTCAAAATAACTTACTTGATAAAAATCTCTATTTTTGAATAAGAACATCACCCAATCTTAATAAATAGTTTTGGAGATCATAGTATGGTTGAGTGTGAATCATACTATGGTTGTGAGGATCATACTATGGTTGTATGAGAAGCATACTATGGTAGTGAGGATCATAATATGGTTGTGGAGATAATAGTATGGTTGAGTGTGAATCATGTTGTTGTGAGGACCATAGTATGGTTGAAGAGATTATAGTATGGTTGAGTGTGAATCATACTATGGTTGTGGGGATCATATTATGGTTATGTGTGAATCATACTACTGTTGTGAGGATCATAATATTGTTGTTCCACAACCATATGCCCAACAATAGTATGATCCTCTTCGAATATTGTCACCCCAACCATACTTTTTTTCTGCGTGTATAATTTCCAAGCATAGCTATTTTTCTGTTTAATACAACCATACATCGTTATGCGGCCTAGATGCGTTCCAAAAAAATTGGCCGTAAACCGAAATGCCGTATCGTATAACGAATTGCTTATTTTCACTCTACAAATAGTTTCAGTCAAAATAGCAAGTTTAACTAATTTAATAATTAACGAAAATGAATCATACATATTTATTCATAAAAAGGAACATTACAAAATATTTTATATAAGTGTAAAGAAAACGTAAGTAACTAAATGTGTAGAAAGAAGTTCTCATCGCTCTTAATCGTTTTTGTTTTGATGTGTGTTTTAGGTTCTACTGAAGTTATTTGTAGCCGCCAAGAGAGTTATTTATTGATTGTGCAACTTGGGCATTACGTTCTTCTTGTGGTTCATTATCAATAAGAACGCTAATGCCCTGTTCAAAAAAAAGCTTCTTTAATCTTTTTTGAAGTTAATTTTTTAATAGACTCTGGCTCCTCCTCACTGTCTAATCGAAAGAATCAAGTTTTCATTACCCCTTCAGTGGTAAGAGCATTTCCTTTAGATCGCAGCAAGTCAATTAAATCATTTTCTTTAAATTGTCAAAGCCGACATCGTTGGTCATGTCCAAAATACTTTGGCAAATGACAGGCACGGAATCAGCATCGGAAATTAATGACTCAGATGCTAGAACACATTCCGGCCATATATTTCTCCAAACTTTGTTCGAAGTTTCCGGTTTGACCTCGTGCCAAGCTTCGCCGATATTTACTACAGATTTGTTTATATCATAAGCTTTCCAAAAAGTTTTTACTGTATTTCTCTTTAACATCAGTTTCGGCAACCAACTCTTCCACTCTTCTAGTTCTACTCCTTTCACTAATTCAGTGCAATATGTATGTTTACCAAACAAAGAGCACATATAAATATGTGAAGAGCAAAGACAAAGTAAGTACATTTTTTTGGCCGTAAAAGCGAAAAAACGTATAACGAAAGGCCGAATAGCGAGGTGTAGCGGATAAGTAAAAAAAAAATATTTTGGTCATGCCTTTTTTTAGTACTTCAAAGACGAACTTTTCCTCTTTTGTCTGATTTGGTCAATTGAATTCCAACCAATCTGCAACAAGAAGACTTAAATCCGGCTACTTTACGCTCATTTCATTTTGATTGAATCGTGCTTTCAACAGACAGACAGACGGACATGGCTTAGAATTTTACGACAATCAATAATATATGTACTTTATAGGGTTGCACATAAGTACTTCGAGAAGTTAAAAACGTAATGACAAACTAGTATATACTCCCCACGGTGGAGAGTATACAAATAATTACCTTCTTCGATAAAGGGGGAAAATTTAATATCCTCAAAGTATGAATGTCAATACTATCATAATATTGGAAATAAATAAATACAAAAAAACACAAATCCCATACATACTCGTACAGAACAACAAAAACAATTATGGATGGCATTCTAAATTTATCATTCCATTTGGAAAACCTATGAATATCGATCGGAGACCCTATAAAGTAAAGGCAGTTTTTTGTGAGTTGGCCTTTTTGACAGCTGTCACTTTATGCTCTGTTTGGTTTGCCATTTCATACTGAATACACGTAAAACTCTAATACGATCTATCTATGTCTGTTCGTCCGTGTTTCTGTTGAGGAAACGATAGCGGATCAACCAGATGCTGAAATTGCGTAATGGCCGTCTATGGTCATACGTTGTTTGGGATTGTGGACGAAATCGGCCTAGAGGATAAAAGTCTTTCTTCAAGGAACTAAATGAACCTCAGTAAAAAGTACACTTTTTTGAGTAATTTTATAACAAATTATAATTTGTTGTGGACAATGGTAAAAATTGGTACTTTAAGTTGTGATGCACTAATTTCTTTAAAAAAGGATAGGTGCTATAGTAATTGGCTTATGTAGGCTAAACAAAGACCCGCTTTGTTAAAACGGGCTATTAATAGTTAATAGGAACATTTAGGTGTTTAAAGCTAATTTTGTTGTGAATCCACACATGTAGAAATTTTGAGACCGACAAATGTGCCCTATGGACCAAACAAACAGACATTTTTTGCGCTTTAGAAGCGTAGGGGTGGTGGAGGGTATATAAGTTACTTAGACTTAGATTTTTCTTTACTTAGATTTTTCTTAAAAAATTGTTTCATCAAACTTTATAAAGGAACAAGTAAAAACGGCGGAGAGTTCAGTCAGGCCGAACCTACACACTCAAAAAGAAAAAAAATATATTGCGTTCTTTTAGCCGGTTTCAGCCCGTGCCGCCGTCCACAATATCAGCCAAAAATTTAATTAGATTTGCAGCTTTGACTTCAGTACCCATATGTCTATTCCAGGTGGCTATTAAGCGGCCGTTTTGTCCGTGCGTGACATTTTTTGGGCCACATTTACCAAAAATTCCAGCAGCTGTGCCTTTATTTGCGGTATTTAGTGGACCAAAAGAAAAAGCACCTATTTTAATCATTGTATGTTTACAAAATATTAAGATATGTTAAGCTAATGCTCAGAAAAATGTACTTAATGCCGAGGTACATTAAGTCCATTAAAGGGAAGCTTTTTCCCGTCGTGCCGATTTCGCCTTATTTACAATCCCAAACGGCTTATGGCCATAAACCATTGTGGTGCAAAGTTGCTGAACCCTACGTAGATTTGATTGGCCGCTATCGTGCTGTCTATAACATGTCTGGACAATTAAGAGCAGACACTGTAGTAAATAAAACTTATAAATTTTGCACTTTTGTTTGCTACTGGTTCACGGATATTGCGGTCTTGTGAACTATAGCATTTTCGAGATTAATTTTATCACAGAAGAGCTACTCGTATTAACGGGGAGATCTTAGGATATGTTTGCATTATAAATGTAATTCGGACTACCATCCACTGCGATTGAATACATCAAGACGTATATCGTTCAAACGAATCAAGCTAGACATTTTGCAGGATGATGTCTTATAGTAAAACGACGCACAGGATAAAAAATGAGCAAAATCGCTGCAAGAAAAAATTGCCCTTTAAGGGACTAAATGCATCGGAAAAGAGCCCTTGTTAAGTATCTGTTTAGCAGTGGATGGTATCTATGATGCAGCCTAGGCGAATTTAAGACGTCGAAACTTGTTTTAAAATAAGACGAACCAATAAACACGCATGATCTGTTGTTAGTCCACTATATAGGTTTCTTTCAATTTGAAAAAGTTTTTATTCCATTTGCAACAAACTTCATTTGTTTTGAAAATAGTTTAATTTTATGACATGAATAGTTTTTATTCCGGTTCGAAACCTTTTTGTTGTTTCTTTTTCAGACTCCACGTAAAAAAATTGGTGAAATGTATTGGCTTGGTTGACTGTACAGCAGTTTCTAAACCCGCCAAGGGCTTTCTTCAGCAGTCTTTAGCAACGATGATGAAAACATGTTTAGATTTCAAAACCAATTTTATAGAAACAAAAAGGGGAAAAACTCAGACATTAGTGAACTTCTATCATTAGTAACTTGCGTTGACTGCAAATGTGTTGCAGTTTTACCACGATTACAAATTGTTCTTATGTAGTGGCAGTAAAACCTATGGTTCTTGCAATGTCAGCAGTTTTATCACCAGACTCAAAACGTTTAAAGTGTCTATTTATTGTTTCAATTTAATTTGTTTTCGCTTTTGACTCATTTTATTACTTTTTTAAGAAGAAGAAATTTCTCTTTACACCTTATCACACAAATACTTCTTGTAAACTGATACTATACGACTAATAGTTTAAAAACGGGGAATCCCGTTGTTGTAAATTTGACCAAAAACAGAAAAAATGGGAATCTTCTTTGTATGCACAAATTAAAAAACGACGCAAACCGAAACATTAACGGCGCAAATAGAAGCCACCATTTTTTGACGCAAATTATTCCATTATTTTTAGATGGCGCAAATTGGGACGACGCAATTTGGGGTATAAGTGTACCTATAAAGCCCATTTTCACAAGGGATAGCTATAGGTCCCACCTATTCAAAACATAGCCCGATTTGTTAAAGTTCGTCATACTACTTATAAGTATAATATTATTATTGGATAATCATAACGTACAAGCCCAAATAAGGGTACGATTATTTTAATATGTAGTTTCTAGAGCTGTAGGTTATAAAATCGGAAAATAACAAAACATGGACCAACATAGACCAATTTCAACCGGGTTCGTCCTGGACCCCAACAATATAACAAGTTTTATCGAAATCGGTTCAAAGTTGCGACATAAACGTCGATTATTAAGATAGATGGACATGCGGACGTACAACGCGCATGGAACCAGATAGTTATTTTTAATCGATCTGAATACCTGACATCTCTATTCCTCTAAGGTGTTGCAAAATCAGCACTAACTCATAATACCCTGTACCACATTGTGGCAAAGGCTACAAAAGATACAATTTATAAAATGTATAGAATGGACCCTAAAATGAGCCGGGGCAATATCTCGGTACTTTTGATGACGAAAATGTATCAAAAAAGTACAATTGTATCAACTTTGACATCCCTGCTGTATATCTGCAAAATATGAACATGGCAAAGCAGTGCGTATGAGTGATGTTGCGACATACGTCATAAGTACTACATGTGGATAGTCCACTGCCAAAACGACTAACTCCATCCATGTAGTTAAGTCACAAATTTCAGTAGATAAACCCAATTTACACATTCATACATATTTTTTCTCTACCCTTGCCTGATGCATGCTGATTTAAGTGATATCTCGTAAAGAGTCGTTTGTAAGGGGTGTAGTAGAATGGGACGTGGTAATGCCTTTTTCATCATACGTGTATGCGAATGAAATCAACATATTACAGACTTCAGAATTTAAGCAAAATCCATTTAAGTTATGTGGGTATCAAATTATAATCGGATAGTGTCATTTGCGTGGGAGGTGTTAGAACGGGCGTGGTTAAGGCTCCACTATAATAATACCAAATTTTTTTTAATACCAATTTTCAGCAGAATCTAATTAATAGCATTTGTGTTAAAGTTGACAATGTGGGGCTTGTCAACCACGCCTTTTTTACGCGCGCACAAAGTCGTTATAAAAATATACCGAATTTTATACAATATGGGGCTTGTCAACCACGCCTTTTTTACGCGCGCACAAAGTCGTTATAAAAATATACCGAATTTTATACATTAGGTGACAAGGTTAATGGGTTCTATTCAGCTCTGAGGCAGGGTCATTAGTGTGGGAGATTCCAGAAAGTGTGTGGATGGAAATTACATTTTTTGTCACCAAGTTAACTTTATAACTTTATTCTTTAGTATTGATTTTTAGTCGTAACGTATGAGTAGGATTAAAGAAACGAATATGGTATATTTGTATGGGAAGCATCAGTCTCAATCCCGTAGGCAGTTGGAAAATAAACGGAAACGTAAAGTTTATAAACGACAGGAAAGTGCATTCGAGAGTTATCGAATAGACGGTCATGGCTTAAATGACGTAAAAAGTCACAAAACAGATATGATCATACCATGTGTAGGGAATAAGATGTTTTCTTTCGACGAGTTGTACTTTTTGGCCATACCATTGTAAAGTGCGGGTATACAAATTGTTCAACACACAAAGGTCAAACGGTCACAGTTCGCCAACATATATGTGTAGCCTTTAATTGACACTAAGAGTCGGGCAATATGTGTATGCCTTAACTGCACAGCACTGAATCAAGATATTTCTTGGTGTAACTGAATGTCCTGACAAGGCATCCATAATTTATTTCTATTGTATATAATTTTCAATTCCTTCACTACACTCCACTCCTAAAATTGCTTAAACAGAAGACCTCTATTCCACATTACCTCTTTTACCAACATTTCTTTTAAAGCATTTTTGCATTCGTGTAAGTCCCAAATGAACTAAAAAAGAAGAAGTTAGTCGCTTTGGCATGTCAGCTGTCAATGCACCAATATTGCCTCATTGCAGTCGTCGTTGCAAAATGATTTGCAGTGTGTTTCGTTAATGGCGGATTGTGTGCGATTAAATTAAATTTATAGGCTTTGTAGCTCTCCATTTTCTTTAAATTGAATTAATTATTATTACTTACAATTGCTCTTTGTGAGAAGCGAATGTAAATAATAAAGAATCGTAAAAACTGCGGTGAATGTGAAACGCCTTGAACGCAGTGGCATAAATCATAGTGCGACTGAGCAAGTGTATACACGTGTGTGCACTCTTAAGTGGGCCTTCATTGTTAGATGCAATAATTCACTCTTCCTCTCTCTCTCTGAAATAAAAGCGTACTTTAGCAAATTAAATGCATAAAACATAGAAGACGTCCACCTCTATGCCACGCTGGAACGGTCAAACTGAGCTGCCACCATAGGGTAAATCCCCAAATGACAAGAGGAAAAAAATGGTTGGCTCTTGTAGTGCCGTCCAATGGCACTATCACAACAATCACCAGGGGACACAAACCCACAGAATAAACTGACGACGGCGAAAATTTGGAGGGCCAGCAGCGCTATTGTGGACAAAACATTGCCAGAGGTGTCATTGGTTGCGACGGTCTCATTACTTCAGCCTCGCAAAGCAAAAAATGTAAAACAATTCTATAGGAGTTGTTGCAAAAGTATATTTATAATAGTAAAAGAGATCCTTCGACCATCACATTGTGACTCATTCTGTGCATTTCCTAGGTGAAGTATAAAACAAAAGTGCTTTGTAAGCGCAGTTTCCTATGATATTTTGCAGAGTACCAGTTTCAGAAATAGCTACTTCATTCCTACTTTTCCACCAGCATGTGATCTATCTGTAAATGAGATATAGACTTTATAAGTAAAAGGTTGAATGAGCAGTGCCACGCTTCATTGAGTCATCAAAACAGAATATACTCCAGTAACAAAAGTGAAAGTTTGATAACGACCTGAGTTACAAATAATCGTAATCGTTTCCTCCTCCAAATCGTAAGTGTCGGCGCATTTTTAGCAATGAAAAAACTTCTCCCTTAAATGCATTAGCCGTTCCGAGCCCAGCATTAGCCTGAAGGTCCCGGTCAATGAATACAAGAATTATATCGGGCAAAGCTCACTGATATGAGAGAAGTTTGCTCTTATTTTACAATAGGATGTTGTGGGATTTATGTGAGTTAGAAGGGGAAAAACTATAACGACATGTTTGTTAAAAATGTAACAAAAAGTCTTTCTGTCATTGTAGTGTCGAAAAACAGCATAAAATACAAACGAATAAGGACAGTCAGTATGAAGAACAGTTTTTGACTTAGGTTTTTTTTAATTTTTATTTATTTATTTTGTTCAACCGCGCACTACAAGATGTAACATCTTATATATTACAGAGCATAGTAAAATCATAAAAATAAAAACCAAATAATAATTAGTTTTTATTAGATTGTATTAAATCTAGTGATCTTATAAATCTTATAAATTGAAGTTTTGACGGGAATTTGTTCCAAAGACGTTTTCTGCGCTACAAATATTCGGTTGTTCTGTTAAAAATCCCCAACATTCCATGTTATTGATGGTTACATGGTTCGACTCACGACAAGATAGTTGCTACGATAATATTACTAAACTTAGAGCCAATAAGTCTGTTATACCAACCGCATTCAGTGAAACTATTGATTACCACAGCTGGTGGTTTTGACTATCTACATGTTCCGTTGGTAACAACAATTGTTGGTGACTTTAAATAAATCTTTCTAGTAACCAAACCCGATTAAGTTCTCTGTTATAGCATATTAGATTGTGCAATAAAGTTTCGGACTTTCTCAGGGGGTGAATGATGTCTTCTGGAAATGAAAGATTATAGTAAGTTCCCAAAGGACATGGTAGGTGTCAGTTATTTTTTATGGGCCAAGGATATTTTCATTTTGCAACGTATAAAATTATTTGAAAAAGGTAAATATCTTATCGTTTTAGCGAATTTTCGAATATTTAATATCCTATGTTTAAGGTTCAAAAGTGAAAAAAGTCGAAAAATATTTTTTTTAGGTATTTTTATGTTTTACAAATGTTGTACAATTAATTTCAGTAGGGGCGTGTGCTTTTTTACGAAACTGTATAAATGTTTTAAAAATGGTCATTATTGGGTTTAAATTTTCTACTTAACTACTGCTTACATCAAATCAAAATATCTTCAAGATTAGCTGTTCTTTTTCGTCCAAAAAATTATACATTTTTTAATGAAATTATTGTAAAATTTTGCTCATTTGAATATAAAATATTTTTCCACCCATTTTTTAAATAACCTACGAAACATGACCGATATGAAAGTATATAGGCTTCTTATCACATGTGTAGTTAAGACTGCAATCACTCATTTGAAGTATTTTGTGTCACATTAACCGGAAATATTTAGGTTTAAAATTCCACGTTACTTTCCTTCATAATATATCAAAATCAGATTTATCTTTAATTAATCCCTGTTAAATTTTGTTGACACTTAACAAATATTAAACTCTTTTGCGCCACTTGACCAATTTGATGCAGAAAATCGTTTCACTTGTGGTTAGAGTTACCGATACTTTGTCTCTTCAACTAACTCTGTCAGTTTCCTCTACTGAAAATTCCCGTGTACCCAATCAACATTCAGTTACAACAATGGAATAAATGCACAGTACCATCACCATTCGGTTGTGGCACCAATCTGTTGTCTGTGTGTACACACAATGAATTGCCGTTCTGACGAACAATTAATTCTTGGATTGATAAGTTTCATTCCCCGTTTATAAAGATCGAGTTTTTGGTGAATTAATTCAGTCGTATTGCTATTAATGATTTTATAAAGTAGTTAAAGACGTTTCATTTGAGCACATTATCAAAAAAAATATATGAAACTCTGAAATTCGTCGCACCGCTTTCTGCAGCTCTTAAAAAGCTCTAGTTCTTCCTTAAACCAGATTGTTTTGCAGACAGTAATTTCTGTTAACCCACACGCAGAGAAAAGATATGGTTACACTATGGTCACCGCAACAATAATATGTTCTCTCCACTAAAAGCATGTTCGTCGCAACCATAGTATTGTTTTTTGAATTTCATTTTGACAATAGTATGATTGCGACCATATTGCTATTGTTGAAATGTAACAATAGTATTATTGCCAAATTTAGAAATGAAAATATGGTTGTAGCAACCATATAAACATGGTTGGTGCAACAAAAGTATTGTTGTTTAAAATTTACGTTAACAAAAATATGATTACGGCAATCATAAAGTATGGTTGTGACTATGAACATAACAAAACAGGTTTTGTAGAGCACACATGTATGTGTGTGCGTATGTTTTTTTTGATATACAAAAAAAAACACATACACACGATACAGTGAATGTTGCTGTCCATTAAAAAAAACAACAACAATCGGAAGGTAGTTCGAGGGATTTTTATTGTGTTTAGTTTGTTCGGTGAAATACTCTAATAACGGCTGGTTCTCGTTTATTTAAAATCTGCCTGCACTTAAGTATATAGCCATTGATCATGGTTTAATCACATTCGTTACTTGATGTCTACGGATGGTGAAGTAGCATTCACCCCTGCTGGCAACTTAAAGTATTTTTGACCGTTGGAATATATATTTTTGTTTCTTGAATGAAATGTTTAATAAAAACATGGCTTCAATTCTGACTATGAGCTAATAGTAATGCAATTTAATTTAATAAAAACCTCTATTTTTGAATAACAACAATTACCAATCCTAATAAATAATTTTGGGGACCATAGTATGGTTGAGTGTGAATCATACTATGGTTTTGGGGATCATAGTATGGTTGCGTGTGAATCATACTATGGTTGTGAGGATCATACTATGGTTGTGGGGATCATAGTATGGTTATTTGTGAATCATACTATGGTTGTGGGGATCATAGTATGGTTATTTGTGAATCATACTATGGTTGTGGGGATCATAGTATGGTTGCGTGTGAATCATACTATTGTTGTGAGGATCATAATATTGTTGTGTCACAACCATATACCCAACAATAGTATGATCCTCTTCGAATATTGTCACCCCAACCATACTTTTTTTCTGCATGCAGGAACATACTAATTGGTCCTATTATAATGTGTTCCAGAGCCTTATAAAGCGTAGATAGTATAACACTACCGCTTTTTGGTAAGAAACAATGAAATGAAAAAGCGACTCAACTCTCTGGTGACGTCCGATCTTTCCCAGATGGTATGGTGTACATTTCCATTGGCACAGATTAGTAAAGAAGTGGTTCATTATTGTGATGAGGCTGGGTGGTTCCTCCCGTTGGCCGTGTGCTATATAGCAGCTCATAAAACACACTATTCACCTCTTGCTTTCTATGGCGATAGTGCATGTTTCTTTATTGCTAAGATCAGATAAAATTAAAGCTTTAAGATTGTTCTTAACCAAGATACATGCTCTGGTCCTACCAGGTGCAGCTCCGTACAGAATACTGTCACCTTCCCTGTTAAGTCCGCAAACCAGGTTTTTATGCAACCAAGGTTTCTGATACCTCTGCGCCTGAGGCTAGACGGAGAAGCAAAGTATCTAATTCTGATTTGCAGTAATAAAGGTTGATTTGGCTACTTTCACTACAGATCCTTACTGGATCGTCATCGGATTTCAGTATGGCCTCGGTATCATCCGCTACCTCCCATTTGCCGAAGAAGGCACTCACAAGTCCAGTGGCTGATTGGCTATCCTCGTCATATACAGAAGCAGCTTCATCGCCTCGCCACTCAAGCGGTCATCAATTTCCGTAACCAAAGGTTTCTTCATGTCATCACCTACGTATACTCGGAGGAGATAGTTCCAAATTTATAGAACATCTTCCCTGCATCTCCTGAAGTGGGGACAATGAGTAGCAGTTTATAACCACAGTGGCCTTCCTAAGACAATCTTCATCATCAGCGACCCTGACTACTTCCCAGTCCTGTGTGGGAAGCTGAGGGTTAGGGGATCTCTAGGATCCCCTTTAGGTCGGAATCTTAGCGATAGATCTCTGCCTCTGTGGTCCATCAGTGAGGGGTATCGCTTCGAGTCGCGCATCGGACTAAACGTCTGTGACATTGGTATTGAAGTAATATCCTTCGTGAAGAACCCGAAACTGTCACAGTGTACCGGGTATGAATACTCCACTGCAGCTGAGACATTGGCCGCCGATTTAAAATGCAAAACTTTGTTCCAGCAAATGAACAGAAACTCACCAGCCACACCGACAACAAACAACTATGCGAGGACAAAACAAATCCAAAAGCAGATGGAAAAAATAGAATGAATAAAAATAAAATTAATTACCAAAACGAGAAATAATTGTTGTCGTCTGCTTGCTTCGTTGTTTGCCGGGCTGCCAACAAACTGAAACACACAACGCCAGCAAATGACAATTAAATTTATGTTTCCCATCCAGAGATGGGCCGTTAGCCACCACCAACGACGGGTAACTAATTTCCAGATTACCATAGAATTGTCCATTAAGTGAGAGGTGAGCGGTAAGCTGCTATCGTCGTGTCCACGCTGTCTCTACCACTAAAATGTTTGTCCCAGATCAACTTACGCTGCCACATACCTATACATACGACCATGTACAGACACAGCAAGCCACAAACAGTGGCATACTGCTAGTCCAAGGTAATGAAATCTTCATGCACATTATAATGATAATTGCCCAACTCTGATAGTAACAGACGTGGAGTACACAATTTGCTTTAAAATACCCACTTCTTTAATGTATTATTCAAAAACTCATAAACACACTAACACACACACATGCTCACATACTACATGCATTCGCTGAACAATTCTGAATAAACTTTCCCACTTCAGAGTGGAAATGACTTTGGAGAAATAAAAATGGCTTACAAATTGCAAATGGCATAAAAATGGTGGTGCTCGGATACGAACTGAACAAACAAACAAGCAACACAACACACTGTGGCAGTACTGGCACAACATTGCCATTCCACAAGGATTCATGTTCCACAAATCGGTTGTGTGTTGCATTTTTACTGCAAATGTGGCTACGGCACAGTGTTGGGAAATATATGAATGTGAGTAGAACTTATGGGATTGTGGTGGGTCCAATTCACAACAATGAAATGCATAAAACACTGGCAACAGCCACAAAAGACGCCGACGACAAAATCAATGCCCTAGGGGGAAGCAACAACAGAACACGCGGAACATGGGCGAAAAACAGCGAAATACCGGGTTAGCACATTTGTACACAGGAATTGAATCATGCCATGAATAATTTAAATTACACATATGTACACATACATACATAAGTACACATGGGTGTACGAGTATAGAGGAACTGGTTTGCGAAAATAGTGATTACAATTTTCAAAATCTCAACTGAACCTAGAGCTTACTTCTGTCTACCACATACGAGTAATTCATGGGTATTCCATCAACCGCAGGACTTTAGTTGTACCAAGGCGACTCTTCGTTGTCTGGCCAGCTGGCGTTCTTCTGCTGCTATGGATGGCTGGTGGACTTCGTAGATGGCATTCACAATGTACTGGTTTACAACATCAGTAACTGCATTAGTGTGACTAGACTTGCTGATCTAGAGACTATCTGTTGTACCTTTGGACCTCATTTTCTCTCTCTAGATCATGACGACATTTCATGACGAGCCTGCTTCTGGCGGTATATCCCAAGCACGTACAGCATCAACCACATTCCATTGTGTTGACGCACGGGTATGATCGTAATGGCGGTATATTCTATAATAGACTCCGAGATATCAACGCCAGAGATATCATGCCGGTTTGCACTTCTTGATTCTGAACTACTCGTATGACTGTAGCCCACGTACATAATAGGTTACGCAACGTTTTGACCTTAGCTGCTGCGAAGTTTCATCAACATTTCTGTGATAATGTCTAGGGCTATTATTTGTGAAGATGGTGTGTATAGCTGTAATTGTGTTGCTTTCAGAATCCGTCTTGGTGGACGCCTACTAATACTAGGGAGGAGTAATGCCTCTAAATTATTTGCTACTGACAACGGCAGTGTGATCGACCTGTGTGACTCTCCTTTGCTTAACTTCAGTATCTGGATCACCATATCCATTGTCCAGACTGCGGGAACTATATTGGATGATTTCGCGCTTCTAGTGACATTTGAGTAAACTGTTTTGGTACATTCTTTGCTGGAAGATATCTTATTCGGCGAAATACTTTTCTCTTCGCCCTCTTCATAACGAATTACTCTACGAAATGCCGGTTAAAATAACACGTAAATTGCATCGCAGCCATTACCGATAGGTCGTAAAACGTGATAGAGGTCCGATAGTTCTTCTTACCAGGGCTTAGAAGCAAACAAATCGTTGCCCACAATGTACTAGTATCGTTTCAAGTGTTGCAGGTTCTTATGCTAATGCTCGCCGACTAACCCTTTGACTTCCAAAGTAAGTTCTCAGGCTCATTTTTATTGGCTCTCCCGCTGTCTCAGCTGGGAAATTCGATCTAATTTCGGTACTTCGACCAGCAAGTTTATATCGCTTCTTCCTGCTGCTTGGACATCATAATGATTGAGCAGTTTTGCGAAGGGGTAATTGATCTGCCAGTGCTATGCTCCTCTGGTTATCATCTTGGAAGGAATGCCTAAATTCGTGATGGACATTAAAGTCCAGAAGGTTATTGCATTACAATATTTCTGTATTGAACAGAGTGATAACGGTTGACGTCATTTTCTTTGTTGCTGGAGGATCCGAATAGACGATCATCTCTAAATTGAAACTGCCTGTGTTCACTCTGGCGATTGTTGTCTCAACATCATTTTTGTAGATCAAAGCAGCTTTGTTTTGTCCTCGTTCACCACCAATCCCATCTTTGCTGACACTTTCTCTATACAGCAACTTTGATTTAGCTGCCACATCTATGTTTGCATCACGTTTGTGGCACACATGCAAAATGGCACTCAGCCATAAATATGCAGCTATTCAATTTCCTTATCTGCCATACAAATGTCAAAGTTACTTGAGGAGAATGCCAAAAATACCTTTTTGTGAATTTTAGATAAAGAATTTTTCCGTTACAAACTTCAACTAACGCCATTGTAAAATCAGCTGTTGGCATAACTCTACTTTCTTTATTGTACCATGATAAAATTCATTGCCACACTTTTGTAGACATATGAATAGCTTGAGCTGTCCGCACGCTGTCTTAATACACTTGAAATGGATGTTTCTTAAATCGCGGAAGATTGCCTTTCGTTAAATGTGTGTTTTAAGAATGCATCTCTATTTCATCTCGGTCTCACTATTTTCATTTATAAATGTTACCCATTCCCCTTTTTAGAATCTATTTTTGTCGGCAACTGGTGTAATTTTCCTACAATTTTGTAGTAAGAGAACAAACGTTGAATTTTTTATTTGGATATTTGTATATATAAATATATATATATATATATATATATATATATATATATATATATATATATATATATATATATATATATATATATATATATATATATATATATATATATATATATATATATATATATATATATATATATATATATATATATATATATATATATATATATATATATATATATATATATATAAGACTTTTGCGAAATGGCTCGATTTGTATATTCTTATCAAATTATGTTTGTTGTTGTTGTAACAACAATATATTTATTTTGAAGTCTTGTTCGCCTATAGGGGATTTGCTGAGTGGGCTTGGCCGGACAATTTAAGAGGTGCAGCACATCGTGTGGTCCCTGATGGCAGGCGGGACAAATGTCCGGAACGTTAGCATGTCCAGTTAGAATTGAGGAGGCTGAACCATCCAGATCTCAGCTGAGCCAGAAACACGCGCGGGAAGCTCCCCTAGCACTACATTCACACGGTAGCTGGATACTGCTGCTGCGACTTCATCGGCGTGAATGTTGTTCAGACCTGTCTGATAGTTTCGATGATCTAAAGGTTCTCTCTTATTCCGCTGGACCTCTCTCTCTATATCATGAAGATCGTACCTGATCTGCCTGGGCGGAGGCATCCTGTTCAAGAGATGGTGGTTAGGATGGCTGCTGCAAAAACACCTTAGCTGGTATTGCATAGACAGCAGGAAATTGTATCTGTGCACGGTAGGGACCTTCGTCTCCTCGTGTAGATGGTCCTCAGAAGACATAAGAAGACACCCTGTTGATGTTCTGAGTGCGGCATTCTGGCAAGTCTGAATTTTCTTTCACTGCGTCGTACTCACGTTCGCCGACCATACAAGCTGCGTTGTTTGCTACAGACCAACCTATCGCTTTGTAAGAGGTCAACATGGTTTTTTTTGTCGGCTACCCAAGTACTGCCGGCAAGTGACTTGAGGACCTTGTTCCTACTTTTGAGTTTATCGCAGATAGCTGTAGCATTTGCAGAGGGTCGAAAAAGCCTGTCCAATGTGACCCCAAGGATTTTGGGGTAGTTGTAGTTGGTAGTCGGGATGTTGACGTCATCGACTTTCACATTGAGTGAGAACCGCACCTCTGCGGTCCATGCAGTAGGCAGTGTGGCTGATGATTTGGAGGCGGATATTTTCATATTCCTCGCAGTGAAAAGGCGTGCTAAGTCAGTAATGTAACAGTTGATTTTCTCGAATATGTCATCCAATTTAGGTCCTGACGCCAGAATTGTGCAATCGCCAGCGTACGACACAATTTCAACGCCGTCTGGTGGTGCAGGAAGTTTAGAGAGGTAGAGGTTAAACAGAGCCGGGGATATAACTCCACCCTGGGGAACTCCTTGTTTAACTCTACGGGGCTTTGATTTTCTGTCTCTAAATTCTACAAATGACTGGCGCCCACACATATACATAGTTTACGAACCAACGTTTCAAACTGGGCGGAAGGGACGTTTCTTCAATGTCCTCGAACAGAGTTGCATGATTGACCGTGTCGAAGGCTTTTGTTAGGTCAACAGCCACGAGGACCGTCCTGCTTTACACGCCATCACCGTGTGGAGATGGCGTGTAAAGCAGTCGTTGTGCTGTGCTGCTTGCGGAATCCATGCTGATGATCAGCACTAGGAAAGTGTTCGATCAGTCTGGGCAGGAGCAGTGCTTCAAGCGTCTTTGCTACTGGAGAAAGCAAGGAGATCGGCCCAGCGCCCTTGATGACTTTGCGCTGCGGATGACATGGGCAACGGTAAATTGTGGTGGTGCCTCTTCGACTCGAAGAGCGCGGATAGGACGCATTACTCTCCTTTACACATTATCATTCTCTGGGTGCTCAATGAACGAACGTGACAGCTGTCCGATCATCCTTCCTTCCAGGGTTAGATACCGATTTGACCGTTGTCCAAAACTTACCAATTCCTGAACTCAAGTTGCACTGCTTTAAGTGGTCTAGCCATTTGTTCCGCTTATATTCGCTGACCAAACTACTAATCTCGAGGTTGAGATTCCTAATTCTAGGGTCAGTAGTGTTGGAGCGACGAATGTCATCACCCTAATTTTTTGTACTGTTAGTTGGGACGTACATAATACTCGTACCTCATAAAAGGGAAAAGTTGACAAATTATTTTGGCTCATGTGGCCCAAAAAACGAACCGCCTGGCCAGAACGACGATTATTGGTCAATATAGACATATGGGTACTCAAATTGAAGCAAATAGAAATATAGATTTAATTTGAAGATTTGTCTAAGAGTAAGGTTAGGTGCATGGACCGATAGGGTCTAAAAAACGCAGAACTTTTTTTCATTGAGGTATCGTAGTGACTTGGCCTAGCCGAACTTAAAGAGGCTTTGACTTGTTAATTTTAATTATTTAATTTCAATAACTTGATTTTCGTCGGATATCATTTTCAAGAATATAAATGTTACAAAAATCAACCGTTACAACAGTAAAACATTTCGCTTTTTCAACAATTCTCAAACAATGTATTTTATAATATTCACCTGGGCCACGAATGTCAGAACTAGTTTCAAACAGCTTCGAAAGAAATGGTAGAGGTACCAGTAGCTCGTTTCTGTAACTCGTACCGATCGCAGTTACAGATTGAAATTGCCGATTTGACGTGACTCTGACGTCATTCTCACCTTCACTGTTTCTGTAAAAAATATTGCCGATTCTTATTCCATTCACTCGTTCCAAATCGGTAATATGACATTGTTCCGATTCTACTTCAATAGGAATCGCTTAACAAAGTGTTTCTGTAAGCAAATCGACTCAACTTAAAATCGGTAACTTTCTCACTGACGTTAAGCCAAGTGAGAACTCTGCCGATTGCTATAGTGTTGTTGCAATTATAAGAAAGCAAGTAACCAAATATAACTTTTTAAACCAATTACAACTTTATTGATGTTATTTTAGACAAATAAATACTTCATTAAAAAAATATGTTTTAATTGTGTTACCGCGGTTTAATTGTGTTTGAAAATAAGTAGCAAAACATAAACATTTAAGATGACAGTGTGTTGAAATTAACGACAATTTAAGAACCGAAATTGGTATGGTCATGCAAAATAACCGAGTGCAAATGTTTGTATACTTGCAATGTACATCACCAACGTATTTTTAACAAATTAATATTAATATTTTAAAGACGCAGCGCCATCGGCTGTTGGAGCTTATGAAACAACACTGTCACGTTGGTAAGGGTCAATTTGTTACCAAAGATTCGAAAAAGGAGCACAAAGCTGTGTGGGAGGCTGTGGCGAACGAGCAATGCTATGGGTGGCTCCCATAAAAGAGCGGTACAATGGACAAAGGCTTGTGATTAATTGAAAATTAACCGACAATTATAAATGTTTGGATATTTTTTGCAGTGTTGGATTGATTGGAAATCGTCAGTGATGCAGAAATTTGGCCGGCACAGAGCGATTTCCAATAGGACAGAAAATTTACCATCGACGGATGGTCCTAAGGAAGTTGATGGCCTTGATAAGGATGTCCTTGATTTCTTATTCAAGGATGTAGTGGACGGAGATGGCGTTACGCCTGAAGGTGGATTTGAGGTATAGTTCAACTTAAGTTAAAAACAAGTAGAGAAAAATAAGCAAATATTTGCAAAATATAAAAATTATAAGATATAATATGTTGTTTTGAATTTTAGCCTACGTTAAATATGGAATATGACGGAGAAATTGAGTGGTTGGACGACAGCGCAATTGAAGTTGTGGAGGACAATAAACGCGGTCCATCACCGAAAAAAGGCACACAAAAGTCGTGGGCCTACCACTCACAGTTGTTTGGAGGAGGCAAAAAAAGTTTGCGGTGAGAACCAAACCCAAATAATGGAAGGGTTAAATAAAATAATTGAGCTTCTTGAAACTCAAAACGCAACACTGACTAAAATACTGCATGCTACGAATCGAACCCATTAAAGGTTAATGATAATTTATTAAACATTTACTTAAGTCTTACTTACTGTTTTTCGGCTTCAGATTATCAACTTAAGACTGCATTTTTGTACCTGTGCTATGTACAAATTTTAACCTGATATTTTGAGTATACATTGTATTGTTTTTTTTTTTAAATTAATATAGTCATTTGAATAAGGCTAGTTTATTTTTTTCAGTTAAGTTTTTTGTTGAACATAAAAGAAACAATAATATTTCGTTTTTGATTTTTTATTAAGTATTATGGTTTTTAATGGTTCTTAGTTTTTTCAATAGTAAACGAAAGTAAATCTATGCAAAAAATTATTAATTATAAAAGGAGGAAAATAATATTAACATGTCGAGCCATAAGCGCTAACCTATCGTAAGTCAAATTTTTGGAAAAAAAATTTTATTGCTGAAAAATAATCATCGTTTTGTATTTTTAAAATGACAAAATTGTTAGTAAAACATCAAAAAAAAAGCTTTTGCATTTTATCGTAAATGATTGTTTAAATTTTATTGTGTAGCAATTTTATCGTAAGTCACACATCAAATTGCTGCAGCAATCGCAAATGTGTTCAGATTTTTTTTTTTGTTTTTTGATACAGTTATATGAGTAGGTAGAAATCTTAAATTTTTGCATTAAAACATTTGCATTTTTAATAAAGTTGTTTGAAATAAATAATAAAAACCGTCTCCTGTAAAATTTGCATTTTTTCACTTACGATAGGTTAGCGCTTATGGCTCGATGTGTTAATGATCATAATTTTTGTTGACCAGTATAGCTATGACTATTTGTTTATTAACATACGTATGTATACGTATATAGTTATTTCAAGTATTCTCTTTCCGAATCTTATTAGCTTCCCAAATCTTAGCCAGGAACCTCTGGCTTGATTTTTTTAGACATTTTTAAAAATAAATGCGCCTTATTGATTGTCGAGTTGCTCTACCATCATATAACACAGAGTTTGAGGTAGTCGCATCCTCTATATTAACAGATGACAAATCATTTATTATGTTTGCTTTCGGAATTGGCAAATTATGCTTTCTTCGAAAATTATGTAAAGTGCATCAAGCATTAATAATGGAGCCGGCGAAAACAGGAGAGACCATTAGGCCTCGATCTCCTGAAAGACGTGCAAAAACTTTTTTTAATATCCCATTAAGCCTTTCAAAGGAATTTCTGGCCTGAATATGTGTCTTATTAAATTGCTCTTGGCTTGCACTCTATACATTTCTATATGGAGTCATCAACCATGGTTGTAAAGGGTATCCTGAGTCTCCAATAAGCCAACTCTCAGAGACCCCATTTTCAGTGTACTTGCTGTGGAGAACAGCTTTTAATCTGCTGCTTTCCCAAATATATGCTTCGTGAGAACTTCCACCAAACCTGCCATTCCATCCCAAAATCCGTAAGTCAAAATCGCAAACCAATTGGGCATTTTTCGGAAAGAATCGTTTGCGATTCAAGTAGCAATTTTCAGTTTCCATAGGGGGTTTTTTGATTTTAACATGCGTGCAATCAATTGCACCTAAGACACCAGAAAATCCGGTAGCATTAAAAAATCTGCAATATATAATAATATGAATTAAAATTTCTGTTTGTTTTTCAAATAAAGTACCTTTCTTTAACCACACGTTGATCTTCGTATGTGGTAGGAAAAACAATATATTTTTTCATTAAATGATTTTGAATTATCATTGTTATATTATAAACTATGCGGTTTATCATGGCCTTGCTCACACAAAGGGTATATCCACACAAATTCTTGCCCTATATCTCGCAGAAAGGAACCAGTGGCATAAAAATGCAGGCCTTGCATAGCCGAAGTGGGTTTGGAATGAAAGTACTTCTTTGCCCCCTTTCCAAGTAAGGGCGTAACTCACTAAGTGGCTCGATTGCTGGAGAACCTAAATAGTTCCATAAATCGAGCTTCAGGAATTTGGAATGGATCAGTGGTATTCTTAAGTGGCGCCTGTGAATTCACAGCATATTTCTGCGATCGTGTAAAGATGCGTACATAATAACAAATATGCTACTCATTTTGTATAGTTATTAAAGGAAATACGAAACTGGGAAGAAGTGTTTTAATACAAAATATTTATACACGAAAACAAATGCAAATAAACAGCTGCTTGTCATCAATTTTCAATTCTTACCGTTTCTTTCTGATTTGTGTTTCTTTCCACCACAGACCGAATATTTACCGATTTCGACGTACAGAAACAGCAGTTATCACGAAATCGGTAACTTTTAATCTAGGCGGTGTGTATTTACAGAATCAAGCTACAGGTATTAAACGACTAAAAACGAACAAATTATATTTGAGAAATATAAATATTTTATAGCACGATAGCGTGCTTTCAATGAATTAACCTAGGATTTTGAGTGAGGGTAGCTTATGGCCAAGAGCTGTTTGGATTTTAAATATGCGAAAGCTTATGGGGAAAGCTTACCTTTAATATGGGGAAAGCTTACCTTTAAGAGACTTAAGGTACTTGGAAAAAGGACTCGTTTTTGCATGTTTTCTATTCAACTCATAATTTTCGTGGACTTAAAATGGATAAATGGGTACTGTTAATTGAAATGCACCTAATACTTCAAAAGGAAAAAAATTGGACCACAAATCGGCACGCATGGTAAAAACGGGCTACCAATAATCATAATGGATATAAATTTACTCAAATTAAAATAAATTTTGCTACGAATCGAAATATTGAATTATTTGGAAGTTTTGGCTGAGATAAGGTTTGTCCTCATGGTCCAAATGGACCCATAAACGAATCACTTCTTTTAGTTTTAAAAGCGTAGTGTCAATACAGGGAACATAAGGTTTGGCTTGGATGAACTAAACGACGTATTTGCTTGTTTTAATTGTAACGCCCATTAATACTTTATATACATTAAAATAAATTTTAAGTAATTATTTGTAACTTTGACCACCTTCATCAGAAAGCTTCGCAGCAATTTTTAAAAGGAAACCCGAATCTTACATTTCAAGTTTTCTTTACACAATGGCCCACGAAAATGTAATTCACACTTACGATCAATAGGTTTCTTTTACAATGTGTGTTGTGAAAAAGTTTAGTTGGCTTTGCCAACCCATGAATCTTCTCACAAAAAAAGAGTTAAGGTCCGGGCACACTGAAGCTTTGTTTCTTACGCTGTGTTTTTCTTAACTTCTGGTGTGTAGAAAATCTAAAAAAAAATTATTGGTATTTAAGTGTCGACATAGGAAAGCCCTGTCACACATTGTTTGTCTGTTTTTACACTAATTTCAACTGGATTTAGACTTCCAGAAATAAAAACTAGTAAAAACGGTAAAGAAGCACGTGGCCGACTATATTATACCCAGCACTCCTTATCTTTTAAAAAAGCCTATAAAAATTAGGTTTTTGGTCCCCACTGAAATTTAAATTTAACCATTTTTTAATGCTAATGTCTTTTTTGAATTTGTAAGAAATTTTTATTCATTGAACAGGGATTAAACCGGCTCAAGACCTTTTGCTTCTATATTTAAATAGAAGACAAGTTTTTAACAAAATGGCAAAGTGACATTGATTTTCGTGGCTGCACACTACTTTTATCATGATTTCGGGTCCGTGACAACTCTCTTCAGAAAGCCTTGCTGCATTTGTTGAAAGTAAAACCGAACTCTATTAGGCCAGGCTGTCCCCAAACGAATGAGAACTACTATTGTAAACCTTACTTTACAAGTTTTTTTCACACAATTGCCCACGAAAATACAACTCACTCTTACCACCTCTAAAGAGACTCCACATCGAGAGCCATCAATAGATTTGTTTTACAACACGTGTGTGTGTTGTAAAAAGAGTTTAGTTGACTATGTCAACTTGTGTGCCGTGCCGTACATGTACGTATGTTTAGCTCATTTGTTTTATTTCGGTCTGTTGCTTTTACACATTGAAAAGGGATTAAACCGGCTTAAGACCTCTTGCTTCTATATTTAAATAGAAGATAGAAAGTGACATTGATTTTCGTGGCTGCACACTACTTTTATCATGATTTCGGGTCCGTGACAACCCTATTCAGAAAGCCTTCAAAGTAAAACCGAACTCTATAAGGCCAGGGTCTCCCCAAACGAATGAGAACTTCTGTTGTAAACCTTACTTTTCAAGTTTTCTTCAAAGAGTTCTTTATAGAGTTCGGTTTTACTTTCAACAATTGCAGCAAAGCTTTCTGAAGAGGGTTGTCACGGATAAAAGTAGTGTGCAGCCACGAAAATCAATGTCACTTTGCCATTTTGTTAAAAACTTGTCTTCTATTTAAATATAGAAGCAAGAGGTCTTGAGTCGGTTTAATCCCTGTTCAATGTGTAAAAGCAACCGACCGAAATAAAACAAACGAGCTAAACAGAAATTTGTATTGTTTTTGGTAAAATCGGTTAACATATATGTTGGATCTATATCTTAATCTGAACAATTTTCCCAAGAGCGTCCGTCCTTGTCACAAGGAACTTACTTGTGGCAAATTTCATCAAGCTTGGATGTAATGTGTAGTTTCTAGAGATAACACCATAAAATCGAATGAACATATATGTGTGAGCTAAATTCAAATCTCAAACGATTTTCTTAAATTTTCGAAGCGTTCTCCCTTTGTCCATAAAACTTACGTTTGCGAAATTTCACAACGACTGGATGTTATCTGTGCACAAAGAAAAGAAATATATGTTCGAAGAGCTTTATAACATGTTTCAACAATATAATCATTCTCATAATCATACTATGATCCCCACAACCATATTATGATGCACACGCAACCATACTATACTATGTGTATCTGGCATCCAATGATTTGTTAAGGGGCCGTCACACATGACTAATTTTTAATCTGATCCCATAAAATTAAATTTATTATTTTTGCTCTTTTGCAAGCGTTTCTTATAGTCTGTTCACGGTGCTCGATCGAAAACCTTGTCGAATGAAACCCAGTCACTCACTTTTGAGTAGAATTGGGTTCATGCACATCGCTACGTTATAATGTAAGAATACTCAAACTGCATTGTTGCCAGATCAACAATTTTTCAAATTGCTTCTAAACACCCTTATATTATTGTGAATATACTATAAGATATACAACTCTGCCTTTCTTTAATGACATCAGCTGCTGTGAGAGAGAGCAAACAAATGACAATTCTCAATACAATATGTTAACAAACCAAAAATTGTTATATTTTGAATTTGTCTACATTATAATGTTATTTTTGTCACTATTAAAATCGTTTTCGGGTTGTGTTGCAAATGCACTGTGCTCATCTGGCGAAGTGTAAATTTTCCTCCTTAAAATTCACTAGTGCTCAAATTTGTTGCTTCTTTACTTCTTTATACTAATAAATACACAAATATATAAAATACATTATTTTTTTTTAATTATATTATATGTGCTTACCATTTATTTTTATTGGTTTTTGCTCCATTTTTCAGCCAAACGAAAAAAAGACAAGTGAATGGTTTTGACAGTATGACAAAATTTGCACTGAAATGCTTACGTTTTCGAGTGACTTGGTTTCGTTCGATGACCCGTTGTTTGTCGTTTAGCACGCGGCAAAAAGCAATCGTTCGAGCACCATGAACAGTGCAATGCATTCAAAAAGTCCAGCTCCATTTAATCTAATCTTTGTCTAATAGTTCATGTTTCATCGTCTTGAACGTGCATTTAGGATTCAAAGATTTATTTATGATCTGTCTCACATTATATTTTCCATCTGATCCGAAGAAATTAAACTTAAACTAATCATTCCATAGAATTTTTCCCAAAAATAAAGGTGCTCTTTTGCAAAGTGTAAGCGTTTCTTAATATTTTTGCTAGAACATGGGGTTTTTTCTTGTTTTTTCCATCTTCATTTAATCTACGTCTGAAAGTTCTAGATGAAATATTCTGTGAAATTTGTGGAGTTACGATAGCATTTTTTTGCAGCTGAGGCCAAGAATGGATTGGCTTTACATTTCATTACCCTTATTTACTCGTATATTGAGTTATTTCATAAATTAGTTAAATGCCATTTAAAAACTTTAAATAAACTATACCTACTTTAAAGTAAACCAAATTTTCACAAATTCCGAATTCGTTTCTAATAAAATGGCCACCCTATACTACTCGTGTCCCTATAATTCAAGCCATTCCTGCAAGTTGGCGCATGAGTTTTTTTTTAGATACACACACAACAACTTATTGAACTGCAGTGAGAATATGACGGGACTTACGAAAGAAAGAGACACAAAAATGCAAATCTGAACTCATCGTTTCTATTAGTATGACCACCACTACAGGGTGATTCATTAACGACAGGACAAATTTCACCAGCGTGTTCTTAGGCTTATTTCATGAAAATATGTCCATCTACGACCATGACCGTAAATGCAAGGGGCGAAATGACAGCGGTTTAAAAATTTTCGGATTGGTGGTCGAACTTCTGAACCAGTACTTTTGTCGCTTTTGTGCCATCGATTTTTCGATAACTTTTGGCATGAGAAACAAAAATTCCACTACAACATATAAAAAGTTGGTAATAAAAAAAAGTATTTTTTTAAAAATCACCTTTCCAAGGTGACATACAATACCTAAAAATATACAATACGATATAACATATGAGCGCGTGAGAGTCGAAATACGACTGAGAGAATCGTATAGAATCGATTCGTTTCATTGTTTTTGGTACCCATATATTCATGTAGAAATTGGTCACATTTTCGTCAACCATGTTAAGCCAAGCTGCAAAAATAATTTTCTTTATATATCTGTAATAATATTGTATAGTTATTTTAAAGCATTCATGTATATGAAAGACATTTTTTGGGCCCCAGACAGTTTGCGAGGGGACTAATCAAAAAATGAGTCTATACGACTCAAATTGGTCCAATATTGGTTGTTTGTCGTTCTATACCATAGTCGATTGATTGAAGTCGGAGTAATAATGGATGTTTTAGAGCGATTGTATCTAATATCGGCAGAGAAACTGGCGCTTTATCTCAAACGTGGACCGGTATAATCTCATTTTTATCCGATCGGATTACTGATGGAACGTAATGAATTGAGCCATTAATCAATATTGGATGAACTATGTGGCTTATAGAGCTTAATACATAAAACCGGTTGAACATATGTGTGGGAGCTATATTTAAGTTTTAAATGATTTGCTTTAAATTCATGCTAAATTACATGAAGATCGGGCAATAATTGTGACCTGAAAATTGAAGAGCAGCCTTAATACTTAGATCGATCGGTGTACTAAAAGGTGAGCTTAGCTTAAATATCTGTTGGTAAGTAGTAGGGAAATGGGGGACCAAAAAGACCAGTGTTGCCAGATCGGAGCAAATGCGTGAAATGAAATGGGGGACCAAAAAGACCAGTGCTGCCATATCAGAAAATCATGTAAAACCGCAATTGGTGTGTGTCTATGCTAGGTAGGATGGTTGCGCCATCTTACGGTGATTAGTGGCAGCGCCGACTCTGGATCAGATCCAATTACGATGATCGGGGGCAACTCTGTCTCTGTGACAGATCCAATTATATCGGGTGGTGTCAGCGCCGACTCTGGACTCTAGTTGTGTGTGGTGGGTATATTAATTTCAAATTGATAAGACCGTTATTTGATATTTAAAAACGCCTAAAAGATGCAACAAAATAATTTTATATTTTTCCTCCTCACTTACACTTTTTCCCACCACCCCCCTCTTTTTCCCTTTCCCACCACCCCCAATTCAATTCAAATCTCCTCTACTCTCCTCTCTACTCTACTCTACTGTACTCTACTCTACTCTACTCAACTCTACTCTACTCTACTCTACTCTACTCTACTCTACTCTACTCTACTCTACTCTACTCTACTCTACTCTACTCTACTCTACTCTACTCTACTCTACTCTACTCTACTCTACTCTACTCTACTCTACTCTACTCTACTCTACTCTACTCTACTCTACTCTACTCTACTCTACTCTACTCTACTCTACTCTACTCTACTCTACTCTACTCTACTCTACTCTACTCTACTCTACTCTACTCTACTCTACTCTACTCTACTCTACTCTACTCTACTCTACTCTACTCTACTCTACTCTACTCTACTCTACTCTACTCTACTCTACTCTACTCTACTCTACTCTACTCTACTCTACTCTACTCTACTCTACTCTACTCTACTCTACTCTACTCTACTCTACTCTACTCTACTCTACTCTACTCTACTCTACTCTACTCTACTCTACTCTACTCTACTCTACTCTACTCTACTCTACTCTACTCTACTCTACTCTACTCTACTCTACTCTACTCTACTCTACTCTACTCTACTCTACTCTACTCTACTCTACTCTACTCTACTCTACTCTACTCTACTCTACTCTACTCTACTCTACTCTACTCTACTCAACTCTACTCTACTCTACTCTCCTAGTTACGGGGGTCTTAAAAGGAATCTCATAGACATTGAACACTTTCGTTGTGTGTCCAATTTTTTGAGAATTTTAGACTTCAAATTTGAGGCGAAAGAACACGTAAAAATTTAAGTATGTGGTGGTGGTTACATCACTCTCCTTGGAGAATCGTATAATGGGGGAATTTATAACAATATTCAATCAACTTGCCCGTTTAACAATTTGATGGCAACTCCGACTCTGGACTCTAATTTATTTTTTGTCTGCGTATATTAATTTCAAATTGATAACACCGTTATTTTATATTTAAAAACGCCTAAAAGCTGCAACAAAATAATTTTATATTTTTTCCATAATATTTTGTTTTGTTGATTAATCATTTCATAATCTAGAACTTTCTATATTATTCTAGAATTTTCAAAATATTTTTGTTTTGTGGTTAAACAATTGCTACTTACGTAAAAATATTATTGTGGTTTTATGTTTACAAAAAACTAATGTTATGGTTTCCAAAAATTTTGTCTTGTTGATTAATCATTTCATTCAAAAATATATTAATCTAGAACTTTCTGGAATAATCTAGAATTTTCTGACGCATATATCAGAATATATGTTTTTATTACTATAACTATTTCTATTACTATTACTCTTACTCTTACTATTCCTATTACTATAAATATTACTAAACTTGCCCGTTTATCAGAATCATTTAAACTTAAATTAGAGTTATTACAATCATTAGCAAAATTAGAATCAATAACATTATTTACATCATTTTCATTATTAGAATTATTATTATTATTGGTAGTGTTACATAATATTGTGATGAAAAAACATTTTATCATCATCGAGGCTATACAAATTATCATATCAAGTTTGTAATGACCCCATGAACGCACGCCTTTTTACATCTTTAGATTTTTTAAATTCCTTGCAGTTTTCAGTATTAATTGAATACATTTTGGATCGAAGGCCTACAAATTCTTTCATAATATTTAAATTTTTTATTTAAGGAGGGAAATTTAAAAACATTATCTTGGGGATATTCCGATGTATCAGACTCCTTGGTGATATCATTACGAATATCATTGTAAAAGTCTAATGACCGAATTGTGTATACAAAGGAAGAAGTATTCATATAGTTTATTGATATATTATCTCCAAATTTGGCTTTCATATATCTATAATGGAAATCATATATTTTCCACTTGGATAATTCTAACACCACAAATCCTAAATACATTGGTTTATTATATTGACTAGAAACGCGATCTAATTGTATAGCAAACAAGTTTTCAGAAAACTTTGTTATACTATGAAAGTTAGGTTTTACAGTTAACGCTCTAACACCTAAAAGTTTCTTATAAGTGGTTTCCCACTGTGAAACAATTTTAATATCTTTACGCTTATTAACGTTTTCCATAGTCTTGCCGTAAACTGCGTTATTGATCAAATTAAAAAAAATCTTTCTCAAATGCATTCTTTGCTAAAGTTCTATGATAAGTATTTAAATCTATATACTTTTCCAACCAGTCCGATTGATTAAATTTTAATATTCTATGTACTTTCGTTAAAATAAGGCCATATTCTAAACATTGCTTCAGATTTCTATAGTGTATAGCATATCTTGTTTTACAATGCAAATCGGCAATGAGTTTGAAACATTTCGATCCTCCAATTTTTTTGGATTGTGGACAAAATGGAAGATCGTTTTGCTCATCGTGGAGACTGATGGGGTAATCTAAATCAACTTCCAAAATGTATCCTGTTGGCGATGTGTCATATATTTCGTTTACATCAAAGTTTAGAAATTCATTTGATTGATCATCAATCCACTCAAAGCCACCATATGGAAGATAACTTGACATTGCCCAGCCATACAAATTCTTCGCATCCAAATACATTAGATACTCTGAAGACTTATTAATGTCATAGTCCTCTAAATATTTATTATTCGCTTTGGAATATCATAGCGATCATGTTGGAACAGATATGAGTTTGGAAACATTTCAAAAAATATGTCGAGAATGTTGGAGGGATATATTTGGATTTCTAATGATTTATAAAGATGATGAATTGAATGAGGGGCGCTATAGAAAGCAATTTAATACATTCATAACAATATAAAACTGTTTGAATAGTATATGCATATATTAGTACAGCACTACCCTTTTAAACTGTTGGATCGAGAACTGATCTGATACCCGTTAGCTGATATCTGTTACCTGATACCTGTTAGCTGTTGCCTGTTAGCTGATACATCATTATCAAGTTGTAATAAATCATGACGTCTGAAAGAGTGTTGACAGAGTTGATAAAGACGAGGAAAGAATTGAGAAAAAAAATTAAAAGCATAAAAATGGGCGAAGCAGATACTCTAAATCAATTGGAGGAGACATTTAAACCTATAACACAGCCGTTAAAACAATTCATTAGTGAAAGTAAGAAAGTTCCATTGGAGCGTTACAATAGAAATTTGAGTAATGCAGATAAATTTATTCCCAACATGATGTTAAAAAGATCGATAGAAGATGATCCCTATGATGATATGAATAAAAAAAGATTGAGAAAAGTCGATGACTATGATGATGATGTTGAATATAATGATATGTTTAATAAATCATTAATAAAGAAGGAAACAAGTACTCCCAAAAGATTAGAAAAAGATGAGTCAAACGATGAATTTTTCTCAGAACACGATTTCTCACAAGCCAATAATGATGATTATGATGATACATCAAACATAATGAATTTAACGGAGTTGGCAAGAAAAAACAAATTGGATACAAACTATGGAACACACAAAAATAAGTATAGCGGTGAATGGATGTTTGGTGATAACCTTTTAAAGTTAAGTGAAGATAAAGTTAAAATCGGCAATGAGAATTGGGCTCTCACTCCAGGACTATTCGAATTATTGTTCGTTATTAAACCTCAAAATTATGATGAAACTGATTTAGTTATCTATAAAAATATATTGCTGAAAACTAATGCATACAGACGAGATTATAAGTCTGATGGTCAGATAAAGGGTTCACGAGGCTATAAATATAAAAAAATTATAAGCAAACTGTTGAATGTTAATAAGAGCAAAGCATTAGCGAACGATTCTAAACATAAAGGAGCCGGTTTGGTGAAATTAAATCCCTATAAGACAAACTATTTATATTGGGATGATCCGAATGAGCTAGTATATCGTCTCAGACTGTTGATTGCATCACAAGCAGCCGGACACACTAATCATAATAACGAAATTGTATCGATTATTGAAGAGTTACGAGAAGCTGATATAATTATATAGTCGAATGAGATTATGCCTGTAGACAAATTTGGTCTCTTTAGTAACTATAAGAAGGAGGCATTAAGGAAGGATATGCCTAAATGGATTGGCTTTACTCTCGACAAAGACAAAAATATTAATTTTCAAAACAAAAGACTTAAGAACGTCAGCAGTCCGCTCGAAGAAACGGATGCGGTTAACAAAGCTTTTCTTTTTAGACAAATCAAAAACGAGCAGAACATATTGAAAAAAGGTTTAAACTTTGAGATTATTCGCATTACAGGCGAGCTATCAGCATTGAAATCACAAATTAAAAATATATATGAGGTGCTACCTATGACCTTGGAGATTATCCCCCTTAGAGAGGAGCTATCAACATTTAAATTATAAACTAAAAATATTATCAGCATCGAGCAAAAAAATATTAAAGAACGGGATACACTTGGAGACTATTCGTCTTAGAGAGGAGCTATCAACATTGAGATCACAAATTAAAAATATATATGAGGCGCTACCTAAACATGGATGAAAAACGAATACTTGTGAATGAATTACATAAACAGGCTCGCAAACTATTTTTACGATGAAGAGGACAGAACTTGGCAGCGGTGAATATCAATTAGTGAAGGAGTCGCCGGATGGAAAGCCTACTAAATTTAGGATAGAGGCGATTAAATAAATATATGTATCGAAAGAAAAATAAAAGAACTAAATATAAAACAAAAAATGAGATGGGTTTTCAATCAATTTATTTTATTTATTTCTTTATTTAATATTACATTATTTCATTTTTCTTAATCCAAGAATTATGTTCATTTGAAAAGCCCAACCACTTGACAAACGCTCGATCTCCAACAGTTTTTAAAATTTTCTCAACGAGGTATGACTTTGGATAGCGAGTACGGGAAAGCTTCTTATTATAGAATCCTCCTTTAATTGGATTTCCTTGATAATCTTCTAAAGTGTATGTGGTGGGAAAGGTATTTTGTATTGAGTTGATTTTGAATATTTGAGTTGTCCAGTTGGGGGTAAATCCTTTTTCGAAAATATGTTTGTACTTGCTGATGCGTACATGATCACCAACACGGTATTTTGATGGTGGATGAATTTTATAATGATTGTAAACAGTCTCCAACACTTTCTTCTCATTAGATTTATTAACTTGTGTGGGTGCCATTTTAATTGTGCGATAATATTTTTTATTATACTCTTTAATCAAATCTTTAGACTTATCAAGCCAATGATATGACCCATCATAACTGAACTCTTTCCACATCATACCCTTTAGAGTTATATTAAATCGTTCTATAGTGGATGCTTTCATAACACTGAATGTAGAGTAATGATTTATTTTATGTGCTTTCATTAAATCATTAAAGTGTTTATTAAAGAATTCTTTGCCATCATCAGTTTGCAGATTTTTTGGTATTCGTACACATTTTAAAATGTTGTATATAGCTTCAACAACATCTATAGATGTTTTAGTCTTAAGTGGTTTAATCCAAGCAAATTTTGAGAATGTATCGACGACTGTTAAGAGATATCGATATCCTTTATTTTGTCTTAAGTAACTCCCCATTTCAACTAAATCTGCTTGCCATAAGTCATCTATACCCTTCATCACAACTCTTCGTCGTAAAAATAGTTTGCGAGCCTGTTTATGTAATTCATTCACAAGTATTCGTTTTTCATCCATGTTTAGGTAGCACCTCATATATATTTTTAATTTGTGATTTCAATGCTATTTTTAATTTGTGATTTCAATGCTGATAGCTCGCCTGTAATGTGAATAATCTCAAAGTTTAAACCTTTTTTCAATATGTTCTGCTCGTTTTTGATTTGTCTAAAAAGAAAAGCTTTGTTAACCGCATCCGTTTCTTCGAGCGGACTGCTGACGTTCTTAAGTCTTTTGTTTTGAAAATTAATATTTTTGTCTTTGTCGAGAGTAAAGCCAATCCATTTAGGCATATCCTTCCTTAATGCCTCCTTCTTATAGTTACTAAAGAGACCAAATTTGTCTACAGGCATAATCTCATTCGACTATATAATTATATCAGCTTCTCGTAACTCTTCAATAATCGATACAATTTCGTTATTATGATTAGTGTGTCCGGCTGCTTGTGATGCAATCAACAGTCTGAGACGATATACTAGCTCATTCGGATCATCCCAATATAAATAGTTTGTCTTATAGGGATTTAATTTCATCAAACCGGCTCCTTTATGTTTAGAATCGTTCGCTAATGCTTTGCTCTTATTAACATTCAACAGTTTGCTTATAATTTTTTTATATTTATAGCCTCGTGAACCCTTTATCTGACCATCAGACTTATAATCTCGTCTGTATGCATTAGTTTTCAGCAATATATTTTTATAGATAACTAAATCAGTTTCATCATAATTTTGAGGTTTAATAACGAACAATAATTCGAATAGTCCTGGAGTGAGAGCCCAATTCTCATTGCCGATTTTAACTTTATCTTCACTTAACTTTAAAAGGTTATCACCAAACATCCATTCACCGCTATACTTATTTTTGTGTGTTCCATAGTTTGTATCCAATTTGTTTTTTCTTGCCAACTCCGTTAAATTCATTATGTTTGATGTATCATCATAATCATCATTATTGGCTTGTGAGAAATCGTGTTCTGAGAAAAATTCATCGTTTGACTCATCTTTTTCTAATCTTTTGGGAGTACTTGTTTCCTTCTTTATTAATGATTTATTAAACATATCATTATATTCAACATCATCATCATAGTCATCGACTTTTCTCAATCTTTTTTTATTCATATCATCATAGGGATCATCTTCTATCGATCTTTTTAACATCATGTTGGGAATAAATTTATCTGCATTACTCAAATTTCTATTGTAACGCTCCAATGGAACTTTCTTACTTTCACTAATGAATTGTTTTAACGGCTGTGTTATAGGTTTAAATGTCTCCTCCAATTGATTTAGAGTATCTGCTTCGCCCATTTTTATGCTTTTAATTTTTTTTCTCAATTCTTTCCTCGTCTTTATCAACTCTGTCAACACTCTTTCAGACGTCATGATTTATTACAACTTGATAATGATGTATCAGCTAACAGGCAACAGCTAACAGGTATCAGGTAACAGATATCAGCTAACGGGTATCAGATCAGTTCTCGATCCAACAGTTTAAAAGGGTAGTGCTGTACTAATATATGCATATACTATTCAAACAGTTTTATATTGTTATGAATGTATTAAATTGCTTTCTATAGCGCCCCTCATTCAATTCATCATCTTTATAAATCATTAGAAATCCAAATATATCCCTCCAACATTCTCGACATATTTTTTGAAATGTTTCCAAACTCATATCTGTTCCAACATGATCGCTATGATATTCCAAAGCGAATAATAAATATTTAGAGGACTATGACATTAATAAGTCTTCAGAGTATCTAATGTATTTGGATGCGAAGAATTTGTATGGCTGGGCAATGTCAAGTTATCTTCCATATGGTGGCTTTGAGTGGATTGATGATCAATCAAATGAATTTCTAAACTTTGATGTAAACGAAATATATGACACATCGCCAACAGGATACATTTTGGAAGTTGATTTAGATTACCCCATCAGTCTCCACGATGAGCAAAACGATCTTCCATTTTGTCCACAATCCAAAAAAATTGGAGGATCGAAATGTTTCAAACTCATTGCCGATTTGCATTGTAAAACAAGATATGCTATACACTATAGAAATCTGAAGCAATGTTTAGAATATGGCCTTATTTTAACGAAAGTACATAGAATATTAAAATTTAATCAATCGGACTGGTTGGAAAAGTATATAGATTTAAATACTTATCATAGAACTTTAGCAAAGAATGCATTTGAGAAAGATTTTTTTTAATTTGATCAATAACGCAGTTTACGGCAAGACTATGGAAAACGTTAATAAGCGTAAAGATATTAAAATTGTTTCACAGTGGGAAACCACTTATAAGAAACTTTTAGGTGTTAGAGCGTTAACTGTAAAACCTAACTTTCATAGTATAACAAAGTTTTCTGAAAACTTGTTTGCTATACAATTAGATCGCGTTTCTAGTCAATATAATAAACCAATGTATTTAGGATTTGTGGTGTTAGAATTATCCAAGTGGAAAATATATGATTTCCATTATAGATATATGAAAGCCAAATTTGGAGATAATATATCAATAAACTATATGAATACTTCTTCCTTTGTATACACAATTCGGTCATTAGACTTTTACAATGATATTCGTAATGATATCACCAAGGAGTCTGATACATCGGAATATCCCCAAGATAATGTTTTTAAATTTCCCTCCTTAAATAAAAAATTTAAATATTATGAAAGAATTTGTAGGCCTTCGATCCAAAATGTATTCAATTAATACTGAAAACTGCAAGGAATTTAAAAAATCTAAAGATGTAAAAAGGCGTGCGTTCATGGGGTCATTACAAACTTGATATGATAATTTGTATAGCCTCGATGATGATAAAATGTTTTTTCATCACAATATTATGTAACACTACCAATAATAATAATAATTCTAATAATGAAAATGATGTGAATAATGTTATTGATTCTAATTTTGCTAATGATTGTAATAACTCTAATTTAAGTTTAAATGATTCTGATAAACGGGCAAGTTTAGTAATATTTATAGTAATAGGAATAGTAAGAGTAAGAGTAATAGTAATAGAAATAGTTATAGTAATAAAAACATATATTCTGATATATGCGTCAGAAAATTCTAGATTATTCCAGAAAGTTCTAGATTAATATATTTTTGAATGAAATGATTAATCAACAAGACAAAATTTTTGGAAACCATAACATTAGTTTTTTGTAAACATAAAACCACAATAATATTTTTACGTAAGTAGCAATTGTTTAACCACAAAACAAAAATATTTTGAAAATTCTAGAATAATATAGAAAGTTCTAGATTATGAAATGATTAATCAACAAAACAAAATATTATGGAAAAAATATAAAATTATTTTGTTGCAGCTTTTAGGCGTTTTTAAATATAAAATAACGGTGTTATCAATTTGAAATTAATATACGCAGACAAAAAATAAATTAGAGTCCAGAGTCGGAGTTGCCATCAAATTGTTAAACGGGCAAGTTGATTGAATATTGTTATAAATTCCCCCATTATACGATTCTCCAAGGAGAGTGATGTAACCACCACCACATACTTAAATTTTTACGTGTTCTTTCGCCTCAAATTTGAAGTCTAAAATTCTCAAAAAATTGGACACACAACGAAAGTGTTCAATGTCTATGAGATTCCTTTTAAGACCCCCGTAACTAGGAGAGTAGAGTAGAGTAGAGTTGAGTAGAGTAGAGTAGAGTAGAGTAGAGTAGAGTAGAGTAGAGTAGAGTAGAGTAGAGTAGAGTAGAGTAGAGTAGAGTAGAGTAGAGTAGAGTAGAGTAGAGTAGAGTAGAGTAGAGTAGAGTAGAGTAGAGTAGAGTAGAGTAGAGTAGAGTAGAGTACAGTAGAGTAGAGTAGAGTAGAGTAGAGTAGAGTAGAGTAGAGTAGAGTAGAGTAGAGTAGAGTAGAGTAGAGTAGAGTAGAGTAGAGTAGAGTAGAGTAGAGTAGAGTAGAGTAGAGTAGAGTAGAGTAGAGTAGAGTAGAGTAGAGTAGAGTAGAGTAGAGTAGAGTAGAGTAGAGTAGAGTAGAGTAGAGTAGAGTAGAGTAGAGTAGAGTAGAGTAGAGTAGAGTAGAGTAGAGTAGAGTAGAGTAGAGTAGAGTAGAGTAGAGTATAGTATAGTATAGTAGAGTAGAGTAGAGTAGAGTAGAGTAGAGTAGAGTAGAGTAGAGTAGAGTAGAGTAGAGTAGAGTAGAGTAGAGTAGAGTAGAGTAGAGTAGAGTAGAGTAGAGTAGAGTAGAGTAGAGTAGAGTAGAGTAGAGTAGAGTAGAGTAGAGTAGAGTAGAGTAGAGTAGAGTAGAGTAGAGTAGAGTAGAGTAGAGTTGAGTAGAGTAGAGTAGAGTACAGTAGAGTAGAGTAGAGAGGAGAGTAGAGGAGATTTGAATTGAATTGGGGGTGGTGGGAAAGGGAAAAAGAGGGGGGTGGTGGGAAAAAGTGTAAGTGAGGAGGAAAAATATAAAATTATTTTGTTGCATCTTTTAGGCGTTTTTAAATATCAAATAACGGTCTTATCAATTTGAAATTAATATACCCACCACACACAACTAGAGTCCAGAGTCGGCGCTGACACCACCCGATATAATTGGATCTGTCACAGAGACAGAGTTGCCCCCGATCATCGTAATTGGATCTGATCCAGAGTCGGCGCTGCCACTAATCACCGTAAGATGGCGCAACCATCCTACCTAGCATAGACACACACCAATTGCGGTTTTACATGATTTTCTGATATGGCAGCACTGGTCTTTTTGGTCCCCCATTTCATTTCACGCATTTGCTCCGATCTGGCAACACTGGTCTTTTTGGTCCCCCATTTCCCTACTACTTTGGTAGTTACGTTTTCCACACCTGAAAATAATGCATTTTCTTTGCTTAAACATACGTACAACTACCAAAAACCCAGTAAACCGACAAGTCGGGGTTTAGCTGTTCTTGAGAGACCGACTGTCGGGTTTGTACATAAAAACCGGAATTTCGGTTTTTAACTTTGGACACCCTAAACTGGACATATTTTTACTGCTGAGTTAAGAGTCTGACGCATGAGCCAAAGGGGCCCTAAAACAACATTTTATTGTTGCGAGTTGAAGTTGGAGGGTATATAAGGTTAGGCCTTACCGACCTTAACGACGTTTTTACTTGATTTTATGGTTTATCAACGGGCTTAAGTAGATCGTTGGAGTGTACAAGAGGTACATCCGCTAGTTTGGACAGGGCATCAAAGTACCTGCTGCCTAGACAGTTAAGTCTACATTCTTGAAGACCCGTGCATGTTCATAGCCTTCACTGACTCCTCTTCTTCTGCGTCCTGTCACCATCTACAAAAGTCTCAGAACGAGCCGTCCATACGCGCTCATTGTTTTGTGGACAGATAATGCTTAAAATGTGTACTGCTAGTTAGTTAGCACTAAATACCTCAAAAACGGGCATAGTTGCTGGACTTTATGACTCATGTGGCCCAAACGCAGCAAATTTTGCTATAATTTGAGTTGACATATGTTCATATTGACTATGATTTGTCCGTTATGACCATGCGGTAATTTATTTAGGCCACATAAAGAATGGTTCAGTTATAACCAGTGGACGAAATGAAAGGTTTTTAATGGCGTTTCGTTTGCAAACAATCCACCGATATTATAAGCAAAATGTAGTTCAGTAAATTTATATTTGTGACTACAGGCGAAGATGGAAAAAGAAATTAGGAAAATGATTATGAACAAATCATTGCTTAGTTCTTAAATATACCAAAATCTACCGTCAACAATGTTCTTAAACGATATACTTTAAACAAACGTTGACGGAAAACAAGAACGGCTAAAAAAAGGGAAGCAGGGACCCAGCATTGCGCCTGAAGGCATTAAGGTCCAAACGTTTAAATCCAGGCCTCTCCGACAATGATCGAGCATAAAGATACGGGACAAGTAAAAGTACTGTACAAAGAATTCGCATACATTCATAGCTGGTATCATATAAAGTAGAAACAATAAATTTCCAAACCGTTCGGAAAAACAGCAATCTATAGCAAAAAGAAGAGCACGCATTGAACAGGTTTTCATTGAACAGGTTTTGACAAAATATTACGGGTTTAGTGGAAGCAATGTTGTTGTTGTAACAACAATATATTTTATTTTGAAGTCTTGTTCGTCTATGGGGGATCGATCTGCTTCGATGTCCACGTGGAGGAAACGCACCATTTAAACTGGATGCGTCCACAGAGACCTGGGGGTCAGCTGAGTGGGTTTGGCCGGACAATTGAAGAGGTGCTCCACTTCATGTGGTCCCCGATGTCAGGCGGCACAGATGTCCGGAACGTAAGCATTAATTCGTGCACAATCCAGACCTTAGCTGAGCCAGAAGCACGCGCGTCTGTCGAGGTAGTACCTACTCCTCAGATGAAATCTCCGGGGGATGCTTCCCTAGCACTTCATTCACACGGTAGCTGGATACTGCTGCTGCGACTTTATCAGATGTTCAGAACTGCCTGATAGTTTCGATGATCTGAAGGTTCTCTTTTGTACCGCTGGACCTCTCTCTCTAGATCTTGAAGATCGTACCTGATCTGCCTGGGCAGAGGCATCCTGTCCTGGTTAGGATGACTGCTGCGAAAACACCCTAGCAGGTATTGCCTAGACAGCAGGAAATTGTGTCTGCGCACGGTAAGGACATTCGTCTTCTCATGTCGATGATCCTCTGAAGACATAAGAAGACACCCTGTTGATGCTCTGAGCGCGGCATTCTAGTAAGTCTGAATTTTCTTCCACTGCGTCGTACTCACGTTCGCCGACCATACAGGTGCTGCGTAGTTTGCTACAGACCCGCCTATCGCTTTGTAAGAGGTCAACATGGTTTCATTGTCTGCGGTCCATGCAGTAAACAGTGTGGCTGATGATTTGGAGGCTGATATTTTCATATTCCTTGCAGTGCAAAAACGTGCTAAGTCAGTTAGGTAATAGTTTTTTTTTTCTCCCAGATGTCATCTACTTTAGGTCCTGACGCCAGAATTGTGTAATCATCAGCGTACGACACAATTTCAACGCCGTCTGCTGGTGCAGGAATTTTAGAGAGCTAGAGGTTAAACAGAGCCGGGGATATCACTCCACCCCGGGAAACTCCTTGTTTAACTCGACGGTGCTTCGACTTCCTGTTTCTAAATTCTACATATGACCGGCGCCCACATATAAAGTTAACGACCTAACATTTCAAACTGGGCGGTAGGGACGATTCTTAAATGTCCTCGAAGAGAGTGGCATGATTGGCCGCGTCGAAGGCTTTTGTTAGGTCAAGAGCCACGAGGACCGACGTTTGGCTTGTTCTAATTGGTTTGATCTAATTAAGGCCGCGGAACCCATGCTGATGATCAGCACAAGGAAAGTGTTCGATCAGGCAGTGCCTCAGGCGTCCTTGCAATTATGGAAAGCAAGGAGATCGGCCTGTACGATTCTCATTTACTTGCGGCTTTGCCTAGCTTCAGAAGCGGAACCACTCTGCCCATTTTGCCAGGCATCAGGAATTAAGTGAGTGGCTAGCAACAGATTGAGCACTTTGGTCATGTACTCTACTCCCGGGGTATCCAAGTGAGATTCCCTCCGGACCCAGCGCCTTTGGTGACTTTGCGCGGCGGATGACATGGGCAATTCGCCAACAGTCAATTGTGGTGGTGCCTCCTCGACTCAGAGAGCGCGGATACGACACATGCCTGAAGCCAGCAATTCTTTGGCGATACGTTTACGCATTACGGCTGGCATAAATATGCGTGTGCAAATTTCAAATGACACATCTGTAGCTTAATTTTCAAAAGCTTTACTAGATAGCAAAAAAAATTATTTCGTATTTCCAAATATAAATGAAATATGTACTTTGTTTTGAATATGTAATTTGCTTTCAGCTACAAATATCGACGTTAATTCTGAACTATTTAAAATAGAATAAATAAAAATGCCATAACTTATAAATCTATACTGTAGCAGGAGATAAAAATGTCGTCAATTATTCTGTCGAGTTCCCTCGACCTACCTGAATTTCCACCACACATTTCCCATCACATAATTCCACCTCACCTTTGTATCAGTACTCGACGGCAGTTAATTATAATCTCATAGAGGATACTGATTTCACGCTTTCAATGATTCATGCAGATTTTAAAAGATTGCAGTTTCGAATTAGGTTGACATTTGCGATGTCTAATTCAATTAACGGGTAGCCAATTTTGCTGTCAAACTTCAATGCCTCCCCTTTCGGTAGTTTATTCAATCCTATCTATCATACTATCGTATAATTTGGTAATCCACAAGAATTTTAGATATAATAAAATAAAATTTAATTCAAGACTGGGTAAAAAAGGTAATGGCAAGCGTGACCGACCATATTATACACAGCACTGGATGCTCAGAAAAGCCACTTGAAAATAGGTTCTTGGAAGGGCTATACATTAACCCAGATTTTAAAACTAATACTCGTAACATATTCGAATTTGTGAGAAAATGTTATTGCTTCTGCAAAATCGGTTCAACAATATGTGGAAGCTATCTTAATCTAAAGCGATTTTCTCGATATCAACAGTGGCCGTTACTGGCGCAAGGAACTTACTTGGGCCAAATTGCATCCAAATAGGATGTTATAAGTGGGTTTGATCTTAACACATAAAATCGATGGACATATGGGTGGGATCGATTATTTATCTGAACCGAATTATTTCAATTTACATAACTTCATCAAGATTGGGTACAATGTGCGGATCTTAGGGGTTAAAACCTTAAATCTGATGAGTATATGAGTATATATCTAAATCTGAACCAATTTTAGTAACGCCCTTCCTTGGTCCGAAAATATAACGTGTGCCAAATTGCATCAAGATTGGATGTAAAAAAGGACGGACCGGCAGACATCGTAAAATGGAATCAGCAGGTTATTATACGTCGATCAGCATACCAAATATTAATGGTAGTAACAAAAATTTTCCACGAAACTAACTAATAATCACAGAGTGGCACAGGGGAGAAAAATAAAAGAAGAAATCAAGTACAAAAATCTAAATTTGAGCTTAATGGAAATTTAAGTGTATCCTCTATTATAGGGACTTCAAATGAAAAATGTAATTCGTTTGGCTGCCATATCAACCGATGGACCTATGTGGTCTCACTATAATATATTTTAGCACAATCGGATTTAATTTGTGATTTCTAATTTCTAGAGCAACTTAGCTTAAACCAAAAGGATCCTTAGTGCGGAAATATTTGAAAACAACAAAAAATAGAGTCTATTCGAATATACGTACCGATATGAACCAATTTTTATCATTGCTACTAACAGGCCTCGACAGCATCATGCATATGCAAACACAACAGCTTGCAACAAATTTCAAACTTGGATCAAGAGGTTTCTTTGCTTAAAGCTAGGAACACTATTCCTGTGGCAGAATGTAGTACTCGTACGCAATGTTAAGAGTTTAATCGCCTTATTTGACTCCTTGAGATATATATGGCAATTGACGCTAGTAATACCCAGAAACGTTTTATCGTTTAAGTGGTCGGGTTAGAAGGACTACGCAAATTCGTTGGAGGAAGGCCCGATAGGGGTACTACTGCGCACTAACAATGGACAGATTTAGAATTAGCGACACGGCCGGAAATAATTAACTGACGAATAGTTATACTTTTTACTTTAGGTACTTTTTGCATTGGGACATTAGAAATCGTCCGTAAGATTTAAAAACCGGTGAGGGAGGTGAGTCTCTCGAATTTTGGTGTTTGTAATCACAATCCCCTTGCGCAGATTACTCCAGTTTGATATTTTTATGTCTTGCTCCTATACAGAATATCGAATGCGGCGTATACGATATAAAACCCTTATAAATCGTATACGGACGAGTTTATAAGGGGACACATACTAAAAGCAAATCGCAGCATTTGTTGCCTGCAGGTTCTGTAATCAGTCTACATCACTGACATCAGGCCCAAAATTCACTTTGATCCATCTGATAGCGTTCACCTATGGGCCTTCTTCAGTAGTTAAGTAGGAAAAAACCGATAAAGCCGTGGACTCTATGGAAAAGAAGTTTAAAAAAGTAATTAATCGCATTTAAAATCTTCATTTTTTCAATGATTTGGCACTATCAAGCCATGACGAAGAGGAGGCTTGAATGTGGTGCAAAGATAATAGGAATAAGTGTATAGATCAACTGATGGTGACAATTGATAGCATTATATACCTATTGGACAAATATCCAGATCTTGTAATTGAAAACTGCAGCACATATAATCGCCAATTACAATTTTACCTTGGAAATTATCTTTATAAATTTATTATGAGAGAAGTACTTATATATAGGGCGAGCCTGTTTAAATTTTAATCGGCTGTAAAAAAGGTTGAATTTTGTCAGATAATAATGGAACACACTCCGATGCGTTTTTGCTTCGCCTAATGTGCTGAAGGTTGTTTGGCGAGAGATAAAGAATTATACCGAAAAATCGTGTTTTTAGGTGAAGCTCATTTTCATCTCGGTGGCTATATAAAAATCAAAACTGCCTCATATGGGGTTCAGAGAACCCACACGTGACTATTGAGAAGCCAATGCATCCAGAACGAGTGACTGTTTGATGTAGATTTTGGGCTGACGGCATCATTGTGCCATTTTTCTTCGAAAATGAGCAAGGAGCCGCCGTTACCGTCAACGGATTTTTGCTTCCAAAAATTCAAGAGAATGACATGGACGACATTTGGTTTCAGCAAGACGGGGCCACATGTCACACAACCAACGAAACCGTCAATATTCTACATACTGTTTTTATAAATCGAATAATCACCCGAAATTGTGATGTCAATTGGCCGCCGTGGAGATGTGATTTGAGCACTCTGGATTATATTCTGTAGGGAGCCATTAAGGATAAATTTTACGCAAATCATCCAGAGACAATTGAAGTGTTGAAACATGAACTCGAAGTTGCCAGTGAAGAGATTCGGCCCGATACAATCGAAAATTTGCTATAAAATTTGATTGATCGGATGAGGTATTGCCGAGCCACTTCTGGTTGCCATATCAATGATATTGTGTTCCATTATTCAATGAAAAAGTTCAACCTTGCCAATAAAACCAGAAATTTTAAAAAATTATAAGTTTTTTTTTACAGGCGATTCAAATTTAAAATTGTATATGGCCACCCTGTATATATGAGAGTTTTTGGCACGCACGTATTGATAAGGGGAATTTAATATGTTTCTTAATGTCGTTTATTTATTAATACTCGTACATTATAGAGGGTTTTCTATTAGGAACATAAAAATTTTATATAAGTATATTAATAAAACGCAGAATATTTAAGATATAAATTTCAAATTTATTCAGGTGTAGTGCAAATATTACATTTTATGAATGAAATTCGATTTCGGGCATATGACCACCACGAGCCCATGTACAGCGATCTATTCTTTGGACCCAAATTTCCACCGCTCTTACACACATTTTGACCGGAACGTTGGCAATTTCGTGTTGGATGTTGTTTATGAGCTCGTCTTAAGTTGTTGGCGTGTTGGCATAGACCAATGACTTGATGTGGCCCCATAAAAAGAAATCCAATGGCCTTAAATCGCATAAACTACTGGACCGTTTCTTGAGATAACACGTTCGCCGAATTTGCCTTTCAGTAATCGTCTTGTTGAAACCACATGTCGGCGATGTCAAACTTATCCAGTTCTGGCCAAAACTAGTTTTCTAACATGGCACGATAGCGCATTCCATTAACGGTGACACGGCGATTGTTTTCATCGACAAAAAAATACAGCCCAAACACACCTCCGGCATAAATACCACACCACACACTAATTTTTTGCGGATGCAATTGTCTCTTAAAGCACATGTGGGGTTGTTTCAGTCCAATAACGCATATTTTGTTTATTGACAAAACCACTCAGCTAGAAATGAGCTTCATCGCTGAAGATGATTTTTCGATGTAATTCTGGATATTCGTGAATTTTTGCTAGAACCCAATCGGAGAAGTTTCAAATGATCAAGTGGCTATTTTTTGATTTAGTTTGAACTTAAAAGGATGAAGGCCAAGATCTTTTTGCAAAATAAACCACAGTGTGGTTTGAGAGTCGCGGATACACTTATGGCTGAACGGATACACTTATGGCTGGGAATTTTTCGTCGCTTCGAGCGGTACGGCGTCTCTTTAGCGCCGGAACATCCAAATGTGAAAATTTGGATCCAAATAATTCCACTATAGCACGCACATCCTGTCGGGTAGGACGATTATTATGGCTGTCATACGAAATCAAAATATGTTAGTTGGGTTGCATTTTTTTAATATATGAACATAAAATTGCAGCTTCAGTGCATCACGCGGAAATATATAACATTTTTGTGGAAACGAAAACACTATTAGTCATAATACCCTGTAGCACATTGTGGTGAATGAAATTAAGTAACCAAAATAAACTAAGATCAAATTCAAAAATAGGGTAAACTTAATTTCATTGCGGAGGCTTCTACTCTAACGATTTCTTGAACATTTTAATTTATGCCCTGCTCTGTGGAACAGGGCATTATAAGTTTTATGGCAAATGTTTGTAATTTTTAAGTGTACCAATCAACTCAAAATCACTAGCTGATGCCGTTTGAAAATGTCTGTCTGTCCCTCCGACCGTCCAACTAAAACTTGTTATTAAACTACAGGTCGCGATTGATGTTTGATTTTCGTGAAATTTGAAATTGAAAAAGTCGGTTTAGATTAAGGTGTAGCTCCCACGTATACAGTAGTGGCCATGAAAAATGCAACTGAAAACAATATTTTACAAAAGTTGTCAAAAGAATTTTCAAAAGTAAAACAAATCGTTCTTTTGCATACATATTTTTTAGTTGGTTTGTAAAAATGAGATTTAATTCATAAATATTTGCATAAAACGTGAAAAGAAATATCAGAACCCGCAACAACACAGTTCGTCCATAAAAAGTAATAAAGGGTGGTTAAATTTTAAGGGCTGTTTGTTTATTTTGAATAAAACACAAGTTATTTAGGAAATTATCGTAATTTCTTTTTATTATGATAATATTGGTATGGTTCAATTATGTATGGACCAAAATATCGGCCAAATGGCCGCCGCAACCTCGGCGGCACACCTCCTTCCGATGGTCAAAATTTTCGATGACGCTGAGGCACAGTTGAGGTTCTATGCCGTAAATGTGCCGAATTATCTTATCCATTAGCTCTTGAATTGTTGCTGGCTTGTCGACGTACACCCTTTTTTCAACTAACCCCAAAGAAAGAAGTCCACAGGTGTCAAATAACATGATCTTGGAGGCCAATTAACGTCGTCGCGACGTGAGATAACACGGCCATTGAATTTGTCGCGCAAAAGAGACATTGTTTCGTTAGCTGTGTAGCACGGTGCCACTTGCCACACAGCCTATTGAAACCACATATCGTCCACATCCATATCTTCCAATTTGGGCCAAAAAAAGTTCTCACGATTGCGACCACTATTCACAGTAACGGCCTGACCAGCCTCATTTTGGAAAAAAACGGCTCGATGATGCCGTCAGCCCATATACCACACCAAGCAGTCACTCTTTGTGGGTGCATTGTTTTTTCGACAATCACCCTTGGATTATCATTCGCCCAAAGGCGGCAATTCTTTTTATTAACGATTTTCTTCGAAATGCATTTTGATCTGAAAGCCCATTTTCATAATAAGCCTGAATTACTTTAGCGCGTTGCTCGCTTGTACTCGTATATCTTTCCATGATTCAAATTGAGGTAGTCTGAAATTGGGAAATATTAAATCGCCACACACAGGTTAGGCAATTTTCACATTAGAAGTTTACTTTATTTACGAGTGAATACTCTCGCTAGCTGTACGATCACAATTCTTCTTGTTTCTTATATTGGAAAATCAGTCAGCGATGAATTTATCTACACAACACCACTTGTTAGACATGTTTTCTCCTGGTAAAAGGTGACTTATTAATACCTATTTCATACTTATTGCATTATTTTGAATATGAGTATAAATATAACATAATGACAACGCTTTGGTCTGTGAACTGCGTAATGTTTATTTCAATAAAAACTTATACGCGTATGTTTAAAGAAACCAAAAAAATATTTTTTTCTCCTTTTCTTGATCTAGCTGGAATTTCGATCTTTGCCTAAATATTTTTGACTTCATCAATTTTTATAAAAATATGTGAAGCACTTATATACATTTTCTTACTATAAACTTATCGAATCCTAAGGTTTGTCATGATGATCTGACAAACCTTAGGATTCGTGATCTTTGACTGAAATTTCGTCATTCATCATATGACCAAAATTTTAGTTTTAAAATCGTCAAATTGACGATGAATCGTCAAAATTGGCAGCCCTGTCGGCGAAGCACTGGCTATAAAATTGACAATAAAAAATTCAGCACTTGTATTTCATGCTTCTTTCAATATTCAAACAACACTTGAGAATTAGTTCTTTCTCGCGATCGATTCTTTTACTGGCGGGTTCCCAAAGGTTCCCGATGGGTTTAAGATATAACACTTGGGGTGGCTATTTCCTTACAGATTTTTTTTTTGAGCTAATCACACTTTAACAATTTATAACAGTGCTTGGAGTCGTTGTTATGCTTAAATACGAATCGCAAGAGAATCTCATTCTCTTCATGTGAGAGCTTTACTCGTTGTGTAAAGACATTAAACCATGGATTCTATGCAATGGACCGACTCTAGCAGCAGAAAATCAGTCCCAGGCCGTTATGCTCCACTTTCTTCTGGCTGTATCGAGCTTCGAGCCGATTATTACCCGTCGTCTTACAATGCACGTGGCATCGCTGCCAATGATATTAAATTCGAAGTCGTCGCTTAATAGGGCAGTACTCTGTTAATTTTCCGACCAATAAAATGCTCCTTTGATAATTGTTAACATCTTTTCGGATTGTGCATAGTATAAGTATTTTTCGAGACTACCGCCGCACAGTGTCGTTATTTCTTTATAGATTTGGCCAAAAATGGAAGAAGGTGTTCTACGTCCATGCAATTTACATAGCCAGTTTTTAAGTGAAAAAAGAAAATACAAAGTATGGTTCAAATCCGTCAAAGGATACGCCTACTTCCCCCATGTCCTGAAATATAAAGTTTCTTCTATCACATCTCTCCAAAATTTTGGCCATGAAACTTGGAACTGCGACAAAATTTAGCTTAGTCTACACATTTCTTTTTCATTCCGCTTTTGCAAAAAATGCCTATAACAGATAAGTCCGCCCCTCTTCGCAGCTGGAGATAATATATTCAGAAACAACTTACTTTGAACTAATTATCCCGAAAAATTTTGAGTTTCAACGATTTCGCAGTCTAATAAAGATGACGATATTAAAAGAACCACATGTTTTTTAAAGAACTCAGAAACTCTTTTAACGATACATTTCACATAGGCAATATTTGTTTTCAAAAACAACCATGCACGTGACACTGTACGGTGTGCGCTTAGAAATGCTTCGACAAGATGTCTACTAATAGTTCTAGTAGAAATTGTTATTCGATTTTGAAACAATATTTGCTGATGTAGCAAATGGATATTTTTCGCCTGCTGGTTCATCAAACTATCCGTACGATGAGTGGTTTTACGTGGCCGACCGCCCATGTGGGTTACTAAAATTTCCCCATTTACACGTAAAAATGAGCGAAACTGAGCTTATATGCACATCATGCTAAGTCGAGTTGACTTTTTGTGATATTCCAACAGAATAATCACTTACAATTTGCTTTCATAGTTTAAAATCAAATATATTACGCACCATTTTAAACTAAGCATATTAATTAAAAATCTATTCACTTTAATGGTTTTTTTTATTTTCAATGCAATATTGATTTACTAGGCAACAAAAAGAGGAAAAAACATTGTCTGGAACCTAATGAGTAATTTTCCTTTGATGGTTTTTAATATTGGAATCTGCTTTTCTTATGAGGACCCAAAATTATCTCCCAACATTCTTTTATCCCAATACCCTTGATACCGCCGCTCGATGGACTTTATTTCTTGCTGAAGATTCTCAGGGACAAATCTCAATGCAAATAATAGAAATGAAAAAAAGGTTAGAGGAATAAATATAATATAGAAAAAGATGTACATTTCTTACCAATTTTTGAATAACTTTTTACAAATCTTCAAATATTGTTTTATAATGGGAGCTTTTGCATTCAAGAAAGTGTGCTACTACAAGCTTTAAAGAGCTCCATGCTTCATTTTCATCAGATGAAAAACAGGATTTTAAGTTTACAACCTTTATCAGTTTAATTATTTGTGGACCATTAAAAATTCCTTGTTTAATTTTTGGCAATGAAAGACTTTAAAATAAGATGCTTAAATACTTATAAGAGAATAAATATCCATCTTCACTTAAAGCTTTAACCAATTTTTTTAGAAAGTCGTAGTTACTAAATGTTGCCTGGCGCCATCTGACATTTCCATCGGAGAGTTTGAGCTTGTTTGGCATAAACGTACTCAGAACGTTTTGACGTACGACCATCATTTCTGTTGTTTACAGTGACTTGAAAAAATCAATTTAGCAAAAAAATGGAATAAACTCGTGAACATTTTCGTGCTATCATTTTTCACTACTTTCGAAGTCGATTATCACGACAAGATTGCACCGATTAACTTAAATCTTTGTATGGCGATGAAGCACCATCCTATAGCACTGTGAAAAACTGGTTTAATGAATTCAATCGTGGCTGACGCTCGCTCAAAGACGAAGGTCGTCCAAAAACGTCCGTTGTGGCAGAGAACATTGATGCCGTGCGTGAACTGATAACACAGTGGAACATTTTTGGGGTTATTGTCTGGGGGGTGAGAAATTCCAAGTCAGGGTGATGGTACTAGGTCAGTATATTAAAACCCTCAAAGGGTTTTGCGTTCGTATGTGCCAGTTTTTTTTTATGACCTTTTACATTTTTTCCTTATCTTGATGTTTTTTCGCTTAGTTGTAAAATGTTGGCAAAAACGTAGTTTGACATAACACGAGAACGACTAGTTCGATTTTGCTGAAATAAATTGAGAAAAATTAATAATTACATTTTCTTTAATCCATTAATATACTGTTTCTGTACCAAATCAACATTTTTGCAATTAGAAATAAATTTATAAAGAAAATTTTGCCAAAATTGCGGAAATTTGCTGGTGGAGTAAGCTTGTGTGCCAAGACAAGGATGATCCTGTTGATAAAGAAAACCCTTTGAGGGTTTTAATATACTGACCTAGTACCATCACCCTGACTTGGAATTTCTCACCCCCCCAGATTGGCTGTTGTACTGTGTAATGCAAGATAGTCACGTGACTTACGGTGAGATAGAGGTATCCTTGGGCATTTCTTCCAACAGCATACATTCGATATTGCATGAACACCTGGCCGTAAAAAAGGTTTGTTCTCGTTGGATCACAATTTGATAATCACTGAAAAAAGGCTCGTGTCGATTGGTGCAAAGGAACTTTGAAAATTACGATCGCGGTGCTTCAAAATTCGTTTATAAGATCGTCACAGGTGACGAATCATGCATCTATGTGTGTGAGCCCGAAACAAAACAGTAATCGAAGGGTCATCCGCCGTACAGCCCTGACTTGGCACCCAATGACTTCTTTTAATTCCCGCACATCAAGAAAAAAATGCGTGGTCAACGATTTTCGTCCCCAGATGATGCTGTTAAAGCGTTCAAAAACCATGTTTTGGAGGTGTCTCAATCAAAGTGGAAAAAGTGCTTCGACAATTGGTTTGAGCTCATGCAAAAGTGTATAAATCATAATAGAGAATTTTTTGAAAAACAATAAAAGCATTTTTGATGATAAATATTTGCATTTACATTATTATGCCAAAAATACATATATATAGCAGCCCTCGTATTTAATGTTTTTTTTTCACCCAAGACGAGTATGATATCTTCTCTTATTGGCTATTCCATTTTTTAATGATTTTTGTGAGCACAACTATCACAGGGCAGAAGCAATATTGTGTATTTTTTATTTATTTTATTCTTTAATTTTGACATGCTGTGCGATGGTTTTTTCATTTGCGTTATGAAAAAGGACTACTTTCTTCGCTGGCTTCAACAAAAAACCACCATTCATTTTAATTATATATTTGATGAAGTTTCTCGAACAGTCCAGGAATGTCCTTGCAAAAGCATATGTCATAGTTATATAAAATTTGTTGGGTGGCCAACACGTTGTATTGTTTCATGCAAGAAGAAGGTAATTCTGCTTTATCTTTGGTTAGTTTCAAATCTCTCACTAAATCATTGGGCCTTAGTTAAAAGGTGTGGCTTTCGAGTCAAACTTATATCACTGCGTGTAAAGTCTTGGATAAACTTTATCATATTGAAGTTGAATTTGGTTATCTGGGTATTGGTAGTTTTTTGAATGTGTAACTGGAGAGGTGACAGATTTTACTCCTGCGTTATTCCACCGAATTCTCCAAGGCGCAAATAACACAAAAAATTAGGTATCCACGGCTGGTTCAAATTTAAAACCTGTATACCAATATATTGGAGATAGTTATCTTGCATCAGTTTATTAAAAAATCGTTTATTTTTTGCAATTGAATATTCTTCACATACGTGGGCATATCAATAATTCCGTCACTTTTCCAACTTCCCTTGTAGTTATGTTAAATGCAACGCTGATCCCACCAAGTACCATCTTTGAACCCTGCTCGGTCCCTCGAGAAATACATCTAATCGGCGCATACACAAATATTTTTAATTCTTAAAAAGCTAAAAACAAGGTTAACAACCATTTATGTTTTGTGATTTTTTATGTTTATTATATTGTTTACTACCATATTAATACATTTGAACTTCATAAAGGTACATTTAGAATGAAATTAAAATGAGAATACATTAGACAAAAAATTTAATTTTTAACTTTTGTCAATTATTTGTACATTTTTCGCATAAACTGAAATTATGTTCAGCTCAAATAAAATTTCTACACTTTTCACAGCGTGTAGCAAAAAGATTTTTGTTTTTTTATATGTTTAGAAAGAGCATCGGCCTCGTTTTGATGTACTTGGTAAATGGCGAATCTCCCGAATTCTTTGAATAACACTGCAAGTATCATTACTTTGAGGTTGTTTTTTACGTTTAGTGATCTGTTTTTCAACGAGATTCAATCCAAGCTCCTCGATAAAAAGGCGACGACGAATATTATGGTTCGTTTTAAAAAATTTTCAATTCGGGAATAATGCAATGAACGTCACGAATGCATTCCGGTTTAAGAAACATGTGAAATGCAGACGAAACATCAACTATATTAGCAGCTGCTAATGCTTTTGGACCTGAATTATAACAAAAATGAAACATATAATGAACATGGTAGGTTTTTACCTGAAATGAAATTTTCTGCACGTCGAAATGAATTTCATCGAGTTATTTCAAATAGTTGCGATGAATAATCAATTTTCTTATTTTTTGAAAAATATTTATTTTCAGGATTTGCTGCATTTTCTTCTGCTAAATTTTGCTCAAGTGGCTCAATGTCGTCTTCATCCGAATGCACGCTAAATTCACCCTTATCATTCTCCTCATCTGATAATGAAAAATCATCGTCACTATTGGACGGAGATTCGCCCGCTTCGCTTTCCAAATCAAAATCCATTTTTAGTTCATCCCGCTGCCTTCTTTCACGTAAAACTCTATCCATTTTTTTTTCAAATACTTCGAAACACAACCAAAATGCAAATAAATGCGCAAACAAACATCACTTATATGTTTTCCAGAACAAACTGAATTTCATAAAACGATAAAATAAGAGCGTGCTATAAATACACACACAAACATAAGCGGCAATTACAGGTACCTGCTTATGTGTATGCGCGCACATAACGCGCAAGGACCGATTCGTAACTATAACTGCACAGGCAAATACAGTAAGGGTACAAATTCGAAAACGGGGTTTTTGGTTGTTCAGGCAAAATAATTCTACTTTGCAAAATACAAGGTCATTCCGCTGAACCGTTTTTATTTTATTCAAGGTTAAAGATCAAAATTGTATGCGTGCGCATACAGGGGACCGATGAGAGTTAATAGACTTCTATTAAATTTTGAGTGTTTCGTCATTTAGTTTATGTTTAACAGCTGTTCAAGTCATACAACCTAGTGGATTTTGTTTAAAATAGAAAAATGTGAATTTCGAGTGCTCATAAATATTATTGATTGTAGAAAAAAAAAACTGTAAATCAAACCAAAAGCTTGAAAAAAAACTACGGGGATTCTGCACCATCGATTTCAATGGTAAAAAGTTGTTTACTGACTTTCGTTGTGGTCGCACAAGTACAAAGGACGCTGAATGTCCTGGACGGCTAATTGAGGCCAATACACCCGAAAATGTCAAAGAAATCAACGAAATGGTGTTGGCCGATCAAAGAGTAAAAGTGCGGGAGATTTTTGATGCCATTCGCTTTCATATGGCAGTGTGGTTTCGATTTTCCATTATCAGTTGGGTTTTAGTATGACCAATTGACCACAAACGTAATCGTAAGACAACTTTAAAGGATTGTTTAGAATTGTTTTACCGCAACTCGAATAAGTTTTCGGCGTTTTCTAGCTGTGGATAAAACATGGATCCATTACAAACAACACTCCGGAGACCAAGTAGCAGTCGATGGGTTTCTCCGGATGAACGTGCTCCGAAAAGGCCAAGGTGACTTTTTCGACCAATAAGGTGGTGGCAACAGTTTTTTCGGAAGCACGCGCGATAATCCACATCGATTACCTTCAAAAAAAAACAATAAACTAATTTGACCGATGTTTAGCTCGTTTGTTTTATTTCGGTCTGTTGCTTTTACACATTGAACAGGGATTAAACCGGCTCAAGACCTCTTGCTTCTATATTTAAATAGAAGACAAGTTTTTAACAAAATGGCAAAGTGACATTGATTTTCGTGGCTGCACACTACTTTTATCATGATTTCGGGTCCGTGACAACCCTCTTCAGAAAGCCTTGGTGCAATTGTTGAAAGTAAAACCGAACTCTATAAGGCCAGGCTCTCCCCAAACGAATGAGAACTACTGTTGTAAACCTTACTTTTCAAGTTTTCTTCACACAATTGCCCACGAAAATACAACTCACTCTTGCCATCTCTAAAGACACTCCACATCGAGAGCCATCAATAGATTTCTTTTACAACGTCTGAGTGTTGTAAAAAGAGTTTAGTTGCCTATGTCAACTTGTGTGCCGTGCATGTACGTATGTTTAGCTAGACCGATTTAACGGAAATTTAAAAGGACCCCATATGTCCAAGAAAACGGTATTTTTCATAATTATATATTGGAGAAACGTTGGACTAAATGTGTTGAGCTAAAACTGTGTTAATTCGAAAAGTCAAGGAGTTATTGATATCCTCTCGTATAGAACAGAAACTGTCTGGACCATTTACACCTTGAAAAGTTCTCTGTAGTTTACTCATATTCAAAAATATTACTAAATAACACTTTAAAAAATCGGCTTGACGAACACTAATTTAAAAATGTTATTCATGTAATCTGATTGTAAGTAAAAGGTAAACGACCCACAGTACCTGACCGGGCATAACGACAATAGATAGCTTTGATTTGTTTAAAAAATTTCGCAGACCCAATGTTATAAACATTTTTGGGTACCCAGTAATTCTAAACTAATGGGTATACATATAATTTTACGACATGGGAAATCCATAATTGTTCATTGCTGTGGTTAAAAATGTGAAAAGGGTGGGCCATTTAAAGTTTGAATCGGCTTTAAAAAAACTACGAATATTAGTTTAAATTTCTGGTTTTTTAGAAAGGTTGAACACAATGTCAATCATATGACTACCACAACTGGCTCGGCGGTACATTATCCGACCAACCAAATTCTTCTGTACATTTTCGATTGTTTCGGGTCGAATCACTTCAATGTCAACTTCGATTTCATGTTTCAACGCTTCAATTGTCTCTGGATGATTTTTTATCATTTATCCGTAATGGCTCACTACAGAAAATATTCCAAAGGGCTCAAATCACAGCTTCAAGGCGGCCAATTGACATCATGAGACATGTGGCCACGTCTTGTTAAACAAAATGTCGTCTTTTGAATTCTTGCTCCTTGCTCAATTTTGAAGCAAAATGGCGCAATTTTACCGCCAGCCCAAAATCCACACCAAAGAGTGACTTGTTGTGTATGCATTGATATGCTCAATAGTAACGTGTGGGTTCTCTGTGTTCTAGAGATGCAAATCAGCTTCATCTGAAACACGATTTTTCGGTAAAATTCTCCATCTCCTGCTTAACAATCTTCAGCCCAGTGGGCGAAGCGAAATCGCATCGGGATGGTGTTCCATTAGTAAATAACCAAGTTTAATCTTTCTTCGAAAACGAGAAATTTGAAAAAATTATCAACACTTTTTCTTACAGCCGGTTCCAATTTTAAATGGCTCAACCTATACAGTGATAGATAAATAGAATGTATCTGTTCTGATCCCAACTAATAAATGTTCACATTTTGCAGACATAATTTGTACGAGTATAACTTCACAACAGTTTTAAGAGGCAATATCTGACGTTTAGTCATATCCATAAAATATACAAATTTATATACAAATTCCATTGTATACCACCTTCCTAACACACTAATAGTTCTGACTATTCTATATTTTGGGTGTTATGGGCGGGGCCATGCCCTTTTGAATTCACAACCCAATACAGTCTATAAACATGTTCAGGTGTAACATCTGTGAACATTTTACAGCGATTGGTGTCGATAATGAATGAAAATGCATGATGAATGAAAACGGATGAGGTTGCTTTTGAGTCCTTGATTTCTTTACCGATTTCACACATTTTCAATACCAAACAGGCAATGACATATATATATATATATATATATATATATATATATATATATATATATATATATATATATATATATATATATATATATATATATATATATATATATATATATATATATATATATATATATATATATATATATATATATATATATATATATATATATATATATATATATATATATATATATATATATATATATATATATATATATATATATATATATATATATATATATATATATATATATATATATATATATATATATATATATATATATATATATATATATATATATATATATATACTAGTATACCTCCAACCTATGATGCATCAGTAAAACGGAGGAGAAATATAAAACAGCGTGATAGATTTTGAAAATGGTCCATACATTTACTAAGTAGACGCATAAATCTGTTACACACGTTTTATGCTGTAAAATAAAAAGTACTGAATGTTTTTGGACGAAATATTTTTAAATATATTTATTGATGTATATTGTATGCAAAAATAATCTTCTTATTCGAAATGTCCGCCTTTTGCCTTTACACACGCCTTAAGTCGCACCGGCAAATCGTCAGTAGCTGCACAAACCTCATCCATAAGAAAATTGGCCACAGTTCGAACCAAAGCAGTCTTAAGAGATCCAATGTTGGGATATCTTTTGTGACAAACCTTGTCCTCTAAAACCGTCCACAATTTGTAATCCAATAGGTTCAAATCTGGACTGCCTGAGCCATTCTTCAGGGGAAATGAACGCTGGCAAATTGTTTCGAAGCCAGGCCTGGGACGTTTTAGCCTTATCGGCCGGCGCAGAATCCTGCTGGAAAGTCCATGGCTGATTTTGGAACAGGGAATTGTTAAGAGGCTTCACAACAGCTTCAAAAACGGTTTCTTGGTAAACTTTGGCGATGTTTTGACTCCTTGTTCTCAGAAATGCAGGTCAGTGACCCCATCGTAAGAGACACCCCACCAAACCATGACTGAAGCTGGGTGATGACCCTTTTCCACCCTTGGGATCAGTTCAGATGCTTTCTAAGATGACCGCGCATACACTCTCACATTTTGCTTGTTAACGGTAAAAATTGTTTATCGGTGAACAAAAGTTTTCTGTGCAAGTTATCAGCGTGCTTCACCAAAAGACGTTTGCATTTTTCAATCCTATTTTTTATAGCTGCAGTCAGTAAATATCCGGTACGTCGTTTTAAAACCCCAAGTCCCAATGTTTTGACTCATGGACTTCTGCGTGATTATCTGTTTTCGGAGCGGATTTCTGTGAATTCTTGATTTAATGGCTTTAATGACATGCGGTGTTCGAACAAGGCGTGGGCGGCCCGACTAGTGGCGGTATTTTACATCGCCAGTTTCCTCAAACAGTTTTATGCATCGGTAGACGAACATGCGGCTAATCCCTAGTGGGCGGAGCATTTTGAAAATATATTTTTTTCATTTCACACTTGAAAAGCGCTATTACAGCGATACGGTTCTTATTATCGGACCACTCCATGATGAAAGTTAAATCAATATTAAAGTATCGTTACAGACTAACGCAAATGAGGTTAGCTTTCAAAAGCCATATGACATTAACGGGGTATGTTCAGTTCTACTATTAAAATGGGTGTGTTCAATGTTGTAACAGTATTTATATCCCTACTAAGTATACATCAAATACGGACAGTTTTCTTGGTAAGGATACTAGCATTTAAATTAATAAAATAAAAAGAAAAGTTAATATTTTCTGAGTTTATTTGTTTCATCAAAAATCGATTTTGTCAATAATATTTTTTCCTGCTTATCCGTAACTACCGTTTCTAAGTAAAAATGTTGACGACAATTATTATTATTATATTATACAGTATATAACTACCTTTAATTAAATGTGTTACAGTAGTTAATCAGACTACTCGTTCAAAAGTTATAGTCAAAATAATAATGGTATACACGACAAAAATGGCAATTTAAAAAAATTAATTTTTTTTTTTGAGTTCGGGTCACAAAAATACACAAGAAAGTATTTATTCATTTTTGAAGCCGGCCATAATATTTGCCAATGGGCCATGATTAATGACTTTTTCGTGTCGGAATTGGAGGATGTTTTTGTGGACGACCTTTGGTTCCAACAAGACGGCGCTACATACCACACAGCCAACGAAGCAATCAATTAATTGAAGGGCCTGAAGCGTGGCCTCCAAGATCGTGCGATTTTACACCACTGGGCTATTTTTGTGGGATTATGTGAAGTCGCTTGCCTACGCAGATAAGCCCGACACGATTGCCGCCTGGGAAGAGAATATACGGAGCGTTATTGCCGAAATACGGCCCAAATGCTGGAAAATGTCGAAAATTGGGCCTCTTGGCTGGAATTTAATCGAGCAAGCCACGACGGCCACTTGCTGGAAATAATGTTTAAAACATAATGGAAAACCCTTATCTTTATAATAAAGCTAAATACTCGGTCATAACTTTAAATTATATGCGAGCAAACCGCGGCGGCCACTTGCTGGAAATAATTTTTAAAACATAATGGAAAACCTTTATCTTTTTAATAAAGCTAAGTTCTCGGCCAAAACATTAAACTATATGCATTTTATTTCTTCTTGAAAACCACACGTCTGAAAAAAAAACCTTTTATTATCCGATCAATAGTTCGTGGTGTTGCAAACGAAAGTGGAGTGTACTACTTTTGGTGGAGTGTAATAACACGAAGGGTGTGAAGATAAGTTCATAAGTTAAACTTATCCGCGACCGAAACACCCTTATTACTAATTTCATCTCTTTTTCGTTAAATCTTTGAAATATATAATAAAAATACAGATTTATTGATACACTCACAATATTATTACAGTAACGGACTGTAGTTTATTTAGGAAGTATTCCGTGCAGTTGTTTTTAACTTAAAATGCATTTAAAATTCTAAGAAAATTTATTTTTAACTGAATCTAACATTTATTCAAAAAACTAAGTGCACATTAATACGGATTTTCAGTTGCATTTAATATTGGCAGTTGTTTACGTTAAAGTATTTTGTATGTAAAATTAAATGAAACTGTAATTTAAAATGACTGAAAATTTACTTAAAAACCGATCTACTTATTTTTCATTTCATTTTAACAAAAAGTTCATATAATTTTAAATGTTAAAATAGCTGACTTAACTATCAAAAGAGCAAGTCGCGGATTCCGAGAAAATATAAGATTTTTCCTTTGTTTATGATATTTTTACTATCAAAAATTCAACTGTGAATTCCGTAAAAACAAATGATTTTTAAGTTAATTTACATAATTCAACTACAAAAAAATTAACTACAAATTCCGTAAAAACAACAGAATTTTCAGTTATTTTATATATTTTAACTATCAAAAAACTAACCACAAATTCCGTATAAACAACAGAATTTTCAGTTATTTTATATATTTTAACAACCAAAGTAAGTATTAATAGTTACATACATACATACATATGTATGTATATAACCATGTGGTTACTTGAAACGCAAAAAGTTTTTTTTAAAATTGACAACTTGTGTTTAGGTTTGTGAAGAACACTGTTTTACACCAACAAAATACAAATACACTCCAGTTCATTTAAATAACAACAGCAAAAAAGTTACATGTTACTGCGAATTTTTGATCAACCAAACAAAACAAAAAGATGAAATTATTTTTTTTAGATACTACTTTTTATTGTTTGTTATTATCGCTTCGGAAGTAATAAAGCACCATGGAGGCAACACTTATTACTAAAATAACTGAAAATTCAGTTGTTTTTACGGAATTTGTGGTTAATTTTTTGATAGTTAAAATACATAAAATAACTGAAAATTCTTTTGATTTTACGGAATTCGGGGTTGAATTTTTGACAGTATAAATAGCAGAATCAAATGAAAAATCTTTTATTTTTACGGAAGTTATGACTTGTTCTTTTGATAGTTAAAATAAATGAAATTATGGAATGTCAGTTATTTTTACGGATTAAAGTCAGCCAATATTTTAACATTTAAAATTAAATGAACTTTTCGTTAAAATTAAATGAATATTAAGTAGACCGGTTTTTAACTGAATATTCATTTATTTTATATTACAATTTCAGTTAATTTTACGTACAGAATTTTTTGAGTGTAAATTTATGAAAAGTAATAATATATTAATTAAAAAACCCATTAGATAAAAAACATTTTGCGTTGATTGTATATTAACACATTTTCTTGATAATATGTCATTTATGGAAGCCCATTTTGGAGGCACTTCCGGTCGAGCTTAATCGACCATCAAAATGTCGCTAGATAGGTCTGGGGGACTGTATTACGACCTAATTATATCCTAGACCAATTTCAGATCGGAGATATATGATATGCACTAAATGTCTGACTTTAATAAGGAAGTCATTATTAGAGGCCCTTTAGATGCACTTACGGTCGAACTAAATCGACCATCAAGATGTCTGTAGATAGGTCTGGGAGACTGGATTATGACCGAATTATATCCTAGACCAATTTTAGATCGGAGATATATGACATGCACTTTATGTCTGACTAATAAGGAAGCCATTATTAGAGGCCCTTTAGATGCACTTACGGTCGAACTAAATCGACCATCAAGATGTCCCTAGATAGGTATGGGGGACTGTATTAAGACCTAATTGCCATATATCCTAGACCGGTTTTAGATCGGAGATATGTGACATGCACTAAATGTCTGCCTTTAGTATGGATGTCAATATTAGAGACCCCTTTAGGGACACTTCCGGTCGAACTGAATCGACCACCAATCTATTCTGATAATGCAATATATTCAAATCTAACGTTCAAGATTATTTTTTATAGTGTTATTCTTCATATAGGTTTATGATGAATCATCACATTCTCTGTCATGAAAACCATTTGGTACCTAAAATATGTGTACATAAAACAATTAAAAAAGTCTACATTTCTGTTGTTCCAACTAACATCAGAGAAAAGCCTATTAATTTGAGGTGGGGAAATATTGAGGTAACCCTTGACATTCTGGATAGTTTTAAAATATTATCAACGAGTTAACGTCGGGTTAATGTGCACGAAGTGGGTATCATTCAGTATTTAAATTATGAGATAATCGAGATTTTTCTTTGATTAAAATTGGCAAATTTGTTGATTAAAATGGAAATTTATTTATAAGAAAAATACTAAATCCCGATTACACAAATAACTATTTTAAAACATTTGATGGTGTCCACATGAAATAACCGCCTAAGGTAAATATTCTTCGATAGGTATTCATTAGCATTTAAAGTTTTTAAAGAATTGAGCATTCTCATTTTGACAGAAGCCTGGTACTAAGTACCTTTGTGTGAAAAACATTAATCCCCTTAAAATATATTCATAAGTTCCATTTTGCCGTAAGTGTTTTGGTAAACCAATTAGTAAAGCCAAACATTTTAGAAACCAACAATTTTCTTTATTTTATAAGAATTTACGTAAAGTACCTCTACCTTAGTCCGGCACTGTATCTATGTATGTATGTATGTAGAAATAAAAATCATACTCACTGGATTTCTTGCCGAAATCCGTTCCAATTTTTGAGAGAATTAAAAGCCGAAATCCAATGCAAACCTAATCCAAAAGCTTTCGTTTGTATGTACATGCAAATAAATAATGGCTGATTCGCCTTTAAACTTGAAAGCCATTTACGTGAGTCCCTGTCAAAATCAATTACAATTTCTTTGGAAATTGACATCTGAAATACGATATGAATGAAATCAGGCATGTATATTTTGTTTTCAAATGACGTATGTACAGTGGCGGACAAAACTCTACGTACGACCCCTTATTCTTAAATTTAACAAGTTCTGTAGGATTAAAAAGAAATGTAATGATGCAGGTCTGTTTAAAATCTAAATAATGTGTAACAAATCACAAAAAAGTATAATACTCGAATATTAACTTTAAAATAAATTTACTTAAAACTGAAAAAAGGCACTGACAAAAGTCTACATAAGTTTTATTGGTTTCACTGTTTTTGGTATTTTCGTTATTTTTATCAGCTAAAATATTACGCTAAATTAACGTTTGTTTTATTTTGTGTGTATGCTTTGAAGTATTCTTGAAATTTATTGCATTGTGTCATTTTAAGAAGTGTACGATCAGCAAAATGGCTCCACGAAAAGAAATTTCTCCGGATGTGCGAAAATTAGTTATTAAACACAGAAATGAGAATAAATCATTTGGCGAAATAGCAAAATAATTATATTTAAGCAAATCGACGGTGCAGGCCATATTTAATAACTATAAAAAATCAAGTTTTCTCGAAAGTAAGCCGCGAACTGGTCGTCCGAAGAAGCTTGGCCGCAGAGACATTTCATTCATTTGCAAAGAAGTGGACCGAAATCCCAAAGTTCATGCCACTTAGTTGGCCCAGGACATAGCTGAGAGATCCAAACCCTCTTATTGAGGGTTGCAGAACTCCTCGCAAGAAGCCCCTAATAAGCGACAAAAACAGGAAACATCGCTTAGAGTTCGCAAAAAGGCATATAAATAAGGGAATTGACTTCTGGAAACGGGTGCTATTTACGGATGAGTCTAAATACAACATATTTGGATAAGACGGGAAAGCCAAAGTCATGCGTTAATAATAGGTTTGATAAAAATTATTTTTGATTTTCAGTCAAAAAAATCTTTTTCGTCTGTTTTGTTTTCTCCATAAACATTGTTTTTCCCCTCTTGACAAGTACAGACTTTAACATTATCTAACAGGTTCTTAAATATTAAAATGTACTGTCAGCGATGGCAAGGTACCTCCCCGGATAGGGGGGTACTTGACAGCAAACCTGGACCTTGGCAGTAATAAAAAGTTAACAAAACATCATATCAGCCTTCAAGAAAGGTACAAAAAAATTAAACAATCGGGCCGAAAAGAAAGAAGAAATTGAAACATAAAAAGAAACGGAAACTAACTGTAAGACACCCGAATACATGCGATATACGAAGACGTTCACAAAAGAATACCTTGAAGTCGGCTGGTGACATGCCAACGTTTTTTCCTCCCTCTTGGAATCCTAGGAACGCCACCATGACAATCAGTTCTTTTTTACGATTGTCCCAAACCTACCTCTTTAAACCATTACCACTTAGCTATCTCCTATCTGACCTTTAAAGTCCATTTAAAGACTGCAACATTTTCATAGTAATATATCTTTACAATCCTTCATGGTTTTTTTAGAATAATTCCATTTAACTTTATTTAATATATATCATATTTATAATCATAATTCTTAAAAAGGTATTAAATTTGCTTTATTTCAGGAAAAATTATGCAATATTGGATTCACAGATTGGAAATGGGCTATTCTGCGGCCGGATTGGTCCTTTCTTGAGGTGTGCCTGGCACAGCTAGTTTTCTTCTGTCTGTCCGTCAATGTCTTAAGGAAAGTGTCTTTCTGTAATATCTAATGTCTTCGTTTATCGTAAGTATTCGGGTGCCTAACAGTTAGTTTCCGTTTCTTTTTATGTTTCAATTTCTTCATTCTTTTCGGCCCGTTTGTTCATTTTTTTTTTACTTTCCAAGGTCCAGGTCTGCTATCAAGAACCCCCTATCTAGCGAGCTTAGCAGCGCTAAACGCCAGAATACCAGCGCTGCCAAGGATCTGGTCACAAACTTTTTTATTTTTTAGTAATTAAAAAGGCAGTACACTTTAATATTTAAGAACCGGTTAGATAATGAAAATCAAAAATAATTGTTATCATACCTATTATTAACACATGTCAATTAACATTTGTTTTCCTTAAGATAGAAGAAAAATATTGCATATATCGATCCAAGAGGTGAAAAGTGATCACGTCCAATCATTAGAAAAATAAGAGATTTTATTGCAAGTCTTTCCAACAGTAGATAACTGGAAATTCCAACACTACGATCATCCTCATCATCAAACTCGTAGTACAACCGCGGAGTTTATTGAAGCGCTATTAAAAAAGGTATCATTATCAAACGTGATTAATCCTCACACATACAGTTAAATAACGAAACGTAAATTAGTCACATATACTAAAGATATGGCAGAAGAATGTCTGCATTGTGAAAATATAAGTGATCGCATTAAATACAAGTGATCGCTATGCAACCGCTCGATTTACATTTATCTTTAAAACAATACTATGGTAATGATGCGTTGAACAAAAAATATTGTACCTGTAATGCACGTAAATCCCTAATTTGTTTAAGCTTCCCGAAAAGTCGTGATATTAGCTTCCGACTCTTTATTGTGATTTAATTTACAAAGTTCTCATTTTGATAGCATCGATGCAAAAAAAAAAATACTCCATAGATATTTCCATTCATCAGTTCGCTTCTACGGCTGACGCACAAAAAAAACAATTATCTACTAATAGTTTTACCTACCTGGTCATCGAGATATTGTTATTTTATTGATTACATTGACGTTTTTATTTTCAGATATTTTATTTTAATGTTACTTATGCAGTTTTTTTTCTTGATCTGAAAAACTCATATCAGAAGATGATAGTAGCCATAACACGAGTCGATTAAAAATTCCAAGATATATTTTTGAAATATTAACACAACTCTTCTAAAGCCAAACTACTACAAAAAGAAAAAAAAACGCTGAAAAATCATTTCGTTCTGTTTCGTTTCATAGTTTGAAACGGGAAAATTACGAAAAAAATTGGAAATAATTCGGCCATTTCGTTTGTAATGGTCCGATTTAAATGAAAATTTACATTGACCTTCTTGAAGTGTTACTGAGCTTAAGTTTTGAATTTCATGCATCTGTGTTTAACAGGTGCTGCACAGTGGGCCCTCAAAGTTGGTCACCTCCAGTTAAAATTTTCTTTTTCAAGCCGCCAAAAGCGTATTTGTGGTCCGATCGTAATAATTTTTTCTTTAGTGAAATCTGCTGGACAAACCCAACCAAAAATGTTATTACAAATTTTTTCATATCTCGTACAATAAAAAAGATATCGGGACTTAAAGTTTTTTTTTCGAAAAATTTGCTTTGGATTTTCTGGGATTATTTTATTTTTGGGAATCAGTTTTAGGTGAATCGGGGAAAATTTAATCCTGGTTTAAAGAAAACACTTTGGTTAATGTTTAAAAAAAGAATTGTAGCAAAATCACCAATAATATGAAAATGCCAGCTGTTCAAAGTCAACTATTGCGAAAAAAGTGGGATTTTGAGTGTTTTACGGCGAAAAGGTACCTTTACTCTTATGTCAATAACTTTAATGTTTCTTAAGTAACATACAAAAAATTTGCATTTATTTCAAAGAAAACTTTATGCTTAATACAAATAATAAGCAATTGTGAACCTAGTCGGTACTTTTCTTGCTCCAGGCGTCTCCAAATATGGGCATTTTTTTCAAAAAAAATTGAGTTTGAGCTCAAATAAAAAAAATCGCCACACTGCTGGCCCAATTTGGTGCTATAAGTCAGTTAACTACATATGTTTTCTAAAATCCCAAGCAAAGAAATTTTGCGGGAGGCCATTTCTAGGACAAAAAAATGAGTTTTTGTTAAAAAATCCCATTTCTGGGATTTTGTTTTCCCCTGTGTCAAATTTTAGAAAAGTGGCAACTCCAATTTTTTTTTTGAATAAGTTTTTCATTTTGTCACAAAAATATTGATACTACGTAAAAAAATCAGGTTTATATCTCCAACCAGCAAAATTTTACAGTGGTCTGAAATATTGACTTTTTTTGCTACCTTCACAAAAAAAAAATTTTTTCTCGTTTTTATCAATTATTATTCAACATATTGAGTTAATTGCATTCTTTTTTATAATCTGTTAAAACTAGAGGTAATTACCTTTCCATTGGTATGTAAAAAGTATATCCTTTTACCTACACTTATAACAGCACGTGCGCTGGAATAAGACCCCTTTGAGTAAAATATTAATTTTTTTGGTAAATAGCAATTTCATTTTGTGAGAGATCAATGTTGTTGCATTTAAAAAAATCAAATTTACACATTTCCAATCGCAAAAAAGTAATTTAATTGTTGCAGATAGAAAATTTGAATAAAAAGATGCTATTGACTTCATTTTTTGTGAAAAACTTTTTTTTAAATAAATTAACATTTAAATAAATCTTATAATTAAAAAACATTAAACTTAAATGATTTTATTCCACGTCCAGCATATCTAATAAATCAGAAAATTCTTCTTCGTCTCCATGCGTCATTTCGTGGTACGAAGTCAACTTACTTCTCATGGAGGATAAAAAAGGATCTGAAGATAATAATAAACTATTAAGTAAGTCTTCGTTTTGTGCTATTCTTGAGCATTTTCTTGTGGAAAATTGTTGAACATATCTGAAGTCTCGATTTCTAGCTTCTTGTAGTTCTTCAGTTAACTCGCCTATAGGGAGAAGGTGAGACTCGATCATTTGTTTCCCATGGAACAGGACTCTGTGTATAGTTGGCGTTAGATCTTTCCAGGGATAGAGATCAGCAAGCATTTTTAAAATTCGTTCGGCGTAAACTCCAAATTTATCGGAATTAATCTTTTGTTTGGAATTCAGAGCTAAAAGCAATATATTAACCATTCGAATCAACTCCTTATTGATTCCAGTTATTTCTGCAGCTGTATTATAGTCTGCGAAGAATCTTCTGGCAGTGTTTCCATCATTTGTATTCCCAAAGTTCGAGCGTGGTTTAGAAATATTTAGGTCAGTTTGTTGTTTAAATGCATCTTGAATTCTTTTTTTTTCACTTGCTCTCATTTCATGCATTTCTTTGTTAGCTCGAATGTTTTTCCTTTCATTTCCTGGTATAGATTTATACTTAATGTCATAAGCAAGGTTTAGAAAGTGTTCTAGAAACCTGATTCGAGCATGTAACGGTGCTATTCCAAACTCAAGGGTATCTTCATTGACTACTGAATTATTCGAAGCGTTTGAAAAATTAACTTTGCTTTTATTGCAAATGAAACACTTCCAGCTAGATTTGTTTCCTGTAATATCGTTTGCGGCTTTTCCATCTACCATTGTCAGGAACATTTTAAAAGATATTGTAATAGAATACCTGTCGAATTTAAATGCAAAATCTTCTAATCTCGAAATATCATCTTTTAATTTGTCTGTGATGGCTTTAGTTAAATCACTCGTTTCTTTATGATATACGAAGGAGATTGGTCTGCAATAAATTTTGGAGCCAGGTGTTGGATTACGCCATATTGCTTCAGTAGGGTTTGATTTTCTGCGCGAAGTTGAAGGTAAGGTAGAGTCTAAATTTAACCTCAGAGGAACCAAAGATGCCATGAATACGCTCTTGAATTCGATCTGGGTAGATTGGCTATCAGAGCATTGTTTGTATTCCGAAAGTGCTGACAAACCATCACATCCCCACTTGCATATTAATTGAAGATGGCTGTTGTTGATTTTTTTAGTTGTTCCTCATTCAATGTTGTTATTATCCTACTGGCAGTATTTTGGAGAAGTAGTTCCAATCTAACGCTGCCGGCCTTTTCTGTAATTATCACTGGGTTTGGCAAAATTTCCATTTTTCGTTCCTTTATTCGGTTGTATGCGGGAAACATGTCACATCCTTTATCAAGCAGCATTCTTCTTAAATGAGTGTACTTGTTCTTACTCAATCCCAATTCGATGATTAAAGCTAATGCTTCTTCCTCGCTAAAACCAGGACATGGTGTTGCAATACTTCTTTCAATGCGTTGGAGCCGCCTTGGTGATGCTTCCGTTAACACGTCTGCAATTCTTTTTGCGCTAGATGGCCGATTTTCCACCGTCAGTAATTCCTTGAATGTATCACAAATCTTTGAAGGTGAATGATTTGCCATCTCAGCCGACAACCGTTGTTTCTTTGCCTTTGGACATAGATCGTCGTATTCCTTAGTAGGAGCACCCACTAAAGCAGGGACAGTTTTAAATTCAATTATACTGTCGAGCCACTCAGTTGGTAATCTTGAATAATTCCTGTGATACTTCTCCATGAGCCGGTCAAATTTTTTCAAAAAATTTAATACTTTGCTGCTTTCGTTAGATTGTGTTATCTCGCTATATGTTGACTCTATGCACTCTATTAAATATGCTACTCTGTTCTCCATTTTCCGAAGTTTGGTGTTTTTTAAAAATTCAACAAGTTCTTGAACAAGGAGTGTTATCGTCATGGCGGATTAATTTGTTATGATAAACCCATACAAAATCGGCGGTTCTTATATCAATGAGTAATACTTACAGGTAATCACAATAATATCCGCAATTAATACTTGACTAAAATACCAGGTATTCCCCAAAAATACATTTATAACAATGAATTTTTATGTACCCAGGTACATTCGCCTAAAATGTTGCACAATATTCCGGACATAGGGGACAGGTATTCCCCCAAAACATATAAGAATGAATGTTTAGGTACCTAGATCCATAATATACAATACTACCCATTTTCCGTTTTTACACAATAGGTAAACAATAATGGTAAAAATATATATTTTTGCTATTTATGGATAGGTACGAGAATTTTTAAAATTGGTATTCTTACCTATAAAATTCATACTTTACTCAAAGGGGTCTTATTCCAGCGCACGTGCTGTTATAAGTGTAGGTAAAAGGATATACTTTTTACATACCAATGGAAAGGTAATTACCTCTAGTTTTAACAGATTATAAAAAAGAATGCAATTAACTCAATATGTTGAATAATAATTGATAAAAACGAGAAAAATTTTTTTTTTTGTGAAGGTAGCAAAAAAAGTCAATATTTCAGACCACTGTAAAATTTTGCTGGTTGGAGATATAAACCTGATTTTTTTACGTAGTATCAATATTTTTGTGACAAAATGAAAAACTTATTCAAAAAAAAAATTGGAGTTGCCACTTTTCTAAAATTTGACACAGGGGAAAACAAAATCCCAGAAATGGGATTTTTTAACAAAAACTCATTTTTTTTGTCCTAGAAATGGCCTCCCGCAAAATTTCTTTGCTTGGGATTTTAGAAAACATATGTAGTTAACTGACTTATAGCACCAAATTGGGCCAGCAGTGTGGCGATTTTTTTTATTTGAGCTCAAACTCAATTTTTTTTGAAAAAAATGCCCATATTTGGAGACGCCTGGAGCAAGAAAAGTACCGACTAGGGTCACAATTGCTTATTATTTGTATTAAGCATAAAGTTTTCTTTGAAATAAATGCAAATTTTTTGTATGTTACTTAAGAAACATTAAAGTTATTGACATAAGAGTAAAGGTACCTTTTCGCCGTAAAACACTCAAAATCCCACTTTTTTCGCAATAGTTGACTTTGAACAGCTGGTATTTTCATATTATTGGTGATTTTGCTACAATTCTTTTTTTAAAACATTAACCAAAGTGTTTTCTTTAAACCAGGATTAAATTTTCCCCGATTCACCTAAAACTGATTCCCAAAAATAAAATAATCCCAGAAAATCCAAAGCAAATTTTTCGAAAAAAAAACTTTAAGTCCCGATATCTTTTTTATTGTACGAGATATGAAAAAATTTGTAATAACATTTTTGGTTGGGTTTGTCCAGCAGATTTCACTAAAGAAAAAATTATTACGATCGGACCACAAATACGCTTTTGGCGGCTTGAAAAAGAAAATTTTAACTCGAGGTGACCAACTTTGAGGGCCCACTGTGCAGCACCTGTTAAACACAGATGCATGAAATTCAAAACTTAAGCTCAGTAACACTTCAAGAAGGTCAATGTAAATTTTCATTTAAATCGGACCATTACAAACGAAATGGCCGAATTATTTCCAATTTTTTTCGTAATTTTCCCACTGTGCGGCGCACCGCCGCCAACTGCTTGATAGCGACACGAAATCCGCTCTTGGACTTTTGTTCGGCTTAAAAAGATCTCTACCCCAGTGTAGATTAAAACCCACAAATTTTACCCTAATGCATTTTATCTTTCTACGAGCATAAGCATGGAGAAAACAATTATAAAAAATTTAAAATCCATATATGCTAGGGTATATAAATTCGGAGCAACCGAGCAATCCCAGCTAAAAATCAACATGCTCAAAAAACAATCAATGATATACATATTAGACCGGTCCTTATTTCTTTTTTTCGAATTTGTATGACGGCAAGCGCTAAAACCATTTTATTTGATCCTAAAAATAAACAACAAAAATTTTGAGCTTGATTGGACAATTTTTAGCCGTGCCCCCGCCAACAAGTGCTTGTCATTCGTGACTATTGTTCTCTCATTCGGAATAGCATTATCTTAGAGCTGTCAAACTAGTTTGCTTTGTGGTGGTAAGCAAGGTTTATAAATACAAGGTTACGCCATCAGCAAAAATTGCCGTTAGGTGACGTAGTTGGTGACAAACATCAACAAGAAGTGGGTTGCCAGCTCTATGTCTGCCTACTTTTAGTTAACAAAGCTAAGATTTCATGTGAAAAATGTACATATTGCAGTGAGTTGGCAACCCTACAGCTGAAATCACTTTGTCAGATTTGTGAAGAAATAAAACAACAAATCGAAACGTAAACATTAAGTGTGCAGTGGGCAAATGTATGAAAACCAACAGTAAAAAATATGTGAGTATGTGTATAAGTAACATTTTTATTGTTTGATTAGAAACATTTAGTTAAAAAACATTGTGGCTAACGAATCAATATTTAAAAAAACACATAGAAGAAGCTGAAGGTGTTTAACTTGAAGAAAATGTAAAAAGAATGTTTTTCCGGTGCAGAATGTACTTTAGGTTAAGAATATTAAATGCCGACATTACCAAAAATATTTATACCAAAAAAAAAATAAATAAAACTTTAACTTAATATACAAAAAATTGTTCGTTTTTCGCTAATAAATAAATTGATGGCAAAAATAGTCAATTGTCCCACTGTTATGAATACACAAATATTATCAGCTGTTAGCTCGAAATTTTTAGCCAATAGGAACAAAGTTTGCGTGACGTCATTGGTGACAAACGTCAAAAACAGAAAAGGGAAGGGGGCTGGGATGGCGTAACCTTCTATACATAAACCTTGGTGGTAAGTACTTATTGAAATGTGTGTGTGCGTTTGGCAAATGTGTCACACACTCTCTCTTTTAATGTGGCGGCCCAGTGCTGTGTTGTTGTTGTGTACGTCTGGCGAATATTCACATAAATAAATCATTTTGTATTGCAACTATCACACGTGGAGATCGACAAATGTAGTGAAATCGTGAAGTTCAAACAAAAAAAAATAAAAGAATCTTGTCCAAAAGATTACCTTTGAAAACTTGAATAAATAAATTTTAAAATTAAAAATCCAAAGCGATGACAACCAAAAGACTTCGATCGGATGATGACATTATGTTAATTGGCGTAATTGACCACCAAATTACTGGAGCAAAATTACCAGCAAGAAAACATGTGCTACAAGTTTTATTTTATAATTTAAAAATAGTTGGTTTAAATTTAAGAGAAAGTTCTAGATTAGTTGTTGCCGAGGTTAGCACGTTTGGGAAAACAGCTCGAATTCCAACACACCATGAAAAACACTGCATTGAGAAGCTGGAAAAATTATACAACGAGTGAAGAGATGTTAAAAAGCATCATGGTCGAAAAACAGACCATGATGCTTTTTAACATCAAAACAGGAAAAAAACTGAATTTCAAAATAAATTATATGATTTACTCGATATCGCACACGCAAACGCGTTAGAATTAATTAAAATACAAGAATACAAAGAGTTCTTAAAAAAGCAACGAGAAAAAGGAAGACCAGGTTGTAAGCTAGGAACGAAAAAATTGTCATGCAGAAAGAAAAGCGAAAGGCAGTCCAGAAAGAACAAGAAAACCAGCGTCGAATAAAAGAAGATGAACGAAAAGAGTTATATGAACAACAGACTTTAAGCAAATCAGAATTATTGTTGTAAAACAGGTATGATTGTTATTGACGACGAAAACTATTTTGAAGTTGTAGCATCAACATCAGTAGGAAATGCATATCCAGGTATATGCAGAGGTAAAACATTTTTTTACACCAAGACTGCTTTCAACTTTGGATATAGCTCTTTCTTTGCTACAAATAATAAGCAATCATTTGTGGTATTTGTCGGAAGAAGCAGTCAGTCTTTCATTCTTCGATCCTAATGTAAGTGGTGCAATTAAAAAAATGGTTCAGGCAACTAATGTTAAAGCAAATACAGAAAAATGCAAGCAAATAATAACAAATCCAACAAAAGTCGATCCTTCGGATTGGAATGAAAGATTTGACTACGCTCAGGGATCACAAATTTGTAAAAACTTATGTGTAGTGAATGATGTAGCTAAACGAGGCGCCAAATTCATTACAGATTATAATAATAAATTAACCCACAATGAAGAGGAGAAACAATTCCTCTTTCAAGTGGTTAAAGAATATAACATGAATTATCCCACTTTTAAATAGACTTCAGTATTAAATTAAAATAATATTAATGTTACTATGAGAATGTAATTGATAAAAATATTTCAGTTTATTCTTAATTTTCAAAGAAATGTAAATAAAATAAAAAATATCCTTTTTTTGCTTATTTCTCATAATAAAAACAAAAAGGTGCTTGGGGCACGGCTTTAAATTAATCAATCTTTGTAAAAAAATTTTTATTCTTTTTGAGGCTAAAACGAATATTTTTTAGCGCTTGCCGTAACATATATTCGAGAAAATAAATTTGGCCATATAAATAAGGACCGGTATAAAACATATCTTATATTATATTGTATTACATTGTACAAAAATAAAAAAGAGAAAACATTTTTTGAGAATGTTGAAAAATTTGCATATAACCCATTTGTAATGCATAAGCGGTTAATACTCGCGGTTAATACTCGCTTATAGTATTTCTTGAATAAATGTTTGTTCCATAAACTTACAACTTTAAAACCAAAAGGTTTATAATAATATCAACCAGTTGTATCGAAAGATATTTACAATTTTTTTGCATCGATTTGTTGTTATTGCCTTATCAACAACTAACTGACTTAATAACTGAGTACTAATCAAATTAGCCAAACGATTACATTATTTATCTCTTTATAATAAATCTTTTGAATTAAACATAAAAAAATATTAATTTATTTGTTCGTTATACAAGTAACCAATTGCTAACCTATAATTTTTTTGTTGATCGTCCGACTCCAACATTAATTAAAAAACTTCAAGATTTTTTTTCCAATATTTATTTAATTCTCTATATTTAGACTAACTTTGTAAGTCATCATCTAGGTATATTTTAAATTTATAAAAAAGGGTCAAGGGTCAAGCAGTTAATAAATCCATTTGTAAATCTTCTATCTTAGGAATAAAAACCGCTAACATTGAATGCAAGTTTGAAGGTCTTTAAGGATTTATGCATTAAACACAACAAAATAATCATTTTCAATGAAGTAAATGCAGTCATTTCTAAGTACAGATGTACGGTGTAGTTTGCCGACAATATAGCTATTACAAGTCAAATCCAAGTAGTATATGCATTGCAGAAAGAAAGTTTCATTCACACTTAATCCACAAAGGTAATGTAACTTCAATTACATCTGACCAACCGAGTGACACACTTAATTCAGGTGACTTAATAATTCAGAGCATTTTTAACCTGAAATCGATCTAGAATATATGCAAAATTAGGTTGTATTCCAGTCTCTAGGGACATCTCGATGGTCGATTCAGTTTGACCTGAAGTGTCCATAAAGCGGCCTCTAATAATGAAGTCCATATAAAAGGCAGGCATTTAGTGCATGCCATATATCTCCGATCTGCAATTGGTGTAAGATATATGGTAAATGTGGTCGTAATTTACATCCTCAGACTTGTCTAGGGATTTTCGATTTAGTCAGGAAGTGCCCGTAAAGGGGCCTCTACTAATGGATTCCCTATTAAAGTGAGACTTTTAATGCATGTCATATATCCGACCTGAAATCGGGGTATAATATATGATAACTTAGGGCGTAATCCAGTCCCCCAGAACTATCTGTGGACATCTCGATGGTCGATTTAGTTCGACCGAAAGTGCCCCTAAAGGCATGTCATATATCTCCGATCTGATATCGGTCTAGGATATATGGTGAATTAAATCTCGACCGAGAGTGCCTCTGAAGGGGCTTTTTAAATGAAATATTATCAAGAAAATATGTTAATATTCAATCAACACAAAATATTTTTTATATTATGTGTTTTTTTATCTATATTATATTTTAGTATAACTTTACATATATTTATCAATAAATCTGTATACTTTTATTATATATTTCAAGAATTAAAAAAAATTAAATTAGAAATTTCTCAGTCGTGCTGAAAAATTTCTCAGTCGCGATGCACATCAGGGTGTTTTGTAGCGGACAAATTTGACTTATAAATTTATCTTCACATCCTTAACAACACCTCTTGTGCGGTTAAAAACACTAGATCCAACAGAAGTGCTAGCCAACTAAGTATTTCGAACTACTTGTGGTGCTTTTTCATCGCCAAAATAGAGTTGTTTGGATAACTAGCGACATTAGATTTTTTCATTGGAATTTGGAGGTAGTATCTAATATTTGTTTGGATTTTTTTCATGACGTATTTAATGTTTACCGCTTTTTGTGCATTTTATCTGAAGCGAGTATTGCCTCGGAACAGTTAGCGACACTGAATTCCAGTTCTTTTTCTTTCCAAGGCGATTGTTCAAACATAAAAGGCAGACATAAGAAATAACAAAAGTCAAATTTTGGCAGCATAACTCTTATCAGCAAAGAGCAGCCACTGGTTTAACTGGCCAGAAGTGGCAAAAAGTTAGTGATTGAGCAGCTAAGAATTGTCAGGAGTGGATGTTGTTACCGAAGAGACAGCAATTTCAAACCCCTAGCTGCGTGATGACGTTTTAAAATGATGTACAATTTGGCCATTAAATCGGTTTCGTTCCCAATTCTAAATCTATTTTTTTAATATGAATTATTCCTTTTTTATTTAATTACGAAGTACTATTTTTAAATTCAAATCTATTTATTAACTTCTCAATTCTTATGAATATCCTTATTCACCAAAACACTTAGTGCACAAAATTCTTCTGCAATATTCTGTGAAGCTTCGACGTGGCGGTGCCACCCAAAAACCATCTTTTTAACTTTTTGATAATAAGTCCAAGTCGCTGGAAGAAAAACTAGAGATGTTTCTCAGTTTGTAGTGAGGGGCTATAGTTGACGAGTGTGAATTTTGAATGATCATACTTATACCAAGACCGTGCAAAATGATTTGTTGTGGTGGTCACTTTGTATTTGTGGGGATGGCCAATCCACAGTGAACTACCGGCAGGAACCGGCTGTGCTTGTGGCCGAGTCATAAAATGAAAACAAAAAGAATAAATATTATTTAAAAAATATGAAAACCCCAAAAAAACAAATGAGAAAACGTTGTAATAAAACTCAACGCATGCTCTGGATTACTTACCATCTGATAGCCATTGAAAATTGGTGTAGTTCACAGTTGCATAAAAGTGTATAAAACCAAAGTTGCCATATCACGATTAATGAAAAACGTATACAGATGTTGTTGTTGTAACAACAATATATTTATTTTGAAGTCTTGTTCGTCTATGGCGGATCTGCTTTTATATCCAGTTGGAGGAAACGCGCCATTTGAACTGGATGCGTCCACAGAGACTTGGGGGTCAGCTGAGTGGGCCTGGTAGGACAATTGAAGAGGTGCAGCACACCATGTGGTCCCTGATGGCAGGCGGGACAGGTGTCCGGAACGTTAGCATCAATTCGTGCCCAGTAATAATTGGGGCGGCTGCACCATCCACATCTAAGCTGCGCCAGAACCACGCGCGTCTGTCGAGGTAGTACCATTTCCTCAGGTGAAATCTCCGGGGGATGCTCCCCTAGCACTACATTCGCACGGTAGCTAGATACTGCTACTGCGACTTCATCGGCGTGAATGTTGTTCAGACCTGATAGTAACGATGATCAAAAGGTTCTCTCTTATACCGCTGGACCTCTCTCTCTACCTTCGTCTCCTCATGTAGATGGTCGTCGAAGACACGCTGTTGATGTTCTGAGGGCGGCATACTGACAAGTCTGAATTTTCTTCAAATGCGTCGTACTCACGTTCGCCGACGGTACAGGTGCTGCGTAGTTTGCTACAGACCGACCTATCGCTTTGTGAGATTTCAACAAGGTTTCTTTGTCGGGTCCCAACCTTGTTCCTACTTTTGAGTTAAGGCTATCCAATGTGACCCCAAGGATTTTGGGGTAGTTGGAAGTCGGGATGTTGACGTCATCGACTTTCACATTGAGTGAAACCCGCACCTCTGCAGTCCATGCAGTAAACAGTGTGGCTGATGATTACGAGGTAGATATTTTCATATCGCATCCTAGTGAAAAAGCGTGCTAAGTCAGTGACGAAACAGTTGATTTTCTTGGATCGCAGCGATCATAACGTATCGCCGACTCATAAATTCTTAAATTAAATTGCAAAATTAATGCACTATCAGGAGAGGCAACATCAATCTGTGGTGTAAGATGCTGTATATGTTGATGCTGTTGCGAGGGCGACTGCGGGAGAGTCTTGTAGTTGGTGGTGATGATGACGACGACGAAAATGTAGACGGGATGAAAACACCAAATCCAGAGACATATATAGATATAGCATGCAACAAAGTCCGCTTCGCTATACTTCCTGATGTGGTTCAAACCTGAACAGCTCCTGAAGTGCACCCACTCCATGCAACGATTACAACTTACAAACGTAGCAACTTATTTTTTCAATTCTCTATATTTCGACTAACTTTGTACGTCATCATCTAGGTATATTTTAAATTTATAAAAATTAAAGTTTGACAAATTAAACAATAACAACTGTCAAACAGTTAAGAAATGCATCTCTAAATCTTTTATCTTACGAATAAAAACCGTTAACATTGAATACAAGTTTGAAGGTCTTTAAGGATTTCTGCATTAAAAACAACAAAATAATCATTTTCAATGAAATAAATGCAGTCATTTCTAAGTTCAGATGTACGGTGTAGAAAGACTTTGCCGACGATACAGCTATTACAAGTCAAAGCCATGAAGTACATGCAATGCAGCAAGAAAGTTTCATTCAAACTTTATCCACAAGGGTAATGTAACTTCAATTACATCTGACCAACCGAGTGACACATTTAATTCAGGTGACGTTATAATTCAGAGAATTGTTAACCTGAAATCGATCTAGAATATATGCAAAATTAGGTTGTATTCCAGTCTCTAGGGACATCTCGATGGTCGATTCAGTTTGACCCGAAGTGTCCCTAAAGCGGCTACTAACAATGAAGTCCATATTAAAGGCAGGCATATATCTCCGATCTGAAATTGGTGTAGGATATATGGTAAATGTGGTCGTAATTTACTTCCTCAGAACTGTCTAGGGAAATCTCGATGTTCGATTTAGTTCGGATGTGCTCGTAAAGGGCCCTCTACGAATGGATTACCTATTAAAGTGAGACTTTTAATGCATTTCATATACCCGACCTGAAAATTAGGGCGTAATCCAGTCCCCAGAACTATCTGGGGACATCTCGATGGTCGATTTAGTTCGACCGAAAGTGCCCCTAAAGCGGCCTCTAATAATGGTTTCGTTATTAAAGACAGACATTTAGTACATGTCATATATCTCCGATCTGATATCGGTCTAGGATAAATGGTGAATTAAATCGTAATAAAGTCCCTCAGACCTTTATAGTGACACCCCGATGGTCGATAAAGCGCGACCGGAAGTGCCTCTGAAGGGGCTTTCATAAGTGAAATATCGAGAAAATGTATTAATATACAATCAACACAAAATATTTTTTAATTATGTGTTTTTCATCTTTATTATAGTATAACTTTTCACAAATTTAACAATAAATCTGTATACTTTTATTATATATTTCAAGGATTAATAAAAATTAAATTAGAAATTTCTCAGTCGTGCTGAAAAATTTATCAGTCGCGATGCACATTAGGGTGTTTCGTAGCGGACAAATTTAACCTATAAATTTATCTTCACATCCTTAACCCTCCGGCGGGTGAGAAGGTCCCTGGGTACCTTTTTCATTTTCAAACTGAAATTACTCCTTGATGATCCATGGGACCCTCACATGTGTTCCAAGGAAATTTTATCTAGAATCGTTTTAAAAAAATTTCAAAGCGATCCAACCAATAGTTTAGTTTCTATAGAGATTTAAATGTGTTTAGTACGGGAACGTGTGAAAAGGGCCGCTGGGACCTAGCGACTCAAAATCATTTTATCCTGTCAAAGCAATGATTTACTCTAGGAAATTGCCTGGCCAGGCACGAGAGGTACATCAAGGGCAGAATGTTGTACTTCAACTTTCGGAGAGATATTTGAATACAGGCCGCACAATTTATGCCGACAATTTTTTCACAACTTTGGATTTGGCGCGTACTTTGATCAGGAAGAAAACCGCATATGTTAGAACAGTGCGCTCGAATAAGACATGTGTGCCTCGGGAATTCCAAAAATCATATCATATCCTACTGATGTTGACAAAGCAATTGGCACTACCAAACATAGAGGAACGAGTGCTGAACAACCGCATATCCAAGGATACCGAACGCAATGAAAGCATTTGATGTAAAAGTAAGAAAAAACAATTCTAATGTTCAAAGACAGAATACATAATTTTGTTCTTTTTAGATATTATCAAGACCGGCAGAAGGAGCTGCACCGTCGTTTGCGTATAGAACGAACAGACCGTCAACTCGCCTATGCCGTTCTGAGTACAGACGGCAGCGGAACAGTTGTCCAGTCCAGTTTGTGCAGAGCATTCAACACTTATGCATCGATGCTACACCTGCACAGAAAATATGGACGAGGACGAGGAACAATCTACACAACAATAATAAAACTCATAAAAAATTAATATTGTTATATATAAAAAAAAATTCTAACATTCATTATACATGTATAATTAGTAAATAATAATAAATCAAAACAAAAAATGTAAACAAATGCGTTTTCATATAAATTTCCATACAAATAGGCCCCTGTGAACCTTGATCTTCGTATAAGGGCAACGGATGACTCAACCGTCGGAGGGTTAACAACACATCTTGTACATTTAAAAACCCTAGATCCAACAAAGGTGCTAGCCTACTAAGTATTTCGAACTACTTGTGATTTTTCATCGACAAAATAGAATTGTTTGGATAACTAGCGACATTAGATTTTTTCATTGGAATTTGGAGGTAGTATCTATTATTTGTTTCATGTCGTATTTTATGTTTTTTCTTTTGTTTGCCGTTTTTTGTACATTTCATCTGAAGCGAGTATTGCCTCGGAACAGTTAGCGACACTGAATTTTTCTTTCCAAGGCGATTGTTCAAGCAAATAAGAAAAACCAAAAGAAAAATTTTGGCAGTATAACTCTAATCAGCAAAGAGCAGCCACTGGTTTAAGCCACTGGTTTGGTTATTCACAACCAAAGCTAAAAGGTGGATCTATTTCACTGTTTAAATACTTTGTCTTTTATTAATGTATCTTACTAATGTGTCACTGCGTTGAAATAGGTGGCCAAAAGTTAGTGATTGAGCAGCTAAGAATTGTCAGGAGTGGATGTTGTTACCGAAGAGACAGCAATTTCAAACCCCTAGCTGCGTGATGACATTTTAAAATGATGTACAATTTGGCCATTAAATCGGTTTCATTCTAGATTCTAAATCTATTTTTTAATATGAACTATTGCTTTTTTTATTTGTATAAGAAATACTATTTTTAAATTCAAATCTATTTATTAACTTCTCAATTCTTGTGAATATCCATATTCACCAAAACACTTAGCGCACAAAATTCTTCTGCAATATTATGTGAAGCTTCGACGTGGTGGTGCCACCCAAAAACTATCTTTTTATTTTTTGATAATGAGGTGCTATAGTAAGGTAGAAGAAAACGACTGACTAGGTGGCCCAAAGTTAGTGATTGAGCAGCTAAGAATTGTCAGGAGTGGATGTTGTTACCGAAGAGACAGCAATTCCAAACCCCTAGCTGCGTGATGATGTTTTAAAATGATGTACAATTTGGCCATTAAATCGGTTTCATTCTAGATTCTAAATCTATTTTTTAATATGAACTATTGCTTTTTTTATTTGTATAAGAAATACTATTTTTAAATTCAAATCTATTTATTAACTTCTCAATTCTTGTGAATATCCATATTCACCAAAACACTTAGCGCACAAAATTCTTCTGCAATATTATGTGAAGCTTCGACGTGGTGGTGCCACCCAAAAACTATCTTTTTATTTTTTGATAATGAGGTGCTATAGTTAGGTAGAAGAAAACGACTGACTAGGTGGCCCAAAGTTAGTGATTGAGCAGCTAAGAATTGTCAGGAGTGGATGTTGTTACCGAAGAGACAGCAATTCCAAACCCCTAGCTGCGTGATGATGTTTTAAAATGATGTACAATTTGGCCATTAAATCGGTTTCGTTCTAGATTCTAAATCTATTTTTTTAATATGAATTATTCCTTCTTTTATTTGTATAATAAATTCTATTTTTAAATTCAAATCTATTTATTAACTTCTCAAGCTAAGAATTGTCAGGAGTGGATGTTGTTACCGAAGAGACAGCAACTCCAAACCCCTAGCTGCGTGATGACGTTTTAAATTGATGTACAATTTGGCCATTAAATCGGTTTCGTTCTAGATTCTAAATCTATTTTTTTTAATATGAATTATTCCTTTTTTTATTTGTATAATAAATTCTATTTTTAAATTCAAATCTATTTATTAACTTCTCAATCCTTGTGAATATCCTTATTCACGAAAACACTTAGTCCACCAAATTCTTCTGCAATATTCTGTGAAGCTTCGACGTGGCGGTGCCATCCAAAAACTATCTTTTTATTTTTTGCCATGAATATTCACACCCGACCAAGTCGCTGGAAGAAAAAATAGGGATGTTTCTCAATTTGTAGTGAGGGGCTATAGTGGACGAGTGTGAATTTTTAATGATCATGCTTATACCAAGCCCCTGCAAAATGATTTGTTGTGGTGGTCACTTTGTATTTGTGGGGATGGCCAATCCACAGTGAACCACCGGCAGGAAACCGTAGTCCTTGTGGCCGAGCCATAAAATGAAAACAAAATAGAATAAATACTATTTAAAAAATATGAAAACCCAAAAAAACAAATGAGAAAACATTGTAATAAAACTCAACACATGCTCTGGATTACTTACCATCTGATAGCCATTGAAAATTGGTGTAGTTCACAGTTGCATAAAAGTGTATAAAAGCGCAGTTGCCATATCACGATTAATAAAAACGTATACTGTTGTTGGTGTAACAACAATATATTTATTTTGAAGTTTTGTTCGTCTATGGCGGATCTGCTTCGATATCCAGGTGGAGGAAACGCGCCTTTTGAACTGGATGCGTCCACAGAGACTGTCAAAAAGTTAATAAATGCATCTGTAAATCTTTTATATTACGAATAAAAACCGCTAACATTTAATACAAGTTTGAATGTCTTTAAGGATTTCTGTATTAAATACAACAAAATAATCATTTTCAATGAAATAAATGCAGTCATTTCTAAGTTCAGATGTACGGTGTAGAAAGATTTTGCCGACAATACAGCTATTAAAAGCCAAAGCCAAGAAGTATATGCAATGCAGAAAGAAAGTTTCATTCAAACTTTATCCACAAGGGTAATGTAACTTCAATTACATCTGACCAACCGAGTGACACATTTAATTCAGGTGACGTAATAATTCAGAGAATTTTTAATCTGAAATCGATCTAGAATATATGTAGTCTCTAGGGACATCTCGATGGTCGATTCAGTTTGACCGGAAGTGTCCCTAAAGCGGCCTCTAATAATGAAGTCCATATTAAAGGCAGGCATTGAGTGCATGCCATATATCTCCGATCTGAAATTGGTGTAGGATATATGGTAAATGTGGTCGTAATTTACATCCTCAGAACTGTCTAGGGAAATCTCGATGATCGATTTAGTTCGGAAGTGCTCGTAAAATGGCTTCTACTAATGGATTACCTATTAAAGTGAGACTTTTAATGGATGTCACATACCCGACCTGAAAATTAGGGCGTAATCCAGTCCCCAGAACTATCTGGGGACATCTCGATGGTCGATTTAGTTCGACCGAAAGTGCCCCTAAAGCGGCCTCTAATAATGGTTTCATTATTAAAGACAGACATTTAGTACATGTCATATATCTCCGATCTGATATCGGTCTAGGATAAATGGTGAATTAAATCGTAATAAAGTTCCTCAGACCTTTATAGTGACACCCCGATGGTCGATAAAGCTCAACCGGAAGTGCCTCTGAAGGGGCTTTCATAAATGAAATATCGAGAAAATGTATTAATATACAATCAACACAAAATATTTTTTAATTATGTGTTTTTTATCTATATTATAGTATAACTTTTCATAAATTTATCAATAAATCTGTATACATTTATTATATATTTCAAGGATTAATAAAATTAGAAATTTCTCAGTCGTGCTGAAAAAGTTCTCAGTCGCGGTGTTTCGTCGCGGACAAATTTAACTTATAAATTTATCTTCACATCCTTAACCCTCCGGCGGGTGAGAAGGTCCCTGGGTACCTTTTTCATTTTCAAACTGAAATTACTCCTAGATGGTCCATGGGACCCTCACATGAGTTCCAAGGAAATTTTATCTAGAATCGAAGAATAAAAAATTTAAAGCGTTGCGACCAATAGTTTAGTTTCTATTGAAATTTAAATGTGTTTAGTACCGGAACGTGTGAAAAGGTCCGCTGGGACCTAGCGACTCAAAATCATTTTATCCTGTCAAAGGACTGATTTACTCTAGGAAATTGCCTGACCAGGCATGAGAGGTGCATCAAGGGCAGAATGATGTACTTCAACTTTCGGAGAGATATTTGAATACAGGCCGCACTATTTATGCTGACAATTTTTTCACAACTTTGGATTTGGCGCGTACTTTGATCAGGAAGAAAATCGCATATGTTGGAACAGTGCGCTCGAATAAGACATGTGTGGCTCGGGAATTCCAAAAAATCATACCCGTCCTGTCAACAGCACATTGTTCGGCTTTAACGAAGGCGATATAGCACTATGTTCATGTGTGCCCAAGAAGAACAAAGCGGTAATTTTGCTGTCGACACAACATTATACTTGCGGTGTGGACATGCAAACTGAAAAGAAGAAGCCGTTTGCTATCTTTGATTACAACGCCAACAAATCGGACGTTGATACAATGGCCCAGATGCTTGGCACATATACATGCAAGCGCTCAACAAACCGCTGGACATTGGCCATGTTTTTTAATATGGTAAGCATTGCTGCATTAGCTGCATTTATTTTATACAACGAAATGAAGCCAATAAAAAGAAGTGACAGGCGACGGTCATTCCTACTGATGCTGACAAAACAATTGGAACTACTAAACATAGAGGAACGAGTGCTGAACAACCGCATATCCAATGGTACGGAAAGCAATGGAAGCATTTGATGTAGAGGTAAGAAAAAATAAATATAATGTTCAAAGACAGAATACATAATTTTGTTTATTTTTTAGATATTATCAAGACCGGCAGAAGAAGCTGCACCGTCGTTTGCGTATAGAACGAACAGACCATCATGTTACCTATGCCGTTCTGAGTACGGACGGCAGCGGAAAACAAGGGCCTTTTGTCATTCCTGTAACAATCCAGTTTGTGCAGAACATTCAACGCTTATGCATCGATGATACACCTGCACAGAAAATATGTTGGATGAGGGACAATCTACACAACAATAGTTTTTTAGGCTTTTTCACATAAAACTCACAAAAAATTAATATTGTTATATAAAAAAAAATTCTAACATTCATTATACATGTATAATTAGTAAATAATAATAAATCAAAACAAAAAAATGCGTTTTCATATAAATTTTCATACAAATAGAAATAGGTCCCTGTGGACCTTGTTCTTCGTATAAGGGCAACGGATGACTCAACCGTCGAAGGGGTACACAACACGTCTTGTACGTTTAAAAACCCTAGATCCCACAGAAGTGCTAGCCAACTAAGTATTTCGAACTACTTGAGATTTTTCATCGCCAAAATAGAATTGTTTAGATAACTAGCGACATTAGATTTTTTCATTGGAATTTGGAGGTAGTATCTTTTATTTGTTTGTATTTGTTTCATGACGTATTTTATGTTTTTTCTTGTTTACCGTTTTTTGTACATTTCATCTGAAGCGAGTATTGCCTCGGAACAGTTAGCGACACTGAATTCCAGTTCTTTTTCTTTCCAAGGCGATTGTTCAAACATAAAAGGCAGCCATAAGAAATAACAAAAGTAAAATTTTGGCAGTATAACTCTAATCAGCAAAGAGCAGCCACTGGTTTAACTGTTGGGAGCAGGATATTTTATAATTGACTTATAGTTTGCTTCCAACAAATCATTCCGTCGTTAACGTTGTTTAGGTTGTGCCTAGGAAATACATTCCTTACTAGTATCTCTAATGTATGGTGTTCTTTCGGCATATTTATTCACAACCAAAGCTAAAGGGTGGATCTATTTCACTGTATAAATACTTTGTCTTTTATTAATGTCACTTACTAATGTGTCACTGCGTTGAAATAGGTAGAAAAAACAACTATGACTATGTGGCCAAAAGTTAGTGATTGAGCAGCTAAGAATTGTCAGGAGTGGATGTTGTTACCGAAAAGACAACAATTCCAAACCACTAGCTGCGTGATGATGTTTTAAAATGATGTACAATTTGGCCATTAAATCGGTTTCGTTCTAGATTCTAAATCTATTTTTTTAATATGAATTATTCCTTTTTTATTTGTATACGAAATACAATTTTTAAATTCAAATCTATTTATTAACTTCTCAATTCTTGTGAATATCCTGATTCACCAAAACACTTAGTCCACCAAATTCTTCTGCAATATTCTGTGAAGCTTCGACGTGGCGGTGCCACCCAAAAACCATCTTTTTAATTTTTTGATAAAAAGGTGCTATAGTTGGCAGCCATGAATATTCACACCTGACCAAGTCGCTGGAAGAAAAAATAGAGATGTTTCTCAGTTTGTAGTGAGGGGCTATAGTTGACGAGTGTGCATTTTGAATGATCATGCTTATACCAAGTCCCTGCAAAATGATTTTTTGTGGTGGTCCTTTGTATTTGTGGGGATGACCAATCCACAGTGAACCACCGGCAGGAACCGGCTGTGCTTGTTTCCGAGTCATAAAATGAAAACAAAAAAGAATAAATATTATTTAAAAAATATGAAAACCCCAAAAAAAAACAAATGAGAAAACGTTGTAATAAAACTCAACGCATGCTCCGGATTACTTACCATCTGATAGCCATTGAAAATTGGTGTAGTTCACAGTTGCATAAAACCAAAGTTGCCATATCACGATTAATGAAAAACGTATACAGATGCTGTTGTTGTAACAACAATATATTTATTTTGAAGTCTTGTTCGTCTATGGCGGATCTGCTTTTATATCCAGTTGGAGGAAACGCGCCATTTGAACTAGATGCGTCCACAGAGACTTGGGGGTCAGCTGAGTGGGCCTGGTAGGACAATTGAAGAGGTGCAACACACCATGTGGTCCCTGATGGCAGGCGGGACAGATGTCCGGAACGTTAGCATAAATTCGTGCCCAGTAAGAATTGGGGCGGCTGCACCATCCACATCTCAGCTGCGCCAGAACCACGCGCGTCTGTCGAGGTAGTACCATTTCCTCAGATAAAATCTCCGGGGGATGCTCCCCTAGCACTACATTCACACGGTAGCAAGATACTGCTGCTTCTGCGACTTCATCGGCGTGAATGTTGTTCAGACCTGCCTGATAGTTACGATGATTAAAAGGTTCTCTCTTATTCCGCTGGACCTCTCTCTCTACCTTCATCTCCTCATGTAGATGGACCTCGAAGACACCCTGTTGATGTTCTGAGGGCGGCATTCTGGCAAGTCTGAATTTTCTCCTAATGCGTGGTACACACGTTTGCCGACCGCACAGGTGCTGCGTAGTTTGCTACAGACCGACCTATCGCTTTCTTAGATTTCAACAAGGTTTCTTTGTCGGCTCCCAAGTACTGCCGGAAAGTGACTTAAGGACCTAGTTCCTACTTTTGAGTTTATCGCAGATAACTGTAGCATGTGCAGAGGACCGAATAAGGCTGTCCAATGTGACTCCAATGATTTTGGGGTAGTCGGGATGTTGACGTCATCGACTTTCACATTGAGTAAAAACCGCACCTCTGCGGTCCATGCAGTAAACAGTATGGTTAATGATTTGGAGGCGGATATTTTCATATCGCATCGCAGTGAAAAAGCGTGCTAAGTCAGTGAGGTAACAGTTGATTTTCTCGCATATGTCATCCACTTTAGGTCCTGACGCCAGAATTGTGAAATCGTCAGTGTACAACACATTTTCAACGCCGTCTGGTGGTGCAGGAAGTTTAGAGAGGTAGATGTAAAACAGAGCCGGGGATATAACTCCACCCTGGGGATCTCCTTGTTTAACTCTACGGGGCTTCGACTTTCTGTCTCTAAATTCTACAAATGACTGGCGCCCACACATATACTTATAGTTTCCGACCCAACGTTTCACACTGTGCGGAAGGGACGTTTCTTCAATGTCCTCAAACAGAGTGGCATGATTGACCGTGTTTAAGGCTTTTGTTAGGTCAAGAGCCATGAAGATCGTCCTGTCGTTAGGCTTGTTCTGGTTAAGACCTCGACTTATACGTGTGGTGATGGCGTGTAAAGAAATTGTTGTGCTGTGCTGCTTGCGGAATCCATGCTGATGATCAGCACAAGGAAAGTGTTCGATCGGGCTGGGGAGGAGCAGTGCTTCAAGCGTCTTTTCTACTGGAGAAAGCAATGAGATCGGCCTGTCCAAACCTCCTTTACTTGCGTCTTTGTCTGGCTTCAGTAGCGGAACCACTCTGTCCATTTTTCAGGCATCGGTCCGATGTCCGATCATCCTTCCTTCCACGGTTAGAGAGCGATTTGACCGCTGTCCACAACTTACCAATTCCCGAACTCAAGTTGCACTGCTTTATGTGGTCTAGCCATTTGTTCCGCTTATATTCGTTGACCAACCTACTGATCTCAGAGTTGACATCCCTAATTCTATGATCAGTAGGGTTGGAGCGACGAATGTCACCACGCTCGTGTGCGAGTCCCGCTGCCTATGCTGGGAAGTTTGGTCGTACTTCGGGTATTCGATCAGCAGTGATATGGCGAGCGGCCGCTGCGTTGATGATGGCCCTGAACTTTTCCTCGGCTACCCGAACATTCGACGAAATATCAGTATTATTAAAGCTGCGGTTCGTGGCTTCTCTGAAGGCCTCCCAATCAGCCTTCATTGATTGAGCAACGTACGGCGTTCAGAGGTTATGAAGTGGGATGGTCTATTTATGGAGAGAATTATGGGAGGGTGGTCCGATCCTAGTGAGATGACGGGTTGCCAGGTGACGTCGTTGATCAGCCCAGGCGATGCCATAGTGATGTCTGGCGAGCTATGGCAATCGCCCATAGTCCGCGTGGGGGCGTGCTCATTCACTGTGCAGAACTTCGAGCTATCAATTTTCTCTGCCAAAGCTATGCGCCTCTGGTCGTTATCTAGGAGAGAATGGACCAAGCGGTTTTTGCCTTGTAACAGATGGCTAATGTCAGGCAGATAACGCGGGGCACAGCTACCAACAGGCGGGATGTATGTTTACTTTGTACAGCTCTATCTCGGCAGTTCCAGACTTGACTGGTACCCCCATACATTCCATGTATGGGTCTTTAAAGTCAAGCTGAGGCGAAATATGTCTGTACTGCACAGAATGGTGTAACAGAAAAGCAAGTCCCCCACCTCCACTTATGGTGCGATCCTTTCGTAGCACGTTAAGTCCGTCACAACTGTGCAAGCTGCAGGTGGCATTCAGCTTTGTTTCTTGGATAGCAGCGATCATAATGTTTCGCCGACTTATAAATTCTATTACCTCGCTGAACGTAATATATTTGATATGCTAATGTGGCGTCTTTGGAGATATGTGATAACAGCATACGTGGAAAAGATGTATCGGCAGATAAGTGAGGCCACAAGAGCAGAAATACCAGTGTATTCTTTGTAATAAGTATATTCTTGTAATAAACATGAACGAATAAAACAGTATCGCTTAACAACGGTAACATACAGCACGTCAGCGGCACCTTTCTTGGTTTATGATAGGTTAAGAATGCCATGGATGATCTCATGACGGGTGCTGACTGCGTTAAGAAATATTAGTACATTCTACTGGACATATCGCAACAGCTACGAAAATGTAATCCATCAAACCAAAGATCACCGAGGTTATTGAAAATCGAGGACACAATGAGGTCATATCTATAAAAGATGACGAGTCAGTAAAAACGTTAGGAGTAGAATGGGATCCGAGCATCAAGGTCAGCTTCAGTCAGTCAACGGATATAACGAAGAAGAAGGCGGTGTCAATGGTAGCAAGAATTTTTGATCCTTTGGGCTGGCTATCACCGACAACTGTTGTGGCAAAAATAATTATTCAGAAGCAGTGGTTGATAAGCACCGATTATGATGAACCATTATCCACCTGGCAGCAGTTCGCATTGAATATAACATCACTTCACCATATGTGACAGTGCATAGAGTAAGGGATATTATGGTAAAAAATCAATTCACACTTTTTTTTGATGTGGACAACATCTGAGCATCGAATGAGACCTATCCCATGCCCCAAAAGTGTTCCCTCTCAGAGATATGAAAGTGATGGTACATCAAAGATACACGTATTTAAATCTTTAAAATGGCTCTCCTGAACAAAACTGGTTTTTACCCTTAGGTCCCTTTCTATTTTGCTCGTCACATATACGGTACGGGTAAAAATACAACTTCGAAATGTGAGTTGCATGGATTTGTAGACTCGTCTAATAAGCCTTACGTAGCAATAATTTTCATGAAGTGTGATTTGAAGGTGTCCTAGCTAACGGCAAAAGGTAAAGTCAACTTCATAAAAAACAGAAAGACGTTACCAACATTGGAGTTGTGTGCTGCACGTTTGTTAGCGAGATTATTGAAGGCGTCCAGCATTATCGATCGTGAAAGTGGTATGTTCGCATGAAGTGACTTACGTTATGGTGAATACAGAATAATCGTAACAAGGATAAATTAATCAGAAATAAGGTGCAATATAAATTCATCAGAAATAAGGAGCAAGACATAACAGTTCTCGTAACAACAGCAAAATGGAGATATTTAAGTACGAAAGAAATTCTAGCACACATCGCATACAGAGACATACGATCACATAAGCTGCAGGACCACAGCCTATGGTGGAATGGTCTAGAGTGGCTGCAAAAATAATCAGAGTATTCGCCACAATTGGAAGAAACGTCTGCAGTGTTAGCAATAACTATGTCTTCTTTCTGCTCACGAACTATGGGATGCGGAAGAATATATAATTCGGCGACATCAACAGGTGTGTAGTTTGAAGAGATCAAAGTAGCAGAATACTGAGGTGTTAGTGAGGTGCATGCATTGTTGAATCAGAAAGGAATTCTACGGGTTGGTGGAAGGTATAGATTGGGTATAGATTCTTAGCTCCTTTGTAGGAGCTAAGAATCTATATGCTGCAGATAACAAATCAGCCATTAAGAATAATAACACATGTATGTTCTTGCAGAAGATGGATGGTAATGGCATTAAGTGCCACATCATCTAAAGCTGGTGATTGGCGAAACCAAATTAAAGTATTAAGAAATGCACTATACTGATGTGTGAAATAGAATCTGTTCTCAAATCAACATCGGTAATGCATATGGATAATGAAGCCATTGAATTGCTGAATTGCTTGGTATATTTCAGGCTTTGTCCATTCTATGAAGTGATACACAAATCACAGAAAGTTCTTGTTGATATGAGAAAGATTTGAGAAAGGCTGCATGATTTTGAAGACCAGTGCAACCATATCCTAGACGCAATGGAGCAAATAGTAACAGTGAAACCTCTTGGATAACCAACATGATATAGGCTATCTAGGAAAGAAAAACACATTTATTTTGGAATCATCAGTGAACGTGATTCGAAAAACCACAGAAGAAGTGAACAGACATTTTAAGAATACAGGAGAGCGTCTCAACAACTTACCTAAGACCATTGTGTAGAAATAACTCGTGTATAGACAATCCATCAACTTTTATGGTAACGAAGGAACTGAACATATCATAAGTGGAGAAGGTGCAGGCTAGAAGTTGAATCCGTCATTGCTTACCCCATTGCAACTCCAAAAAGAGATAAATCAACTTCGGAAGCATACTCGTACACCAGAAAAATTACCAAGCAAGAAATCCAACTATATTGGCACCATCTACAAGCTGATGAAAGCGACTGCCGGGCAAATTGAGTCTCAACCAGTAACATCGGCGTCAATTCCTTTATTCAACTATCATGTTTCCCAAATACACAGGATTATACTAATACCTGTCTTGCATAACGGAGTGAAGCAGATAATAATTGCAAGAGAGCAGTTTGTGTTATACATTTTTAATATGGATGCATATCATCTAATGTTTCAACTGGAATTAAGCAATTGCCAGCGGATTTAAGCAATTGACAGTGGCATGGAAATGAATGCATAAGAAAATTAACTTGTTTAAATTATGACCACTTGTTTGTATCGAAAAGGTTCGATGGATGGAATTTAATATTAACCTGTAAAATAATTTCAAATAATTTAACTCCTTTCAAATTGGGCTGAGGTTTTTTAAATAAAGCCTTGGACATCTCAAACGATACCAATCAGGTATTAGTCTAAAATCTACTAGGAAACATGTCTTTGTGCAACGAGTCAGGATTTTTCAGAGAAGATAGTGAGGAATTTATAATGAATTCGTAAATCGAAGATTTATTGTCATGTATGACGACGAAAGTGTAGACGAGTTATGAGTTCTAGTTAAAGATGTAGAAGTAGAACTAATTGTTATTGAGAACGATGAAAATATAGACAAGATAACGTTGTTATTGTGGTTGATGACAACGAAGAAGCTATGGAAGCCGAAGACATTCCAAATGCTCAACCATTCCTTATAGAAGAAGACGAGGAAGATATCAGTGGAGAGGACGAGGAACCAATCGTTATTGAGGACGATGAAAACATACATATAGAAGATATACCAGATAACGTTGTTGTTGTGGTTGACGACAACGAAGATGCTATGGAAGCCGAAGACAATCCAAATGCTAAACCATTCCTTATAGAAGAAGACGAGGAAGATATCAGGGAGAGGACGACGAAACAATCGTTATTGAGGACGATGAAAGCATACATATAGAAGATATACCAGATAACGTTGTTGTTGTGGTTGACGACAACGAAGAAGCTATGGAAACCGAAGACATTCCAAATGCTCAACCATTCCTTATAGAAGAAGACGAGGAAGATATCAGTGAAGAGGACGAGGAAGGTCAAGCGCAAATGATGCCACGTCCCCTTGCAAGAGCTAAACAATTTAATATGTCTGGATCTGTACAGGAAATTATAATGGAGCTGTTAAGAGAAGATTTAAATTTGCAACAACGCCAAAAAAACCGACGACCAATCGAAAGGAGCAGAGATCTCTTCGAAGGCTATGAGGATGAGGAGGATTATATTCCATGTGCCCAACCGATAGAAGACTAATAACCACTGCAGGTTTTAGTCTAAATAAGATGTCTTTAAAATAAAAATTATATGCATAAATGAAAACTTTTTATTTTAACAATCATTTATTATAATTAATATTTTTGATATATATTTAAGTAAATGTGAATACACAACAAAAATTGTATTTATTTCGTTTTTTTTAATTAATAAAAGTGTTTTTTTATTTTTTTGTGTGGTGTGCCTATAAATGTGTGGGTAAGTTTATGAAAAATTAGAAAAATAATTGATTTACTTCTCTCAATCTTCCTCTCTTGCATCCGCTATAGTTCATGAAACTATATCCATTTCATTCACCCTTTAGCCTTAGAGTTTACTGATTTGTCAGTAAAATTGATTTGAAACAATATAAATAGCGAGTAAAATATGGAGAGACTGTATAGTTTTGAATAAAGTTTCCCATGATGAGTTCAAACACAGAATTAATTTCATCGTTCAATTTTTTAAATTATAAGAAAATTCTTAGCATTAAGGAAATGAAACCACACAAAAACTACAACATAACTGGAGCATACAGAACATCTACAAAATATGGAGATACAATCGCATTGAAGATAGCTAAAAAAATATTATATCTCCGCAAAAGATTTAACTCTCTGGCAGATGATGCAATTCAACGTTTGAACGATACATCCTTTGCCATAACAAAGATACCCTTAACTGAGGATCAGGATCATCCACTATGTCGATTAGAGCATACCCAGATTCTACCTACAGATATTTTTTATACACCCACTTTCCCCAAAATTATACTAACAATAAGTAAAGTTTAAGCTAATTTATATTTTGAATATTTTCAAATAATAAGTAACAAGTTTCTTAAAAAAAAAATATAAATATGCTACGCAACCCTGATTGCCATGACAAAATTGGAAATCAACCAATGCGATTTCAGATCTCTCAACTTTTAACATTTTACGATGAAGTTTTATGAAGAACTAATTTACATTCAACTAATTTACATTCAACTAATTTACATTCAAATTCGACTAGATCAATACGAGTTTTTGGATTCCTTCAACTTGCTGAATGATCCACCGATTGAAGACACTTCGTTTGGATTTCTACAAAAGAATGATATTTCTTACCTTGTGATGAAGCAAAATAATCATAAAATTATGATAAATTGTGAAGAATGGCGCAACATTACACGTATTGGAATATTTTTAACTACTTTTATGTGTTGGAACAACATACTGCAAAAGCAAATTGTATACTTTTATAATAACCATTATATTCCCACTTGTGTCGCTTTAAATAAGACGTACATTCAAGTTAACGATATCAAATGATTTTATGAGAAGGATGTTGAAGTAGATTTAACGAGATTATGTTTTGAGCTAGGTCAAAAAATTAAAAAAACTATTGAACATGATATTAAAATTTATAAGCTAAACTTGAGAATAAAAAATTAAACCTGAAATACTATTGAATATTATATTTGTGTTTATTTATTAAATATTACACAGAAATTTTAAACATAAATGTCCACAATTATATGATTAAATTTTGCTCCCTCTTATAATTATATTTAATTTTATCACCTAAGTATAGTAAAATTTCGAGAGGCGGCTGAAGGTTTCCAAAACTATCATAGTACTCAATATTGTTGTTATTTTTGTTGTATGCTACCCAATGTCTACCATAACCGCTATATGAGTCCAAATTAACTATTCCTCATTCTTTGCGTCTTGGTGTTTTCGGAAGTTTGTCCCTCATATAGACTCCTCTAAAATATGACAAATGTTTTTTTTCAAATTCTCTAATATCGATGTCAGTCAGAGGCCTTTTGGGTAGCTGCTTTATTAGTTTTTTTGATGATTTCTTGTTGTATGTGATTCCCATTCCCGTTTTGTATGGTTTTAGATAAAGTCATTTTCCCATGGCTATCCCCTCCATTCGCTTGTTGTGTCGCACATTTTCTTCAATTTGTTGTTTTGCATTTTTAGCGGTCTTAATTGCTTTTGCGATGGAAGATGCACCCGAAGTTAAAGCTCCCAATGCACCAAGAGCTGACATAATAGGTATAAGAGGTAGAAATCCACCAACGTTTGGCACACGAATAACTCTAGGTGTACTGACTTGAGATTTTCTACCTTTAAACGATTTTCTAATCACCATTTGAGCAAGACGAATGGCTCTGTTGATATCATGTGGTTTTTCTTTCTATAGGACTACAGATGCACTTTTAACTGCAGTATTATATATATTTTTTCGACATTTTGTTTTAGGGTTTCTCTTCTCTATTCCCATACCAAGTTTTACTTTAGTCTTCATAGCGTTTGTAACTAAAAATGCGTTTATCTTTTCTCCAATTCTACTATATTTAGCCTTTACTCTTTCCCAAGCTCTTTCCGCTAGTTCTTTGTCAGCTTGATGTCGTTTGTGTATATCTTTGTTTTGTGCATATGCAATATTATGAGCTTTACATGCCTCATCCAAAATATTAATACCCTTATTACCCCTTTCAAGTCTTTTTTCTAACTTTGTTCCGGGGCCGCAAAATTTATATCCAGGTAAATGTAATTCAAAGGGTAAATTCTGAATTACGTTATTGATCAACCCACTCCCTTGAACTACACTTTTGTTATTAGCAACCTTTTTATGATAGACAATCATTTTATATCTTTTCTGAAATGATTCGACATAAATTAAAATGATATAATAAGTTAACAAACAATAGTTAAAATGCGTCTAATAAAGCAAGATACGAATATTAACGTGAGAAATTTAGATTTCACGCATCAAAATACGCTTAAAACAAAGCACAGTTCCCTTTTACATAATTCCATAAGAGCTCTCATTGTGGACCCTTCTAATTGTGGAAAGACAAATGTTATGCTTAGTCTTATTGAAAGTCCGAACGGATTGAAATTTAAAAATATTTATCTGTACTCAAAGTCGTTCTATCAACCGAAATATGAGTATCTTAAACAGCTTGTTACACCTATAAAAGGAATGGGATATTATACATATACAAATGGAGAAGATGTTATTGAACCTGAACATGCCAACCCTAATTCAATATTTATATTTGATGATATTGCATGCGAAAAACAAAACAATATAAGAGTATACTTTTGTATGGGTCGACATCGCGATATAGATTCATTCTATTTATGTCAAACATGTACTCATATTCCAAAACATTTAATTCGCGATAACGCTAATATTATAATAATGTTTTAACAAGATGAAATGAATATGAAACATATATATAATGATCATGGTGGAAGCGATATGACTTTTGATAACTTTCGTGATATATGTCGAGAGTGTTGGAAACATAAACATGGATTTTAAGTTAGAAATAAAGAAGACGAAATTCGCTGTGATCGTTATAGAAAAGGTTTCAATGAGTACATTCATAATTAGTAATAAATCAACCTCTGATTCCAACAGACGTCGATCAAGTTAAATAGTCCAGTTGAAATAAACAGCCTACCAGTTGAAATAAACAACCCACCAGTTGAAATAAACAGCCTACCAGTTGAAATAAAAAGCCTACCAGTTGAAATTAACAGCCTACCAGTTCAAATTAACAGCTCGACTAGTTGAAATAAACAGCATACCAGTTGAAGCAAACAGCCTACCAGTTTATTTTAACAGCTTATCAGTTGAAATTAACTATCCATCAGTTGATATAATCAATCTATAAGCTATAAATCAACCTATAAGCATGGAGGAAACCCTTCTAAAGGAATTAATTAAGTCGAGAAAAATCTTAAAACAGAAATTTAATAGCATAAAATTAGGGGAAGCAGAAAAAAGTGAGAGATTATCTAATACCTTTAAGCCAGTGGTCGAACCATTAAATGAAATATTAAAATTAACTAATACTAAAAGACCTGCAGCTACAACCCAACAGAGCTTAAAATTCGACAGCAGTACTCCGATAAAGAAATTTAAGGAAGACAATGTTGAAACACCAATTGTAAAAACATTTAAGAAAGATCATTGGAATTCTGAAGATGAAACAAATGAGAATGATTTTTTTTCTCAATCAGATGAAAATGAATCGGACGTTATCGATTTAACATTTCTTCATAACGTAAAAAAACTTGATACAACATATGGTCTACATAAAGATGAGAAAGGTGACTGGAAATTCGCCAACAACAACCTTCGATTAAACGAAAACAAAATTATTATCGGAAATAATTCGTGGGCTTATACACCAGGTTTATTTGAACTTATTTTTCATAAAATCCCTAAGAAATATGACGAATTCGAACTTGATATGTATCTATAAAATAATTCTGATGAATACTAACGCACATAAAAGAAATTATGACGCAAACGACCAAATTAAAGGAAACAAAAGCTATAAGTATAAAAAAGTTATAAAAAGACTCTTTGAAGCTACTCACACGGGTAAAGGTTTAATGACTGTTAATCGTGAAAAGTCCAACTATGGGATGACCCCAACGAGGAAACAAAAGCTATAAGTATAAAAAAGTTATAAAAAGACTCTTTGAAGCTACTCACACGGGTAAAGGTTTAATGACTGTTAATCGTGAAAAGTCCAACTGGGATGACCCCAACGAGTTAGTGGAACGTCTAAAACTTTTTTTGGCTTCACAGAGCGCTGGTAATACGAATCATAATAATAAAATAGTATCCATAATTGAGGAACTGAGGGAAGCTTATATAATTTACTGATATTACCGAAAAATCTATTAATCGCAAAATGAGCGTCTACAAGTTCGATCACTTTTCTAATAATAGTTCTTTTATATTAAGGAGCAATGTTACTGAAGTATTTGGAATTACTACGGATTGCTGGCGGCATCGCCGTCAACAGATGCAGTCAACAAAGCTTACTTACAAACAAAAATCCACGATTCACAAGAAATATTAAGAAGTGAATTTAATAAGAAAATAAATAATGTCAGAGAAGAAATAGCAAACTTGAATAAGAATTTTAAAGATATTATAACATCATCAAAAATGGAAAGAAGATCAATAGTAAACGAACTGCATGCCCAAGCAAGAAAACATTTTCAGCGACGAAGAGTAGTAATGAAGGGAATTGATGACTTATGGCAAGCTGACTTGGTTGAAATTACTCAAAGCTATATAGAGGATATAAATATATGTTAACAGTTATTGACACTTTTTCAAAATTTGCTTGGGTTGAAGTAACTAAATCAAAAAATGCCACTGATGTAACTGCTGCATTTCAAAGAATATTAAACTTAGGGCGTATACCCAACAATATACAGACTGATGATGGAAAAGAATTTTTTATTAAACAATTTGAACAACTTATGAAAACACATTCAATCAATCACTACTCAACATACAGCGTAATGAAGGCTTCAATTGTTGAACATTTTAACAGAACGTTAAAGGGTATGATGTGGAAAGAATTTAGCTTCAACGGCAACTACCGTTGGTATAATAACTATAAAAACTTGGTGGAAACTTATAACAGCAAAGTGCACAGAACAATCAAAATGACTCCAAGCGATGTGAGAGTTTCGAACGAAAAAAATTGCTGAATACAGTATATAATCGCCTAAAAATATACATACCTTACAAACTTCATGTGGGAAATTATGTCCGTATAAGTAAATATAAACACATTTTTGAAAAAGGATATACACCCAATTGGACAAAAGAAATATTTAAAATAAGAGCTATCCAAAACACAAACCCAGTAACGTGTCTTCTAGAAGACTATCAAGGCAACCCAATCAAAGGTGGATTCTACAAGGAAGAGCTTCTACGTACTCGTTTTCCGAACACATATCTTGTAGAAAAAGTATTTAAATCAAATGGTGATAGAGTATATGTTAAATGGTTGGGCTTCTCGAATTCATAATTCATGGATAAACAAAAATGAAATACTTTAATTTTAAATAATTTAATAAAAATGAATAAAACAACTAATACAAAACATTTATTTTCATTTATTTTTTAACTTTCATAATGTCAGTAACATTAGCTTTGAGTGGAAGATCTTCTATATTAACTGCTAATTATTTTCCCCCTATTGAATTGTCTGGGGAATATGAAGCATGTTGGGTAGATTTTCATTCATACAACTCAATTCCAAACATTGATTATGATAATAATTTATTTCATATTGGTGATATGGTAATTGAATTACCGATAGGTTCCTACGAGCTAACTGACATAGTGAAAACTATAAAGACAGCATATATAAAGCGAAACGAAAACAAAACAATAGAGATAAAAGCAAATAATAATACATTGCAAATTGAAATATTTTCCTCACATGACGCAATTAATTTTAATAAAGATCGTTCTATAGGAACTCTTTTTGGATTTGGTGAAAGAATACTTATATCGAATACAAGACATATTTCTTATCTTCCCGTCAACATTTTAAATGTAAATGCCATACAAATACAGTGTAATATAACAACTGGAGCTTATATGAACAATTTAACGGCACACACTATTCATCAATTCGCAATTAACGTTTCTCCAGGATATAAATTGGACGAAATACCTAGAAATCTCATTTATTTGCCAGTAAAGGTCAAAGAAATAAGTACTCTAAAAGTTTGGATTGTTGATCAAGAATCACGATTAATTAATTTTCGCGGGGAAGAAATTACACTTCGACTTCATCTTAGACCAATATCAAAATGATTATTTATAATATATATACTAATAAAAAGAAAGACTTAAACATTCCCATTCCAGCAGTCAAACCTAAAAGACCACAGTTAACAAAAGAAAATCAAAAATTTCGGACGAAAGCACAATAAAAAAGGAATATAATAGCTATATTCCATATAAACAATCGTTTAAGCATAATGATGAAATAAAAATTACAATTCAAAAATCAAGACTTATATGTTCTACCGAGTGAAAGTTATCTGTATATTGAAGGAAATGTAACGCTATCAGGTGGTGACAAATCTTCAAATGCCCGACTACGAAACAACTGTGTAGGTCATATGTTTGATGAAATACGCTATGAAATTAATTGTATAGAAATCGATAGAACACGAAATTTAGGAATATCAAGCACAATAAAGAAGTTTGTCTCTCTAAGCGAATTTGAAAGCAATATGATGATGAATGCTGCATGGAATGTTGGTGAAGATTTATCGGTGGAGTCATTTAACTTTTATATTCCCCTTAAGTTATTGTTGGGGTTCGCTGAAGACTTTAAAAAGGTTATTTTAAACTGCAAGCATGATCTTATTGTACTACGAAGCTCAAGTGATACCAATGCTTGTTATTCAACTGATAAAAATGAAAATTTAAAATTAGCTATAACAAATTTAACATGGAGAATCCCTCACATTCATCTATCCAATTCCACAAAACTAAAAATGATGAAAATAATAAGGGATGGCACATCTTTACCTCTGGCATTTGGGAGTTGGGATTGTCACTTTAATCCAACCTTTGCAGGCGCAACAAAGTGTAATTGGAATGTAAAATTATCGGCTAATAGAGAAAGACCACGTTTATTTCTGATTGCATAATAAAAAGTTTATTCACTGTAATCTTACAAATATGAAAGATATCTACCCCTATGATGACTTAAATTTAAAGTTTGATGATAACCGATATGCTGTTCTCTACGATATGTATTCTAAATTTCAACAAAGTTATTATCTGAGAGACCCACATCCAATTATTTCATGGGAACAAGTTAAAGAGAAACCAATTATGGTTATCGATGTCAGTCATCAGAATGAGACAATCAAAAGCGGACCAATCGACGTAAAAATTGAGTTTGAAACCGGTACATTAATCCCAGCAAATACATTTGCATATTGTTTAATACTACATGATCGATGGATGGAGTACACACCCTTAACAGGAATTGTTAGAAAAATCTTTTAAATTTCTCTCTCCCTCAATTATTTAATTATTTATATTTAAGATTGTATACTTACATATTTCCATAATAAAAAATCTAAATTAAATATAAACATTTGAAATTATTTTTTTTTCTTTTATTAAAAAATTTCTTATAAATAATTAACAAAAATAGTATAATAAACTTAATTAATCTGGAGATTATAATAAATACATTTCAATGCCTTCATCGGTAAATGAAAGATTCATTAAATCAACTCCATCAAACATTTCAGAATTAATAGCATTTTCGTTTGACATTCTAAAGTGACCCCAAGCATATGTGGTTACACTATCAGGTTTAATCTTTCTCCTATTGTCATCACAACTCAATGTGATTTTATTTTGTTTATTTGTATAAATAACATGATTTTTAGATTTAAATGTTAACACATCACCCGTAATTCTACTTTTATTTAGTAAACAATCTCTAAAAGTATCTATGTTGTATGTAGAGAGAATGGACTTTTTAACACCCTTAGATTTTAATATTTCAGCACCATGTTGTACACTTATCGCATACATTTTTGGTCTCAATCCTATGAACTCCTTCATAACTCTTCCACAGTTTTCGCCTTTCATCATTCCTAGCTTCTTTTTATTGACCAGTGCAATATTGAATATATTCATCCACGGATACTCTGAGGTGTCAAATCTCTCCTGAATTTCACTAGACGTTATTTCTTTATAAAAGTCTCTTCCCTTTAACGAATATATAAATGAATCTGTATTCATATAATTTAACGATAAATCATCTTGAAATTTAGGCTTCATAAAACCATAATGGAAATCATACATTTTCCACTTTGATAGTTCTAGAACACAGAATGCTAAATATATTGGTTTATTGTAAATGGCTTTGACTCGATTTAACTGGATTGCGAGAGCATTATCAGAGAACTGAGTTAAACTATGAAAATTATGTTTGGCTATCAACGATCGCGCGCCTAACTTTTTTTTATTTATAGTCTCCCATTGATTAACAATTTTAACATCTTTTCTTGTATCTACATTCTCCATTGTCTATCCATATACGGCATTATTTAACAATTTAAAGAAATCTTTTTCAAACGCATTTTTATACCCGCACCACATAGTGGTATGGGGTATAATGGCTTAGTGCTTGCGTTTGTAACACATCGAAGGAATCGAGTTAGAATACCGGGACCAGAGAGAAAGTTGCTCAGAATTACATTTTGAGTCGATCTAGCCATGTCTGTCTGGCTGGCTGGGCGGCTGGCTGGATGTAAAGATGTCCATCTATTCTTGTAATCAAAGTACAGGTCGAATTTATGCACCGATCTTGATGAAACTTGGCATGTGGTAATATATTGGGACAAGGACGGACGCTATTCCAAATCGGGGCACTTTCTGATAGACCCCCCATACAAATGGAACTCCCGGATTTGGTCCAAGTCCCGTTGATGTCGCGTGTATTGGTGAAGAAACGAATAAAATGAGCCATTAGATCTAAAATTGATCACATAATATAAAAAAAATAGTTGGACCAGCCTCTCGGACCTATGGGGTCTTCAGGACCAAAAAATGGACCCATGATTTTAAATATAAGTGTGACCCCTCAAATGAAAGGAAAATTTCTTACAAGTCTAGATATGTAAAAAAAATGGCCTGTTTGGGTCCCACGGCCCGATAAATGGGTCCGAAAATTGGGTTTTATAATAAATTTTAGTGCGACCCCTCAAATGGAAGGAAATGGCTCCAGGACTTTAAATACGTCAAGCTAAATTATTTATCCTAGCCGTGGCAGGACGCAGGGCCCAAAAAAGGGTCTGAAATGTGGAACAATAATGGAATTTAAGTGTTATTTTCCAAAATTTAAGAAATTTCAGGATTCAGACTTTCAAATGAGTTGGACAAAACCTTTTTTAAAGATTTGGGGACCTCAGGGCACTGAAATCGTTTGTGATCGACCAGGTTATTAACATATCCCCCATACAAATGTACATTCCCAAATGTACATTTGTATGTAATTTTTGAAAAGGTTAGACCACAATTGCATTTTTTGTTTAGACATTTTTAGTAGCTTATACCTGGAATTGTAAGCCAAATTTGCCTTTTGTTATGCAACACCGCAATATATATACCTGTAACTTTTAAGAACCACGTGTACTGGATCCCAAAATACCATGTTATACCTGGACCTTTAATTTGTTTGCCAATTTTCATAAACCGCTATTGATTTCGAATACCTGGGATTTACCTGTTTTATGTATTTTTTTTAAAATATTTTTTAACAGATTTTATTATATATTACTGTAACAGTTGTTCCCATTATCAGTTACAAAACAAATTTTGAATTGTGCGGACGTATTTAAATTTACCAACGTTATATAAAATACAAGTAAAGTGAAAATATTTTTCAAAAAAGTGATAATTATTGCAAATTTTAAAAAATAGTGTTGCAAATTTTTAAAAAAAGTAGTGTTTTATTCTTGAGTGATAATGCCTAGAACAAAAAAACCAACCGATGGTGTTCGCAGGCGCTTAGTCAGAAATAGAGTAAACCAACTGCGAGTTTCTGAAACACAGAACGACTCTATTAGAAGTACACAAGCCAATGCAATACAGCGCGGTACATATAATAGCACATGGAGGTCCAGACGCCGACAAGATCCTCAATTTCGCCAACAAGAAACTACGAGGGATGCAGATGCACGTTCACAGAGAAGCCAGAATCCCGAATACCGTGCAAGGCTGCGATCGTATACAAGGGAATATCAATCAACACGTCGCCAGAATCCCGAGTACGCCAGAAGAGATCAGGAACGAAACAAAAGAGCACATTTGGAAAGGCGTCAAAATATTGATTTGCGCAGACAAGAGCAACAACGGGACAATGAGTCACGCTCATTACGTCGTCAAAATCCTAATTACCGCAGACAAGAGCAGGAACGAGACATCGCGGCGCGTTCATATCGACGTGAAGATCCTGAGTACAGCAGAGAACAGCAAGAGCGAGACAACGAGGCGCGTTCATTTCGACGTGAAGATCCAGAGTACAGTAGAGTAGAGGTGGACCGTGATAATGTGGCGCGATCATTTCGGCGTGAAGTTCCTGAGTACAGTAGAGAAGAGCTGGACCGTGATAATGAGACGCGTTCATTTCGACGTGAAGTTCCTGAGTACAGTAGAGAAGAGCTGGACCGAGATAATGAGGCGCGTTCATTTCGACGTGAAGATCCTGAGTACAGCAGAGAAGAGCAAGAGCGAGATAATGAGGCGCGTTCATTTCGACGTGAAGATCCTGAGTATAGCAGAGAAGAGCTGGACCGAGATAATGAGGCACGTTCATTTCGACGTGAAGTTCCTGAGTACAGTAGAGAAGAGCTGGACCGAGATAATGAGGCACGTTCAACTCGACGTCAGGATCCCGTCTATTGGTTAGATGAGCGCGAAATACACAATGAGATGCGTTGATTCCAGCGAGAAAATGTTGAGTACAGCAGAATAGAGCTAGAACGTGACAATGAGTTACGCCTAATTCGACGTCAGGATCCACATTATAGCAGAGAAGAGCTGGAACGAGACAATGAGGCACGTACACTTCGCCGTCAGGACTTGGACTACCGCAGAGAAGAGCAGAATCTTGATACAGGAGCTCGCAGAGCTGCTAGACAAAGCCCTGAATACAGAAGAAATGAACAACAAGGAAATACTATTCTGACAAGAAGTAGGCGTGCCCGAGAGGCAACTTTGCAACACATTATTCGGCACAAGAGGAATTTAAGAGTTATGCTTCACAGGTGTGATGCAGGAAACAGGACCAGAGGAAGTTTACGCCAGTCTCAACGTAATCAATTGGCAAGGCAGGCTCTAACCAGCGAAGACAGTCAGCAAGAATCTCAGCATCGCACCAGCTTGCGAAACGAACAAAGATTCCGAAAATACAACGACACTATAAAACATGGCCCAACAATTGTATGCATTGCTGCTGAGGTTTGTGGTTTCCTCATCAGGTTCAAACCCTAGTAAAACAAGGTACGTCAAATATTGAATTTACTAACGAAGTATTTTATCTTTCCGAAAAGTTTCCATCAAGTGATAATAAGTACTATTTTTGCAAAACCTGCAGTAGGTCTCTTAAAAAACAGAAGAAACCAAATATTTGTCTGTCAAATGGATTGGATTATCCAGATGTTCCAGAATGCTTAAAAGGCTTAACGCCAGTTGAGGAACGCCTAGTGACAGCAAGATTGCCTTTCATGGTAATTGTTGCTCTTGGTTATGAACGGCAAAGTGCTATACGAGGAGCTGTGGTCAATGTTCCCATTTCAGTCAGTGAAGCAGTAACCTCACTACCAAGAACCTTTGATCAAGCTGAAGTCATTCAATTGCATTTACGACGCCGAATGGAGTATCAGCATGATTATATGACTGAAACTATAAGGCCTGCTAAAGTAATTGAAGCTGCTCGGTACCTGATTTCTACTGAGTTGTATATAAAACATGGAATTACAATTTCTGACGGATGGATGCAAAATTTCCAGTCACAAACTGTTGTTCCATTTGTTGCTAACCACCAAGATGAGGAAACTGTTCGTGAAATATTTCAAAACCAAGTACAGAATGAAGGCGAAAATGAAGTTGTGCCATTTTCAGGAGATTTCGATCCAGAGCATTTAAATCCAGGTGGCCAGCAAACTTTGCTGATAAACGAACCTGTGGAAAACATTCCACACCAGGGAGTAATTATGGCTCCAGGTGAAGGACGAAGACCCGTTGATATGACAATGGATGCTGATTCAGAAGAGCTTGCTTTTGTCACAATATATGGTGGTAAAGCCCGTTCTTGTAATGAATCTTATTTAAAAATTGTCCGATCTGAGCTTCGTAGGTACGATCGAAGAGCCTGTCGAATTGATAAGTTGTTGTACAGCTACAAGAAACTGGAACTTTTGAGCATAAAAAGTGCAATTTCTATTGCATTACGAAAGCATACACGTTCACGAAATGTAACTGCCGGAAATGCTTTAAATGATAATTACGTAAACAATCTCATACAGCATGATGATGGATTTCGGATTCTCAAAGGTGTCAGGTCCTCTCCAGCACATTGGGAAGCCGAAAAGAAGAAAGCTATTGCCATGATTAGACAATTTGGTCTTCCAACATTTTTTTATAACTCTTTCGGCTGCAGAAACAAAATGGCTGGAGCTTCTGGTAATTTTAGCTAAAACCGTTGACAACATCGATATTTCAGAAGAAGAAGCGGCCAATCTTACATTTGCTAATAAGGTAAGGCTAATTCGAAGCGATGCAGTAACATGCTCTCGCTATTTTGATTTCAGATTCAGGCAGTTATTTGCTCTCTTCAAAATGAATAATGGTATCTTCGGCAGTCATTTTGTCGAACATTATTATTGGAGAGTAGAGTTTCAACAAAGAGGATCTCCACATATACACGGAATGTACTGGTTAAAGAGCGCGCCGACTATTGATTTTGAAAATCCGTCTTCCTTCACAGCAGTTGTCAATTTCATAGATACTTTTATTTCTACAAATGGTACAGATCCAAATTTATTAGAATATTTGCCATTTCAAAAGCACAACCACAGCCGGTCTTGTACCAGGGAATGCGGAGGTAAACGAATTTGCCGCTTTGGAATTCCTTATCCTCCAATGCCAGAAACGGAAATTCTAATTCCACTTCCTGAAAATGCTGACCACATTCAACAATATAAAGACAATTATGATAAAATTCAAAGTTTGTTGAATGCTAATTTGAGTGCTGACCAAGTTTCTTACTTGAATAATTTTCAAAATTTCCTTAACCATGACAATATTAAAATGTCGTATGATGAATATAAATTTGCATTAAGATCTGCCTTAAATAGACCGAAAGTTTTCTTGCGCCGAAGATTTCTGAACGCCTATAATCCTACAATTTTGTTTCTTCATAGAGCTAATATGGATATACAATTCATTTTAGACCCATATGCATGTTGTAGTTATATTATTAACTACATTAATAAATCAAATAGGGGAGTGTCGAAACTTCTTCATAATGCTGTTAATGAAATACGAGAAGGAAACTTTTCAATTAAGCAAAAATTACAGCATATTGGATATAAATTTATATCCGGAACAGAAATATCCGCGCAAGAGGCAACATATTGCACCCTAGGAATGCGTTTATCTGAATGCAGCAATGCTGAAGTCTACGTAAACACAGGCAGACCGGAAGAAAGAGTTTTTATCTTACGGCCACGAGAGCAGTTCTTAGGCCTTCCAGCCGATTCTACAGATATTTACACTCATGGTATCTTAGAGCATTATATACAAAGACCTGACGAACTAGAAGCTTTATGTTTGGCAGATTTTGCGGCCTACTATAAATTTTCTCGTACTGCAGGAAATAGAAACAGGGATGAGGATTACGAAGAGCAGGAGGACGAAGAAACACTTGAACGTTCCGTCCGAACATACCGCCTGAAAGACAATAGTGGGTTCATCAAAGAAAAATTACGGCCACATGTTATTCGATACAGGCGTTTTAACGTGAATACTCATAGAAGTGACTACTTTCGAGAGTTAGTTATGTTGTTTCACCCATGGAGAAACGAAGAGATTGAGTTACTTCAGAATGACAATGAGGCTTTTTGTACAACCAACTTGCAAGACATTGAAACGATTAGAAAAAAGTATGATGTTTTCGAAGCAAGAGAATCAGAAAATGTCCTTGAGCGTCTTAGAGAAGAGTCGGATTCTGCAGATGAAATACTAGGACCCGTAGATGCCAATGAAATCGACACTGAATTTCAAGTTCTTGCTTTGCCTGAAATTGACCAGAACATTAATATTTTACAGACGCAACGAAATGAACAGTCTGAAGAAACGTCTGATAGTTCAATTCGTATTATCAAACTTCCTCCTGTCATATCAGAACCAGAACTTCTAACTATGGTTAGAACTTTAAATAGCAAACAAAAGCTTTACCTAACGCACTTTCTACATAATATTAAAACTGGAGTTCCATTTTATGAGTTTGTTGGAGGTGGTGCCGGTGTCGGCAAAAGTAGACTTATTTCAGCTATTTACCAATCTGTAAATCATCGCTTGAATTATGTCCCTGGTACGGATCCAAATTTAATAAAAGTTGTGCTTACTGCACCGACAGGAAAAGCAGCATTTGGAATTGGGGGAGCTACTCTACATTCTATGTTCTCTCTTCCAGTCAAACAGTCTTCAGCTCAAATAAGACCATTAAGCCACGATACAGTAAATTCATTATTTGCTAAGCTCATGCATCTGAAACTATTGATCATAGATGAAATTTCAATGGTAGGGGCAAAAATGTTTTCTTATTTAGGATATACTTAAATCCACGGGCATAACTGATGATAGAAGAAATAGGATTTTAGAGGTCGTCAAATCATTTAAGGTCTCCGAAACTCAAGGTCTGTGCCAACGGCTAATACTTAAGACCTCAGCAAAATATATGGTAACTGTAAATATAGATACCAGCGATGGTTTAGTTAATGGAGCCACAGGCCAACTTATGGCAATTGATTTTTCTGATTCGGGGAATAGAGATGCCTCAATTATTTGGATAAAGTTTCCTGAAAGTGATGTTGGTGTTTTGGCACGATCTAAGAAACCAAATCAAAATGAACCTTTCTGGACGCCTATTGAAAAAGTGGTCTGAACATTTCAATTTAAACGGAATGACCAGGTTAATATCGATAGAAAGCAATTCCCTGTAGTACCAGCGGAAGGAATAACAATCCACAAAAGCCAGGGTGCAACCTACAACAAGGTAGCAGTTCACTTGAGACAGCGAATGAATCGTTCGTCCTTATATGTGGCATGTAGTCGGGCTACTAAAGCATCAGGTTTATATCTTTTGGGTTCATTTATTCCCCCTAAACCATTGTGCATTTGGAAATGACTAATCTTAAAACACATAAATATTTAACATCCCATTTTGACAATATCTTTGAATCTGAAGCCCTAAAGATAACATATCATAATGTGCAAAGCCTGCATGCTCACATTGAAGACATTCGTAACGACAAACTTCTATTGCAAGCCGATGTTCTATGCTTTGTCGAAACATGGACTATGATATTCCAGGTTTTACGATTTCAGATAGAATGCGATTAGATTCCAGTCAAAAATCAAGAAGAAGCAAGCGTGGAATCATTGTGTACGTCAAAAGTGATATATGTTCAGATGCACAATATGTTGACCATAAACAAATTTATGTTCAAAACAAAACGCTAAAGTTTTTATTATTCAAAGTTCGAGATATTCATGTACTTGTGTTGTATAAAAACAAAATTTTTTCGGAAAGTTCACTTAATGTAGAGCTTAATACGTTATTTTCAAATTATTCTAATTTGAGCCCAAAAATGTTGGTAGTAGGCGATTTCAACATTTGACGAAGACAAAGGCAATCAGAAACTGAGATTCAGTTAAATAATAAAGGTTTGTGTTCTATTCTCGAAACGAATACCACAAAAGCTTTAACAAAAATTGATTGGTGCTTTACCAATATCGACAATAGCAAAATAACTGCTAAAACATTTGAGACTGTGCGCAGTATCATGATTAATTATTATTTTATGATTAATTATATTTCAATTTATGTTATTTATCATATTTGTTCAAATTAAACGGGATGCATTGAATACTGAGTTTTCTTTCAAATAAAACTTGAAGATATTCGACAAGTCCTTTTGAATCTTAATATTGTTGTTTTTCAACAATAGTATAAGAATCTTTGAAAAAATAAACAAATGTGTTTAATACTAAACTTTATTTTAAATAAAGCCAAAAGTTTAAGACACAAAATTTTCAATAGAGTTTTAAAGAACAAATCCGAGTTTTGTAATATTGGTTCCGAACAATATTATTGAAACGATGTTGTTCCGCTGAATATGTTAAATGGCAAGTTTTATTTTAATTTATAATATTCAACTCCCTCATAGAATAAGCCTTGACGTGGCGGGGGAGCTAAGTACTTTCGTATAGAAAGGAAATTAATTATTCTAACAAAAATTTACAAAAAGAACAAATCCGAGTTTCGTAATATTGGTTCCGAACAATATTATTGAAACGATATTGGTACGCCGAATATGTTAAATTGCAAGTTTTAGTTGTTATAAAACTTAGATTAATTTAATATATTCAACTCCCTCATAGAATAAGCCTTGACGTGGCGGGGGAGCTAAGTACTTTCTTATGGAAAAGAAACTAATTATTCTACAAAAAACTTACATTGAAAACATATTGAAAAATTAGATGATCATTTTAGACAAATCTACTTTAAATTTCTTTAGACATTATACAAAAGTCTTGTATTTGCGATAACAACTCAAGCATAATTCCTAGCAGGGCGACCCCTGTCGAAATTCTCTGGTCTACATTTTTGTAGACAATTTTAGTCCTGTATCTCTTTATTTTAATATACTTTTTTTTGACTAGTTTGAAAGGAGGTCCAAAATACTCACTATATGCTATCAAACGGTATAAGGATAATTCGCTCCCCACACATTTACCTAAAGTTTGTCGCATAGTGTTATTTCAAATATGTTAAAAAAGATAGATACAGATAGAAATAGCGACGAGTGCTTTCGATTAATAGGAGACTTAATCACATTTATAGTGGCGCGGGTAAAATCGTTATGTATATCGTGAAGGTGAGTAGGGTACTCTAAATCGACTTCATAAATATAACCAACTGGAGAATTATCTCCAATATTTAAAATATTTTCACTCTTAGATAGTTTTGCAAATTCCGTTCCTTCAACCCACTTGAAATTATTTAAAGGGAGATATTCGGACATAGCCCACCCATATAGATTGTTGGCATCTAGATACATAAAATATTCAGATGGTTTACTTTTGTCATAATCATCTAAATACTCGATATTCGCAGCCGTGTGACTTTTTGAACAATGTACTATACCACCACGAATTCCATTTTTACAAAAATTATACATGTCAATGTCTGTTAGGAGTTCCAGTTCTACCTTCGTCATTTTTAACATTGCATCCCAGGAAAGACCTGGTGCTGTGTAATAGTGACTTGCATCTTACTTGTAAGTTGATTTAGACGTCTAAAGTTCTCAAATACATCAGTTAGTATTAAAACGTCAGCCTTTAAATATAACTCCATATATTCTTGTAAATTTTTACAATCAAATGTTCTCCAAACGTTAATGGCATGTTCATATTCCTCTAATGAACAACTTTTATTCGTTAAAGTGCTAAAAAATGTTTCTATCGGTGGAAGTTCTCTCTTTCAACACATCGAACGATTGCAGGTACTCATAAGGAAATTGACCTTTTCTACTCATGAGATTAAACTCATTATCACTTACAAATTGACTGCGAACTGTATGAAAATCATCCTTTGAAAGATTTTTAGCTAAGGAGTCAAAACTGGCTGCCATAAATCTAATTGAATCTAAAAATCTCAACTCTAATCGATTTTTACCGACTGTCATCTCCTTAACGAAGAGATGACAGTCGTATGAAGAAAAGTTATGGAAATATATGGGGATGAATTTGGCAACCTGATGGTTGAGATTGCAAATATTGTGGGCTGCCCCCTATATTGACCGCTTAAATGACAGTGATCTCTAACTCTATCATTGCCTAATGATTCCTCACAAATGTAGTAATTGATGCTATTTGCAAATTGCTCTTCATCTAAGGGTGTTAAACTATTCATTTCGACAACTACATTTAAATGTTCCATATATATGTTTTTACAGTTTGCAATAAGATTTTCTAAAAATTTTGTTGGTGCATCTAATCCTGTATAAGTTTTAAATTTATTTAACCTACTATTGAACCTACATTTTAAATAGTAAGCAAATTCACATGGAATATGCTTACTCATACTTTTTGAATTATCTGTTTTATTAGTAAACTTCTCCAATATACACTCAAAATCAGCATATACCACAAATGGTACATAATGCTGTCTATGATATCCCTTAAATTTTAAAACAGCAGCATCTCCTACGGGCAGATGCGTCACAATTCATCCACACTCCGGTTTATGGCGATTAAGCAGTTCAGCACTTCCAAATGATTGTATGCAACTATTGCATACATGGATTTGATAGCCGGTCTTACTATATTGACTGCTTAAAGTCTATACCGTTAAGAGAAAGAAAAAATGGTTAATTAATGATGATTAAAAAGAGAAATAATTTATATATTACCTTGACATATTCTTGATCAATATAAAATGAAATTTTCCTTCTTCATGTAGCAGCATTAAATTGACATGTTGCAACTTCTCTTCTTTTGTTAAGTGGTATGGACCAACAATTTCATCTTTCTCATATCCAAAGACATTGACACTTATACCAACGTTGCTTTCTTCGAACATTCGAATGTGTTGCAAAGCTAGAGGAAATTGCATTCCGGTAAAATTCAAGATAACACCACTTTTAAGTGTTATGAGTTCACTAATAATGTCAACATTATATGAAGAAGTGATTGTTGGTTTGCAATCCAATGCTGCTACCATACACCATTTAAATCAAAAACCATCATCAAGGTTTTTAATGTTGATGCAGGCTTGTTTCGGAGGAAATCCTATATCTTAACTGCTTTTCCATCGCAAAAGAAGCACGCGAAGTTAAAGCTTCCAATGCACCAAGAGCTGACGTAATAGGTATAAGAGGTAGAAATCCACCAACTTTTGGCACCCGAGTTACTCTAGGTATACTGACTTGAGATTTTCTACCTTTAAACGATCATTTGAGCAAGGCGAATGACACTGTTGATATCATGTGGTTTTTCTTTCTTTTGGGCCACAGCTGCGCTTTTAACTGCAGTATTACACATACTTTTCCGACATTTTGTTTTAGGTTTTCTCTATTCCCGTGTCAATTTTTACTTTAGTCTTTAGAGCGTTAGTAACTAAATATGCATTTATCTTTTCTCCAATTCTACTATCTTAAGCATCTACTCTTTCCGCTAGTTCTTTGTCAGATTGATGTCGTTTGTTAATATCTTTGTTTTGTGTATATGCAATATTATCAGCTTTACATGCCCCATCCAAAATATTTATACCTTTATCACCGCTTTCAAGTCATTTTTCTAACTTTGTTCCGTGGCCTCAAAATCGATATCCAGGTAAATGTAATTCAAAAGGTAAATTCTGAAGAAGATGTTATTGAACCTGAACATGCCAACCGCTATTCAGTATTTATACAACATAAGATTATACTTTTGTATTGGTCGACATCGCAATATAGATTCATTCTATTTATGTCAAACATATACTCATATTCCAAAACATTTAATTCTCGATAACGCTAATATTTTAAGTGTTATGAGTTCACTATTAATGTCAACATTATATGAAGAAGTGAGTCCACAGTTGATTGGTGGTTTGCAATCCAATGCTGCTACCATACACCATTTAAAACAAAAATCATCATTAAGGTTTTTAATGTTGATGCAGGCTGACTTGTTTCGGAGCGTTTTTGGAGTAACTATATATTGGGAACCTCTAGTTAATGAAGTTTTATTAACATTAATCTCGAGCTTAAGAATCCGTGTTAGAGACCATCCAGAATCTCTCTCTTAGAATTCACCCATTTTGTTTGCTAGCATATCAGCATGGTCATCGAAAATGCTACCAATATTATCAGATAAAGTTAGCAACTGCATTTTTGTGATATGTTTCATAGTTGTGCAGGCTTGACTATCTTCATTAGTTTTCTTATTTGCATTTTGATCTCCATTATCCGTTTTGTTTAACAAAGGGTGCTGCTCTTTATTTTTTTTGCGAAGGCATTGCTGAAGATTCCGTTTCTATTAATGGTTTAATGTAATCAGCAACCAACTCCACATTAAACTTGAGTACAGTATGCTCTACTAAACTATCTCTTAATAATTGAACTAAACATTTTTTTTGCTTATTAAAAACTCTTCAGGCAAAACAATATTTGTAGAGTTTTTGTATTCATAAGTTGCAATTCTTTTAATATAAATACTCTTTATCACATTAATATTTTTATTAATGCAAACTGCTGCATTTTTCCGATGTTTAGTTGTTCGATTGTGTGAATATATGCTGTTGGTGGGGATGTATATGTTGCATTCCTCTCATAGGGTGTTTGCTCTACTTGAGGAGGGTTGTTGAGAATCTTTAAAGGTTTGAGGTATTTGTTGTTTCCGGTTGTCGTAACGCGTTTCCTCGTTATTTGACATCTGGGGGTGCCCACCGACCGAAGTTGAATACGTACATTCAATATTAGGATATTGAGTTTGTTGTTGTCCATCATAGTAACCCCATCCAGGTTGTCCATGATTCTGATATTGAGGGTATAGACTATCAGATGTTGTCGGCATATTTTCGTATAGGGGGTATTGTGTTTGTTGTTGTCCACTATAGTAACCCCATCCTTGTTCGTGATTTAGATATTGGCGGTATCGACTATCTGATGTTGGTATATTTTCATATAGGGGGTATTGTTATTGTTGTTGTCCACCATAGTAACCCCATCCTGATTGCATTGTCGAGTTATGTGTAGACGCATATAGGGATGATGAAGGTTTTTCCGTTTTGCATTTAACTGAGGCGCCGTCTCTATTTTCCTTTTTGCGGCGGACTGGGAAATCACGTTTCCATCATCATGAGCAATCGTATGATGAAACTTCATCGCGTACGCACCTTCAATATATTTATTACACTTTGAACAATGATTTTTAAGTGCTTTTTGTAAATAACACTGAAATTAAACTCCATTTTATATATAGCACAGATATAAGACATTTTTAGTATATTTATTACTTTGTTTTGCTTCGTTTTTTTTCTCTCTTCTGTTTATTTGTATTTTATTTTCTTCTATTACACAATTTGTTGAATAATAATATTAGTATTAATATATTTCCTATCGGAGTTATAATATGTATTCGTTTTTACAAAACTGATATAAACGTGAAATGAGTAATTCTTTAAAATATTTTGATGTGCCACTCACAATGTATCAACAATGACTAAGTTTAAAAAACAAAAACAAATTTAGACAAACACCGTGTTAGCGAAAAAATTTCAAAAAAAATTGTCCAACACCACAGTGCACCTTTTAAATGTGACACAAGGTCACAAGCCACAATTTTCACATACATTCAAAATCAAGTACATTGTCACTTGAAAATCAAAACAGGGAAACAAATTGTCAAACCTAAAAAAAATATAATTCTAGCGACAGGTATACTGACTTGAGATTTTCTACCTTTAAACGATCATTTGAGCAAGGCGAATGACACTGTTGATATCATGTGGTTTTTCTTTCTTTTGGGCCACAGCTGCGCTTTTAACTGCAGTATTACACATACTTTTCCGACATTTTGTTTTAGGTTTTCTCTTCTCTATTCCCGTGTCAATTTTTACTTTAGTCTTTAGTCTTTTCTCCAATTCTACTATCTTAAGCATCTACTCTTTCCGCTAGTTCTTTGTCAGATTGATGTCGTTTGTTAATATCTTTGTTTTGTGTATATGCAATATTATCAGCTTTACATGCCCCATCCAAAATATTTATACCTTTATCACCGCTTTCAAGTCATTTTTCTAACTTTGTTCCGTGGCCTCAAAATCGATATCCAGGTAAATGTAATTCAAATGGTAAATTCTGAAGAAGATGTTATTGAACCTGAACATGCCAACCCCTATTCAGTATTTATACAACATAAGATTATACTTTTGTATTGGTCGACATCGCAATATAGATTCATTCTATTTATGTCAAACATATACTCATATTCCAAAACATTTAATTCGCGATAACACTAATATTTTAAGTGTTATGAGTTCACTATTAATGTCAACATTATATGAAGAAGTGAGTCCACAGTTGATTGGTGGTTTGCAATCCAATGCTGCTACCATACACCATTTAAAACTAAAATCATCATTAAGGTTTTTAATGTTGATGCAGGCTGACTTGTTTCGGAGCGTTTTTGGAGTAACTATATATTGGGAACCTCTAGTTAATGAAGCTTTATTAACATTAATCTCGAGCTTAAGAATCCGTGTTAGATACCATCTAGAATCTCTCTTAGAATTCACCCATTTTGTTTGCTAGCATATCAGCATGGTCATCGAAAATGCTACCAATATTATCAGATAAAGTTAGCAACTGCATTTTTGTGATATGTTTCATAGTTGTGCAGGCTTGACTATCTTCATTAGTTTTCTTATTTGCATTTTGATCTCCATTATCCGTTTTGTTTAACAAAGGGTGCTGCTCTTTATTTTTTTTGCGAAGCCATTGCTGAAGATTCCGTTTCTATTAATGGTTTAATGTAATCAGCAACCAACTCCACATTAAACTTGAGTACAGTATGCTCTACTAAACTATCTCTTAATAGTTGAACTAAACATTTTTTTCTGCTTATTAAAAACTCTTCAGGCAAAACAATATTTGTAGAGTTTTTGTATTCATAAGTTGCAATTCTTTTAATATAAATACTCTTTATCACATTAATATTTTTATTAATGCAAACTGCTGCATTTTTCCGATGTTTAGTTGTTCGATTGTGTGAATATATGCTGTTGGTGGGGATGTATATGTTGCATTCCTCTCATAGGGTGTTTGCTCTACTTGAGGAGGGTTGTTGAGAAGTTTTAAAGGTTTGAGGTATTTGTTGTTTCCGGTTGTCGTAACGCGTTTCCTCGTTATTTGACATCTGGGGGTGCCCACCGACCGAAGTTGAATACGTACATTCAATATTAGGATATAGAGTTTGTTGTTGTCCATCATAGTAACCCCATCCAGGTTGTCCATGATTCTGATATTGAGGGTATAGACTATCAGATGTTGTCGGCATATTTTCGTATAGGGGGTATTGTGTTTGTTGTTGTCCACTATAGTAACCCCATCCTTGTTCGTGATTTAGATATTGGCGGTATCGACTATCTGATGTTGGTATATTTTCATATAGGGGGTATTGTTATTGTTGTTGTCCACCATAGTAACCCCATCCTGATTGCATTGTCGAGTTATGTGTAGACGCATATAGGGATGATGAAGGTTTTTCCGTTTTGCATTTAACTGAGGCGCCGTCTCTATTTTCCTTTTTGCGGCGGACTGGGAAATCACGTTTCCATCATCATGAGCAATCGTATGATGAAACTTCATCGCGTACGCACCTTCAATATATTTATTACACTTTGAACAATGATTTTTAAGTGCTTTTTGTAAATAACACTGAAATTAAACTCCATTTTATATATAGCACAGATATAAGACATTTTTAGTATATTTATTACTTTGTTTTGCTTCGTTTTTTTTTTCTCTCTTCTGTTTATTTGTATTTTATTTTCTTCTATTACACAATTTGTTGAATAATAATATTAGTATTAATATATTTCCTATCGGAGTTATAATATGTATTCGTTTTTACAAAACTGATATAAACGTGAAATGAGTAATTCTTTAAAATATTTTGATGTGCCACTCACAATGTATCAACAATGACTAAGTTTAAAACACAAAAACAAATTTAGACAAACACAGTGTTAGCGAAAAAATTTCAAAAAAATTGTCCAACACCACAGTGCACCTTTTAAATGTGACACAAGGTCACAAGCCACAATTTTCACATACATTCAAAATCAAGTACATTGTCACTTGAAAATCAAAACAGGGAAACAAATTGTCAAACCTAAAAAAAAATATAATTCTACCGACAGGGTTATCAAAACAATGATGATAGAACAGACGAGCACGTACCCCTACACCACAGAACTCTAACGAATTGAAATTGAAAAGAAAAATTAAAGATCTCTGAAATATTAAAACACACAAACGCAAGCATACACATAAGCACCGTGTGGACGGAAAAATTCCAAAGAAAGGCTCAGAACTCTAACGAACGCAACATAATTCCAACACACACACACAACATGGGCATAATTGATTTTCTATCAGACGGCAAAAAAGAAAAATAAGGTTCATAAAAAACAATGACGACAAAACATATGAACACGAGCATCTTTAAAACAATAACTTGAATACTTCTAAATACAAGAAAATATTCGAAAGAAAGGCTCAGAACTATGACGAACACAACAGAACTCTATCACACACACAACATGGACTTAAGGGATTTTCTATCAGACAGCAAAAAAGAAAAATAGGGTTCATACAAACAATGACAAAACATATGAACACGTGCAACCCTAAAACAACAACTTGAATACTTCTAAACACAAGCAGCATGTTGACGGAAAAATTTCAAAGAAAGGCTCAGAACTATGACGATCGCTGAAGCAATGACTGTACTCGATGTTTTATCATACATCATATCAAATAAGAAAGGGTCACATCACGTTCCCCATACACAAGCTAATAAAAATGTATTATCTATCTCCCTATATTTCCAAATAAAAAGGGGGTGACATCACGTACTCATCCAAGCTAATAAAAATTAATTATCTTGGACTATCTGAAAACCACATTGGATTTTCCTATACCCAAATAAAAAAAGGTCACATCACGTACTCATACCTATACTATCTGAAAACCACATAGGATTTCCTATTACCAAATAAAAAAAAGGGTCACATCACGTACTCATATTAAAGCTAATAAAAATTAATTATATAGGATTTCCTATACCAAAGCTCGTTAAACTTGATTAATCTGCTTTGACCTGTCAATCATTATCCAGTATCTGTATATCCCTACTACTTCTCCTCCATTCGGTTATTGTGTCGCACATTTTCTTCAATTGTTATTTTGCATTTTTTGCGGTCTTAACTGCTTTTGCGATGGAAGAAGCACCCGAAGTTAAAGCTCCCAATGCACCAAGAGCTGACGTAATAGGTATAAGCGGTAGAAATCCACCAACTTTTGGCACCCGAGTTAGTCTAGGTATACTGACTTGTGATTTTCTACCTTCAAACGATTTTTAATCGCCATTTGAGCAAGGCGAATGACACTGTTGATATTATATGGTTTTTCTTTCTTTTGGGCCACAGCTGCGCTTTTAACTGCAGTATTACACATACTTTTCCGACATTTTGTTTTAGGTTTTCTCTTCTCTATTCCCGTGCCAATTTTATTAATTGTTAAAAAAAACAAGAAAACTTTATTTAATTTAATAATATAAATATAAAGATTTATAGGGTCTTCTCGTCTTTTAAATTAATTTTAGCTTTTTAACAAAAAAATAAAATTCTAAATTAAATATCTATGAAACAGTTAATATTTCGTCCAACCATTCATACCAGCCTTCAATTAAAAGACTAACGATTATGCTACCTTTGCACAGTTAGTATACTGCGGCTATTTAAAATATTCATTGGGCAGGTAAGACTTTAAATTTAATTCAAAAAGACATGTTTTTGTTAAACAGGCGAACATTTATTTTGCCGAGTTCTTTATAAAAACTTAAACATATATATATATATATTTATTTAAACATATATATACTAATTTTATCATAATTTTTTTATTTTTTCAATTTAAATTGGTAGGCTGTTGAAATTAACAGCCTACCAGTTGAAATAAACAGCCCACAAGTTGAAATTACAGCATACCATTTGAAGTAAACAGCCTCCCAGTTGAAGTAAACAGCCTACCAGTTGAATAAACTGTCCATCAGTTGCTATAATCAACCTATAAGCATGGAGGAAACCCTTCTAAAGGAATAAATTAAGTCGAAAAATATCTTAAAACAGAAATTTAATAGCATAAAATTGATCGAACCATTAAATCAAATATTAAAACTAACTAATGTTAAAAGACCTACAGCTACAACCCAATAGAATTTATATTTCGATAGCTGTACTCCGATAAAGAATTTTAAAGAAGACAATGATAAAACCACTATTCTTAAAACGGTTAAGTAGGATCAATGGAATTCTGAAGATGAAACAAATGAGAATGGTTTCTTTTCTCAATCAGATTAAATGAATTATGTAGTCATATGGTTTACATAAAGATGAGAAAGGTGACTGGAAATTCGCCAATAATAACCTTAATTAAACGAAAATAAATATATTATTGGAAATAGTTCGTGGGCGTATACACCAGGTTTTTTTGAACTTATTTTTCATAAAATCCCTAAGAAATATGACAAATTCGAACTTGATATTTATAAAAGAACTAACGCACATAAAAGAAACTATGACGCAAACGAACAAATTAAAGGAAACAAAAGATATAAGTATAAATAATTATAAAAAGACTCTTTAAAACTACTCACACGGACAAAGGTTTAATGAATGTTAATCATGAAAAGCCCAAAGGGATGACCCCAACAAGTTATTGTTGGCTTCACAGAGCGATGGTAATACGAATCATTATATTGAAATAGTATCCATAATTGAGGAACTAAGGGAAGCTGGTATAACCGAAAAATCTATTAATCGCAACATGAACGTCGACAAGTTCGGTCAATTTTCTAATAATAGTTCTGTTATATTAAAGAGCAATGTTACGGAAGTATTTGGAATAACTATGGATTCGAATAATAACGTCGATATCCAAAATAAAAAATAACAAATTTGGCACCTCCGTCAGCAGAAACAAGCACATATCTTCGTTCCCCAAGAAATATTAAGAAGCGAATTTAACAAGAAAATAAATTATGTCAGAGAAGAAATAGCAAACTTGAATAAGAATTTTAAAGATATTATAACATCATCAAAAATGGAAAGAAGATCAATAGTAAACGAACTATATGCCCAAGCAAGAACAAATTTTCAGCGACGAAGAGTAGTATTGAAGGGAGTTGATGACTTATGGAAAGCTGACTTGGTTGAAATGGGAAACTACTAAAAACTAAATAGAGAATATAAATATTTGTTATTGACACTTTTTCAAAATTTGCTTGGGTTGAAGCAACTTAATCAAGACACGCCACTAATGTAACTGCTGCATTTAAAGAATATTGGCCTTAAATTAATAAAACAATTTGAACAACTTATGAAAACACATTCAATCAACCACAACTCAACATACCAATGACCAGTTTTTAAGGCAATAAATCACAGGAAACAGCTAGACCTTTAAAATTTCGTACAGATGATTATGTGTTTTTAAGACTTTGGTAAAAAAAATTAAGTCAATCGGCAGTGCCGATTGACGAGCGATAATTGCATCATTCTGTTCAAGATAACATTTATTTAGCAACTAACTTTAAATCACAAAATAATTCATATTAATACATTTCAGAAAATTACTTTAAAAACTAATAAATTTCTTGCGGTGAATGTTCACAACATATTGGGTGTTTAGATAGTATCATCAATATTTAATCAATCTAAAAAGAGAACATTTTATTAAGTTGTACAAAATATTGCCTTTTGTAAACAATTCTTACTTAAAAATTTTCTGTTTCATCAACTTCTAATTCGAAATTAAAATGAAATGAATCCTCTGCGTCCTCTTCAGAATCTGAAATATCTTTATTTAAAGCTGCACATGACGTACTTGGCAGTTGATACTCAGGGATTTCAGGAATCTTTAAAAGAGAAATTACTTCTCTTGGAAGCTGCAAACTTCTCTTTTTTGAAAGACGATTTTTCAGATATATACTTGATAATAACGGGTCAGAAGAAGAATCCTGTTAAAAACATCCAATATATTATGCTCCCTAGAATCCTTTCGTGCATGCTCAATGCGATCCTTTTTGTAAAATTTATTTCTAGCCTCCAGCACCTCCGAGAGGTACAATTGACGCTTGCAATATTAGGGAAGAATGTGCTAAAATTGTATGCAAGTCGCAGACATTGTGTACCATTCGTAATTTTTAAAATATATATCTGCAGTTTCATAGCAAAATTTTCAAGTGGTCGGCACTTATTTCAAATTCAGAGTTAATTGCGATAAGAATTATATGTAAATGTTTCAAAACTTCGATATTAATGTTGTTTATCGAAGAAAATATTTCCGGATTAGAAAATGATTTTCGTGCCATGTTGCCGTCGTTCGTGGACCCGCTCCCTTCACTTTTCGGCTTATGGACATTAAGGCCCATTTTTTGCCGAAACTGTTTTTGAATTTTACCCTTTCTCTTTAGCATGAGGAGTTTGTCCTCAGCACTCCGAATGTGCCATTTTTTAATATTAAGTCTATACAAAAGATTAAGGACAAATTCAAAACATAAAATCCAGGCGTGTAATGGGGTTATACCATATTTTAATGCATTCGATTTTGGCTGAAACACCGATGAGCTTAAATCTTTTATTGACAAAAACTGTTTCGGATTTCCACCACATATCGGACACGACTGAGTGTCCGATATGTGTGTGAGTGTCCGTAAGTACGTTCCACGTTTTCCATTAATTAAACTCATAATAAGCTCGTACTTTACAGTAATCTTTTTACCGTTTACCATATAATATCCCAAAGGCGTAAGATTTAATATCTGCACATCCAGATTTAGTTTAAGTGGTCGGCAGAAACGGACGGATTGAGGAGTACGGTTAATCCAAACGATTCCATTAATTGACGTGACTATTTTAATGGTATAACTGAGGTTACAAAGAGCGAGTTATCTAAACTTTCCGGGGCATTGATGTTAAATATTTGTTTAAATGAACTTTGTCCTGTGGAACCGTGGAAACCGTAGCTTATTCCTTGTTGTAGTGCTTGACGAAGATTTCTGTAGTGTACTGCATATGAGTTTTTAGAAGAAAAGTCGGTTATTAACATTTTTTATTTGGATTCACCCACAAATTTATATTGCGCACAAAAAGGTGAATCGTTATGTATAAGGTGAGTAGGGTACTCTAAATCGACTTCATAAATATAACCAACTGGAGAATTATCTCCAATATTTAAAATATTTTCACTCTTGGATAGTTTTGCAAATTCCGTTCATTCAACCCACTTGAAATTATTTAAAGGGAGATATTCGGACATTGCCCACCCATATAGATTGTTGGCATCTAGATACATAAAATATTCAGATGGTTTACTTTTGTCATAATCATCTAAATACTCGTTATTCGCAACCGTATGCCTTTTTGAACAATGTACTATACCACCACGAATTCCATTTTTACAAAAATTATACATGTCAATGTCTGTTAGGAGTTCCAGTTCTACCTTCGTCATTTTTAACATTGCATCCCGGGAAAGACCTGGTGCTGTGTAATAGTGACGTCTAAAGTTCAGAAGCAGAAAAAAGTGACTTTTAAGCCAGTGATCGAACCATTAAATCAAATATTAAAATTAACTAATGTTAAAAGACCTACAGCTACAACCCAATAGAATTTATATTTCGATAGATTGAGGAGTACGGTTAATCCAAACGATTCCATTACTTGACGTGACTATTTTAATGGTATAACTGAGGTTACAAAGAGCGAGTTATCTAAACTTTCCGGGGCATTGATGTTAAATATTTGTTTAAATGAACTTTGTCCTGTGGAGCCGTGGAAACCGTAGCTTATTCCTTGTTGTAGTGCTTGACGAAGATTTCTGTAGTGTACTGCATATGAGTTTTTAGAAGAAAAGTCGGTTATTAACTTTTTTTATTTGGATTCACCCACAAATTTATATTGCGCACAAAAAGGTAAATCGTTATGTATAAGGTGAGTAGGGTACTCTAAATCGACTTCATAAATATAACCAACTGGAGAATTATCTCCAATATTTAAAATATTTTCACTCTTGGATAGTTTTGCAAATTCCGTTCATTCAACCCACTTGAAATTATTTAAAGGGAGATATTCGGACATTGCCCACCCATATAGATTGTTGGCATCTAGATACATAAAGTATTCAGATGGTTTACTTTTGTCATAATCATCTAAATACTCGTTATTCGCAACCGTATGCCTTTTTGAACATTGTACTATACCACCACGAATTCCATTTTTACAAAAATTATACATGTCAATGTCTGTTAGGAGTTCCAGTTCTAACTTCGTCATTTATAACATTGCATCCCGGGAAAGACCTGGTGCTGTGTAATAGTGACTTGCATCTAACTTGCAAATTGATCTACAAAGACGTCTAATGTTCTCAAATACATCAGTTAGTATTAAAACGTCAGCCTTTAAATATAACTCCATATATTCTTGTAAATTTTTACAATCAAATGTTCTCCAAACGGTAATGGCATGTTCATATTCCTCTAATGAACAACTTTTATTCGTTAATGTGCTAAAAAATGTTTCTATCGGTGGAAGTTCTCTCTTTCAACACATCAAACGATTGCAGGTACTCATAAGGAAATTGACCTTTTCTACTCATGAGATTAAACTCATTATCACTTACAAATTGACTGCGAACTGTATGAAAATCATCCTTTGAAAGATTTTTAGCTAAGGAGTCAAAACTGGCTGCCATAAATCTACTTGAATCAAAAAATCTCAACTCTAATCGATTTTTACCGACTGTCATCTCTTTAACGAAGAGATGACAGTCGTTATGGAAATATATGGGGATGAATTTGGCAACCTGATGGTTGAGATTGCAAATATTGTGGGCTGCCCCCCTATATTGACCGCTTAAATGACAGTGATCTCTAACTCTATCATTGCCTAATGATTCCTCACAAATGTAGTAATTGATGCTATTTTCAAATTGCTCTTCATCTAAGGGTGTTAAACTATTCATTTCGACAACTACATTTAAATGTTCCATATATATGTTTTTACAGTTTGCAATAAGATTTTCTAAAAATTTTGTTGGTGCATCTAATCCTGTATAAGTTTTAAATTTATCTAACCTACTATTGAACCCAAATTTAATATAGTAAGCAAATTCACATGGAATATGCTTACTCATACTTTTTGAATTATCTGTTTTATTAGTAAACTTCTCCAATATACACTCAAAATCAGCATATACCACAAACGGTACATCATGCTGTCTATGATATCCCTTAAATTTTAAAACAGCAGCATCTCCTACGGGCAGATGCGTCACAATTCATCCACACTCCGGTTTATGGCGATTAAGCAGTTCAGCACTTCCAAATGATTGTATGCAACTATTGCATACATGGATTTGATAGCCGGTCTTACTATATTGACTGCTTAAAGTCTATACCGTTAAGAGAAAGAAAAAATGGTTAATTAATGATGATTAAAAAGAGAAATAATTTATATATTACCTTGACATATTCTTGATCAATATGAAATGAAATTTTCCTTCTTCATGTAGCAGCATAAAATTGACATGTTGCAACTTCTCTTCTTTTGTTAAGTGGTATGGACCAACAATTTCATCTTTCTCATATCCAAAGACATTGACACTTATACCAACGTTGCTTTCTTCGAACATTCGAATGTGTTGCAAAGCTAGAGGAAATTGCATTCCGGTAAAATTCAAGATAACACCACTTTTAAGTGTTATGAGTTTACTAGTAATGTCAACATTATATGAAGAAGTGATTGTTGGTTTGCAATCCAATGCTGCTACCATACACCATTTAAAACCAAAATCATCATCAAGGTTTTTAATGTTGATGCAGGCTTGTTTCGGAGGAAATCCTATATCTTAACTGCTTTTCCATCGCAAAAGAAGCACCCGAAGTTAAAGCTTCAAATGCACCAAGAGCTGACGTAATAGGTATAAGAGGTAGAAATCCACCAACTTCTGGCACCCGAGTTACTCTAGGTATACTGACTTGAGATTTTCTACCTTTAAACGATTTTTAATCGCCATTTGAGCAAGGCGAATGACACTGTTGATATCATATGGTTTTTCTTTCTTTTGGGCTACAGCTGCGATTTAAACTGCAGTATTACACATACTTTTCCGACATTTTGTTTTAGGGCTTCTCTTCTCTATTCCCGTGCCAATTTTTACTTTAGTCTTTAGAGCGATAGTAACTAAATATGCATTTATCTTTTCTCCAATTCTACTATCTTTAGCCTCTACTCTTTCCGCTAGTTCTTTGTCAGATTGGTGTCGTTTGTTAATATCTTTGTTTTTTGTATATGCAATATTATCAGCTTTACACCTTTATCACCACTTTCAAGTCATTTTTCTAACTTTATTCCGTGGCCTCAAAATTGATATCCGGGTAAATGTAATTCAAAAGGTAAATTCTGATGAAGATGTTATTAAACCTGAACATGCCAACACCTTTTCAATATTTATACAACATAAGGTTATACTTTTGTATGGGTCGACATCGCGATATAGATTCATTCTACTTATGTCAAACATATACTCATATTCCAAAACATTTAATTCGCGATAACACTAATATTTTAAGTGTTATGAGTTCACTATTAATGTCAACATTATATGAAGAAGTGAGTCCACAGTTGATTGGTGGTTTGCAATCCAATGCTGCTACCATACACCATTTAAAACAAAAATCATCATTAAGGTTTTTAATGTTGATGCAGGCTGACTTGTTTCGGAGCGTTTTTGGAGTAACTATATATTGGGAACCTCTAGTTAATGAAGCTTTATTAACATTAATCTCGAGCTTAAGAATCCGTGTTAGATACCATCTAGAATCTCTCTTAGAATTCACCCATTTTGTTTGCTAGCATATCAGCATGGTCATCGAAAATGCTACCAATATTATCAGATAAAGTTAGCAACTGCATTTTTGTGATATGTTTCATAGTTGTGCAGGCTTGACTATCTTCATTAGTTTTCTTATTTGCATTTTGATCTCCATTATCCGTTTTGTTTAACAAAGGGTGCTGCTCTTAATTTTTTTTGCGAAGGCATTGCTGAAGATTCCGTTTCTATTAAGGGTTTAATGTAATCAGCAACCAACTCCACATTAAACTTGAGTACAGTATGCTCTACTAAACTATCTCTTAATAGTTGAACCAAACATTTTTTGCTGCTTATTAAAAATAAAAACTCTTCAGGCAAAACCATATTTGTAGAGTTTTTGTATTCATAAGTTGCAATTCTTTTATTATAAATACTCTTTATCACATTAATATTTTTATTAATGCAAACTGCTGCATTTTTTCGATGTTTAGTTGTTCGATTGTGTGAATATATGCTGTTGGTGGGGATGTATATGTTGCATTCCTCGCATAGTGTGTTTGCTCTACTTGAGGAGGGTTGTTGAGAAGTTTTAAAGGTTTGAGGTATTTGTTGTTGTCGTAACGCGTTTCCTCGTTATTTGACATCTGGGGGTGCCCACCGACTGAAGTTGAATACGTACATTCAATATTAGGATATTGAGTTTGTTGTTGTCCATCATAGTAACCCCATCCAGGTTGTCCATGATTCTGATATTGAGGGTATAGACTATCAGATGTTGTCGGCATATTTTCGTATAGGGGGTATTGTGTTTGTTGTTGTCCACTATAGTAACCCCATCCTTGTTCGTGATTTTGATATTGGCGGTATCGACTATCTGATGTTGGTATATTTTCATATAGGGGGTATTGTTATTGTTGTTGTCCATCATAGTAACCCCATCCTGATTGTCCGCGACTTTGCATTGTCGAGTTATGTGTAGACGCATATAGGGATGATGAAGGTTTTTCCCGTTTTGCATTTAACTGAGACGCCGTCTCTATTTTCCTTTTTGCGGCGGACTGGGAAATCACGTTTCCATCATCATGAGCAATCGTATGATGAAACTTCATCGCGTACGCACCTTCAATATATTTATTACACTTTGAACAATGATTTTTAAGTGCTTTTTGTAAATAACACTGAAATTAAACTCCATTTTACATATAGCACAGATATGACATTTTTAGTATATTTATTACTTTGTTTTGCTTCGTTTTTTTTTTCTTTTTTTCTCTTATGTTTATTTGTATTTTATTTTCTTCTATTACACAATTTGTTATATAATTATATAAGTATTAATAAACTTCCTATCGGAGTTAAAATATGTATTCGTTTTTACAAAACTGATATAAACGTGAAATGAGTAATTCTTAAAATATTTTGATGTGCCACTCACAATGTATCAACAGTGACTAAGTTTAAAAAACAAAAACAAATTTAGACAAACACCGTGTTAGCGGAAAAATTTCAAAATAAAATTGTCCAACACCACAGTGCACCTTTCAAACGTGACACAAGGTCACAAGCCACAATTTTCACATACATTCAAAATCAAGTACATTGTCACTTGAAAATCAAAACAGGGAAACAAATTGTCAAACCTAAAAAAAAATATAATTCTAGCGACAGGGTTATCAAAACAATGACGATAGAACAGACGAGCACGTACCCCTACACCACACAAGCATTTTTTGAGGGAAAATTTCCAAAGAAAGGTTTAGTACTCTAACGAATTGAAATTGAAAAAAAATTAAAGATCTCTGAAATATCAAAATACACAAACACAAGCATACACATAAGCACCGTGTGGACGGAAAAATTCCAAAGAAAGGCTCAGAACTCTAACGAACACAACATAATTCCAACACACACACACACAACATGGGCATAAGGGATTTTCTATCAGACGGCAAAAAAGAAAAATAAGGTTCATAAAAAACAATGACGACAAAACATATGAACACGTGCAACTTTAAAACAATAACTTGAATACTTCTAAACACAAGCGCCATGTTGACGGAAAAATTTCAAGGTAGATACCACATACATCCACAAGCACCGTGTTGACGAAAATATTCGAAAGAAAGGCTCAGAACTATGACGATCGCTGAAGCAATGACTGTACTCGATGTTTAATCATACACCATATCAAATAAAAAAGGGTCACATCACGTTCCCCATACACAAGCTAATAAAAATGTATTATCTATCTCCCTATATTTCCAAATAAAAAGGGGGTGACATCACGTACTCATCCAAGCTAATAAAAATTAATTATCTTGGACTATCTGAAAACCACATTGGATTTTCCTATACCCAAATAAATAAAGGTCACATCACGTACTCATACCCATACTATCTGAAAACCACATAGGATTTCCTATTACCAAATAAAAAAGGGTCACATCACGTACTCATATCAAAGCTAATAAAAATTAATTATATAGGATTTCCTATACCAAAGCTCATTAAACTTGATTAATCTGCTTTGACCTGTCAATCATTATCCAGTATCTGTATTTCCCTTCTACTTCTCCTCCATTCGGTTATTGTGTCGTACATTTTCTTCAATTGTTGTTTTGCATTTTTTGCGAGTATAACTGCTTTTGCGATGGAAGAAGCACCCTGAGTTAAAGCTCCCAATGCACCAAGAGCTGACGTAATAGGTATAAGAGGTAGAAATCCACCAACTTTTGGCACCCGAGTTACTCTAGGTATACTGACTTGAGATTTTCTACCTTTAAACGATTTTTAATCGCCATTTGAGCAAGGCGAATGACACTGTTGATATCATATGGTTTTTCTTTCTTTTGGGCTACAGCTGCGATTTAAACTGCAGTATTACACATACTTTTCCGACATTTTGTTTTAGGGCTTCTCTTCTCTATTCCCGTGCCAATTTTTACTTTAGTCTTTAGAGCGATAGTAACTAAATATGCATTTATCTTTTCTCCAATTCTACTATCTTTAGCCTCTACTCTTTCCGCTAGTTCTTTGTCAGATTGGTGTCGTTTGTTAATATCTTTGTTTTGTGTATATGCAATATTATCAGCTTTACATGCCCCATCCAAAATATTTATACCTTTATCACCACTTTCAAGTCATTTTTCTAACTTTATTCCGTGGCCTCAAAATTGATATCCAGGTAAATGTAATTCAAAAGGTAAATTCTGATGAAGATGTTATTAAACCTGAACATGCCAACCCCTTTTCAATATTTATACAACATAAGGTTATACTTTTGTATGGGTCGACATCGCGATATAGATTCATTCTATTTATGTCAAACATATACTCATATTCCAAAACATTTAATTCGCGATAACACTAATATTTTAAGTGTTATGAGTTCACTATTAATGTCAACATTATATGAAGAAGTGAGTCCACAGTTGATTGGTGGTTTGCAATCCAATGCTGCTACCATACACCAATTTTTAATGTTGATGCAGGCTGACTTGTTTCGGAGCGTTTTTGGAGTAACTATATATTGGGAACCTCTAGTTAATGAAGCTTTATTAACATTAATCTCGAGCTTAAGAATCCGTGTTAGAGACCATCCAGAATCTCTCTTAGAATTCACCCATTTTGTTTGCTAGCATATCAGCATGGTCATCGAAAATGCTACCAATATTATCAGATAAAGTTAGCAACTGCATTTTTGTGATATGTTTCATAGTTGTGCAGGCTTGACTATCTTCATTAGTTTTCTTATTTGCATTTTGATCTCCATTATCCGTTTTGTTTAACAAAGGGTGCTGCTCTTAATTTTTTTTGCGAAGGCATTGCTGAAGATTCCGTTTCTATTAAGGGTTTAATGTAATCAGCAACCAACTCCACATTAAACTTGAGTACAGTATGCTCTACTAAACTATCTCTTAATAGTTGAACCAAACATTTTTTGCTGCTTATTAAAAATAAAAACTCTTCAGGCAAAACGATATTTGTAGAGTTTTTGTATTCATAAGTTGCAATTCTTTTATTATAAATACTCTTTATCACATTAATATTTTTATTAATGCAAACTGCTTCATTTATTGGATGTTTAGTTGTTCGATTGTGTGAATATATGCTGTTGGTGGGAATGTATATGTTGCATTCCTCGCATAGTGTGTTTGCTCTACTTGAGGAGGGTTGTTGAGAAGTTTTAAAGGTTTGAGGTATTTGTTGTTGTCGTAACGCGTTTCCTCGTTATTTGACATCTGGGGGTGCCCACCGACTGAAGTTGAATACGTACATTCAATATTAGGATATTGAGTTTGTTGTTGTCCATCATAGTAACCCCATCCAGGTTGTCCATGATTCTGATATTGAGGGTATAGACTATCAGATGTTGTCGGCATATTTTCGTATAGGGGGTATTGTGTTTGTTGTTGTCCACTATAGTAACCCCATCCTTGTTCGTGATTTTGACATTGGCGGTATCGACTATCTGATGTTGGTATATTTTCATATAGGGGGTATTGTTATTGTTGTTGTCCACCATAGTAACCCCATCCTGATTGTCCGCGACTTTGCATTGTCGAGTTATGTGTAGACGCATATAGGGATGATGAAGGTTTTTCCGTTTTGCATTTAACTGAGGCGCCGTCTCTATTTTCCTTTTTGCGGCGGACTGGGAAATCACGTTTCCATCATCATGAGCAATCGTATGATGAAACTTCATCGCGTACGCACCTTCAATATATTTATTACACTTTGAACAATGATTTTTAAGTGCTTTTTGTAAATAACACTGAAATTAAACTCCATTTTACATATAGCACAGATATAAGGCATTTTTAGTATATTTATTACTTTGTTTTGCTTCGTTTTTTTTTTTCTTTTTTTCTCTTATGTTTATTTGTATTTTATTTTCTACTATTACACAATTTGTTATATAATTATATAAGTATTAATAAACTTCCTATCGGAGTTAAAATATGTATTCGTTTTTACAAAACTGATATAAACGTGAAATGAGTAATTCTTAAAATATTTTGATGTGTCACTCACAATGTATCAACAGTGACTAAGTTTAAAAAACAAAAACAAATTTAGACAAACACCGTGTTAGCGGAAAAATTTCAAAAAAAAATTGTCCAACACCACAGTGCACTTTTCAAACGTGACACAAGGTCACAAGCCACAATTTTCACATACATTCAAAATCAAGTACATTGTCACTTGAAAATCAAAACAGGGAAACAAATTGTCAAACCTAAAAAAAATATAATTCTAGCGACAGGGTTATCAAAACAATGACGATAGAACAGACGAGCACGTACCCCTACACCACACAAGCATTTTTTGAGGGAAAATTTCCAAAGAAAGGTTCAGTACTCTAACGAATTGAAATTGAAAAAAAAAATTAAAGATCTCTGAAATATCAAAACACACAAACACAAGCATACACATAAGCACCGTGTGGACGGAAAAATTCCAAAGAAAGGCTCAGAACTCTAACGAACACAACATAATTCCAACACACACACACACAACATGGGCATAAGGGATTTTCTATCAGACGGCAAAAAAGAAAAATAAGGTTCATAAAAAACAATGACGACAAAACATATGAACACGTGCAACTTTAAAACAATAACTTGAATACTTCTAAACACAAGCGCCATGTTGACGGAAAAATTTCAAGGTAGATACCACATACATCCACAAGCACCGTGTTGACGAAAATATTCGAAAGAAAGGCTCAGAACTATGACGATCGCTGAAGCAATGACTGCACTCGATGTTTAATATCAAATAAAAAAAGGGTCACATCACGTTCCCCATACACAAGCTAATAAAAATGTATTATCTATCTCCCTATATTTCCAAATAAAAAGGGGGTGACATCACGTACTCATCCAAGCTAATAAAAATTAATTATCTTGGACTATCTGAAATCAACATTGGATTTTCCTATACCCAAATAAATAAAGGTCACATCACGTACTCATGCCCATACTATCTGAAAACCACATAGGATTTCCTATTACCAAATAAAAAAAGGGTCACATCACGTACTCATATCAAAGCTAATAAAAATTAATTATATAGGATTTCCTATACCAAAGCTCATTAAACTTGATTAATCTGCTTTGACCTGTCAATCATTATCCAGTATCTGTATTTCCCTTCTACTTCTCCTCCATTCGGTTATTGTGTCGCACATTTTCTTCAATTGTTGTTTTGCATTTTTTGCGATCTTAACTGCTTTTGCGATGGAAGAAGCACCCTGAGTTAAAGCTCCCAATGCACCAAGAGCTGACGTAATAGGTATAAGAGGTAGAAATCCACCAACTTTTGGCACCCGAGTTAGTCTAGGTATACTGACTTGAGATTTTCTACCTTTAAACGAATTTTAAAGAAGACAATGATATTCTTAAAACGGTTAAGGAGGATCATTGGAATTCTGAAGATGAAACAAATGAGAATGGTTTCTTTACTCAATCAGATTAAATGAATTATGTAGACATATGGTTTACATAAAGATGAGAAAGGTGACTGGAAATTCGCCAATAATAACCTTAATTAAACGAAAATAAATATATTATTGGAAATAGTTCGTGGGCGTATACACCAGGTTTTTTTGAACTTATTTTTCATAAAATCCCTAAGAAATATGACAAATTCGAACTTGATATTTATAAAAGAACTAACGCACATAAAAGAAACTATGACGCAAACGAACAAATTAAAGGAAACAAAAGATATAAGTATAAATAATTATAAAAAGACTCTTTGAAACTACTCACACGGACAAAGGTTTAATGAATATTAATCATGAAAAGCCCAAAGGGATGACCCCAACAAGTTATTGTTGGCTTCACAGAGCGATGGTAATACGAATCATTATAATGAAATAGTATCCATAATTGAGGAACTAAGGGAAGCTGGTATAACCGAAAAATCTATTAATCGCAACATGAACGTCGACAAGTTCGGTCAATTTTCTAATAATAGTTCTGTTATATTAAAGATCAATGTTACGGAAGTATTTGGAATTACTATGGATTGGAATAATAACGTCGATATCCAAAATAAAAAATAACAAATTTGGCACCTCCGTCAGCCATCTTCGTTCCACAAGAAATATTAAGAAGCGAATTTGACAAGAAAATAAAATATGTCAGAGAAGAAATAGCAAACTTGAATAAGAATTTTAAAGATATTATAACATCATCAAAAATGGAAAGAAGATCCATAGTAAACGAACTGTATGCCCAAGCTAGAACAAATTTTCAGTGACGAAGAGTAGTATTGAAGGGAGTTGATGACTTATGGAAAGCTGACTTGGTTGAAATAGGAAACTACTAAAAACTAAATAGAGAATATAAATATTTGTTATTGACACTTTTTCAAAATTTGCTTGGGTTGAAGCAACTTAATCAAGACACGCCACTAATGTAACTGCTGCATTTAAAGAATATTGGCCTTAAATTAATAAAACAATTTAAACAACTTATGAAAACATATTCAATCAACCACAACTTAACATACAGCGCACTATGGGGCCAATGACCAGCTTTTAAGGCAATAAATCACAGGAAACAGCTAGACCTTTAAAATTTCGTACAGATGATTATAATTTGTTTTTAAGACTTCGGTAAAAAAAATTAAGTCAATCGGCAGTGCGAGCGATAATTGCATCATTGTCATTTAGCAACTAACTTTAAATCACAAAATAATTCATATTAATACATTTCAGAAAATTACTTTAAAAACTAATAAATTTCCTGCGGTGAATGTTCACAACATATTGGGTGTTTAGATAGTATCATCAATATTTAATCAATCTAAAAAGAGAACATTTTATTAAGTTGTACAAAATATTGGCTTTTGTAAACAATTCTTACTTAAAAATTTTCTGTTTCATCAACTTCTAATTCGAAATTAAAATGAAATGAATCCTCTGCGTCCTCTTCAGAATCTGAAATATCTTTATTTAAAGCTGCACATGACGTACTTGGCAGTTGATACTCAGGGATTTCAGGAATCTTTAAAAGAGAAATTACTTCTCTTGGAAGCTGCAAACTTCTCTTTTTTGAAAGACGATTTTTCAGATATATACTTGATAATAACGGGTCAGAAGAAGAATCCTGTTAAAAACATCCAATATATTATGCTCCCTAGAATCCTTTCGTGCATGCTCAATGCGATCCTTTTTGTAAAATTTATTTCTAGCCTCAGAAGCACTTTCACCAGCACCTCCGAGAGGTACGATTGGCGCTTGCAATATTAGGGAAGAATGTGCTAAAATTGTATGCAAGTCGCAGACATTGTGTACCATTCGTAATTTTTAAAATATATATCTGCAGTTTCATAGCAAAATTTTCAAGTGGTCGGCACTTATTTCAAATTCAGAGTTAATTGCGATAAGAATTATATGTAAATGTTTCAAAACTTCGATATTAATGTTGTTTATCGAAGAAAATATTTCCGGATTAGAAAATGATTTTCGTGCCATGTTGCCGTCGTTCGTGGACCCGCTCCCTTCACTTTTCGGCTTATGGACATTAAGGCCCATTTTTTGCCGAAGCTGTTTTTGAATCTTACCCTTTCTCTTTAGCATGAGGAGTTTGTCCTCAGCACTCCGAATGTGCCATTTTTTAATATTAAGTCTATATAAAAGATTAAGGACAAATTCGAAACATCGAATCCAGGCGTGTAATGGGGTTATACCATATTTTAATGCATTCGATTTTGGCTGAAACACCGATGAGCTTTTATTGACAAAAACAGTTTCGGATTTCCACCACATATCGGACACGACTGAGTGCTCTTTGTTTCCGTAAGTACGTGCAACGTTTTCCATCAATTAAACTCATAATAAGCTCGTACTTTACAGTAATCTTTTTACCGTTTACTATATAATATCCCAAAGGCGTAAGATTTGATATCTGCACATCCAGATTTAGTTTAAGTGGTCGGCAGAAACGGACGGATTGAGGAGTACGGTTAATCCAAACGATTCCATTACTTGACGTGACTATTTTAATGGTATAACTGAGGTTACAAAGAGCGAGTTATCTAAACTTTCCGGGGCATTGATGTTAAATATTTGTTTAAATGAACTTTGTCCTGTGGAACCGTGGAAACCGTAACTTACAACCAAATTGATTTCATTGACCTCAACCATTCGCATCAGAACTTCTTCCTTGTATAGCAAAATTCGTTTTGCTGTGTGATCAACCAAACTTTGGAGTGGAATATATGCTGAAGAATCCGTTACCGTTGGTTTATCGGTCGGCATTCTAACTTGTTTTTTTGAATTTGTTTGTAACTGGGGAAAATATCACAGTTTCTAGACTTGTTCATCTCACTTATGTTAGTATATTGTTGTCTTGTTAAATTATTCTCGATCAAAAAGCTTAATGCTTCTTCAGGGGAGAGCGGTAATGTCATTTTTACGTTAGAAGTTGTTTTTTTCTCATTTTAGTTGGCAGCTTTCTTTAAAATAAAATTTAAATCATTTTCTTGCGATAAATTAGCTGAAATAGAAACAGCATGAATCAATAGTTTGGTACCATTCCCTTGTTCTGACGACACTTCCGAAGCAATTTTTCTTTTTGTCGCTCACTTCCCTTGCTATAACCCACATAAGGACGGCCTTTTTTTCTTTGCAACATCACTTTCTTATAGTTTGAATACAGTCTCATGAGATAACCACACTCTTTCATTTTCTAGAAAACGCTTCGTGATCCTCCGGTTTTTACCCACTTTTGGTTAGCATGTGCACAAAAATTATTAATTTGTTTTTTCACTGTGGTCATACACTTCTATTGATTTTCGCGGAAATCCAGTTGGTAACATTAATGGGTTTTCTATCATTTTGCAGCCAAAAGTTAAATATATCCAAATTTTTAAGTTTTACGTTATCTGAAAATAGATTTTTATAAAATGGAGCAGATAATTTTTTCAAAAAATAATAGTACAAATTACCTTTCTCCACACATAAATTTATTTACGGATACGTTCGGACTAAGAAAGTTCTACTCCAAAAATCATATGGACGACAACCAAAACTACACAAAAAAAGACAACACATGTTGACACAAAAAATTATTAAACATATATATTTAAAAAAAATGATTTGCATACCTTTACAAGTGTTTTCCATATTACAAAATTTTTATAATCTTAAAATTTTTTGTTTGATGACTAAAATTCCTTTGTTGTTTGTTTACGTTTAAATGTCACGAAATGTAGCTAAACAAAATATGACAACTTTGACAGCTCGGCATGTCGTCATGAGGTGTTGCCCGATTTTAATATATAATATTTGAGTGTTGCAAAGTGTTAAATATAAAATTACGTTATTATTTTTTTAAATAGTTGATTTAAAATATTGACTTTTTGCCTCAAAGACCTGCCATTGGTCCCATAGTGCAGCGTAATGAAGGCTTTAATTGTTGAACGTTTTAACATAACGTTAAAGGGTATGACGTGGAAAGAGTTTGGCTTCAACGGCAATTTCCGTTGGTATAATAACTATAAAAAGTGGATGGAAACATATAACAGCAAAGTGCACAGAACAATCAAAATGGCTCCAAGCGATGTAAGTGTTGCGAACGAAAATAAGTTGCTGAATACCGTATATAATCGCCTAAAAATATATTTATCTTCTAAACTACATGTAGGGAATTATGTGCGTATATGTAAATATAAACACATTTTTGAAGAAGGATAAACACCTAATTGGATTACAGAAATATTCAAAATTAGAGCTATCCAATTCACATACCCAGTAACGTATCTTCTAGAAGACTATCAAGGTCACCCAATCAAATGTGGATTCTACAAGGAAGAGCTTCTACGTACTCGTTTTCCAAACACCTATCTTGTAGAAAAAGTATGAAATTCAAATGGTGATAAAGTATATTGTTGGGTTTCTCGAATCATCATAATTCATGGATAAACAAAAATGAAATACTATAATTTTAAAAAATTTCAATAAAAATGAATAAAACAACTGTAGAAAACATTTATTTTCATTTATTATTTAACTTTCATAATGTCAGTAACATTAGCTTTGAGCAGAAGACCTTCTATATTAACTGCTAATTATTTCCCCCCTATTGAATTGCGTGGAGAATATGAAGGATATTTGTTAGATTTTTATTCATACAACTCGATTCCAAACATTGATTATGATAATAATTTATTTCATATTGGCGATATGGTAATTGAATTATCGATAGGTTCCTACGAGCTTACTGATATAGTGAAAACTACAAAGACAGCATTTAACTCTGCTCGGTCCCTCGAGAAATGCATCTAATCGGCCCCATTGTATGCGCGCGCATACACATATATTTTTAATTGTAAAAAAGCTAAAAAAAAATAACAACCATTTATTTTTTATGATCATGTTTATTATATTTTTTACTATTATCTTAATACATTTGAACTTCATAAAGGTACATTTAGAATGAAATTAAAATTAGAATATTACATATACTAGAAAAAAATTTAATTTTTAACTTTTGTCAATTATTTGTACATTTTTCGCAAAAACTGAAATCATGTTCAGCACAAATGAAATTTCTACACTACGCGTGTAGCAAAAAGATTTTTGTTTTTTATATGTTCAGGTGTAGCATCGGCCTCGTAAATGGCGAATCTCCCGAATTCTGGGAATAACACTGGAAGCATCATTACTTTGAGGTTGTTTTTTACGTTTAGTGATCTGTTTTTCAACGAGATTCAATCCAAGCTCCTCGATAAAAAGGCGACGACGAATATTATGGTTCGTTTTAGAATTTTTCCAATTCGGGAACAATGCAATGACCGTCACGAATGCATTCAACGCACTAACATCAAGCATGTTACAAAATACTGTCATTGGCCACCGATTGACTTTTTGTTTGCATGTGTACGTAGCCACCATTTGATCCATAGTATCAACTCCACTCTTGGATTTGTTGTAGTCTTCAATGATGTTCGGTTTCTTCTTTTCACTATTCTCATTTGTGCTAACAACATTGTGGTATGTACTGAGGAATGTCACTAATCGGTACAGGCGAGGAACATATGACAACATTACTGCTTGCAATTTATGTTCATATACAACTTGTGTATGATAAATTGGCTTTTGACGCATTTCGAGGAGAACTGAAGGAATTTCAGTCCTAGTTTTCCTTATTGTTCCCAAAATAGTCATGCGATTCTTATGCGAATCTTCTGTCAATTCAGTCGAAGTGAAAAAGTTTTTACACGTTACATCTCTGTCAGAAAGTCCTTCTACCAAATCCAAAACCACACGCTGACCGAGATTGCGTTCACGAGTGCCATTACGATTCCGACCAACATAAATTTGTGTGTTGAACGCATACCAGCTTTTTGAGTCACATATCACCCAAATTTTGATGCTATATTTCTCCGGTTTGGATGGAATATACTGACGAAACGGACATCGCCCACGATACGGAACTAACTGTTCATCAAATCGAATGCAATGAATACGCATGACATTTTTGCTCTAAATATTGGCCGACCAGTTTCTTCATTCCACAGTTTCAATGATGTTCGGTTTCTTCTTTTCACTATTCTCATTTATGCTAACATTGTGGTATGTACTGAGGAATGTCACTAATCGGTACAGGCGAGGAACATATGACAACATAACTGCTTGCAATTTATGTTCATATACAACTTGTGTATGATAAATTGGCTTTTGACGCATTTCGAGGAGAACTGAAGGAATTTCAGTCCTAGTTTTCCTTATTGTTCACCGTATGACCGGTACCGTATGACCGGTACACACAAGAAACCAGCAACAATCCGAAGAATGCGTGCAGAGTGTCCAAATCAATGTTTTCCCATTCGTCTTTGTACTTTCGCACACCATATAGATTCGTCATGTTCAAAATAATATTCTCAACCAGTCCAAGGAACATGTGAAATGTAGACGAAACATCAACTTTATTAGCAGCTACTAAGGCTTTTGGACCTGAATTATAACTAAAATGAAACATCTGCATGGTCACGGCAATAATAATATGTTCTCTGCAATAAAAGTATATTTGTCGCAACCATAGCATTGTTAACTGAATCTATTTTTGACAATAGTATCACTGCTGCAATATTAATATTGTTGAAATGTAACAATAGTATTATTGCCCAATTTAAAAATGAAAATATGGTTATAGCAACAATATACAGTTTTATGTTAACAATAGTATGATTACGGCAATCATACTGTATGCTTGTAATTTTTCTTCATTTAAATATGCTTTTAAGAACAAATGTTACTGGTACGGATCTAATGCAATAATAGTAATTTTTTATCGAAATAAACATTTTTTAAACAAGCTGCTTTGGCTTTATTTAACTGAAATATTTTTAATAAAAACGCTTACGTTTATTTCAACTTATTTTTTCTACTGTAAAATAAATCACTCGTATTATTTTGAATTTAATGAATTTTTGAATAATTTTCATAATTTATATTAATTGTTGACAACCTAAACCAATTCTAATAAATAATATTGGGGATCAAATCTATTGTCGACAACTTAAACAAATTCTAATAAATTATATTGGGGATCATAGTATAATTGTGTGTGATCATACTATGGTTGTAGGGATCATAACATGGTTGCGTGTGAATCATACCATGGTTGTGAGGATCATACTATGGTTGTATATGAAACATACTATGGTTCTGAGGATCATACTATGGTTGTGGAGATCATAGTATGGTTGAGCGTGAATCATATTATTGTTGTGAGGATCATAGTATGGTTGTATTTGAATCATAATTTTGTTGTGAGGATCATAATATTGTTGTACCACAACCATATACCCAACAATAGTATTATCCTCTTCGAATATTGTCACCACAATCATACTTTTTTTCTGCGTGTATAAAGAACATGAGCCCATAAAAAAGAGGGTAGGTTATTACCTTTTTCTGCACGTCAAAATGAATTTGTTTGATTTATTACAAATGGTTGCGATGAATATTCAATTTTCTTACTTTTTGGAAAACATTTATTTTCAGGATTTGCTAAATTTTGCTCAATGTCGTCTTCATCCGAATGCACGCTAACTTCACTTTCGTCATTCTCCTCGTTTGATAATGCAGAATCATCGTCACTATTGCACGGAGATTCGCCCGCTTCGCTTTCCAAATCAAAATCCATTTTTAGTTCATCGCGCTGCCTTCTTTCACGTAAAACTCTTTCAATTTTTTATCAAATACTTCGAAACACAACAGAAATCCAAATAAATGCGCAAACAAACTTTACTTACATATGTGTGTTCCAGAACAAACTGAATTTTATAAAACGAAAAAATAAGTGCGTGCTATATATCCACACAAAAATAAGCGGCAATTCCAGGTACCTGCTTATGTGTTTGCACATACACAGGGACCATGGGACAAGTTCAAAAAAAAATTGTTCAGGCAAAATAATTTTACTTTGCATTCCGCTGAACGGTTTTTATTTTATTCAAGGTTAAAGATCAAAATTGTATGCGTGCGCTTACAGGGGTACCGATGAGGGTTAAAAAAAAGCAAAATGAAAAAAAACAGTTGAGATAGAATAATAATACATTGCAAATTGTAATATTTTCTCCGCATGATGTGATTAATTTTAATAAAGATCCGTCTATAGGAACTTTGTTTGGATTTGGTGAAAGAATACTTATATCAAATACAAGACACATTTCTTATCTTTCCGTCAACATTTTAAAAGTAAATGCCATACAAATACAGTGTAATATAACAACTGGTGCTTATATGAACAATTTAACGACACACACCATTCATTAATTCGCAAGTAACATTTCTCCAGGATATAAATTGGACAAAACACCTAGAAATCTCATTTATTTGCCAGTAAACGTCAAAGAAATAAGTACTTTAAAACTTTGAGTTGATCGAGCTTTATGCTCGATTAATTAATTTTTGGCGGGGAAGAAATTACACTTCGAATTAATCTTAGACCAATATCAAAATGATTATTTACAAAATATATAATTATAAAAAGAAAGACTTAAACATTCCCATTCAAGCAGTGAAAACTAAAAGACCATAGTAAAAAAAATTAAAAAAAAAAATTGTGAAATCTTTAAACCTACATCTAAAAAAAAATAATGTTTAAACTAGTTGACGGCATTGCTCAACCGCTTTCGGATGAAAGCATAATAAAAAAGAAATAGCATAGCTATATTCCATATATACAATCATTTAAGCATAATGATAAAATTAGAATTACAATTCAAAATCAAGACTTATATGTTCTACTGAGTGAAAGTTATCTGTATATTAAAGGAAATGTAACGCTATCAGGTGCCGACAAATCTTCAAATGCCCGAATACGAAACAATTGTGTAGCGCACATGTATAATGAAATGCTCTATGAAATTACTGGTATAGAAATCGATAGAACACGAAATTTAGGAATATGAAGCACAGTAAAGAATTTTGCCTCTAAACGAATTTGAAAATGCTGGATGGAATGTTGGTGACGATTTATCGGTGGAGTCATTTAACTATTATATTCCCCTTAAGGTATTGTTGGGCTTCGCTGAAGACGTAAAAAAAGTTATTTTAAACTGCAAGCACGATCTTATTATACTACGAAGCTCAAGTGATGCCAATGCTTGTTATTCAACTGATATAAATAAAAAACTAATATTAACTATAACAAATTTAACTTACATTCATTCAAATTTATCCCTATATTCACCTATCCGATTTCACAAAACTAAATATGATGAAAATAATAAGGGATGGAACATCTTTACCGCTGGCATTTAGGTGCTGGGATTGCCACTTTAATCCAACCATTGCAGGAGAAACGAAGGGTAATTAAAATGTAAAATTATAGGCTAATAGAGGAGGACCACGTTTAATTCTGATTGCATTTGAAAATAATAAAAAAAATTATCCACTGTAATCTTACAAATATGAAAGTATACCTTAATTCAGATATCTACCCCTATGATGATTTAAATTTAAAGTTTGATGATAACCGATATGCTGTTCTCTACGATATGTATTCTAAATTTCAACAGAGTTGTTATCTGAGAGAACCACAACCAATTATTTCATGGGAACAATTTTAAGAGAAATCAATTATGGTTATCAGAATGAGACAATCAAAAGCGGACCAATCGACGTAAAAATTGAGTTTGAAACCGGTACATCTATCCCAGGAAATACATTAGCACATTGTTTAATACTATATGATCGATGGATAAGTACACACCATTAACAGGAATTGGTAGAAAAACGTTTTAAATTTCTCTCTCCCTCTAATATTTATTTATATTAAAGATTGTATGCTTACATAACTTCCATACTAAAAATCTAAATTAAATATAAAACATTTGAAATTTCTTATAAATAGTCAATAAATATTATATAATAAACTTAATTACTCTGGATTTTATAGTAAATAAATTTCAATTCCTTCATCGGTTAATGAAAGTTTCATTAAATCAACTCCATCAAACATTTCAGAATTAGTAGCATTTTCATTTGATATTTTAAAGTGACCCCAAGCATATGTGGTTACACCATCAGGTTTAATTTTTCTCTTATTGTCATAACAACTCAATGTGATTTTATTTTGTTTATTTGTATATATAAAATTATTTTTAAATTTAAATGTTAACATATCACCCGTAATTCTACTTTTATTAAGTTAACAATATCTAAAAGTATAAATGTTGTATGTAGTGAGGATGGACTTTTTAACACCCTTAGATTTTAAAATTTCAACACCATGCTGTACACTTATTGCATACATTTTTTGTCTCAATCCTATGAACTCCTTCATAACTCTTCCGCAGTTTTCGTCGTATCGAGGGATACTCTGAGGTGTCAAATCTCTCCTGAATTTCACTAGACGTTATTTCTTATATAAAGGAATCTGTGTCCATATAATTGAACGATAAATCGTCTTGAAATTTAGGTTTCTTAAAACCACAATGGAAATCATACATTTTCCACTCTGATGGTTCTAGAACACAGAATCCGAAATATATTGGTTTATTGTAAAGGGTCTTGACTCGATTTAACTGGATTGTGACCGCATTATCAGAAAACTGAGTCAAACTATGAAAATAAGTTTGGCTATCAACGGTCGCGCGCCTAACTTTGTTCTATTTATGGTCTACCAGTGATTAACAATTTAAACATCTTTTCTTTTATCTACATTCTCCATTGTCTTTCCATATACGACATTATTCAACAATTTAAAGAAATCTTTTTCAAACGTATTTTTGCTTTGGTTCTGCATTAACATCGATGTACTTTTTTAACCATGCATCTTGGTTAATGCGAGTATACGTTTTACGTCCAAACTGGCTGCCATAAATCTAATTGAATCTAAAAATCTCAACTCTAATCGATTTTACCATTCATTAGAATGAAATGTGAGAGGGATACATATAATTCCTGTTTAATGGAATAACTGTTGTTTTTTCCATCATATTCCAGCAACTCTTTTACGAAGAGATGACAGTCGTATGAAGAAAAGTTATGGAAATATATGGGGATGAATTTTGCAACCTGATGGTTGAGATTGAAAATGTTGTGGGGCTGCCCTCCTATATTGACCACTTAAATGACAGTGATCTCTAACTCAATCATTGCCTAATGCTTCCTCACAAATGACGCAATTGATGTTATTTTCAAATTGCTCTTCATCTAAGGGTGTTGAACTATTAATTTCGACAACTACATTTAAATGTTACCTATATATGTTTTTACAGTCTGCAATAAGACTTTCTAAAATACTTGTTGGTGCATCTAATCCTGTATAAGTTTTAAATTTATTTAACCTACTATTGAACCTACATTTTAAATAGTAAGCAAATGCACATGGAGTACGCTTACTAATAATTTCAGTTTTTGAATTATACGTTTTATTAGTAAACTCCTCCAATATTCACTCAAAATCAGTATATACAGTATAATTAGCTTTTGTTTGAATTATAACCAAAATACGTTTTATATAGTCCATTAGCGATATAGTCCATTTTTGCTTATACGCCACCTACACGCGGTCAATAAAACGCAAATTATTCGCGATATAGTCCAAAGCTGAAGTTGTCACATTTCTAATTATATGTAGGCAGCACTTTTTTGACAAATTTGTTTTGTTTTTTTTTGACATATTTGTTCGTTATTAGTTTTGCTTTATATGTCATACGTTGTTTTTGTTGAAAAGTTCTAATACATCTGTAAAAATATATATTCAACAAAAATGAAAATGGGGAAGTGAGTGACTTTGTCTGTCCAAAAAATATAAAGTTAATGTAACAACAGTTTATAAAATAATTAAAAATGAAGAGAAAATGCGTGTGCAGTCCCAGTCATCAAATGGGAAATCAAAGCGGCTGAGAAAAGGAGAACACGAAAATATTGAAAGGCTTTATCTATGTGGTTAAATGAAATGTGAGGGCAAAACGCTGTTATAACTAGCCTAATGCTTTTAAATTAAGCAAAAGAATTTACTGTGTAATTAGAAGAAGATTTTGAGCCCAATTCAAGTTGGTTGTTTAGATGGCGCAAGCGGAACAATATACATTTTGGAAAAATTCATGGGGAATCTAACGAAAATGACAAGTCGGCAGCGGAAGACTTAAAAAACAATGTCCTACCCAACTTAATTGAAAAGTATTCTCCTGATTGCGTTTTTAATGCAGACGAAAGTGGCCTTTACTACAAGGCTCTCCCAAAGTCAACATTCTTTAATAAAGGAGATCAACCTAAAGGATAGAAATCTCAAAAATCTCGCCTTACCATGTTATTTGTATGCAACGCGACTGGTACATATAAACGAGTATTTTGTATTGGACGACCTAAGAAACCCAGATGTTTTAAAGGTAAAAAGATACCAGTAACATACTTTTACAATAGAATCAGCTGGATGACTGTGGTAATTTGGAATGAAATTCTTGCCCAACTGGATAAAGAAATGATTAAAAACAAGAAAAACATTATTTTATTTATTGACAATGCTCCATGCCACAAAATAACAATACATTTATCAAATATTGAGATCAAGTTTCTTCCTCCAAACACAACTGCCCTGATACAGCCATTGGACCAAGGTATAATCCACACTTTTAAGCATCATTATAGGCAAGTTATAGTTAAAAAACAACTTTGTGTCATTGAAATGGGTAAAACTGATCCTGAGTACCTAAAATCTGTTACCATATTGGATGCGTTGCATTACACAAAACGCGCCTGGTGGTTGGTTAAGCCAGAATCAATAATAAACTGCTTCAGAGAGGTAAGCCATATAAAGAAAATTAGTATTAACTTTTTATTATATATGTTACATATATTTTATTAGGCTGGTTTCAATAGTGACACGCACCAAAACGAAGATGAAGACAATGCAGATTTTATTACCGAAGTATTTACAGTTTCGTCTGAATATTTACATTGTGATGATGATTTACCTTGCCATGGAACCCTACCGAAGAAGAAATTTTTGAATCTCTAAGCAATGATAATTTTGAAAATGATTTGGACCCTGAAGATCCTGAATTTTTCATGTTGAATAATAACGTATTTTATATTATTCCAAAAAGAAGATTATGTTAGTGTATACAGGATTTTTATATTGTATCTACTACATACTTCACTCTAAAGTTTCAATGTTTTTTTTAAGTATTATTTTCAAGTATTATTATTCCATATATTGAAGTGCAAATTTACGTTTCAATAAATTTTTGCTATATAGCCTACATGCTTATCTTTTATAGTCTAAAAACAATATTATATTCGAATTCACTTATAAGCCCTTAAATTTTACAGCAGCATCTCCTACGGGCAGATGAGTCACAATTCCTCCACATTCCGGTTTAAGGCGATTAAGCAGTTCAGCAATTTCAAATGATTGTAGGCAACTGTTGCAAACATGGGTATGATAGCGGGTCTTACTATATTGACTGCTTAAAAGTCAATAGCGGTAAGAGAAAGAAAAAAATGGTTAATTAATGATGATTAAAAAGAGAAATAATTAACATATTACCTTGACATATTCTTGGTCAATATGAAATTAAATTTTCTTTCTTCATGGAGCAGCATTAAATTGACATGTTGCAACTTCTCTCCGTTTGTTAAGTAGTATGGACCAACAATTTCATCCTTTTCATATCCAAAGTCTTTGACACTTATACAACATTGCTTTCATCGAAAATTCGAATATGTTGCGAAGCTAGAGGAAATTGCATTCATGTAAAATTCAACATACCACCTTCAAGTGTTATGAGTTCACTATTAATGTCGACAATTTATGAAGAAGTGAGTGCAGAGTTGATTGTTGTTTTGCAATCCAATGCTGCTACCATACACAATTTAAAACAAAAATCATCATTAAGGTTTTTAATGTGGATGCAGGCTGACTTCACGCAGAGAAAAGATATGGTTACACTATGGTCACCGCAACAATAATATGTTCTCTACAATATAAGCATGTTCTTCGCAACCATAGTACTGTTTTTTGAATTTCATTTTGACAATAGTATGATTGCGACAATATTGCTATTGTTAAAATGTAACAATAGTATTATTGCCAAATTTAGAAATGAAAATATGGTCGTAGCAATCATATAAACATGGTTGGTGCAACAAACATATTGTTGTTTAAAATTTACGTTAACAATAACTTGATTATGGCAATCATACAGTATGGTTGCGACTATGAACATAACAAAACAGGTTTTATAGAGCATACATGTATGTGTGTGCGTATGTTTTTTTGATATACAAAAAAACACATAAACACGATACACTCAATGGTTGCTGTCCATTAAAATAAACAACAACAATCGGAAGGTAGTTCGAGGGATTTTTATTGTTTACTTTGTTTTGTGAAATACTCTAATGCCGACTGGTTCTCGTTTATTTAAAATCTGTCTGCACTTAAGTATATAGCCATTGATCATGGTTTAATCACATTCGTTACTTGGTGTCTACGGATGGTGAAGTAGCATTCACCCCTGCTGGCAACTACGAGTAAAACTATTTTTGATCGTTGGAATATATATTTTTGTTTCTTGAATAAAATGTTTACTAATAGTATGGTTGAGTGTGAATCATACTGTGGTTGTGGGGATCATAGTATGGTTGTGTGTGAATCATACTATGGTTGTGAGGATCATACTATGGTTGTATGAGAAACATACTTTGGTTGTGTGGATCATAAAATGGTTGAGGAGATAATAGTATGGTTGAGTGTGAATCATACTATGGTTGTGTGAATCATAGTATGGTTGCGTCTGAATCATACTATAATTGTAAGGATCATACTATGGTTGTATGAGAAACATACTATAGTTGTGAGGATCATAAAATGGTTGTGAAGATAATAGTATGGTTGAGTGTGAATCATACTATTGTTGTAAGAATCATAGTATGGTTGTGGAGATCTTAGTATGGTTGAGTGTGAATCATACTATGGTTGCGGGGATCATAGTATGGGTTTGTGTGAATCATACTATGGTTGTGGGATCATAGTATGGGATCATTATGTGTCAATCATACTATTGCTGTGAGGATCATAACATTGTTGTGTCACAACCATATACCCAACAATAGTATGATCCTCTTTGAATATTGTCACCCCAACCATACTTTTTTTTCTGTGTGTTGTTTCGGAGCGTTTTTGGAGTAACTATATATTGTGAACCCCTACTTAATCTCGAGCTTAAGAATCCGTGTTAGAGACCATCCCGAATCTCTCTTGTAATTCACCCATTTTGTTTGGAAGCATATCAGCATGATCATCGAAAATGTTATATGTAGACATATGTAGGGATGATGATGATCTTACTCGTTTCGCATTTAACTTTTTGCTGCGGATTGGGAAATCACGTTTCCATCATCATGAGCAATCGTATGATGAAACTTCATCGCGTACTCGCCTTCAATATATTTATTACACGCTTTCTGTAAATTACACTGGAATTAAATTCCATTTTACACAAAGCACAGATATAAGGCATTTTTAGTATATTTATTATTATGTCAAAGCTATAACTTCTGTTTTGCTTTGTTTTTTCTTTCTTTTGTTTACTTCAATTTTTTTTTTCGATTACTCAATTTGTTAAATATAAGTAATTATATTATGTATTACTAAATTTCTTATCGAAGTTAAATATGTATTCGTTTTCACAAAACTGATAGACACGTGAAATGAGTAATTCTCCAAAATATTTTGATGTGCCACACACAACGACTCAACAAAGACTAACTATAAAAAAAAAGTATTGACAAACACCGTGTTAGCGGAAAATTCCAAAAAAAATTGTCCAAATTGTATGTGATACATTTAAAATCAAGTACATTGTCACTTGAAAATCAAAAATAGGGAAACAAATTATCACACCCAAAAGTATCATAATTCTAACAGGGTTATCTAAACAATGACGATAGAACAGACGGGCACGTACCCCTACACCACACAAGCATTTTTTGGCGGAAAATTTCCAAAGAAAGGTTCAGAACTCTAACGAATTGAAATTTAAAAGAAAAATTAAAGATCTCTGAAATATCAAACACACACGTCCGTGTGCACGGAAAAATTCCAAAGAAAGGCTCAGCACTCTAACGAAATCTAGCACACACAAGATAGGATTTTCCTATACCCATATAATAAAAGGGGACGCATCACGTACTCATATCCAAGCTAATAAAAATTAATTATCTTGGACTATCTGAAACTACATATGATTTCCTATAAAATAAAAAAGGGTCACATCACGTACTCATATCCAAGGTAATAAAAATTGATTATCTTAGTCTATCTAAAAACTACCTAGGATTTCCTATACCAAAGCTCATTAAACTTAATTAATGTGCTTTCTCTTTCAAATTAAAGTAATTATTATCTAATATCTGTATTTACCTACTACTAACGCAATATTTGTGTTTGCGCACACTTTCAAGGTGCTCTGCCATAATCATACCCAAGAACTTATTACACAATCTCAAGGGATGTGACCTCGGGTAGAGGCTACACATATCGGGACGAGATTTAAAACTCTGGTGACGGGTGTCATGGTTTGTTTTTTTAGGAAGGCTTAAGAGCGTAGGAATTCGGAAATTGAAAAGTAAGAAATACATTTGGACTAATGATCAGGCGAAATGACGACGAGTTTGGTGATTGGCCTCGTGATAGTCAATCGATGGGTTATCACATCAGCAACTCGGACGCGATGATCGGAACCGAAGTACGTCTTGTGACTCTGGCAAGGTGCCATGAATTTGGTCGAAGCTTGTCGTCCCTTATAACTACCAGCGCATTTGCTTTTAAGTTTTCTTCGGAAGATTGCCATTTAACACGTTTTTGAAGCTCCCTGAGATACTCTTTTTTCCACCGAGTGCAAATATTTTGAAGGATCACTATTCTATGCTATTCTTTCTAGATCATCTGCTATTTCTATATTTCAGCAGATTTTCGGCACTTTTCAACCTCACCCTCTGCGATTTTTTATGTGTTCTTTATTGAAAATAAGCAGACCCAAATTTTTTAAGCTGAATGACCTTCGGCTGACTCTTTAGAAGTTTTGTAAAATTTGAATTTTTTTGATATTGAAATTTTTTTGTAGTGGTAACGTAAATTGACTGTTTTATGTTTTGTATTCCATACAACCAAGAAAAGTACCATTTTTGCAAGACCTTTGATCACTCTAAATTAATCTATAATTAGTTTTTGAAAATTACAATAGATGGCACGGCTATACATCTGTAAATATAACCTATATTTTCACTTGTAGAGGGAGAAAGAAAAAAATGGTTAATTAATGGTGATTAAAAAGAGAAATAATTAACATAATACCTTGATATATTCTTGGTCAATATGAAATTAAATTTTCTTTCTTCATGGAGCAGCATTAAATTGACATGTTGCAACTTCTCTCCGTTTGTTAAGTAGTATGGACCAACAATTTCATCCTTTTCATATCAAAAGTCATTGACACTTATACACCGTTGCTTTCATCGAAAATTCGAATATGTTGCGAAGCTAGAGGAAATTGCATTCATGTAAAATTCAACATACCACCTTCAAGTGTTATGAGTTCACTATTAATGTCGACAATTTATGAAGAAGTGAGTCCAGAGTTGATTGTTGTTTTGCAATCCAATGCTGCTACCATACACAATTTAAAACAAAAATCATCATTAAGGTTTTTAATGTGGATGCAGGCTGACTTCACGCAGAGAAAAGATATGGTTACATTATGTTCACCGCAACAATAATATGTTCTCTACAATATAAGCATGTTCTTCGCAACTATAGTACTGTTTTTTGAATTTCATTTTGACAATAGTATGATTGCGACAATATTGCTATTGTTGAAATGTAACAATGGTATTATTGCCAAATTTAGAAATGAAAATATGGTCGTAGCAACCATATCAACATGGTTGGTGCAACAAACATATTGTTGTTTAAAATTTACGTTAACAATAACTTGATTATGACAATCATACAGTATGGTTGCGACTATGAACATAACAAAACAGGTTTTATAGAGCATACATGTATGTGTGTGCGTATGTTTTTTTGATATACATACATACAAAAAAACACACACACACGATACAGTCAATGGTTGCTGTCTATTAAAATAAACAACAACAATCGGAAGGTAGTTCGAGGGATTTTTATTGTGTTTACTTTGTTTTGTGAAATACTCTAATACCGACTGGTTCTCGTTTATTTAAAATCTGTCTGCACTTAAGTATATAGCCATTGATCATGGTTTAATCACATTCATTACTTGGTGTCTACGGATGGTGAAGTAGCATTCACCCCTGCTGGCAACTACGAGTAAAACTATTTTTGATCGTTGGAATATATATTTTTGTTTCTTGAATAAAATGTTTACTAATAGTATGGTTGAGTGTGAATCATACTATGGTTGTGGGGATCATAGTATGGTTGTGTGTGAATCATACTATGGTTGTGAGGATCATACTATGGTTGTATGAGAAACATACTTTGGTTGTGAGAATCATAAAATTTACGTTAACAATAACTTGATTATGACAATCATACAGTATGGTTGCGACTATGAACATAACAAAACAGGTTTTATAGAGCATACATGTATGTGTGTGCGTATGTTTTTTTGATATACATACAAAAAAACACACACACGATACAGTCAATGGTTGCTGTCAATTAAAATAAATCGGAAGGTAGTTCAAGGGATTTTAATTGTGTTTACTTTGTTTTGTGAAATACTCTAATACCGACTGGTTCTCGTTTATTTAAAATCTGTCTGCACTTAAGTATATAGCCATTGATCATGGTTTAATCACATTCATTACTTGGTGTCTACGGATGGTGAAGTAGCATTCACCCCTGCTGGCAACTACGAGTAAAACTATTTTTGATCGTTGGAATATATATTTTTGTTTCTTGAATAAAATGTTTACTAATAGTATGGTTGAGTGTGAATCATACTATGGTTGTGGGGATCATAGTATGGTTGTGTGTGAATCATACTATGGTTGTGAGGATCATACTATGGTTGTATGAGAAACATACTTTGGTTGTGAGGATCATAAAATGGTTGAGGAGATAATAGAATGGTTGAGTGTGAATGATACTATGGTTGTGTGAATCATAGTATGGTTGCGTGTGAATCATACTATAATTGTAAGGATCATACTATGGTTGTATGAGAAACATACTATAGTTGTGAGGATCATAAAATGGTTGTGAAGATAATAGTATGGTTGAGTGTGAATCATACTATTGTTGTAAGAATCATAGTATGGTTGTGGAGATCTTAGTATGGTTGAGTGTGAATCATACTATTGCTGTGAGGATCATAACATTGTTGTATCACAACCATATACCCAACAATAGTATGTTCCTCTTCGAATATTGTCACCCCACCCATACTTTTTTTTCTGTGTGTTGTTTCGGAGCGTTTTTGGAGTAACTATATATTGTGAACCCCTACTTAATGAAGATTTATATACATTAATCTCGAGCTTATGAATCCGTGTTAGAGACCATCCCGAATCTCTCTTGTAATTCACCCATTTTGTTTGGAAGCATATCAGCATGATCATCGAAAATGTTATATGTAGACATATGTAGGGATGATGATGATCTTACTCGTTTCGCATTAAAGTTTTTGCTGCGGATTGGGAAATCACGTTTCCATCATCATGAGCAATCGTATGATGAAACTTCATCGCTTACGCGCCTTCAATATATTTATTACACGCTTTCTGTAAATTACACTGGAATTAAATCCATTTTACACAAAGCACAGATATAAGGCATTTTTAGTATATTTATTATTATGTCAAAGCTATAACTGCTGTTTTGCTTTGTTTTTTCTTTCTTTTGTTTACATCAATTTTTTTCTTCGATTACTCAATTTGTTAAATATAAGTAATTATATTAGTATTACTAAATTTCTTATCGAAGTTAAATATGTATTCGTTTTCACAAAACTGATAGACACGTGAAATGAGTAATTCTCCAAAATATTTTGATGTGCCACACACAATGACTCAACAAAGACTAACTTTAAAAAAAAAGTATTGACAAACACCGTGTTAGCGGAAAATTCCAAAAAAAATTGTCCAAATTGTATGTGATACATTTAAAATCAAATACATTGTCACTTGAATATCAAAAATAGGGAAACAAATTATCACACCCAAAAGTATCATAATTCTAACAGGGTTATCTAAACAAAGACGATAGAACAGACGGGCACGTAGCCCTACACCACACAAGCATTTTTTGGCGGAAAATTTCCAAAGAAAGGTTCAGAACTCTAACGAATTGAAATTTAAAAGAAAAATTAAAGATCTCTGAAATATCAAACACACACGTCCGTGTGCACGGAAAAATTCCAAAGAAAGGCTCAGCACTCTAACGAAATCTAGCACACACAAGATAGGATTTTCCTATACCCATATAATAAAAGGGGTCGCATCACGTACTCATATCCAAGCTAATAAAAATCAATTATCTTTGACTATCTGAAAACTACATACGATTTCCTATAAAATAAAAAAGGGTCACATCACGTACTCATATCCAAGGTAATAAAAATTGATTATCTTAGTCTATCTAAAAACTACCTAGGATTTCCTATACCAAAGCTCATTAAACTTAATTAATGTGCTTTCCCTTTCTAATTAAAGTAATTATTATCTAATATCTGTATTTACCTACTACTAACGCAATATTTGTGTTTGCGCACACTTTCAAGCAGCTTTGCCATAATCATACCCAAGAACTTCTTACACAATCTCAAGGGATGTGACCTCGGGTAGAGGCTACACATATCGGGACGAGATTTAAAACTCTGGCGACGGGTGTCATGGTTTATTTTTGACGATTTTCGCATATTGTCTGAAGGAAGGCATAATAGCGTTGGAATTCGGAAATTGAAAAGTAAGAAATACATTTGGACTAATGATCAGGCGAAATGACGACGAGTTTGGTGATTGGCCTCGTGATAGTCAATCGATGGGATATCACATCAGCAACTCGGACGCGATGATCGGATCCGAAGTACGTCTTGTGACTCTGACAAGGCGCCATGAATTTGGTGGAAGTTTGTCGTCTCTTATAACTACCAGCGCATTTTCTTTTAAGTTTTCTTCGGAAGATTGCCATTTAACACGTTTTTGAAGCTCCCTGAGATACTCTTTTTTCCACCGAGTGCAAATATTTTGAAGGATCACTATTCTATGCTATTCTTTCTAGATCATCTGCTATTTCTATATTTCAGCAGATTTTCGGCACTTTTCAACCTCACCCTCTGTGATTTTTTATGTGCTCTTTATTGAAAATAAGCAGACCCCAATTTTTTAAACTGAATGACCTTCGGCTGACTCTTTAGAATTTTTGTAAAATTTGAATTTTTTTATTATTGAAATTTTTTTGTAGTGGTAACGTAAAATGACTGTTTTATGTTTTGTATTCCATACAACCAAGAAAAGTACCATTTTTGCAAGACCTTTGATCACTCTAAATTAATCTATAATTAGTTTTTGAACATTACAATAGATGACACAGCTATACATCTGTAAATATAACCCATATTTGCACTTGTTGAGGGCGCTGCCACACTGTCAAAAAGATGAGCCATGTGTCGTAGGAATGGGAAGGTTTAACTTTTTCAAAAATCAACTGGTCATAAATGGAAAGGCCTATTTTTTTTCCGCTAATATAATAGAAATCCAGTAAAGAAAACCCGAATAGAAATCCAGAATAGAAAATTTCAACTAAAAAAATGTTTAAGAAAATACAAAAATTACATTCATTTTAAACGTTTTATTTTTAAAATATACCTAAATCTATCTTATCAGAAAATGAAAAGTTTTTGGTTCTAATAAAATTTTTATCATCGTTCGGCATGTATTCTTTACAGTCTTAAGTTCAGAAAATCGTTTATCTAACTGTTTTGTAGTTGCGGCATATTCCGATTTGGTAACATACTCGAAATGTATAGATTGTTGTTTGGCATCATCATATTATTTTATGCAATAATATCGGAAGAGGAAGCGCATGCCACAGTAGCGGTATTTTGCTTTCAAACAAACTTTATAAATTAAAAAAAGTCTGCCAACTACCCAACCCCAAGAAAATTTTATAATATTTTGGAGGGAGCTGTTTCGCATTTCTAGAATAAAAAAAAAATCCAAAAACATCAACTGTTAAAATGATGATTTCAAAATTGACTGTGAACGGATTTTTTTGCTACGAGCCATGGCAAGGGACCGTCTGATGGTGTTGGAGGTACAAATAAGAAATAAGCTAGAGCAACTTCTTTAGGAAGTATTGATGAAAGTATAAACAATATACCGAGAAATTTTTTGTATGGTGTAGAGACAAAAGCAATCTAAAGTCTATACATTTCGAGTATGTTACCAAATCGGAATATGCAGCTACTACAAAAAGTTGGATGAACGATTTTCTGAACTTAAGCCTGTAAGGGATACTCGTCAAATACACCAAGTAATGTCCAACGATGATACACATTTTATTAGAACGAAAAGCTTTTCATATTGTGATATTTGATATTAAAGATAGATTTAAGTTTAGTTAAAAAATAAAACATTTATAATGAATATAATTTTTGTATTTTACTTATACAATTTTTTTATTTGATATTTCCTATTCTGGATTTCTATTATCCTTTCCGATGGTATATACAACATTTTATGCCTTCTTGCTTAGTACTTAACTTTTGTATAGGAAATAGATTAGATAGAATCAAAAATCAGTTTTCAACTTTAAAGCCCTCTAGCGGCAAAACAAGTCCTTGACCAGCTGAATTCTGAAAAGGTTGAACCTTCCCTTTTGTCGGTGTGGCAGCGCCCTCTTCAAGTGAAAATACAAGGTAATATTTATTGTAGAATAGCTGCAACATCTTTTGTAATTTAACAAAACTAGTTACAGATTAATTTCGAGTGGTCCAAGGTATTTCAATAATGATACTGTTGTTGGTTGTATGGAATACAAAACAGACAACACAGTCGTTTTACGTAACCAATACAAAAAAAATCAAATTTTAAAAAAAATCTTACGGGTCAGAAGCATATCATGCAGCTCAAAAAAATAGGGATCCGTTTATTTTCAAAAATAAACCCAAAAAAATCGGATAGGTTGAGGTTTGGCCAATTGCAGAAATACTGTGAAAAGCATCATTTATGTATATACCAAAAGTTACCATGGGGCCAAAAGTTACCATGGAGTTTAAAACATAAATAACTTTTTCGTTTATTAAATTTTTTACACTAAGTATGAAAAATAAAATCACTTTTTAGCTTCGCAATGATGGCCTTGTTTTAGAGCATTTTCCATAACAACTTTCAAAATTTTTTTAATCGTTCGAATTTCTGCAACAATGTTGGCCTTGAGTTAAAGGAGTGTCTCGGGCTTGTTCACATATACACGCTCCTTCAAATAACCCCAAAGAAAATAGTCGGGTGCTGACACATCTGGCGGTCGCGCTGACCAAATAATTTCGGAATTTCTGGAAATTATTCGCTTTCCAAAAATTTGACTTAAAAGTGCCATTGTGTCTCGGGCAGTGGCTCCGTCCCACATCTCAAGTCAGTTTTCAAGAGCAGTACGTAATTTTTTTTTTTATCATAAACCGATACTGCTCTCCATTTATGGTTACAGCACATCCATCTTTATTCTCGAAGAAGTAAGGGGCAATTATATTTGCAGAGGTGATCCCACACCATACTGTACACCTAATGGGGAGCAACTGGCGTGATGAATTTCAGAACCCCTGCAGGTACAATTCTGTTTATAAACAAAGCCATTCAAATGAAAATGAGCTTCATCACTTATTTGCTAAAAACTTAAAAATGTCCGCTTAAGTGAAATCGGTAATATTCAGAGCATTTGTTTCAATTATCCGAAGTTTTCAATTATGCGAAGTCCGGATAATTGAAAACTTTTTTAAATTAAACGGAGTCCGGATAATTGAAATATTTTTTTTAATTAAACGAAGTTCGGATAGTTGAAAATTTTTTCAATTATCAGATCTTCCGATAAATAGTTTCCGTTTTAATAAAACGATCTAAAATTATGAAAATTACACACCAAACATACTTTTTTTGTGTGGTTTAAAAATTCAATTTAATAACTTAAATATTAAAAAAAAACATAAAGGGATTTGAGTTCAATTCATTAAAAATAATAATAATGTTGGTATACATGCATCATGTAAATATTATTTAAAATAGTCTTATTTTCCTTTGATTTAAATTTTCCAAATGTGCTTTGCACATTATTTGTTCGAGATCGTGTAGATTCTGCAAAGCATCAGACTTACCAAAAAAGTAATCGTTAAAAACGCCAATTGACTCTAAAGCTTCTTATGTTGTAAGTTTGGAACATTCAATTATCAATCATCATTGCTTTCCTCTTCATTTGGGAGACTGGTAACTTGTTCAAAAATATCTTCATCAGTTAATTTTCCAAAGCAATCGATATATTATCATCAAAACAAAGTAAAACACATGATTTCGGGACTCAATTCTGATAATTGTTTGTGAAAGTAGCCCCAAAAAGAAGTACTTCTGCATCATTCGTTCGGTCAAGGTACATGAAATAATAATTAAATAATTAATTTGAAGATAGTTAGTATCGAATAAGGGAATTTGTCACGTTTTAGGCTCTTTTGTTTGTCATAACTCGAGAACCACTAGTCCGAATAAGCTGAAACTAATTTAAAAAATATTAAAAATTACAATTCCTTTTAATTCAATTCATACAATTCTGTTCATACAACGTTTCGCTACATAAGTTTCGCAGTTATAAATAAATGTATGAAGAAAAAAAATATTTTTTGCCTAAAAAATTAAAGTTTTTTTTTAATTCATAAAAAATACAAAAAGGTAAAAAGTGTGAAGTCCTATTACTATCGAAGTGAACAAATTTAGATATGACAATATTAAAATACTGACAACGATACGTACCTTTTCTTATTTTAGCTTCACTGAGTTTTGGAAAGATGGATTTCAAACAGTCATAGGCTTCATCAACCTTTTGTTTTTACTTATTTTTTTTTAAATTCTGAGAATCATAAAAAAGTCATCAATGTTTTTTGTTTTTGTGCATATCTCGAACAATTTTTTGAAACTCATACCTTCACTTAATTGTGCATAAAAGCGAAACCCTTTTTTCATGATCTATGTCTCATTTTGTTCATAGGTTATGTGACTTTACGTGAAAGTAAAAGGACTGAACACGTTTTACCGTTTTGTACAGGGTGGCCCAGAAAGACCGAAGTGGTGTGAATTGCTTATAACTTTTTATTTAAGAGATATTTTTTTAATTTTTTTTTTTTAAATACATTAAATTTATGGGGAATATTTTTGGATTAGTTATTAAAAATGATATCCCGCAAGTGGTGGCCATATTCTGCTTCGCACAAATGTGCTCTTTCCAACACATTTTCCATGACCTTTCGCAAAACTTCCGGTGGTATGTTGTTAATTTCTTCTCGAATATTGGTTTTTAACTCCTCAATAGTCCTAGGCTTATTAACATAAACTTTTCCTTTTAAATAGCCCCAAAGAAAACAGTCTGGAGCGGTTAAATCCGGGGAACGCGGAGGCCAATTAAAATTGCTGTTACGAGAAATTATTCTTTCACCAAAGATGTCGCGTAAAAGAGTCATTGTGGCCCTCGCAGTGTGCGCTGTGGCTCCATCCTGTTGGAACCATATTTGCGGATGGTTTTCCACGGCTGGCCTTACAAAATTTTCCAACATGGCCCGATATCGATCACCATTGATGGAAATGGCGAAACCTTGTTCATTTTCAAAAAAATATGGGCCAATGATCCTTTCTGAAGAAACACCGCACCAAACGGTACACTTAACTGGGTGCAATTGTCGTTGATGAAGTACTCTCGGGTTTTCCGTAGCCCATATCCTACAGTTTTGCTTGTTAACGAACCCATTTAATTGAAAATGGGCTTCGTCACTCATTATTAAGTTATGAATAAAATTAGGATTCTCTTGTGCTTTTTGCTGGAAATAAATTGCATAGTCAAGTCGTTGCTGGTAATCTGTTGGTTTCAATTCTTGGACAAGTTGAATTTTGTATGGAAACAATCCTATGGTGTGCAAAATTCGCTGCAGCGACGTTCTTGAGAGGCCCAGTTGTGACGAACGTCTCCTGGTTGATGTTTCTGGATCCTCCCGAATACTCTCCTGTACCACTTGAATATTGTCAGCCGTGTGGACAGTTCGATGTCTGCCGGGACCAGGCAGGTTCCTTACTGCTCCTTGTTCTCGAAAATTTGCAACCAGACGGTTTATTGTTGACTGAGAGGGTGCAACCCGCACATTAAATTGACGACGGTATGCACGCTGAGTCAACACAATGGGCACGTTGTTCAATTGTGTATTGCTCCATTATAAATTATCCAAGTCTTCTTAACAAAATACTGAAAAGAAAAGAAAAAAAAAATTATAATAAAAAAGTTATAAGGAATTCACACCACTTCGGTCTTTCTGGGCCACCCTGTATTTTCTATGAATTAAAAAAAAACTTTAATGTTTTAGGCAAAACATATTTTTTTCTTCATACATTTATTTATAACTGCGAAACTGTTGCTTATGTAGCGAAACGTTGTATGAACAGATCAAAGGAATTGTAATTTTTAATTTTTATTTGATGTACCTTCCCCAAACGAATGATGCAGCAGTTCTTCTTTTTATGGCTACTTTCACAAACAGTTATCAGAATTGAGTCCCGAAATCATGTGTTGTACTGTGTAATATAGAAGGATTTGATATATTGAGTAGCAGTTTCAGCAAGCGGTTATACTCAAGTTTGAACTTTTCTATTGTATTTTTTATACAAAGAATATTTATTGAAATGACTTTTAGTTGCAAGCAGGGGTGACTTTTTCGGGTAAAGCTACCTCACCATCCTTAGACCCCAAGCAACAAATGTGATTATACGTGAACAATGGATATACACTAAGGTACAGACAGATTCTAAAAAAAGAGAACCTGCTGGCAGTAGAGTATTCCACCGTACAAAGTAAACACAATAAATCTATCGCACTGCCTTCTGGTTTTGCAAAGGCTTGCATCGCTTGCTGCATGCTGTTGTTGGAATGTTTTTTTATAATGGACAACTACTAATTATTTGAAATATTTACCGAACGTGTACAAACGGCTCTAAGCCCATATTTAAAAAGGGATCGAATAATAGTCAGGGTATTTTGTAACGATGAGTTTTCTCTGGTTGCTGGGGTTAAAGCTTGCGAAGAAAGTGTACGGCAAAAAATGATTTTTATAAATATTTATACTTGCAATACAAATGGATATGCTAGAGATCGGCATAGACATACTGCTTTTACGCAGGCACTGAAATTACATTCGAAATTACTATTATCTGTGTATGACAGAAAAACAAATAGTAAAAGGCCAGGAGCAAACACATCCAATACGTACGACGAGTTATATAAGTCTATGAACTGTCTAAAACTATTTGAGTTAGAAAACCTCATGCTTCCGCACCTAAAATTGCATTGTCAAAGTCAGAACCTTACTCTTTTGAAAAGCACAACTTTGTTACTTCTTGTTCCCCAGAATCTCAAGTAACCAGATAATAATTACTGTGGTTGTAAAATATATGTACTTACATTTAATATACAAAAATTGTTCTGTTATTAATCCGTTTAACTGACTGAAACCATTTGGTATCTTGACCAAAAGCATACATAGCCTATATTACAAAAATGAATAGAATAATAGCACAGTGCAACACCCAAAATGCGAATGGGATGAGACCAATGAAGGTTAACATTATCCATAACAAAATCGTCAAGGGTTTTCTAAAAGTATAGTTCAGTGCGAGATTTTTTTTTACACGCATTTAATTTGGTTTTTTTGGAACGTGGTGATTTTGAAACGCTGTCTAAAAAGAAAAGATCATTGAAAATTTTAAAAAATAATGCTCATTTATTTTTATTATCCTGAAAAGTTGTGGTATATTACTGTTTATGGGGTCGAGAAATTAATTTTTTATGTTTGTTTTTACCTAAAGCTCACGCTAGATGGCGATGTCATACAAACAGTATTTACTTTTTTAGGCTCAAAAAACAATTTATGACTTTGGCTACATTGTAAAACATATTTCTATTGATATTACGAAGTTCATTTTATTAGTCTCAGTACGTTACTATTACAAAAATGCAATTTTATGGAAAAAAAATCAAGTTTTTTATTGGAAAAAAATATTTTTTTTTATTACAAAAACAACTTTTTTATTTAAAAGTATTTTATCTTATTTGGATCCGCTTAGCCATCATCACTATCACTGCATGTTTGAAGTAGCAAGAGCTCCAGAAGTAGTAAGCTGCGGATCTCTGTATGTTTCTGGCTCTTGGTCTTCGTCAGCATCTTCTTTATCGGTTGTTCCCTTTAACCACCAGCATAAATCAACCAACATAGAATTTAGTTTATTTTCTCTGTACCTAGTTTCCATGGTTAAAGCTACTTGATTAAAACGTTCATTAGGTCATCCGAATCGGTGGAAAGTTGGTTTTCAAAACCAATCCATATGGTGATGTAGAAAATGAATTTTTAATGACATATTCACACCAAGTTCCTCAAAGGCTTTTATGAGAAGTTTAACTCTATGTGCACTATTTACTTCTCCTTTTTTAGCAGAAACATTTTCAATTATATCTTTAATTGAATTCCATGCAATTAATTGATTTTGATCCAAATAATTATGAATTTATTTTTCATCAATCTTCTGATGTCTGGAAAAATATATTGTAAAATCATTTATTTTATTTGTATACAATACCTTCCTTAACTTTGCTAGCACTGAGTCGTGGAAATGTAGATTTTAAAGTAGTAAAAGCTGCTCCATCTACAGAAAACACTTTTACTAAATTTTTGAAAAGACCCAATTTAATATGAAGTGGTGATAGCAAGATTTTATCTGCTGGTTCAATAAATCTACTATATATATCAACTGGCAAATGCCATTAGATGTTTTACAGATTCGTTGGTTTGTTAGTGTTCAAATTGTATGCTATTGGAATGCTTGCTTTTTTGTTATTGTACATAGTACAATAAAACTGATTTCATACTGGTTTTTGAAGAATTTATAGACAATCTCCATTTCTGAGGAACTTACTTTATACCCATTTCTGCCATAAGGGTTTCAACGAATGTATTTTCTTCGTGGACAGAGAAATATTGTTGAAATTTTGCTTGACGATTACGAAAAGCAGTTATTACTTGTATTATAATTTTTTCCAATAAAATACACAATTTTCTATGCGTACAAATTGCATTTTGGTAAAATGCACTTCGTTATATCATTATAAATATGTTTTTCAATGAAGCAAACAACAAAAATTAATTTTTCAGTCTTTAAAGAAGTAAATAGAACTATTTTATGACAGCGCCATCTAGCGTTTTAGGTAAAAATAAATATAAGAAATGAAAACCTCGACCCCAAAAACAGTAAGATACCACACGTTTCCAGGATAAAAAAATAAATAAGCATTATTTTATCAAATTTTCAATGATCTTTTTTTGATAGACAGCGTTCCAAAATCACTTGTAATGCGTGTAAAAAATCTTGCACTGAACTAAAGAAACCCCTTGAAGGTTTTGTTATGGATAATGTCAACTTTCATTTGCAATTGGTCTGATAAACTGATAAACTTTGATAATAATCATTCTAATTATAAAATAGTTATGAGACCAAATTAAAATTTAATGTAGAAAGTATTTTATTTTATGCATGTTTTACATCCGATTTATTTCTAACAATATAACCATACCTGTACTTTGTATAGTCATCCTTAAATACAATTAGGTATTGATACGAGGAGGAGAAGGGACCACATACGTCGCACGATATTAAACTGTGGAGCGTTCATCTCTTCCAAAAGATAGTCGAGTACTTTTTCCGTAAATACATGGTTCACAGATATTGTTATCGTATTTCACATGTATATTGAATTCTTTTAGCAACTTATTCTTGACATGATGTTTATCTTGGTGACCCCATCTTTCATAAAATAGCTGCAACGTCGAACTACTAGTTACGGAGCAATTTACATCCTGGGTCTTAATTACTGGAATAAAATCTGTCTTGTATAATGATCCGTTAATTGACCTACGGCCACGTAGAACAATTTGATCATCCACCCTTAGCCAGCACTTTGTAGCCGTTGACTTAAATTCACTATTTTTATTTCGATCTTGAGCAGCCAAAACAGAAAATAAATTTCTTTGAATTTCAGGAACGTACCAAACGTCTTCTAAAATCATTTCTAAATTTTTACCATCCACTGTTGAAATAATTGGAATAACACCCATTCCGATTGCTTTCAGTGTTTCCTTTACAGCAGCTTGAATAAAATGTGCTTGATCAAAGAATTTAAATTGCGTAAAAGTTTAAAGCAGTTAGCACCATTGTTGATCCACCAATCCGTGTTTGTACGATATTTATCTGATTAATCTCATTACAAATAGTATGAAGTGCAACTGATGTTGTTTGTACATTACCAGCTGATGAAAATGTATTCTTTGTCGGTCGACCATCAGCTAACCACCTTCTGCAGTCCTTTAACCAATGTCCTTTCTTCCTGCAATAGTTACATACATCGTCCTTCTTCCCTTGTTTTTTAGGGTACTTATCCTTTGGACCTTTGTTTATGGTAATCTTAAGTTATTTTTATTGAAGTTCCTCTCGAACATGCATAGTTGGATAGTAAGTTTATCCACGGTTTTGTCTTTTTCACCTGATATCATCATCCATTTTGACCTGAACATCTCGTAACTTTTCGGCAAGATATGCAAAACATATAAATAGCATATCTGGCAAATTTTTCTCACCCTTTGCTCTTATGCCGTTGTTCAATTCATCCCAAAGAACTTTAAGTTTGGCTATATGTGTCGAGACGTCTTCATCTTCGTTCCATTCAAATGAAAATAAATCTGTACATACTTTGAAGAGTTGGTCTTTCGCTGTTGCTTCATACATATTCTTCAGCGCTTCCCATGTTTCGAACGCATTGTCCTTATCCATCACTTTTTGGTGCACCAAATCCGATATGCAACTCGTTATGACTGTTTTTGCATACGCATTTGCCTTTCTGTAAAATTCTGCGCGTTTTCTGTGCTCTATTGCTTGTGCATCTGTAGCACCTTCTTGCAGATTTTCCGGCTTTGTAATTTTTAAATCAATTACATCTAGAGCTCCCTCATAAAAATCCAAAATGTCTCGGATTTTTCTTTTCCAGATTGGCCATTCCGACTCACCTGACAAAGGCAAAGCTCCATAATTTTTGTCTTGATGATTTCTTGCTATTTTCTAGAAGGTTCGATCTAGAATCTTGAATTCCAATTTAAATTCTTGATGTTTGAATTTTTTTTTTATGCTATATTTTTCAGTTTTTGGTGAGGCCCATAACCTATTGAATTCAATAATTATTGTCTTTCGAATCTTTTTCAAGTGACGGTTTTTGCTTAAAAATATTGCTCCTTAAACATCTAAGTTTGATCTAACGGCTTATGAGAATAGAGAAAAAAAATACTTTAAAAGAATGACAAGGTATGACATTGACATATGCCTATACCTTGAACAATACCACAAAAGGAATTTAAATACTTTAGTCCCTTTTTGCCATTGGTAACATCGAAGTTGTATCCATAGATCTATTCTTCAGACAAAATATAAACAGACAAGATATTTTTATCAAAAGTATTTCTAATCAACTGATTCAACTGACCATTAATCAACCGTTTACTTAAACCTTTATTCAACATTTTCTGAGTTTTAACCAGAAAATTTCTTTTATTAAATTAAAAATAACAAAAAACACAAGGAACACTTACCTCAATTTATTTTATCTTCTTTTCTCACCGAACTTACTATTTTTTACGAAACTTCAAATCACAAATAGTTGAAATAAAATAAATTATTCATTTCTTAGTTACGGTACAACCAAGCTGGTTTGAATACATTAAACGGCGTCGGTTCAGTACATTCAGGATAATTGACTCTTATTTTTCCATAGGATATAATTTAGTATTTTTTGTATTTGATAGATTACTCCAACAGCTTTTCTCCAGAAAAAAATCGTTAACAGAAGTTATTAAGCAATTCAAGGTCAATGTTGAACTTCGAATTTTTTAATAATTAGCATGGGCATTGGGTTTGTTTTTTAATCTTCTTTATTTATTAAAAGAACGTCATAAGTTGATAAATCTAATATTTTTTTAATAAATGTTAAAAAACTAAAATAAAAATTCGAAAAAAATGTCAAAAAATAATGACATTTTGTGTTCATAGGTAGCATAAACATAGATAAAAAATAAAAAAGTTCTAAAAAAACTAAAAAGGTCTAAAAAAGATAAAAATTCGTTAAAAATCTTACAAATTTTCATAACTACTTATATACGAGTATGATGTAACAAGCACGCTTTTACATACATAGTCATATCAACATGTTAAATAAAAAGAGAAAAAAAAATCTCAAGTAGTTTCGTTCAAATTGAAGAGGTATCCTACAGACGGGTCAAGACAGTTACAAAAGTATAAATAAGCTTAAAGAGGGCACTTTCTGCGGGTAAAAAAATCTCTTTAAATCCTTGTGGCGCTTAGAAGTTCGATCCCCTTAAATTTCAATTTGAATAATATGTGGTACCTATGGAAACATACAATACTACACCATGCCTAAGCATTACAAGCAATACAGTATAAGTATAAGTATACCTCTTTTGAAAGACTATTATCCTGCCTACCAACAAAATAAAATTAAACCGTTATCGAATATAATGGGTGATCCAAGTAGAGATACTTTTTTCAATAGCCTTTTTTTGACAGATCACGTGTGAGATACTAAGTGTTGCCTGGCGCCATCTGACAATTCCATTGGAAAGTTTGACATTTTTTAGCATAAACGTACTCAGAACGTTTTGACGTACGACCATCAAAAAACGTCCGTTGTGCCAGAGAACATTGATGCCGTGCGTGAACTGATAATGCAAGATCAACATGAGACATATTGTGAGATAGAGGCATCCATGGACATTTCTTCCACCAGCATACATTTGATATTGCGTGAACACCTGGACGTAAAAAGGTTTGTTCTCGTTGGATTCCGCACATTTTGACAATCGCTCAAAAAAGGCTCGTGTCGTTAAATAAGTTGGCATCATATTCGCCGTTTGTTATTTTTCCCTTTTATAGGTAATCGATGTGGATTATCCCGCGTGCATCTCAAAAACTGTTGCCATCACGTTATTGGCCAACAACGTCACCTTGGCCTTCTTCGTTGCCGGTTCACCCGGAGTAACCCATTGTTTAGGCTGTAACCCATTGTTTACCTTTAGATATATTAGTAAATAATAATTATGGAAATTCCTCTTATGAAAATTAGATATATTTTTTTCACATTTTTGTTATTGAAAGAATACACTATAATTTTATTTTTTCGTCTATTGTTGCATCTTCTCGTTCTTTACTGTGTTGATGATTTTAAAAGACTCAAATAAACGTAATTTAACTTAACTTTACTTGTTGTTTACATATCACAACATCAGCTGCGATAGTTACGAATTTTTCACATTACGGTATGATCGGCCGTAAACCATATATGTAGAGTACATTAGGATGTGATTGGACATAAAAAGCCCATATCTCATGAACTATTAAAGATATCGCGATGATATTTCGACCATATGTTGGCAGTGATGGGAAAGATGATGGTGACACGCCCCTTATGGCCAAAAAATTGAACCGATCGTTATACCACCAATAAGCAACAGAATGAAATCAATACCTATGTTTTGTTGCAATTGGACTATAGGGCGTGTCACTTGTAAACTAATACTCGTACCGCTAAGGAGATTTAATGATATTAGTATGTAAAGAAACGCACCCCGACGAAAAAATTGCCACGCATTGCCACAAAAAAGGGCTTATTAGGGTTTATTTATGATGTTTATTGTAATAAACTGTTTGGGGTTATAAATAGGCGAAATCGGCCCAAGGGAAAAAACGTTCTCATTGTGGGGACTTAAGCTAAATCGAAACATTTATGTTACAAATGGGCCAGGGTTTAAAACGACTGTTATTTGAAACGCATTAAATGCCACGAAAAGGGCTCTTGTTTGGTCAAATAGAGCGGTCAATATGACACTCAAATTCCGCCAAGCTTAACTATGAATCCAAACAAAGATTTATTTTAATTATTTATTTTTTATGTTAAAGAAGCGAATACTTCTAAGTATGGGAACTCAAATTAAGGCGAAATTTACAACGAATCCAAATATAGATCTAGTTAGAATAATGGGCAGAGGTTGAGGTCGGCCCCTAAACTTGACATATCAATGACAACTTTACAGTGGAGGGTGTATACGATTCGGCCTGGCCGTACTTACCGGCTTAATAGCTTGCTTTTGCTTTGAAATAATACACCAATCAATTGTATATTTTGTTTAAGTCGATTTATTTAACAAATACTTATATATGTATAAATATCCATTTGTTTATTTTCATACCGTATATGTAAGTACGTACTTGTATTTAATTGTAAAAAAAATATTAATTTAAAACAAAAAAAAAATAATTAAATAATGTAGTCGATTAAAAACAACCTACATACACGCATTTAAAGATGGCTAGGAGGGGCTATCTATAAAATAATACAAAAATGTTGCATACAGTCGAATTATCCACATTTTCATTATTTGGAGTATATATAGGTTTCCTATACATGCTCGCATGTACTCGAATTCGTGTATGTATATCAGTTATAATGTATGTATGACTACATGGAACATATGCTGTATGTCAATCTCGAATCATCTGATGAGGGAGGGGGCAAGGACAGTTACGCCAGCTTCGCAGCAAATTTTGAATGAATGACCTGGAGTGGGAGTACGATGGGTCGTGGGCACGGGCGAGACGGATCTTGGCATTCTCGACAATATTGTTGTGGTGATTCATGATTAAGGTACAGCAATTAATAATAAAATATTAATAAAATAAAATGGAAATTATAAATAATTATTATAGTATGTTTTGTGTAAAATATCCATTGCTTTCCGTTTCGAAAAGCAGGAGTTTTGAGAATGAAATGTTCTGAGATTGAAAGATTAACTAATGTGCAATGAACGTGGAACATAATATGAGTTCTGTTAACAAAATCAGTTAGTTTGGCTTAAATATACTTGAACTACTCCCTTCGGAGAATAAGACAGTCCGGAGAAGTGCTCGGCTCATGGCAAAAGTCGGGGATTAAAACGACCCATGAAGAGAATCATGCCTGTTGGATTGTGACGTACAAAGTACAAGAAAGGTTTGTCGAACCTTAATCTGGGGGACTCTGGCACTCGGGCCTGGCGCGGTCTTAGAGGCAATGGCAGTTCCAAGTATTTGGGATCTAGCAAATCATCGTAGAAGCCCCGGCCCAGGGCGGAATCCTGAACTAGAGAGCCGAAATCGATTATTGCTTCTGAAGAGTCAAAGTCGTCGTCCTGATGGGCATCGACATCCTTATTGCGTTTGCGAAGCGGTGGGGCCGGATACATTTCAACGTGGTGGTGGTCGGCTATTTTCTCCTCGCCGCATGTGCTGAAGGTATTTATTTGTATCATATCGGACAGATAAATATCCCGGTTGGAGGAGCCGGTAAGGCCACCGAGGTCTGCGTAATCCGACTTGAAGAGGCCCTTCAAACCCATTTTCTGCAGACCAAGTGTGGCGTTTACAAAGGATCTGTGGGAGAATCTGGGCAGTTGGACTTCCATGCCCGGACGATCCAACAGGGATGTGAGTATATTGCCCCAAGCATTCTTTGAAATGGCTGTTTCCATTAGCTCTTTCTCGAGGCGGTCCAAGTTGTCGGATGGTGAAATGGAACTCTGGTGACCTGGCATTACGTAAATCATGCTTACAGTATCCTGTATGCGACCAAAAGCCACCACTGTTGCTTCCAATGTGGGCTCGTATCCAGCGGTGAAGCCGCTCTTGAACAGAACGGCCGGTATGGGCACAAGGCGACGTTGTCTTACAGTTGGATGTACCTGGAAAAAGAGTTCGCCATCGCGATCTTGTGTGGAGCCATGAGAGCAATCGGTTTGGAAAAGATTTGCTGATATGGTAGCAAGAGGGCCATTTACCCAGACACTATTTGTGCGTAAGTACTCTAGAACTTTTCCCATGGTGTGACGTTTCACCAACAGGTTTGTTCGCCTTCGAATGATGTCATTAACAACGTGGAAATTCACCTCTTCGACATGACCGGCATATAGCTGTTGCGTCTTTTCCTTGAAGAATTGTAAAATTTTGCCATTTGAGCGATCGCTGAACACTTCACGCACAAATGCTGTGGTGGCGATATCGCTATCCATGGCTTTCTCTACAGAGTCTGTGATATTCTTAAAGACCAAGTGAGGATTGAATGTCACCATATCGTCTAATTTGAGGACGTCATTCATTTCGCCGGAGGTACTGCCGCGGGCTCCCAGGAAAACCATCGAGAGCATGGATGTCAGGGCGAATGGAGATATGACCAAACTTCTGGCGGAGCTGATTTTTTCCGATGTGATCGATTTCCAATAACTGAATGCCAACTCGTTACAAAGTCCGGCAAAGGCTAAAATATCCTCATCCAAATTGGCCAATGATGCCTCCAGACCCTTTGAGCTATGGGGCGATGGCTCCAGTTTAACCGGTGGTCTAGTGGCTTGGGTGGACGATATCATTAAATTGCTTAGCTGTGGGGGTCTCTGCATGGGACGCTGTTGAGCTGCTGGTATGCTGTAGGTCACCACTTTATTTGGAGCATTTTCTTTGTCTTGCTGTTGTTGAGGCGATGGATAGGAAGGTTGTTTGTTGTACAAAGGTTCCACGGGATCCTGATACAAGGCATACGCGGGTTGTTTGTTGAAATATGATACGGGCTTCAGGGTGTTTAGTCGTCTGGTTGTGGTAACAGTTGGCTTAACCGTTGTTGTTGTGCTAACTGTAGCTGTGATGGTACTTGAGGAAGATGTTGGCAATTTGGGAGCCTGGTAACCAATTTGATCGTCTTCATCCTCTTCGTCGGCCCCTTCGAAAGTTAGGCTCTCATTGTCAATTTGCAGAACTGTTTGCGTACCAGTGGGCGTATAATTTTCACCAGAGTCTGTAATTGGCTTGGGAGGTGCCAACATATGATCATTGCCTTCAATATTTGGTTTAAAAACTTCGTGCTGTGAACCTTCATTTTTAGTTTCCTCTTCGGTCGTAGCAATGTCCTGCGTTTCACTTGCAGGCGAGTCAAATTCTATTCTATTGTCTTGAACTGAGTTGATCGTTGATGACTCAATGGGCTTTGTGGTTGTAGTTTCCCCCAATTTAATGTACGGATCTTCATCGATCAACTCATCGGTTTCGTCTTCTTCCGAGATCATGGCATTTAGCTCTTCGGATGTCTCTTCACTCATTTGATAATTGAGGGTCGTGGTTTCCATGGCATCCGTTTCAGTCCATAATTGTAGCTCCTCGGAGTTATCTGTGCTGTCTGTTGCTGTTAACGGTGATTTCGTCGAGATTTCCGGACTAAACACATCGTCACTTTCTGTTCTGTTAGAGTGGTCTTGAGTTTGGCTATAGTTCCTCAGTGTTGAACTTTCAATGGCAATTTCGGTTATGTGCTCCAAGTTTGAGTCATCAGATGTACTGTCTCGTGTAATTTGAGTCTGGGTTTCTCCTTCGGATTCCTTTGTGGAGTCATCACTTACAATGGCACCCGTGGTCACGGCGAATATGTTTTCGGAACTAGTAACTTCATCTTGTCCCTTATCGGATTCTACCTTGATGGTCGCGTTTTCCATTGCACTTACGTCGTTAGTTCCATCATCGGCACTTTGGGCTAACGTCGAAGTGGTTACCTCAATATCTCCGACATTGGCCATTTCAGTTGTTGGTTTAATGTCTCCTGTAAGCTGCTCTACTTTATCACCAGCCGGCCAATCAGTTTCATACTTATCATTAACGATGGCTTGAGTTGTTGCATTCCTTATTGGTTCAAGAACTTCAGAGGTTTTGGTCTCTTCACTGGAAATCTGCAATGGGGATTCTGTTGTTTCTTCGGATATGTTGTTGATTTGTGTTGTGGTATCTGACGAACTGTCTGCCTCGAAAAGAGCCTCCCTGTCGCCATTGTCTTCCAGTTCTTGTTGTTGGGCGTATATCTGCGATAGCGAGGGAATGGGAACGTAATGCGTTGTTAAAGTTTCATCGTTGTTCTTATTAGGAGCATTTATCATGGACGTAGTGGTTTCGTCTTCCTCCGATTTAACTGTAGACGTATTGGGGCTGCTCTCACTATCCTCACTGCTCATTTCGATTGAGTCAACTGTGCTCTCACTGTCTAATTGAGGTGCAACTGTTGTGGAATCTTGTGCCAGTTGTAAGCCTTCCTCGGGCAGTGTCGTTCTAGTGGTGATATCCTCTATGCTGGACGATTCCTCGCTTGATTGTACAGTGACATCATCCTGTTTCACTGTATCCGATAAGTAGGTGGTGTAATCAAGTTGTGTGTTGGTGATTTCACTAGTGGGCATGGTAGTTGTTTCAGTGTTCACAGTAGCGCTATACTTTTCGGTTATGACGGCATTCACTTCGTCTATAACAGAGCTGTCTTCCAATCGTTCGTAGTTTGGTTTCTGATTAATATTTGCATCCATTATTGGACTGCCGTACGAACTTAATAAATCGGATTTATTCATAATTTCGTCGTGATACGGCATGAATAATGATACGTTTAGTTTGGCAAGATTCGAGTAGCGGTTGTCATGGATCTGCACCAAAGTGGAATTTGTGATGACTGGCTCATTATGGGAAAGCTGGTTATAGTTGTAGTTAGGTTGCATCGGTTTTGATTCGCTCTGATGGCTTGTGGAGTAATGATGGTTGCTATTGATGATCGTCTCTTCGGAGCTAGGTGCTAAATGTTCGTCGTTAGACATTAGTTTTATAACATCGGACAGCAAGAAGGCGATTTCATCTTTGGTCTCGTTGGAACTCATCATGCTATTATCCACAGCGATTGTATTAGAACCATCGACGAGAGTCGATGCTACGGTAGCAGCTTGTGTTTGGAAATCGGACATACTTATTTGGAAGGAAGGCTTCAGTACTTCCATGTTCAGTTGAGGTTTAAGGTCGGCCACAAGTACGGAATGCATGTATGTTTCCCTTTCGTCATCCATGAAGGCAGAGTGGTCTTTTTGAGGTGCTGCTACAGGCAGTCGAGATTGACCTTGTACCGTGGTGTCTTCGAAAGTTTCATCAGGCTCGTTTGTAGTTTCACCGTAACTGGGTTGGGGTTGTAAAGTTGACGCTTCAGTTGTTACTTCATCAATCACTGTTTGTGGCTTTTGGACATACAGCGAATCTAGCTCGACAAGTGAAATGCTTGTAGTCTCCTCCGCTATTGTTGTTTCCGTAGTTTCTTCCGAAAGTTGTTCAGTTGTTCCACTAGCTTCGGCGACTTTCACAGTTGATTCGGTGATATCATTGAGTGGTGGCGAACTTGTTGATTCGTTAATCACAGTTTCCTCCATCAAAGGTAAATTTGTAGTGATGTCCTCGGGTTGGTAAGTGGTTATCGATAACTCAGGTTCGAATATTGTCTCCACAACTAATGTGGAGTCATCAGAGGATGCAGTAGTTTCCTCTGACGCGGGGCCAGATGTGTCGGTTGTGGTTTCAATATCGATCAGGGTCGTGGAGACGGTATTGCTTCCGTGATGCGTGTATATTGGTGTTGTCGTAGTTGGAACATCAATCATTGCGTTTAAAACTGGAATCATATGCTTGTTGGCGATTTCTTCTAGTTGGTCCATATTTTCAGCACTATCATATTTTATGGGTTTTACTTGGGCGTTGTGGGAGTCGCCTGTCTGGTCATCAGCACTTTGAGTCAGCTGTGGGTGTTTTAGCGATTGCATTATCTGATCAAACGATTGCATGGTGTGGATATCCTGATCGTAGGGTTTGGAATCAGCCTGCTGTGTCATGGCAAGTAATGGCAGTGGCTGTTTCTTGAACTGGTTTGTGTTGGTTTCTTCAGAAACATCAGCCGTAAATCCGTAAGCCGGTACTGGGTAACCGGAAGTGCCAGAACTTGTAGAGGTGCTAGTGGTGGTTGTTGGAAGTCTATTCGTTTCTGTAGTTACTTTAAGCGGTGTAGCTTGTTTACTTGGTTGATAACCTGCAAATTCTTGGACAATCAAAGACGGTTCTTGAGGTGAGGGAACGGTTGATATGGGAACTGGCGAAAACACCATTGTGGTTGATGGAACAGGCGTGGTGGTTGTCTTAGGAGTGGTTGATGATTTCTGTGGTTTGGGACGAGGTCTGTGGTGCGATACTTGTTGGTATTTGTTGTGCGCCACTTCTTGGTGAGCAGATCCCTCAGCTGCTAAGTCAGACGAGGTAGTTGTGGTGTGTTGTGTGGGCCTGGGCCTGTGGGGCTTCGTAGACGGCTTTCGTTTCTCACCAGTCAGATGTGGTTTAGCAGAAGATTCTCCAGCTGCTGTAGAGGATGTGTGACCGGGTTGGCGTGTAGGCTTCTTTTTCTTCTTCTTTGGTGCAGTTGTGCTTGTTGACAATGGAAGGTCAGTCATTTGCGTAGAAGTCGAAATACTTGGTTCTGCTTCGGTTGTCGTGGTAGAGATAGGTGCCTCGGTCGTGGACGTAGTTGTGGTGGTTGTGGTAGTAGCTTGGCTTGTCGTTGAAGGTTGGGGGGTTGTTGTAACTACTTCTACTATCGTTGTGGATTCTGGAGTTGTTGTCGTCGTCGTTGTGGTGGACGTAGTAGTCGTTGATTTTCGCTTAATTTTTTGTTTGGTGCTGTGAGGGCGTTTCGTAGTAGTTTGTCCGCCGTTTGGCTTTTTGATCCTGTGCGGCGGCAATGGCTTGTGCTGAACTGCTGCAGGTTTCTTAGCAAGGTTATCGCTTAAATTCGATGCATCAGCAGCTGGCTTCTGGACTACCTCCTGGTTGTTTATGAAAACTCGTTTTGTCGTTGCTTCGACCTGCTGCTGTTCTGGCAGCTTATGATAGATTGGTTGCATATGCATTTGAGAGAAACCATCGTAGTTGTGCATGGTAGCCGCCAAATGCTGATATTGTTGCATGCCAGTGTATACTGATTCGTGGGAGTCGAGTTCCTCTTGAATAACCTGTGGAGTCATTTCGGTCGTACTTGTAGTGGAACTAGGCTTGCGTTTTTGGCCTGGTTTACGTTTAATAGGCTTCGGTTTCGTAGTCGTGGTCCATGGCTCTGGCTCTTTTGTGGACGTTTCAATAATTTCAGTGTCTGGCGTCATTACAATCTGCTGTGGTCTTTGCTGAGGAAATATATCTACACTGCCCGTATTGCCAAATATGGCAGGCAGAATCATGGACCATGACGAAGAAACATCTGGGGTATCCAAAACTGGCAGTATATTAGTGGTATTCTTGTTAGACTCGACTTCTTTGTTCAGGACATCCTGTACGCTATTGACAATATCTTGCACATTCTTTTCGGGGTCACGATCTTCCACAGGTCCGTGGTGAATAATAGTTGGACCTTCTCCGTCTCCGTTGGCAACAATACTTTGGATTTCCTCCATGGTCATGAGACGTTTAACGAGTTCACCGTTTTCATCAAATGTATAGAACTCGTAACGATCTGGGTTCAGCAGATTGATGGGACTGGCAACTTGTAGCGATGGTTGGGGTTTTGGCACTTTTTGCCCCAAGGCGTCTGTGAACTCTGGTTGATCGCCATTCAAAATTACAGATATTGATGATGGGGCACTGAAAATGAAATTAGAACATTGCTTAATTAAAATAACACGATTTCAAAGTGATGTGCATTTTTATTTGTGCTCAAATATTATGGATATGGTCCTACCCAAGATCTTCTTAACAGTCATGAATTCTATCTTTCGGCTGTGTTTAAAATCTCTGGATTTTTAAGAGGAATTATTATATCCTTAATCAAATCCGTTGGTCACCTCTTAACTCCGTTAAGCACATGTAACATTAATCATTCTAAATAGATGATTACTACTGTATATTCGTAGTTATCCGTCAGCTATACTATGGAGATGGTGAAGATGGTTGAAGAAACATCGAAATATATTTTTATTTCGAAATTCCCCCCAAATTTCTACATGGAATGGGTGCAATACATCAGGACTTTTAAACTATGGCTTGGAGCAACCGTAACACTCGAACGCCAACAAAATACATTTAATAATTACCACGTAAAAGTAATCTGAATTTTCACAAGACCTTGGCGAAATAGAGTTTCATCGTGACCACATGTTTTTTGTGGCCATATCTTGCAACTCATGTTATTGCTAAGATTGACGTGTGGAAAATCACTTTTATTGCATATGCTTTCGTTTATAAATTGGGTTGGAAGCAGAATGAACGGGCTCAGAAATGTGTTTTTAACTGGGACTTGCACTAACCACTTACAAACAAGAGCAATTACATACATCGGATATATGAACGTGTATACATGTGTATATGTGACGCGCAAAATAGAAAGGGACCTAAGGTTAAAAACCAGTTTTGTTCAGGAGAGCCATTTTAAAGATTAGATCCTAGACTTCAGAAGGGAACACTTTTGGGGCATGGGATAGGTCTCATTCGATGCTCAGATGTTGTCCACATCAAAAAAAAGTGACACGTTGATGAAAAGTTTTGTTCAGGAGAGCCATTTTAAAGATTAGGTCCCTTTCTATTTGCGCTTAGAATTGTCGACTTCACTTTCATAAAACGCGCATATCTCTGGGAGGGAACACTTTTGAAGCATGGGATAGGTCTCATTCGATGCTCAGATGTTGTTCACATCAAAAAAAGAAAAAAATGAAAATTGATTGTTTTACCCTTAGGTCCCTTTCTCTATGCGCTGTCACATATATGAAGGTGTATAGGATGTTGCAATCTCATCAAAGTACATTTTAGGGCTCACCATAACGATTTTGGCAACACTTGCTCGAGTATGCTTTGCATCAAGGTTTACTCGTATATGCATACAAAGCACGCAACAACGAGGTGGCCCACATGCTAGAATACAATTTTGAATTGCCGTCATACTCGTATGAAAAATATAGGGATGTAGGACAAAAGTGAGTCGGTTTGATTGGTCTTTATGATTTTGATTGGCGCATATATTATCAATTAGCATTGAATGGCTCAATTCAAGTCAATATAAAGAAAATAAAGCATGTAATAAATGTCGCAAAGGCAACATAAGCCAGAATTACTTACACTGTAATGGAAAATCGACTGTTTTCGACTTGATGCACAATTCAGTTGGGTCAATTACCTCGAAAATTTTAAAGAATTTAACAGAAAGTTTAAAAAAAAGTGTCCGCCATGGTGTGATGGTTATTGTGTACGACTATTACGCAAAAAAGTCCAGGTTTAACTCTTGGTGAGATGTCTACAAGTTTTTCTGTGGCGAGCTTCCACCTAGTAAAACTAGTGGACAAATTGAAAACAAATATTCTGGCGCAACATGGAAATTTTTTTTATGGGAGTCGTAGAATTGCCTTTTTCTCCATCACGATTTGTTCCTTTCGTAACAAACAACTACTCTCATTATCATATCGGTATTTGCTCACGAGATATGGTGTTTCAATGTTCACAGTTGAATGGGTGGGGCCATGCTTTTTTGTGTAATTTTAACACAACACAGTCTATAATAATATTCTTTGATTTCATTTACGCTAAAACGATTGGTCCATTTTTTGGTCATTAACGCGATCCTTTAAAGAGGGCGTGGCACCATGGCAAGCAAAATAAAACTCCCAAAAAGACTACAAATATAGTTATTTTTGCAAAGGTTGACTCAGTCCTTGAGTGGGAAAAACTTCTACCCTTTGACTGATATGCTTTAGTTTTAATAGTAACCGTTTCAGAGCAGGGATGATATTGACATTAGCGAAGTACAAAAAGTACACAAAGGTATTTCCCCATGTTATTCTTTAGCCCATACTCTCGATTTTAGGACTCGACATTCCACAATCATCAGTTAAAATCTAATCATAGCCAAGATAGGTATAGTGAACCATATAGGTCCACGTTTTCATGAATTTTTATTCGGCCTTTATTTTAAAATATTTCAAATAATTGATACAACGAGCTTGCGGCCAAGGTTCTTATTTTTGTTACACTATTCTTTATTAAACATTTTGTTCCTCTCTGAAGAACATGATCATATCTATTAGAGGACCTACCAAGCGACTTTAATCAACCCTACCGAAGTTCGATAATATTAGTCCATATTTTAATATACGAGTAGATCTACCTGGACTATGTTGGTCCATTTCTTAATGTAGGAGTACCGCTCTTCAGGTTTCATTTAAAAATATTTTAAATACAGCCTATAAATAATTCTAATAAAGTTCTACATTTCCATATTGCCCACGTGCAATGGTTCTTTCCAATTTGGGTACGAGCCATTTGGGTAAAGACATATATAAGCATTACGACCTCGTTAAACTTTAGGACAGATGTGCGGAGTCTTCTGAGTTGCAGAGAGAATTTAGCCTTGCTTTAGAAGTTAAAGAGGTGACCTTTGTACGAGTAACTAATGCTGGTAGAACATGCGAAATAAGTAGATAAATAATTTTTAATAAAGGTCTTAATTCTTTTTCAAAACTAATTTTTGTTGCTATTTTGTCACCTTCAATTAGGAAGTTGTTGCTATCCAGGCATTGTAAATACTAAAACAGTCCTTGTTAAAGGACTATGAGTTTTTCTAGCAGCTTTATTTACATATGTGACAGCGCATATAGAAAGGGACCTAAGGGTAAAAAAAATCAATTTTCACTTTCTTTTTTGATGTGGACAACATCTGAGCACCGAATGAGACCGATCCCATGCCCCAAAAGTGTTCCCTCCCAGAGATATGCGCGTTTTATGAAAGTGATGGTACACCAAAGATACACGTATTTAAATCATTAAAATGGCTCTCCTGAACAAAACTGGTTTTCACCCTTAGGTCCCATTTTATTTTGCGCGTCACATATTTATTTATTTTCATATTTATTACAATGAAAGTTATTATGAACTAAGTTTAAGGGCACTAGCATCGAGGGCAATCGATCGAACCTCTTGAATTTACGCACTTTCCTGTCAATTCTATTCAAATTATTTTTTGTGGGCCTAAGCATATTTTCAGTCAATGCAAAATTAACTAATCATTTGTACAAAAGGTATATTTTTTCGGGAAACTGAAAAATGATTCAAATGACTCGCGGGAGTGCCGCGCTACTTCTGCAAGTCAGAAAGTATCAAAAAAGCACTTAAGTAACAAAGTTATCAATCCTGTTTCAGAGCATAAACACACGCATACTCGTATTTCCACAAAATTTCAGCCATCTAGCTATAATATAGCAACCTGTATTTTTCTCTCCCCATGGCTAAATCATCTTCGATTTTTTTTTACGTTTTAGTATTTTCAGCGGGGTCAAAATTTTATCATGTTTCGGAACCATTTAATAAAGTTGCTGTAGGTTATATGCAGTATTACAATGACTTTTGAAGGTTTCAATGCATATCATAATACTAGACACATTACGATCACACTTGTTGAAGCCTTCAAGAAATCCTGTTTGGATCGTTTACCACCTAGAAAGCCAGTAAGGACAGTAAGATGCTATTTAACAGAGCCAAAAAAGGAAAACATTAGCAAAGCCTATAGACTTCACAAAGTCCTGTCAAAAGACCCCTTATATTTCGTAGCAAAGAAAATAAAATTTAGAACTTATTCTGGCTATCCAATTTTCTTCATCGGTTCCTGTATATTTGTGTCCCTGTTCCTATGCCAATTGTTGCAGGTTAATTCTACTCATTTGGTTAATTATACTCATTGGTTCCATCTAATGTCTATTTATGTCATTAGTTCTTGCTCTTACTATGCCTCAGTTTATTTCGATTACTTCTGTTGTCGTTGCTAGTTTACATCTTCTCCGGTTACTTTTTGCTCCTGTTTGACTCTTATTTTTGTCCAGTTCCCGTGTTCTACTCTTTGATTATCTATTATATTAATTTTAATCCCTACTTTTATTTTATTTCTTTATTTTTTCTTTCTAGCCGAAACGGTCCAATTTGGATGGTGCAGATCATAACGTACTGTGCTAAATTTTGCAAGATAGGCTCCAGAGCAGCGCTGTCTCAAAACGGAAAGGACCTTCCTTTATTAAAAATAATATGAACCTATATTGTCCTACTTTCCAGGGTACTTTTGAACAAGGTTGGATTTAGTTTGTGGCTTATAGAGCTCCAGGAAGAACATTTGTCTCATTACGTTCTCTATGAAATTTCAACACTATCAAATTTAGCCAGCTGCTTTTAAAGCTGCACTGTATGTCTCCATGTTTTACATAATATATATGGTCCCATATGGAGTCTTTTTCATAGGGTACACTCTTGACCAGCCCAATGTGCCAAGTTTTGTCGTGATTGATTCATGGGCGTACATCGCTCAATGGAACCAGAAAGTGATTCTGATTCGATCGGTGTAAAACATGTGGTATTTCTCCTTTCGTTTTATGTGCTATCGAAGGGGGACTTTTTTTAATTGTTAGAAACGGATATCGGAGGGTAATTTTTAGTCTAGATCTTATACGAGTTACTTTTCTTGACTTAACGTTAGTGATTGAAAGCTTATAATGGATTGTGTAGGTTCGTCGAAACTGAACAATCAGGTTCTGAAATAACAAGCAAATATCACTTTTTTATACACAGGCTTACATATTTACCATAACATCCCATCAAGTAGCAAAGGACGGAATGTTCTCAAAATCAGTGAAATGTGCAAGATATAGTTGTTATAAGTATATACTCTGGCCGGGACCAGTTGTATTATGTCGGCTCCGAAATTTTTTTCTATGGATTAGAGATAGAACCCATACTCATAAAGCCGGTGGAATTCACGAAGTGGAATAACCTTCGCTGAAAATATAAGTATTTAATCTTCGCTGATAATAATGGCTTAACCTGGCTTTATGCTAAATTAGGGATGTTCGTGTCAAAAACTGTTTGTTTCAACAATGTTTTATTTACAAATGAAGTACAATAACATGCTTAAATCAAATTTTACCAGTTCGGTCGGGTTAAAAAGTGATGATGCCAAATTTCAATGAGATCGGAAAACGTGGCCTGACAATGAAGGGCAAACGATGATGGTAGGCAGAAGTCATCTCACTTGAATCGACCGATATCAGTTGACACTTTTGTTTCCGCAGCTTTTCCAGCTTTCTCATCTATGTAACTTAATGAATCAGAATTGCAGATAGGTCTTCTGAAATTTGGCCAGATTGTAAATGTTCTATTTCATTTGCATATGTACGTCAGAGTTTACTGAAATCTATTATTCTTAGGGTAACGGCTTAAATGAACATATTGAAGAACGGATTACGCAGCAAACTTTTAAAACTCTATCGGCGATTCAAATTAAAATTTGTAAACTGTGTTTTTAAGACCGTAAGAGGATTAAATTGTAATTTGTAAGTAACACAATAAATTAAATGTAGAAAAACTTGCCGTCTATTAAAATGTAGATGCAAGATGTATCAAGCTAGTTAATCACTCTTCAGCGTCTTATTCAAATTTGTGTTTTTTCACATTGACGTTTAAATCGAAGTATGGACAATTATGTGCGCCATAAAACTCACGAAGTTGTCAATACTTTGCACGGCTCAATGACTGGTTGTTACAGAAAATTTAGATAATTTGGAAGCGTTGTTCAGGCCTTAATCAATTCATGGTGATTTGCCAGAATATAATGTTTATATGTGTCTAAATGTGAGAGCAGTATTATAGTTAGATAGCTAAACCAACAAAATTTTAGCTACGTAGCTTTAATAAGTGACCTGTAGTTTACTTCCCACAGACAAACAGGCGGACAATGAAATTTGGAACATGAGATGATGTTCGCATGGAACGAATCACACCCAGCCTGAAAAATAAAAAAATAGCTAGGGATATAATTAAGACTATGTTATAGTTAAGTTGGAAAAGGGGGCGTGGCACCGTCCGCACAGCCCTTAACGTTAACAGCCTATACCTCATGAACTAATGGAGACATGTCGATGATATGTGGAACATACTCGTTTGATGTTGGCATAGAACGCAACACATCCTGGTGAAAAGGTTGACGCGGACACGCCCTCTTTGAAAATCGCATTAATGTCATTTTGACAGTATGAACAGAATCAATGATTAGCATATTATTATAAAATATATTGTGTTTAAAAAAGGCCATACAACTCTGAAGCTTGAAAGGCTATATCTCGAAAACTTATACACACCCTGATAAAAAAAAGTACGCGGTGCCACGCCCCCTTGACGAAATTTGCATTTTGAACCGTTATCCATAAAGGGTATATAAGCTAACATGAAACTGTCAGGGCTCACGTCTTGGAAATTTGGACGAACATAAGACCTATTGGGGGCTTCTTTCCGCGACCGGGGAAAAACACATCACTGGCTTTACCTATACTTATATACTCGTACTCATCAATATTTCATTTTATTATTTTTCTTTCTGAACAGTTTATGAAGGACAGTATTTATGTTCGTGTGACACTTCAAGGATTTTGGATTTTTTTAAAAACTGGTCCAAGTACTTTTGGGTCCACTCGTACATTCGTACGTGCATTCCCACATTTATCTTTATGTTCATATATGTATATATGTTTGTGTACGAGTATATGTATGTAGAATATTCTATGAAGAGAACATGTTGTGCGTTTGAATTATTAGCCAGTGTGTATTTGTGTGACTTGCTCCTTGTCATGTCTTGGTACGTTGATTGATTTATGCTGCGAACGATATCAAAAGTACACCCCTGAATAGAATTTCACTGGGAAAAAGCAAGTTCGGTGCACTTGGAGGGTTAGTAGCTGTGAGAGTGTTAGACTGACCTTTGCGAAAATGAGTATCTATTTCATGGACTTCCATTGGAGATTTATAAAATGAAATGGAATTATGGCAAAAAATGTATATTGGCCATCCACAGCGTGCTAGGGTTGGCGGAGCGCTTCGCTGCCGCCAAGTGGTCAGAGAATATGACAATTTTCGTTTATCTGTCTTTGACATGACTTACGCCGTTCACTCTGACTTCAATTGGAAATTTACGTTGAAATGCTGACTTGGTGTGCGGCTTCTACTCGATTCACCGTGCACAATCTGCCATTGGGTTTGAATACATATTCATACGTGGGTATGGCTGTGTGTACGTAATGTCTGTTTGACATTTGAAATCCTTGCCATGGCTGGTGTCCTTGGAGAGCCTCTACAAAACTGCAATGTCAGTTACTTTCGGTTGTAGTAGAAAAGGGGAAGCAGTGTTTGAAGATGAATTATTTTTATTCTTTGTGAACTAAGTTCGCAGTCGCTTATTTGTAATTGAAAATGAAGTTGAGTTCTAAAAAGGAGATTATTTCAATTCAAACCTGGTTTAATCCAAAAATCTTCCTGCCTACCATTTTTACCTATGTAGGGTGATCTAAACGTTCGTTTTTGATGTGTAACATCTGCGGTACGCGCAGTGAAAGTTTTTTTTTTAAAAAAAAGGTCTTGATAAGTGCCACAATCTTACGAATATGTTGAAATATGTTTTCGTTTCATTGCCATAAGCGAACGACCCTTAAATATGTGACGATTGTTAATAAAGTTACACTATTTTTAACATGACTCCATATACCTTTGAATCAATTTACAAATTCGGTTACAGACTAACGCTATTGAGGTTTGCTTTCAAAACCCATATGACATTAACCGGGTATGTTCAGTTCTACTATTGAAATGGGTGCGTTCAATGTTGTAACAGTATTTATGTCCCTACTAAGTACACTTATGCTTATCGTATATGCGAATTTAAATCCGTCATTAAAATATCTCGGTGTGGAACAGGACCGTTATCCGATCTCGTTCACATGAACCCGGCATGTCCAAACTTAACGACGATTTTACTTGTTTTTAGTTTAAGCTGGGCTGTTTTCGTAAAAAGAGATACGAACAAGTTTTATTTGAGATTAATGTACGAATTTCATTAGTTTGAGAGAAGACTAAGTTCTAAAATGATAAATAAATATATGTAATATTGTTGTTCTATTTTATACCCTTTTAAGGCGAAGGAGCATTTCATTATGAGGTAATACAAAGTCCTATAAGATTAGATGTATTTCCAGTGTTGTGTTTGAAAAAATTATCTGTACTTTTTTACAGCCGATTCAAATCTTAAATGACTCACCCGTTATCTAGGTAAGTCAAGAGCACTTCGGAACTAATGTGTCCAACTACACAAGGTATTGTCATTTTATGAAGAATTCGTTTTCTGCCCAGCTGCTGAAAGTTTGACACAAAAAAAGTTGCCAATTTTTCATGTTTTTCTATCAAATGTTAATGCCAATCTGCTCAGATGTAATCAGAAGAACGCATGTTTCATCGAGCGAAGACGTAACTGGAGTATTAGGAAGTACATATCATTAATACCGGTTTGATGGAAACACTTTGCACTAACATTTTGCGTTCAGATATCTGCCTACTCGTGGCTCGATTCATTTTCGTTGGACCGTTTATTTTACATATTTACAAACATCTGCCTAGTTTTCTACCTAATTTTTGGTGTGGGTCATATAAATAATGTATGAAAGCCGTCGACTTTTTGAGTAAGTGATTAATCTCTAAGCCATTTAAAAACGTATATAAGTATATAAAATTCACGTACGTATAAAATTCGTAATACGCTTCGAGCTGTCATTAAATAGATGGTCACGCTCAGAGCGATGTTCCCCATTTGTCCCTTTATAGAGTATTAAGAAGTGTGAATTAGTCTTCCATACGGACACAGATCAAACTGGTTAAGCGTAACGAAGATATACGTTTCACTTTCTAGGCCCACTAAAAGGTATATGCACTACTTCCTACCCAATAGCTTTAGTTTCTTTTATTTATCAAAGGATCGAAACTTCGTATTTTCAAAATAGAAGAGATACAAATTATCACAAATCAATCTACCCTGTCGGCCTTTCAATATTGAAATAATCGGCTTCCGCTTTATCTTAAAATTTGAGACAATTATCTCTTCGGTGTCGTTTTGGTAGTTTTAATTAAATAGATTGTGCGCCCGTATTTAATCGTGGATTAAGTTGTTACCTACTGACTGGCGTAACTTTCGAAAATACTTTCCATGCCCACAAACCAGGTTTAAGGTTTAAGTTTTTTTTATGGATGGATAAGGTGGTTTTGGGTTTGTGTGTATGTTGGTACGGCCGGGTGGAGGATGAGAAGGGGTTAGGGTGTTGAACTGCTGTTGTCTATACTTGGATTATGGATGATAGTAATTATTTACTCCGAAAGTTGGGTTGCGAAATTGCTATTTAAACTCAGGTGATAGTGACAAATGTTAGCAGCAAATGTGCTGAATTCCCTAGCTATAGAATCTCTGTAGCTCTTGGCCATTTGGAAACATTTGTGTGCACAAATGGAGATGCTCGGTGTTAGAAGTTAAAACAAGGATTCCCATTTATATTCACAGTCAACAGGTACATACGTACGTAGATACTCATGTGTATATTGTTCTAAAAGAGATATTGTTAAGGGAATTGAATATACACTGAAAGAAAAGTCTTAATAAACAGATACATGTTGACTTGGCCGTTGGTTTGATAGCAATTTGCATTATTTGTGTGCTGCTTGCAACATTTGCCATTGAGTTGTTGTATTATTAATATATTTATTGTGTGTACAATAGCTTCATTAATTAAACGTAAGGGTTTCTGCAAAAACGAAGACGACGCTGTAGAACAAGAATGAGAACAGAATTAAACCTTCGAAGACATTTACCACTACACACGGAGATGATCCCACGCCAGCCGGTTCTTAGCACCGGATCGACACATAGAGAAAACGTCAGTTGGAAATCGATTGGAGCTACAAAAAGAAGAAGTTGACATCGCCGAATGTTAACAGTTTAATAAGCAAAACAAGTAGTTAGGAGCTATACTAGACGTCTATATCACCCAGTTGTTACAATCCGTAAGGTATATTCTGAAACAAACATCTGAACGAAGCTTAATTAAGCACATCAAAATAAAATCCACTGGCTAGGATACGTCCGTTGGCTAGCTCACCTCCGCATAACGATTTTTATGCAGGCCAATTACAGATTGTATTGCCAATCAAAGTTTATACGTAAATGAGAAATATATTATTTGTTCAAATGCTTTTAAAAAAGTTCACAAAAAGAACAAGAAATAGCCAAACTGAAAGTACTTTGTACTTAAATCAATCTTTGAAGTGAAATAATTCTCATTGTGCATCAATTGTATTTATTGTGTCCCTTCCTCTCAGTGTAACAAGTAAACGGCGTTAAGATTTTAACCTGCGCCACTAACCTTCAAGCTTAAAACACAGGTGTTACCTGGATAATATTAATGGCTATTAGATGACGCTTAGTTAGTTCGCATTGGAGTATTCTAGTCGGTGTTATGTATTAATAAATCTTCACGTATGTAGATTAAAACAAGATTTTGTAAAAAATGGTTGATAATATTATTGAATATAACATTTATCATACATTTTCCTAAAATGATGAACAAAACAAGTTTTTTAGTTTATACCCTTGTGTTGAATAAATGAAAAATAATTGCTTTGTATTAAAAGAGTTGGGATTGTTAACAGATCTTGATAATTACCGTTTTTCAGCTTGCCAAATGAATGGATACATACGCGCTCTTCTGATTCGAATCATTACAGAACTTTTTTTAAAAACAAGGCTATTTTAACAACTAAACATTTCACGCACCATGCAATATTTAAGTTAAATTCGATTTACACTGGGGTCTTTAGAGCTTCTGGACCTTAAAAAGAGAAGGACCCCTGTGCAGGGTCTATTCAAGCAAATGGGCCGGTAGTTTATTCCATCATTAAAAACAGTATAATACCTTAAAAATTAATTAAGGAAAAATGAATTAAAATGTGTTAATAAAATTAAAACCAAACAAACAGGTCAGCTAAGACAAGAACGTTTGCAAAGATATTTAAAAAAATGCTCCTGCACCCATACTCGTACATATTTGCTTACATTTCAGGCTGAACACCGTAGCTGTAATAAGTAGATATGTATTTAAAGTATTTTATATTTTGTAAATGTAAAAGTAAATACCATGTAAAGACTATATATTTAAAATTTTGGCACAGTTTCTTGAATGCAGCTCATTTTTCTTTGCAAAAAAAATATATTAAAAAAAACTATGAAAAATACAGAAATTTTTTTTTTAGGTTTTGCTCCTTTTTTATTTTTTTTGTAGACTTATGGCAACACTGACTGCCATGCCAGTCTCACGACCTTTTTGCACAATTTTGCGTACAGCAGGCGTGCTGAGTGCATCATTTCGGGCAATAACTGTTTTTCAATCAACGCTCTGGTTGCGCTACGCATCATAAGCATAAATCACAACATCCCCTTAAGAGAAAAGTTTCACTTAACTGAGCACGATATAATTTATACACTCACGCGCCGGGATCTACTGTTTTACGCTGGTTTAAACGGGTAAGGCATTTAATTGAGAGTTTTTTACAAAGCTTAGAGATTAATCTCCTACTCGTGGCCCATAACACTGTGTATACATTGGAAATAGTTTTACATTATTCCCCAACGTTGATCAATTAAAAGTGTTCGGACTTTTAGAAGAGATTCTTTCAATTTTGAAAGTTTTTTTCCTTTAGCTAGCTTGGTCTTACATCAGAATTGTGCTTTTCATTGGTGTGAAATTACGCTTTGAGGAATGCTTTTTTAAAATGAAGGTTGAAATTTAACTTAAATAATAGTTTTGAATGCTTGGGATCAGTGTAATTGTGGTTCGACAAACAACTTCTGAAGTTGAAAAAACCTTTTATAGAAATCGTAAAACGATTTTTTTGTTTCACAAAAATACCGACTTTCTGTCAAGATCTCGAGCGGGTATGATCTGTATCTGTTAACATAACATACGAATGTTCTTCTTTTTTTAGGCGCCAGACTAAATTTTATAGTAAAATGCGACATAGTGAACATAAGTGAACAAATGAAAGAAAATTGGTGGGGCATTTAGGAAACAATGTACTGCAAATAATAGTGCACTGTTCAATATAATAGTGAATGGTTGGTTACCGTAAGCAAAGTGTGTTTTGTGCTACCTTTGACTATCCCTGGTGCAATTGGGTCAGATCGTTTCATATATAGCCCCACGAATTATGCACTTACCGCTCTAGAAATAACTTATTAAGTCTGGCCTTGTTCAAGCTCCAGACAGTGGCGAAGAATCTGCTAAATATCAGAGTTGTGTAGGGTATCCAATATTCGGCCACCACCGAATTACTACTACAATAGTTAGCACATAACCCATTGAGCTAACTTTTTAGTTAGACGACAACATAGAATACATATTCCAGTTCCTGTTCCGGCGCCGATGTAACTCAAAATTTGAGCGTACCATTACAATTAAATTTTTCAAATTTTAAATACCTGCTAGAATAGTCTCTTTGCCATAACCTGCAACTCAACAATGTATATTTGCTTTGATCACAGTATTATCCTATAGTGGAGGATCGAAGATTTTGGATGCCAGTCAATTTCCAAATGCATGTTTCACTCAAGACTTGATAACAAATTTTGAGTAGTCTATTTTTGCACTGTCTTTCAACAACTACAGTGCACTTTGCACAAATGGCTATAAATTACAATTTTGCGTGAATTTTAGCGTGAACTTCTATAATATCTGTATAGAGAAGCCAATATATGTGGCAGCCTTAAAATCTAATTCTTGGCACGGAGTAGGCTAGCTTCTTACTGCCACACAACTAAATAAAGCATAGTTCCTGAATGCATCATTAATTTCCATTACGAACAGGTGGCCGTGGGTAACGTTGATCTCATGTGTCACCAACGTTCGAGGTTCGAATTAGAACCATGTTAATAGCTTTTTACGGCATTTTGGTTCTGCCTGTCTATAGTCAGCATAATTCACATAATGGATTTGCGGTAGCAACATTACCTGCGGAATGCGACCGAAATGTTGGCCAATGAATCACCGGTGATTTCGTTAATCAGATACACAGCTACTCATTAGCAACATTTTACCTAAATGAAGGTGAGCCTTAAAGAATAGCTCACACAAAAACGCTATAAAAAGGGTGTAAACCGTACGAGAAAAGAAAGACCCAAAAACATAAAACGAAACAATAAATGGATGTTAATTGCATAAAAGTAAATCTTTTCTCTTGAAAAAAGGACATGAATGAAGGGGCCGCCCTTTGTTTCAAAATCAATTTAATTAAAAGAATGGCTAAGAAACGAAGCGAGTGAATAACGAAGGAAGAACATTTTCCACCTAAAGTAGCTGAAGTAGTAAAAATTTCGATTTAATATTAATTATTCAAAAAGGCTGGATAAGACGAAGGTGTGCGGAAGATATGGGCAGGCGAAACCACGACGGGAAATGAGTTTTCGTTAATGGGAAAGGCATTTTCAAAATTATATTTTTGCACAAGTACTTGTGTTTCCTGCAGTGGTGGTAGTTTACTCACCTGGAACCGATGGGTTTCTTTGACAAGTGTCCATCTTGCTCGGCATTGTCATTAGGGCTTGCGCTTTGATATGTGTTGGTATAGCCTATTTGATATGAAGATGATGAAGGAGACACTGCTGCGGCTGCTGCCGTTGAACTGGCAAGCTTAACGGCATTGACAACCTTGTTGGCTTCCGGTTCTATGTGCGTAGGTACCTGTGCACTATAAACGAATGCGGGTTGTAGCGACGGTTGACCTGTGCTTGTTGTTGTGGGCATTTTCTCTGCCACTGCGGCCGAGGTTGCTGTCGATGATGAGGTTGTTTTCGGTATAGCACCGTAGGATTCCGAGGGCTTGTTGTATTCTTCTTGATGCTGGTTAAGCAGTGGAGCATAGCCGAGGTTAAGTTGTGGTATCGCATAGCCACCGTCGTCGTCATTGCCACCGCTGTCGTTGACCGCAGGGGGCTCATCTGAGTAATTGGGTGGATAGGCATAAACACTGGCGGCGCATGCCAAGCCACATGCCACTACAACAACAAGAGCATTAAAGCGCATTGTTGCTGTTGTTTTTCGAACAATGCCGATAAACAGACACACTGGTGACCCTCTTCGCTTGTATCCGTTTCCTCAACAGTGACCCCTATATCTCTCCGTACAGCGCTTCGAAGGCAATTTTCTATTGTTTTGTCAAATCCTTGGGCCAAGTCGCCACAGAGAACAAGTTCAGCGATTGTTGCCGCAAGTCAGGCTTTTAGTTTCTTAAAAATTTGTATTTGTTTTGTTCTCTCCTTTATTTTCTTGTTTTGTTGAGCACTCTTATCAGCTTTTGTTCTTAAGCGTTTGTTTTATTCCTTTGTTAGCTTTTATTCCCTGCGCACTTGGGTCCTGTACCCTTTTTCTTTTATAGCTGCTTACGAAGGTTCCGTCTACAATCTGCAAGTATAAAAAGGGAACACTTTCATAATTAATGCCTTTGCTCACCCATTTAATATTAAACAACTGAAAATTAAATAGAAAAGCAAACGAAAAGAAAAATACACGCAAATGCAAGATATTTTAAAACAATTTCCGATCAAGTGTGCGTACCGAGAAGGGCCACCGAATGCCATGCCATGCCGTTGTCCCTGTCGCTGGTTGTTATCAATTATGTTCCAGCCAGCCAGTCGGCGTTATACTGACCGAGCCAAAAAAAAAGGACTGCTGCCTTGCCTTGGCTCAGTGATTGACGTTTTTTAAATGTTCATGGCTTATAAAAAAAACCGCACAAAAAAAAAACACAAGAGATTTTTGAACTGTCGCGTTTCATTGGCTGGCTACAGCGAAGGGTGACCCTTGGTAAGAAATTGTTTACTTTACCTAGAATTTGACCACAAACAACATTAACTTGAATGCAAATTGATTTGTTAATTTGGCAAGATTTCAATTTCTCCTTTTGCTGTATTTTCCTGCTCACTCCCCTCGCATCCAAGACCGTGCACGCGACCATTGGGGCGGGGGCAGTTGGGAATGGAACATAAGGCCGGTCCTTGTTTCATTGTCTTCATAGCAGCTAAAGAATAAATTTTACAAAACGAGCGGGAATATGGAATAAGTGTGCCTGGGGGCATTAATAAGATTTTTTTTTTCCCATTCTCAGTGTCCTGAAAGATTAAACAAAAAATACATCCAAGGCAAAGGACATTGTAATAGTGTTTATTTTTGTTTTGGAATATTGTCTATTGATTGATAAGAAAAGTTTTCCAATTTCATTTGCTGTCTGTCTGAGTTTTGGAATATGAAGTTGTTGTGTGATTTATATGAAATATTTGGGGGATTTGCGTCGAACAAAAAGTTTAGACGCTTTTCATTTTCCTTCTCAATTCAGATAATCTTTTTGATAATCACCTTGAATTACAGAAAGTTTTACAACTTCACCTTCCAAGTACACAATACACAAACATTAATATGTATTTGTGTTTTTTAAAAAAAGAAATGCAGGATAACTCGTGATGTTTTCATTTTTGAAATAAATGATTTGAAAATGAAGGCCAACCAAGATTTTGACAAAAACTTGCTCAAAACTAATTATAAGTAGTTTGTATCGAATTTAGCTGGTTGTTTAAATTCCAGCAAATTTCTTGTCAAAATGTTTGCCTTTGAAATAAATCTGTGGTATTATGAAAAAAGTAATATGTGAAAAGTTTCCATTTTGAGAAGAGTCATAGTTCGATTGTTTCAACATTGCAAAGATTTTTAAAGGTTACCATGCAAATCATACGTCTGGGAGTGCAAGATCTGGAACATGCAGTTGATCACATTGCGACCACACTTGTTTAAGCCTTTCAATATCTTGTCGGAAGCGCTTAACATCATGGAGGGCCAACCAGGCATGGTGGGCACAGGAAGCAACATTGAAGGAAAGTAGAATTCTATTCAATAGAGCCAATTACATAAAACAAATCAGAAGAGAAGAGCAAATTTCTGTGAGGAACGAAAAGACATTACCGAAACTTCTAGACTCTGCAAAGTCCTGTCAGAAGACTCAGCACACACCATCTTGGAATCGGAAGGACTGCTCAAGGAGAAGAGTCAAGAGAGTCTAGAACTACTGAAGAACACTCACTTTTGTATGCTACTCATCGATAGATGTTTGTGACGTATAGCGGGAGTCGCCGAAGCATTGCAAAGCCATCGCTTGTCGTGAAATAGATCCCTTCGTGATCTCCTTTGTTGTAGTATAGAACTATAGATCGCCGTATAGATCGCCTTTGCAAAATGGTATCGCTCTATAACTAAACACCTCTTACTAATCTAACGGGGTATCCAATAGGACAATTTCGTATCTTTATGTCAACCCACCTCAATCATTTTTAATGATCTTTCAGTGTCAAAACGTTAGTCGACATTTCAACATTTTCATCATGGTAAAGTTCCCTCAAGCAACGTTTGGAAATCATTAAAAATTACTACCGAAATTCCAAGCCGTTGGTTGCAACTTTAAGAGCGCTTAGTCTAATTTTCAGCCATAATAATCGTCCCACCCGACAGGATGAGCAATGAAGCTCATTTCTGACTGAGTGGCTTTCTCAATAAACAAAATATGCATTATTGGACAGCACCAAACTCACATGTGCTTCAAGAGACACAATTGCATCCCAAAAAAGTACTGTGTGGTGTGGTTTTCATTCCGGAGGTGTGATTGGGCTGTATTTTTTGTCGATAAACCAATGTTGCAGTCAATGGAGAGCGCTATCGTGTTATGTAAGAAAATTATTTTTTGGCCAGAATTGGATGAGCTTGCATCGCCGATATGTGGTTTTAACAAGACGGTGCCACTAGCCACACAGCAAACGTTACAATCGATTTACTAAAAGGAAAATTCGGTGAACGTGTTGTTGTTGTTAAATATTCTGTGTTTTTTTAATATATAAAATTGTTATGTCCTAAATGGAAAACCCTTTAGAATATACATATCTAGTAGTCATAAACTCATCCATGGTCAATGGTGCGGCATGTACGGAAGGAAGCAAGAAAACACAGACACTATGGAATTAAGTGATAAACGAAATTGGTCTTCATAAAGTAGTCGTCAAAAATTAAAGCACATGCGGACTACGTGGAAAGAGGCAAATTCCTGCCAATGGTCAGTGAGCTCATGGAAATTATTTTTTTGTTAATAAAAAGCAATGCCACATTCGTATATATTTTACAACACCAGTAGCAAAAACTTTATTGCAGATTGTTGTAATTTAGATTTTAGTTTGAACACACTTTTACCCTTATATTTTCTATATAAATTGTTCTTTGATTCATTGCTGCTTTCAGAAATAATTTCAGAAAATCTTGAAAAGTGTACGTTGTACACCAATCTTGCATTCAAGTTCTATTACCTTACTTTTGGATCTCTTCCAACAGTTGGCAAACAGCTTCAGAAATTTTACCAAATACTTCAATAAAATATCAAAATTTTGTACGATTGTCAAAAACGTTGTTGGTTAAAACTTATATCGTTTTAGGCTACTATCCCAGCTTAAGTTCCTTGACGGCAGTCTTTTTTTTACCACACAAATAAAACCAGGTCCAATTCCGGATAAAAAATTCCACAATATTAATGCCGGCTACTTTACGAGCATGAGATTTATCTCTTAGACTCCTAAAAACTTCTGTATAGAATGCATTAGCTGTTCGGAGACGGCGTTAAACAGGTGTGAGTATAATAATTGTGTTGTGCATGGGAATTAAGTAAGTTACGAGTATTTTGCAAAGACTACTTACTTATGTCCAACAACATCCTATTAAGGAGCTAGTCTTAAATCAGTGAGCTGTACACGATCTAATTCTTACACTCACTGACTGGGCCCTACTGTTTACCGTCGGCTCCTAATGACTAATGCAGTTAATAGATAAGCTTTAACACGGCTTAGAGATAAACCTACAACTACGAGGTGGAAAACCTGCCGCTGAATAATTATTAGATGTTCTTTCACGGGGTTAAACCTGGTTATACTGGCATTATAGTCGTGCACACTTCCATCACATCAAGGCGGCCAACAATGCTTATTTGCAAAGATTATTTAGCCAAAATCTCTAATTCCATTCACCGAAAGTGTACTAATCTTCGGGCTGTGCTTAAATCTGCAAATCTGCAAATCAAAATACGATTCTATTACCAATCAATTTAGTTTATGAGTCCACAGAAGTCTTGTGTAAAAAATCGCAAGTGTTTGCAACTACCAAAAATATTTAGGCCAGTTTCACCTTAAAGTTTACCGCTCGACTTGAACAGTTTTTATTCTGGTTCGAGACCTTTAGTAGTTTCTTTTTCAGAAACAACATAATAATTGGTCAAATGTATTGGCTATGGTTGCCAGGCAAACTGTACAGCTGTTTCTAAACCCGCCAAGGTTTTTCTTCATTACTTGATGAAGAAAAACCTTGATTCATTTCATTTTGAAATGAATCAAGGTTGATTCATTTTCTATTTATATCCATGTATCGATTTTTTTTATCAACTAAGAATGTTTAAATTGCTTCTGGTTAGTACAAGTATTGTCAAGGATGTAGAACAGAGCCGCAGGCTCGTATTGGAGGCAATCAGTCGTCAATAGTCACCTTAAAACGCTGCCACAAATATGAGACCCATTCCCTAGTACGGTTTCCATCCATTTTATGAATCGGAAAGAATATCCTGTAGTTTCAACAAGCAGGCACGATTTCCTCAGTTCATAGAGTATTATGCCACGAAATGCTTCACGTCACTTTTGGCCTTTAAAAGCGTAGTCGCTATTCCTTATCCGATTTAGCCGTTCTAACTTAAGATTCGTAAACTGTTTCCTTCTGTACACTTCCCAAATAATTAACGCTTAATTGCCCAATGTATGTATCGCTCGCCGTTATCCATTGTTGCATTTTAGTGGTGGTGGTATTACGTTTTGGAATTAAAATGTGTTGCTATCATATGAAATATGCAGACACTTCGTGGCCAAACTTAGTTGTAATATTTTAATGATACCAAGGAGCCAGGACAGCCACCCACACAAGATGGTGAGACTGATGCATCCGCCGCCTTGGCGGTCGATTGGTACATGCGCTAATGCGCTCCTAATTATGCTAATAGACAATAGTACCGCACTACACACATACTCAGTCATACTCAAGACGCAAGAGGAAGAAAGTCTGTGTGGGTGTGTCGTGTATTCTGCTCCATAGATTATATAAATAGTTTACCGGCAGCCTCTTTCATGCATTGCCCATGCCCGGGCTAGTGATCACTTTCACAAGTGTACAAATACAGCATCTTTAGAAATGGCTGTAGGTTGCATAGACACATGCCTTCCTACATCCTGCAGAACATGCTAAGCAAGTGGTTGAAATCTTAGTGTACACATGTTTAACGCTCGTTGTGGTGTGACTTGAGGTGGTGCAATGGTGGTGCGGTGCATATGTACGAAGACAAGCTAGTGTGTGAGTGTATGTGTGTGTGTGCGACTGTACACCTATTATGCAGTATTCTAAGTGTAAGTGTTTCGCAAGATGGTACGCTTACTTATTCGTATTCATAAGAAACCGCTGCACAGTGGTCAGGAGTGAAAGACAGTCGAAATTTAATTTATAGAGAGCCAAGCGGCTTTCCGAAAGTAGATTTAAATAATGGAAACCATAGCTGACTCAAGGTTTTAGAACATGACAATTAAAAACCTTTTAAAAAACTTGTGAACATCCCAATGAAAAACAAAAATAACATATTTTGAATTGACGATGAAATACAAATTACTCAAGAAAACTACCAAAAAAAAGATTGTAAAAAACATGTTAATGTATTGGCTGAAAGCCAACTCGCCAATCGGCCGAGGATACCGGCTTCGCAAACTTATACAGTTAGCGTAGGCCCACCTAAGAAGTTGCTACTTTTAATCCGTACAGCCTTTTCTTTTGCACGCAAAAAAATATGGTTACTATATGGTCACGGCAACAATAATATGTTCTCTGTATTAATAGTATGTTCGTCGCAACCATAGTATGTTTTTTGAATTTCATGTTGACAATAGTATGATTGCAAAAACATTAATATTGTTAAAGCGTAACATTAGTATTATTGCAAAATTTAAAAATGAAAATATGGTTGCAGCTACAATATTAATATGGTTGGTGAGACAAAAGTATTGTCTTTTGGATTTCACGTCAACAAGATTATGATTACAGCAATAATACTGGATGATTTTTATTTATCTTAATTTGAATATGGGTTTTACAACAATATTTGGAATTAAAATTTTCCAAAAAACTGCTTTGGACTTGTTTAACTGAAATATTGTTAATAAAAAAGCTTACGTTTTTTTAAATGGTTTTTTTTCTTTTGTTTAATAAACACTCCTATTATTATAAAATTAATAAAAGTATTGTCTTTTGGATTTTACGTCAACAATAATATGATTACAGCAATAATACTGTATGATTGTTATTTATCTTAATTTGAATATGGGTTTTACAACAATGTTTGGAATTAAAATTTTCCAAAAAAACTGCTTTGGACTTGTTTAACTGAAATATTGTTAATAAAAAAGCTTACGTTTTTTTAAGTGGTTTTTTTCTTTTGTTTAATAAACACTTCTATTATTATAAATTTAATGTATTTTTATTTTATTTACTTAATAAAAAAATTTCTATTGTTGACAACATAACCCAATCCTCAAAAATAATTTTGAGGGCCATAGTTATGGTTGTCAGGGTCATACTATGGTTGTATGTCAAACATACTGTTGTTGTGAGAATCGTAATATGGTTGTGGGGATCATAGCATGGTTGAGTGGGATCATACCATCGTTGCGTGTGAACCATACTATGTTTGGTGGGATCATACTATGGTTGTATGTCAAACATACTATTGCTAACAGGATCATAATATTGTTGTGGGGATCATAGTATGGTTGAGTGTGAACCATACTATGGTTGTGGTGATCATAGTATATTTGAGTGTTAATCATACTATGGTTGTGAGCATCATAATATGGTTGAGTGTGAATCATACTATTGATGTGAGGATCATAATATTGTTGTGCCACAACCATATACCCAACAATAGTATGATGCCCTTCGAATATTGTCACCCCAAGCATACTTTTTTTCTGCGTGTGGGAGCTACTGCCCGCGATGTAGTAAGTTTCATTGACTATCAATGTACTGCTTTGGGTAGTCAAGCCCCCTTCCAGTAGTGCCCTGTTATAGCTTTACAGACAGTGGGGTACTCTAAGCCTCTTAAATTGTTTTTTTGGTAGTGATCTTGACCTTACCCTTTGTACAAATATGTCTTATCCGGTTTTATATAATCTAAACGAAAAGGTGGACACTAACCTATGGTATATTGACACCCTTTTGACAAAACAGTGGCCCTTCCTAAAAGATAAAAAAAAACATAGAGCAATCCGACGCATTTTTATAAAGGTTTGTTCCTTGTGCAAAAAATCTTCTGTCGAATTATATGGAAATCTCCTTTTATATCTCGTAGTAATTAACCAAAAACTCTTGCCATTGCACACATTATGGATTTATGAATTAGAACGGAAAGTTGATTAGGATCAGAACATCCATAAGTCAAACTGCAGGAAACAGTTCTTTTTATCAGACCATGGTATGACGGGGCGTGGGTACCCAACTTAATAATGAAGGAAAACAAACAAAATTGTCAGATCACGCAGAGAAAAGATATGGTTACAACAATAATATGTTCTCTACAATAAAAGCATGTTCGTCGCAACCATAGTATTGTTTTTTGAATTTCATTTTGACAACAGTACGATTGCGACAATATTACTATTGTTGAAATGTTACAATAATATTATTGCCAAATTTAGAAATGAAAATATGGTTGTAGCAACCTTATAAACATGGTTGGTGCAACAAAAGTATTGTTGTTTAATATTTACGTTAACAATAATATGATTACGGCAATCATTCAGTATGGTTGTGACTCTGAACATAAGAAAACAGGTTTAATAGAGCATACATGTATGTGTGTGCGTATTTTTTTGATATACAAAAATACACATACACACTCGGTGAAATTCTCTAACACCGACTGGTTCTCGTTTATTTAAAATCTGCCTGCACTTAAGTATATAGCCATTGATGATGGTTTAATCACATCCGTTTCTTGGGGTCTACGGATGGTGAAGTAGCATTCACCCCTGCTGGGAACTAAAAGTATTTTCGACTGCCCTTGGAATATATATTTTTGTTTCTGGAATGGAATGTTCAATAAAAATAAGGCTCAATTCTGGCTACTAACTTATTTTAATGCAATCTCTATTTTTGAATAACAACATTATGGTATGGTTGAGTCAATCATACTATGGTTGTGGCGATAATAGCATGGTTGCGTGTGAATCATACTATGGTTAAATACTATGGTTGTGAGGATCATAATGTGGTTGTGAAGATAATAGTATGGTTGAGTGTGAATCATACTATTGTTTTGAGGATCATAGTATAGTTGCGTGTGAATCATACTATTGTTGTGAGGATCATAGTATGGTTGCGTGTGAATCATACTATATTTGTAAGGATCATATTATGGTTGTATGAGGAACATACTATGGTTTTGAGGATCATAGTATGGTTAAGTGTAAATCATACTATGGTTGTGGGGATCATAGTATGGTTATGTGTGAATCATAATATTGTTGTGAGAGTCGTAGTATGGTGATGTGTGAATCATACTATTGTTGTGAGGATCATAATATTGTTGTGCCACAACCATATACCTAACAATAGTATGATCCTCTTAGAATATTGTCACCCCAACCATACTTTTTTTATGCGTGATATCCACATTTATTTCTCAAAGGGGTTTTCACATTATTTTTATCTGTATTTATCTCTTGCCTATGTAAGAGAACTACACCGCGAATGAACATCATTCTTCCTTTCTTGTTTGCTGCAACGTTTCATAAAAATCGCTTCTTATTTCGGAACTTTAATTTGAACACAATTTATAGACTGGAGGGTAGAAGCATGTGTGTTGAATCTATTTAGATCGGTATTTTTTTGTTTACAGCGGGGAGAGGATATAAAATCTATTTTCGCTAAACCAGCTTTACACAATAAAATTAGAATGAACAAAAATAAGTATTTTATTAGATTTTTCTAAGTATACTGTGCGAATGGATGACTTGGCTGGTGCTATGCTACACTAACTAAGCTGCCTTAAAATGTAATTGACGACTTTAAGGAAAAATAGTACATTAAATTGTACTACATATTTTCAGTAGTAAAACGACTAATTGATGGATTAAGTGATTTCTGGCTATGACGTCTTCTTAACATTGAAAGAAAAATTCGTTAAGTATCCAAAAGTACAAGTTGCGATTCCGAGTAAAAATGCACATAGAAATAGTATTCATGTCTACTAATTTTCGAGGAGACTCTTAATAATTGTGAATATTAGTTTTGTTTACCAAAAACACTTTTATTTGTGATCGTGTAGTTGGATTCAGCAAACAATAACTTTGGTCTTTTCCGAAGGTCAGCGTATACTTTTTTTGGGACTGACAGATTAAGCAATGCATAAATTAATGGCAAAACTGCGCAAGTGGAAAGAATGCCGCTTCAAGAGATGTGAACTGTGACAGCATGATCCTCAGATGAGGGTAGCTATTCAAAACAAAGCGCTTGGCTAGTGATCCAGTTGTAATACTCGTAAGTTAGCCATGGACTTATTTAAAGAAGGTACGCTATTATTGCCTAAGGATATATAGGTAGACGAAATATCAAGCAATCATGTACACAATTGCAAATCGTCATCATACACAATCATCTGCTTGTCAACTATTGACCCTATTACTATTTACCCTCATGTCCACTGTACTCCAAATATACGTGGAACGTAGATACGTTCAATGTACTTTACATGGCGACATTAGTAGCATACTATACATTTTATAGTGCATACTAAACGTGTGCGACTACTTTTGGGCATTTAAATTAAAGTGATGCCAAAAATATTTAAAAGTACCAGCATGTTCTCCGTCATATTAAGTGGAGGCACTTTAGCAGCCATTAAAGTATGATCGGACATAATTGCGTCTGTATATGATTTAAGGCGATCAATATTGTAACTCATGGCGGAGGGGCAACTGCGTAGAGGGTAGTCCATGGAGCCGCCCATGGCCGTAATGCCGCACTCGAGCCCATTTATTTGTGATGAGATGACTGTCTCTAATCCTTGGTCTATCGGCATACCAAACACGCTCACATATCAGTTCACCCACCCACCCATACACACATACACAGAGACGACCATTCGCCAGCAGATATCGACAAGTGTGCAAACAATAGAGTGTCACTAGTGAGAGCGTCGGTGTATTGGTGTGCGCGCTGGATTGTTCGATTATGTTTTGTATATTAACAACATCAACACATCCTTATACATCGTTTCATTATCATAGAATCCTCATTGATTTGTAACAACTTGACGTTTGGGTATTAAATGCAAAAATATATGTTAATAACATGGTTCGGATAACAAACCGAACCACATTCACACACACCCATGCATACTTGTTCATACACATACATGTACATAAAATCCCTACTTGTCAAAGTGAATGCGATGAGTTGTGTGTTGTATGTATGCATGTATGTATGTTCGTGGTAGTGTTGTTATACTTGCTGTTTTGATACATCCCTTTGTTTGTTTTTGTTAAGCCTAGAGATTTTATTCGATCACTTTTGTTTATCGTTTCCTATTGAATATTATCTGTATATTTATGATGGAACATATTTCGAATTACACGGCAGCATTGCGTGGCTAAGAATGGGGAAAGGGGTCGCAGTCGTCCATTGAGAGGGTCGAAATTTAACTGTGTAAAGATTTTGTACCATTTGTGTTCAAAAAATATTCATAATTTAGACATTTACAGGCAAAATTGGTTCTATAGTCCCAGGGGCAGCCTTAATTTAAGTTTGTATTGGCAAGCAGTCGGACTATAATTTGATTATATCAGTTTGTAATTGTTGCACAAAAGACGGTTTAAGATTGCCATCAAATCAGCAATGTACGAGTATGTGGTATCAATGCCATTGCTCTTAATTTATCTCAGGATTTGTGGTTAGGGGCTTACCTAAAACGATGCCTGCAGGTTAGTACAATAAATATAACAGGCGTATTCCGCGTTTGTTGCTTTATTGAAGCAACCTTAACACTATAAATCAAAAATTCATGCGTATGAATAATATTTATATATGACAACACTTGTAGCTCATACGTCTAGGTGGCACACCAAAATATATTTTCCAACATGTCGGGAATGTCTTCATCCGACCCTACACAATACGCCATTCCATTAAAAAATTTTATTTTACTACCTTTGATTGTCATCGCAAAAGATTCTCGTTGATTCTCTGAATGTTAGGCAATTAATTTGTTAAACAAAGTCTTAGCTGTTTGAATATTTGAATCAGCGGGAATACACGTTTTATATTAAATAAAATAATTTGTTACTCTTAGTTTATAGTTTAAATTGAGACCATGTATCTTTTGAACATTTGTTTAAAGAGAAACCTAAAAGTTATTCAAAAGGCAGTCGAAAAGAAATTTAGTTGCTAGCAGGGATAGCTGCAGTTTCGGTGAAGGATACTCCATCCTCAGACCCTTAGCAACGAATGTGCTTTTACAATGTTCAGAAGGAAGAGCGAGGAATTTTTATTTTGCTTACTTTGTTTGGTGGTAAGCTCCACTGCCGGTAGTTTTTCGTTGAATTGAAATTTGACTACACTTAAGTGTAAAGCCTTTGATCATAGTAAAAACACATTCGTTTGTTGGGGTCTGAGAACGGTGAAGTTGCGTTCACCGAAACTTCATTCACATCTGCTTGCAACTAAAAGTATTTCCGATTACCTTTTGCATAACTTTTTAGTTTCTATTTAAATAAATGTTAACAAACCAGACCACGATACATGCCAAAAAAACAAATGAAAGTAAAGCTGATCTTCTTTACTGATGACAATACTGACATGTCGCGTTTTCTAATTCAGAATCAGATCACAGCCCAGGTTTTCAATTAAAATTGCATATTTTTGTCGTTTACTCCTTTCGTAGTTATATCGTAGATTCCCTTATTTTAGGAAACTTATCCAAAACTCATATATTTCTTCAGCGACATTGGTCGGTAAGTCTCTCATAGAAAAGACACACAGAACATTAGAAATCGACACATTTAAAAAAATCCTTGAAATGTGAAGAGATATTTACCTCTTAATTCATTCATTCCCCACATCCGTGTTATGAGGGCTACAAAAAACTCAGCCTGCTTCTTCCCTTGGGCAAGAACAAGACTTTCGTTGACTTGAATTTAGTACGTGTTTCGGTAATCGGCATAATAAAACCACTCTCTAATTCAGGTTTTACAAACAAAAGAACAAAGTCTTAGTACGCATATCCCACATTATGTTGAGAAAAAATATGGTACACAGAGAAAAAATAAGGTTACTTTATGGTCACAATAACAATAGTATGGCCACAACAACAATAATAAAAGTATATTTGTCGCAACCATAGTATTGTTTTTTTGAATTTAATTTTAACAATAGAATGATTGCGGCAATATTAATATTGTTGAAATGTAACAAAAGTATTATTATCAAATTTAGGTATAAAAATATGGTTGTAGCAACCCTATAAATATGGTTGGTGCGACAAAAGTATTGTTGTTTAAGATTTATGTTAAATAATATGATTACGTCAATCATACCTTATGGTGTGTTACTATGAACTAAACATAACAGTATGATGTATACTGTATACAGTATGATACTGTTTGACTGCCTTTTGGATAGATTATTTATTTCTTTGGATGTTTATTCACTTGACAAACAAAAGAGCATAAAACGTGACAAATTCCCCTATACGATACTTATTTCAAATTAACTATTAAATTATTGTTTGATGTACCTTGACCAAACGAATGATGCAGAAGTTCTTCTTTTTGCATACTATGTATGGTTGAGTGGAATCATACTATGGTGGTAGAGATCAAAATGTGGTTGCGTGTGAATCATACTATGGTTGTGAAGATCATACTTTGGTTGTATGTGAAACAAACTACGGTGGTGAGGATCATAATGAAACATACTATTGTTGTAGAAATCATAATATGGTTAAATGTGTATCATAATATTGCTGTGGGGATCATAGTATTGTTGAGTGTGAATCATACTTTTGTTTCGAGGATCATAATATTTTTGTGCCACAACCATATAGTAAACAATAGTTTGGTGCTCTGCGAATATTGTAACCCCAACCATACTGCGTGTACGACTATATACTTTACTCATTTTAAATGTAAGCTTATTTTTCAAACTTGTGAGAATGTTCAATCATTGAAATTATAGAAATTATAATTTATATATATATATATATACGTATATAGATTTTTTTAAGAATTTTTTCTTTGTCATTATAACCATTATAAGGAGGCGAGAGTAATCACTCAGCCATGAAAAAGATTTCGGCTAAAATTCATAAGCCGTTTGGAAACGGCATTTAAACCGTTAATCGAGCATAAGAATTGTATCGTGCACAAGTCAAAAAATATAAAGTAGTTTCCAATATGTTCGTAAATGGGTAAGGGAAATATTTTTATTCTTCCCTCAATCTCATTAGAAATTAAGGAAATTATTTTACATCAGTAAGCAGTTTGCCATATCACTCTTAACTTCGCCAAGCGTCATTATCTGCAATTTCCAAAAAGAAATAATAAATAAAAACAATATAGTTCTAGGAAGGCGCTTCATCTCCCATTACCTGTTATAAAAACACTCAGTTCGAGGCTCAGCTTTGAATTGTGATACTCGTATAAGTATTACGGCTAAACAAACTTAAACGTTGTTAAGATTGACCAAGCAGAATGTTATATACCCTTAGCATGAATTCGCCATAGATATGGGACATTTTTCTGTGCATGTAGGGCCCAAGTATCCAAGTCCGAATTTTAGCGAATGTAGCAAATGGATTTATAAACACTGAATTTCAATATCTTTGAATCACTTTTTATCGATGTTAGAAAGTAAAAGATATTCGTGCAAGTTTTTTCAGTTTTTAAGACACTTGAAAGTGTTTTTTTTTAGAGAGACTTTTGGTTCCTCGAAGGGAATATTTTTCCCTCTGGGCCCATGTCATGCATTTATTATCCAATGCAGTTAGACATAAGCCATTATTCTTTAAAATATCAGGGTCCTGGCTTATCCATGTCCAATACGGACTGTACGACGATCAAAAATATACAAACATATGCATTTAAAAGGGTCTCGACGAGTATTTCGATGTAGCAATACATCACCGCGACGAATGGCTAATGCATTTTATAGAGAAGCCTTTAATTGACCGGCCTACCCAAATTTGAGGCTTACTTGTATTATAACTATCACTCCACGGTGGCCAACTATTGATTTTCACTTGTCGTTTTCTTCAACATGATGGAGGAAAGATGTAAGTATCCCATCGCGTTGCATTTTTAAATTAAGTTTTTACTTAGTTACCGACTACAATATAACACCAACAAATCGCGACAATTCTGTGGGCCAATTGCTAAAATAGCTTTCAACTGGCTAGAGTAGAAAATTAATTGAGATGTGTCATCGTTCTCACACTACACACTGTTAGCTATTCTTCACCGCTTTTGAAATAAATTGAACTTTTGAACACAAAATAAGAGCCATTCCTCATAACTTAAAGAAAACTCCTTCATACATACGAGTATATATATGAGAATATAGCAAAATTGTTGAACAAATAATATGATTGCTGCCTCAACAAAAATAATTCAATTCATACGTATACAGACAAATATATGAAAAGGATTTCCATTTGGAGAATGCCTTAACGTACTTGATTGTGTTGTCTGCCATTGGGCCTATGAGTGTGTTTAAGAAATGCTTCGCACGAAAACACTTGATGGTTCCTTTTGTGTATAAATATTTCCTTTGTGACAGCCGTATCTCTTGAGGAAATCTTTTCAATTTTAAATACAAGCCTATCAAAAAAGGAAAGTACTTCCTCCGCCTCCTTCTACTACTGCTACCGCTATCACCAGCGCTATACATGTCAATAGACAAAACATTTTATTTGCCATGCGAACAATTCAATAGAAATTGCAATACATCATCAGACAGAGAAGTCTGGGCCAGCGTAGCCAAACAAAAACACATACAAGAATCGTCCTTCCGATTCTCTGAACTTTTAACCACTTCTAAGCAGAGCTGTTTAGAAATATATGCTTTAACCCAACAACGCCAATGTACATATGTTTATGTGAACCGTACCCCAAACCAACTGGACAAAGTGTCACCTACAAGTCGGAGCCTATAAATAAATGATAGAACCAAAATGCCGAAATTCAAGCAAATCAAATACAGGCATAAGGAAAAACCTTGCAGGATTAGAGAGGGGATGCGAAATCAATTCTGGTGGAATTTAAATTATAAATCAAACGGCATGCGAGAAAACACCACTCTGACAATGAAATGTCACATTTCCAAGAAAAGAACACGCAATTGTTCCAGGAGTATCAATGTATGCTTATATGTATAGAAATATAGGTAGCATATATTGAAGCACGTTCATGCAAGTTCATGGTATGGTGGAGAATAGCAATTTGACAATGGTAATTGTTTTATTGAAAAGCAGACAAATTTAAAACAGTCATCGGTAAACAATCCAAGTTGACAGTGAAACAGAGACAGTCAAAGCGTGTCGAATAGCAAACTGATTTCAAGAACTCGTTACCGAACGCCCAAGGAAAGGGTTACATGGACACACAAAAAGTATTGCATCTGTGTGACGGGTGTTGGGCGCCGGCTGCCAGTTAACGGGTGTAAGGTGGGTCCATAAAATCTATTAAATCCGTGCAAATAGTTTCAGTTACAATTGTGGCAATAGATTAAGTTATAAAAAGTTTTGCTGCTCTAAAAAACTCCTTGCCGCACACCCGCAAACACATACATACGCAATAAACAAACAAGCACACACCCACACACATACTCAGGAAAACTTGAACGCACATTTACAATGTGCTTGAAACAAAGGCTTCGAGAGACACGTACATATTTATATTTGCTTGTTTCCTTTTTCTTTAGGATTTTTTTTTTATTTTGCTGTTGTTTTTTTCATTCATGCTTTGCTTTGTTATTTTGTGCACTCTCTAAATGCTAAAAGTTTTCCTAAGTAACGGCGTTTACACCACAGGAAAGATACTTTGTCGCCTTTTAGTTAAGCTACGAAAAGATTCTTTTCGCTCACTGCCGTCACGTAGCAGTACTCGATACTGGAATCCTCATTATATGTCAAACTACTACACACGCATAAATATGGGTGGATGTGTTTTTTCGTATACAAGTGTGTGTATGTTTGTATGAGTTACATGCAGCGATAAAAACAAATGTTAAGGACTCTCTTCTATAACAATTTCGCCCGTTCCTTCGGCACTCCGTAACTGTCTTCTTCCCAGTGTTAGGAATAAAGAGACCTTCTTTAATGGGGCATATTAACTAGGCCTTCTGGCATTTTCAATAAACATTTCAGGCGGCCCTTTTGGGCAGTAACGACAGACGACTTCTGTTGAAGCCACCAACGACCAATCCAATGGTCGTGATCCGTTAGAAGTCACAAACTGGAACCGACTTAACTCGAATTTTGTACAGTTCAATATAAACCGCCAATAACAGACTTCGGAAAAATTATCAGGTTAGGTTTTTTCGGACCCATGAGTGAATCAATTTCATACTGTTTTCGTTTGTGTAACAAAATTTTAAATTTTTCTGCATTATGCACTGAACCTGAATTTTTAAGATTGTTTGTTAAGAAAAATTTCCACTTTACGAAAATACTTTGATTTAGGTTGTCACAATATCCCATGGAACGAACGCGTGCGCAAATGACATATTCTATGCATTCACTCCAGTCTAGGGTGTAGAATGTTGCTGTGGCATGGATGCAAAGATGGAATGCTGCCATGCTAATAAAATGTCTCTCAAAATGCCAACTTTAGATTTGACATTTTCGCAACTGAGATTAAAACTTTTTCACCACTGCCGCAAATCCTATTTACCGCCATAAGTGGCTAATCACGTAGACTGCAAGATCCGCTTCGTGGGCAGGCTTTTTAGTTGTCTAACTAAATGAAATCAGGAGGAGTGCCGATGTGTGTACTCGTGTGTTAGAGAATCGATTTTTTGAGTGCTAAATAGTTAATAGGAAATAGTTGATGTGAAGGGTTCATTTGCTAATTTTATGACAGCACGGCTGAATTTTAACTTAGTTTGCCTTATTGTAAAGGACTAGTGCACATATCTCTCGGTAACTGTAGTAGAAGTTTTTCAAGTCACGTTTGAGTCGCTTCTCTGAAAGTTATCCTACCACAGATGACTGAGAAATATATGTAACGCATTTGTTCCAAACTTCCTTAACGGCCGATACGATAAACCTAAGAGGCCTGCTGTCAGGCCATCAAAAGCCCTTGTTCCTTTGCTGGTTAGGTATTTCGGTTTAATGGCAGTAAATGAAATGATAAAAGAAAAATAAATATACTATCAAATGAGAAACCAAGAAAAAGATTTTACGAGGAATTTATATGTACCTGTATGTGTCTATGTGTATTTATATGCATCTATGGAATAAAGATGCGATGATATGTATTGGCCCAGTTATTTTTCTCCTAGGTTATTTTTCGTCCGTTATTGTTTCGGTTCGATGATCATTCGATCGCAATCGGAGGAGGACGGGTAAGAGGGTTATGCTATCATGAAGAACACATGCCAGTGTCACATTTCGTATTATGAGAAAGGATCTACCTATAAGACTATGAATAAAATATATTTGTAAATATTCTGCCTTTTTATATTGGTCAGATGTATTGCCTTATTGGCAGCCTTGTTGTGGCTGACCGTGGTGTGATATGTTGTGTCGGTAGCATTCACTGAAATACCCATGTTTAAAACATTTGACCTTTGTCCGTTGGGAAGAGACAGGGGAGAAAAGGCATTAGTTTTATTGTTGTTGCATAGCTAGTGGGTGTAAAAATTATATCATGATGTAAGTGCTCCACTTGTGTCATGCAATATAACGTTACAGTTTTTTAATTTTAATTCTGTAAATTTTAATTGAATAACACTTGAATTATTTTATAAAAAATTTAAAAGACGCCAATTAAAATGTATAAGATTTCATTAAAATTAAGATAGGAGCACGTCGTGCCACATTCTATTGACCTTGTAAATATCCAGAGCCACTACATTGCATTCGCCAACTCGGTGAATTAATTACCTCCATAGCTCTAAAAGGACTACCATCAGGTATTCCGTAGATCTGTTTCTACGAATATCGTAATGTCAATCATTGAGAAGGCATTTGAAATACAATAAATTTACAATATGGCCATAGTCTCTATTACCTTGGAGCGGAGAAATTGTGCGGTAGTTATCAGGTTACTATCCTTATAATTTTAAAGAAAAGAAATACTCCTGCACAATACTAGAGGCTGAAAAGATTGCGCAATAGGTGAGCTCGCTTCGATGAAAATTATTTAAAACAAATGCCGAAATACCAATCTAGTCCTGAGATTTCTTCACATTGAGCTCTGCTGGAACCATTTGACTCAAAAATGTGGACAAATATCGGAGGCATAGAAACAGATGTACTTTCTGTGTGTTTGCAAACGACTAGTTGCTTGAAAAAGCTAGAATTAATTAAACAATGCCAACTTGGTATGGGAACAGCTGGTCACTCTAGTAAGGGTAATGATCGATGCGATTTGTTCAATAGCCAATTAATGAATGACCAAAAGCTCTTCTCTGCGTGAGAGAGAAGAGAACTTTGATACCTAGACTTTATTCGTCGTGACTGAAAAGCATGCGAAACGAAAGACAATAAGACAGTCGGCTTAGAGACTAACCTTTTACTTGCAAATTTAAGAAGTGAAAACCTACGGTTAGTGAGAGCCTGGCCTTAAAGAGTTCGGTTTTTCCTTCAACAATTGCTGCGAAGCTCTCTGAAGACGGTTGTCACGGACCTGAACTCGCGATACTCGTAAAAGCAGTATGCAGCCACGAAAATTAGTGTCACCTTGCCATTTTGTTAAAAACTTGCCTAATATTAAGGCAAGCAACTAAGAGGTCTTGAACCGACTAATCCCTGTTCATTGTGATATTGAAATAATTATATTCAAGAAAAAATATTGCTTGGATCTATAACAATTTGTTGTCTATCTTTTGAAGCCAAGGAAACATAGGTTTGATACAGGCTTCCAACACTTGTTTACCATTGGCCCTTCAAACTTTGACAAACTTGGACATGAAGTGATGCTTAGTTGATTGAACAACGCGTAAAAGTGAAAACGAATATGGCCGTTCTGCAATAAATTCACTTCGCAGAATGGGTGGTTTTTTGTTGAAAATCCATGAAATTGGGTTAAATTTATTGTTGCTGTGCTAAAGGTTGTAAACAAGGCGGAACTAACTTTAATTAGCCATCGAGAACAGCAATATGACATGGGCTTGGAAAAAGTGTTGTTTAAATAATGGGTTGTCCAACTAAAACGCACGAAGTTAATTGTAACTAAAACAAAATGTTTTCAGAGAATTATTTCAATATTTTTTTGTTATGATACAAGGATCTTTCACAATTATATGTGAAACAAAATATCGGCCAAATACTCGCCACGTCTTTAATGGCATACCTCTATCCGATGGTCCATATGTCTCTGAGACATAATGAAGTTTAATGGCGTGCATGTGCCGAATTAACTCGTCCAATTGTTCTTGGCTTACTGAGTACGCTTTTAAATTTGTTGTTAGAGACTTTTGTTATAGTTGACTTTTGTTGTTTATTTTTCAGTTATTGTTGGGCTTAAGGTCATAAGCAATAAACTGATGTTGGTGTTTTTATAATTTATTTAATTATAATAAAAACAATATTTTGAAATGACTTCGTCGTTCATCATCAGGGGTAATCAATTTAAATTATTGTTTACTTCTGTTCTGTTGTACTAGTACTTCTAATATTCAACTGAAGTTCTTTTAACTGATATTCTTTTAAAGATTCCCAAAGAATGAATTCCAACGATGTCAAATTACATGATCGTGCCGGCCAATTAACATCGCCAGACAATACCACCATTGAGTTTCTCAAGCAAAAGGGCTATTGTTTCGTTGGCCATGCTGTTAGAAGCACATATTGTCCAGGTCCATATCCTCAGTTTCTGGCCACAAGACGTCCGTTATCATCTCGCGATAGCGAGCGCCATTCGCGGTAATTGCCTTGCGATCTTTTTTTAGAAGAAGTAAGCCAACCCATAAACCTCTCCAAACAGCCACTCTTTGTGGATGCATTGGCGTTTCAACAATCACCCGTGGATTCTCATTTGCCCCAATGCCGCAATTCTAAAAGGCTTTAACAATATTAACACGCTGCTTAATTGTTGACCTCTTCATGGTTGAATTTGTTATCAAAGAAATGTTAAATTATGTTGAACAAAAAACTTGACGTTAAGGTGTGACTTACAATTAACAACGTGCGTAATGGTTGGACCACCATTTAGGACGGTGCTATTTGTTACAGAAAAACCTTATCCCCACTTGGCCACACACCGCGCGAGCTTTAATTTTCTGATATTAGAGTGGTACATTAGGGTAGTAGCAACTGAGATATGATGGGTAAGTACCAGAAGGGGGTGCTTGAGCTCAATGACTTCAAAGACAAAAAAATCGGCCTCGTCGAGACAAAAACATCGATGTATCACACTTTAAAATCCGTTTATAAATGCAGAAGTTATATAGAAAAATGTAAAAGCGCGACCCCTACGTTCGGCATAAAAAAATAAAAAAAATTTTTTTGAAACTACCTTTCAATAATACTTCATATTCGAAGGTGTACGCCGAACTTTTTTTTTGAGGTACGCCCTAGTATACACTCCTCCATAAAAATAATATCATTTCGTCAAATTTACGTGTGTTTTTTTTAATAAAAGAAAATCTGCTGTCTAACTGCATCATCCGGTATTTTTCTGAACTTGGGACCTGGGACATAATCAAGGACATAAAAGAGTTTCTTTCATAAATCAAAAAATAAATTGCCTTAAAAGATTTGACTAAAACTGGATCAAAGTCGATTAGGAAAATGATTATTTGGACCTTTATTGCTACTTGGACACATTTGGCGAGGTCAAGCATTTCAAACGTTTTTCTAGAGAATTTTCCTATGGTCCTTAGATAAGTTCCGTCAATGTTAAAATTCATCTGGAGGCAGCAATACGCTTTGTACTTTGGCTCCTTTTATCATTCATTTATTAAACATTATCCTTTGTTTCTCTGTCGAAACTCTTTTTCCCATACCGGCCTTGCCTTTCAAATGTCTGCTCCGAGATTGAAAGTCAATTTCGTATTATTTTCCTATGAGATTGTTTTGGTGTCTTTTAGAGTTGAATTCTTCGTTTATATTTGGAAAGAGAATAGGTTATTCGATGGTGAAGTTGTTGTTGTTGTGATTTCAATTGTGATTACAGCATTCCTTTCCATTTATCCTGTTGGTGAATGTGGCCTTTTGTCTTGTTTAGATGAGACCTTGCTATGCGGCGGCATCCAACTCCGTTAGGTCTGCCCGAGATGTTGTCGAAACTTTTCTTTCATCTTTTTTCGTCACTCGCTCCTTTGGCGTTCGTTATTGTTTCTTTGCATGCATAGCACGTTTTTGTTGTTGAAGTATACATACTACGTATGTATGGACTCGGCTTGTGTGTTCCGGTTTTGCTCTAATGTCCTTGTCACCTTCAATTCAATGTTTTGTGTCTTGAACCTAACCGCTGTTTGTTACAGCATAAACACGAGTACATGGTGAACCTTGTGGCACTGATGTTCTCGTACAATATATCGTTGTGTGCTCGTGTATTTGGTTTTATTTGCCTTCTTTTATGTGTTTTCGATGATTTCGTTTCAGATTCCCTTGGTGCTCATCCTGCCGAACATCCCTCCCCATAGCGGATGTGTATAAGAGCGGGTCTCCAAGAGTACTTTGTACGTTCGACACTTGAAAATAATACTGCAGCACAAGGAATCTCCCGTTCAATCAGATTTTAAACTATTGTGTCTTTAAAACAACTGCACCGAAAAACTTGAACCAACAAAAATGTTCATAGAAGAGGTGAAAGTTTTAGCAAACAAAAATCGGGAACCAACCTAAAGCACATAAAGTGTTTTGCACATTCGTACACAAAGAGTCATATGTACAAAAGAGTGTGCCTGTTTCAGTGTGTCTATTGCTGCTGTTTCATCGTAGTTTTCTATTCTCATTGTTATCTTTGTTTGATGCTGTTGTTGGCGTCGTATCTTATGAGTTGCCAAAGTTCGTACATTCCTACCATTTATTTTCATATTAAATAGAAAATCCAACACTTTTTCTTTTCCGTCTTGTTTTTATAGGCTGTTCGTGAGGAATCATATCAAGATGCGCAGAGAGCATACAGTGGTCCAATATCGCAGTGGCCTCTAACTCGGCCTTACCTATATTTTAGGAAGAAGAACAGTATCGATAAAGCCTAATTATTCATAATAATTTCAATATGCCATATTTTGCAGATTTCTCCATATATTTCTTTTATTATATGCAAAGGGCAAGTGGAAAAAAGAAGAAGATCGTAATGGCATAATTCAGAACCTTGTTTAAATTAAATCAATCTGGGTTACTAAACTGCAACAAAGTTGTAGGTTTCACTAAATGACTTCGACCTATCATTTATGGATCATCTGGTGGATCGGGTTGGCCGAATTCAGCCACAGATGAACACAAGAATATTGTAGATGCAACTAGTGCTGCGACATCGACCTTAATACATCGATGTTTTAAATCGATGTTTTAAATCAAAGATAAGCATCAGTAAAAAGCATGGATGTTCGAAAACATCGATGCTTTTACGGAAATTTTGTTTTTGCTGATATTCTCTTTTTAATATGTGTTATCAACAAATAAATCACCCTATTTGATAACTTGATTTGATAAAACTTGATTAATACTAGATTTTTTTATTTATGTACTTATATCGCTAAAACAAAATCATATAAAAGATTATTGTTCAAGGTTTCAAAACTTTGAGTTGACAGTTTGTAAAAACAGAATTTTTTGAAGCTTCTCTCCTGAGATAGAGCTTCTTCTGCTTGAAGCAATATTTCCAGCAGCCGAGAACACTCTCTCAGAGGGTACAGAGTTGATAAATATTTTATAGCCGTCTTCATCAACGCTGAGTTTTTAGGCACATATCCCTGTTGCCATGCCTCCAGGGGATTTTCATGTAGTCTGAACACAGGACTTTTCACATATGCAGCCAATTCTGTCAGTTTGAGCAGTATCTATTTGTTCAATAACCCTGGATCTCTTTTTGGCCTTCCAGTTTGTGATGCTCATCGTAAAAGTTGAAGACTCAAATAATGTACACATTCTTTATAATCTTTTGTGTTTTGTTTTCTAACTAAGGAGCAAACCAAAAGAGACAATTATTAAGTAAATTATTGAAAATTAAATTACAATTAGTTCATAGGAAGATTTGAGACCATGCTTCTATTTGTATATTTCATTCAGGAAATGAAAATCTATTCAAAAGGCCGTCGAAAAGATTTTTAGTTGTAACCAGGGAGTGAATGCTATTGACTGCAGGGAGTGAATGCTATTTCACTGTCCGTAGGCCTCAAGGTACGAACGTTATCGATGGCTATATACTTGAGAGAATATACTTCCGATTATCGATGGCATCATAGGTAGCCCTTATATTAAGGCCTTAAATTTTACAAATGTTAAAAGTTAATGCATATTGAGATAAGTGACGACACGTTATGTTGTTTTTTAATACCCATATGTGCAAAGTTGAAGTATGCCACTTTGGCCCCCCAGGTCGCCTGACCTTACTGCAACTAACTTTTTCTTGTTGGGTTATTGTAAACAGGAAGTCTACCAACAAATTTGAATGAAGTAAAGCAATCCATTCGAGAAACAATTGCTGCTATTCCTGTCTAAACTCTTTAAGTGGTAATGAACAAGATTCTGATAAGATGCCGCAAATGCATCAACGAGCGTTTTTTTTAATGAAATTGAACAAATATTGGAGAGAAAAGAAAAATGAATTCCTTTCACAAAAAAAAGATATTTAAGTTTTTTAATGTAGCAATATTCATCAGCCACCCTGTATTTGGATTTGTGACAAAATGTTACTGTTGCTGAATAACCATATCTTTCAACCGGAAACTAAAGCGGATTTCTGATATTTTTTAAACCCCTATTCTCATGCCGGTCCTATTTGCAAATTGACACAAATCTTGAAAGTAGGTACTATTTAGATTTTTTAGAAAATGCCACTGCCCTCTAACAGTAGTGAACATTTCCAATGCGACATACAACACATACAAATATACTTATACATTGCCACATAATCGTACAATGCAGAAAGGCATATGAGCGCGTGAGAATAGAAATACGACTGAGAGTTTCCCTTTTTTGTCCTCATCGGCGTAAACGTAAATTAACATTGAGAAATTACAAACTGAAATTGAGAAATCGGTTTTGAACTTAAGAACAATTTTAATTGAGATATACGAAAATACAAATTTAAATTAAGAAAAGTCAAGTTGATATAGAAACAACGAATTGATGTTGAGAAAATACAAATTAAAATGGGGAGCGTAAATACCCTGTAGGAAATAAAATAACCGGTTGATAAAAAACATTAATTATAAACTAACTATTTTGCAACTGACTACAAATTGGTTTGAATGTCATGCAGATATCAACCAAAAATATTGCATAGAACCAAACGTAGAAGTAAACAAAACGAAAATAAAAAACAAACAAACAAAACGAAAATAAGAAAACAAACGAAAATAAGAAAACTAAGCATGTCATGGAGTGAAATGTAACATGTCAATCACAACAAGCGAGACCTTTGAAGTGAATAGTGCTAAATTTTATTAGATGTTTGGAAGTCTATTTGGAATTAAATATAAAGTGAGAAGAAACCAATTAAATATTGAAAGTTTGTAATAAAGTCATAAATGTCAGCAACGAAGTTGTAACCAGATGCCTTATTTTTATATGTTTTTATATTATAATAATTATATCTATATATAAATAAATATATTGACAAAATTGAATTTTGACAAAAATGAATTAAAATTAAACTGTTTATTAATGAATTAAAAAAAATTGGTTTTAAAATAATTTATTATAAATCGACTACAAATTGGTTGAAAAATAAGTAATTAGTAACCAGTAAGAAAGTCATGCAGAGATAACCAATTGACTACCGCCAATGACATGCCTATGTTAAAATAATGAGTCGCCGACAAGAAAAAAAGTCACTTAATCAACTAGATGTGGTTATTAAAAAACCAGTTTGAAGTTACTTAAAAATGTGTTTGATTTCCTACAGGGTAATTATTTAGAAACTCCAAACTGAAATTTAAAAAATACACATTGAAATTGAGAAAATATAAGTTGATATTGAGAAAAGACAAATTCAAATTGAAAAAATAAAAATTAATATGGAAATGTCTAAACTAAATATTAAGAATATTTATGAAATGTACATAAAAAGTGATGATATATAAATCTTTGTTTATAAACAACATAACCAAACAAAATGGAAGTAAACGATAAAATCCATTCTACTCCTCTTACGAATGTTAATCGTACGATTGATTTGTAGAAAACTCTTTTATGAGTTAATTTATTTGCTTGTTTATTAAGTTTTAAACATTTCTCCAATATTTGTTAAGCTCCTTACTAGCTGCATTATGTGACCAGAGTGCCTTATTTCAAAAGTTACATACTAAGACATTGGCGAAACATATGCCTTCGATACGTTTTACGATGTTTGTGTCTGAAATTGCAAATGCGATTAATTATACACCCTCTACTGAATCTGTCATTCCGCTTAACTTCCCAATAACATTTTTTCAATACAAATTTGTCTATTTTCAATATCTATTTGTATTTCCTTAATTCGTATTTGCGTTTCTTAATTTTAATTTGTCTCTTCTCAATATCAATTTTCTTCGCTCAATTTCTAATTGTATTATTCTAATTGTCACAATTTGAATACATAATAGGGTGGACATGTTTTCTGGCTGGTGTTTTAACCCATCTGCTACGTCACATTAAATGTTCAATAAATAAACCTATTTGCAGAAGTTTTGAAAAAAGTCCTTCTCCCTAGTTAATGAAGTTAATATTTGAGACAAATTGTCTAAATATGTTCTCATTGAAAAGCTTTTGGTCAATCAACCCGACGTCTTTTTAAAGAAAATGTGGGTTTGACTGACGTCTATTTAAGGAAAATGTTGTTTTGACTGCACCAAAAGGACGGAGGTAAAATTTCTTTAAAATCTTTAGAACCAAGAACCGGTTCATTGAAGACATTGTGTTTTTTTTAACCGCCTAAAACAAAGATTTTTACCCTATCAGCCCACTGTAGTCGTTTAAGGTCGTATGTCTCCTACCTTTTGTATACCAAACAATATTTTAGGACTTGAACAATGCCACGGTGAAATGGAAAAGAATGAGTGATACTTTAACAGCGCCTTTTGTTTGCAAACATTGAGAGAAATCGTTTGGGCAGGGACGAAGGATTATGTTTAAGAGTATCTGGTTTTTGTATTCCGTGCAGCTGTTTTTGGCCAAACCTCATGGTAACTATTGTGTCATATTCATAATGGGAAATTCGGTGATAACCATATGGGCCGCTGTCAGCTTCAGTTTGGAATTGAAACTCTACACACGGCAGAGATAATTCACTTTTGACAAGGAATGGAATGTGAACAACTAAATCATAAAGGTATTAATTTGGCATTCCTTGCATGTCTGTGAACGAGCCCAACTCATCCGTGGTGTAGCTCCGGCAATGTATAGGCGGGAATGTAAGTGATAATTTGAAATATGATTCGATTAGAAAACGCATGAAATAAGTTTGTGTCTTAAACGTATGGGAATAATGTCTAGAAATCTATTCCGGCAGTGGTGTTATTTTTCCTTCGACAGAGTTTAATGGTAATTTCTTAAGAAAGTTTACGAGCACATTTGCGAGTAACATTGCAATGGTGTAATCTCAATACTAAAATTGGTAATAACTCCTACTTGAGAACTGGGATATCGTCATGTACGGCAGAGTGTGCCTATAAACATGCAACTGTGGAACGTTTTGTGCCTTTAAGATGGTTTAATTAACCTTTTTCAAAGTTCTTTAACGTATATGAGCCTAGGCGGAAACAGATTACTTGAGTGGAAAGCAGAAGTGAGTGTACATACTTGTATACCAGATAAAAACATTTTTGATTTCAACGAAAAATACTTCAGCCATCTTAATATGGAGTGGGGTGTTTTAAATATGACTCAGTAATTCTGATTTATGCAAACTTGTCTTATCAAGGTGATTCGTTTTTGCTATGGGCAGACAAATATGGTGGGCAAATACGTTTCTTATTGAACTATTCATTTGTGCTCAAAAGTGGCAAGTAGCAATTGTAGGTATGATCGCTCATCAAACTGTCATAACTCAAAAACTGCTGATTCGAGTAAAACGAAGATTTTAGAAATGCTGTATTGGACTTTACATATAGCAATCTATACAACACGCTCATACTACCTGGGTACTTGCGCAAGCGGATGAAGCGATGTTGGGAGCGGTCGCGCGGATGTTGCTTCGAAATGTCTATGGACGCTTTGCTGAAATGGAAAAAACTGTAGGCGAATGAAAAGTTAGTTAGGTGCATCAAACTACATACATACGTACAGCGATTCCATTGCCTGTGACATGATCGGTGAATGAAAAGGAAATAAAAAATCTTCGTCGGCCGAGGTCACGTCCACAACATAGAGGAGTGGGTTAGTCCAAGGTAAGTAAGTAAAAGGCATTTTTCTCATTTTAATGAACTCATTATTCATCTTGCCTAATAATGTGATTTGACCTATTGCATCAGCTTGATCAATTGATTTTTTTTTCAGAATGAGAGTAGAGCAGGTTTGTTCTTAATTTTTTTTACCAGAAGCAATGAACATTAACACTTTATAGCCTTTTCACATTTACTGCGTTTCAGCTGAAACGCCGGCGTTTCAGTCTCTTTCTTTGAATTCCGCGAAACACACTTAAATTTCCATACAAAACGCAGGCATTATGCTCTTTTTGCTGTAGTTTGTAAAAATGCTGTAGTTTGTACTCCAATAGTAGTTAAAAAAAAGCAGTAAAATGAATAAATTTCCATTGCTGGTTCAAAGCAAATGTCAGAAAAATGAGGGAAAAAAACATCTGTTTGTTTACATTTCTAGTTTGCTTTGTGGTGGTAAGTACTTATTGCAATGGGATCTATGACTATGAATTAAAATTTTTCTTTTTTAATAATTACAGCGCAGGAAAATGGAGTCAACGCCGAATATAATGTGAGTATTATTAATTGTATATTGAGTTCTCATTATTATTGTGATTTGTAATTCAAGGAATCCAAAACAGAAGTACAAGAATGATATAAACTCTAATATTGTACAAATTAAATTCATTTTTTGATATTATTTTATCTTTGTTTGTTTGTTTTGTTTACACTCAGTACAGAAAACACAAAAGAGAAATGAGAAATGTCACATGAAACCACAGTAGTTTAAAAAAGCATAATGTGAACACCATGGTTTCAAAATGATTTCAAGAGAGCGAAACGCCGGCGTTTCAGCTGAAACGCAGTAAATGTGAAAAGGCTATTAAGTGTTAAAGAGAGTTTGGCCCTATACTTTAGAAGATTCATAATGTTTGCCGGTCTACCTGATATCGGATGCTTACTGTACGAGGAAAAAATTCTATTAAAGGGTAATAGAAAAAACAACACACGATGTTTTTGTGGTTTACGCTGAAAATAAAACTGTTGGTATACTTGGACCACGCCTTACCACTATCATTTTATTGGCAAACAAATTCGAATGTGCCAACGAGTGTATTCTTTGTACATATGCATACACATATGGAAGAGCATTGATGTTTGTATTGCAAAATATAAAATACAACGAACACTTATAATTAAAATTGTCAAAGATGCAATTTACTTCAAATTGAACAATTTCCCATAGTTGCAAAAAGACTAAAATGTTGTTTTTAAATATTTTTGGCCTGGTCTGTGTGTTAGACTTATACGTATGCTTAAAATGCTAGAGAAACTCTCAACAGTGTTTTATTTTATACCGATTGTTCGGGTAATTCTCAAAAGTACTGAATGCAATTATTGACAACAAAAACTTCTAGGGTTTTTGTCAGAATAAAATTAAATTAAGCAGGTGTCGGTAGTTCAATAATATATATCACAGTTACTTAAATTACGATATAGACGAGTAAATAAGAAAATTGGGTTGATATCAAAATTTCTCTTCGTATAGATTAACTACGCCGGCTGTAAAAATATCTAACCTGGTAGAAATATTTACTTTTTGAATATGACTTCTTCCCAATCAAAGAAGAATGATCTTCCAGTGCTGTATTTTGTTCAATTAACCTAATCGTATCCTAGTGCTGCAAATGTATAATTTCTGCACTACTAAGTGCAGTAGTTTTCATTACACCTACTTCTACGCAAAGAGAACTGATTTATTGCCATCACCGATTTTTTTCCAGCCGAATATAATTATAAGCGTTGCATGTACTCGTACTCTATTAGGACGGCCGACAACCGAAAAATAAAAACCAGTTTTAAAATAACTTCCATTAAATAAAAGTTTCAAGATAATAATGAAATTATACAAGTTAAACTGCCATTGGTGGAACTTATGGGGTTTTTTACTACTCGGATGAAGATATTCAAATGTATTTTATTTAATTAGTATTTCATTAATTTTGTTTGGGTAGTACACTTTTATGGACAATCGTCGATTCGAAAATTGTAACTATTTTTTACTTTATACCTTTAACTTAAACAACACTTTTATATTGCGGAATATTGGTATAACCCACTGGAGGCCACGTGCTCAAGATCACAGCTTTCGGAATTAAAACCTGTTCGCTGCTTAAGGTTTCTTAAGGTTGAGCTTATCCATTCAAGGTAGTAGTAAATCTATGTAATGCCACAGATAGAAACTATGAAGTTCCATGCGCAGTTCCTTTAGAATATTTATATTCAAAAATGGTTTTATTGTTTTTCAAAGTATTCTCCAGCATGGTTTATACACTTTTGCATGCGCTCAAACGAATTGCCGAAGCACTTTTTCCACTCCGATTGAGACACCTCCAAAACATGGTTTTTGAACGCTTCAACAGCATCTTCTAGAGACGAAAATCGGCGGATGACCCATCAATTCGACGTTTTGGCCGGTCAAAAATGCGCTGGTTTGAGCCGATGTGTGAGTTCCGTATTGACACGGTGCACAATGATTCGTCTTCTCTTGTTCGTTTTTCGAATTTTTCCGAAGACTTCTGGCAAACAAATTGTGGTGCATCACTCAGAATTGACCGTCCTACGTTGCTCAAGCGGAACAGTCGCCACATTACCAGTTTTGCCGAAGAAACAGGCGACCATTTGTTTCGAAATGCTTCTTCCACGAACAACTTTCGTTGGATTTGACTCGTCTTCGAAGACTCAGACGGTCGATTGCTGTTTTGCTTTGGGCTCATATCCATAGATCCATGATTCGTCACTGCGACGATCTTATAAACGTCTTTTGAAGCACCGCGAACGTATTTTTTCAAAATTTTTGCACCAATCGACACGAGCCTTTTTTTGAGCGATTGTTAAATTGTGCTGGATCCAACGAGAACAAACCTTTTTTACGGCCAGGTGTTTGTGCAATATCGAATGTATCCTGTTGAAAGAAATGCCCAAGGATGCCTCTATCACGGTATGCCACATGACGATCTTGCATTATAAGTTCATGCATGGCATCAATGTTCTCTGGCACAACGGCCGTTTTTGGACGATCTTCACGACCTTCGTCTATAAGCGAGCGTCAGCCACGATTGAATTCATTAAACCAGTTTTTCACAGTGCTAAAGGATGGTGCTTCGTTGCCATACAAAGATTTAAGTTCATCGATGCACTCTTGTCGTGATAGTCCATGTCGGAGGTTGATTTTTTCAAGTCACTGTAAACAACACAAATGATGGTCGTACATCAAAACGTTCTGAGTACGTTTATGCTAAAAAATGTCAAACTTTCCAATGGACATGTCAGACGGCGACAGGCAACACTTAGTGTTGCCTAGGCCAGAAGTATATATAGCAACCCTCGTAAAGGAAGGGGAGTTTTAACTGGAAACGTTTTATTTGGTTCGAGTGTACAGATTGTTATTACCAAAAGCTTAGGCGATGTTAAAATCTAAAACTAAAGATTTCTTTTTTCTTCGATCCAGTTGTAGTGTCTACGGATATGTCTGGGTAATCTTGAAACGTGTCTTGCGAGTATCAAAAAATACTTGTAAATACGCTTTGTATGTATGTGTAGGGCGAGGCGAGTGGACGGGTCAGATCAAGTTATGGTCAAATAGCGGCGAAACGATAGTTTTGTACTAATACGAGTATTCGTTGTAAAGGCTACCTAATTCAAGGACAACTTATAGCCAACAATTCAGCTGTGTTGAAGAAATACCTTGATAGAACAAGCAATCGCAGCCATTCTTTTTACGTACTAGCACTTCGAGAGTAACAAATCATTTTGCTCTGTGTATAGATGTTTGCCCAATTTGCCCTTTTCATGAGTAGCGTTTACTATTGTTTTAAGCAGACGTGTTCAACTCTTGTGTGTGTTGGAGAATGTGCATGTTCCGTTTCGTGCACCATGTGTCACATTTAATTAACAAAAATTAAAAAAAACTTTTTCACATCCCACAAAAAACATTTTCATTCAAATTGTAATTTAAACTTTGGCAATATTCCTGTCGTATGTGCGACTACGACTACTTGCATGCGGTAGTGTGTGTGTAAGCGTGCCTCTCTCGCCCGACTCTATCTATATATGTGTGTGTGTTAACATTTTATAATTTATTGTCAGGTAAGGTGGCTACATGCGACACACACACATGTACCTTCACTGATGATTACAATTTAAACAGAAGTAAGCATGTGTGTAGTTGCATTAATGTAAGTGTGCACCGATTTGCATTCCGGCATATGCAAGTGCTTGCGTCTGCACGAGGAATGAGCCGCCGGTGCAAGAGTTGCAAATTAAAAGTCGGTAAAAAGAAACGAAACTATAGAATCTGTCCTGATTATGAGGGAATGGAACTTAGTCGGCAGCACCTTTTGGAGGGCGCGTCGAAAGATCGGCGTCATCGCACCATAAAAATATTTATTGAATTCGAATGCATGCCAACGTTTACGCATACGGCAGCGTTCCCTGGGAGTTGCCACTGCAATCAGAGCAGCAGCATGAGGTGCGGGACATTCGGAAGCCAGAAATGGATTGCGGCACGCACTGCCGTTGGAGGGGTGTAGTCACGTGTTGCACTTAATGTTTGAGTTTCTTTGTCGATTGACAAATAAATGCATCAAATTAAAATCATGAAACTTTTCATGTGTAGCAAAACGTGTTGCCGGAGTGCGTTGAAAGTCTTTCCATTCAAATCGCATTTAGCGGCGGGTGGGTGTGCAATTGCGTGCGGGATAAAGCGGCACGTTCACAGGTATAAACGTACGCTGTAAATATATATGCAAGTATGTATGTGTGGCAGGGATGTAAAATGAGAAGTTTCATTTATTACAACAGTACTAAGAAAAGTGTACTTTTTTCCTGCTTCATTGCACCAGAAAAGAATAGAATTTACTGTAATTTTACTATTAAGGATCAGATGGGTGGTCCAAATCAAAGATTCTTTTCAAATAGTTCAAAATCGTTATATAAGTTTTGTTTAAGGTTATGCCTCAATAAATAATACTGGATAGCAAAACCGCAAAACTTAATTCATGTGTGCACTAAAAGTGTAAATTTTGAGAGTGTCTAAAGAAAAACACTCGATTCAGAAAAAAATGTGGTAGCCTCCACAATCTAATTATATCAGGTTTGTTGTTGTTTGTTCGTATGGAGAAGAAAAAGTAAGTCAGCGAAGTTAAAGCAAAGACATCACCGTCTGACGCACGTGCCTTCATAGGTGTGGGACGGCTCATCGGTACCCTTAATGTGTGCTGTCAACCATCATTGCGAAATAAAATAGTATTACTAAATTAGTACCTTCTTGGTTGAAATACAAGATATATTGATAATAAAAAAAGAAATATGACTTGGAAGGGTTTTTATTCTGGTTCGAGACCTTTGTTGTTTCTTTTTCAGAATCAACGTAAACAATTGGTAAAATGTTTTGGATATGGCTGCCGGGTAAACTGAACATTATTTCTATGGTTACCTTGGATGGCTTTGCAGTAGCGTCAGATTACTCAATATCCAAGAGCTGGAATTTTATGTATATTTTGGTTCAAAATGAAGAACATGCAATTTTCCTCAATACAATATCGCTTAGACCAATTGGAATATTTATTAAATTGTTTTCTTGGTCAAGTCTTGATATGTTTGGTAGGTTTTTTATACTATTTGGACCTAAATTTGTCTGTTTATTTTCTTCTTCCTGACGTTTCGTCAATACTTTGTTGACTTTTGAAAGGGAAAACAACAATTACATTCTTATATTTTACATGTAAAAATCATAAACTTACAAAAACATTGAATTTGTTCAATTACATCACGGATAATTTTACAAACACACAACCCGAAGCAATGCGTCTTGTTCTTAAAAGCTGCTTAAACGATATTTTTTGCTAACTGTTTTTACCATTTTTGGCCAATAGTTCTCAAAAAGTGTGTGTCACTGAAGTAATTTTCCTTATTACACTATCTATAATCCTTTAAACTTATAATACTGGAAAATGTTTTTACAAATCATATTATATTGGTTTTTTGAATTTCGAATTTTCGATGTAAAATACAAATGGAAAATGTCCAAAATGCATATTTAAGTATTTAATTTTCTAAATAATTATATTACTATGAATATAAGTAGAAAAAGCAGGACACATTTCAATGTTTGAAAAATAAAAGGTCGATACGTTCTTCGAAAGGAGGATGTATAGTAACCCTGAGTTTAAGCACATATCATTAAGCTACGATCACAAAAACTATTTTATCATGCTTCAATTCCGCTCCAAACTGTCACTCTCTGTGGAGTAATTGACATCTCCGGTCTTTCTGATCCCCAGGCGCGGAGTTTTGCTTTACCAGGAATGATGATTTTTCCAGCAAAGTCGTTATCCAGCTTCTTTAAGGCCCAAGCTGAGATGCGAAAACGAAGCTGCGGCCTCTAGCTCCTATGGAAAGACCTTACACAAAATAATTAACGTGCTGGTGGGTCCAACGATGATTTGGTGAGATCTATGGCTTCAAAGTCCTGCGTACAGCAGGCTTGGTGAGTGCCTTATTTCGGCAACATTTTCGTTCAATAAACGCATTGGAAAAGTTTGCATTATTTCCCATCATTATTTCATTTCGTTTCAGGAAGATATGACACTGAATTTTAATTAACCTTTCGAGCGGTCACTGTCCAAACAGCGTAAGCTCATTATAATGCTCTTTAAAGGGGAAATTTTAATTTCGATTCACTCTTGGAGATTTGGAACCATTTGGTGCTTGATATAAATAATTAAGTCTTTCTTTTTAGAAGATCTAGACAATGGGACTTCTGATGTTTTGCAGATACTTTTTTTTTCGTTGTTGATAGAACCTTGAAGTTCGGTCGATGTGCGTGAGATTTCCAGTTCACTCTTTATTTTTGTGCTTTGTCTGACACCTACGTAAGCCCTCCATTTCTCATTATTTGGCTGTGACTGTTGTCTTCCATCAGTGGGACCTTGTATTGCTGCATTTAGGTGAGTGATTTCAGACATTATAAATGTACTTAAATTTGATTTTATTGTCTATCATTATTCAGTCTATTAGGCTGACTGAACAGTAATTACAAAATTTCCTACAGCAGCAACAAATATTTGCCAGTCAAAACCAGTCAAGGCGATACATTTGGAAACTTTATTGTTTTATTGTACATTTCATTTTAAAGTCTAAATTGAACCTAAACTGGTACAATTGTATCAATGTTTGCATCCCTGAGTGTATCAGCGAGAATATTTCACATTTGAGGTGGGTAATTGCAATACAAGATTACCCTTTTTGCTACTGTCATACAAATCTGCAAAGCAGAAAAGATTTCTGTGAGCCTTCATGAAATATATAACTTACGAGAAAAAAAGAAATTCAATTACAATTACTATGACAACTGGCTCGAACCCTTAGGGTTGCTTCTTTTGTAAGCGCGTGGAAGTGCACTGTAAAAGAGATATACGTACGCACATTCTAAAGGCTTTTTGTAGCGAAATTCGTATTGCTATTCAATAGGGTGGTTGAAATATCCTTCCAAGCAAATCAAGCCATTCCTAGAGTCGTTTTTCGATTTAAAAATAAAGTAATGTCGGGTAATAATCTCTTTTATTTATTAAATACTGCAGTTTAAGCAAACTTCAAAATTAAAATTTTTTAACAAGATCTTTTTCAATTTCCCTTCTGAAATATAACAACAACACTAGGAGAATAACAATCTGAAACTAAGTTTTGGCAATAAACTCATTTTAAGAACATTTTTATAGTTATGATTTGTTTGTTGTTGGTAAGTGCATTAGGTGAGTACGGCTGGCCCAATTTAGTAAATTTTGGTAAAAAAAACGATCATTTTCGTCCCAATAGAGATTTTAGTGAAATAAAACTGGAAAAAGTGCTTATTATTTAGAAGAAGACAAAATTTGACAGAGCAGGGTCAATTTGTTTAAACAAAACTTCAAAAAAGGGTGAAGTCAAGACAAGCGTTTGCATAACACATCAACCTGAATGTAATCAACTAATTCAGTCTATTTAAGGCAAACTATGCTTACAACCATGAATCAGAGATGGAATTTCTACTGGGTCGTATTCAGTGTTACTGTGGGTCAATGTTTTTAGTGTTTATTTCAAGTAAACTTTCATACTGGGCTAATATAAATAGTTCAGATTTCGAACCATTATTATAAACTATGCGGAATAAACATCAAATCTTCTAGCATGTTAAACAACATTGATTCAAATTGAGAGGGCATTTGGTATAAAAACTTTAACAATGCATGGACCAACGAGGCTTAACTTTACCACGGTTGGCAGCAGATCCCTCAAAATTTGACGGAGATCGGGCCTTTTATGTGCCTTCTATAGTGACAAAATTAAAATGCAATAAAAGCTTAGCATAAGGCTACATCAAGGCATTTACCAATTCCACTGGAGCTTGTCTTTTGAGTCGAAATTCGACTACACGCAGAAAAAAAGTATGGTTGGGATAACAATATTTGAAGAGCATCATACTATTGTTGTGTATATGGTTGTGGCACAACAATATTATGATTCTCACAACAATAGTATGGTTTACACGTAACCATACTATGATCCTCACAACAATAGTATGATTCACATATAACCATACTATGATCCTCACAACAATGGTATGATTCACACTCAACCATAATATGATCCCCACAACCATGGTATGATTCACACTCAACCATACTATGATCCTTACAACCATAGAATGATCAAAAAATTATTTATTGAAATTGGGCTAAGTTGTCAACAATAGAATAGAATTATGAAAACTATTGAAAAATACATCAAATTCAAAATAATAGGAGTGATGAATTTAACAGTAGAAAATATCAGTTTAAAAAAACAAGCGTTTTTATTAAAAAAATTTTAGTTTATCCGTAACATCTACAATATCATCCGTAATAATAACATTGTTCTAAAAAGCATATTTAAATGAAGAAAAATTACAATCATACGGCATGATTGCCGTAAACATACTATTGTTAACATTAAACAATACTTTTGTCGCACCAACCATATTTACATTGTTGCTACAACTATATTTTTGAATTTTTAAATATGGCAATTATAATATTGTTAAATTTCAACAATATTAATATTGCGTCAATCACACTATTGTCAAAAATATATTCAATAAACAAAACTATTGTTGTGACGAACATACTTTTATTGCGGAGAACATATTATTATTGCCGTGACCATATAGTAACCATATTTGTTCTCTGCGTGCAGTGTTAGTTTCGTCGTAATTTAATAAAAATAACATTCGTCGTATATCGAGAAAGACAACTGTAATAGGCCGTTGTACGAAGTTTCGTCTATATACAAAGTGTATATAAATGACACAGCTACTCGTATGTAAACCATTTTGACATATCGCTTAAAGTACTACATGCCTACTGCGCTGCGTGTATTAAAAAAAAGTTGACAAAATAGTATTACAAAAAAGTGGCGCAAGACTACGAGGATCAAGGAAGAAAAAAGTGGCAAAATTGTCACTTTGATGTTACAGTGGTAAGACTGATCGTATTGCCATTTCAGCGGCAACTTACAAAAGTCCTCAAATTCTAAGTCGATCTAGCAATGTTCGTCCTTGCGTCTGTCCGTCCATCGATGAGTCTGTTAAAAGATCGAAAATGGTCGATTAAAAAAAATTAGCATCCAGAAATCTTGCATGACTTGTTATCATGAACTGCTTGGGATGAGTAAGTGGAAAGAGACGGCCCAGCAGAAAAAAATTCCTTTTAAGGAACTGAAGGGGTCTCGGTTTTTAATATTTGCTCAACAAATCATATTTTTTGTGGGGACGTACTTAGCACCTCAATAAAGGGCATACTTGTTGGCCAAGTGGTACAAAAAATAGCCTGTGTGGCAAAAATCGAGCAATACTCAATTTGGATGTATGGAAATTTAAATAAAAGCAAAGTTTACCACTTAAAAGACATGCCCACCTATAAATAATGTAAATTAGGCTGAGATTGGGAATAAACAAAGGGTCCCAAAACCGGGTCACCTTAATAGCGATTTCATGGAAAAGGGTAGAAAGGATTCAGCCTGGCCGAATTGACGACGTGTTTAATTTCCTTTATCAAAGTGAAGCTGTGTTTTTTAGTCTCAGCAGATGTTTTTGTAGTTTGATGTCACTTGACTGTATCCGAATTGTGATTTGACCCTGTGCGACTTTTTTGTGAGAATCGACATGGTTTGAATTATCCAAAGACACTAGGCGTTTGAATTGAAGGGTACCTAAGTATGGAGGCAATTTAAAACAATTGACCAATAAGGTGCAGAGTTGGTCGTTCGTAACAATTTTTAATAGAATTTGTCCAAAACAGGAATGAATTTTGTATACAAGTAGTACTAAAACATATTTGCCAATTTCAAAAGGGGTTTAGTCGATGTACATCGCTCAAATAGTGAACTGGATAGTGATTTTGATCGATAAGAATAGTAAACATGGGCTCTATCTCCTTTAAAGTGTGAAAAACAGGTGGGATGTCGTTAAAATAAAAAATCAAATTGTAAGTTATGAAGGACGCTCCTGATGTAACTGGCAATTATATTTATTAACACTCAGAGAAAAGTCTAGTTGAAAGTCGGTCCAAACTGAAAAAATTCTGTTGGACATTACCTAATCACCAAACATTAATAAAACTTACGGATATACGATTCGACATACCATAAAGCCAAGTCAAATATTGGATAAATGACTCGAGAATTCCTTTTTTATACCAGGGCATGAGTTAAAATGGGTCGGAATGTAAATCATGTAGTCACATATGTAAATGTAACATAGCTTAAGTGCACAAACTAACATTCGGTTGTGGTAGCGAATTTGCTTCACATTTCTAGTCAGTAGTTTCGTATACATATATGAGTAATACTCTTTGTAAATTCTTGTAACTAAGTGAACTGAATGATAGAAGAATAATTTATCTATTGTGCATATGTTTTTGCTCCAGACTTAAGAACTGTGGCGATTGTGTTTTCCTGTTCGAGTTCTGAAGTAATGTTAGAAGCAATTCTTTAGAAACAATCAGAGGATTCGCTTAGATTTCTGACTGAATTGCCGAAACCTCACGCGAAGTCATGCGGGATTACCGGAGCTTTTGCTGACGTTTTGTACTGGTTTGCCTCTATTATACGCTGGAGTGACATCTGGTTTGTTTTCGATTGCGCATACGAACCTAAGGGGCATGAGTGTACAACTTATTTGGGATACTTACTTTTCAAAGACCATTTTTTATTATCTGCAAGAAAATAAAATTGTTATTAGTTTTTGGTAAACAAACAGTTCGACATATTGTATAGCAAACAAATGCTATAATCCAAATGGTTTGTGATTTAAACTTTATTTTAACGGAACAATTTGTTTGGTCTATCTTAATTTTATTTCCATAAGATCAATAAAATAATACAATACAAATTGATATGATTGCAGATTTCTTTTATGATTCCTTAAAAAAACTTATATTATCTCTCACATCTGTGAGTGGTGCACGAGTTGTATTCTTTTTCATTAGGGATCATAGCTTTAAGCCAAATAAGAAAAAATGCTATGCTTTGTAAAGAAATATAGTCGTAAAGCCATCGTCATTAATAATGTGAAGTCGCTGCTTAGAATGTGCAACAGATTTTTATCGAATGCCGAACTTAGTGGTTTTTTGTGATAGTCGCGAATATATTACTTATACACAGCGGAAAGATGACAGTCGAATTTATAGTTATTAAGCCAGTAAGCTGTTATTCATGAATCAAGAAATTAAGACAAGGGGATAATACGCCATTAAAATTGTTGTTAGTTCGGCATGCTCATAACTTTAGCATCTTTGGTCTATACACCAGTCCATGATTTTGTACGGCCTTAAGAGTTACCGATAACATGTAATACAAAGAAATTACTAAATATTGCAGCTTGAGAGGCAACTCTCTTAAAGTCTAATGAAATTCATTAGAAGGTCATTGTTAATTTCAGTTTCCATATATGCTTCCATACGACTTGTCTATTCGTTTGGCATGACCCTTAAAAATAATTAAATATCTAGTTTTAATTCTCAAAAATCCTCTCCGGGGTAGCTTAAGCCCGGTTCAACGTTAATGAATGTGGTCGTAGTTCAGCCAGGCATTTTAAAAACGCAGATTGTAAATTTGCAAAATTGGATGACACAAGTAACACAACTTTAATAAATTACAGGTAAAATAACAAAACACTTTGAATAATTTATGTATTTCATTCACCAGATTTGGTCTATTATTTCTATTACAATTAATATGGAAGTTGACAGTCGAACCCTGGTAAAAGTGAACCGGATGGGATGAAATACCAAAGGTTAAAAATAAGATCCAGATAATCATACTAATATTCAAAATTATAAGCACATATTATAATTCATGTTTAAAGTTACTGCTAAGCAGCTAACGATCGAAAGTGACTTCATGTTTTATGTCTGCATCGGACATTTTAATTGAAATTGTAGAGTTCCAAACAAGACAACTTGTGAACTTGTCTTGTTTTTAAAACGTAATTTTTTGTCGGGTGGTGTAATAATGCACTTCGTAAAGTAAAATTGCACTAAACGGACCACTACGTCTGTTGTTGGGGGATTTGCATTTCACTATCCAGGGATAATAAATTGCACAACGGCGCAAGAAAGGATGATTTTCATCTTTGTGTTAAGCAAAGATATTAAAACAGATGAGCACACTAATACCGCAGTACTCGTATGTTTGTATGTTGAGGTGAGTACGAGTACATAAATATTTGTACATGTACACATACAGATGCCTGTACAAAGCTTAAATAATCTTTTAATTTCAGAAGTCTTTACATAAGAAACATTCTTGTTAGACTTCTGGATTCCTCAGGCGAAAAAAGATTAACTCCCTAAAGTAAAATAAATAATAAAATATCGTTTGTGAAAGATCAAATTAAGTTTATGTTTTCAGTTTTACAGCAGAAGTGTCACTAATAGAAGTCCATTTAGTTCCACATTTTCGATTAAGTTTGCCATCGTCCACAGGCTATGAGATTTTTAATCAGTTAAAAACGAATTAAATACACTTTTCACAAATCGCAAAATGTACGCAATCTTGCTTAAGTTGTTGTAATAGGATTGATTTTAAGTCTTAGTTGTGTAATTAAAAAGTAAGTTACAAGCTAGGAAATGCGGTTCTTGGAATGTATAGTTCGAGGGCTGCTATATACTTTATATTTCTGGCCTAGTACTGAAATGCGAATATTTATCATCAAAAATGGTTTTATTTGTTTTCAAAGTATTCTGCAGCATGATTTATACACTTTTGCATGTGCTCAAACCAACTGTCGAAGCACTTTTTCCACTCCGATTGAGACACCTCCAAAACATGGTTTTTGAACGCTTCAACAGAATCTTCTGGCGACGAAAATCGTAGACCACGCATTTTTTTCTTGATGTGCGGGAATAAAAGGAAGTCATTAGGGACCAAGTCTGGGCTGTACAGCGGTTGACCCATTAATTCAGAATTGACCGTCCTACGTTGCTCAAGCGAAACAGTCGCCACATGACCAGTTTTGCCGAAGAAACTTCTTCCACGAACAACTTTTGTTGGATTTGGCTCGTCTTCAAATACCCTGATAAGAATATAACAAAATGTCAACGGCGGATTTCCACCTCAAAAGAGCCGACGATTTACGAGTTAGAGATTTATCTCTGATCCATGTAAAAACTTCTCTATAAAATGCATTAGCCATTCAGAGGCGGCGTTAAACAGTAGGTCCCGGTCAGTGTGTAGGAGAATCAAATCGTGAAGTTCGAAGTAGGGCTTAAACCCGATATGGCTGCTAATGGAAACACAGATTTTTTGTATTCATGGGTTCAAATTATTCAGTACCACTATACAACTGATACCGATTCTTCCTTTCGTATTTAACTGGGCAAAGATTTATTATAAATTATGGTATTTTTAACTCTTACAGCTTTGACGAAACTTTGACGAAATTCAGACACCAAAATTGTATACATTTTGGAAATATTGAGTTAAGCGTTTTAGCTGGTAAGACAGCGATATATCTATGCTTAAAATATTGTCTTAAAAATGCATATACACATACACGAACACAAAAGAAGAGTTGGAAAAACTGCTTGCTTCCACATGAAACATATTCATGTTACTATCTCATATACATGTATTCTATATAAATACATATTTATTTATTTATTTATAAAGGTATATGTATACCTGCTCGTATATGCATACATATGTATATACTCGTACATATGCACTGATACGAGTATTCTGATACATTTAAGCGATAGCAGAAAATCAACGCCAGGCAGCGTTTTTTTCGTAGTTAATACGCCGATACAATCAAGTGTGTGTAAACTGAACAGTTTTTATTATTTATTTTTTATCTTGCAGCGCTGCGAGCATTGATTTTTCTTCAATAATCGAACTATGAAAAGTGTGTGGAAACGTTACACTGTAAGAAATTATAAAGACTTGTGGGCCGCCGTGGCATGTTTGCAGTGTGTGTGCGACTATCACACATGTAAACCGAGGTTGAACTCAGGGTGAGAACATATACCAATTTTTCAGCAGAGGGTTTCCTTCTGGTTAATGCCACCTTCTTTACGAATTAGAAAATTGTCTTGAAGCCATTAAAAAAATGCATTGGCAGTTTGGTACTGCAAACTGATTTGAAGGAAGTTTTCCCTAGATTTTTAATAGAATGTGCTTTGCAAGGCCGGCGTTCTTTGCTATCAATCCTATCCTATTGCTATCAAACCTCTAGAAGAACTAGACAGCAAACCCGCAATAGAAATGCCCCAGCTCTTTCTGATTCTTCAGAAAAAATTTTTGTAGTCATTTTAGTTCCAAGCTTGGATATAAATCTGGTATCAACCTACATTTGACTTTGTTGGCAAAACTTGCTGCTTTGCTTTCCGTCCAATCATAGTTAGCGAAGCTTAACAACAACAAAAAAAACTCCGGTATTGTTAAAACAATTTGTAGCAGAGAAATAAATTCCCAAATGAGCATCATGTACGAGTAGTATTTAGTTCGATAGGATACATTTTCAGCGGATGGAAAGTTGGAAAACAGACGGGTTTTTTTCTCTCAGTGGATGCTTGTGTATATGTACATGCATATGTTCAAAAAATCCATTTGCAATATGTACGTCAGATAAAGGTTTGTTGCCAAAGTGCAAACAGGATTTCCCCAATACATAAATTTAAGTATACGGATTTTAAATATGAACCCAACATTTTTGCTCTTCAATTTATGATGGAATATGTTTTACATTTAAATTTAACATTCGTTCAATGTTGCAGCACCATTCGATTCTATATGTAGCAACCAAAGAAAGGAAGAAAAAAACCAAACGTTGGCTGCTCTTCGGAACGTTTTAAATGCTTTTTCGTTCAAAGTGTTGATTAATTTTAATGTTATTCTTTTGTCAGCAGTCCGCAGTCGATGTTCATGTCCTGATAGCATTTGACAAATGCAGCTTAAGCGCATGTTGAGGTTGATTTGGTACGTAACGAAAGGAAGGGGAAGGATGAGGTCATGTGAAATCCTTTTGAAAATCCTGCTGATGGATTGTTTGATTTCATAAATGAATGGAAGAAAAGGTCAGAATACGAGTGTAGGCATTTTAAGGCGCGCACGTTTTCTGGGCCATTCCTTTGTACACTTAAACTCCTTGTGTTTCTCCCACTCCACGTGCTGTCTCTAAAACGTCTGTCTGTGTGTCCATAAGTATGCCGCAATTCATTCTCAAAATACCGACATATATAAATATATAAATTCACGTAAGCGTTTACATGTAGTTTAGATTGGGCCACGAAATAAAGTGGCAGCGTTTGTTACTCAAAAGTTATTTTTGGGTTTGTACTATAAGTGGTGATTATGAGGAAGGATCTATAAAGCAACAGTAACTTGTCTAAAAAAAGTGCAAACTTTATTTGTTTATAATCAAACCAGTCTTAGTACTCACTTAATTCCCACAACACCCCATTGAGGAACACGGGGAAACTTCTCTCAAATCAGTGAGCTGTGCACGATGTAATTCGTATACTCACTGACTGCGACCTACTGTTTGACGCCGTCTCCGAACGGCTAAGGCATTTTATAAAGATGTTTAGCTTAGAGATAAATCTCTCACTCGTAAAGTCGCCGGCATTTACGTGGTGGAAAACCCACCGCTGAAAATTGTTAGATGCTCTTACCCGGATTTGTACCTTGGTTTACTGGTATGATAGTCGTGCAACAGTCAAAGAAAAAAAACTATATGAAACAAAGGTCGCCAGCCCACTTAAACTTACGTCTTAGTGCAAAAGTGAAAGGAAATAGCTCTAAGGGGAGCCACAATAAAATGGAAAAAGGAAGCCCTTAAAACAAACTTACTACTTTAATTGTGAATGCTCACTTATACAGGATTTAAAAATATACTCGAAGAAAAGGACCGATGGCAGGGATCAATATCATATTTGGGTGCTAAGTCCTCAGACTAGCTATACAGTGTTTATGATCGTCCAAACGTGAATCATTCGGATCTTGTAATATGTATTAAACTTTTAAAGTCCTTATATTAGTCATATAGTTTTTAAGACCGTCCGCAGGTCGATCACACAATGGAAAATTTACTATAGCCTCTTATGGTTTTGTAATATATTTCCTAATTTATACTAATTCCTAATTTATATAGTCTGTTCAGGCTCAGAAGAATTCGTTTTTGAAAAACAGACTGTAAGTGTAGAAATATTTTTTGTTTTTAAAATAAACTCTACGGACCGTTGACTTATTGCCCACATTAATGAACAGTTCGTTCAACAAATTTATTATTTATGACCACGAAAATTATTATAGACTATTGAAAGTATGCGATTCTTTACCCAAAAATAGTCATAGACTGCATAAATTCAAGATCGCCTTAACAGGCGATTAGCACGGGTAGAATAATATCTTGGTCTGTTGTATTAAATGCCGGTGTAAAATGCCATTCCTTCGAAATAATTTTCCGCTTTGTAATAAAACGTGGGTCCAGCTTGATGTCCAATGACCAATGTATGTATGAGTGAAGGAAGGCAGCGATAGCGTTGCTGTTCTTATTCAGGAGTGTGTGAATGTATGGTTGAATGCGTTTTTCTCCTTGACCGATTTCCAAATCTTTTATTTTATTTTATTTCTCGTTGTTGTCAGTTCTTCCTAAATTTATTATCCTTTATATTCCGTGTGTTTATATTTCATTTTAAGCTTAAGCTTTTATAATTCACACACACGCACACATACAGAGAGATATTCGCACACATGTACTATATCCACTCTAGTTGCTGGTGAGGTTTTTTATCGGTTTTTGTTTCTTTGGCTGTTACTCCAAAGATGTTTAGTTTGGTGTTTATTCAATTCATCCCTTTTTGCGGACTGTGTATATCCTTCGTTAAAAGTTTCGTATGTTTTTATTTTGTATGTGTGTGTGCGTTCATCTTTTTTTGTGCTAACGAGTGTGAAATGCTTGTAAAAACACCGATGCTTGCTCTGAGTTTAGTTAAATTCCTCACTGTATACAAGAACACGCCGATCCCAAGGAAAATCTGGTATCCTTCAACTGTCTTTTGCTTTTTGTTGGCTAAGCAAGGAGCGTTTATGCTTGTCTGTATGTATTCTTGTTTCTTTTTTTTAACTACTACTGTATGCACATACATACATATGCCGATACAGCGGTCATTGGCGAGAAGATTGTCCTAATTAAAAACTAGTAATTTCGTGATTTATCATATGGTGCCATGAACGTAACTCAAATACCTTTTTTGTCAATTGTTATCAATTGCATTTTCTCTTTAGAGGATTTTGAATTATATTCTCTGGAGAAGTGAAACATTTCAAACAGTTTGTGTATATTTCATAATTCTCTCAATCCATTTTTGAGAGAGTTTGATATATTTTATGAAATAAATGCTCTGTTTTATAAAGTTTCACGATACATCTTCATGCCATAAAGTCTGAATTGGGCTAACTTGAAATTTGTAGATAGGGATGCTTCGAAAGCCTCATAACCTAATATATTTAAAGGATTCATGACGTGTCAATTTAATTATAGTAAAAATTATGTTAAGTTCGACCAGGTCACTTCGTGTATACCATTCACCAATATAGGGTCCTAGATAACTTCGTTTGGCCGCTATCGTACTTTCGATAATATTTCGAGATGTTGAAAACGGATTTATACACACCGTCGTTTGGTGGATGGTATAAAAATGGTCCTACATCGACAATAATGCAGAAGCAAGTAAGGTTAATCGCATTTTTAATATTTCACAAGAAGAATTCATACATTTTCAATGACAGTTTTACTACAAGATATTCCAGAACTTTAAATATTTATAATACAAGCAGATCTTAGCTTGGCCCTGTATTAGTTCCTTTAATTTTAGTTTGGTTTTTATAATACAACATGATGTTATGGCTGGTCCAACCGAAACGCGCTATGTTAGTTGTAAATAAAACAAAAAGTTTTCAGAAAATTAACCTAATACTTTTTTTATTATCATCACGGCTTTGGTGGCATACCTCTATCCAATGGTCCATATTTTTTAAATGACTCTGAGACATTAAAGAGTTTCAATGTCGTTAATGTGCCGAATTATCTTATTCTTTGGCCCCGTACACTTTTAACATTATAAATTCCAAAGAATAAGTACAACGGTGTCAAATCACATGATCGTGGCGGACAATTAACATTACCATCCTGTTGGAACCACATATCGTCCAGTCCATACTTTCAATTTCTGGCCACAATAAGTCCGTTATCATCTCGCGATATCGAATTCACGAGTCGAGGTTGACGTCTCTTCTGCCACAATATCGCACCTGGTCACACTATTGCACAGGTGTTTTCACATTTCCTACAGACCCTGTTTGCCGAAAATTGAGCACAATTCTCTTAAGGGTGGGCACATTCGTCGATTATGCTGACCAAATTGGTCGGACCACCCTTTACTTAAATGTATCACCAGGAATTCCGTAGATAATTACTGTACGAAAAGAAATTTTGTATGGTAAAGGAACGAACTTATTTTAAGACAGAAAGGTTGTAAATGAACGCCACATTCCTTACAATACAAAGACTTAAATACCATTTTTCCGAAACGATGTTTTTGAGTTGCGGCGGTTTGCTCATAAACGAGCGATATGTAGTTGCTTGTCTGTGTAAAAGCTGTTATCTTAACAATATTAGTTGCAGTAGCATAGACTCTTCTGCAAAAGGATTTTGACATATGGGCACTAGACGAGGTTACCTCCCCCTCTTCCATACCCCAACACAAAAGCCGATATGCAAACAATCCTGTGAATAGACTAGAAGCATCATATATGAAACGTATGTATGGATATGTGCATGGAGTTCGAGCGTATGTGAGCGTATACAAAATTTCACAGCTTGTTTCGTTCTTATTCCTCTTGTACGTATGCCTTGACTTGGCAACGATTTGATGTTGAAAGAGAATTTCAAAGAATATCCTCCACTTGATATATGGCTATATACGTCTGTGCGTACATATGTATGGGTGTAGTTGGCGGTGGAGTGAAAAATGCAAGGATTTTATGTTTATGTTAACATTTTTGGCGCATTATCCTTATGAATGATGGATTACAAGGTAAATGTCTGGGAAATTGTTGAATTGAAAAATTACAACAAGTCTGCACTGACTGACGCTTCCACCTCAGTGAAGCTTGAAGCTTGCAATCGAGCATTATGATAAATAATCCGAAATACGGAAAGTTATATTATACCCTAAACCACGTAGGTTGTCCGGAATATCGGACGAGTAATTAAGCTTTAAACGCCACCGTGGAACAATGCAACCGTTGGGTCTCTGTGGATTATGTTTTTGTCGGAAATGAAACAAACCAAACGCCGATTTGCGCTTTGGACAGTGTCCATTGGCAATTTTAGCTAAGCGATAAATTGCATTCGAGTCTGAGTGCTTGTATGCATGCATATATTTACATTTGAATCTCCGGGGAAATTTTGGTAGCGAACATTAGTTGTCAGCGCCCAACTTACACCCAGGAAAAGAGTGCGGGGTACGAGATGATATCAAAGGAAAAATATTAAATACATATAAATCAATTGGTCAGGAATAAGTTCTAAGAGCTAAAAATACTTGCAAATCTTGTTAATTATGTCAATAGATATTATTTGAAATAATCCCAAGTAGTTTTGTACAGACCTTTAATGTTTGACATTTATATCCGAAATGAACTATTTTTATTTAATTTGTGTGTTATTTAAGTTCAATTTTAGTCACTTACAAACCGCAGCAAAAGAGTGTATAAAAACCTAAAAGAAGGGTAGATAAACCCCCCGATACACGCAGACCATTTATGTAGCCGTCAACTTGTCGTCATCAAGGTGAAGATCGCAAATTTTAAACATGCACATGTGAAGGCTTGCGCCAAGAACGAAATATATACCAGGTACACTGCCATTGTTTAATTTAAATTTAGTTTCCTTTATTTCATTTCTGACCAAACCTTGTAAGTTTTGGAACTCACTGAAACTGTTTAAATTTGAATAGTGAAATTGAATAGTGGCTATGGAGCAATAAGTATGAACGGATATACATTATATTCAAAAAATATGTACTTTTGGGACACTGTTATCTGGACAATGGTCGGGAAACAAAATTTTCTCCATTTAAGCAGCCGTTGCATTCAAAGAACCAAATAGGATAACGTCCTTAAAACATTTCTGAAATAAGTGCACTACGGTACAGCTCAGTGAGGGGAAATGGAGATGCATCACTTGTTCAGTGATTTCGATTTTGTCTGATCAGTTAAAAATGAAAAGCAATCCGCAAGATTGCTGTCACATTGGGTTTTTAGTGTCTAGCACTATAGTTTTGAAAAAGGAAAGTTCTGAATTGTGCAAGAAGCTATCCCATTCGCAACGTGCAGCTAGTCTCTGCAGTTAATATAATCTAAATTAAAACTTATTTGGAAAGGATACAAATTCAAGAAAACATGACTAATTAGTCCGCCCTCGTACTAAACATTTCATACTTGAATAAGCACTAGATTAGTGCCTTACATTTAGCCAAATCTCAAAGTTAATACATGTTGAGATAAGAAAGATAATTTTGCTGTTTCTGAGTAACTATATGTCGATGTTCTAGAGCAGCTTATTTTCTGAACTCTAGGGACCTTTGAGGCCTCAAAAATAATCGAAATGTGGAACAAATGTTATTTTCGGACTCTATGTTGTCTTTTTAATACCTTTATGGAACAGTCTCTCCGACATTTGGGGATGGCTTTTAGGTCTCAGGGCCCAAAGGTTAAGGCATCTAATTCAGCCAAATGGTAAAATTAAAATACTTTAGAAAATGTTGCTGTTTCTGCGTTCACTGTGGTCCATGTTCGTAAGGACCTATCTTGCGGCATCCTGTCAACCATGGGTTAATAACATAAAATTAATTGAATACTAAAATTTATGTGATATAAGGATCTGTGACAAAGTTGTACTGCTTCTTAATACTCATATGTCCATAGCACGAGGTGACCAATTTTTTAGCCCCTAAGGCCCAATGAGCTAATCCGCGTTCCAAATTGTCACAAATATAGGCACATTTTTGGATTTGTGAAATTTTTTTGTTGTTCTGGATACCCATATGTGTCGGACCGTAAAAGGACTCCAATTATTTCAAATTTAAACTTGATGTCATATTCAGATACTGCAGGAATTTTCACAGTTTCTGCGTACCTATTTATCAATTTTCATAGAGACTAATATTGGAAGCCAGTTATTCGAAACGTAAAATTAATCTGATATTCTGCCGCGTGACGAACTTTAATGGTTTTTAATACACTTATGTACATTGTTCAAGAAGACTATATTATGGACCTCTACGGCCAATCTAAGTTGCATAATGACACAAATATTGAATATAGGAACATATTTGAATTTGTTTAAAAATGTCGCTGTTTCTATATAGCCATATGGCCCCAAAATGAAGGTTACGCTTTGGGCCCCTATGACCCCAGGTCATAATGACCACGCCCATTTATGGGAAGATTAAATGATCTATGCCTACCACTTTCAACAAAGGGTGATTTTAAAGTTTATTAATAACATTTCGTAGGAAAAAAGTAAACAAATTAAAAATTTTATCAAGAATTTTTTTTTTTAAAAAAACTAGTTCTTATCATTTGGACTGATTCGTTTATGACGACCAACAATTAATAAACTTTGTATGGTAGGAGATAAGTATTTCGGTATGTAATAAGCGGAATGCCAATCTTATATGTACTCCCATCCTATGGTGGAGAGTAAATTAAACCGATTCTATATCTTTCCAAGGAACTAAAGAAAAAATAAGCAGTTGCCAAGCAACTTGGACCAGCAGATCACATTACTTGTGTCGAGACTATATGGACCGCACTGCTCCAATAAGGTAGATATGAACTAACTTAGCAATAAATATGTCTCTAGAAAAATGCAGTGGCATGAACTACATGGTGTACAAATCCTTAATAGAATTTCCCCGTGTTTCTTTATGAAATTGTTGCGGAAAAGCGCACGTTTTTTTCCTACCATGAAGTTTGGTAAAAACTGTTTGCGATTACACAAAACAACGGCCAAACTACTGACCCCATGGACTATCGAAATTCTCCAATGGCATCAATGCACCCAACAATTGTGCATTCAAGTTCGAAACATATTAAAGTTAAATCAAAACTGATGTGAATGATACATGCACACCGAAATTGCTCGAAATTATTCAATGTATTTTTTCGAGTGTTTCAATGGGTTTTATTTATTTTATTTAATCATTCCATTTGGAATGAAGCGTAGGTTGGTTGATCAGCTACCATTCACCTTGACCAGTCATTTGGCTTTTAAATGACACGAGTATGGACAACATGAAATATGTATTAGGAATATGTGCCAGTACTACGAGTGGAATAACTGCCATTAGCATAACTGTCCATGTCCATGGACATGTATGAATGCACTCGGATGCATTTTGAAACATTTGAGCATTTCATGCAGAAATCATACGACATGTGCTCTTAATAGTTGTACAGCACTTACTATGTACCTCCCTTTGGGTGTAGAGACAATTCGAAGTATTGACCATTTTTCTCTACTTTATTATGGCAAAAACATCTTTGGGGGTCTTTATGCGAATACAAATAGAGCCCAATTAACATTTGCAGCGTAGAGTAAATCGTGAAATATTTTCTTTGGCCTCTCTGAATAATGTCGCAAAATAGATGATGTTGCTGCGATTTGTGGACACTGACATTTATAGGCAAGCTTTTGCAGGGTGGCTTTTGAAAAAACATTTGGAAATACCCACAAATAGAGAAAGAAGCAGCTATTGCAACAAAGCCATCAGTAACAAAGGACAAGTAGCTGGGTATACAAAGGCAGCATTGTGTCGAAGCAGTTGGCCTAATGTCGAAAAGATGCACCAGTCACCGGGCCAATTGCTAGAAGAGAGTACGAATAAAGAATGCAAAAGAAAGAAAAGAAGAAACATATTTATGCTAAAATACTTAAGCGGATTTGTCATACTGCAAGCCAAGTGCTTAAAAATCACAAAAAGTGAAAAAAAGAAAACTCTGAAAATATAGTCTCAAAGTGAGCAACTGTGTGCGTCCCTCCGCCACCACGCACACACACACATACAAACACAAGCGCAAATCCAAAAACTTTAAGACAAATATTAGAAAAACCTTCAGAATAAAGTGTGGCTTGTCCTTTGGTTGGGTTGGTGTGGTTACTTCAAGGAAATATGACACAGGATGCAATGTAGAAAGATAAGCGGCATACAAATCGACCGAGCCGAATATTGTGTACCCTGCACAAAACAGAACGCGAATAAAAATAGAAGATCAGTCGTCTTGAGCAATTGCGCCGGCGCAAAGCAGTCGGCCAATGAATGGATGCGACAGCAGCAGTAAGATATTTCATATAATCAGCTACAAATACAATGACTTGGTTATCCTATTAAACTAATGTCACCATTACGTTATGGACATTGTCGAGCGCAGTTTTTAATTTAGAAAAATGAGTAGACAACGTCAAGATCATCGAAGGATAAATAGGAGAAAATTATTATAGATACTTTTTTGAGAGAGAATAAATCTTCATACCTTTTAATCATTGATTTTAGTCCCTACATTATTAAAGATGTGAACTATGTAGTTCATTACGTTTAACTCGATACTAATATTGGACGCAAAGAAAAGATATAACTGCAATATGGTCTTGGCAGCAGTTGCATATTCATTACAACAACAAAAAATTGCTGCGACAATTATTGTATTGTTATTTGAATTTAATTTTTGCAATAGCAGAATTTCGGCAATATAAAAGCTGCTGAAATATAACAATATAAAAAAGGATTTTTTTAATTTAGTTTAATGTTAACAACTAGCTGAATCCAGCCCTCTTTGCAGGTCCCAAGTAATACTTTGTTGCAGTATCGCCTCTTGATTTAAGTTGATGTGACTGCATAAACTAGGGGATTTTAAATCCTCATTGTGAATGTACTTATTTTGCACCTGAGACTGGTCATGCTTGAATTAGAATGGCAAGTTAGATGGAAACAGTACGTCCTCGCCTTTGAACATTATCACTGATGGCGTCATTGTTGCTGAATAGAGTTCCTTCATAGCTTCTCCCACTATAGATTCATAAAATTTGTGATTCCTTTTCGGACTATAGGCACTCTTAGTGGCTGCTAACGCACTAAGAGGGCCGTTGTGTTGATGCATCGGCTTCTCGTTGTTCGATCGTTTCTGATATTGACATATTTTAAGCAAGTTACTCTTGTTGAAAGATTACCGACAATACCGATCATAGAAAGGTTGTTCGAAAAGTATGTGTTCACTTGTTGGTAAAGCTTAACGAATTCGAAAATCAAAAATCAGGCGAAATGGACTAACCGTTTGAGTTATTTGTTTATGAGGTAACTGAACGTCCTTAGTGGATTCCTCAATGCACTTTTTCACGGGCTCCGCGATCTTCATCGTCGTCAGTAATGCTTTTGTAGTACCGTTTGTAGATGTTCCAATTTTGTAGCCTTCCAACCCAAAACAACACTTTTTCAACAACATGAGCAGCAGCATATGTGTTCAGCTGTCTAGCTCTCTAGAAAACAATTTTGCCAAGCTCCCTCCGCCCACAAACAAAAAAAAATGAAAATCTTAATCTGGGTTATATAATTGTTCTGCGTCATCGACAGTATATACTTTATGTACCAATTTTCTGTCTTCTAGCTCTTAAAATCAATTTTGCCACAGCCCTCCGCAGACTGACCAACTTTTTCAAAAAAATACTTTACAGGAACACTCGCCGTGATAAGCCGAAGCTTCCTTGAAAATTTCTTCAAATTCGAATCAGCGGCTTATGAGTTTATAGGTCCCATACATACATACATCCAATTTTATATATACAGTTAATATTAATATATATATATTAATATTATTACGGCAAACCTACACATAAAAATAAAAAAACAATAACCGTGGTAATCTGGAAACATTGAAAAAACTGAGAGTAATATGGCAACAGTGTTTCTATTTGTTTACACCAAAGAGAATTGAACAACAATAGGGTGCATCAATAATTTCGTCAAAAACTGTTTCTTGTGAAAAAAAAAACTAAGAATTATAATAAATCGTAATAAGCACATGAATGGTACTGATAAGTCCTCCCTTACAAACAACAACGCGTCTTCTATGTGATGTAGTGACTAAATTTCGGATTTGACAACAACTAAAAGTTCTGTTCGTTTTGTCTCTAATAATAATGACACATTTATTGCTTGTGTTTTGACAATGACTAAGTAGCCGTTATCGAAAGATCGCTGCATTCATAATTGCACCTAAAAGTTTGGAAGAGGAACGTGGTTATAATATGGTTGAGGACATAATGCTATGGTTGTGGAAATCATGGCAGATGATTTTATGCTTACGAGAACAATAGTCTGCTAGCTTTTAAATGATCCTCCGAATTAATTTTGTGGATCTTCTTTGATGTCGATCAATTGGGATAGTCACGCCAAAAATGTCAAAGAAAATCCACATAAAGAAGAGGAGGAGCAGTTAAAAGCTAGCAGATTTAGTAGTTTTCTTCAAAGCGTGCTCTTAGTTGGAACTTATCTGTGATAGGTTTGTTCGGACTGCCAACTTCAAATAAGCTTCGGCCTGGCTGAACTAAAATACGTTTTTACTTTTACTTTATTATTTGCGAAAAATAATACATTTTCGCTGAAGTACCTGGAGTTAATGATCTGCAGTCAGTCTTTCATAGCGGTGGCATTTCTTCGCCAGATAAATTTAAACCTTTTTACACCTAGACAGAGCAGCTATAAATGAAGTGGTAAAGGTCTTCGCCCTCTTACATTCTGAATTCTTTTTAGCCAGATATTCGAAAAAGCTTATCGTATGTAAATTTTTACTTAGCAACCCTTTCTGTGGTGCTCTAACGGACTCATTGTTTCCCAACCAATGTCTGGCACTCCCATATCACAATGCAAGCTGAATGGCCTTATTTCTTTAATTCGGCTCCAGTCGAAGCTGATGATTTGATTTGTCCTTGAATCCCATAGAAAATGGCATGTAGCAACAATATATTGCCCAATCTTCTGTAGTGTTGATTTTAAAAAATAAACTAGTTTGATCTGTATGTTGGAGTTAAATCATAGACTACCAAGTGTTACCCACAAGACGACAAAGTCAACATACCACAAGGAAACTGAGTAGGGCTCTAAAAAACTGCAAATGAACCCAAACCGAGAGCAAAAGGAAAACAGTTGGTGGACTGACAACTAAAATACGGCTAAACAAGGGCAACAAAAACTACAACTGGAACCGCATTAAAAAACGCTTAAAAATGTATTTTGTAGATCATAGAATGCGTCTGCATTAAAGTTATTAGCGCAGCAGAAGTTGAACGTAACTTCTGCAACAAAACTTCAATTAGGGTCAACAAACACCAACAACGTCAACATTCAAACTAACCACGGCGACAAAATACAAAACCCTGCCAACTGTGCCAGGCAAACGAAGAGGAGGGATATCGATTTTGTCAATCGCTGCGAATGTGTGGGCAGTTTTGGAGGTAACCTGTTAAATCTTTACTGGTGCCAACTTGTCTAATGGAGTTGGTTAGAACTCAGTGACATTGGTTTTTAAGCAAAACCCGCAACGAAATATGAAGGGTCGAAACCAACAGTGGCCTAACCTACTTAGTAGGGACATAAATACGGTTACAACAGTGAACACCCCCATTTCAATAGTAGAACGAAACATACCCCGTTAATGTCATATGGGTATTGAAAGCTAAGCTCAATAGCGTTAGTCTGTAACGGAATTTAAAATAGTTTCAACTTTCATCATGGAGTGGTCAGAAGCGTATCGCTGTTATGGCGCTTTTCAAGTGTGAAATGAAAAAAGCGATATTTTTAAAACGCTCCGGCCACAAGGGATTAGCCGCATGTTCGTCTACCGATGCATAAAACTGTTTGAGGAGACTGGAGATGAAAAAGATCGCCACCGGTCGGGCCGCCCACGCTCTGTTCGAACACCGCATGCCATCAAAGCCGTTAAATCAAGAATTCACAGAAATCCGCTCCGAAAACAGAAAATCATGTCCCGTGAGATGAAACACTTGAGTCTTGGGGCTTTTAAACGACGTACCGGACATTTATTGACTGCACCTTAAAAAAAGGATTGAAAAATGCAAACGTCTTTTGGTGAAGCACGCTGATAACTTGCACAGAAAAATTTTGTTCACCGATGAAAAAATGTTTACCGCTCAGGAAAAATTTAACAAGCAAAATGATTGAGTGTATGCGCGATAATCTAAGGAAGCATCTGAACTGATCCCAAGGGTGGAAAAGGGTCATCACCCAGCTTCAGTCATGGTTTGGTGGGGTGTCTCTTACGATGGGGTCACTGACCTGCATTTCTGCGAACAAGGAGTCAAAACATCGGGCAAAGTTTACCAAGAAACCGTTTGGAAGCTGTTGTGAAGCCTCTTAAAAATTCCCTGTTCCGAAATCAGCCATGGACTTTCCATCAGGATTCTGCTTCGGCCCATAAGGCTAAAACGTCCCAGGCCCGGCTTCGAACAATTTGCCAGCGTTCATTTCCTCTGAAGAATGGCCCTCAGACAGTCCAGATTTGAGCCCATTGGATTACAAATTGTGGTCGGTTTTAGAGGACAAGGTTTGTCACAAAGGATACCCTAACATTGGATCTCTTAAGACTGCTTTGGTTCGAGCTGTGGCCAATTTGTGACCAATGGACGAGGTTCGTGCATCTTTTGAAGATTGCGACTTAAGGCGTGTGTAAAGGCGAAAGGCGGACATTTCGAATAAGTAGATTCTTTTTGGATACAATATACATCACTAAATATATTAAAAAATATTTGGTCCAAAAACATTCAGTACTTTTTATTTTACAGCATAAAACGTTTGTAACAGTATTTATGCCCCTACTAAGTATGTATAAAAAAATAATAAACGAAAAAGTTATTAAAGTTTTAAACCCCATGGTAACTCTTGGCCCATCATGCACATATTTTAATTTAGAGACTAATTTTGGTAGAAGAAATAGATAGCGGTGAATGTATCTAGTAACCATCAAATAACGAATCGAAGGCGTTGAGAAAAAAAACTGCTTTCACCAACGGTCGGGCAGTTGAGGTAAAACCAGACATTTATAACAAAATTGTTTTCATATTTTTATCAACACAATTTATTACTGACTACACAGAATAGACTTTTGCAACTGTTGCCCTTTTTACGACTTCGATTGAAACTTCATTCTTTGTAGAAAAACTATTTTAGCCAGCCAACTCTGAAACACATACATAGGAATATTTTTATATAGACGTGTGTATGTGTGTATAGTATTTTGTAGCTTTTCGGTTTTTTAGGTCGCACAAATCTTCATGACTGTCCACATCCTGTTGGCACTAACTGCCTGATTGTATTTATGTTGCACATGTTTCCCAAAAGGTATTTGTCAACGACAAAAGTGGTCCCATATCTTATCTAAACAAAATAGGGATGTCCATTGGGTCTGTATATTAAATATTCTGAATTTTGGGAACTCCAGGGATTTCGGATATTAAAGCTACCAATATTCTGTGCAAAAAGTGGCAAAATTAGTGTTATGAAAATAATGTATTACTTGTTCTTTAAATTTCCATTTTCCAGGCCTAAGTATAATCCGTTTTTTGTGTGGAATAGCCGGTTCCTTAACTGCTTCCAAAAAAAAAGACACAATTATATATTGTTGGTTAATTTATTATTTATTACTTCATAAACTGCTGCCTCTGGAACCGAACCAAAGACCTTACGCTCTGTACTCGCACATGCTGTCCACTAGGCCTAACGCGTTATTAGGCCTGTCTACGCGGAGTTTGAATTGATTTCTGCTGTCATGCCTGCTTGTGCATTTCGTAACGCATAATGCCCGTTCGATTTTAGTGAATTTTCCATTCGTTTAAGTTAAAACTTCATACAAAGATTTCCATACATATAGCAGCATCGGTGTAAAAGATCTTGACAATGGAGAAAGAGTACTGCACTATGCGGACTACATCGGTTCACAATCCCATAAAATCCCATATTTTTTTATTCGGTATGCTGTATACTCGTATCTAGATCGTCTTTCCTAACACCAGCACACATACAGGAACGATGTACTCGCAACTTCATCGAGCGGTCTGAGAAAACTGTGAATAAACGGACAGACACTGCGTCGTGTTACACAGATAGAGAAGTCTTGTTCGCTCGGTGCAGCAAGTGCATCTTTAGGAGGTGCTGACATAAAACTCTTTGCCACAGTTACTATCGGCAGCAGAGCAGCCACGTGCACACAAACGAGCAGATACTATATGCATGCACACTCATGCACACATGGCAAACCATGTCAGTAAATTTATTCAAAGGTGTCTTGAGATGCTATATCAAACTTAAGTAATATTTGTGTTGTGGCCATTGCCTTTGCCACCATCTTCGTGGATGTTCTTAATGCAACATACTCCATCCTTGCTTCTGTTGTTCAGATCTTGAATTTCTGGCTGTGCCTCTGCACATGAATCTATTACTCCATATGAAATATGCACCTTTCTTTAGTTACTCTTGTAGTTCCCTGAGCACCTACCTGTATGGGCGAGTTTTTCTATGTGTGTTCTATTTTTGTGGATTTCTAAACGGAATGCAGACTAAAGCAAGGTCTGTTCGGATTATAGTCAACTACAATCCGCTTAACTGAAAAATATTTTAAAATCGAAAGTAAAAAACATTAAGATTTTGTGCGGCACTCAAATAAAGCACTGCGTTATAGTGAATATATTGCATAGCTAAAAAAATCGTTTTCACTATAGGATTCGCCATCAAGTTGTAGAGAACCTTTAAAAAAATTTTACGCCATACCTTGGACACAACTTTCATATGTTGAAAACTAGATTCGTTCCCAACAGCGGGAAATCGGTTAACTTGAACATATTTCAGTTATCCGAAACTGCATAGGCATACATACTATACTACATGGGCAATTATATATGTATGGATATTGAATTGAAATGAAGGCTCATAGACCTGAAATACACAACAACATTATGAGAACTAAAACTAACGGCAGGATGGCAGGAACATAGAAAGCTGAATTGGCCCCTGGTCGCTCGAAAAACGTTATACAAAGTGGGCAAAGTGGGGCGGTTACATCTCCAAAATGCTTTGGGGAGACCCAGATAAAAGAAAAACAAAAAAAACAATTAAGTCTTATGAAGACTGAATTAACCCACTCACCACTAGGGAACATCTTTTGTACATTGGAAGAGGCTGTCAAAGCGATTGAGCTCATACTCTTCCAAGGCCTAGCTTTCGCGAGATCAACGAAAGAACATCTTTTGTCCAGAGTGTTGGGGGAGGCTCAAAAGATACAGTAGACGATACAGAGCATCTAGAATGAAAGTAAATTGACAATGAAAGCAAAGTGAATTGAGCCGTGTACTGTCTTATGTGTATATCTGTAGCGTGTGTGAATATGCGGATTTTTACTTCCTAAATTCTGTCGATTTTAGGAGCAAGAGATAAGTCTCAAAGCCGTGTGAATACTTCGCTATAAAATACATTAGGCGTCGGAGCCGACGTAACGGTCCGGGTTGCTATTCAAAACTATAAGTGTTGCCTGGCCCCATCTGACATTTTCATTGGAAGGTTTGACATTTTTTATCATAAACGTACTCAGAACTTTTTGACGTACGACCATCATTTGTGTTGTTTACAGTGACTTGAAAAATTCAATTTGGCAAAACAATGGAATTAACTCGAGAACATTTTCGTGCGATAATTTTCACAACTTTTGACATGGATTATCACGACAAGAGTGCATCTATGAACTTAAATCTTTGTATGGCGATGAAGCACCATCCTATAGCACTGTGAAAAGGTGGTTTAATGAATTCAATCGTGGCGGACGCTCGCTCAATATATTCGATATTGCATGAACACCTGGCCGTAAAAAGGTTTCTTCTCGTTGAATCCCACACAATTTGACAATCGCTCAAAAAAAGGCTCGTGTCGACTGGTGCAAAGAAATTTTGAAAAATACAATCGCGGTGCTTCAAAAGACGTTTATAAGATCGTCACAGGTGACGAATCATGAATCTATGCGTATGAGTCCGAAACAAAACCGCAATCGACCATGTGGGTCTTCGAATGCGAGCCAAATCCAACGAAAGTTGTTCGTGGAAGAAGCACTTCGGAGCAAATGCTTCTTTGGCAAAACTGGTCATGTGGCGACTGTTCCGCTTGAGCAACGTAGGACGGTTAATTCTGAGTGGTACACCACAATTTGTTTGCCTGAAGTCTTCGGAAAAATTCGAAAAATGAACAAGAGAAGACGAATCATTGTACACCATAACAATGCGAGCTCTCACACATCGGCTTAAACCAGTGCCTTTTTGACCGGCCAAAACGTCGAATTGATGAGTCATCCGCCGTACAGCCCTGACTTGGCACCCAATGACTTTTTTTCCCGCACATCAAGAAAAAAATGCGTGGTCAACGATTTTCGTCGCCAGAAGATGCTGTTGAAGCGTTCAAAACCCATGTTTTGGAGGTGTCTCATTCGGACAATTGGTTTGAGCGCATTCAAAAGTGTATAAATCATGCTGGAGAATACTTTGAAAAACAATAAAACCATTTTTAATGATAAATATTCGAATTTTCATTATTAGGCCAGAAGTATATATAGCAGCACTCCTATGTCCTCCTCAGTGAGTATAAGAATTATAGCATGCAGACTACACTGATTTGAGCAAAGTTTTCCCTGGCTACGTATCGGATGTTAAGGTATTTAGGTAAGTAGGGATATTGGTCGGATTACTATTGAGCAAGATCGAAATTGAAATGTAAATTCCGAAACGGCAGTACAAAATCGAAATGGGTATGGGGTGTCTGTATTGTATTATTTCAGCAGAGTTGGTTGTTCGTCAATCATATTCAACAGTTAAAAACTTGGTCAATATATATACAGGAAGTATAAGCCCACGATCCGATAACAAATAAATACGAGTACATAAGTACTCGTATTGCTAGCGATTGCATATTTGAAATAGCTAGAAAATTTTAAACGCAAAATTAATTGCTTTGTCCTTTTTTGGAATTTTTTTGTCAAAAATTGCAGTTTGATTTATTTTTTGTTGTCTTTCCTTTTTAATGTACTTATCTACGTACCACTGTGAGAACGTGTATATGTTTTAACATTGCGTTTTATTTCACAGACATGAATATTAGAAAATGTAATAGACGGATCATTTTTTTCTAGCAAATCCCAAAAATAAAACTTCAACATCTACTTATACGAGTAGATACATTTGGAAATTTTCTCGAATGCTCGCCCATCTTTCTAATGTCCGCTCATGACTATACGAAGAGTGAAACATTGATTTGTTATAAATATTCTATGAAGCGGAGAAAGAGCCTAATGAAGCTTTTGCAATTGTCACTATCATATAAACATCATAAAACTCATTTCAGATAAAAACAAGTTAAAGTAGGGTCTTTCGACTATAAGATACCCTGCACCACTTTGCTAGTTTGCTAGTTAATTATTTGCCGCTTAAAATGTCCCATACCATAAGTGAGCTTGATCGGGCGTAATTTGTGGGTTCTAGAGCTACAGGATGTCAAATCTGGTGGGACCTTTGTGTAGGACCTATTCTAAAACAAAAACTGATATGGTCGAATGTTACGGGACATGGGTGTTGGTCGCTCGTTAAGCTCCATGCGAAATATGTTACACATCTGATGTAAAATGTTGCTTCTAAAGCTGTTGTTTCTAGAATTGAGAAGGGACTTTGGATGGGGGCTATACGAAACTATGGACCTATGAGATACCATTTTTCCACAGACATATGTTAATTACTGGTAACGATTTATGCGAAATTTTGTCGGGTGTAATTTGTGGTTTTAAGAGCTGTGGGTTCTGAAATCGGAAAGGACCATTTTTTTGGAACCTATACAAAAATATTGACGTATGAGGGGCAGTTTCAGTACAGTTAATTAATAGTCGCATGTAACGAATCTCGCTAATTTTGTGGCTTCTAGAGCAGGAGGAACTCAAATCGGGAAATACCTTTGTATTGGAGCAATTCGAAAACATGGAGCGATTTAATTAAATTTTACCACACATTTGAAATTTAGGCTTTTGTATGTGTGATATCAAAAAAAGGCCGATGTGGACTAATCACACAAAATAAATCACACAAAAAAAAATTAATTATAACCCATAAAGAGTGTTTAAAATAGTTGCTTAAAGGTGTTTTACTTTAAGACTACTGCAAACTTATTGTTAGTTTGTTGTAATTTTTTTTGCGGAAAATAGAATCATTGCATATTTTAAAAAAATAAAGATTTATAATACGAGTTGTGATGGAATAACTCATACATAGCGGTTTCTGTACGTTATGTTTCTACTTTAGCATGCATGTACACAGTGATAGAAACTGCGTAATTGTACCTTTTACGGCACAAAGATAGTTTTGTTAGTACTTTGGAACATTTATTAGTTTTTGGTATAATTCTATTTTGGGCATCAGAGTATTATTAGTGGAGTTTAAGGTATACTTATAGTTTTAAAAACTTAAAAAGCGACCACAGCAAGACTTTTTCTGTAGGCATGATCAAAGGAGACTTTGATTACTTTCTCGGAAAATTTTGGAAAAATTGCAACTAAAAAAACCCAAAGCATCTCAATAGTGGCTCAAATGCAAATAGAAAATGTTTAAGGTAATAGTAAAGCTTACTGAAATAACAAAATTATGATTCATTTTCCTTTTTACTATTTTACATTTTAACGAAACAGACGCTTTGGGAAAAAATATTTTGAAACGTTCACACTTATTTTAGGGACACTTTGCCAACAAGATTCACACTTTACCAGCAGAATTGTCCATTAATAAAATTTTAAACCTTCTGTAAATTTAAAATATAAAACAACTTTTCTGGTGATCTTCTTTGCAAACAGTCCGAGTTTCAAAATTCTAAAAAAGTACTCTTTCTTACTTGTTATTTACGATTTTATAATTCTTTTTTAAGATACAGTTCATTTAGCCAAATTGCCAAATGGTGTGTATTTCAAAACAACAGACTTCCGTATCGATTGCCAAGTGTGAAATCTTTATTGCACAAGATAAACAGCATTTCAATCATTGTAATCAACAGCATCCTCGTTTTGGCCCTTCTCCTGGTCTCGGTGAATCAACTTCTTTCTGCTTTCTCCGGAAAATAATCACAACTGCTAGAGCCGTGACAACTCAATACCCATGAATGGCAACAAATGATGAAAACGAACGGAATCACAATAAAGAAGGATGTCCAGAAACGTTCAAGGAAATATGGAAAACATCTTACATATGGACCAACAAATACAATTGGACGTCAAGCCGACGTTGTGGCTGCTGTCGTCTGATATTGATACCGATGCTTGATGCTGATGATGATGTCGATGTCGATCACAAGTTATGTGCTCGTGCTCCTTTGGAGGAGCTATTACAACATTGATTATGAGTTTCGGTTGTTTAATAGATTTCATACTTTACTGTTTCTGTTTTCGCATTGAGTGGGAATGGAAAGGAATTGAAAAAAAATCAGTAAACGACGAAAAGGTAGAATGTAAAAAGGTCCGCTTTTTAGTTTTTCCCTTCTGAGAAGGGAGAAGACGATTGGTTGTCTTGTTTGTTTTAATTTGATTATGGCGTTACATCCTACGAGAAGTTGTGTTCGTCCTTTTCCTGCTCCATTCGAAAATGCTGTTGAAGCAAAGCAAAAAACAAATCTTTTATTTACATTTATTCAAGCGTAAACTTTTACATTCTCTTCTGTTTGTTTATTTTTTTTTAAGATTTTCCCTTTGCCCATCCAATGACGGTTGTCAGTAAAATTGTCAAATATCAAAGTATATATGTATATTCTACATACATATATACAAACATATGTGACGCGCAAAATAGAAAGGGACCTAAGGGTAAAAACCAGTTTTGACCAGGAGAGCCATTTTAAAGATTTAAATACGGTTATCTTTGGTGTACCACCACTTTCATAAAAGGCGCATATCTCTGGGAGGGAACACTTTTGGGGAATGGGATCGGTCCCATTCGATGCTCAGATGTTGTCCACATCAAAAAAAAGTGAAAATTGATTTTGTTTACCCTTAGGTCCCTTTCTCTATGCGCTGTCACATATGTATGTTTGTACCACATCTTTGCACGCCAACACTCGTACTAACCATGGGTATGTGTGACTACCGGAGTTTGGGGCATGGGATGGGAAACTCCACAAAGTATTATGAATATCGAATGAGTTGATATGAAAGCAGACATAACATAATTTTACAAATCAGCAAACATCGGGCCACAAACGAACATTGTGTGAATGAGTATGTGCGGAAAGGGTTATCAAACTTGTGTTGCATATATTTTAAATACTCTCCTCCGGACTGATGTGTATGTGTGTGAGAATGTTTGTCATTCCGTTTGTAACATCTCGAAATACTTATTTGTGAACATTTTTTCTTTGTTTTATAAATGCCTATTATTGATCGTCGTAAAATTCTGAGGCGATTTAGTCCTGTCCACCTGTTGGAAGCACTAACGAAAAGAGATTCTTCTACAATGTGATATTTGTCATATGTAAATCGGTCTTATAGTTGTAAGGGGCACATTTTTCTTTGAGGGACTAAAGAAAGTCATGAGAAATTTATATGTTTTTTTATATAAATTATTTATTATTATTTTATAACTTTAATAATCAACTCAATAAAAAATTCGCTTGAACGACGTTGCCGAGGAGGCATTTAACGTCCATTAATAGGTGTGGTCATTTAAAAAACTGTCAGCCATATCGGACAGCCGTCACGTTAGGTGACAGAACAGCTACAGATTCGAATCGGTGAGCGAGTTATTTCAACCGTTATTTATTGAGCACCCAGAAGCACTTGGAAACCCCGGGAGTAGAGTACATGACCAAAGTGCTTAATCTTTCGTTAGCCACTCATTAAGTTTCGGATACCTGGAAAATGGGCAGAATGGTACCTCTACTGAAGCCAGACAAAGACGCTTGCAAAGGAGAATCGTACAGGCCGATCTCCTTGCTTTCGCCAGTAGTAAAGATGCTTAAAGCTCTGCTCCTCCCCAGCCTGATCGAGCACCTTCTATGTGCTGGGTTCCGTAAGCAGCACAGCACAACGACTGCTTTACACGCCATTACCGCAGGTATAAGTCGTGGCATTAACCAGAACAAACCCAAAGACAGGACCGTCCTCTTGGCTTTCGACCCTACCAAGGCCTTTGACAAGGTCAATCGTGCCAGTCTGTTTGAGGATATCGCAAAAACATCCCTTCCGTCTAGTATGAAACGGTAAGCTGTAAACCACATGTGTGGGCGCCAGTTATGTGTAGAATTTAGAGAATTTAGATTATGTCGAAGCTCAGGGTGGAGTGATATCTCTGAAACTATTTAACCTCTGTCTCTCTAGATTCCTGCAACGCCAGACGGCATTGAAAATGTTGTACGCTGATGATTGCATAGTCTGGCTACAGTGCCTAAAGTGGGTGACATATGCGACAAAATCAACTGACCTCACTGATTTAGCACTCTTCCTCACAGCGAGAAATGTTAAAATATCCGCCTTGAAATCATCAGCCACACTCTTGACTGCATGGACCGCAGAGTTGCGGTTGTCACTTAATCGATGTCGATGACGTCATCATTCCGATTGCCAACTATACCAGAATCCTTGGTATTACCGTGTGCAGCCTTTACCGATCCTCTACACATGCGACAGCTATCTGCGATAAGTAGAAACAATGTCCTAAAGACACTCGGGGAGACAGCAAGAAACCTTGTTGAACTCCTACAAAGCGATAGGTCGGTCTGTAGTGAAGTACACAGCGAAGTGATCGGCGAACGTGAGTACGACACAGTGGATGAATATTCAGACTTGCCAGAATGCCGCCTTAGAAGATCAACAAGGTGGCTCTTTATGTCTTCTGAGGACCATCTAAATGAGGAGACGATATTCATGATCTAGAGAGAGGGGTCCAGCGGTACAAGAGAGAGTCTTAGATCATCTAACTTTCAGACAGGTTAAAATGACATTCACGCTGATGTAGTCGCAGCAGCAGCATCCATCTATTACGTGAATGCCGTTCTAGGGACACATCCCCCGGAGATTTCACGAGATAAGAAGAGGTTACCTCGGCAGACTCGCGTGGTTCTGGCTTAGCTGAGATCAGCATGGTGCAGCCGCCTCAATTCGTATTGGGAGCAAATTGATGGCAACGTCCCGGACGTTTGCCCCGCATGCCATCAGGGACCGCATGACGTGTTGACTCTTTTTAACTGTCCGGCCATGCCCCCCCCCCCCCCATAGACGAACAGGGCTTGCAAAGCAAATTTGTTGTCGTTACAACAATAACAACCAATGAATGAAATAATAAAAGCGATCATTGTTCATCCACTCTTAATTTATTTTGATCATTATCTAGTTTAAGCCAGCACCATTGCACTAGTAATGGAATACAATTTTACTAGGGTTTATCTGCTGTCAATGCTGCAAATGGCGGTATTAAAAGTAGTACTAAGTTTGTTGCTTTTATTTGATAACCCTTTATATGCAAATTTAATCGAACATCGTCGATAGGCCTTCACAAATCCACACGCATGTGAGTCATTCCATGCCAAACGGTACGATTTTGGGCAAAAATTTAACGCAATGATTCCGATTTTTATGAAAATTTGCAGATTTGGTCCTCTAGCAATTCTATTTAATCCGCGATTAGAAAAAAAAAATATAATTTTTTTTTTCAAAAGTTATGACCAATTGAACTTTGGTAAAATGGAGATTTTATCAAGGAGGTGTGTTCATTCAGTCGCATGTAACTCCGGAAATACTTGACCGATTTTACTCTGCTATACCTTATTTTGAAGGTAATTTTAAGCACTTCTAAAATAACGAAACGGTATGGCATAACGCCATAGAATTTTTTAAGTTTGTATCATTTTAATCCTTTTATTTCGATTTTGAAAATGATTACATCTTTTTTTATTTTTGAAATTTTGCAGGCGTATTCTTACAGGTCTGTTTTACCGACTGTGTAAGTTTTAAAGTGGTGAAATAATGCGTTCTATTTTTAAAATTTTTTTTTTACCTTATACCTTTTTCACTTCCATGAATATAGAAAATATAATATAGAAAAAAAAATACTTTTTAATAGTTTATTGACACAAGATATAACAACAACAAAAAAACAAAGAAAAAAAGAAATAAAAAATGAGTAATGAAATAAATGTTATGCCTTGTATACCATCTTCATACAGTACTGCTCAGAAGATGATGTTGTCTGGACTTTCATTATTTTATCGGGTTGTGGAATGAATGCATGGTAGCCAAGAGTTCCAGAAATTGTTTTCGCTTTTTCAAAACGCTCCTTCAGGTGTTTCGCCCTATCTTGATATTGATAGTTATTGAAGAATTCTGTATGAATATTCTTCACGTTTTTATTCACCCAATCATAAAATTTGACGGCACTATTAATGGGATTTATGAGGCTGGACAAGCTTGCACGTGCTGCTAGTCTTTTGACTGTTCCTCCCAGACCATCGCAGGGCCATTTGCCATGAGACGTTGCAAAAAAATGCCATTCCGCTGGTATTCCAAAATCTTCTACGTGGAACGTCAGATTTAAAAAGTTTTTCTTGTTTTTGTATTGTGCGCTTGCGCCATCAGAAAAGTAAAATATTTTACTTACAGGTCCTAAGGTTTTCTTTAAAAAATTTACAAGCCCCTCCTGGAATACGTGCACGGCTATTGTATCATGTTTTTATTTCTTTTTTTCTTTGTTTTTTTTTGTTGTTGTTATATCTTGTGTCAATAAACTATTAAAAAGTATTTTTTTTTCTATATTATATTTTCTATATTCATGGAAGTGAAAAAGGTATAAGGTAAAAAAAAAATTTTAAAAATAGAACGCATTATTTCACCACTTTAAAACTTACACAGTCGGTAAAACAGACCTGTAAGAATACGCCTGCAAAATTTCAAAAATAAAAAAAGATGTAATCATTTTCAAAATCGAAATAAAAGGATTAAAATGATACAAACTTAAAAAATTCTATGGCGTTATGCCATACCGTTTCGTTATTTTAGAATTGCTTAAAATTACCTTCAAAATAAGGTATAGCAGAGTAAAATCGGTCAAGTATTTCCGGAGTTACATGCGACTGAATGAACACACCTCTTTGATAAAATCTTCATTTCAGCAAAGTTCAATTGGTCATAACATTTAAAAAAAAATTTTAAATTTTTTTTCTTGAAACACGTATATAATATTTTTAAGAGAAGAATGCATACACAAACTAGTTAAGCAATCCAAGCTTGTGATGTAAAAAATGCGTACCGTTTGGCATGGAATGACTCATGTGTGAGTGTGTGTGGGTGTGCCGACAATATATCCTTTTTAAGTTCTCCCACGAGAAATTAGGAAAATACAAAACATCGGTACTCGCACACAATTACAATTACAATACAACGTTCACACGTTGCCGCTTCGCGTTGGTGGGCTTTTGGAGCGGCTGTACGATACATCGTCATGTGTCGATGTACTTCATTTCCGTTCAAGGGGTGATGGTCTATTATGGTATACATATTTATACAGGCACAAACATCCGTACAAACAAATGTAAATAGAATTTCGCCTTTCAACGCCATCGAAGTACTGTCAATTGTTCCGTTAAGATTTCTCGATACTGCTGGTACAAACGTCTTACTGCGTTGGAAAGCAAATTGTGAAACGGGTCTACACATGCGGGACTAAATTTGACATTGTCTGTATTAATTTTTCCTGCACGGCCGTGGTGATTTTACGTCTGTGCACACCCCCCTGGTGGAAATTATTTATGAATTTGCGAACGGGCCCCATAACTCCAAATCCAGCTACCCTTTCTCCAGGTTTTGGTGTGGATGCTGTTGATATTCTCTGCTTTGGTAAATGATGATAAATATATGCTCTTATGCATATTTGGGGAATTCTGTCATATTTATTGCACGACAAGAGGTGTCTGCTGCGAAAAGGGTTATTTTTAGTTATGTTTTTCACATTTTTTCGTTTACACAAAGAAGCGCAAACATGAGCAATTTCCAGCAATTGAGTTAAGAATGCGAGTTAAGTGTTTGATTTTTATTATTTATGGTGTTTATGCATGTTGGCTTTATTAAAAAGATGCATAAATAAGTAAGTCGTGTTTTACGTTCAGCTATTCTGATTCAGCTTCTTCTTGTTTTCAGGCCAAGAGGAAGGTTAATGCAAATATAAGATATACATAGAGTAGGATATTGCTCCTTTAAGAAGGGTTTCCTTTTGTTAATAAATGTTAAATTAAATGTAAGGAGGGAAAGAAAACATTGGGTTTTCATTGAAAATATTGATTTGTTATTTGCATAGCTCCTGAATAAAAAATCGTAATCAATAATAAATATAACTGCAAAGCGAACTTCTCTTTATAATCAGAGATGAGATTCTACACGTAAGGTTCTTGAAATGAGGGTCCAAGAATCTAAAGAATTCATTACCTAACTATTTATCAGCCAGCGAGTTTGACAAATACGCTTGTGCGAATGGACTTTTGGCAAACAACTAATCGAAAATGAAAACGGTTAGACGTTCACATTTCTCTGAATATTTAGTGAGGTCGACTATCAAAAAAGCAAACCCTGGTTCAAATCCGAGTAAAAGCATCAGCGGCGGGGTTTTCGACAATTTATCTTTAAGCTTTTTATATAAATTTTATATATATATTTTATTGAACGTCGTACAATTCTTCATGGCCATCGATCCGTGTGTCAGAACAGCGATCAAAAGATTTAACCTAGGATCCTGAAATTTTGCATGATAATGGCTAACGACTATACACTATTTGGTATTGTTAATGGGCGAAATTCGCCCAAAGGCAAAAACATTTTATTGACTACAAGAACCCTTATATGCATTTGCTTAGCATATTCCAACTTTTGTGGACGAACAATGAGTAAAGTGTGCACGCAGAGAAAAAATATGGTTACTATATGGTCACGGCAATAATAGTATGTTCGCTGCAATGAAAGTATGTTCGTCGCAACCATAGTATTGTTTTCTGAATTTAATTTTGACAATAGTATGATTGTCGCAATATTAATATTGTTAAAATGAAACAATAGTATTATTACCCAATTTAAAAATGAAAATATGGTTGTAGCAATAATATAAATATAGTTGGTGCGACAAAAGTATTGTTTTATGGGTTTTTTGCTTACAATAAAATGATTACGGCAATCATACTGTATGATGGTAATTTTTAACTGAAATTAATTTAATAAAAACGCTTACGTTTTTTAAACTGATTTTTCTACTGTTAAATAAATCACTCCTATCATTTTAAATTTAATGTATTTTAAATAATTTTCATAATTCAATTCTATTGTTGAAAATTTAACTCAATTGTGAAGATCATACTATGGTTGTGAGAATCATAAATGGTTGTGGGTATCATAGTATGGCTGAGTCTGAGTCATACTATTGCTGTGGGGATCATTGTATGGTTATGTGTAAATCATACTATTGTTGTGAGGATCATAGTATGGTTGTGAGAATCGTAGTATGGTTGTATTTGAATCATACTATTGTTGTGAGGATCATAATTTTGTTGTGCCACAACCATATACCCAACAATAGTATGATCCTCTTCGAATATTGTCACCACAACCATACTTTTTTTCTGCTTGTGGACTTTCAGTTGGAATGTACTTCATACCTCAAAAAGGGCATAGTTAATGGATGTTTCATGTATGTGACCCACCCGAACCGGCCGTACGGTGAAAACAGGTTGGATAAGTAGGGACTACTATATTTATTATTTTGTTGTTCATAAGGTTCAGCCTGACCGAACATAATAACGATTTTACTTCTATACTGTTTTTTCTGCAACTACGTACATCCAAGTTTGCCAAAGATATTGCTATTATTGTCACACAGGAAAGCCACAATATTCCGTCTTTGAGTCAAGGCGAAAATTTTCACTTTGATTTTTAGTACATTCTAGCCATTGAAATAATTAGTAATGTAACATTTCTGGGGATCTATCTGACGTTAAAAAAGTAAGTCTAAATTAGTGGCTTTCCTTCCAACAAGTACTGCGCAGAGTTCCGGCATAACATTACTCGCAATCCAATGTTAATCGTGGTGCCGGGATTTTTAGTAATCAATGTGTTAGATCCTTTTAGTTGGCTGATTTTAACCGAAACACCGTGGTTAAAACGTATCAGCCCTTGTCTTTGTCATTGGAATTCTAGCCTAAAGATAATGAAGTTGAGAAAGACATTTTATGTCACTTTTTCGAGGTTCATACGCACGATATGGGGTTATCGTTTATATTGGACATGACGCCCGGAATTAATATAGAACAAGTACAAAATTTTAAAGTTGGACATGGGCGAGTACGAGACACCCTGGATCACTTTGCTATTCAGAGGATTAAGCACCTCTGCCTGAAACTAAAATTTGTGGCTTCTAAAGCTGTAGGACATTAGGACCTGAAAGGACCTTTGTGTGAGATCTATTCGAAAACATGGACCGATATGGTCCAATGTTAAAGGACATATCTGTTGGTCGTTTGTCACGCTCCATGAGTAATTTGGTACGTTTTGAATGTAAAATGAGGCTTCTAAAGCTGCAAATCCTTAAATCGGGAAGGATCATTGTGTGGGGACATATGAAAATATGGACCTATGTGGTCCAGTTTCACCACAGTTAATAATTGGTCATTCATAGAAACCAATTTCATGCTTTTCAATAATGTATGAAAAGTCGTTAAACTGTCCGTATAACTATGTTAAAAAAATCACCGATTCGATCTCATTCCCATGAACTTAATACGAATGAACCTCTTTAATAAAATTAAAACTCTTTGAGAGATCCCAATATCAAGTCAAACCTATAACAAACGATATGCTTATTCGCTCTTTAAGGAGATTATGTGATTATACTTAGTGATGTGGCACTTATTTTCACAAGTTTTACAATGCAAGTAATACTTGGCGACGATCTTTTTAAACGAGAGCCAATACGTATGTATTTGTGGTATTCCCACATCCTAAATACACACTTATAAATGCACGTATTTTCTATGAATATGTACAATATGTACATTAGGGTGGAGTGAAAACATGCTTTTTTTATAATTTGAAAAAGTTAACCTCGGAAAGAGATGTAGTCTGGGGTCCTAAAGAGGGGAAAAATAAAGAAAAAAATTTAAAAAAAATTTTAGGGGTCACGCCACTCCCTAGAAATTTGGAAATTATCGCTATTTTGGCGTTGATTTTAGAAAAATCCTAAAAATTAACGACTTAACTTATTCGAAATTTAAAAGTTTGAGCTTGTTCAGTGCCCAAACAAAAGTATTTGAGGCAAATATGAGGATAATCGACTAATATTTGTAGCTTTGGTGGCGATTTTATTGTTCAGTCAATTTTCTGAAGAAGGGACGATTTGACTTATTTTACTTTTTGAAATTTTTGAACAATGAGAAAATTTTTTTTAAATTTTTTCATGCCCTTATTTCATTGTTTACGCTATTGCAAACATTTATTGACATAAAACTTTTTAGGATTTATCTAAAATCAACGCCAAAATAGCGATAATTTCCAAATTTCTAGGGAGTGGCGCGACCCCTAAAAATTTTTTTAAATTTTTTTCTTTATTTTTCCCCTCATTAGGACCCCAGACTACATCTCTTTCCGAGGTTAACTTTTTTTTTTTGAATTTCACTCCACCCTAATGTACATATGTTCATATACATATGCATTTGAGTTAGAAAAAAATAAATACACTTCAATTTATTACATTTAATCCCTGCATATTCATTAGCAAAATTGGTGGTGCTTTCATGCTTTATTAATTTTTAACCATTTCTAAAATATGCGGCTTTATATTTTGAAACCCTACGTGCGGTTGCCAGTGCATGATGGTTTTGGGTATAAGTTTGTTGTATAAGATTCATCTACTAAGGTACTGTTTAAAGAACTTCGTTGTCATCGACTCTTAAAACAAAATTATAATGCATAGAATTATTTCGAGTATGCTACAGAGGTCTACTTTCCAAATAATTTAATACAAGCTGCCCAAATCAACATTCAAGTCTGACGTATACATCATTGGTTCATTTAAGGGAGTCGCGAAATATGTTATTTCGATCACCAACCGAAATTCGCGTTGGATTAAACCGTTTCGGAAAAAAACAACAAATAGAAAGATAAATTCAGTCAAAACTCTACAACCTTAAAGCAGATGGTGAAGTATTGGTCATCCAAACGACACTTAAATTGTTTTTGACTCCCTTTTGAAAAGCTTCTAGTTTCTCTTTGAAATAAATGTTCCAAAGAGAAATGGTCTCAAATCTGACTATGAGCAACGATACATATCAAAAACAGTATTAAAGTCAGTCATACTTTCATACCTCAACATCTTAAAAAACGATGAACTTATCAGAAATTAGTAAAACAATTTGGTTTAAATACGGCTTCGTACGATTAAAAGAAGATGCTTTTACATGACTTAGGTTGCTGGTATTTACGACGTTAATCATCCCGGCTTTTTAACCAAAGTAACTTGTGAGCTTACCGCGGTCACTATAGTATCGCAGAAAAACATGAAGTGCATTTTTGAAATCAGTTTGAAAGCTTTCGTCCTGGCGATTATCAAATAATACTCAATTCAAGTAAAACTAGGATCTTTCAAGTCACATAATGCATGCTTTAATTGAAACTTTTGTTTGAAAAGAAGCTGAATCCCTGAAATACAATTACGGCAAACAGTAGTCGACTCTGGTGTTTTTTGTTACTTCTATTAGGAATATCGCAACCTACATTTTAACCCAACTGCTAACATTACAAGGCATAAATTGCAGTCAGAGTGTGTGTTTCTTGATCTATATTTATATTACTTTACATGTAATATAACTTTTGCGTGCAAATCTCTGTGTGTGTGTTCAGGTATATATACAGTAACGACAATATATTAGGGTGACCCTCAAGTACAACTTATACCAGAGATTTTTTTTAAACTACATTGGTTTTTAATTGTGGGCACTTGCCTATGAGATAATGAGAGTTTTCCTTTGACGAGTAAAAATTCCTCTAAAACCCCACAAAGACGATACAATATTTGTTGTCCTCACTCTATAAGGTACTTTGAGTAGACATTTTGGCAAATCAATCATTTTGCAATGAAATGTCATTGTTGTGTTAGTGCATACTGTTCCATTATTTTACCATTTTCTTTACATATTTTGGGAAGAAATTGTTACTCTGTGCATATTTTGCTAAAAATACCTTACTTTATGTATTTTTTAGAAATTCAAATTATTATCCCACCTAAAAAATACGTTAATAATAAAAAAGTAAAAAATGCCCTACCCAATTCAATTTAGAATTAATTGAATAGCAACTTGTGTCTACTTATACAAATTATGGATTTATAAGAGAGTCAATGAGGGATTTTATAGCGTACCAGACAACAAATTTTTACAACAATTCTGGTTATTAGATTGTTGAAATTGCGGATGTTCTCAAAATTAGTTTAGGTTTAGAAAAAAGAAAATAAAAATACTTGCTTGCTTCTTCAAAAAATATGTATAGTTATTTTGTTAGTGATGTGACAATGTGTACATTTTTGGGACCAAATAAATTACGGCTTAAGTTTATATGTTTCGATCACACATTTGAGTATCAATTAAGTAATGAGACTGAAATTATGTATATTTACAAGATAGTTCATTCTTGTTATGTAAATTACTAAACCCCCTTCAAGGTGCGTTCTGAGTTATAAATTCATCCTTAAAAGTGAGTTGACCCCCTTACAAATATACAACTGCGATGTTTTGGGTCTATTTGTGTAGACTCCTATAAAGAAATTACAGCACCTGAAAGCAAAGTTTCATTGCTTTCATGAATGCAAATATAATTGTTAGTTATTGAAAAATCTGAAAATAGCCTAGCTTTAAAAAAACTTTAACAATAAACCGTGTGAATGACTTCTGCAATTTTTAAAGAATAGTTCAAAAATATGTTTGTTCATGAGGTTTGTATGGCAATTAAGGTAGCCATTTATTCTATGCCTTTAGTGAATTTCCTTAGGTTTCAAAATTACTGCATTCCAAGCACCCACCTAAAAAGGCGTTGTTGCTTAATGACAACGCCTCATGTCACCTAAATGACAATGAACTAGAAAGCGGTGAAGGTAACTTCGTTACAATGTGCCTTCCGCCAAATTGCACAGCCATTCTTCAAAATCTCAACCAAACTGCAACAAAATTGACAAAATTGTATTATAAACAGAATCCTGTACGAGGTTTAGGTTTATAACACAAAAACTCGAGATATTCGATGTACTAAATGCTGTCACCTTTTTAGCTAACACCTTAGACAATATATCTGACACTGCTATACAAAATTGTTAGAATGTTCTTATGTCTAGTAGCAATGATCAATGAAAGTGAGGATGATTTACCTTTGTCCACCATAAGAACCACTTGCTTTGCAAACAGGCCGTACTGTACGCTCCATACTATTCACATTTACTGCATGGTATTTTTCTAATATGAAGTTTTCCACAGAAGAAATCGATGAATAGATCAATGAAAACATTTTAATTTGTTTTAAGAAATCTGAATTCATTGATACTTCAGACGACGAAAATACGCTGATGGATAACGTTTTTAAAGGTCTGGATATTTTTAATGAGTGGGCATCAATGAATGATATCCCCTTTGCAAATATTCTTGCTATTTAAAAAATCAAAAGTTTCAAAATAATGAAGTACTCGTACAAACAACAAATTCAACTATTTTTATAACAAAATTGATATTTTTCTATACTTAAGAGTTTTTTTTATAATCCAATTTTATTGCTGAAATAAATGAATGTGTTTTTATGCATATTCATTTTTTATTAAATGTTATTTAAAAATGTATTTTGTAATAAAAAAAAATTTACCTTAATGTTATTTTCCTAATGAATTTTATGCAGAATTTTTGGTGTGTTATATTCTTTTGTTTAATAATTGTTATTTTTAAAACTCATTTGTACTAAAAAACGCCATTAAGCACGTCTTTATTATGTTTACAAACTTAGGCTCGGTAAATGTAACATTTGCGGTAAGTGGAATAGCCTGGTTTGCTATCGGTTGCGTAAATCGAGCGTGTCAGCATTTTTATGTTTCTTTTTTTTTGATAGTCAAGTTCTGCAGGTCTTTCTCAAATCGATGAACGAAATTGAAATTTTTTGGTAATAAATAATTTAAAAAAGCGTTTTTGCATTAGATCTCGGTTACGACTATTGTGTTGTTCTATACCATAATAGGCCACCATAGTATATATAAGTATATGAACTTTTTGATTATAAACATTACATAGCATAACATGCATTCCAATGCGGAATGGAAATAATAAAAAAAGATTATGTACAGTAGACTTCAGCTAGAACAATTGGCTATATAACGTACATATACACACAAACGTAATTTCATACACGACTACCATGTTTATACAGCAGCATTAATCGTGAAATCATTTGGCGTAATGTCAAAAAAGGTTGCGTTTCCACGCTTATGTTTTTGTTCTTACGTATTCGGATTTTTGTCGAAATGCACGAAATCCTTTCATTTTTGCGCTTTCCCATAAAAGTAGTAAATGGTAAATACATTCCTGTAGGAAAGGCCTTGTCAATTAAGGCATTCTAACCAATGCTCTAGAAGGCCTTCGTTTCTGTTTTTAAATGCGTGGATTCACTTTAAGCTGCTTTTGGCCACATTAAAAGAAAGGAATATTGTAGAAGCATACAAGTATTTAGGAGATACGTTGTTTCTAGCAAAATTAAAAAACAAGACATCAAACGCTTTGTATTCGGTAAACTGGACGATCACATCTTAAAACAAGTAAAGGAGGCTTAAGTCTTCTCTGCTGCAATACACAGGATGAAGCTAACTGATAATGTTGATCAAAATCAAGTCTTGAATAAATGACTTCATTTGAATAGATACGAGCATTTGTAAGGACATTTTATAGCTATTGTGGTTTCGTATGTCGTCGGTGCCGGTTTTCAGACATTGGGACGTTTGTCTAAATGGTTGGTCTATTTATAGAAGGCTGTTGTTCGTCCCTAGGGTCATTGAGTCTAGCTAAATTTAGAAAAAATCTGTTGACTTTTGTTATAAAAAATATTTAAAATTAGTACTTATACGAGTATAGAGAATCCATGTGAACATGTTTGTGGATGACCGTTTTTCTGCTCATAGACCCCTTGAACCGAGCATTTAATTTAGTCAAATCTAAAAAAATAACACACCTAAGGAAATGTCTACTGTTTTTTTGTACGATTAAACACATTTCTCAATATATAAGAACCAACTAGTTTTTTGACCCTTAGCCATTTCTTGAAAATAATTTAATATTTTAACTTGTAAGGAAATATTTTTTTATTTTGGTCAGGCTGACTATTTATAGGGCGACTATGTCATACAATTGACCTTTTATACATCAATGGTTTTGTATACCAATCATGATACACAATACCAAATTTCATCAAAATCAGAAATAATATACTGTTTTCCTAGACTATTTAAATAAGGTCGGATGTGGGCATATCGGCCCACGTGCCTCATCTGGGCTGGATAATGGTCGATACTGGTACGTGTGGGAGCTGCATCAAAACCTGAACCAATTTTCCTCACTGTCAATTGGTTCCATCCTTGATAAATATAAAAAAAATTATTTTGATCGAACAAACATGGCGACAAATTCTTGTTATTATTAGCTTGAGGTGCACAGCAGATGGACGGGCAGTCAGATATTTATAAATCGAATCAGCTGGAGATGCTAAGTCGATCGGCTCACTTAAACGTACATGTTTTTTGTAGTTACAAACATTTGTTACTCGTACCTTGTTCTACAGAGTGGGTATAAAGAGAACGCATCAGGGGCGTCGAAATAACATTGTTCAATGGCAATATACACGCGTATATTGCCATTTTGCGCTGTAAGTGAGCTATGCTAGGTTGAAAATCTAACAAGTCTTTCCATCGCCCTGTCTTGTTTATATCCACACACACATACTTTTACCATTGCGAAATGTTTTATTTCTATTTACATAAAACATCGATTTCAAAATATGGATTTGTAAAACACGTGAAATGTTGCAAGTACGAGTAAAACAAAAGAGTTAGCCAAATACAGTGGGTATGCGAAATTATGTTCAAATCTAGATTCACGTCATGAGGTAAGTTATTTACTTCAAGATCGCATTAACGAAAAATGTTACATGTACTACGTAACAGGTATTCAACATGTGTAGCTTGTGAGTCCTGGGCACTAACCATGGCACCACGGCTTCCCGTAATGACGAATATATATATTTTTTTTGGCGACTTTAGCAAAAGCAGCTGATCGTTAGTTTTGACTTCGTTTTGCTACAAGATACTTTATCTTGAGGTGAAAGACGAATAATTGAGAACGATGTTTAATATCACAAGTTTAATATCACAAGTTATTTTGATCAAAATATTTGATTTAAGGGACTTCTTATCTTTATTAAGAAATCTTCTTTGTTTTTTATCATACAATTTGTATATAATCTTTCTAAAATTTCCATGCAAGCATTCGTCAAATAGTCACGGTGGCGTATTGCACAGAACTGTAGGTAGACTACACAGGATATCCTTTTCCTGCCAGAAGAGGAGATACGGGAAAACGGAAACAGTTGAAGCATTATATTGTTTGCTTCTTGTTTGTCTTTGCCAGTGTATGTAATGTGTAATAAACATGGTTACAACGTTGTGCTGGGCCGGCTGTGCGCTGTACAATTTGGCAGTTGATCAAATGCATTCTTTCGCCGTTTAATGTAATTGAAATTACTGGAATTGTTTTGGCTAAAATGCGGTGTGGAGTGGTGCGGTACGTTGTGGTTTTGGTTTGTTCTGGTTCGAGTTTTTCTGGCCTGTGCTTGTTGTGCTGCTGTTCCTTTTGTGTGGGATATTGGAATAATTGTTAAATACATTTTGTTCGCATTTCAAATAGTTTTATCTAAAACTATGATAAAATAATTTTATTGAAATATTTGGCATAAGCATTCGTGTATTTATGCATTTTAATTAAGGTTTAATTTTAAACAATGAAATTGCTGTAATAAAATTAATAACACAACAATAGACATCCCCTGGTAACTGATAGTAGTTGTAATTGTCTGTTTGGGTCGATAATAACATCTATATAGGTGGGTGATATTTGGATATTTATATATCCACCATTATAGCACATAATAAAGTAATAATATAATAGACATTAGTTGTTTGGAGGATTCACTTGTGGCCACTATTTTCAAATCGAAAACTTAAAGCGATATCCCCAAAGAAAGGATTACGCATTTATACCCACCACCAAAAAATTTATCATTTCGTTTGCAATACCACGAAATATTGATCTAAGACCCCATAAATATGCTGATCTGATACCCTTACACGAACTAGCGATGCCCATCCGTACGTCCGTGGGGCTGTTGCAAGAACGATAGCGGTCAAACAAATCAACCTAGGATGCCGAACTTTTCATAATGATGGCTAATGGTTATATGCTGTTTGGGATTGTGAGCGAAATCGGACTGGTGAAAAGAGTTTCCGTTTGAGACTATAAAGGTATCTCACCTTTCTGAGTATTTGTTTAACAAATCATATTTTTTTTTACACGGACAAAGGTTAGTTGGAACGCACTTAATACTTCAAAAAAAGGTAGCTCGAAGTTTTGACTCAAGTGGCCCAAACTTTCAATACGAAAATGTGGGCACTTAAATAAAAGCAAATTTTGCTACTAATCCAAAAATAGAGTAGTTTTAAACTTTAAGTTTAGATAAGGGACGTACGCATGGTCGCAAGGGCCCCAAAAGAGCCAAATTTTGTATACCCTTCACCGAAGAGTGGATGGTACACTTTAGTTCTGTTTGCAACATCTTAAGTATTGATCGGAGACCCTATGAGGTACGAGTATATACTTAGTAGGTACATACATACTGTTACAACATTAAACACACCCGTTTCAATAGTAGAACTGAACATACCCCGTAAATGTCATATGGGTTTTGAAAGCTAACCTCAATAGCGTTAGTCTGTAACGGGATTTTAAAATTGTTCGTCTACCGATGCATAAAACTGTTTGAGGAGACTGGATATGTAAAAGACCGCCACCGGTCGGGCCGCCCACGCTCTCTTTGAACACCGCATGTCATCAAAGCCGTTAAATCAAGAATTTACAGAAATCCGCTCCGAATACAGAAAATCATGGCCCGTGAAATGAATATTACGCAAAAGTCCATGAGTCGAATCATAAAAAACACTTGGGTCTTGGGGCTTTCAATCGTCGTACCGGACATTTATTGACTGCAGCTAAAAAAAAATAGGATTGAAAAATGCAAAAGTCTGTTGGTGAAGCACGCTGATAACTTACACAGAAAAATTTTGTTCACCGATGAAAAAATTTTTACTGTTCAGGAAAAATTTAACAAGTAAAATGATAGAGTGTATGTGCAGTCATCTAAGGAAGCATCTGAACTGATCCCAAGGTTGGAAAAGGGTCATCACCCAGCTTCAGTCATGGTTTGGTGGGGTGGCTCTTACGATGGGGTCATTTTCCAAAGTTTACCAAGAAACCGTTTTGGAAGCTATTGTGAAGCCTCTTAACAACGCACTGTTCCAAAACCAGCCATGGACTTTCCAGCAGGATTCTGCGCCGGCCCATAAGGCTAAAACGTCCCAGGCCTGGCTTGGAAACAATTTGTCAGCGTTCATTTCCTCTGAAGAATGGCCCTCGGCAGTCCAGATTTGAATCCATTGGATTTCAAATTGTGGGCGGTTTTAGAGGACAAGGTTTGTCACAAAAGATATCCCAACATTGGATCTCTTAAGACTGCTTTGGATCGAGCTGTGGCCAATTTCCCAATGGACGAGGTTCGTGCAGCTATTGACGATTGGCCAGTGCGACTTAAGGCGTGTGTAAAGGCAAAAGGCGGACATTTCGAATAAGTAGATTCTTTTTGGATACAATATACATCAATAAATATACTAAAAAATATTTGGTCCAAAAACATTCAGTACTTTTTATTTTACAGCATAAAACGTGTGTAACATTATTTATGTTCCTTACTAAGTATGTTATGGATCGTGGTAAAACTCTAGACCGATCTTTTCATTTTCGTCTCTCCGTGTGTCTGTTGAAAGCAAGATAGCGGTCAAACGAATCAACGTTGGCTCTTGAAATTTAGCGAGTCGTGGCTTAAGGTCTTAAGCTGTTTGGGATTGTAAATGGGAAATCTGCAGAGGGGGAAAAACGTTTCCCTGTAAAGAACTAAATATACCTCGTTAAATAAACACATTCTTCAGTACAGCATAATGTTATGTGCACGGGCGCATATGGTTAGAAATGAGTCCTGCTATTATTATTACCTCAAAGAAGATCATAATTACTGAACGCTTTGGTTGTTGTTGTAGCGGCAACTGTGTGCCGAGGTGACAGCCCTTGGCCGAAGAATTGCTGCTTCGGGTCAATCTGGTCCATAAAACCGGCTGTCGTGGGATTGAGAACGCTTTGGTCATGTACCTCGTCACCTTTGCACAGCCATAGGCCGGTCTGAAGCTTACTATGCAGCGCCGATGTGGTCGGCGAAAGTAAGTATGACGCCCTATCCAACAAGGTGTCTCTACACGTCAACGCTCAGACATTATATATTTTTGTCAAAATAGTATCTGCTTGGGTGTCTTCGCAGATATCATCTTAAATACCATCTCATCAACAGGTTAGCTATGACCTTCATGATCTAGTAAGAGAGCTCCACCGCTATAAAAGATAGCCTCCAGATCATTTTATCTACCCAGCAGGTCTGAACGACATTCATCTTTGTAGATTTTTTCTAAAGCTATCTCGGCAGACGCAAATAGTTCCGGCTTAGCTGAAGTCTGGATGGTGGAGCCGCTTCAGGTACTGCACATCTTCAATTGTTTAGCCAAGCCCACTCGGATTCGTCTAGTCCAAATGGTGCGTTTTTTTCACCAGGATGTCGAACAGAACTTACAAGGTTCAACATAATAGTCGACACTTTGCTGATATTTTTATTTGCAGCGATTTTCACAGTCTTGTTAACATGTATTCCAAATTTTTTTTACTGAGGCAAAAAAAAAATAGTAAAACGAAAAACTTTTCGGATAATGCAAATGGCATAGGTTGGTTTTGTAACTGCAATTGGTTGCTTTATTGTAGCTGTACTTACCCTTTGTTACTAGAAAGTCTGAGCATCAAAGTAAATCACCCATTACAAATCTGAAAAAAATACAAATTGTTTAAGTAATAAACATATGTAAGAGGCATTGTGAGCGAATTTAATTATTACGAGTAGAGATTGTTGCTTTTTCATATTTGTTTCTTAAGATACTCTCATGACGGATTATTTCCAAAACTCAAAACAATGGCATGCGAAGCAACCATTAATTGCGTATTAACTTAGAAAAAATTAAAACTTTTGAGACCCTTGCCATCATCATCAATAGCAACAGCAGTACGGGTATAAGGGCAGCACCCTCCTCTCCAAGTATTCATAAATACAAAGACAAAGTTTACTTAGGTAAAGTGAAACCACAAAAATAACTCCGAGATAAACCCCAGCCAGTTTTTCGCTAGGGCTAAAGTATTTTTTTCCCATTTGCGTTAAAAAGATGATGCACAAAGAGAGAAAGAGGCAAGACCGCGTCTAGATATGAAAACCTGAAGGTGTCTCCTCTTAGCTACCGAGCCGACATTCATTGGGGGGAGGTGGTAGCATGCCGTTCATTAATGATAAATTATGTGATCCGAACAAATCATAAAAATTACAAATAATTACGAGTACAAGACAGCTGAAATTAAAAGAAGAAACAAACCCACGGAAAAACTTGTAGAAGAAACAACCAACAAAAAGACATCTTAATAAAAAGAAACAGAGAACCCAAGAGGAATGAGAAAAAACATCGTAGATGGTCAGCAGAAAATTCCACAATTTATTATTCCGAAATTTGTCTGCAGGCTTTGCAACACACCCAACTGTCCGACCCGACCGTCCATAACTGCTCAAAACATAAAAAATTAACTGTCGGCGGAGTGGGCCATCGCCATCATCATCGTGAAGTGCTTCCAATGTTTCCAATTAAATCACATTTAACGGTCCAATGTACGAGGGTTGTTCTAATGTGTGACCATTTACCATGCAGGCAATGAAGTATGCAGATCGAACAATTTAATGAAATGAACGAAAGAAAAACGTGTTAATAGACTTTAAAACTGCAAATCGCAGGATTTGATGCGAATCGCGCGAGTTAGCTTTCAAACATAATTATTGGGCCAATTGATTAGCGTGACCAAATATGTTGTTGCATAATGAAATGTTATGTTATGTTCGAAAATAACATGGAACTTAAACGATTTCAGAAAACTAAACATTAAGCAATGATTTTAATTATCAGTCATTAGACCAGATTTGAAAATTGCTTGCTTATGATCCATCAAAATTGTTTTTAAATTATAATATTTGAAAACTTCAAATTTCTCGCTTGCTCCATTGACTACGATTACCATAAATGATTTATTATTGTCAATGAAACTGTGATTATTAAATAGTGAAAGTATTGCTGGTATCAGCATGTATAAATGATTCGACCTGGAGTGCAATGGTATCAGTTTTATTTTTTAATACCCTAACTTCCCGTAAGAAACACATGTGGAACTTTTCTCAAAATCAATACGCCTTTAACATGGCTAGCAGACTAATAACTGACTCGTCAAGTGGCCTATGTTCACGAGATGGCTAAACGGCAGCCACTTACAAAATTTTATACAATCCAAATTGGCAACAAAGAATTGACATATTATCATCATGTCAACAGATTACGAAATGCCAATATTGATAAAATCCAATACGGTCGAAAAACGGGCTATGCTTTTCCCCTGAATATTTCGAGTTTATAAATTGCACCCCGCCGCCAGTAAGCCCATGTTCAACTCCGAGTGAGAGCATCAACAATTTTTTTCAGCGCCGAGTTTTCCACTTCGACTTTAAAGTAAGAGATTTATCTCTAAACCAAGTAAAAAATTCTCTATAAAATTTTCTATGTAGGTCCAGGTCAATGATAATTCAAATTATGTCGTGCATACGAGGGTTGCTATTTATATTTCCGGTCAATACACTTTTGCGCATTTTTGAAGCACTTTTTCCACTCCGATTGAGACACCTCAAAAACATAATTTTTGAACGCTTCAACAGCTGCAACGTTGACCACAAATTTCATTCTTGATGCTAGGGTGTAAGAAATGTCATTGGGTGCCAAATCAGGGCTGTACGGTGGATGGCCCATCAATTCGACATCATGAGTGGTCAAATAGCTCATCGTTTCAGCTGATGTGTGAGAGCTCGCATTGTCGTGATGCAAAATGATCCGCCTTCTCTTATTATCTTTCCTCATTTCTTCGAACACTGTTGGCAAACGGATAGTTGTATACCACGCAGAATTGACCGTCCTACGTTCCACTAATAGCACTGTGGCAACATGGCCGGTTATACCGAAAAGAACGCAATCATTTGCTTCGATGTACTTATTTCACGAACAACTTTTGTTGGATTTGGCTCGTCTTGAAAGACCCATACGGTCGATTGTAGTTTTGTTTGTGGTTCATATGCATAGATCCATGATTCGTCACCTGTGACAATGTTTTAAACTGCCTTTGAGCTTTATACTCGTACTTTTCGCAGTGATACTTTTTGAAAATTTCTTTGCACCAATCCATACGATCCTTTTTTTAAGCATTCGTCAAATTATGTGGGATCCAACGAGAACAATTTTTTTTCATGCCCAAATGAAGATGCAGTATCTTATGTCATTTTTCGGTCTTGCTTAATCAGTTCACGCACAGCATTGATGGTTTCTGGCAAAGTGACGGAAGTTGGACGTCCTTCACGAAATTCATCCTGGAGCGAACGGCGTCCGAGACTGAACTCTCGGTACCAGCAATTACATTGGTTTTTGATGGTGAGTCATCGCCAAAAGTCGAAACAAGTTGATTTAAACACTCTTGTCTCGATAACCAAAGCCGAAAATCGTAAAAAATCATCGCACGAAAATGTTGGCGGGATAATTCCGTTTTTAGACTGAGATGAATTTTTCAACACACTGTAAACAAAGCAATTCGCCCTCAAATGACAAAACGTTCTGAGTGAAGTTATGCTAAAAAATTACAAAGTTTAAAATGGAAGTCCCAGTTTCCACCTGGGAACACTAGTATTGTCAGGACCCGATATACAAATAGCAAACCTCGTAGTTCAACGATATCAGAGAAATTTCCCTATGAACGTAAATGGAATGTTGTGGTTACAAAGTAAAGTGCGTACAAACAATATAAAAGGTATTTTTTTCTTTGTACAATCAATCGACGACTTATCGACCGTACCTCGCGTGTAATCTTTACATGCATCTGTAGTTTTGACAAATTGCGAATGTTTGCAATTGTCAATTAGGAACCGCCCCAATAATAGATAAGTGACCAAGATGTTGCTGATGAAATGTTACTTAAATTTGACACAAGTCTACGTTTATGTGTGTCATAAGACCCCAAAAGAGCCAAGTTGTTACAATTGTCCGCATGAACAGGCACATCCACTGTAATCATTATAGTGCACAGTATATTTGATTAAAATTTAAGGTCATTTCAATGAAAACACTTGCAGAAACCTGGTTGGAGGGTTAACTTGCAACCGCAGACTAGACAAGTTCGATTTATATAAGCGAAAGAATTAGTTTATTTATTGGGCAAAACGTTGACCTGACTTGTTTTATGTTGTACTGTAAATCCTGTTTGTCTATACGGAAGCAGCGCCATTTTGATTGGTTTCGTCCAAGCAGGCCTGCGGATCAGCTTAGTGGGCGAGGCCGGAAAATTGATGTTCAGATGTTCAGCACATCTTGCGGTCTCCGACGGCATGTAGGATATAAGTCCGGGAAGTTACTATCAATCTGACGGCCAGAGATGACGCCACTCTAAATCAACATTTTGCGGAAAGAAAGCAATACCCAAGTATCCTTATCCTATCTAAGTTGGCGGTTTATTAAAATGACTGTTTTGGTAAATGTTTCTACCGCTATGGTGGATTGTTGGAAAAGCCACCAAAACTCCCTACCCGTTATTTTAACTAAAAAATTACAATAAGAGCATTAGGTTACCGGACTGCAGCATTGTGGAACACTATCAAATGCTTTACATACGAGTATATCTTGAAATAAATTAATATTAGACCGATGACCGATTCGATATCTGCATTAAAAACTATTAAAAAAAATAATTAATTCCGACGTGACCGGCTTTATTATACTCTGCACTTCTGTGTATTCGAAATAGCGAACTGAAAATATGTTTTTAGACCCAGTTAGATAGGTTCTAAGAGTTTTAAAACTAATGTCATACGAGTATATGAAGTTGTGCGAGAGTTTCATTGTTGAACATTTATGTGGAAGCTTTATCTAAACCAATGTTATCCAATTTCAACAGCGTATATGAGTATCCTTACTTGTGCCAAATTTCAAACATTAAATCGGATGAACATTCTCATATGTGTGGCATCTTTATCTTAATCTGAACTGATTTTTTTTGTCCAAAAAACTTATTTGTGCTAAGTTTTATCAAGATCGGATTAATATGTGACTTTTTGGGAACACGTGTGGAAGATTTTCTTAAATTTTCCATAACTTCGGTCCTTGGTACAGAAAACTGGGCTGGGATGCAATATGTATCTCCTAGAACTAAAAACATAAAATCGGATGAATGTAAGTGTGGGAGCTTTATCGAAATCTGAACAGATTTTCCTCAATTTCACTAGCGTCCGCTACTTAAGAAACTTACTTGTGCAAAATATCTTAGAGATTGGATGTAATGTATGGCTACTGGTACTGAAAACATAAAATCGGATGGACATATGTGTGTGGAAGCTACACGCAGAGAAAAATTTTGGTTACCAAATGGCCACGGCAGTAATAATATGTTCTCCGTGTTCGTCGCAATCATAGTATTGTTTATTCAATTTAATTTTGACAATAGTATGGTTGCCGCAATATTAATATAGTTGATATGTAACAATAGAATTATTGCCAAATATAGAAATGAAAATATTGTTGTAGCAACAATATAAATATGGTTGGTGCGACAAAATTATTGTTTTTGTGTGTTTTATATTACCAATAATATGAAAACGGCAATCATACTGTATAATTGTAATTTTTCTTTAGTTGAATACGCATTTTAGAACAATGTTATTATTACGGATCAAATGCAATAATAGTATTTTTTAAATGTAAATTAAAATTTTTCAAACAAACTGCTTTGTCTTTGCTTAATGAAATTTATTTTTTTAGGAGTAAGCGTATGCGTTTTTATTTTAAATATCCTACAATCATTGAATTTAATGTATTTTTGATTAATTTCCATAATTCAAATCTATTGTTTGTTCAGAAAAATTCAGGTCAGTAACCCCATCGTAAGAGACACCCCACCAAACCATGACTGAAGCTAGGTGTTGACACTTAGGATCAGTTCAGATGCTTCCTTAGATGACTGCGCATACACTCTGTCATTTTGCTTGTTAAATTTTTCCTGAAAGGTAAAATTTTTTTCCTCGGTGAACAAAATTTTTCTGTGGAAGTTATCAGCGTGCTTCACCAAAAGACGTTTGCATTTTTCAATCCTATTTTTTTAAAGCTGCAGTCAATAAATGTCCGATGCGTCGTTTGAAAGCCCCAAGTCTTTTTTTATGATTCGACTCATGGACTTTTGCGTGATATTCATCACACGGGCCATGATTGTCTGTTTTCGGAGCGGAATTCTGTGAATAATTGATTTAACGGCTTTAATGACATGCGGTGTTCGAACAGAGCGTGGGCGGACCGACCGGTGGCGGTATTTTACATCTCCAGTCTCATCAAATAGTTGTATGCATCGGTAGACGAACATGCGGCTAGGCTAATCCCTAGTGGCCGGAGCGTTTTGAAAATATCGTTTTTTTTATTTCACACTTGAAAAGCGCTATTACAGCGATACGGTTCTCATTATCTGATCATCAATTTTATCAATTTTAAAATCCCACTACAGACTGGCGCTATTGAGGTTAGCTTTCAATTCCCATATGACATTAACGGGGTATGTTCAGTTGTACTATTGAAATGGGTGCGTTCAATGTTGTAACAGTATTTATGTCCCTACTAAGTAAAGTATATATAAATGTGGATTGATTTTCTTCACATTCAAGAATGTTCGTCCTTGGTCCAAGATACTTACTTCTGTCAAATTTCATTAAGATTTCTAGTTTGATTGCAAGCTTTAGATAGACGGATGGACCAACAGATAGACATAACATTAGGATACCATTAAATGCAGCTGACATGCGTTATACCTAAGTGATTTTGGAAATATTCATCGATTGCATATCCAAATTTGTCCGAGATACAAGAGCAGAAATATAGCGGTGAGTCAGTTGCATTTAATTACCTCTGCGACGCTCTTTGAATGTTGGCTGGTTAAGAAAATATTTTTTGGAGCTTAAAACAATCAATAGTTCGTTTGCTAATTATTGCACCAACGACATATATTTTGCAACGTGCTTTCCAGATACTCTGTATCTGAATGTATTGTATTTGCATTGAAATTAAACATATTCGAATAATAAAACTATATCTAGTACTAGCTGAACCCGGCCCGCTTTGCAGGTCATAAGTAATTCTCTGTTGTTGAATCTTCTCCTGATTTAAATTGTCATTGTTAGTCCCGTTCCTTTTATGCTGTTTCACGTTTTAGTTTCTTGGCCGGTGTCAAATGTAATGGGAGTTTGAACACTTTGCCTTCCTTCCATCAATCTAGCGGCAATACTAAACGACAGGGTAGTTCGACACGAATGAAACCTGCAGGGTGATTCATTCACGACTGGAATTTCACCAGCGTATTCCTTGACACATGTCATAAAAATATGTCCATCTACGACCATGCCCGACAATGTAAGTGGCAAAATGGCAGCGGTTTGAACATTTTCGGATTGGTGGTCGAAGGGTACTTTCCAAAATTACCTAAAAAAAGGTCAAAGACCGTTCCAAAGTTATGACTATTTGACTGAAATGCAAACAAATTGTTTGTGGTAATTTACAAAAACAAATAAATTTGTCCTGTCGTGAATGACTTAACCTGTATATTCAATAAAATAAGAAACGTTTTGTCTGCTTAGCCGAAGGCATCAACGACCTATAAAATCTGTAGCCGACGTTAACTAAATTTTTAAGTTGCGACCTTGATTAAAAGCACATTATAAACGTTAGATTTTTTGACCCAAATATAAGTACATTTGAGCGATTGCTGATTGCGTGCAATACCCTCACCATAGCAAACTCATCTGTCAACGATTCATTGTTGATCTCTATTCAGGTCTTGCATTTGTATTCTAATTTTATTTTCCAATTTTTCTCTATGAAATCGCTTACAAAATCTGTTTCTCACACAAACCTTCAGCTGACAATTGTAAATACAGCATATAAAATACGGTGTCTCTAAGTCCTGACACGTAGAATTTTTACCGCGACTCTGAAGCGCACATAGTTCACGTATTTCTCTAGCTCCGCTGCCACTCTGTGGGTTCAAACATCGTTAGCCAACTTATCTCTAGTTAAGTTATTTTTTTTTAGATTTGAATGAAATACGAAAAATTCTAGTTTTTAGACGTCAACGCCACCTATCGGGCCTACACTTAAGAGAAACCCACAGACAGACTAAGATAGCAGTGGATCCTAGTCGTTGTGTTTTTCGATCAGGCGGTCCTCGAGTTTTAGGCGCTCGTACACCAAACATTACATTTTTATAAACTACGATATGTTGACACAAGGTTCACATTTTTAATTAGTATAAGTAATCATTAAATGTCGTCAATGATGGGCTGGTGGGATTGAATGCGATGCATGAATGATTAACGCGGCATGTTGATGATGCAAATTCAGGCAGGTGGAAACGATAAAACATAATTTGCAGTCATGAGCAGAGACCAAAAGAAACACACACACAATAACTAGGCCGTCGATATGGAAATGACGATTAAAATGTGTGTCATACAGAGGAACAGTGGGGCAAATGAAACCGTACTATCGCTACGTAGCAGAGGGAAACAATACAATTTTTACTGTTGTCATTTTCTTCGACCTCAATAAAAATGGGCAATGCTTTCTTTGGTTGACTGTGAAAGTGAAATAAATCCCATTGAGATGATGAAAACGATGGAGACAAAATGAATGATGGAAAACTTATCGACTCTCAATGGAAGCATAATTCATGCATGAAAAGCGGTTAAAGTGTCAGTGGGTTCTCAAAGAGACAATCTCTTCACCTCGCATGCCGCTACACTCATTCAGACGTACGGGCACGTATTTTCGCACCTCAAGCCCCTGATCAATTAAATGTTCGTGGTGATGACAGCGCCGCGTGATGATTTGTTGTTTTGCTTTGCCTCGTCTTTGGGCCCACACGCTGCCGCCCGCCGTTTTGTGGTGTTGCGGTTAAATGGTCGAACAATAAAGAATTCCTTTTGAACGATGTGGACAAAATATTCTTTTGTTGGCCCGAAGCGTACAAACAACACCATGCCCGAAGAACAGGCACATGACATTAATCTGATTATAACTTATGTTGTTTGATTGTCATCTTCTCTTTTGTTTTTGCAGATTCATCGCTTAACCACTATCGAAAATACGAAAAACAAAAAACTTTCCTTTTCGTCAATGGTCAGTGGCAGAATACGAAATGCTTTCAAAATTGCTTCGCGTACAGAGCTTAAGGCCTTAGTAGTTTAGTTTTTAAGATTAAGATTAGAATGTAATTTGAATTGCTTTTTAATACAATAATAAAGAAGTAAATGCGTTTTGAAACGCAAATTCTACATGTCCAACAAAGATTTTGTGGTTTAAGTTTGACAGAGAAAAATGAAACACTAAAAAATAACAAAAATAAAATAGAAGGAATTTGCTTAGAAGCAAAAAAATATTTAAAGCAATTGTACCACAACTAACGTCTTATGCATTTTATAGAAACGTTTTGACATAGCAAAGAGATAAATCTCTTACTCGAGGGGTAGACTGGCATGATAATCGCGCATACTCCATTACACCACTGCGGCCCACAGGGACATACTGCCGCTGGATATTGTGAAAACACAACAAAAGGCCATAAGGTCGAGAAAGATTACGACGATGTCAAAAGTATCGCGACTTTCAAGGACATCTAGAACTGTTCATAATGATGGAACTGAAATTTTAAATGCTAAGTAAAAACATAGGCTCCGCCCAATAATTAAGTGGCAACATAATAGTCAGGCTTCTGTATTAAAAACAAAAGGAAAAACTTTGAAAAGCTTCTAGTTCAGTATTTTTTTTTTATCAAGCTACGATAATAAGATGTCACCTATACTTAAGGTACATTGTGTTGGTTAGGGGTAACAGGTTTATGTAAGAAGGAAATAAGAGTAATATTTCGCAACATTTCATTCGATTCTCTTCATATCGTACAAAGCTAGACACAACTCTAGCGAAAAAATGTTTTACGTGCGGATAGCACGGCTGATGAACGAATTTTTCCTGATAATCGTCGTGCATTAATTGACATTTTGGTTAATCTACGTTTCAGGAAATGACACAACCTATACCAGATTCCCTATCCAAGATATTGGAATTGGATTCATAATTCATCTCTAATGTACACATCAGAGTAGATGCGTCAAGATGTTCTGTATAGTTTCTCAAGTAGGTGGTGGTCTTTATAAACTTTATATATATTTATAAAATAAAAATATAGGATTATTCATTTTGTGGTTTCAAATTCGCTGGTCTTACAAAGCGTCTGCTGTATCCAATTCAAAGGTATTTCATACATAATGACAAGGTCCAAGCATTGCAATGCAATTAAAGTTTCAACGAATTCATCGATTTGTGTGTGTTTTATTTAACTGAAACCGAAAAATAGCTTTCTGATGAAGGTTGCCATGCACCCGAAATCACGATAAATGCAGTCACTTTGACTTTGCAAAAAACTTGCCTTCTGTTATAATATAGATGCAATAGATCTCGAGGTCTCCCTGTTTATTGTGTTAAAGCAAAAGGCCGAAATAAACAACCGATCTTAACAAAAAACATATTTATACTCAAATGTCAATTTCCTTTAATACGCGCCTGAAGACAAATTTTGGAATCACAAATAGGAGTTCGTAAATTGCAGTCGGAACAGATTTGTCCGCTACAAACCAAACTCCACCACCCTGATTTTATAACGATTTTAATTGGTTGCCGTATTTTGCGGGTCCACAAAAATAGGCTTCTTTCAAAAGAATATGTGCATTTTGACACATTGGATGACGTGACACCGCTTTTGAGGACATTGTGACTCTATAGAAAGTGCCGTACTGTCAATGGATAGTATGACAATCAACACATCCACGCACAAAATGTTAACGGTCATTAATCCATACCCCCTTATGTTCGTTCGTCCTACGAATAGAGAGTAATGGTTGTTGCGATTAGACCGCAACTTTATATGTCAACAACAAATTCTGTTTTTTTATATACATTTCACTTTTGTTGCTAAGCTGTCTGTATCCTTGCAATATGCTAGAAATTATGATCCTGATATAATATTCTACACACAATATAATTACAAAATTCTTCTTTCATCTTTGCGCGATCGGCTCCAGCTGTGCAAAGACGACTCCGAACGGATAATGTATTTTATAGAGAAGCTTCTACATACATGGCTTAAGCTCAATGGCTACTCGTAAAGTCACATGGTGGATATGCTTCGCAGCAAAAACATTAATATAAGAAGATGATCCTACTCAATCTCAATTATGTGGTGGCTGCTGCTTAAACCAAAATCGCTGGGAGAGTTTCGGCACAGTGCGGCACAGTGTCTGTGAACCATAGATTAGCAGAGGTTAAGGATAGGGTTCGGCCCCTGACCACGGGGAAGTTGTGTCTATATAACACGCTTCGATTTTTACCGGCGCTGGCCGCCGTTTGGTAATGGCTCCTGTGCGATGGCGCACCATGGTTGAAGCTTTCACGGCGAGCATCATGTAAAACACACAGACGCTTGGCAGTCTCAATTGGTTATATCGGTTTCGTTAGTAATATATTTTTTTTTGTTATAAAGGTCTTCGTTTGGACAATTTCCTATATCATTTAAATAATGCCACAAAATAATGGTTGGGCACTTTAAAGGAAGAGTACGCAGATGAAGTTTCTTGACCTTTGCCCGACCGATGACATACAGTTCCATATAGTTAGTATTCATTCATCTTGTTCAGTTTACATATTAATAAATTTTACTTACATTTTTCTATTCAAAAACTATGAACTGTCCCACTTCTTAAAATGTTTTCTCTTAAAATCAGTTTTGTTCATGTGCTTCTGATCACCTATCAGGCAACAATGAAATAATTTATTACTAAATATATTTAAACATTAAAGCCGAAGACAATAAACGTTCCCTGTGACCTAAACATGTACAAATAATTTTTGTCATAATTAGTCCATTGACTTAAGGTATAAAATATGTACATGAAAATCTAATATCAGCACTCAAGCGGAAGGTGGACAGTGTGAGTTAAAGATACTCGTAATTACAAAAAGTTGAGATTGCTCGTGAGTCGGCTACCTGGATTAGTACTTTTTGCGTATGCAATAATGTAAAGTGACTTTAATGTTCTACGTTTTATTTGAAATAAATAAAAGAAAGCTCCCTAAGGCTATCTCAAAGATTACTTATATTTAGAAAAAAAAGCTCTAAATTTGTATCATTTCATTTCAAGGATACTTCAATTTAAAAGGCACATGTTAAAATTATTTAAAACGCAAATCATCGTCATCGTCATCAGAATTTGATCACAATAAAATAAATGGAAAAAGTTAAAATTGAAAAGTGTATGGCAGCACACACACGAACGCTCTCACAAACACTTAAAATGTTTAGCTGTCTGAATGCAGGAATTAAAACAAAAGAATCGAAATCAGATTAAAATCACAAGAACCGACAAAAGCAACCCATATATGGGCCAAGACCAGTGGCGGATTGAATGTACTGCCCAAAGGCCTTCTCTGAAAGTAATGTAAATATTAAGCCAAATAGAGGCTAATGTATTTTTTTAAAAGGTTCATCAGTACGATTTGTAAAGGAAGGCTAGGAGGTAATGTAAACAGTTTTTAAACCGTACCGAATGAAGTACGAGTAGTATCGTTTGAGAAATCTCACACCACCGGCTTCTTGAAGATTTACTCGCATAAAAGTAGGTCTTCCAAACTTACACTTCTGACATATTTAAAGGTCTGGTAATTTGCATACTCGTTCACATAACACAGAAGATAGTCCTTTTTAGGACCAATAGAAAACTTCCGTTAGGCCTTCCTTATAAAACGAGTTTGAATAAGTATGCTAAATGTAATTTTCTAAGACGTTTTTTTCATTAATAAAAGCATGACAAAAGCAGTGTTCAGCCACGAAAATCAATGTCACTTTGACATTTTGTTAAAAACTTGTCTTTTATTTAAATAGAGATGCAAGAGGTCTTGAGGCGGGTAATCCCTGTTCAATTTTCTAAGACTTAAGAAATTGCGTTTTGGGGGTTTCCTAGCATTTCTGCATGGAACAGTTCTGGAATTGTTAACGGAGTCATGGACAGACAAGGAGAATTGGAGAAAAAGTCCCTGAAAGACCACTTCTGGAAGAAGGTAAGCTCGATTTTCTACTGAATATCAGAGAAGGCCTTCATCGGTTCGTTTTGGAGAATTCCCCACAATTTACGCCACTAGATATTCTGCATGCTTATGAGTGTACGTACGTACGTACATACCTTCGTACGAGATACCTTCATAGATACTTGTACTTTCAGATGCGTACATGCACATACAAACATACATAGCGGTGTATCTATATAGACATTGTAAATTGAATCCATTAAAAATAATTGAACATACTCTACGTGCATGCGTACTTACCGATGCACAGGTGTAGAAGTGTACGTACATACGCCAGCACGTACATATGTATATATGTATGTACATACGTGTCATCGTGAAAACTCAATGTGAATTAAAGGTTTATGAATTTTTATTAAATTCCACGTGAAAGTGAATTTCAATGCTACACATCATAGAAGATTTGAGGAAAGAGCCAAAATCAAAAAAGTAAAAAGCAAATCGAAAACGAAACGTAACACTCACGTACGCAGTGTATGTAGAGGCGTACAAACATACATATGAATGTAGGTACGTACGTACATCTGCAGTGAAAACTGTCATCGCGTCCAAATGAAAGACAAATATCACAATTGTGCCGGCCTTTTGACAGAGACGACACTTTATTTATCGACGGCTGCCAATAATGAAAATAATTAATTTCAATTCACTCGTTTCTGCTTTTTTTAATTTCGAAATCGGTTGGAACTATGCGTTTCCAATGATTTGATGTATGAATAGCGAATAAATCAATTAAAATGCGTTTATTCACGTTCGTAAGTACGAATTCATCTCAGTCTGTCCATCCGTCTGTCCGGTCATTCTTTGTATTTTTTACCTTTTGTTATTATAACGTCACGTGCTTACAAATAAACACGTACTCGTGTGGCCGTTATTATAGGTATGAGGATGTTAGGGTGGGTCGTAAAGATTTATTAAAATGTCAGTCACAAAAATTTGTATTGTTTTGATTTTAACTTGTAATTTTGTAATTTTAAATTTGATCTAAATGCATAATCATTAATGAAACATCGCGTTTTGACATTCATTAAATATCTCCTGATATTTTGAAATGCGATGCTAAACTTTCTTTATATTGATTGCGTATACTTGGTATTATTTTGTAAACATTTTAAGAATGCAGTGTATTGAGTGTCCAGTAAAACACGATTCTAAAGTCGAAAAATAGTTATTAATATGACACAAATATACGAAACAATCTCTTGATATAATAAGCGAAACCCCAAGCAAGCGGTGTAACCAAAGCACTACTAATATTTATTATTTTTATAATTTGTCATGTGTGTAAACTTATAGTATATAGTCCAACTATCGCTTCTGAAATATAATTTTAAAGACCTTGACTCGATATACAAGCACAAAATTATGATTCATTACTCTACGCCTCAAAAGACCTCAGAGCTACATTAAAACTCAATCAAAATCCACAAATATCTTCTAATAAGAAGGACTCAATCCAAACAATACGATAGGATAAACAAATTTTTATGTGGCAAAAGTTGCACCAGAGCACTACTTTGAAGCCATAACTGTGACGCAATATGAATTTGTAAATTTTGGGAAGGAACTTTTCTCACTCATTATTGCTCTATTTGCTGGCCCCAGTGGTTTTGAGAACAAAACTCTCTAGTCACCATTACCCAGGCAGTTTCGCCGACTGATTCCCATTTCATGAATACGTTTCGTTTTAACTTCTCAGCGATGTCTTTATTGTGTGCTTGTGCGAAGAGAAGATTATTTATTTCCTTTTCCAATATAGTTTCCAGCAAAATTCCAGAAAAGTAACTGGACTATCACCTTAAGACCAAAACCGAAGGCCGCTTTTATGATTTCTGCAAACTGATATGCGTATTAAACTAACGTTAGCGTCTGGAGGTTTATCCGGTTCTTAAAAATGTTAACCAGTAGATTTTTAATAATAATCAGTAACCGGTAATCATACATTTCTTACAAATTCCATCGCTGACATGTCATACCGCTCAGGTTGTAATGCGTTAGGTTCCTAAACCCTATGTGTGAGTGTCCATGGATGTAGTGACCACAACATGCACTTTACAGATTGATCTAGGATCGGTCCATTTTGTATCCTTACGGAAACGTATACCTATTAGAACGACCTCAGCACGCATAAAAAATATGGTTGGGCTGACAACATTCGAGAACCACATACAATTGTTGGGTATACGGTCGTGGTATTAAGTCGTGATTAAGTCGTGATTAAGTCGTGATCAACGGCTTTGCAGAAGAGTGTCTACAAGCACTGTGTACATGTGTGTGTGTGTGACTGCTTTTTTTTGGTATGAATCTTTGGTCTATAAAAACTGTTATGCTTAGTTCATAGTAACAATCATACGGTATAATTGCCGTAATCATATCTTTGTTAACATAAAACCCAAAAAAACAATACTTTTGTCGCACCAACCATACATATGCGACGAACATGCTTTTATTGCAGAAAACATATTATTGTTGCCGTGACCATATTGTAACCATATATTTCTATGTATGCGGCCATGCTTAAATACTTTCCACTGTGGATAGGAGTAATCTCGAGACTCTGAACTAAAACTGATTAATAACCTCCAAATCGAAAACAACAATGTTTCATGCCCCCTCTGACGCCGATAAAATGGTTTGCTCTATACACTTTGCAAAAGAATATAAATTGCAAAATATTTGAATAGAATAAAATCGTGTCTAGCCACTTTTGAAATATTCTTTCAGATGTTACTTGTTGCTGGATCATAAAATACCTTTGGACATACAAGGACTGAAAAATATTTCGTGATCAGATAACCCAATTTCTCTAAACTAGTAGTTGAAAAGTGATTCGTTAACAAGGACGACATCTCAATAATGACAAGGCAGTGACATAAGTATGTATCGCATACCGTAATAATATATGAACATCGAATCAATGAAATAGATTCTTAAAGAGTTCAACAACAAACTGATGAAAAAATGCCATGATTGGAAGAATAAATTCTTCAATTTGAGCTATTTAGGTTTTATTAAACCTTAATTCATAAGGTTGAAGTATTATTTAAAATTTCGAATAAACATTCGAAATTTTATTAGTATTGGCTGACCAAGAAACTTTGATTAGCTTCATTTAAGCCTTTTTTAAAAGTTTTCCCTTTCAATTGAAAGCTATCTTTCCTTAAAGCCTTTTAGAAATTTAAAATATACCCCGTATTCCGGAAAAAATATACAGGGGAATCGAAATTTCCTGAAAATTCTGAGACGGAATACTTGTCGGCAACGAAAGCCCACGGCCCACGTGCACCCACTGTGTTAATGTTGTCGCCTAGGCATAGTACACTCTTTAAAGACGCACTCTATAAAATTTTTAAGAAACACAAAGATGCTCGAACATGTTGACAGCAACATCCGCGATCTGTCTCGAATTACTCACAAATTTCTAAATGTGATATAGCTCGTCATTGCTTTCAAAACTGTTGAGGGTAAAAGTCGACCGGCAGATATTTCGGAAAAATATGCGCTTTCGGCGAGCAATGGCTACACCTGACTTCCGGTAGTTAAGGAAAGTACGAGTAGAGTATCGGCGTTTGTTTATTCAACTATTCTTCGTCAAAAAAACGTTACAATTATAATTTAAGCTTTTGACATCATCTAAATGGCATACATTTTTTAAGAGCACAGATTTCACATTTTTATGGCACAACGCACGCAGCACACGTCAGAAGAACAAAACGAAAGCGAAAATATACTTTAAAGATTGAAATAAAAAACGAAAGAAAGCAAGAAAGAAGGCAAGAAATCATAAATGGTATTTGTCTTTAGGTCTGTTAAACTGACCCAAATATCGTGCGGTCGGTCAGAATGGTCGGTCGCTCTGATGAAATGGAATGAAAACGAAACTTCATGTGTCCCATTAAAATTGGAGAAATGTTAATGAAATACAGAACCAAAAACAGGTGACAAATGCTAAACGCCACTACACCTACTTCGGGCTGAGTGTGTTTGTATGCATATATTTACATACATAAGCATATATGTTGGTACATACATGCTAGCTTCTTGAGAAGGGCGTCAACACGTGAAATATCTCGGAAAGTGCTAATGCAAATTATAAAACAGAAAAAATGATAACCACCAGGCACCACAGGTTGAAAAGAGTCGTTGAAAGCGAATCACTTAAGAATGCGGGGAGGACGAGAGGGACAAGGAGGCCAGCCGGCATCCATTAACCACATGCTAAATGGAAAGTAGAACATCTTAAAACGGAATTCATTTAAAGAAATCCCCAGCATGGAGCAGCGCTACACAACACTTTAGCGTTTGCGCTACCAAACCGAACGGGGAATGCTACTCTGATGGAAATCTCGCCGACATAAATGACACTAAACGCGCTGCGTTCGGCGCTCTGATACGCCAATTAAATTTAATTTAAATTTTAAATTTGCCACAGCAGCGAGCGGTGGACAAAAACTAAAGCAAAGTTAAAACTCGGCTTCTATGTACTAGTGTGCGCGCGTGTGTGTGTGTGTGCATATCTATGTTGTTTGTTTGTATTTACAAGAGTCAACAAATTGTGCTCGAAGTGAAATTTGATTGTCATTATGCTGTTGGTTTCGTTGACTGTTTGTTGGCTTGCTGGCTTGGCTGCTGCTCATTTATTGCCTTTTGTTGGGCTACTAAGCACGCTATTAATGCCACAAAGGTAGCATACACACGCACTCCATTATATACAAACACAGATACATACATACGCTGACAATACCAAAAACACAAAACGCTTTTGGCACTTTAGTAAAATCGAAATTTTTGCTGTTTACTTCTTATGTGAGCGCGGCTGTCTGTAAGCAGGGAAAGATGAAATTGTGAATATTTGCGTGAAAGCCAAACATTTACAGCAACATCGTGAATTATTTATTGAACATGGTACACCCAATAACCGACAGCAACAACAACAACATTTAAAAAAAAACAAAGAACAAATATTTTAGACATGCGGGTATCGCCGTCCGTTGTATGTGATTTGTAACATATTCGTCATCATAATTCCAAGCATGATTGGCAACAAACGAGACAAGAACGAATTAAAGAAGCAGCCCATAAACGAAACACGGAACACGAAAACTACCTCAACAATAGTGAGGAATTCGTGCGATGTGTCTTTGGTTCCAACTCCACACAAGAGATGTCAGTCTTGAAAAGTTGACAAAACTTTTGAACTCGATCCCACTTGTTTGGGGGTAATGTTTGTGAAGTCGAACTTTAATTTAATAACGAATACTAAAACGCAAAAAACAGTGCAAAATTTTTTTTAACAAACAGAAACTCTATATTTTGCATCTCCGAATATAAGCAAAATGTGTGGAGGCGACTACAGGCAACAACGCTATTTATAAGTATAAGAGGCTTAAGATGGCTAAGCGAAGGATGGCGTGGTTACCTAACACAACAATCACACAACAACAGTTAATTGACAAAAGGCCAACTTTACATCTCCCATAATTTCTACTTCTTTTGCTTTGCAACTCTAAATAAGCTAAGCTGAATCTTTATCATTCATCATAACCTAGGGAATCCAATCAAATATCGGTATAGGCTGTGGAAGCCAGAACGGATCGTGTAGTTGCTTTAAAGCAACTACGCGAAAAGGATAGTAATATTTTGCAAACCCTCGGCATTATTTTCATAATGAGCGCCAGTTAATTCCACACATGTTCGCAGTGTGACCGACTACCATGTCAGAAAACCCAGGTATAACTCCGGTTGGGAACATCTTACAATTTTTTCAGGAGCGACTTTCGACTTCGTAAATGCCAACGACTTAACGAGATAGAGATTTATCTCTTAGCAATGAAATGCTCCTCTATGAAACGCATCAGCCGTTCGGAGCCAGCGTTAAACAGTATGCCCTGGCCAGGGACTATAAGAATTATACTCGTATCCTGCACAGCTCACTGATTTTAGAGATGTTCCCCTACTTCCCTAATAGGATGTTGTAGTAATTAAGTAAGTTATTCCACATATATGCCAAATATAATGAGCCAATAGTTAAAAATTCGTTGTACTATTTACTATTAAAAGAATTAATTTTATTTAATCGCCATTTGCTTCTAACTCAATCTTTAGCATTTCTGAAGTAAGCATAGTTTAGGGTAAGAGTAAATGCAGTTATAATATTAGAGCTACGTACTCCCTTCTTATAAGTCGTTTACTTAATGACCGATCTCACAAAGATTGACTTTTAATTAATTTCCCTTAAATTGAAAAATTTGTAATATTTTCGCTTGCACCTTTGAACGCGTGTAGGCAGTAAGAGTCGCGCATCATTGTGACAACTTAAATGTATAATTTCACCTTTTTTGGCTTGCTAAACAAATCATTTGAGCTACTCATACGATTCTGCTGAAAGTGGAATGACTTTTGATATTATAATAATTTGTTGTAAGTGAATAGTTGACCTTTAGTGTTGTTATTTTATAAAATTATTTTTCGGCTTGAGGTCATTTATTTAAACTCGTTCTTCTATGTGTTGTTTAATTTTTATCTCTGATTATCGATGTCAACACATCGATAATCAGACGGACGACATTGTTTTGTTAATTGACAACCCCTGAAGATGATTGACGAAGTCAATCGAAATATTGGGATAAATAAAAATTAAACAACACATAGAACAACGAGTTTAAATAAATGACCTCAAGCCGAAAAATAATTTAATAAAATTATAATAATTTGTATTTTCTACTATTAATATTAATGTAACATTGAACGATATTTTGGAGATTATTTTAAAATTTGTTTTTAGCAAACACAGAACACTCTTTAAGCAATCTGCTGTTGTCTTTTTTCTAATGTGTTTGCAGCTCTGGTGGCAGAAAGGACATGTCATGTGATTGTTGAACCAAATTGCTTTATATAATGTTCCCCAAAATTATTGTGTTTCAAAGTCGACAACCCTACATCGCGATATGTATGAAAGGGAAACGAACTCACACGACTACAGATAATTGGCTAACTTTTCGTTTCATTTCATTTTGGAGTATTCTGTCGTAGTAGCAATTCGTATAGCGTGCCCTTGTACTGTGTAGGAGTTTGTGTGTGTGTGTGTATGTTCGATCGATACAAAATTTTTATTGGTTTAACAAAAAAGTCTATGTATTGTTTTGAGGCACAGCCACAAGAACGGTATTGGGAACATTTCGCGTTGAATTTCTGTAGTATGGCAAGTGGGTCACCTAAATAATATAATCACAGACAGAACGTCTGACGGAGAGTGGGTAAGTTCGTTCAATTGACCAGTTAGCCAACTGTGACCACAAGCCATCAGGCCTTTCGATTTTATTCCATGCCATACAATAAAGTTCCCGGCATCGCTTGTGCCCTTCTGTGCCATGGTAACCGCTTTATAGCGGTTTTATAATGAAACCAAATACACACTATTCAGCATCATCATCAACTGGCGACACCATCACCAGCGTGGTCCATCCACGTTTTAAATTGACCGAAACATCGTTTTTTGGGTTTCGCCATTGGGTTTCTGGAAGGTTTCAGTTTCCCAATATTTTTGTTTTCTGCTTTTTTCAGCGCTGACCAATTTGAGAAGTTTAAAATGCTATTGTTGTTTTTGCTGTGCCTCAAGAGAAATACCGTCGTACTTTGGATATAATGCCGTGCTCGCCATGAAGATGCACATTAAGCGCACTCAATAGCTCCGCAATGTTGTGTCTGTAGCCGTGGTGCATTTCTAGCCATAATTTTTATTATTAGCCATGGCTAAGAAGGCAAAGGCAACAGCCAACAGACAAGCAACAACAGCAGCAGCACCGAAATCGCAGCTATTTGTTTCTTAATGCTTACTGCAACACTCAGCCAGAAAGAGACCGCCATTCCAATCCGACGATGAATATGAATTAACCGCTTTTACTGGCTCTGTTGCTGTTGTTAGCTCTGCTCTTTTCTTGCCTCTGGCATTTCGAGCTCTGCTCGAAATCGTGTTTCATTTAAACGTTTTCTTTTTTACAACCAAAATGTATTGTCTTCTGAACGAAAAAAGAAGAAACAAAAGTAAAATATGGGTTCTCTCTGGCTGTTAATTCTTTTCAGATTTTCTTGGGGGGTATTTGAGTTTTGTAATTTAATGAAGTCTCGTCGTTTAGTAAACCGTTAATAAAACACGTTTTGCCAGTGAGTCTTTGTGGTCTGTATATTGTTCGAGTCAATTCTCGTGTTTTTGTGGTATGAAATGTTTTCATTTTCGTCACAAAAAGAAAGATTTGAAGTTTGCTGTGCTTTTCGCTGATTTCATTAACATTTTATTATCAGTGTTTTATTTTTTCTATATCAAAATATGTGTTACGAAAAAATATGCCAATGACCTCCCCAAAATCATTCATGGTTAATGTGCTAAAAGGTTTGAGTTGTTCACACATGATAATTAGCAGGAATGTCGAATTCACGACAGGAGTATTTGTGCTGATTGATATCTATTGTTTAAAATTCGAAAAAATAAGATGAGAGCTATTCAATTTAGTGGTTGTTTACATTAGAAAATTTAAAATCATTGTAATCAGCAAAATTTATTTCCATTATATATTCGTTTATTCATTTATATGGTTGCTCTTTAAGATAATAAAGTAATAATGTTAAGCTTACTAAGGACAGAACTAGGAAATTTGTATATGACTGACGCAACCAAGTCGAATATCGTCAACCCAACCATTTATGTTCTTCTACACGCAGAGAAAATATATGGTTACACTATGGTCACCGCAACAATAATATGTTCTCTCTAATAAAAGCATGTTCGTCGCAACCATAGTATTTTCATTTAAATTTCATTTTGACAACAGTATTATTGCGACAATATTACTATTGTTGAAATGTAACAATAGTATTATTGCCAAATTTAGAAATGAAAATATGGTTGAAGGTACCATATAAACATGGCTGGTGCAACAAAAGTATTTTTTTTAAAGTTTACGTTAACAATATAATTACGGCAATCATACAGTATGGTTGCGACTCTAAACATAACAAAACAGGTTTTATAGAGAATACATGTATGTGTGTGCGTATGTTTTTTTTGATATACAAAAATATAACACATACACACGATACAGTGAATGGTTGTTGTCCATTAAAAAAACAACGACAATCGGATGGTAGTTCGAGGGATTTTTATTGTGTTTACTTTGTTCGGTGAAATGCTCAAAACCGACTGGTTCTCGTTTATTTAAAATCTGCCTGCACTTAAGTATATAGCCATTGATCATGGTTTAATCACATTCGTTACTTGATGTCTACGGATGGCGAAGTAGCATTCACCCCTGTTGGCAACTAAAATTATTTTCGACTGCCATTGGAATATACTTATACATATATTTTAGTTTCTTGAATGAAATGTTCCATAAAAACATGGCCTTATGAGTCCTTTTCCCCCTGGGTCGATTTCGCCCATTTACAATCCCAAACTGCTTGTGACCATAAATAAATATGAATACAAGATTGATACGGTTGAACGATATCATGCCTTCAACAGGCACGCGGGCATGGCTAGATCGTGTTAGAATTTTACGACAATCAAGACTATAATTACTTTATAGTCTCCGATCAATTTTTTGTGGTGCTGCAAACGGAATGACAAATTTAATACTCTCTTCCGTGAAGGGTATTACAAATCCAAACACCAAAAGTCGGACATGGCAGACTGTATATTACCTACTGGATCTGCAGATGAGCCACCTAAAACTAGGATTTTTGGCTCCTCGAAGTTATGAACCGGGTTCTTAATAAAACCAGATTTTAAAATTTATTTCATATGGATTCGTTGGTTTTGTGGTAAAATTTAAATTTTGTTGTACCCATATGTCATATGTGCTAGAATGGACCGTATTTTCGGCCACCTCAAATCAAAGTTGCTTACTTGATACATTTTAGAAATGTTCGGATTTGTTGGTATTTTTACCATAAAGCACACTGTTATGCAGGCGTTTCAGAGCTGTGCGGCGGGACTTCGCAGCCTGTGTGCAATACACATTGAGATGATCTGACACTTTGAATATTATGTAGTGTCCCATTACGATTTCTATGAGGGTTGTCATCGATGGTCTTCCGAATGTTAACAATTCTTTGTCCAATTTTGGTCTATTGCCGGCCAAAGAGGCCGGGATGTTATGCAGCCATAAAGTGAGTTCCAACTTGACCCTGCTTCAAAGACAGTCATTTCGTCGATTGCATTCATGAATTCAACGAGCGATGTGTGTTTGTGTGGAGTTGCTGGCTCGCCTACTGAGCCTATTCTGGCACATTTTTCCGCCATCTGGTTGCCAGGTTATCGCTGTGACTCGGTACCAATGTCAGAATAATATAATGCCTTTGGGCTCGTACAGGTTAGACACGATATTCAAATTAAAGCAAAAATGCAAATATGGATTTATTCAAAAGATTTGGGTGAGATGAGGGTAGAACTTATATATATATATGGACATATGAACACTCAAATTTAAGCCGGATTTACTACGAATCCACTATGAAGTACTTTTGATAATTTTTTACTTGACCCAGCTGAGAGTCCACTAGGATTAACCCGATGTTAGACTTGTTCCAGATAATCTTTAAGCTAGTCCCCACAGCTATGGCAATTCGAAATCTATAGCATTTTATACAGAAGTTTCTGCATGGTAGGGGTTCTACTCATATTATCGTAGTATAGTCGCCAGCATTTTATGGATAGAATACACGCCGCTAAATAATGTTAGAAGTTCTTGTATGCTAGTCTTGCATATTACTCATTACAACATGGAATGGAAACAAATAATATGCATGTTTTAATTGACAAGCGAAAAAAAAAACTCTTACAACACTGTTAAGGAAATAATTTTAAATTTTGTCATACAAATTTGTATTGCTGAAAATGCGTTAAACAAGCTCCATCAGAATATAGCGGACGTAAAGAACCGAATTAATGACTTTTTGCCTTAAAATTTATAATTTTTACAGCAAACTATTTTTGGTGCTTTTATCCAACACATAAAAAAATTTCAGGTTTTAAGCGATATTTTCACTTGTCAACCTAACTAATGTGTTTTATGTGATGTGGGCCGCCGTGGTGTTATGGAAGTATTCACGCCTACCATAAGAACATTTAAAAATTTTCCAGCACTGGTTTCCAGCACGTAAATGTCGGCGACCCTACAAGTAGGAGATTTATCTCTAAGCCGTGTAAAAACTTCTCTATAAAATGTTGAAGTAGTTCAAAGCCGATTTAACAGTAGGTCCTGAACAGTGGCTATAAGAAATGAATCGTAGTCTGCTCTCAGCTTAAGTAAGAAGTATGAGTTTTAGTTTCTAGTCTGATTTCAAATGTTTATATTTAATATTTTATTTCATAAAAACCAAAAAGTATTCAATAAGAAATCGAATTATTATAATTACATGTGTTGCAACAAATATATCTTAAGCTTAAATTTTCCAGTGTTTTTGCAATCAGGAAATATTACTTTTCAAATGATTATTTGCTATAATTTTTCGGTTCTTTCAGAGACACAGTAATTTGCATGCGAACATAGAATTTTGGTTAAAGAACATGAAATTCGCAGGAATTGCGTGTAGTTTGACGATAAACATTTGCCAGATAGCGGAGTGGTAGACTCGTTGGGAATTCCGTCGAAAGACAGAACTTTTTCAATGTTTTTATAACATGAGTCACGCAGTAGGAATATAAAGAAAATCATCAATTAGTTATTGTTTCATAGTTTGTCAAAATAAATGTTCCAACCTCTAATCGTCAATATTTTTTTTCTTAGTAATGTTCCATCCAATCCAATTATGGGGAACTGCCTCTTACTCAAACGTGGACATCCTGCAAAAACATCAATCTAAGACTCTGCGGTTACTTGTTGGTGCTCCCTGGTTTGTCAAAAACAACACAATCTACAATGATCTTAGTGTCCCTTTCATTAGGGATGAAATTAAATGGTTTAGCTTGAATTATTTAAATTAAATTGAATTATTTAAATAATAGACAATCACCCTAATGTTCTGGCAATAACACTTTTAGACGATACTGATGATGCAAGAAGACTAAAAATACTGCACATTTTAGATCTTCCATTTTCATTATAAATGTAACAATCTCTTTAGTACACATATAAGTTGTTAAATAATGTAATATAAATTGTTTCTTTTAAGTTCAATGGAACATAACTTTTCTGTTAATTATAAGTTTTGATAGTATTTGCTTAATATTTTGATTGGAATTAGATTGCAAATAAAAATACACTATAAAAAAAATCGTTTGCTTATTTTTTGTCCAATTTCGTTTTTATCTGAATAAATTTCAAAATTCCAATAATAACTAACAATTAATTTTCACTGCTATTAATAAGTGTTGACTCTAATTGCCCCTACTCAAGTGTGAAGGTATTTAAATCTAATAAGCATATTTTGCCTCAACTATGAGCTTCATCGCATTAGTGACCTATCAATCATTTACACACAGTGCCGTGGAGTAAATTTCATAGTGTGTGAATGGTTTTGCATTTCTCGGAGTAATTTTCCACAAATCATTTTAGATTTCACAGTATTTTGTAGATAAACCATAATTTTAGTTTAGTTTTAATCTGAGAATGGGCATGATCAGCGGGCTGGTGAAACTTGCTAATATTAGGTAGATATTACGCCGTAGGGTTCGACCCTAAAGTGTACGTTGCAAAAAAGTTAACTCATGCCTGAACATTTTTAAATGATAGAATTCTTAACTAATAAAGTTATAAATTTATTGATCTGCAAAAAAATTAGAGCCCTTCCTCTTGTCTTGGTTTTGGTACGGTCGGGTTCGAAAAAGTACATTTTTAAAGAGCGGAAATTAAAAATGAAAAAAAAATTATTTCACATCCCTGTTTAGGTTTTTTATTTTATGAAGAATAAACTTTCGCAAGAACGCCTTGTTTATTTATGTGGAAACCCAGGGTTCAGCCATGAATGTTAAAGTGTGCTACACCCCTTAAATTCGGTCGATACAATCATCCAATCGAGCGAAAACTTGTAGATCCCTACCATTCTGCTTCCTACAATTGCTTAGAAAGACATCAGAGCAAACAACATAACCATAATATAACATTTCAATTTACAAAATTAATATTAGTTGGTATCTTAAAGGCTAATACATATCACCACTTTCTCACTTTTCACTAGAAAATATTATAAAACTCTTTACCTTAATAAAAACAGGACATTTAAATTTAAATGTTACCATATCGAACTGTGTGCTTACAAAAAGATTAGGTTACCTTAACCTTTTTCTTTATAATACATTTTTTATAATAAAACTCGAAAAAAACACAATTTAAGAAAATTCTTCTACCTCCTCTTTCTTTTTCTGGCTTGGTACCGTCTACTAATTAAATCTGCAAAAAACCGCAACAGAACTCAAAAAACAACACCAAAAAATCGCTACGGAACAATTCAAAAAAAAATATTGTGCTTTGAGTTATAATTAAAATAATACAGGAAATGTATCAGATTTTTATAAACCATGTGCCAACGAATGTTAAAAATTTTTTATTTTTTTCTGCATCAACAATATTTAATATATGGAACTTAATGCGACAAGTTTACTAACTCAAAAATTCCAAGTACAGTTAAGTTTCTTAAGTGAAAAACAATGCTACTTTTTCCAAAACAGTTTTTTTTGGGCGATGAAAAAGCAGTGGAAAAATCAGTAAGTTGATGTCGAAGAGTTTTACATCCACGATTTGACTTTTGCCTGAACAAAAATGATAGACGTATTTTGCTCAACGTTTTGTATAATAATAGGATTACACTCTTCGCCAACAACAGAAACGGAATTGACAATATCTATTAAGATTATTTTTCATTAAAATATGGGCCGAATGATGATAACCGACAACACCTTGTGCTCTTCATGTCAAAAAAACTGATCCAGATTTGTATTGCTTCACTTTTGTCTGCTATGGTATAATTAATTAAAAATCTGCTAAAGATTATACTGAAATTCATTGTATATTTATTTACAACTCTGTTGTTGCTGTTTTCCTATATTTATTTCTTTTGCCACCGTTTCTATTAACTTTTATTGTTGGTTGTTGCTGCCGTTGCACACGTTCTTTTGTTTTTCTTAAATTTGTTACTGCTGTTGTTATAGTTTTTTTTTTTAACTCGATAATTAATTAAATCGCTAAGATTACACAGCAAAACTATACAATTTAAACCTAAAGTTCCCCCCTTTGTTGTGTTGTTTATTCGAATCTTCATTATTGCCATGGCCCTCCCCTTCTGCGTTTTCGTCGTTCGCTACTTCAGTTCAGTTGCACGGGTAGCTTCAGCCAATTCGGAATGGAAGGTGGGTTCATGTAATACTGGCTATGTGGTGCACATTCGAGCAAAGGAAGATGCAAAAAAGAACTTGCACAATTCCATTCACAATCTCATCATCTGCTTTTGAACCGCCTGCCCTACCCCCATCATTGCACGAGTATGAAATATGTATGCACTGATGACGATAGCAATGCAGAGGAGCTATATTTTGATAACTACATTCATCCATTGTTCCTTGTGTGTGTTGGTACGTACAGACACAGTTTAACATGAAATGCATGAAAACGTAACAACCAAAATGGAGAAGAGAAGTTCTAATTGGTTCCGATATGCTTGACAAAAATAAACTTGAGAAATTCTGCCACAAAATGGTACCGAACTTGAATTTTTAAAACATTCAAGTTTTTGTGGTCGTTTAACCTGGAGTACATAATTTTAAAGAGGTGCTTAAATAGACTAACTACATTTTTGGTATCTCATGGAAAATCGTGAATCGTGTTCTTAAGTTTATTTGCATTTTAGGTGACGACATGGGAATATCCTTTGATAATAATGCGCCCTGCATACTCGCATGTGTTAATTACATTTTGATGTTTTATAACTTTTTTTGTAAGGTCTTATATGTACGTGTAGTATACAAATATATTCTCTTAGTATGTAACTTTTCATTACCCTGGAAACTTTGGGTCTGGTGGAAGCCATATAAGTACCTAAGTTGTTTATTTTCGTCGTTGTGAATTATTCCCTTGATGCTGATATCTGTATTTGAATTGGGTCTAGTCAAATTCAATAATTTATATGAATTTTTTTTATATTGCTTAATCTTTAATTAATAAATTTAGCAGTCTTATATAAAAGATATTATAAGTAGATATATATACACAAATTTAGAGATTTGGTTAAGAGAACAACCATACAACTATAAGTATAACAGTGAAAGCTTACAAAAGAACAAAATATCATGAATGAATAGAAAATTTGACTAGAAGAAGGAAAACAGATTATAAAACATTCATTAAGGAATGACAAATATTTTAAGAAATATTATAAATTCAAAACTTATAACAAAATAATTTAAATGTTTTGTATTTAGTTATATAAGTAAAGTGTTTGTATTAGTTCATTTTCAGAAATTTAAAACACATAAATTGGAAACTTTCACTTATTTTGTCTATACGATTTTTAACATATGTGACGCGCAAAATAGAAAGGACCTAAGAGTATAAACCAGTTTTGTTAAGAAGAGCCATTTTAAAGATTTAAATAGTGTATCTTTGGTGTACCATCACTCCGTGTATCAGGGTATACTTGTTTAGATTAATCTCAAATGTTTCTATCTGCCATAACTATTTGAACTATTTATGTACAAATGTTTAAATTTTAAAACATTAAATATCAATTGAAATTAAGAAATAATTTAAAAAATTGGACTTCAAAAGATATCAATTGAAATTCATCGTATTTCATTTGAAATTCAAAAGACACTAATGGAAATTGTACCATTTGGAATAAAGAATATTTCATTTGAAATTGAAAATTATTATTAATTCATTTTTATATTCATTATAATTTAATTTATACAAAAATCTAAGTTTTGCAAGTCCGGTTCGGTAAACCTGCTATCAGGGGTTGCCAATTAGTCGGTACGAAGCTGTGGTGTGGTCCATCTAGAGGTATTTTTTCAAAACAAAAAAAATATAAAAATTAAAATGAAGTGTGGAATCTTTTTGAAAGGACATTTTATGGCATTTATTTTTTGAATATAATTTCCTTTCACCCTATGTTGGTAGATACCTACCGTAAAGGACCCATGTTATGCGAATAATTTCAAAACACATATCGACCCAGCCATTCATGAGATTGAGCCAGAAACCACTTGCACGAAGTAAAAAAAAGTATTGTTGGTGTAAAAATATTCGAAGGGCATCATACTGTTGTTGGGTATATGGTTGTGGCACAACAATATTAAGATCCTCACAACAATAGTATGACTCACACACAACCATACAATGATCCAGTTGCCAATATGTACATGTGGGTTCTCAAACTTTGCAAATTTTACTTCGAATCCAAATGTATAGTCATGGGCCGAAAGGGCCCAAAAAAATTTACTTTATTTTATATAAGGTTCGCTTTGAATGAAATTAATGACGTTTTTACTTGTTGGTAATAATAGCGAAATAGTCATTAGCACTGAAAGACGCCGACAAATTGCACTACCAATCTCAGCAGAAATAGCTCTTGGAGGCATCAATGGGTCTTTTTTAGCCATTACAACAATACGTCTGTCAGTTTCTGGGCTTGTTTTATGTGGACTACAGCTAGTTTTTCTAGTCTGCTCTATGTCATTAGCATAATGTAAAGATCTCCCTAAGCTTTTTGCTATTTCGCGCAATGACTTTTCACTGTTTCTTATCGCGTAAACAGTCTTTCTTTCTTCTTCGGAACAATGTTTGTTTTCCCCATTTTCTGACAAAATACGAATATTTTTTTAAAGCCGTTTCAAGTTAGTCCAAGATAAAAGAAATACTAGATTGCAAAAATCATGTATACAAATTACAAATAACTCAGGTGTATCGTATGTTATGATCAACAAGTTTGTGTGATACAATGAATTTTTATGAGCAAAATAAAATTTGAATGCAAATGGAATTTCCAGATCAAAATGTTAAAAAACTACTACTGTCGAGATTTCTGGGGGACACGCCACATATACTCGTAACAACACTTTAATGTTAACTAATATATGAGCAGGTGTGTATCGGTACAAATCTAGAAATGTTCACGACAGGCTGTTCTGTCAACCAATAGTTTGTACTTCATTTGGTTAATGTGATCGAGTAGTATTATATTGGCATATGAATCTTTTTATGGAACGTCTAACCAAATTTCCAACATGATTATTAACATTTGGTGTTTGTAACTGAAAGTTTTTTCGTTTGATAGAAATTTTATATTTCGGAAGAACTCCCAACTGAATTAATTGTTCTCTGTATGTATAAGGTTTTACCATGAATTCAATATGGACTCATTTTGAAGGTTTAAAGAATAGGGTAGGATTTGAAAGACCCAAAAACGGTTCACATCAAGTGCGCTGGATGGTATATAAATTCGAACTCGCCCAGATTACCAATATTTTTACTTAGTTTACCTGGATGAACACAGGTTGGGGCTTCCTGGCAGAATACTGTCCAAATAGATTTCTTGGAGAATAATATAAATATAAGCAACTTGTGACAATGCATGGCTTTATGACAAGGTGTTTTTGCATTATTCTTTCGCTATCGATGCCTAAAAGCCAATAAAAAACGCATTCGCTTTTTAGAAAACTTAACCGAAAACGACTGCAATATTTTCGTTAGATTTCATTAGGCAGAATGTATTTTTGCGTAGTGGTAACTAAATTTGCAATGGTGTCATGTTTCATCCCAGTAGGATCTATGGCCACATCGATGTCCCTCACTGACAAATTCCCTGTCTCAGGGAGGTAACTAGACAAACGAAGAGATATCCATTTCGCAATATCGTTGGTGCTGATTTGAAATCAAATATACAACTTTTGACTTAAAGGTTAAATGAGGAAACCGCGTGTTTGAGTGTTTCGCAATACTCATCATCACTTCTCAGGCAGCAGCGCATAGATTATAGTATTGTGTGAAAAATAGTGTTGCATTCATTAAAGAGCCGCGCCAAAGCGAAACACATGAAAATAGAGATACTGATGCGAATAGTTTTGTAATTCTCGTGGATGTTGTGGTGCTTTTGATATATAAATTGACCCTCCCCCCTCCGTGCATGCAACGAGTGTGCACAAGTATGTGTTGTGCTGTAGATAGTGGTATGTGGAGGTTCAGCATTAATCTTGGAAATTTCATTAACGGTTAATTTTGTGCAAATTAAGTGGATATCACTAATGTACATAACAACTCAATTATACCCATACACACACATATACAGAATGTACCCACACTTTCAAATATTTCATCTGATGTGAGCAGAAGACTAACAATAAGCTACTGGTGCCACACTACTCTGACGTTGGTTGTGTCTATTTAGTGATAATTATATTCCAAAAAGATGGTGGCATTTGAACATATAAACATTTTTTGAACTATGTACGATACTGAACAAAGTAGCACATCGAATAAACGATGTGCTACTTACTCGTAATAATGTAAGCATTATTAAAAAAATAAAGAAAACAATTTAAAAGTGGAGAAATAACTCTATATTAAAATATTGAAAAAAGGTGGCCAGGAGGGAACATTTTGTATGCCCCTAATTAATTCCCTCGGCACTCCATTAAAAAAACAAACTGTTATTCTCTCAAATCAGCTAGCTGTGCACCTTATAATTCTTATAGTCACTGACCGGTAGCGGCTCCAAACGGCTATCGCATTTAATAGTGAAGCAGGATTAGACATTACTCTCTTACCCGTCGGGCATGTACGAGGTGGAAAATCTGCCGCTTAAATTTGTAAATGTTCTAGTGTGTGATAGTTGTGCACACTTTCCACCCCATTACGGAGACCGGGCAAGGGAACGAAAAGGAGGCACCTAATATACATTATTTTAGATTATCCTGTGTTTTACCCTACCCACTCGCTGGATCAGGGAACTATAAGTTAGCATCACGGCTCATGATTGTAGCACTTCGATAATCCATGTGCTTATTGATTTAATATTGAACCAAATATGTTTTTACAAAAGTTGCTGCTTATCTTCTGTATACATTCAGAGATATAATGGGTGAACCAAGTAGAGATACATTTTCCAATAGCCTTTTTTTGACAGACCACGTGTGAGTCGTGTCATGCTGTTATGTTTTTTTGTTTAGTATTGTTTGGTATTTCATCATGGAAAGACTAACGCCTGCACAACGTTTACAAATCATTCAACTTTATCACGAAATTTCATGTTCTGTGAGGAATGTGTTTCGTGCACTTCGTTCAACTTATGATCAACATAATCGGCCTACTGAGCGTATTATTCGCAACACCATCACCCATCTTGAGACCTAGCATTCATTATTGGATAATATTCGACCGAATAGACCACGTCCAGCACGCAGTGAAGAAAATGTAGTGGCCGTAGTTGAGAGTGTACACCAAGACCGTGGAGAGGCGATTTGGCGCCGTTCGCAGGAACTTGGACTGACGTATGGAACGACTTGGCGCATTTTACGTCGAGATCTTAAATTGAAAGCGTACAAAATACAGCTTGTGCAAGAACTCAAGCCGCCCGACGTTTCCAAGCGACATCGCTTCGCTCTATGGGCTCTTGAAAAGTTATAAGAAGATCCGACGTTTTCGAGCCAAATTTTGTTCAGCGATGAGGCCCATTGGTCGGTGGAATCATCGGTCCATATTTCTTCAAAATAATGCCGGTGAGAACGTAACCATCAATGGAGACCGTTATCGTGGCATTATAACCGACTGTTTGATGCCTGAAATTGAAGCTCGTGGTCTCGGCGACATTTGGTTTGAACAAGACGGCTCCACTTCCAACACATCGCAACAATCAATGGATTTATTGAGAGAACACTTCGGTGAGCAGATAATTTCACGTTTTGTGCCGGTCGATTGGCCACAAAGATCGTGTGATATTACACCGTTAGACTTTTTCCTGTGGGGATATGTTAAAACTAAAGTTTATGCGGACAAACCCGCTTCGATTCAGGCCTTGGAGCAAAACATCACGGGTTTCATTCGCCAGTTACCAGTCGAAATGCTCGAACGAGTCATCGAAAATTGGACTCAGCGGATGGACCATCTGAGACGTTGCCGCGGCCAACATTTGATAGACATAATCTTCAAAAAATAAATGCCAAAGAATGTACTTTCAAATGAATAATATACATCCCCCATTCAATTTGCTGTGTTTTTTTCTTAAAAAAATAGGGAACCTCGAAATGGATCACGCGTTATATGCGAAATAAGATGATAAATGTCCGTCAATAAAAAAAATGCTCAAGCGCAAATTATAATTGGGCCTACTGTTTTATATACTTGCATATTTGACACTTATGCCTAAATACTTAAACATCAATTAAACATTAATTGATGTATCGCAATCGTGACAATTTATTTTCAAACTATTATTTATTCAGTCGTTAATTCAATTATTAAAATACAGTGTAATTTTTAGAGTTTCTGTAATTAAAAAAACAACGATACCAATATTTTCTTGACAATTTTTTTTGGTTGAATCGTTTTGTTTGTTCAGTTTTCTTCTTCCATGTACTCGTAGTCGTGTACAACACCTACCAGGATTCGACGGGCCATATTGTTTGGTGTAGTTGTACAATTTATATATGAGGAAAATATGGGATATACTCGTTTTGACTATGTATAAACATATGTATGTACATGTGAACTCACTATATGTACTCGTACTATTCTAGTTGCAGTAAGAAGCTCATTCTTGGTCATTATTTCAAATCCGCTTTTTTCCTTTGTTTAATAAAACCAACATTTGCTGACATACTTTTTCCTGTAAAACTTACTACACCACGACAGCAAAAAATGCTCGTACAATAAAGTTCGCTTTGTTGCTGTGGCAAACAAAATGTGCACTGGGATCTTTTCCCACTGGTGTATTTTTCATTTTTTGTTGTATGACAACAAAAAATAAAACACCAACAGCAACAACATTGTTTAATATAAAACACAAACTTAAACACACACACACAGACACACTGAGAGAAAATCATACATTTCCAAAGCGACAGACACTCACATTCACTTGCGTACTTTCATAAACCAATACAAACATAACTAAAGCCTTTTTTGCATTATTGGGTCAATGCTTAAATTGAATTTATTAAATCAACAACAACAGCAGCACTCATACAGAGTGTTGTGGGTATTGTTGTAGTTGTAGATGTTGTTGCTACAGTAAGCCGCACTTGCTGCTGGTTGCAGCAGCTAACCCACGAACAGCAACAGCTTCTAGCATCTTCCAGAACCAAAGCAGCCAAACATGCACACTAGACCGTACCCAAAAAAAGTTCGACGAACACCTTCGAATATAAGGTATTTTTGCATGGCAAATATTTTTGTTTTGCCGAACGTAGGGTTTTCGCTTTTACACTTTTCGTTATATTTTCTGCATTTACAGTCGGATCTTGCAGTGTGAACATCGATGTTTTTTGCGTCAAAAGTTTTTGACCTCAAGTAATCTCTTCTAGTTCTTACTCACCATATATCAGTTGCGTCTTCCCTAATGGTCCACCCTCATATCATAAAAATGAAAGCACGCCTAAAATCATTAAATTCTTGCAAAGGCAGTATGTCGATTTTTCCAGTGGAAAACTTTTTTAATTTTTTTTTGTTTATATTGCCGTGCGTAGGGCGTTTCAGTTTGAGTTGCTCGTTATATCATCGGTGTTTGCAGTCGGTATTAAAGTGTGATATATCGACGTTTTTGTCTCAAATCTGATCTCAAGAACCCACTTCTGGTCCTTCGATGTATCACAATTTTATATCCGACCGTAAATACAGAAAAACGTAAATGCTCGGCCTACACGTTCGACAAAAAAATATTTAAATTTTTATCGAAACTGGATTGCAATACTACTTTATATTCGAAGGTGCACGGCGAACTTTTTTGTTTACCCGGAATGTGGTCCGGTCTAATGAATACATACACACACATAATCCTGAAAACACACATTCGTACGTGCAGGCGATGCATCAGTATTCGTACGCTGGGACTTTGTGCGCTTTTTGTGAAAACTGACTTCTGCAATATGCTCCAAGTTCTTGTTATCCAACCACCACTTTGGGTAGGATCCGTCGCCATCGTCTGTTATACGAATGCCCGTCGGTGGGTCCGTGTTTGAATATGTGAAAGTATAAAGATTTCGTGCAGAATAAAACCTTAGAAGCTGATGTGAAAATATCGATAAATTTAAGGAAATTGCTACAAGAAAGAAAAAAAAGAAAACGGCTTCCAAACACATGAGGAATATTCTATTGACTTTCAATTTAAGCATGAAATGTGTAAATACTAGGGTACAAAGCTACACACATACGAGCACAAACATTTATAAGTATATGTGTTATACTCGTATGTGTTATGTAGACTTGAAAGATTTTCTGAACTGTGTAGATCACATAACGAATTTTTAGTTTCAAACTTTCTATGAGAAGTCTTCGGAAAATATCACTGAATGCACTGATTTGCAGCATAGCTTTGATAACAATGCTTTAAAAATATATTTGCTGCAACGAAGTTGTAGTTTTTTGAGCATTTTCTTCGACTATCTTAAATTTATTTAAATTTAATAAAAGTGTAGGAGTAGTTTTTTAGAAACGAAAATATGGCTCCTAACACAACTTAACACGCTTCAAGCAACAAAATTATAGAAGTATGGCAAATTTGGTGAAATATCTACCTGTTTGACTTTCTATTTCAATTACAAAGCATTAATAATCTTGATGGAAATTCGGTTCGACAAGATAGGAGGAACTACAAGGTTGTGGGAAAAAAAAACTTGTCGTCAAATAGGATCAATTCCATTTTTATCTTCATTTGACTTTATTTTTTAACACGACATCGCTTAATCGAACATTAAACTGTTTGAGCTTTTTTTACAACTGACATCCCATGTACTGAAAATTGAAAAAATTAAATAATTTCATGTCATAAAGTTTTGAATATTACCTGATATATATTTTATAAAAAGACAACAATCGTTATCATTTTTATTTTAGTAAAAAACTCGCTAAGAAATAGTACTAATGTGGCTATACACTGCGCCTGGTATATGGTCTTCACTAAATCAAACTAGCCCTTCTCTGAATCCTTTTATATAACCACGGACGAATGTCTTATGTTTTCAAAGTGTAAAATCTATTCAAGTGTGTTAGAGTTTAGCCAAAACTACCACATATGGACAAGTCGATTTCCTTGACCTGAACAGTTTAAAAATGTCTGCCCATATATATTGTTAACGAAACTTACAACTAGATGGAGAAACCCACAAGGAATATCATCTATGTACGTACGTACACCACTTTATGGCTGTACGGTGGTAGCTGGCTACTTTCTAAAAACAAGAAAGGAAAAGAAGAATCCAACGGATTGGTGGCATCTACAATTCCAACATAGTATTTTAAGTTCTGTGGGAACACGCAAAGAAAATTGTAAATATTATCCACACGTAATTCTAACACAACTTAGATCCAAATAATACTGCACACCAACGGTGAGGAGTGGGGCCGAAATGGTCGCAGAAGTTGTGAATTTATACTGATTTTGAATGTATGCACACGATGGTCTGTACAATGCCAAGTGGCCACAGACAGCATCATGGTTTTCACATTATGTACACGTCAAAAACCTGATGGGTTTAAAAGCATATGTAGTATGTGTCATCAAAGAAAATTATAGACCAAGAACAAAAATTGGGTCAACGAAGGACTTCCAAGCTGTTGGGGCAAGGTACAGCCACGAAAACCAATGTCACTCTGTATAGAAACTTGTCTGCTATTAAAATGTTTAATGTGTTTAAGCAAAAGACCGATATAATCAATCAAGCTAAATATTTGTTTATGCACTTCACGGAAAAGCCGTTGACGACACCAACTGAACCCTTTGTACAACTCACGTTGTAAAAGAAAATCCATAGATGGCTCTGAATGTGAAGATTTAAAAAGTGAGATTAACGACGGTAGTTTTCATACGTTTGGTAAGAACTAGGTCTTCAAGAGTTCAGCCTTCCTTTCAACAATTTATGAGAAAGGTCGTCACGGAACCGAAATCGCGATAAAAGCATTTCGGGTCATTGATATGAGTCAAAATTGTATTATTGTGGGTCGTCGAGGTGTGCACGTTAATGCGCACAACTATTACACACGTAAATACTGACAGGATCAAATCACATTCAAAAACATATTATGTTTTCAGGTGCTTGTTTTTCCAGCTCATGAATTTCCGCTACTCTATAAAATGCACTAGTCGCTTTGCATTAGGCCCGTTTAGTGAGTACGTCGTTTACAGCTCCCTTTTTCAAAAGAACTTCCCCCATTGGTTCGTTAATGGTTTGTAAGGGGAATTAGTGACCATGTAATTCGTGTTATTATCAATGTTGATGTAAAATCTATGTTGAACTGGTTTCTCATATGAAATCTCGAGTAATGAGGTTTACCTAGTTTCTAAACTGACTCAAATTGGTGCAAGTAGGTGTAAGCGTACAGATATGCCCGACGTGGGACTTTTAGAAAATGTTTGTAGTGATTTCTCAAAAAGTGTTGGCGGCCAAAAAAAAACCATTCTTGATTTCTGCACAACTTAGGACTTATGTCAGAATGGTGCCATAAAACATTACTTTCACAATATGCATGACCCAAAATGGGATTACAATAGTGGGAAAATTAGCATTTTCGAGAATTGCATTATATCTCGTTAACTGCAATTTATGCAATGTTTTATTTTGTTTGTTAAACATTAAATAGCTTTAAAACTCTTGGTAGGGCTTGGTGGAGCACAAATAATGCTTTTTAAAAACTTGTTTTGCAATAACTAGATCCATTTTATTCGCTATTTCAAAATGTAGTAAAAAAGCTAAAGGCGACAGTGGCCAACTATATTATATTGAAAACGAATTTTTGGACCCCTTGCAAGAACCCTAATTTAACCAGTTTAAAAATTAATTGCATATATGAATTTGTGGGAAAATTACATTGTTTTTTGGTACCCATATTTAACTGGGTCGGATTATTTGGTCCTAGGGACCGTCACCCAAATTGGGCCAAATACAAAAATAGTTATATTTTTGGCTCTTTGAAAAGCTGTATAGTTGTTTGGTACCTACATGGGCATGTGTACTGAAAGCCGTTTTCTGGGCACCAAATCCATTTGTATACGGACTACAAAAAAGCCTATATGGTCCAAATTCAAGCTGGACTAAGATTTGTTGTTGGCTCTTCGTCATATACTATTACAATTTCTTAAGTATTTGCTTAGAAATTTTTTAGAAGTTGTTTGTTGTTTGTCAAATAGAGGTTGTAAGTTTGGGAAAATTTAGCATGTATGTTGCACAACACCGCTGAACAGATATGTTTCGTATACAATGAAAGACCACTTTTTCGTATAATACTTGTGTGTCTAGTATACCGTCTCTTTACTACACACATTTATGGAACTCTATAAGTATATGATACTAATCATCGCTATAATTTTTTCATAAAAGCGGTTTTACTGCGAAGAGCGGTCACAAGACGACTCTCTGAAAATTCCTTCAATTTTACACTCGGTTTTTTCAGTAAAAAACTAAGCGACAACACATCATTAGTCATTACGCCGGCCATACTTATTATAAGTATACGCCTCATTGAAGCTAGTTCGGTTCAGTCATTCGTAATTTTTTTCAAGTTTATTTTATTATAATTAAAATTGTATTCTCTGATTTCTTTTAAAAATTCTCAACTGTACTGCCTTCCAGCCAATTTAACGCATTTAACAGTGCAACATTTCCGCAATTATTTCTTGCATTTCTGCGAGTTCATTGCAGCCGATGATGGCAGTAGATGCAGTGACATAAACGCTTCGGAAGATGCCTGGCAGCGTCAGGATGAGAGAATGAAAATAAAAACAAGAATTTTTACGGTAACAGCTGTTGCTCATGTAAGTTTGTCGTGCTCGTAAATGGATACAAAACTCAAACTTACAACTCACAAAAACAGCAGCAGAATGAGGAACAGAGAAGGGAGCGTACGGAACCGGACGGGACGGCAGACATTATCCAGAACAACATTCACAAGTATTTAACTAACAGCAGTCGGTCGGTCGGACATCCATCTGAATACGAGTACACCAGCGCACAGCCATGTCTGTACACTTGTTACCAGTTTTGCGAACCTACATAACCAGTAATGAGAATCAGTAGCTATACTCGACTTGGGGATACCCTGCTAATTAAATATGGAAACGTTAAGGTTAACTTCGCAAAAAAGTAAGCGTGAGTGCATTCTGGTAAGGTATCAAACCAGAAACGCTGAGCAATAACCCGGCTAATAGCCTAAGATTATACCTTAATGCGGGTGACTTCTCCAGTTCGTGGTAAATAATTATAATAAGAAAGATTTCATAACAAAATGCTAAATCTTAAATGGGTTACAATGTCGATAGCACAGATACAAGTGCTAAAAATCAATCCAGATTATTTGATATTAAATGACATGCTTTTAGGAACATACAAGTACGAGGATTGCTATATATATGTCTGGCCTAGACAACACCAAGTATTGCAAGGCGCCATCTGACATTTCCATTGGAAAGTTTGACATTTTTTAGTAAAAACTTACTCAGAACGTTTTGACATTCGACCATCATTTGTGTTGTTTACAGTGACTTGAAAAAATCAATTTGGCAAAAAAATATAATTAACTCGTGAACATTTTCGTGCAATAAATTTTCACAAATTTCGACATGGATTATCACGACAAGAGAGCATCGATGAACTTTAATCTTTGTATGGCGATAAAGCACTATCCTATAGCACTGTGAAAAACTGGTTTAATGAATTCAATAGTGGCCGACGCTCGCTCAAAGACGAAGGTCGTCCAAAAACCATTGTCCCTGGGAACATTGATTGATACCGAGCGGGAACTGATAATGCAAGATCGTCATGTGACATAGAGTCATCCTTGGGCATTTCTTCCTCCAGCATGCATTCGGTATTGCATGAACACCAGGCCGTTAAAAAGGTTTGTTCTCATTGGATCCCGCACAATTCGACAATCGCTCAAAATAAGGCTCATGTCGATTGGTGCAACGAAATTTTGAAAAAATACGATCGCTGTGCTTCAAAAGACGTTTTTAAGATCGTCACAGGTGACGAATTATGAATCCATGCGTACGAGTCCGAAACAAAACCGCAATCGACCATGTGGGTCATCGAATGCGAGCTAAATCCAACGAAAGTTGTTCGTAAAAGAAGCACTTCGGAGCAAATGGTCGCCTGTTTCTTTGGCAAAACTTGTTATGTGGCGACTGTTCCGCTTGAGCAACAAAGGACGGTCAATTCTGAGTGGTACACAACAATTTGTTTGCCTGAAGTCTTCGGAGAAATTCGTAAAACGAACAAGAGAAAACGAATCGTTGTGCACCATGACAATACGAGCTCTCACACATTGGGTCAAACCAGCGCCTTTTTGACCGACCAAAACATCGAATTGATGGGTCATCCGCCGTACAGCCCTAACTTGCCGCCTAATGACTTCTTTTTATTCCCGCACATCAAGAAAAAAATGCGTGGTCAACGCTTTTCGTCGCCATAAGATGCTGTTTGGAGGTGTCTCAATCAGAGTGGAAAAAGTGATTCGACAATTGGTTTGAGCGCATACAAAGTGTATAAATCATGCTGGAGAATAATTTTTTATTTTTAGGCCAGAAATATACTTAGTATAATGGGTAAAGTATAATGGGTGATCCAAGTAGAGATACTTTTTTCAATAGCCTTTTTTTGACAGATCGCGTATGAGTCGCGTCATGCTGTTATGTTTTTTTTTTGTTTAGTATTGTTTGGCATTTCATCATGGAAAGACTTACGCCTGAACAATGTTTACAAATCGTTCCACTTTATTACGAAAATTCACGTTCTGTGAGGAATGTGTTTCGTGCACTTCGTTCAACTTATGGTCAACACAATCGGCCTACTGAGCGTACTAGTCGCAACACTATCACCCATCTTGAGACCCAGCATTCATTATTGGATAATATTCGACCGAAAAGACCACGTCCAGCACGCAGTGAAGAAAATGTAGCGGCCGTAGCTGAGAGTGTACACCAAGACCGTGGAGAGTCGATTCGGCGCCGTTCGCAGCAACTCGGACTGACGTATGGAACGACTTGGCGCATTTTACGTCGAAATCTTAAATTGAAAGCGTAAAAAATACAGCTTGTGCAGGAACTGAGCCGCCCGACGTTTCCAAGCGACATCGCTTCGCTCTATGGGCTCTTAAAAAGTTTCAAGAAGATCCGACGTTTTAGAGTTAAATTTTGTTCAGCGGTGAGGCCCATTTTTGGCTCAATGGGTATGTAAACAAGCAAAATTGCCGCATTTGGGACGAAGAGCAACCAGAAGAGGTTCAAGAGCTGCCACTCCATCAGAAAAAACAACGGTTTGGTGTGGTTTGTGGGCCGGGGGAATCATCTGTTCGTTTTTCTTCAAAAATGATGCCGGTAGGAACGTAACCGTCAATGGCGACCGTTATCGTGCCATGATAAACGACTATTTGGTGCCTGAAATTGAAGCTCGTGATCTCGACGACTTTTGGTTTCAACAAGACGGCGCCACTTCCCACACATCGCATCAATCAATGGATTTATTGAGAGAAAACTACGGTGAGCAGATAATTTCACGTTTTGTGCTGGTCGATTGGCCACAAAGATCGTGTGATATCACACCGTTAGACTTTTTCCTGTGGGGATATGTAAAGTCTTAAGTTTATGGGGACAAACCCGCTTCGATTCAGGCCTTGTCATTCGCCAGTTACCAGTCTAAATGCTCGAACGCGACATCGAGACGTAGCCGCGGCCAACATTTGATAGACACAATCTTCAAAAAATAAATGCCAAATAATGATCTTTCAAATGATAATAAACATTCCCCATTCAATTTGAATTTTCTGTGTTTTTTTCTTTAAAAAAGTAGGGAACTTCGAAATGGATCACACAATATAAATGTATATTTACTTATATATACAGCAAACAAACAATTTTTTGTTACATCTATCGATGTGATCCTCAAATTAGATCATGTATCAAAATATATTAAATCTTATAACACAGAAGTTCGTGTTTTTTTAATATATTTTTTAAACTTTTGTCTCGGATGGTTGAAAAACAAAATTTTATTTGTTTCGAGTATTTTGAATTTTATCTTTAGCATTTACGTTCCAGGAGCATGGACATATTTTCAGCCAGATAACCCTTTTTTAGCCTTTTTTTAGTCCTACAATGTTTTAGTCCTATGTATTTGCCAAACTTTTTTATGCATCTTTGTACTTCTGGTTTTCGTGTATCAAACGCAATTTCGCGATAAGCCTGACAACCTCTACTGAGATCTCTGCAAAAAACTACAAAATACCCAACCACAAAGAAGACTATTATGTTGACGCCATCTGATAGGTGTACTCCTCTGTATTGTCATTTATGTTATTAACAGAAAAGAGTTAGGCCTGCATAGTGTACTGCACTTTGAGTCTGTAGGATTCGCATATTCTCTGGTTGCTGTTGTTTTTGAGACTACTACTGCTGTTTTAGTTGATGTTTACTTTAATAGTCAGAGCTTAAAGTAGGAAAAAAGAGATGAAACGACAAAAACTCGTCCTTAATTAAAGGAAGGCATGCAAGGAAAGGCGTTGCAATGAAAGCCAACAACGACGCAGAACATTCGGTCACATATGGCTGTGCAATCCGTCCGCAACCACTCAAGTCGACCGTTGCCTTTGTGTGGATGTGTGCATCTCTGGCCATAGATGGATGACACACGAGTCTGGGTAACTTCTGAAAGCAAACATCGGCGCGGCAGTTGTAAAAGAACAAGTGCTACGGTAGCAGCCTAAGTCGGGAGCAAAGTGTTGGCTAAAACAAAACTAACAACACAACAACAACCAGATACCCGCAACAACTAAAAAGTAACAAGTAGAACAAGTACACGAAGAAAACAAGTTCAAAACTACAATAAAACACAAAGAAAACGGGCGATAACAGAGGCAGACGAGGAAAGAAAAACAAACAAAATGTTTAAACATCAGTTGGCCTTTAGGTTCGTTTTCTCTGCCACCATTCGTGAGAATGCCACACTTGATGTCAACATGGTCTCTAACCATCTCTAGATCGGTGGGACAGAAACACATGAGCAAGCAACTGTGTCTGGTGGCGACTTACTGCTCCATTATCAATTAAAGCCAAAAAAGAGATTTTTTTCTAATGGCTACTAATGAGCACAAGCGTTACCAGGAGAATATCGTAAGTCTGTTTTCCGTCATTGCTAAGCGCCAGTGAATGTGATTTAGTGATGTCGAATCAGAATAGTATAGTAGTGTCTACTGGACTATTAACAGAAGCTGTTTTCCTAAAATCGGCCTATTAAATATATAAATACTCACAATTTTGTTGTGACTTGCCTATGGTGTACGATCGACTATTATACAGGTAAATTCGAATGTGGGTTTTCTTTTCTACTTTGAAATTACTTTGAATTTGTACAACTGAAGTATTTTTAGTAACTTAAGCACTTCGGATTTTTTAAACCGATATAAAATGATTGCCGTAGGGATCTTCTAGCCGGAATTTTCTATTGTTAAATAAATCACTTCTCTTATTTTGAATTCATTGCATTTTCAATTATTTATTCAATAAAAACCACTATTGTTGAATAAAAACATAACCCAATCCTAATAAATAGTTTTGGGATCATAGTGTGGTTAAGTGGGATCATACCATGGTTCTGGGAATCATACTGTGGTTGTGGAAATCGCAATAGATTTTTGTGGTAATCATACTATAGTTGCAAGGATCATAATGTGGTTGTGGGAATCATTGTATGATCGAAAGTGAATCATTGTTCGGTTGTAAGTGATCATCGTGTGTTTGTTGGGCTCATAATATAATTAAGTTGAATCCAAATATGGTTCTGAGGAATCTATATGATTGTTGGAATCATAATTTGGTTCCAGACAACCATAATATGGTTGCGGGATCATAACATGGTTGTGGGGATTCTTAGTTTTGTAATTTTTTTAACCTGATATTAACACCATGACTCGTTTATGGATTAAAATGCCGACTCAATTCGCCAAACGCTACTCCTAGACTCTCGCTAGGTCTTCGTGGAGTGTGTCAGCCATATTAGACCATATCGCGACTATATCTGTAAGACCCAGTCTATGGTGACGTTAGCGAAGGAATGAAGAGGTTTTGTTGCCCTAATCAAAATACGAAAAAAGTATAAAAAACAGAGGCCTACAGGAAAAAGTAAAGGAGCGACAACAAAAAAAAATCTAGGAATAACTTGTCTATAGCAAACATTTAACTGATGACCTAATATTATCTATAATTCAACCACGTTGAGATTTAACAAAGCTAGAAAATATTTGTCCATCTATACTTAAGTTAGATGCAGATATTTTGCAATTGGAACATTTAGTTCAAGTATTTTAATTAATTGTTATTTACAACATACATATGTAAATATGTATAAGTATTTAACCAAATATTAATTGTTTACCTAAAGTTTGTAGTTGATCATGAGAATCTTGTTATCGTCACGCATTTACGTACTGTCGATAATGCCAAGTCTTTTTTTCCTCTTTGTATCGATTATCGACTACCCCCAAATAACCGATTACTTGATACAAATACTCAGTGATGGTGTTCATGCCTGATCGCTCTGTGCGTATTCCAATGTTGATCATTAAATGCTGACAATGCTCATAATTCGGGTAATGTCTGTATGAATTATGCACTTGTTGTTCCACAAACAAAAACGTTGCTTAGAGTCTCTACACAGAGACAGGCATCCATACTCGTATTTATGTACTATGAACATTTGCTGTTATACGTATGCGATAAAAAGTGATTAAAACCGTTTTGTTCCATTTGTATCACATTAACGACCTCTTCAGAACCATCCATGGAGGTACCCGCAGCAGAGAATTGCTGCTCTAGGGAATAGCTAGAATACGCCACGAAAGATATTCCGGCATTCGCTCTCTAATTGCCTTTCTCCGTTTCATCCGTAGCCACTTTGCTTTATGTAATGCGATTTAACGCACACCTTCTTACGAGACTGAAACACTCAATAGCGTGAGTTCTGACGGTGCATGCTTCGTAACGTAGTCAAAAGCAGAAGCAGCAATTATTAGAGCAATTCACGATTGATATGTTGCGCATATGCGTTCATTCTCTTTCTTCTGCAATTATTTATTAATTGTTATGAGCCATTCCAGTGATAACGTATTCTGGAAAATTTCTAACCAATTACAGCAGCAAAGAAACAAACAGACACCGCACTCTGCTCCTCCTTTTATCTGGTGAAAATGTACGATACACACACATGAATATGAGTTTATTGGTGCGTCCCGTATAATTTTACATTTCCTCGGCAACTAAATTATGCGGATCAACACAGGATCACAAAATTGGATCAAAATTTAAAAATGCTTGTCCCATCGTACCATTGACCCTTGTGTTTGATTGAACCCCATTGATATTGAGTTTATTTTGTCAAAAATTTGAAATTATTTCAAAAGCTCTGTTAGCTACAAATTAGTCTACACAACTTAGTCCCAAAAGGTTAACTTCAAAAACACGGGAACACTATAAACTACACACAGAGAAACTTTTTAAATAAAGCCCTTGAAAATGTAGTTTCCAACGTAATGACAAATTTATTACCAATTACCAACTCTTCTGCGTAGGGTATAACATAACTCAAGCAATTTAAGAAATAATATAATATCTTATACTTAGTAGGGACATAAATACTCGTACTGTTACACCCGTTTTATGCTATAAAATAAAAAGTACTGAATGTTTTTGGAACAAACATTTTTTAATACACGTATTGATGTATATTGGGGTGATTCTGAGATAATGGGCCAATTTCGAATTTAATATTTAATTCAGGTTCTAAAAAAGACTAGTTATTTTTAAAAGGTACACATCAAAATTTTAGTTTTCAACGGAATCATGCAACAATTTAAAAATATGACCTCCAAGATAATGACTTATTGAACAGAGAAATGACGAAGATAATAAAATATATAGTATTTTTTCTTTAAAATCAACAAATTCATTTTAATTCGGTTCTTTTGTAAAAATAATAAAAGAAAAATCTGTTAATCGTCATTCCCTTATGAAAAATTTTGGCAGGGGAATGATGAATTTCTATAAAGCCCCCTAAAATGTTGATTTAAGTACTTACCCTTACAAAATTGACTTAAGCTGGAAGTTTATACTTGCAATAAACAAAAAAACACTTGCAAAATTATAAAAAGTACTAATTATCTTTTTAAAAAACAACACAGGTGAATGACCCACTTAAGTGTGAACGTTCGTAACGAGTGACAAAACACGACTTATTAATTTTAATAAGACTGTTGACGAAAAAACTATTAGATGTGCACCCACTTCAAGTAATGTTCAATCATATTTGATTTTCTTGAAATTAGGATTGGTTTGGAATTTGAATTTTAGCTAATATTAGATTTTACAGGGGAATACTGTGTATTTCCATGGACAGAAAATAAACATGCATAAAAATATAAATTGAATAAAAAATTATAATCGTTCATAGCAACAAAATTAATTGAATTTTATTTTAACTATGGACCGGTTTTATTAAATAAATAATTAATATTTTTGTAAAAAATTGAGAAAATTGCAATTGAAAGTAGTGCTAGGGACAACCAGGGTAATGATATTTGAACATTTTGGTAGAAAATTTGTTGAAGAACAAATAATTTTTTAAAAAACAATTTAAAGACTAAATAATAAAGTATAATATATTTTATTTTTCATGCTTGAAACAACCAAGGACAACAAAGTGGCCATAATCTCTGGAAAATGAAATGAACGCTGGCAAATTGTTTCGAAGCCAGGCCTGGAACGTTTTAGCCTTATGGACCAGCGCAGAATCATGCTGGAAAGTTCATGGCTGGTTTTGGGGCAGGGAATTGTTAAGAAGCTTCACAACAGCTTCCAGAACGGTTTCTTGATAAACTTTGGCCGATGTTTTGACTCCTTGTTCGCAGAAATGCAGGTCAGTGACCCCATCGTAAGAGACACCCCACCAAACCATGACTGAAGCTCTTTCCACCCTTGGGATCAGTTCAGATGCTTCCTTAGATGATCACGCATACTCTCTATCATTTTGCTTGTTAAATATTTCCGGAACGGTAAATTTTTTTTCATCGGTGAACAAAATTTTTCTGTGCAAGTTATCAGCGTGCTTCACCAAAAGACGTTTGCTTTTTCAATCCTATTTTTTTAAAGCTGCAGTCAATAAATGTCTGGTACGTCGAAAGTCCCAAGTCCCAAGTCTTTTTTAATGATTGAAAAGAGCTATTACAGCGATACGGTTCTCATTATCTGACCACTTCATGATGAAATGTGAAGCAATTTTAAAATCCCGTTACAGACTAACAAAACCCAAATGACATTAACGGGGTATGTTCAGTTCTACTATTAAAATGGGTGTGTTCAATGTTGTAACAGTATTTATGTCCCTACTAAGTATATTTGTCCTAAGCTGCTTTTCAGATTGATAAAACTAGAAGTTTTCGTTCTCGTTTTTCCTCATAAAAAATTAGAACTGCCTTCTATTTGCATGGGAAAACGACATGGAAAACTACTTGTTTTCGTCTGTCTGAATAAGCCCTAACTGACGCTTAAAAACGTTATTATTTTTGTCAAACCAGTAGTTTTAGACTAGTTTTTGTCTTTAAGAGAATATAATTTTAATAAACATAAATCTTCGTGTATATTTCACTCATTTAAGTGCATTAACATTTTTTGCTAGGCCGCGAAAAGAGCATTGAAATGTCAAAAGTAACATTTTGCTTTTAAAGGGTGGTTAAATTTTAAGGGCCGATCAGCCATTTCTTTCCAACATTCTGACCATTGACGACGTTTGGAATAGTCAAGAGGCATTAGTTTTTAAGTCAATTGCACCTTGTAAGCGTGTAAATGCAGGTCTTTATGCATAATGTTCATCAACGACGACAGTGAGAGGCGCAATAGTTGGGCACGACGACAAGTTGAGGTGGACGGCTCTACATCCACACTATCGCGAACACCAGCAATATTTTCTGCAGTACAAGCTGTACGAGCATGCAATGGTGTTTTCACATCTCCTACAGAACGGAAAAAATCCCGAAGTACACGATATGAATTTTGATTTAAACGCCCATTTTCATAATAACTCTGAATTACTTAAACGCGTTGCTCGCTTATGTATCTTTCCATGGTTCAAATTAGTCTAAAATTGAGAAGTATCAAATGAAATGCAGAAAAGAGCTTGACGTTTAGGTGTGGTTCACATTCAACATCGCCCCTTAAAATTTAACCACCCTTTACACTCCACCGAAGGGCAATTTAAATTTGTTATTCCGTTTGCAAGACCAGAAAATATTGATCAGAGGTTCAATAATGTGTATATTTTATTGATTGCCGAAAAATTCTCAGTCAGTCCGTCCATCCCTTCGTGTGTATGTAGATAATACGAAATCAACCTAGGGTCCTGAAATTTGGCATGTCGATGGCTTATGGTCATAAGTTGTTTGGTATTGGAACTGGACGAATCGTCCTGGACATTCCTGACATTCATTGACTTAAAAATTCGACTCATAAAAAATAAAGTGCCAGTTCCTTTGATTAAGGCGAACATTCCCTTGCGAAACGAATATGCACGCAGAGAAAAGATATGGTTACACTATGGTCACCGCAACAATAATATGTTCTCTCCAATAAAAGCATGTTCGTCGCAACCATAGTATTGTTTTTGAATTTCATTTTGACAATAGTATGATTGCGACAATATTGCTGTTGTTGAAATGTAACAATAGTATTATTGTAACTGACGAATCGTCCTGGATGGAAAAGGGTATATAAGGTTCGGCCTGGCCAATCTTTACAACGTTTTTCCTTGTTCTAAGGTGGTTTCTAAAAATAGTTGGTTTTAGAATTAAGTGGATTCGAAAGATTACGGCATTGAAAACACCTCAAAAGATTGGGTTACTTTCTTGTTCTTCTCTTTTGTCTACATAGCGCGACTTGTAAATATAGACCTTCGAAAGCTCTTCAAAATAATTTTGCTTAAGAAATCTGACTTTTATTGTCGTTTTTGGTGTTTTGGATTATTAATTTTTTGTCGCAACATATCATATTAAATGTTTGACAACTGCTTCTAGTTTAAGTCCGAATTCGGGTAGATTTTGCATCTTTACGTTGTAGCGGGTTACCATGTAAAACAACCTTTTTGAAAAAACTGTATTTTTTGAATAAAAAGTACCAAACATTACCTTTAGATCAAGGTCTTCGGAATAATGGCTTAGTTGCATTTTTGGTATTAAATGTCGAGTGTATCCATACGAGTATTCCCACCAAGGAAATGAGAACAACTTTTCTTACTTCGTTCAAGCGAAAAACAACTCAACTTTACCTCCTCCACCGAGAGTCCTGTAGATAGACCTGTGCAACAGATACAGCTTTACTCAAATCAACATTCAATTGTTTCCCGTATCGTGCATTTTAGTTGTGTTTATGTGCAAAATTAAGGTCTTTTTACACAAAAAGGCCTACTTTGATAAAAGTGCAAAAACCACAATGATATACTCAAACACAATTGTTGAGGTGTTTGAGTTGCCAGTCTAGTTAGACGGTCCACACCCACATATAAGTTCTACCACACGACGATGTTTTTTATTTGTTAAAAGTATACCCCATAAAAAGTTCAAACGCTGCCAATAATACAGGTAAAATACATATACATACTTACATATCACATCTTATTGTACTTATACTCGTACATATGACATAAATATTATGGTACGAGTATTATGGTAACATTGGTTAAGGTATGTCAGAGAATCAGTTTAGACAATCAAAATGCCATCCTTTTTTGCATTATTTATATACGGCTTCAAATGCTTGAATAATATACCCCGCCGCTGCAAAAAATGTCCAGCTTTAAAGCGAAGTTCCTTCTGTGATAGTTCAATTTCTGGACACAGATACCAATGTATCAATGATAATACAAGTCCAGATACTGGGCAGAAGAATTTAAAAGATCCATGATGAATGAATATTGAATCAATCGTTTTAAAGTATATTGTAAGCTAAAACACTTTTGTCCATATTGTAATTAAGTATTTGTTATGAAATTAACCTCTCGAACGTCTCATTCGTTTCATTCAAATAACAAACGAAAATTCTGCATTGTCCATTTGCGTGTTTTTTTAAATTCAAATTGAAAATTGTTGTAATGTAATTTTGAATGGGTTGGCAAGCGAGTTTATGTGATTTACAAAAAAAAAAAATACTTTCCTTTTGTCCGTTGATGAATTTTTCTTTTACAAACAGGCTGTAAAATATCTTTGAAGACCGTCGACATTCTATAGTTGAGCATATGTATATCTATGCAGCCCCAAAAATGCATATAGTAAAATATACGTAAGCGAACGATCCAACAGCTTCTAGTTGAAGAATACCAATTTGTTTAACAATTTATTTCGCTTTAACTACAATATGCGAATCTCTTATTTGGCGGATTATTCGATAATAAAAAAATACATTTGAAATTTCGATGTACCAGCTAAGATTTATCACTAAAACCAGTTAGTTTACTTATACGAGTATGCAAGTTACTAATCAAGTAAGCATAGCTGGTATTATCACCGTTGCCATGCATCTTGAATATGTGAAATTGTGGACAATTTTCGTTTTCCATTTTATTATCTGCAGTTACAGTTTGGTAATATCAGCCATGGCGTTACGTGTATTCGCTTATACTCGTACAGGGGGGTTCAAAATATATAGCCTGATCGGAAATGTTAAATCATTTGCTAAATCATTTGTGGGATGTTGAATGTACGTGAAGAAGCATTAGAACTTGCAATATTTGTGATTTTTTCATTAAAGGCTTGAACACACCGATGCGTTTTTTAAGGTGCGTAGTTTTAGAAAATGTATGGTACTGTAGTGCTGGCATAGAAAATCCTGACATTCATTGACTTAAAAATTCGACTCATAAAAGATAAAGTGTAGGTTCCTTTGATTAAGGCGAACATTCCCTTGCGAAACGAATATGAAGAATGTCCAATTCGAGATTATCAGAAATCAGGCATTTCGACCTTATCCCTAATAAATATCTCTACCATACCTAAAGATTAGCGTAGATGCAAAAGCACTGCTGAATCAATGAGTGTCTGACTATGTTCTCATAACACCTTTCATATTTTCTAAAATATGAATGACATTCTTGATTAATAATTGCTTTTAAACCGGGAAAAGACAAATCGGATCTCACCTTCTATAGACCAATAAGTTAATTGCCGTGCATATCGAAGCTACACACAGAGAAAAAAACAGTTGGAAATCGGTCCGAACTACAAAAATTCGGTTGGATAAACCGAATTTATGTTGCAATAACCAGCATTCCATAGTATTGATGTTAACATGGTTCGAGATATAAAATGATGGTCCGTACAAACATATCACGGTATTCACAACCTAAACCAGAGCTAAACAAACCGAATTCAGTTAAACTATTGGTTGCGACAACAGACGTTTATAGGAACCAGTGACAACAGATTAGATCTTTGTAGTGACCAGCCCCTGTTTAGTTGGCTTTTGTAACTTTTAAATTTTTTTTAACTCGTAACTTTAACTTTTACTAATAAAGAAGTATTAAGACAATAGGGAACAGTTTGTTAAGATTAATCAACATAAAAGTATGTATAAGTATATTTGGTTCTGTAAAACATTGAGTTCCACAGGGTAGTGTTCTGGGCCCGCTATTGTTCTCTATTTATATTAATGATTTGAAAAATCTTGGTTTGTATGGAAGCTGTTTATAAAGTATATGCTGATGATATATGCATTTTGTATCCGTATAAACATGAAGCAGCAACTAAGCCATATATGGAAAGAGATGCATCTTTAATACTGGAGTATGCGCGCATAAACAAAATTTTTATAAATCCACAAAAAACAAGCTAATAAGATTAAGGCCGCATTTTCGATTTCATAACACGTTTAGCATATATGTTGATGGTAAGCAGATTATAGAAGTAAGCACCATAAATAACTTGGGACTATTGTTCCAAACTAATCTTGCTTTGGACCAATATATATAAGTACAGCATGTTAAATTAAAAATCGCCTCTGCTTTTGGATTGCATTATAAATTTAAAAACAAATTTTATCAACGTACAAAACTTCTTATTTATCAGGCTTTAATTCAAAGCTATTGCAATTACTTGGCTATTATCTATGGACAAAAAAAAAGAGTACAGAGCTCGGCAAACTCCAAAGACCTCAGAATAAGGCCGTGGCATACTTAACAATTACATACCCAACATAGTTTTTGTATAGAAATGTGTTTCCAACTGTTCTGCCGATAACCGCAACGTATAAAAAACAATTATTATTGAACGTCTTTAAATGTCTGCATGGCATAGGACACCACACCATTTCATTTCCCCGTAATTATCATCCATGTAACACACGAAATAATTATCAATTGAATGTAATATTTGGCAGAACAGAAACCACGAAACAACGCATTAAACATTCTGGCAGTAGGGAATTTACCAACTTGCCTCATGAAATAAAATCCATTACAAGACTTTCACTTTTTAAATCAAGATTAAAAAAAAAATTGGTACAGAATATAATGATGAGCTCCTGATATAGTTTAATATACCTCAACCAGTTTGTTTTCTTTAATATAATCTGATATATGTATTACCAATACCTTTTCACATTTCAAATAAATTTTAAGTTTAAAAAATATGTGCCAACTTGCCTTACGGCGCTGAGACCTTTGTAATTTTATGAATTAAATTAAATAAATGAAAAATATTAACTATTTCAACATCAACTTATAAATCCTTTAATATTTTATTGGTTCTAGTCACAGCAAAACCTTTGTTTACAACGAAACAACAAAAAATGGTTTTTTGGGTTAGAAGGTTAATGCTTTCATACGATACTGCTATTAATAAAAAAAATATTTTCCAGAAGCGACATTACTTAGGCTTGATCAGAATTTCTGCCATAGAAACCCCTCCTTATTATTCAAAACAATAACCAATTTCGTTTAGTGGCGACCCCTTTTTCCGAGTTTCGGCCAACCAAAGCTTGACAGTAAATATTGTTATATACCTTAATTAATTCTTTACAGATTGGGGCATCACTACAATGATTTTAAAAAATCTATCCAAAGACATATTTATTCTACTTGATCCATTGCAAGGCAGTAACATATTATTTTTTTTTCAAAAAGTCATTAACCATCTATAACAAAAACCAATACGTGTACAAATTCAGTTCCAAAAAGTATTTTATTCTGTTAGGACTACCGATAGTAGTTTTCTGCAACCGAAAGTGCCAGTTTTGAAAATTGCTGTCTACCCAATCAACATTCGGTTGTAACAATGGAATACTTGGATAGTACTTGGAACCACCAACATTCGGTCCACAAAAAAGCCCTTTTGGTTAAATGTATACCTTTCCTATTTCAGAAAAATAGTTTTACCTGAACATCAGTTCGGTTTTTCATGAAAGTCATAGAACAACAAAACAAAGAAACCATCTGTGTGACAGAAAAAGAAAAGCAGTTGAAACTCGAGAATAGTTTGGCACCGGGGATTGCAAAGTTAAAAAATATCTAATATCTATCTATTTAACTGAACAATGGCGATCTTATTAGTTTACTGGTGGCGATATGATCTTTAATTTACAGCAATACAGGGTATTCGACTAGACCGTAGACTAACTTCGAGAAGACACTAAGACAATAGGACCTTAAATGCATCAGGTTTACTGGATTCTTAATGGGAACTCAAAGCTTGCTATCCGAAATATTATTAATGAACAGAAATCATTTAGCATATTTTGACAAGAAATTGATTTTTTTAACACGTGACAAAATAACATGTGAAATTTTTTTAGGTCCACCCTGTACTTTTTAAAGTTTTGTACTAAAGGTGATTGCAATTTTTCTAACTCTTAAAAATTCATATTTGTTACTATTTATTTCTGTTTTTTATGTTTTCGACCAACCACTTGTAAATGTTAAGTTATCTTTCATAGTTCATCATATTTGACCTAACAATAAGGTTTAGTATTGCTTAACACAGGCGCAATTGTAATGTATCCATCTTATGAATCTGTAAGGTGCAGAGGGCCAAAACCATTAAAGACAGTGACGTATTAGTGAGACTAATACGACTTGCGCTACTGTCACACAATAAACCGAGGCACGGCCATCGAACATTTGCCGTACACGCAGAAAAAAAGTATGGTTGTGGTGACAATATTCGAAGAGGATCATACTTTTGTTGGCTATATGGTTGTGCCACAACAACATTATGATCCTCACAACAATAGTATTATTCACACATAACCATACTATGATCCCCACAACCATAGTATGATTCACACTCAACCATACTATGATCTCCACAACCATATTATGATCCTCACAACCATATTATTTTGTTCATACAACCATAGTATGATCCTCACAACCATAGTATGACTCGCACGCAACCATACTATGATCCCCACAACCATAGTATGATTCACACTCTACCATACTATGATCCCCAAAATTATTTATTAGGATTGGGTTATGTTGTTATTCAAAAATAGAGATTTTTATCAAGCAAGTTATTATAAATTGCATTACTATTAGATCATAGCCTATTTTGAGGCCACGTTTTTATTGAACATTTCATTCAAGAAACCAAAATATATATTCCAACGGTCAAAAATACTTTTAGTTGCCAGCAGGGATGAATGCGACTTCACCTTCCGTAGACACCAAGTAACGAATGTGATAAAACCATGATCAATGGCTATATACTTAAGTGCGGGCAGATTTTAAATAAACGAGAACCTGTCGGTATTAGAGTATTTCACCGAACAAAGTAAACACAATAAAATCCCTCGAACTACCTTCCGATTGTTATTTTTTTTAATGGACAGCAACCATTCACTGTATCATGTGTATGTTTTTTTGTATATCAAAAAAACGTACGCACACACATACATGTATTCTCTACAAAACCTGTTTTGTTATGTTCATAGTCACAACCATACTGTATGATTACCGTAATCATATTTTTGTTAACGTAAATTTTAAACAACAATACTTTTGTTGCACTAACCATGTTTATATGGTTGCTACAACCATATTTTCATTTCTAAATTTGGCAATAATACTATTGTTACATTTCAACAATAGCAATATTGTCGCAATCATACTATTGTCAAAATGAAATTCAAAAAACAATACTATGGTTGCGATGATCATGCTTTTATTGGAGAGAACATATTATTGTTGCGGTGACCATAGTGTAACCATATCTTTTCTCTGCGTGTAGGTATCGATCTGAAACGTTTGGGAATGGCTAGAGAGTATAGAACTTATGTTGTGCACAGAAACATTCCCAAACTGCACTATGGTTTTTAAATACATTTCCACAATACTTGTATGGAGGAGCATTTCCAAAGTCAGAACTCATCCAATATTTTGTGTATCATTGCGAAAAACTTTATACGAGTGCTCGTATTCACATTCTAAATTGCTAATAAGAACACCAGTAATCTTAAAAGGCCCTTCATAAGCAGGCACATGATAATGTTTTTCGGGTGCTTCTTATTCAAAAAAGAAGTTAAGGCTTTATATTTTTGCGAAAGCCTGAATCTTTATGGACCTACTGGAAAGATTTTCACAGCAAAAACTATTAGCTTTCTGCAATACTTAAGGACAGAAACGTCACAACAAGCTATATAAGAGAAACAATACAAAAATGGGTACGGTTTTTTTAATGGACGAATAAGGTCTTTATGAGAAGAAGCTGCTATATCTCATCATGGGATGTGATTACATTAAAAATCATTTACTGTTTAATCTCATTATTCCTATTTTTTAATTTGGCAACTCGTTTAAGCTCCGACCGGATAGCAAAGCGCACTACATTTGTATACAAAAATTGTATTTTTATATGTCTATTTTAGAAAGCACATCTTAAATGCTTTATTTAGTAACAACACTGGGCAACCTAATTCGAAAAAAAATCTGCGGCAGAAGGTTTAATAATTACAAATCTGGCCTCCGATTTGGCAGGTTCGCTCTAGTTTAGGAGAGGTTTACATAACCAGCTATATTCATTTTTTTAATAAAAGGACCCCTAACCGACTTTCCATAGCTTGACACGGATATTAATAAGATATAATGGTGTTATTACCAAAATACAACACTGGTATCTTTATCCAAAAAAATTAGGCGATTCAAAGTAATTTTTTGTAACGAAAATTCGAAATTTCTGTGAAATGTTGTCTTTCTCTGCCAACAAATCCGAAATAAAACCGATGCATATCGTTGAATTCGTGATTAGCATTGCGACTTTAAGAGACTTATTCCAAAGTGGAAGTACTAAGCCCTACAGCTATTAGTGTGTACCTAGTCCCTATCCAGACTAACTACTTTAAAGGAAACCACAATCTTTTTGTTGGAGAATCAAGTTCTACTACTCGTACATGGAAAAAACTGCCACTTTATGTTAACAAATTAACTAAAATACAAAACGGTTTTAGTCATAAAACCTGACATTTAGAAGTTGAAAATTAAAAACCATAATTTTTGAACAAAATTGTTTGTGGGTAATTGTAAACTTTGCATCACAAATATTTCTAGAGTTTTTAAAATGATTCGATATTATCGCATAGTAGGCTAGAGCCAATCGAACGGACCTATTGTCTGGATTCAGAGCACATATGTACATTGCGTTTAATTTGCAGCATTTTTCCGAAATCTGTTAATCCTCTCCGCATTTATTTACTGCAAGTTGTCATCAAGTCAGAAATGAAAATATTTTCATGCTACCGTATTGAAATTAAAATCCCAATACATTCTCATATTTTCTTTTTAAATATTACGAATGAGTGCACACACAAACGCACATTTCATTTTATATAAAGCGGAATAATCGTAGTTGGCTTTTGTGAGATTAGCAACCGTTTCCGGCTTTCAAAGGATTTTCTAGTTTTGCGTTTTTTGTTTGTTTGTTTGTTTAATTTTGAATTTGTCAAATATTTGCCAAACGAATGGTGTTTTTTGTTCGTGTTGTTTGCAAACGTTTTCATTGTAATCGCATTGCAGTACGAAATAAAGTAAACATTCACTGTTTTTAGTTTTAGAAACGGGCGATAATAAAATGCATTTCATGCACGGCGATCAAAGGAAATGACGGTCACAATCGAATCGATTTCACTCCAGCCGAATGTAACACACATTCACTAATGATGCGGGACATTGGCGATACCATGGTGACGTCGACGACGGCAATGATGCTGCACAATATGCCGTACATTACTTTTAATCCTTACCTGTTGCAAATATTTACGATGTTTTCCTATGTAAATTATATTATTTGTTTTTTATAAATATTCATAAATTTGTATTTGGTATCCGATTTATTTGTTGCGGCCGCTTTAGCTTGAAATCGCCCGGCTCCAAATAGTCAGACGGGTAAGTAAGTGATGGCGCGAAAAAACGGTCGGCGAACACTGATTGGTCTATTTATTGTGCAATGTGTATTTCATAAATCAAATATGGGCATTCAGATTTATATATCAATCAATTTATGCAATTTAATAAAATATTTGAGGGATTTGGCTTAATTTCGCCATCGGTTTTTGTAAGTTTTGTTTTGGGTTTTCGGTTAGCAACACTTGAATGGCACTGAATTTTTTTTTTGTATAATTCACACTTTGCTATTGGCGATTTGTGCAAACATCCTTTCGTACAGAAAACATCACTTGATCACTGGCGACGATAAGAAGAAGTTCTGTATCATTTTATCCGGTGGTACGAACCAAACGCTTGCAGAGTAAATAACGTACTGAGTCGCCTAGTTTGTGGTCTAAAAGATTTTTAACCACTATTCAGTGTCTGTGTGCATCAGACCAAAAGCGAAAAGTCTTTAAAAGCTACTGCTGTTACTTACCACCACGACGTTGTTGCTGTTTGTCATGGACGATCTTCTTCGTATTTCTGGCTTGGCCTCTATCGCTGCGACCCAGCCAACACAAGACGACTCACAAATAGACAACATGCTACCTACAGACAGACGTACGAACAGAGGCTTCGTAAGTAAGCAGACGCAGAGACAAGAAAGTGCAGTACAGAGAGTGGCTTTAATGGCCAAGACACACGACGGTGTACAAAAAAGACCAAGATCAGCAGCGAAAAAGAAATGAACGAACACGAAGAGAGTCCCAATAACGGTCAAACAGACACTGTTTCTCTGTGTAAGTGTGTATGTAAATGCGTAAAATGTTTGAATGAAAGTCGCGCCGACGCAGTACATACACTCACTGTACGTACTGTGATAGACTGTGTGCAGACTTGTTCTCATTCATGAGAAGGTTTACACAGCGAGTGGAAGAGAAACGCCAACCGTTACGGAGAGAGTTCAACAGATAGACAGAGATTGAATCGTTCTCAAACTTATGCTGTGCAAGAGTTTTTGTTTTTTGTTTGGGAAGAAGACCGGCTTTTTAACGATGGAAGATAAAAATTCTTTAAATTTGATTCACCTTTTGTGTTGTTACGAGATGCTAGAGCTTCTCTTCCGAGTTCGATGGTTGTAAGCGATTGGATGGAAGTCGCAACAGGTCGTGCTTAAATTCAAACTTGGTTGGAAGCAGGCAAGTAGAAGGTATTTACAAGTTACACGTGTATTACCAACAAAAGAGTATTAACTGAAATGTTTAAAACTTTTAATTAAGGCTAAAACGAGTAAGTTTAGCCGTTGAAGCATTGATGACAAAATATTTCAGTTCGGAGTAGACTAAGTCCCCTTTGTGTTGCCTAAAAACATGTTAGCACTAAACTATGATATGCATAAATTTACCCCTTTAGCAATTTGTTTTTAGCCCCATTCGAATAGAGTATAGAAAATTCTATTTATTTTTTGTTTAAAAAATGCGACTTGTTTTGTTTCTTTTTTTTAAAGTTGTATAGCTATAGATATCCATACTCCGTACTCCATAACATCACCATACTAAGTTATGCAAAATAATTTTGTTCGGCTGTAGCTTAAAATTGTTATCGGCATATGTTTTTAACTGGTCATTATGATTCCCCTGGAATAGAATCAGCCTGACTTCGACTACACATCGAAACCCACATCAATTTAATGAAAACTGTTAGTTAGCTAAAACTCGAGAGCCTTTATACCGATAAGCACCAAACTTAAAAATATGTTACATATGTCGATCTGCAGATTTCTCTTGAGTTTGGCTCCGATGGGTGGCGTTGTTAATTAGTTAAATAAAGATAAGTTTCGTGATGAAGTTTGGACCAGCTCAGTGGGAAATATTGAAATATTTACGAAACATACATGAACAGGATGGCGCAAACCAACCGTTGTGGTTTGAAAGTAATTATTATTATTTTTTGTTATATAAAAGTAGTATATTAATGGAAAATTATTTGGCTTAAGTAAGAAAAATTATATCCCGCAAGTGGTGGTCATTTTTGGTTGCATACGTACATTCGTGGTCTTTCCAGCACTTTTTGCATAATTTTTCGAAAAATTTCCGGTGCTTTGGCTTAAATATCATGGCAAATGTTTTGTTTTAGTTGTGGTATGGGCGCTGGCTTACGAGCACCGTATACCCTTTCTCTCAAATAACCCCAAAGAAAATAGTCTGGCGCTGTTAAATCCGGAGAACGTGGGGGCCAATTGAATCGCTTCTGCGCGAAATAATGCGTTCGCCAAAGAAGTCCCGAAACAGAAAATTCAACAATTGCTGATCGCTGTTCTGTTGTGTAGTGTTCCATTTCAAATTGACAAAGTTTTGCTTCACAAAACCACAACGGTAGTTTTGCGCCACCCTCTATGTATGTTGAAACTGATTACGTGAGACAATGATGTGGTCTGACTATTATACAGGGAGAAGCGAGGTAATTTGTTTAGTTGGTAATAAAAAAAAATTATGAACCTTAGAAACATTTATTTTATATTTGAACATTAAGGGAGTTTTTAAATTACATGGTTTTAAATAGTGTATCTGGCAAATGTCGACCATCCCTTTTCATACACTATCCGCTACTAGTGATATGGTGCACCACAGAGTGATGCGGTCCGAATGCAGAGGTCTCTAGGGTTTGTTTCACTCCAGTACCGCATATTTTGTTTGTTTACACACCCACTGAAGAAAAGCACGCTGCACTGCCAATCCCGCGTCTGCCGGTTCTATGTACCGGATTGACCCGAAACTCTTCGGCCAGGGGCAGTCACCTCAACAATATATGTTTTTTGTTTCGTCGTGGGAGCAGCACTTCCCGGAATGCCTGCTCCGAATACTACTGGTCCGAGCCGGGATCGAAAAAAACCCCGGACCTTGGATCTGCTCGGTTTGTCAGAACCGAATACACCATCGTGCTACGTCTGTAAGGTGTAATCGTTGCATGGAGTGGGTGCACTTCAGGAGCTGTTCAGGTCTGAACCACATCAGGGAGTATAGCGAAGCAGACTTTGTTGCCTCATGCTGTATCAACGAAGTTAGCAGTGGGTCTCTGGATTTGGTGTTATCATCGTCGTCTGCATTTTCGTCGTCGTCGTCATCATCATCATCTAACTACGAGACTCCCCCGCAGTCGCCCTCGCAACAGCATCAACACATACAGCATCTTACACCACAGATTGCTGTTGCCACTCCTGACAGTGCATCAATCTTGCAATTTAATTGTAATGGCCTACGCAACAAAATCAGTGAGGTCATAGAATTTATGAATCGGAGAAACATCATGGTCGCCGCGATCCAAGAAACTAAGCTGAATGCCACCTGCAGCCTGCACAGTTGTGACGGATACAACGTGCTACGTAAGGATCGCACCAGAAGTGGAGGTGGGGGACTTGCTTTCCTGTTACACCATTCTGTGCAGTACAGACCTATTTCGCCTGAGCTTGACTCTAGAGACTCATACATGGAATGTATGGGGGTAGCAGTCAAGTCTGGAACTGCCGAAATAGAGCTGTACAACGTATACATCCCGCCGGTTGGTAGCTGTGCCCCGCGTTATCTGCCAGACATTAGCAATTTGCTACAAGGCAATAACCGCTTGGTCCTAGGAGACTTTAATGCTCACCACGAACTGTGGCATTCTCTCCTAGACAACGACCAGAGGGGCATAGCTTTGGCAGAGCAAATTGATAGCTCTACGTTCTGCACAGTGAATGAGGACGCCCCCACGCGGATTATGGGCGATTGCCATAGCTCGCCAGACATCACTTTGGCATCGCCTGGCCTGATCAACGACGTCACCTGGCAACCCGTCATCTCACTAGGATCGGACCACCTTCCCATAATTCTCTCCATTAATAGACCACCCGATTTCATAACCTCTGAACGCCGTACGTTTCTCAATCAAAAAAAGGCTGATTGGGAGGCCTTCAGAGAAGCCACCAACCGCAGCTTTAATAATCTAGCTATTCCGTCGGACGTTCGGGTAGCCGAGAAAAAGTTCCGGGCCATCATCAACGCAGCAGCCGCTCGCCATATCCCTGCTGGTCGAATACCCGAAGTACGACCAAACTTCCCAGCAGAGGCAGCGGGACTCGCAGACGAGCGTGATGACATTCGTCGCTCCAACCCTACTGACCCTAGAATTAGGGATCTCAACTCCGAGATCAGTAGGTTGGTCAACGAATATAAGCGGAACAAATGGCTAGACCACTTAAAGCAGTGCAACTTGAGTTCCGGAATTGGTAAGTTGTGGACAACGGTCAAATCACTCTCTAACCCTGTAAGGAAGGATGATCGGACAGCTGTCACGTTCGGTGATAGAACAGTGACAGATCCGAAGCGGTGCGCGTGTTATTTTAACCGGCTTTTTATTGAGCACCCAGAGAGTGATAAGGCGAAGAGGAGAGTATTGCGTCGTATCCGCGCTCTCCGAGTCGAAGAGGCACCACCACAATTTACCGTTGGCGAAGTTGCCCATGTCATCCGCAGCGCAAAGTCATCAAAGGCGCTGGGTCCGGACGGAATCTCAATGCTGATGTTAAAGCACTTGGATACTCCGGGAGTAGAGTACATGACCAAAGTGCTCAATCTGTCGCTAGCCACTCACGAAGTTCCCGATGCCTGGAAAATGGGCAGAGTGGTCCCGCTACTGAAGCCAGGCAAAGACGCAAGTAAAGGAGATTCGTACAGGCCGATCTCCTTGCATTCTCCAGTAGTAAAGACGCTTGAAGCACTGCTCCTCCCCAGTCTGATCGAACACTTTCTTAGTGCTGATCATCAGCATGGATTCCGCAAGCAGCACAGCACAACAACTGCTTTACACGCCATCACCACACGTATAAGTCGCGGCCTTAACCAGAACAAGCCTAACGACAGGACGGTCCTCGTGGCTCTTGACCTCACAAAAGCCTTCGACACGGTCAATCATGCCACTCTGTTCGAGGACATTGAAGAAACGTCCCTTCCGCCCAGTTTGAAACGTTGGGTCGTAAACTATATGTGTGGGCGCCAGTCATATGTAGAATTTAGAGACAGAAAGTCGAAGCCCCGTAGAGTTAAACAAGGAGTTCCCCAGGGTGGAGTTTTATCCCCGGCTCTGTTTAACCTCTACCTCTCTAAAATTCCTGCACCACCAGACGGCGTTGAAATTGTGTCGTACGCTGACGATTGCACAATTCTGGCGTCAGGACCTAAAGTGGATGACATTTGCGAGAAAATCAACTATTACCTCACTGACTTAGCACGTTTCTTCACTGCGAGGAATATGAAAATATCCGCCTCCAAATCATCAGCCACACTGTTTACTGCTTGGACCGCAGAGGTGCGGTTGTCACTCAATGTGAAAGTCGATGACGTCAACATCCCGACCACCAACTACCCCAAAATCCTTGGGGTCACATTGGACAGCCTTTTTAGATCCTCTGCACATGCTACAGCTATCTGCGATAAACTCAAAAGTAGGAACAAGGTCCTCAAGTCACTTGCCGGCAGTACTTGGGGAGCCGACAAAGAAACCTTGTTGACCTCTTACAAAGCGATAGGTCGGTCTGTAGCAAACTACGCAGCACCTGTATGGTCGGCGAACGTGAGTACGACGCAGTGGAAGAAAATTCAGACATGCCAGAATGCCGCCCTTAGAACATCAACAGGGTGTCTTCTTATGTCCTCTGAGGACCATCTACATGAGGAGACGAAGGTCCTTACCGTGCGCAGACACAATTTCCTGTTGTCTAAGCAATACCTGCTAGGGTGTTTTCGCAGCAGTCATCCTAACCACCATCTCTTGAACAGGATGCCTCCACCCAGGCAGATCAGGAACGATCTTCATGATCTAGAGAGAGAGGTCCAGCGGTAAAAGAGAGAAAACCTTTAGATCATCGAAACTATCAGGCAGGTTTGAACAACATTCACGCCGATGATGTCGCAGCAGCAGTATCCAGCTACCGTGTAAATGCAGTGCTAGGGGAACATCCCCCGGAGATTTCACCTGAGGAGAAGGTACTACCTCGGCAGACGCGCGTGGTTCTGGCGCAGCTGAGATCCGGATGGTGCAGCCGCCTCAATTCTTACTGGGCACGAATTGATGCTAACGTTCCGGACATCTGTCCCGCCTGCCATCAGGGACCACATGATGTACTGCACCTCTTCAATTGTCCGGCCAAGCCCACTCAGCTGACCCCCAGGTCTCTGTGGACGCATCCAGTTCAAATGGCGCGTTTCCTTCACCTGGATATCGAAGCAGATCCCCCATAGACGAACAAGACTTCAAAATAAATATATTGTTGTTACAACAACAACAACAACGCTGCACTGCAATGATCGAGTGCGCATTTGAAAAATACGCAAACGAAAAAATTGTGCTTTGACATATGCATAGACACGTAAATTTGCATAACAAAGTGTGCTAATTTAGGAACTTGCCAAGCCTGATGCAAACAACTTTCGATTTGGTTCTTCTAGCATTTGTTGTGTCAGGATAAGCTTTATCTGTAATGCAATTTTAAGAACATTTAGAAAATTGTGTTACTCAAAAGAAGACTTTGTATGGGTTTTTAAAGAGGTATATGGGAGTAGAATACTTATGCAAATGAACAAAGTTTCTTTGATTTCGATAGAGAGGTTGAGAATTGGGACAAAAACGGCAGTGTGCTCATTGTACCTAAAGTTAATGTGTTTGAACTAATTCCCTATTAGGAATCCGAAGTAAACCACAAAGAATGCAGTTCATGAGGGCTAAAAATAAGTATAATCCCTTGATGATCCTGACTGAACAGATTCGTCGAATCACGCTAGAAGGCTGCAAATCAGATCAAACATTCATTGAATTTGATGACCGACGGACCGACAAAATACAAGACAGTTTGGAATAAGCTGCGTTGAAATCAATATTACTATAAACGATTTGCGGAAAAATCAAAACATTAACGATAACGTTCAAATTCGGGAATATTCTAATTCCAATTGACATGCCGTTTTAAACCAGACATACCAAGTCTTTAAAACAACAGGCATTTGCATTGACGATTAACAAATCTTTAAATACATGCAGGGTCATCAATTTGTACCACGAGTCGATACAACAGCTGGTATTATAATATATCGGCATAGATATAATATACTTTAATGTAAATGGTTGTGTGGATCTTACAGAAATAATTGTTAATTATTATTTAAAAAAAGTTATAGGTATACTTATATATAAGTAAAATCACCTTTGAACATTAAACTCTAGATAGGTATTGATAAATCGTCTATCATCAACGACGAAATGCGTCTACCTAGTGTGTTGTGTATCCAATTTCTACGCTGCCTGTTATTTCTTTATTTGACACATTCCAAAATTCTAATCGTTTAGCCTGTGAGATACCTTCTTCATTCAAACTCAATGTTTTGAGGAGTTAGCCCATTTAGCAATGATATTGATAATAAATTTGTCAAGATTTTTAAATTATGTCATATTTGAATCTGTAGAACATATATGTGGAAACTATTTTTTAATCTGTACTGATTTTCAATAATTTCAGCAGTGTCCGGCCTTTGCTTGAGGAACTCATTTGTGTCAAATTTCATTAAGATTGGATGCAAGATGTGGCTTCTAGAACTAAAAACGCGAAATCGGATAAATGGAAATAAATCCGCTTACGGTAAAACTTAGATTTGCTCTAAAGGATATTTTAACGTAAAGTCATAAAATAGACATTTATTGTCATTATCCCTACGCTGGCGATCGTTAATCGAATCAGCTAGTAATTCTGACTCGATCCGCAAGCTTAGCTTAATTTTTTTTGGTAGGTACACACATTTGTAATGAAACAAACCTATAATACCGTGTTCCACAGAATAGTGTAGGATGAACAGAAAAGTTCATTGTGCTTTTAAATGTGTAATATCCTTCTCAGACTTACAAAAGAAGAAGTATTATTGTCATTTTGGCTTTAATCCAAACCATTTGAGTTGCCAACCACTTTGTTTAAGCAAATGTTTTAATAGAGTTAAAAAAATGCGGAAAATCGATTTTTAAACCACCAATCAAGTAATATCATTTCGATTTCTCTATTCGAATAATCGGGATTGAAAAAAGGCTCCGGTTTCGATTAACCTATTCTTTATAATACGTGAATATGTTTCTTCCTTCTTTTCCTTAGAATACTTATTTACTTGTGTCCCACATCATCCTATTAAGGAACAACGGGAACTTCAACTGAGAATGTCCAAAAAACAAGTTTGTAGTAAATCAAAGGGTGCAGTAGTTGGAGGCTTTAGCAAACATTCTTTGTTTTTGGAAAAATCGGTTGAACATATAGGTGGGAGCTATCTCTTCATCTAAAACGATTTTCTTTCAATTGCAGAAGCGTCCGTTCATGGCACCAGGAACATACTTGCACCACAATTCATCATTATTGTATGTTATATGAGGCTTCTAGATCTAAAAACATAAATTCAAATGAACATATCTGTGGGAGCTTTATCTCAACCGATTATTATTTAATTCCAATAGCGCTCTCCTTGGTTCAACAATGTCCTTCGTTGGTCGGAAGAACTAACGTTAGCCAAATGTTATCAAGTTTGGATGTTAGATGTGGCTTCTTGAGCTAAAAACGAAGAAATCGGATAAGCATGTATGTTGAAGTTATAACTTACTGTAAATCGATTTCCATCAACTTCAATGGCGTCCGTCCTTGGTCCAACAAACGTACTTCTTTCAAATTTCATAGAAATCGAAGAACTATTGCGACATGTAGTTAATTACAAGCTTTCGATGGAGAGACGGTCGGATCGACATGATTGATTGCTTATACTTCGATCGGTACACTTTATGGTGAGACTAGCTCAAACACAAACATACTCTATTCCACAGAGTGGTAAGGAGAACAAATAAAACCTGAACAAATCTGAACAACAGGGTATTATACGATAAATAGACCCACCTGCTGATTCCGTTTAAAGATGTTTGTCTGCCCGCCCGTCTGCCTAAAGTTACAGCTCGCAATAGTTGTGCGGTTTTCGTGAAACTTTGCAGAATTTAGTTTTGTGGACCAAGGAAAGACACTATTAAAATTGAGAAAACCGGCTTAGATTTAGAGATTGCACCCTTATATAATGGGTGATCGATCCATGAAAGGTATTTTTCCAGAACAAAAAAAATTAAAAAAAAATTTCAAATCAAGTGTAGAATCTTTATTGGTAATTTGAAAGGACATTTTATGGCATTTTATTTTTTTGAAAATAATTACCTTCAAATGTTGGCAACTGTTTTATGGAAATGAGCGTTAGGTGAGAAACGGCAGGATCCACTGTTTTCAACCAAAACTTTGTTCAGTGATAAGGCCCATATCTGGCTCAACTGCAAAGTTAATAAACAAAATTTCCGCATATTGGCTAAAAGGCAACAAGAAGAGGTTCAAGAGGTGCCATTATACCCAGAGAAAACCACGGTTTGGTCCGGTTTATAAGCTGGTGGAATCATCGGTGCATATTTTTTCAAAAATGATGATGGCCGGAACGTAACCGTGAACGGTGCTCACTATTGCGCCATGATATCGATCTTTACCTGAAATTGAAGCCCGTAATCTTGACGACACTTAGTTTCAACAGGACGGTGCCACTTGTCATGCAGCTGCTCAAACAATGGATCTATTGAGAGGTCATTTCGAAAAGCAGATAATTTCACGTTTTGGACAAGTGAGTTGCCCGCTTAGATCGAGTGATATCACACCTTTAGACAGTTTTCTTCGGGGTTACGTAAAGTCCAAAGTCTATGCTGACAAACCAACTACGATTCAGGTTTTGGAAGCCAACATTACGAGTGTCATTAAAGCCATACCGGTCGAAATGCTCGAACGAATCATCCAAAATTCGACTCTTAGAACCCTGAGGCTTAGTTGTGGCCAACATTTGAAGGATTTTATATAAAAAATAAATGTCATAAAGTGTCCTTTCAAATTACCAGCAAAGATGCCACAGTTGATTTGAATTTTTATATTTTTTTTGTTCATAAAAAAACCTTTAGATGGATCACCCTATATATTCAACTGATTTTGCCAAAAATAAAGATTTTTTTAAAAACTTCAAATATGACATTAGTTTTCATTTTTGAAAAAATGTAAAACCCGTTCAATTGAGTCCAAAAACCTATTTTCAGTTGGCTTTTCTATACACTCAGAAGTGTAGGTTATGTATAGTTAATATAGTCAGCCACGCTCGTTTTTAATCGTTTTTAAACCGCGTTAGCCGCAGTGTTTATGTTCCAACTACCTCCGCTAGATTTTTAAAAATCAAGTATCTCAATCTCGAATTTTTTTTTAACATTTTCGTGACACCTCTACCGGTTATGTTTTGCGTTTTAAGGTTTTTCCGTTACGAAATCGTAATGTTTAAAATCATTAGTCCAACTAAAAAATTATGGTGTTGTACCTGCTATGGCTGCATGTCAGTTCATTTATGCTATACGCTGAACTTACTCACCAAAAATCAATTTTGAATGTCGGCTAAGGAAAACGGCTTTTAGTTGACGAACAACGGCGGACATGCAGGGCGAGACGCATGCGCTTACGCCAACATGCAGAAATCGATACGACAGCATAGTTCGTTGGCCCAACAGAGTCTACGACGGAATCTTGCTAGTACCGCAAATGTAAACAAATATTGAGTGTAAGGTGCATTAGGTGGAGAGTCCTTGAGCCCCACCAGAGGCAAACACAATTGTAAATTCACACACACACACACCTACATGCCTATGTATAAATGTGTAAAGTATCTAGACAGATAAACCAAAGCCCATTAACATTTAAATATATATTGCACAATTCCGCATGCTTATTATGCAAATTGTTTCGAAATTTAGTTATCAAACTGAAAAGAACAAAACGAATAATACTTAAATACTAGGGTGTCCCGATTTTAAATGTTGCACATACAGATATGGTGTAGATGGGAAAATCTTATAGATTATTTTGCATATTATGGAGGCTTTAAATTTTATTGTTTTCGTTTGTCATATGAATAGTTTGACACAAGGTGAAAATGGTGAAAACACAAGGTGAAAATGTCTTTATTAAAAATTTAAAAACAAATTTGACAAAACATACAGGGAAGCTATACTACTTTGTTTATTTACATTTTTGATTAAACGAAAGAGAACAGATCTTATAGTGATATGTTTTATTTAATGTCGACAATTATGTATGGAATAAAATATCTGATAAATGTCCGCCTCTGTTAGCCTCACAAATGCTAGCCCTCCTGAGCACATGTTTTATTACATTCTCACACATTTCACGCGGTATTTCATTTATTTCATCACGAATGGTTTGTTTGCATAAATCTAGCTTTTCAGATATCCCCACAAAAAGAAGTACGGAGCAGTCAAATCTGGCGACCGTGACTGCCAATTAACATCACCATTTCTTGAAATAATTTGTTGTGGAAAGAGGTCTCGCAGTAATTCCATTTTAATCCTGGCTGTTTGAGATGTGGCACCGTCTGGTTGATACCACATGTTAATCAATCCCAAAGCATGCAGTTCTGGCGTTAAAAAGTTGACAATCATATCACGATTTCGCTCTCCATTGACAGTAACCGTTAATTCGGTTTCATTTTAATAGAAGTAAGGTCCAATAATTCCTGCTGACCAAATTGCACACCAGGCGGTCAATTTTAATGAATGCAAAGGCGACTGATGAATAATTTGAGGGTTTTCTATTGCCCAGAACCGACTATTCTGTTTATTCACAGATATATTCAAATGAAAATGTGCACCGTCACTAATTATGAATTTTTCATGAAAATCGGGGTTGTCGTAATGGTCGTCGGTTGCGTAAATGGTCTTGTGGAAAAAGCTCTTGTGCTCAACTGAATCTTAAATGGAATCAAATGAAAATCCTTGTGCAAAATTGAGGCCAAAGTTGTTCTTTGAAGACCAAGCTCCTGAGCACTGCGTCGAATTGGGGTTGATGGATTGTTTTGAACACTTACTTGAGCAGCAGTAATGTTGTCAGCCGATCTTGCATTACGTTGTGGTCCATGCTTGGGAGACCGTCTTTCTTCGAAATCATTCACTACACGATAAATAGTGCGTTTTGTTGGCACGTTGTCCCAAAAATTTCACGCAACTTTCTCATCGTCACAGTAATCGATGATTGATTTTGATAAAATGTTTTTACGATTAAAACACAACATAATAAATTTGCCACGTCTCACTTCCCGACTGCCAAATATGAGCTGTCAAGAATAATATATACCAAAATGGCGGCAAAAAAGTAGTATAATTTTCCGGCGGACACCCTGTATTTTTTTTGGAAATTTGTGTGGATTGCAACCTCAAAGCGGCACAACCTATATTGGACTGAGCAGTGTCGATCAGCTTTCTGACTTTAAGCTATTCAAACTTTGGTACGTCCTAATACCTCTAATGTGTATATACACATGTACATAAATAAAGTACTGTCATGTACATTTTTAAAATATGTGATTGTAGAGACTGAAATTCTGTTGATAGTTCACTGCATACTTTTGCAAAGTTTGATTTTAAAATATCATTTGTCAATGAAATGGTAATTGTTAGAAGTCACCATAAAGTCTGTGAAATATGATTGACCACTAATAGTCAAAAAGTACCCTATACAAAATCTCGGCCATTCATAATGTGTTAGACATTGTGAGTTGTGATGAGTCGATATCAATACTATTATGAATTGACTCGAGTATGAATACCTCTTGATGGGTATATTTTGTATACCCTCGTTAGCTAAAGGGTATATTCACTTTGTCGTTCCGTTTGCAAAGTGGAAAGCAAACTACAGTTCGCACTATTAAAGCTAGATGAAAATGGGCCACGTTTGTCAGATGGACTGAGTCAACCTCAGGAAAAACCTCAAATCATCTAACTGCTCAGAAATACTTTTTATCTATGTAATAATAACGCTGAAACGTCTATATTTTATATTAAGTATATAAAACCATTGTTAATTTTCTTCATTTTTGACTGAAATGTACCACTGCAAAAGAAACAATAATAGTTTCTGGGCTTTTTGTCGAATTGTGGGTATAATTTTTCTTTGTGTTTTTAGCTTAATCGAAGTAAAATTACATTCTTGCTGTAATACTAAAATTTTCTACCATTAGTAATCTTATGTATTAGAAGAAGCGAGGGAGCGGAGATTGAATAACGAAAGTTTTTTGAGTTTTCTGTTTCCTACATCATATTGCCGCGTCCGTGTCAACAAAATAGTATTGATTGTTGTCAGTAGTGAAGAAACTTTTCAAATGCAAAAAGCTGTCAGCTTTTCAACAAGTAAATATGTCACTTTGTAAAATATAAAAATTGGCCCCGGCAAAATCGGCGAACAAATTTTATTGGTATTTAAATTTTGTCGTGTACGTAACCGTGAGCTCTGAATGTTCGATAAAATTTTATATAGATGACCTAAATTACTATTTTATAGATGGCACGAATATCAAAAGAAACAAAGAGTAAGAAAGCAAAGAAATATAGGGAGAAGCTAAAAGGAGATGACGAAAAATGGCAACATTATAAGAAGAAGCTGAACGTAAATTGTCAAAGCAAAAAATATTGTTCTCGAAGATGCTTCAGCGTTTTAGGAATGTGCTAAGAACAACATTAATGGAGCCAACCTTTTATATATCTCTGGTGAAGAAATTCAGAGTAATTCTTATCAACTCTAAGAGTTATGGCAAAAGGTTCCAAATATCAAAGGAGTTAAAAGTTTCAATTCGTTTTTATATTTCGACAGTAAATTTATTGAAGCTGTTCGATCCGCTTATTCCGTGAAGAAAAATATTAAAATAGACCACACTAACCCTTTTAACTTTGTTGTTCTCTTATATTTAACACTATTACTGTTATGTTACTTGAAGTAAATTTGTTCTGTTTTATTTTTACTAAAATTTGAAGTGTTTTAATGCACATCATTACTGTATATTATTTTCATTGGAAACATTTGTCGCGTTCGTGATATCGCGTCCGTATTAATGCTGCACCTTATTAAAAAAAAAATATGAGATAGTTCTCATATTTCATAAGTCTACGAACAAAAGTATTCCCTTGACCCTTGACGAGTATACATTTATATGTATACTCGTTTATAGAAAAACGTAGTTTCCAAAATTCGCTAAACTTTGCATATAACTACTTATAAAAGAACTTCTAAAGAACTTCTATTTTTTGTCGCGTCTGTATCATTGCATAATTGCTTATCATTTTGTACTAATTTGTACTATATCCTGCAAATATATTTCTAAAATGTAGTACTCTTTCAGAGCTTTAGAACACTAAAAATACAGATCGACATTTTCTCTGTTGTTTTTGGCGTTGTTAAAAGAGTGCGAATCTCGCGTCCGTGTCACTGGGAGATGCACATATGCGATGTTGTTCGTTGCAACCAAAGTATTGGTCGGAATTATTAAACGATTTTTATGAAACTTGAAAAGTCCATATCTGTCCAGTTTTCTGAAATTTAATCGTTATGAAATTTCACATTGAACTTTTTGACTAACCGCTAACTTTGGTGACACTGGACCAAATCGGTCAATAATTTTTAATAGCCCCATACAAATTGCATTCCTTATTTTTTATTTTGCGGTTCAAGAAGTCACATATTACACCTGATTCGGACTATTTTGCACACAAGTTGACCATTTCGGACCATGTTCTCGAATATCCCATACAAGAAGGACTCTTCTGATTTGAGGCTCTGCTGCTATAGAAGTCGACAGTCGACTTTGGGGGTAAGAGATTAATCTATAAGCCATGTAAAAACTTCTCTATAAAGTACATTAGCACTTCGGAGCCAGCGTAAAACAGTACGAGTATTTACCTCAGTGAGTATAATTATTATCTGGTGCATACGAGTATTAGTTTAGAGTAGTTTCGTACATTGCTAACTGATTTGAGAAAATATTCACCCTCTTCCTTATTGATCTTAAGTAAGTACGACGTTATGAGTGACCAACATTTAACAATAGTGACACTGCCGCAAATCGGTCCAATCGAAAAAATATGCACCGCAAATCGGTCCATATTTTTACTTCCATATTTCTCACGAAAGTGCTCTAAAAATCTTATCCTTGGTCGGGATTAAATTTGGTGTACTACAGAACGAGCAAGCAAGATTTGACTAAAGTGAAACTGGAGCATATTAGACCATAGATATAAGTCTTTAAAAACTACAAAAAAAAAGTCCTGGAAGTGCTAAAACTCCGCATGGTACATTTTAAAAGGCCGATAACAAACATTGGTGGAACTGGGCTTAATAGATCGTATTTTCATATACAAATTTTCCTTTCGCTTTTAAATCCAGCCGCTCTAAAAGCCACATTTAAAATCCAACCTAGCTAAAATGAAGCAAAGTGCAGTATGTGCGACCCACCTTGGTGATATTGACTTGACCTGTGTTTCATATAGCTCCTATGAAATATGTCCTTAGCTCTCTAGAAGTCACATTTTAAATACGATCTTGCCCAAACTCGAGAAAGAGGTCACCATTCTTCTGAATTGCAGAGTAGTGCAAACCTATTGCAAAGTGGTGTCAGTCCATAACAAATTTAACTTTTTTATTTGTTTTATATTAAATAGAAAAAGCGGAGAAATGAATAAATCGGACGCGGTTATTTATCGCACTACTACATCCAAATGGAACACATTCTGTGAAGCCCGGGATCAATCAAATGCTCAAGGTTTAGTGCAGGACGGAAGTGTTGATTATGGTTGCTTTAACTTCCGTAAGTAAATCATGTAATTCAACAATAATATTTTTTTTACTAGTTTATACGCTAATAGTATTGATACTTTATATCAATGGGTCTAGCTTAATATTTTTTGGTCCCCTACTGAAAAACCCCGGTACAGAACTAGAATTAAAATGAATATTTAAATAGATTAGATAGATATATTTTTTTAATAGTTAAATAGATTTAATTATTTTAATAGTTAAATAGAATAATCACATATGTGACGCGGAAAATAGAAAGGGACCTAAGGTTAAAAACTAGTTTTGTTCAGGAGAGCCATTTTTAAGATTAGGTCCCTTTCTATTTGCGTTTGGAATCGTCGATTTCACTTTCATAAAACGCGTATATCTCTGGGAGGGAACACTTTTGGGGCATGTGATCGGTCTCAGTCGATGCTTAGATGTTGTCCACATCAAAAAAAAAGTGAAAAGTTAATAAAAAGTTTTGTTCAGGAGATCCATTTTAAAGATTAGGTCCCTTTCTATTTGCGCTTAGAATCGTTGACTTCACTTTCATAAAACGCGCATATCTCTGGGAGGAAACACTTTTGGGGAATGGGATCGGTCTCATTCGATGCTCAGATTTTGTCCACATCAAAAAAAGAAAAAAAAAATAAAATTGATTTTTTTACCCTAATATCCCTTTCTCTATGCGCTGTGTGTATTGCGCTTGAGTTGTGTGTTGCATGGTGTTGCCGTAGCAACAGTCTTTTTACGCTTTAATTTACGGGTACATTACAGATAATATTCTTACTCTGCGTTTTTCTTTACTCCCGGAGTACATGTTAGTGCATTGTTGGCATAAACAAGTCCTGACCTAAAATTTTTCTGGGGTTTAAATGTTAACCTCAAAGGTATTTAGACACGCTGAAGTCGGAAAACACGCAGTTTAAGGTGGCAATCACCCATTTCTTCGAAAAGCATAGACATCAAGAAAGTTAAAGTATATGTAACGACCAATCGCTACTTCAAAAGGGATGACAAAAATTTCAAATAAGAAAAATCTTTTTATGTTATTATTCTTAAATTTGGAAGCACCTCCTTAGATGGTCTCTTTTGAGTATATGCATTTTGAATAGGCGATGTCGATTGGCCATTTAAAGCAAAGACGATTAATTGTACAAGAGGGGGCGATGTTCTGTTTGCAATTATGTCGAAGAACACACTTCAGTAACGCACATTTTCTCGGCGTTTATTTTTCCACACTCGCTTGTACACAATCACAACAACGCTAGAAAGTCAAAATTAAAGCACAAAAAACCGAGATAACACTAAAATCGCACACTTTAAACACGCAAAAGCATTTGAAAAATTGATCGTCCATCTTGTACAATTTGTTGTCTTTGCTTTAAAGTTTCCTTTAATATGTCAATGAACTATAGTCTTATGTTGGATCTTGTGGTGCTAGTTGTAGCATACCTGAACCATTTTATAACACACTGGAGGAAATAAAAGGGTGGGCCATAACAAGTTTTTAATTTAATCTACCGATTACTTTGACTTTAAAAGCTAGAATACCAATCCTTTTCATTTTTATTTTCAGGTTTATGTTGGACAAAATTAGGAAATATTAAAAATTTACATCTAAAATTGCGAGTCTTTAGCGCTAACGGTAAGAAATTTACGTGGAAAATTTTTGAGAAGAGATCGGCCTTCAGTTCAGTTTGTGCTTCAATTTGTGAAGCGACTTCATGAAAATGGATCGTTATTGGACAAACCAACCCTCGTTCAACCGAAAACATTGCTGCTCTGGCTGAGAATGTCCAAGAGCATCTATTAACATCAACTCGTCATCGTTCTAAGGAAGTGAACATTTCTCGCACTTTGAAATTTTGAAAGAAATTTTGCATAAAGACCTCGGTACGAATGCTTACAAAGTTCAATTGGTCCGAGAACTGAAGCCTCATGACCATCCGATGCGCTTTCGCTTCGTCCAATGGGCTAAAGATTGTATGGCAGGAGATGAAGAATTTTACCCTAAAATCGTGTTTTCAGATGAAGGTCATTTTCATTTCGGTGGCTTTGGCGGAATTGCCGCATATGGGGTTTAGAGAACCCACACGTGACTATAGAGAAGCCAATGCATCCACAGCGAGTAACTGTTTGGTGTGTATTTTAAGCTGGCAGCATCGAAAATTAGCCAGAAGCCGTCGTTACTGCAACGGTGAGCGCACTGTTTTGATCGAATAATCAGCCGAAATTAATATTATTTATTTGGAAATTATTTTTTGAAAAGTCTCGCATAAAGACGCATTAAAGTCTCATTAATGGTCGTTCGCTTTGCTGAGATAACGCTAATTCTACAACTCGACTGAATTTGAAGCCCAAAGTGTTGGTACATTGGAATGCCTTACTAACCTAAATATGCACTAACTTTTTAGATTTGTTCGACTCAAGAATGACAACAAAACAATGCAATTTCCTCACAAATCTGAGTATTAAATTAATTTGCGATTTTACTAAATTGGAAAGCCTATTCATCGGCTAATTGGGGCCACGATAAAATGCCCTAATGAAACGCATTCCTTAGGGAAGGGTATACAAGAAAGCTGTCAAACTATCGATTGCCCTCTCGCTGGTATCGATTGTTTATTTTGGGCGTCAAATTCAATAGTTTATAGTCATAAGTATCTATAAGTATAGTATCGGTAAAAACGCCATCACTTGCAAATTAGTTGGGATACAGTGAATTTGGGCAAATATATACCGAATTAAGTCATCTATTTACAAAAAAGTTTCAATTTTGTTAAAAGAAAGCATCCAATAAGAATCTCAGAAAATCTATTAAACAAATGTTGGCATTCTTTATGAAACTTTGCCCCGAAAACTATCAAAGTTAAAAGCATAAATGCTGGTTGTAAACTGAATATAAAAGGGACCTTTTTTGATATGGCGACCCTTAAAATAATTAAATCTGGTAAAACTGGACTGTATAGATCTATGTTTTTTCATGCCCCTGCACAAAGAAGTTCTGACGCTCTATAAGTTACAAAAAAATCTGATTGAGTTCCAATTTATTATAGTGCATTATAAGTAATTTCTTTCCTAGCGTACTTATGTACCATAACGGTTCATCTTTTGCTGTGGCCCTTAAAAATTCCCTTTCGAATTGAATTCCCATCTATACAGGATTTCGATGAAGAATAGCGCGTAAAGTGTAACCAATAACTGGTCCTATTGAAGCCGGATCGGATCGGTCTATGTTTTCATGTGCGAGTACGAGGGCTGCTACATATATTTCTGGCCTAATAACGAAAATGCGAATATTTATCATCAAAAATGGTTTTATTGTTTTTCAAAGTATTCTCCAGCACGATTTATACACTTTTGCATGCGCTCAAACCAATTGTCGAAGCACTTTTACAGTCCGATTAAGACACCTCCAAAACATGGTATTTCAACGCTTCAACAGCATCTTCTGGCGACGAAAATCGTTGACCACACATTTTTTTCTTGATGTGCGGGAATAAAAATAAGTCATTGGTTGCCAAGTCAGGGCTGTACGGCGGATGACCTATCAAATCGACGTTTTGGCCGGTCAAAAAGGCGTTGTTTGAGCCGATGTGTGAGAGCTCGCATTGTCAAGGTGCACAATGATTCGCCTGCTCTTGTTTGTTTTCCTAATTTCTCCGGAGATTTCAGGCAAACAAATTGTTGTGTACCACTCAGAATTGACCGTCCTACGTTGCTCAAGCGGAACAGTCGCCACATGACCAGTTTTGCCGAAGAAACAGGCGACCATTTGCTTCGAAGTGCTTCATCCACGAACAACTTTCGTTGGATGTGGCTCGTCTTCGATGACCCACACGGTCGATTGCTGTTTTGTTTACGGCCAGGTGTTCACGCAGTATCGAATGTATGCTGGTGGAAGTAATGCCCAAGGATGCCTCTATCTTACGGTATGTCGCATGACGATCTTGCATTATCACTTCACGCACGACATAAATGTTTTCTGGCTTAACGGCCGTTTTTGGACGACCTTCGTCTTTGAGCGAGCGTCGGCCACGATTGAATTCATTAAACCAGTTTTTTACAGTGCTATAGGATGGTGATTCATCGCCATACAAATATTTAAGTTCATCGATGCACTTTTGTCGTTATAATCCACGTCGAAAGTTGTGAAAATGATCACACGAAAATGTTCACGAGTTAATTTCATTTTTTTGCCAAATTGATTTTTCAAGTCACTGTAAACAACACTAATGATGGTCGTACTTCAAAACGTTCTAAATACGTTTATGCTAAAAAATGTCAAACTTTCCAATGGAAATGTCAGATGGCGCCAGGCAGCACTTAGTGTTGTCTAGGCCAGAAATATATATAGCAACCCTCGTATCCCTAACATAATAATTCCCGACTACTTTTGATGGCACATATTAAGTCCAAACTCGACAAGACCATTCGAAATTATTTTTTTTTAACTTGTTTTTAATTATTATCTAGGATTTAACAGGGATTAACCAGTTCAGAACCTCTTGTATCTATATTTAAATAATTGACAAGTTTTTGACAAAAATAGCACAATGTACAATGCTTTTATCGCGATTTCGAATCCGTAATGATCTTCATCAGAAAGCTTCGCAGCTATTGGTAGAAGAATATCCGAACTCTTTACGACCAGGATCTCACCAAACTAATGAGAACTGCAGTTGTAAATTCCACTGTCAAATTTTCTTCGCACAATTGACCTCAAAAATACAGCCAAAAAAAAAAACTATTTCTCAGAGCCATTCAAACTGAGGGTTTTGTATCCAGAACTAATTAATAATGTAGTTTCGTTCCTGTGTAGTTGAACGAAAATATTTGTCAAAGATGCATTAAAAGACGGAATCGAATTGACTTATAATTTTTAAATTGTTAAGGAAAGGTAAAAATGTATTTTTTTTTTAAATTTTATAAATACTATTTTTAATTAATTTTTCAATATTTAATTTTATTGCATGAATATGTGACCAATTTTAAATTTTTGTTGGTAAAATATAAAACATTATATAATTCGATGATTTTTTTTTGCACAATAAATTAGTTTGGTCATTAGTTTTTTAGAAAAAACGAAATTATTGTTTATTTTAAGGCCTAGTTGAATTGCCAAATGATTCAGCAAAAACCAAAAAAAAATGAATTTTACATGAAACCCGTGTATGTTACATAATAACCGATAAAATTTTTGAAATCAGCGTATCAAAATCCATTTAGAAATGAAGTTTTATTGTATTCTGAAAACTCCTTCTAATTTTGTTCAATGCTAGTATGGGATCGGAGCACTGTGTTTCGTCTCAAGCTTTATGTATTTCTCTTCGTACAAAAATAACTTGTCATTAGACTTTATAGTGGTGGTTTTATAAGTTTTTTATACAAATCCCAATATCCTGAAAAAATATCATAAAGTCCGCATTCAAAATACGTTGCGGGTTCCCCTATCTGGATCCATATTAAGGATTTGGTTTTCTAAAGCATTAACTGTGTTATGAGCTACGCCAACTTCTTTTTTTGAAGTAAGAGGTTCAGAAATATGTTAGTAAACTGTTCCATCTGAGTGCCTTCGCCATTGTCTGGGACAAAACTAATAATAGTGCCATCGGACAATGGCTCTGGGACCAGTAGTTTTTCGAAACATTTTCAGTGTTTCAGTGAATCAAATCCTTCGCTCACCATTTCGCGAGCCAGGGTTAAATTTTCAGTTTTGCTAAAATTAAGTGATAACTGTTTCATTGTACTCCTGCAAAGAGGAAATTATTTCCCGATCTAGATGGCAAAAATGTATCTTAAGTGTTAGGATGTTCCCAATGAGGATGTCCTGCTGCGTTGTCTATAATGAGTAAAATTTAGAATGGAATGAAGGTAATATTCCACTTCTGGCACAAAACATTTTTGAACCCATTCATTTAATAAGGCCGATTAACCGATTAGTCTTGTATATGTGTTGCCACTGAGCGCTGATGTCATCGGGAGGATGGACTTTTTGACATCTAGCTTTCCCTTGTTGTTGGTACGTAAAACTTCTGCAGCACTTAATCTACACGCAGAAAAAAATTATGGTTGGGGTGACAATATTCGAAGAGGATCATACTATTGTTGGGAATATGGCTGTGATACAATAATATTATGATCCTCACAACCATAGTATGATTCACACATAACCATACTATGATCCCCACAACCATAGTATGATGCACACTCAACCATACAATGATCTCCACAACCATACTATGATCCTCACAACAATTGAATGATTCACCCTCAACCATACTATTATCTCCACAACCATATTATGATCCTCACAACCATAGTATGTTTTTTATACAACCATAGTATGATCTTCACAACCATAGTATGATTCGCACGCAACCATACTATGATCCCCACAACCATAGTATGATTCACACTCAATCATATTATGATCCCCAAAATTATTTATAAGGATTGCTTATTGTTGTTATTCAAAAATAGAGATTTTTATTCAGCATGTTATTTTAAATTGCATTACTATTAATTCATAATCCACATTTGAGGCCATGTTTTTATTAAACTTTTCATTCAAGAAACAAAAATATATATTCTAATGGTCAAAAATACTTTTAGTTTCCAGCAGGGGTGAATGCTACTTCACCATCCGTAGACACCAAGTAACGAATGTGATAAAACCATCATCAATGGCTATATACTTAAGTGCAGGCAGATTTTAAATAAACAATAAAAATCCCTCGAACTACCTGCCGATTGTAGTTGCTTTTTATAATGGACAGCAACCATTCACTGTATCATGTGTATGTTTTTTTGTATATCAAAAAAACGTACGCACACACATACATGTATGCTTTATAAAACCTGTTTTGTTATGTTCATAGTCGCAACCATACTGTATGATTGCCGTAAAAAAAATATTGTTAACGTATATTTTAACCAACAATACTTTTGTTGCACCAACCATGTTTATATGGTAGCTACAACCATATTTTCATTTCTAAATTTGGCAATAAAACTATTGTTACATTTCAACAATAGCAATATTGTCGCAATCATACTATTGTCAAAATGAAATTCAAAAAACAATACTATGGTTGCGACGAACATGCTTTTATTGTAGAGAACATATTATTGTTGCGGTGACCATAGTGTAACCATATCTTTTCTCTGCGTGTAGAGGGTATCTTTGCTGCTTGGTAGTGGTCCGAATTGATGTTTGCAGTTCTGAACGTTCGTACGTCCAACACACTGGACGCATGCCGAACGCCAATTACAGAATGGTCGAAATGGTTTTTTGAGTTTCCATCAGGAGACAATCACGTCACCTTGTAGATTTTGCGATGTTTGAATCTGGTCTTATTACCATGTTTCTTGCAGCGGCGAAATCGATCAGCCTCATTCCACTGTTCCACGAAGGTGTTACCATGGAGGCTGAACTTACCGACGGTCACTTGTGCGATTAATAAAACACAAAATTAATGATATTTGTAATTTATAATTTTACTAGGATGTAAGGACATTCCAGGCAATATTACCATTACATCTGTTGATAATTAAATGTAAAGGGATTTCCCCTAGATTGTACCCAAATTCTATGCGTACACACGTAGAGTATAAACACTGATAGATATACGAGTATTTATTATGGATTCCGGTCCAGAATGAAAATGTTGGGGACGTGGCTCTGTCCAATTTTCTTTCAGGATGTGTGCCGATCCATGCCAGCATCATATGTTCCAAATATCAGCGTCATGTTTCTATTAGTTCTTGAGATTTTGTCTTTATTATTAAAGGGTTGTGTGGGCTGTACCGAGGCCCTTATCCAATTTTACCATAACTCTGTCCAGAATAATTGACTAGTGGTTGGTTTCATTCTGTTAAACTGTATAACGATCGGTGTATTACATGGCCGTAAATGCGATTATTTAATGCGATTTTGTGATGTGTTTTGATTCATGCCAACATCATGCATCCTTAGTACCAGCCTCATATCTCATATAGTTCATAATATATAAATAAGTATTGTATTAGTATACTCTACACTATAGGATGGGAGTATATATAATTTTGTCATTACGTTTATAACACATCGAAATACTAGAAAGTAATTGTACGAGATTAATTGATCGTCAGAAAATTTTAGCCATGTCCGTCACGATTCAGTCCAAACGAAAATAATCTTCAAACTTGTCAGATATGTGTCTCATAGTCTTCGTTGGATTGGTGTTGAAAATTGACCCAATCTAGCAAAAGGGCAAAAGTTCCTGATCAATTTTTTGTTTTTTTTTTGACAAGTATTCTTTAACCTTCCCATAAATAGGCACAGTCAGTAGGATCTGGGCCCTATGGGCCCAAAAACCGTGCCTTTATCTTCATAGAAATATGGGTATATAAGTACAGAAACGGTGAAATATTATCTCTAATCCAAAGATGACCAATTTGGGATTCAGACCATATAGGACCTAAAAATCGTCCTATTTTAATAAATCCAAATGTGAACCTATATTCCAGATTTGTGCCAATTTGCAGCTCGGGCCCTCCCATATGGGCCATAAATTTGTTGTTCCTAAAGTATATATAAGTACATATGAGTAATAAAAAATCATTAAAATTTCGGCACGAAGCAGAATATTATATTAATTTAACGTTTCGAAGAAATGTGAGGCCTTGGCACATGGGGGTTAGTTCCCATGGGGCCCAAAAAACAGACACATTAATCTATGGACGCATGGGTATTAAAAAAAGAAAAATATTTCGTTACAAATCAGATAACAACATTAATTTTCCGATTGGAAAAAATACAGGTCCTTTCGAACATTGACATATGGGTTCTCAGAAACAGTGAAATTTTCTGAATACGACATCAATTGTACGATTTGGCTGAATTAAAGGATTCGACTTATGAGCATGGACACTGGGGCCTGACCCGTATCGTTCGAAACTTGAGGGTATCGTTCTATGGAAACACAGAAATATTCTTGCAAATCCAAATATTGCCAAACCATTATTGTGCCAATTTGGAACTTGGACCGGCCCATATGGTCCTTACGGGCTCAAAAATCGGCCACCTTTAACTATTAACATATGGGTGTTAAAAAAAAATTTTGTCACAAATCTTAATACAAGTCATTCATGGATAAAAGGGTGACGAAAATAGGTCCTTACGAACAGGCACCTATGTTACTTCAGAAACAGTGGACGAACCACAACCGACTGAAAACCCAAATCCTGTCATTGTCTTACTACAACACAATGCATGGTGGAGAGTATAAAAGCTTCGGCGTGTCCGAACTTAACGACGTTTTTACTTGTAAAGTTTAGGAATATTGATTTTTCCACATCTCTTGACCGATCTGGTCCATTTTCAATATTAATCGTTTTGAATCATCAACACATCAATGACAAAGTATCCTCAATCCTTTAATGAAGGGAATAAAAGCATAAATTTGAATTCGCATAAAATGTGGTTTGAGTGTACACTTTGGGCTCTATGCAATAAAACCCGAAGAAATAATTCCCCCAACTGAAAATGAAATAAAGACCCAACATTTTTTACAGAAAATAACAACATTATATCTTTTGGGGCTTTATTTCATTCCGTTAATTAGGGCATAATTTCATTACGAATTAAAGTCCTAAATTTCAAAGATTAAATAAAGCCGCAAATATTCTTTTGTAAAGAATACAAATTCGCGCGAATTTTTAATCCCTACACCTTTTACAGTAAACCAAAATTAATTGTTAATTTTTTTTAGTTTATATTTACCTAGAACTGAAATTCAAATTGTCTTTCTCCAACGGGTATTTAAACAAAGCTTTCTGTAAGTGTAAATTTGGGGTTTTGTTTTTCTACCATCAAACATCTAAAAGCTTGCGACAAATGCAAATTAAAATTGCAAGCCGGTGCAATTTTCGAGGGATTAGAGCATTGTAAATGTCCATATTTTCGCCATTTTAAGGGCATTATTTAATTTTTAGTTTGGGGCCTTATTTCTTGGGGCTTTATTGCATAGTGCCTACACTGTGTATACAATTGAACGTTTATTAAAAATTACACTTTAGTGGTCTAAAATTAAGGCAACTGATAAATTCAGATATTCTCTATGATCGTTGCCTCGTACTTGTATCGTAAAAACAACGTGATACCGACACTTAACCATGCTGCCAGTTATGGTAGAGTGTCAGACGAGTCATCCAAGCCAATAACTTCCGAAAATGTTGCTTCATTAGCAGTTCAAATATCAAGGGGTTTGCTGTTGTTGCTTTAATTCTGAACTATTGTCGCTGCCACTGTGACATCCTTATCCATCTCGCCAGACACGTCCATGCACACGTACACAGACACATATCCACGGACAGATTCAGACAGACCATCATCGAGTGTCGTTTGTTGTTTTGATGATGATTATGGCTGTTATTCGAGCTGACGGGTGATGATGGGGTCGCCGCTGCGTTGGTCTTGGCGTTTGTCGTTTTGTCAGGAGTTATTTTACCGTTAATTTTTCAAATTGACATTTTCATTTGTCAATAAAATCATGTTGACCACGTTGTTTAACATAACTCTGTTTGCGGTGGAGCTGAGCATTTTGTTGTTGGTTGACATTAAATTTTGAGGGCGTCTGATTAGATTTTGCTTGGGTTGTCGTCGCCGCTATTGTCGCAGTGCTGGTGGTGCGGCTTCTCTTTGCCGGCACGAGTGGAGGGTTCATTGTTGGCCAGACTGAATGTGAAGCTGTGTGTCGGCCGACAGATTACTCGTCTGTCAGGGTACGGATGCGAGTACGGCTATACAACTGGCTATGACGACTGGCAATTGGTTAGTGGCATGAGGAGTGATAAAATATTAAGAACATGCTGGTCTTAATTGAATTTAACCTTTTCGGAAGAGCGACGACCAACCACAGATTGCAAAACTTCATTTTTAATTTTGCTGTTTTCACTTGAATACTTTATGTAATGTCAGATGGAAATATTTAGCCTTTGGCACAACATTTTATTAAATGATATTGTGCAAGTATGTGCAAATTTATGTCAATTGTCGGAAAGGGACTATAAACTTCATGTACATGTGTAAACGAAAGCAGGTTTTATGACTCGATGGGTATTTCAGAACGCTAAGCCATTTTGAGGTCTGAAAACTGGAGCTTTAAATTGCAGTTGCACCATTATATATTTCTTGTCTATTTGAATCGAATCATGAATAAACCGAAAAATCATTCATAAATTTTGCGACCCTAGAAAAGCTAACGAGTATATATTTTTATTATTAGTAATTTCTTTACATTTGGACTTGTTCGGGCAGTTTATCTTATTCACTTGTAAGTCGTACTATTTTAATTTAAATTGAATTTTAAGTTATTCGAGGAAAAACGTTTTCTGTGGCTGAAAAGTATGAAATTTATGTCAATTGTCGGAAAGGGACTATAACCTTCGTGTGCAGGTGTAAACGAAAACAGGTTTTATGACTCGATGGGCATTTCAGAACGCTAAGCCATTTTGAGGTCTAAAAACTGGAGCTTTAAATTGCAGTTGCACCATTATATATAAGTATTTCTTGCCTATTTCATTTAGATGTGAATCGAAAGTCATGCATAAATTTTGCGACCCTAGAAAAGCTTTTATATTTGTATTATTAGTAATGTCTTTACATTTGGACTTGTATGGACAGTTCATCTCATTCACTTGTAAGTCATACTATTTTCCTTTAAAGTTTAAATAGGTCGAGGAAAACGTTTTCTGTGGCTGAAAAGGTTGAAATTTATTTAAGAAGGACTCAAGATTAACTGTTGTGGAAACTTTAAAAGGTTAAAGTAAAGTATAACCGAAATTTTTGGTCTTTTATAGTTTAACGACTATTGGTCGGGATGAAATCGTAATGCAAAAAAGGTGTAAGCCTCTTAGTTTTTGCCATGCTCACATAGTCCGAAGAAGTAAGTGTCATGATATTGTCTTATCAAAAGAGACAACATTAACTTTAGAGACCCCGACGGCTACAGTTATTATTTTCAGGATTTTAGAAAGACCTTGAGAGCCCAATGATAGAGATCATTGTAAGGCGAGTCATCTTATATTTTGGCCCATGTTAGCTGCAGCATTAGAAATGATGATGAATGCAATTACATACAATGGGTTATATTAATCTGACTTCCCCTTTAATTAAGAACTTTATTCGACATCTGCCGTGGATATATCAATATGACTGCCCAAGTCGTAAAACTATTTAGCTGGATCATATAATCACCGAACGAAAACATCTAAATCTAAATCTAAAAGCTTCTGTCCACCTAAGTATTTAGCGAAGTAAATATATCAATGCAGGACACGATCTCTAAAGACATTTGTTAAAGGATAAACCGGTTGATATTGAAAAAAGGCCAGATGGGTCAAAAGGTGAAAATCTTCCCCTTAGGAAAAATCAACAACCGTAAATGTTAAAATTGTATGTGATATGAAGATTTGGAGCATAAGGTGTTGTTGGCATGGATTGAAACACATACCGGAGAAAAAGTGGGCGGTGCCACGCGCCCTTTAAGAATATCATTTATGGCCAAAGTAATGGGCCGATTGTTACAATATTTTGACAGAAGGTAATTAATCTCGAGGCAATTATTAAAGACTCTGATATGGGGCGTGGCACCGTCCACACAAGCCTGAACATAGAAAGACAATATCTCATGAACTAATATAGATATGACTATGATATTTGGAACATTTGATGGTAGCATGGGTTAAAACTCATCCCGGAGGAAAAGTGGGCGGTGCCAGGCCCCTTAGCCATTTATAGCCAATGTAAGAGACCGAACGTTATAAAGTTATAAGACAATGAAATTAAAGATTAGCATATTATCTTAGACTATTTTTTGTTAAAATTGTACAAAAGCGCGTGGCCCCGCCCATACAACCATGAATTGTGAAAGGCTATATCTCGTATACTAATACTGATATGATATTGATATGGAAGAAAAACGCCCTAATAGAAAATATGGTGGTGCCATGCCGCTTTTTCAAATTTTCATAGTTAATTTGCTCGATACAGTCATTGGCTCTTTTTAGCGCCAATCTGCTGCACAGATGCTCAGCTGCTGCACAGCTTCCACGTTCTTTTCAGTACGAATATTTCGATGAGCACCTCTTCCTGGATGGTCGGCAACTGAACCCAGTTCCTTAAAAACGGCGAACTAAACTTGTAATCATGGAAGATGTGGCGCTGATCTTACGTTAAAAAAACGGCGATAATTTCGCTGCGTCAGAACAATTGATCGTTGAGAAGAATAATAAAAATTTATAATTTTAATGCGTTGTTGTGGACTGTACGTATTCATTTTAAATTTCCAAAAGTTCAGTTATAATCTGTAAAAAGAGAAAATAAATTATTTAAAAAAAAAGTTATTTGTGTTTCTCATCAGCTGGTCTTATTTGGGCCACCCGTTATATGCTTTTTTGTATTATTGAATTTGCTCCTTAGGAGCCTAACATTAAGTATACGAATCTGAAGAATATTTCAATAATGAACCCCAGTATGAATTTTTGTATATGTAGTTCTCTGCGTTTTGGCAGGATTTGCATTAATTTGTTCTAAATAGTATATAAGTAAAACTGCTATAGACCACATGACTGAGAATTTTAAGCCCGGTTTGGCTTTAACCTTGTGATGAAGGGCCAGAGCACCTGCACAGTCATTTACAGAGTGTTCGCGATATTTTGTTGGTAGAGTGAAAGATCCTAGAATGAACGAACAACTGTAGATTAGTATAGTGGACTACTTTAAAAGGGAGAGTCCATTTTGTATGTAGGTGCGATGTTGTAAGTACTGTACTGTAGGCCTTTAAGGGTTCGCATAATTGAGAAATTTAAACCACGTTTAGGTTAAACCTATTGGTGGCCTCAATATCCATTGGTGGCCTCATTAAGCCGTAATTGAGGTATTGTAGAGATTTTAAACCACGTTTGGTTTAAGCCTCATTACCGAGAGGTATTTTTAAGTCATATACCAAGGAACACCTTTAATCAGCCTCAATGACTTCGATTGTATTTTTGGATTTTGTCGACATTGCCCGAGCTTGCTTTGCCCCATAGCTAAGCACCGTCTAACAAGATAGGTTTGGTTGCACTATTGTATAGCAGAACCTTGTATTCGAGTCTTTGTTTTGAGTTCGCGTTAAGAAGCCAGTAAAGTTAATAGACCCTATGATGCTGCTAAGTCTTCTTGGCTTTCTCCTCTTCTGATATTGCCTACTCGGCATTTTCGTCACGTACTGAAAATGTGAAAATGCATTTCTGTGGGCTTACAAGTACTTCTTAGTGTAATGGAAATTTGGTTGAAGCTGTTGGAGTTAAACTTGGAATTTACGGCCTTCATTTCTCCGTGTGCTTTGCATCCTTTTAGTAGCTTCAGTCAGTCTTAGTTAGGCCGCTGGGGACCTAGTTCGCTTTTTCATTTACAAGGTGCTCTATTTCTCGGTTAGCGTAAGTATTTAAACTATTTGTGGCGTTATTTTGTCCGTTTTTAGATTAGTTTAGTTTATTTTATTGAGACTTTTTTTCAAAAACAATGACAGACATACATATACTAGATCTATAAACAAGAAATTGCTTTGTATTGTCTAAATTGTCTAATAACGTACAGCTAACGGCACCAAGCCTTTTCTGTGTATAGAAATATTTTTAATTTGTATGTAGATCTGATGAGTGTGTGTTCGCCCTTCCTCCCGATGCTAAAGTGGTCTTAGGAGTGAAATATCCTAGTAATCAGCTTAAAAGTATACTTATAACTAGCCTAAAATAAGTGGGTGAAGGGGAGGGGTTGATTACAAAAAAGGAGAGGATAGGGGAAAAAATAGAAAAAATAAGTAGAAAAAATAAGAGATTTTAACAAATGCTGTTCAGGAGCCTTAACAATAGTCCAATAATAAAGATGCACCCGGAACCACTTTTTTGTAAAACTCGGGACGAAAAGAAACCGAAGTTTCAAAATCTGCCCGACTTTCCTTCAAATATCCAATCGGAGATAAATAGCAAACATCTGACCAGCAAATGAAGGACATTGTAAATATCGGCTATAATGGAATTCTCGTGAAGGGAAATCCTTGTAATAAATTTATTAATTACATCACAAATATACAGACCAATAGAAGTAACATCTGATTCCTTATATATATACTTATTCGAATATCGCTTGGAGAACGACTCAAAATTTTTACCAATACAATATCTAAATATCTTCCTCTCAGATATCTCAAATTCCTTTATAACTGTCTGGGATACATTTAACCACATTGGGAACCCATATAAAATTACCGGGCGTATACTAGTCATGTACAGTAATAGCTTCGTCTCTACAGGTAAACTCCTATTCCACAGAATTGTCGAAAAAGATCCCAAAATCCTATAGCCCTTCTGGAGAACAGACCTAGCATGTCTATTAAATTTCAAAAGTTTGTTAAAGTAAATGCCTAAATATTTCATGTCATTCCTAAAAGGGACTTCCTCGCCATTAATACCAATTCTCAACCGTTTACTCTCAGGAACCACAAACCTTGTACACTTGCCTGAGGCATTTCGAATACAAATAGCCTCGCTCTTGGACGCGTTCATCGTTATACCCCAATAATCATAGAACTCCCTGACAGTGACAAGGTGATCCGCAACTTTCATCAACGCAATATTCGGGGACTCATCGTGCGCATAGAAAAGACTGTCATCTGTATATAATAAATAACCCAATCGAATCTGAAATAGTGTGTGGAAAATCGCTCATAAAAATATTGTATAAGTGCGGAGCTAATAATGATCCCTGTGGGACTCCACACCTTACCTCACCAAACTCCGACATTTTATTATTTAATAGAACGCAAAACAATCTGTCCGAGAAATAACTTCGAAATAATTTAATCACTCTGGGGTCAAAGCCTATACGAATCATTTTAAACAAAATGCCATCATGAAAAGTTCTATCAAAAGCTTTTTCCACATCCAGCGAAACCGCAACCGTAAAATATTGCCTCCGTAAATTCGACACAACGTCGTCCTGAAATTTAAATAGGGCATCAGAGTCGCATGCCTCTTCTTAAACCCAAATTGTAGGTCTGGTATGTAAGATTCTCTCATTCCATCATCCATCGTCAGCCGAATCACCCTCTCAAATAATTTGCCTAAGTTGGGTATTCTTTTGTCCGTGTGTAGCGTAAATGGCCGCCTGTACCAGGATCACGTTCAAGTTGGATACGCTGTTATCTTTTTTTTCGCGTTAGAAATTAGATGATTCAAATTTAAATGACTGCTAATGCACTTCCTGTATTTTAACTAGTTAGTTGTGGATGAAGTTAGCCCTAGAGGCTAGGGTTTGCTAAACGGTAGCCCCAGTACGTATGTTTGGCATTGTAGTCACCACCAGCAGCAATAAAGTCGCGTCCGAGTTAAAAAAGTTCCGTGTATATCTTCTAAATAATATCTGTACTCTAGACAATTTTGGCATTGGACGGGACCATATCTTTTGTGGGGCTGTTCAACCGTTATTCATCCATATAAGAAATAATGAAGTTTGTATATATAAGTAGTATATTGCGTTCCAGCCGACCTAAGACCGGAAAGTATTATCAGATTACTCGTACAATTACTCGTATATTTGATTTGAGGCGTTTGACCCATTTTACAACATTTGGTCCACATCGTATGGTGAGGGTATCATATAGTCGGGGTTTCTTAATTGTGAAATGTGTATTTTAGCTAAGTTACTTAACATTTACGAGTATAAACACTTGCAATAAAAAATAACTTTAGAAAGAAATTTTTACATACGTATGAACTTTCCCTATTTTTTTATGAATATGGCCCTAAATATTAATATTTGGTTTTTGTGAATTCGAATATTCGATGTGGTGCGAATAATTCGCACATGCGTTACAACCCAAGTTACAACTGAAAATACCATATCCTTCAACCATTTTGATCGTGATGATCCTAGGTTTGATTGAGTTAACGAAATTGTTGATCTATTGTCTGCTTGGCTTGCGAGTTGTTTACATAAAAAAAATTATACAATCCAACAAATGCTCAATATTGTTTAGCATCATGAATATCCTTAATAGTGTTTACAGAGTACAAAAAAAACGTTCTTCGATTAGATGAATTGATACATCAATTTGACAAATTTGAACATCATTTCCCAACCTTTTGATCAATAATTCTTTAATTTCTTACCAAATTTGATCAACATGAACATCAATCTGAAGAACATTGTACATCAATTGAAGTAAAGTATACATAAATTTGATGAAAATTTGACATAATTTTACATTAATTTTTCTGATGAAAATCTGCAGTTATTTCTACATCAATTAAATGAAAATTGATATTTTCGCTTAATTGTAGTCAGATTTGAGATTAAAACATTTATTTAGTTGAAACCTAAAATTATTAAAAAAGCTGTCGAAAATACTATTCGTTGCAAGCAGGCATGACAGCTTGTACGTGAAACTGTAAATCGGGTACCGCTCTAGGCCAGTGTTTTACCAACAACTTCAACAATTATGGCGGTACCAAATTTAATTACTGTCTTGGATTTATAAGGCATATGCGCAAATTAGCAAAAATTTAAAAAAAAAACACAGCCAGTACGAACATTACTGGCTTTTCAATAGGGACATAACACGTTCGTATCTTTATGTTAACGCGCTCCAACATTTTCATCATTGTAAAGTTCACTCACGATGAAAGTATTGAAATCATTAAAAATTACTACAGAAATTCTAAGTCGGCGGTCGCAACTTTAAGAGCGCTTACTCCAATTTTCATCATCTTCAGCAATGAAGCTCATTTCAGGCTGAGTGGTTTTGTCAAAAAACAAAATATGCCTTATTGAACAGCAACATACACGCAACCCACATTCCGACGATGCTCAAGGAAATAATTGAGTTGGATACCCTACTGTCACCAATCAGCACCATCGCTCTCCTTTGAACAAGGTCAAGTAGCTCCAAGGATGATTTGTATTGTATTCCATCTTCGGCCTGATGAAAGTTGTATAGATATTGAAAAGATCAAAAGAAGTGAAATTTCTTGCACCGCTTTAAGAAGCCTATGCACTTGAGTGCTTCTTTCGACACTTCGAATACATGTCTCGCCCAACGAGCGTCACATTGTATTTTTATGCCCAGAACATCAAGAGCTTCTGATTGTTCAATATCTGTACCATCAATAGAAATTTACGATATTGTTGGGTCAGCGAATCGCTTGTGAGACAACAAGTAGCACTGTGTCTTACGCGCATAAAAATCTACTCTATTCACTCGACCCAATTCGGAAATGGCCAGTAGATCCCGGCCAAGTGTCTCATCCATAATTCGCCTTTTGTCTTCAATATCTTGAAGACTCGGCCTACGGTCGAATGAATATAAATGACAGAGGTTACTGTCATCCGCAAAGGAGTATATTGGATTCACGGTCTGACCCAACAAATCATCAATGAAAATTAGAAATAAAGAGGGAGAAAGGACAGAGTCCTGTGGTACACCTGCAGCAAGCCTATGTTTGTTGGAAGAGAACCCATCTACAACAACTCTTATAGTGCGATCTCTAAGAAAGCTCGATATAAAACGAGCGAAAGTATCACCGACACCAAAAGCCATCAGCTTTGATAAGAGTGCACCGTTCCAGACTCTATCAAAGGCCTTGGAGATAGCCACAACCTTACTCTCACCAAACTGGTGGATAGACTCCAGCGCTCCGACAAGAAAGCCACCAGGTCTCCAGTAGAGCGATTTCTACGGAAGCCACGCTGTCGATCACTAAGCAGGTCGTTGGACTCTAGATACCTCACAAGATGGTGGTTAACCATGCTCTACATTACCTTAGAGAGCGCAGAGCAAATCGCGATTGGCCGATAATTTGCAGGATTATTGGCTTTTAGGGATTGGCTGGACGTTCACAACCTTCCAACACGCTGGGAAGACTCCCGCACGATAAGCAAGGTTGAAAAGGTTACGTAATGGACGGGCTAGCGTCGAGGAGCACTTACATAGGACAATTGTCGAAATACCATTCGGGCCGGGGGACTTATTTACGTCGAGCTTCGCAAGAACCCTTTTAACCCCACTTGTTCTGATGCATGGAACTAGATACGTTTTCGATCACTTGGAGTGGTTGATTGCTTTCCGGCAAGGAAGAATTTCCTGCAAACATTTCAGCCAAGAGGTTAGCTTTATCAACCGGGTCAGTGAATGTCTGATCGTCTTTAACAAGAGTTGGGATAGATGATGAACTATCCTTTACTCTTCTTACAAACGACTAAAAGCTCTTACTTCCCCTGGGGGAAGCAAGAACCTTTGTACGTAGACGTTGTTCGTGTAGATATTTTTCACGCCTAAGCACTCTGGCACACGAAGTCCTTGCCTGCTTACGCAGCAGTTCAGTATTGGCGTTTTTGTTCAGGCGCCAATTTCTGAACGCCTCCTCTTTAGATCTGACAGCATCCCTGCATTCCTGGTTAAACCAACTGTTTTTGGCTGGTTTAGCCAACATAACTTTATTTGGAATAAATGTCTTCATTCCATATAAAATTATATTTTGGATCATTTCAGCTGCAGCATTTACGTCGTTGTCAAGAAAACAAAGTTTCCAATTAAAATGCCGAAAAAAGTGGTTGAGCTCAGCCCAACGTGCCTATACGTAGAAAAAAACTGTCAGCTTTGGGGCTGGTATCGAAGCGACACGAAGAGCGGAATACGAAAAGGATGCTGAAATAATGCAGCGATCAGAGTTACCAAGAGGTGCAAGGACATTAACTTTGTACTTTTCTGGGTGCGAAGTTAAGTTGCGTCAAGTCATTTTGTGCGGCCTCCGTAGTTGTTTGGCTCGAATGTGAAAGCCAGGCGGAATTATGGACATTTAAATCTCCAGCAACGACAATATCACTGTCCGGATACTTCTCCAAAACTTTCGATATTGAATCGGAAAGGGCGTCAAAGCCGTTAAGGGAGGCCTCTCTTTCCGAGTTTGGACTTCTTTAAATAAACCCAAAATGTACTACGTGTGTTTCAATCCTGAACTTAACCCAAAGGGAGTGAAATTCTGCATCTTGTGAGCATAAGTGTTGCTGGCTCTGAAACACTATGTCATTACGTACATATACGACGAGACCTCTGTGGGAAATAAAAGTGATAGGGTGTGGTACCCAGGAACGTGAAAATCCTGTGGACCAGAATCCTCTCGGACCTGAGTCTTACTTAGAGCTAGAACATCAGGCCTATGAAAATGAATATGAGAAATCACAGCGAAAAAATTCGCACGCAGACCACGTATGTTGGCCAAATGAATGTTAAATTTCTTCACCATTACGCCAACCAGAAAACAAAAACAAATGTCAGTATGTAAGTGCAGTTAACAATCTCACCCTTTGCCGCTGCTGATCCCACCAATGCTTAGTGTTATGCCTTAAGCATTGGACGGACAGCGACAAAAAAGCAAAAGAGTCAACTGCACTTACACAGATTGGAAAAGGTATGGAGCTGTGTGGGGAGACGGGCAATGCACCACGGAGAGAGATAGACGAGTTCTCTAAGTGCGTGATCGTTGGTTTTATTTTTGTGTGTTTTTATTTTTTCTTCTGTTTTTTTCGAGAAGTGGTCCGGTCGAATGGCCACCTCGTTTATGCGATTTAACGCCATTGGATTTCTTTTTATGGGGCCACATCAAGCCATTGGTCTATGCCAACAAACAAACAAACAATTAAGTCGAGCTCAGAGACAACACCCAACGAGAAATTGCCAACATTCCGGTCAAAATATGTGCAAGAGTTGTGGAAAATTGGGTCCAAAGACAAAAACTGCTACAAAAACTAAATACTTGTAAAATTTATTTGTTAAATCAATGAATTTGTTGTTGTAGAAGTATTGAAGAGTATTTTTTATGGATTTTATGTAGGACAATTGATAAGATGTAATTGTGTAGGTGTTAAGAATTAAACTAGTTTCAGTCGTTTGATCTGACCCCTATATTTACTACGGATTTTAATAAAATCTTCTAAATGGTCGCCACCATTATTGTCTCACACGTTTCGAAAGATAAAACGATCGTATTGGATAATACAAAATTCAAGCAAAAAAAAACTTATGTGTGTTTCAATTTGCGCACTGGAAGTCAGAAGTCATCCATTATAATTTATAATCGATTTTCTTAGTACTAATTTTTAGTGGAATCGTGAGAATATTATTTCAATAGAATAGTATTTGCGAACACCAAAAGTGGGTGCAATGGGTCATTTGTACCTTCCACCAAAATTAATGCCTTTGTACAGAATTTGATAAGATTTGAAGATGTTGAATTTCTTTAAAGGATCTATACAAAACTAAAATTGGTCGCCGAAATGTTATGGTTAGTGTGCACGACTATCATACAAGTATTCCCTGATTCAATTCCGTGCAAGTTGACCTTAAATATATGTTTTTCCAAGCACCTTTATAAGAAGAGCCTTTGTTAGGGGTCTCTACGAAAATATTGATCGATACGGTTTAATTTGTCCAGGATTGATTACAGATCTCCCACAATGCACAACGTTTTATGTAAGACCGGAAGCAAAATGTTGCTGTGGAATGGTAGGACCTCAACTAGAAGAGGGATTTTTGCATATTTCACTGACTTGAAAGAAGTTTCCCTTCTTTTCTTAATAGTATGTTACGTACTAAAAGTTTGAATACATTAAAAGCTTAAGCTGTCTCTCCAGTTACTGGGTTTGTAAATACTTTTTAAATCGCACATTAAAACCTTGATCTGCCTGCTAGGCAAAATTAAAATAAACATTTTAACTTTTCGACAATTGATCATTTTACACGTGTTAATATTAATCGTCATTGCACTTTGTCTTAATTTGCACATTTTTAACGAGCATTGCGACATCAGTGTTTTAGATCAGCTAATGGCACTATTTATATCGTACGATTCGAAAGTACTTTACAAAAAATTAATACGAGTAGTAATATTAACTTTCCAAATGACCGAAAACAGCGTTAGTCAAAATTGTTTAAAAGATACAACCGACACTTGTCCAGAAATAATGAACTGCTGCCTATGCTAAAAATAGAAATTCCGTACAAAATTGTTATTTTACCACATTCAGCTATGGCGCACAGTGGGACTTTTCTAAACTAAGCATCCAAAAATGCATAACATGAGATATTTCCTTCAGCAAGCTTTCAACGAGATTTACATTTTATTCATTATTACCATTCGATCATATTTACATTTGGCTATGTTTTGTTATTTATATTTTAAAAGTTTAAAAATAATATCTTCTTCTTCTATTTATTAAATATAATAAATTAAATACATAATAGCTTAAAACCGCTTAAGAACTAAATATTAATTCACTAATTCATTTATATGAGTATATACGAGGGCTGCTATATACACTTATTCATTTATATGAGTATTTACGACGGCTGCTTCGACGTTTTGGCCGGTCAAAAAGGCACTGGTTTGAGCCGATGTGTGATTCCTCGCATTGTCATGGTGCACAATGATTCGTCTTTTCTTGTTCGTTTTTCGAATTTCTCCGAAGACTTCAGGCACACAAATTGTGGTGTAGCACTCAGAATTGACCGTCCTACGTTGCTCAATCGGAACGAGTCACCACATGTCCAGTTTTGCCGAAGAAACAGGCGACCATTTGCTTCGAAGTGCTTCTTCCACTAAAAACTTTCGTTAGATTTAGCTCGGCCTCGAATACCTACAAGGTAGATTGCTGTTTTGTTTCGGGCTCATACGCATAGATCCATGGTTCGTCACCTGTGACGATCTTATAAACGTCTTTTGAAGCACCGCGATCATATTTTTTCAAAAATTTTTGCACCAATCGACACGAGCCAACTAGAACAAACCTTTTTTACGGCCAGGTGTTCATGCAATATCATATGTATGCTGGTGGAAGAAATGCCCAAGGATGCCTCTATCTCACGGTATGTCACATGACGATCTTGCATTATAAGTTCACGCACGGCATCAATGTTCTCTGGCACAACGGCCGTTTTTGGACGACCTTCGTCTTTGAGCGATTTCATCGATGCACTCTTGTCATGATAATCCACTTCGAAAGTTGTGACAAATGATCACACGAAAATGTTTACGAGTTAATTCCATTTTTTTGCCAAATTGATTTTTTCAAGTTGTTTACACAAATTAATGTCGTACGTCAAAACGTTCTTAGTACGTTTATGCTAAAAAATGTAAAACTTTCCAATGGAAATATCAGATGACGCCACGCAACACTTAGTGTTGATAAGGCCAGAAATGTGTATAGCAACTCTCGTAGAGCATTTCCTGTTAAAGTTTTGTGTTAATCATTTAATCTTATCGATTGCAAGTTCTACTTATATACCCTCGTTATCATAAAGAAGTTTCGTAGACTAGAAAAATGAAAGGTAAAATTTCAGTTTCAGCAGGTGGCAGTGTACAGAAGAAGCCAACAATGGAGTTCCGTAGAACAGAGCAGAATGAAATATAGACTTAAATATTGGCATCTTATTGCCTAGCATAAGACAGGATTTTCTCATAATAAATGTATAAAGTATTTTTGGCAATAACCTAACTTTATTAAAGGCATATGGAATTTGAACTTCAATTTAGTATCTAACATTATACCTAAATGCTTTACACTTTTGTTTAAGGAGATATTGTAAGTCCCAGTAACGAAAAACCATTAGGTCAGCTGACTGCGTGAAACTACCAACGTTGCCGTTGGAGACAATTAGGAGCCAGACTTACTCTTTTTCTCACTCTAAGTTGGCTCTTTTTATAACCTTAATTACTTTAAATTCTTTTGACTTCGAAAGAACACAGCACAAATTCGCAAAAGCAAGATTGCCACATCAAACAGTTTATAAAAATTAAGAAATCGCTTAGAAGCTATTACCGCTCCCCGAAAATCCCTTGAACAGATACATCATGATCGATTGTCGATTGGAAAGTACGTAAATTTTATCATTTACAACTCATGAAGTTCAGCCAGATACGTTAAATGTTGACCAGGAGGGCGCCTTGTCTTAAAATGCTGCACTGTGCGACACATGGCGCGTTAAATTGGACAATTTACAATGTTTAAGAAATTCGTACGGACAGATGGATGGACAGATTTTTATTCACTTGGTCTGTCAGAAATGAATATTTTTAATGAAGCAAACCCAAAAGATAAACACAAAACAACGTAGAACAAAACTAACAGACGTACATTGGAGAGGTTCAGCATGAATCCATTACAGTCCGTAAAGAGATATGAAAGTATGTACAAACGGACAGAGACAATAAATAATAATAATACGAACAAAAGTGTTCAGTAAGTATGATAGTACAATATTCTCACATACGTATTTACACTGAAGGACATAAAAATATTGATATGAAAAATGTAGTTAGAAAATAAAAAACTTTGCTTTATTATTTTAATAATTTTCCACAGTGAGAAACTTTCGGTTGTGGACTTTTTTGATTGTATAAAAGAAGACGCAAAATTGGAGATCTAAATATGACAACTTTGCTGACTCCCATACAAATTACCCTATACTTTATAAAGAGTTTTTGAACTCCTGTGTTTTTATAGATTACTATCTTTACGAGCACAACACAGCGGTTAGTCGCAAATAAATGAAAAAAGTTAAAACTCATTTAGGTTCGGCCTAGGCAACTTTAGCGCAACAAAACAATGTTCCGTTTTAAGGTCCCTTCGGCCCATGTGTCCTTTAATAATCTCAGCAAAAACTTTAAAATTACTCTATTTGGATTTGCAGCAAAGTTGTCTTTAATTTGATTAAGTCCACATTTGAAAAAAAAACATTTTTTTTAACATAATCTCCTTTTAGCTTAATACACTAGTCGTTTCTGCAATTTTTGTTTCCCTTTAAAAAAAGGGACTTATTGAGGTCCATAAAATAGGCATTTGTTTGACAAATAATTTCTTCGTTGGAGCTGAATCTCTTTCCACCGAGCCATTTCTTTAGGTTTGGAAACATTCACTGGGAGCTAAACCCGGAGGTACCAATTCGTAACCCAATTTATGAAATTTTGCCATTGAGACTGCACCCATGTATTATCTTGATGAAAAATAACTTTTTTCTTGGCCGGTTCAATAAGTTTGCTAAATATTCGCCGTTTATTGTTTTACCCTTTTGAAGGTAATCGATGTGGATTATTCCGCATGCATTCCAAAAAACTATTGCCATCACCTTATTGAACGACAAAGTCACCTTGGCTATCTTCGGTAGGACGTCTTCTATAGACATGATTAAAATTTACGCTTTATTTGTCAACAAATGACTTAACTATTGCAGCTTTTTTATCCCGTCTTAGTTATCGGAGCTTAAACTACACTAAAATAAAACATTAATTGGCTTTGGGTCTGGGGATGGTAATGTAGCGTTCAACGAAACTGAAACCTGTTTGCTACTAAAAGACTTTTACTGCCTTTTGAAAAACGTTTTGGTTTTATGGTAGATACATGCTTTTTAGTCTGACTATGAACTATTTGTAATGTTATTTTAAATAATTTTTTTAATAGAAATCTCTATTGTTGAATAACAACATGATCCAATCCTAATCATTAATTATGAGGATCATAGTATGGTTAAGGGGAGTCGTACACTGGTTGTAGGGATCATAACATGGTTTTGGATGAATCATACTAGGGTTGTGAGGATCATAGTTTGGTTAAATAATCATATTGTTGTTGTGAGGATCATAACATGGTTGTGGGGAAAATACTATGGTTGAGTGCCAATCATAATAAGGCTTTGGAGATAATAGCTTGGTTGTGTGTTAATTATACTTGGAGTGTTAAAAGAACGGGGGTTTTCGGAAAACCGGCATTTCGCTTTTTTGCAAAACTGGGGTTTTAAGTAAAAAACCGGCATTAACCTAGATCACGGTTTCATCCTTTCCTGAAATGAAGTGACTGACCACGTTTTTAAAATCTCAGAATGCATTAGAATCAGTTGCGAAACAAATAGGTTTGTTTATTATTTAGAAATAAACTAGTAAAAGTTGGTTATGAAAACAGGGCCATGAACACAAAATAGTACTATACCAAATTTGAGTATAGTTATACTTTATACATGAGACTAAAAGTAAACTTTTAGACGTTTTGACTATTACAAAAAAATTAGAAGACGACTTTTAGACTGTTCGACTTTTTTTGAATTAAAAAGTCGATTATATGCGACTTTTTTCTTTAGGGGAATGAAGTGCAATATTTTGAATAAAAAACTAGTTTTCTTTGTAAAAACAACTTTTTATTAAGAAATCAAGTATGAATATTAAATTATGAACATCAGAAATTTCAAGTAGTTTGTACATTTATTTCAGTTAAAGTTTTAAAAACTTTTAAAACAAAGTTTTTTTTTAAAGCAGTTGATTAATGTACATGGAAGCACATGTCCGCATCAATTGATCTCAAAGAGATAATCATATTTATTTTTTGTGGACAAACTTGGCTCCGAATTTGAGAAGCAGGAAGAACTGCATGTGAAAATAATCTCTCACACGGGACAAAAGTGCCAACGATTCACTACCTTTTTTCGTTACTTTTGCAATAAATCGGCATTCGCTTCCCATTGTTCTCCGTATAAGTATTGGATAGAGGGTTGTCTTACGACAAACAGGCGGTGCCTTCAGATAGTGCTTCAGCTGTATTGAAATGTCATTGCCATCATTATGGCCTAGTGCTTACAATCTTGTCAAGGAACCCTCTTATCTTATCCTTTTCGTTGGCCTTGGAACTCACGATCTCTTCGGCTAATCAACATCGGGTAAATGGGTATCAATAACTATTTGAGAATTTCTGATTTCGGTGCTTTTCGGCTCGCCTTAAAAAAATAATAAAAATAAACTTGTTATACTGCTAAATATAATTTCAGTATTGGTATACTTACCGACTTGATTAATTGCTCTGGATGTGAATCTAGAACATTTTTGAAGGCATATGTTGGCAATATTAAATTTTACTAATATTGGACAACAATTGCGACCAAAAGTTTTATTGCAAGTTGTAAATTAATTTAATTTTCAATTTTATGTCAATTGGTAAAATTATAGGTGGTTCTAGCTCAAATATGTTTGGCAGTTTGCCACGAAACTATCTTAAATACTCTGTTGCACAAAGTGTTGCAGGGTATAAAAATTGGTAGTCGGTACGTGCAAGCTATGAATTTTCTAATTTTTAACATAAAACTACACAATAACCCTAAAGCAAAAAACCTGAAAAACCTACATGTCGGTTTTAACACAAAAAACGGAATGTTGGTTTTCGGTTGGTGTGAGGATAATAATAGCGCCAATGCCACAACCATATACCCAACAATAGTTTGGAGCTCTTCGAACTATTTTTCTGTGTGCATAAACTAGAACCTTTAATTTTATAAGATAAATTCAACATAATGTTTGTCTCGACAACGCCGTTGGTGTTCTACTTGAATGTCTACCGATATTGCGTAAATTACGATCGTAATGTTGTCTTACAAGTTTTTAGTGGTCACTGGCTTTAATGACGTATCCATTGAGCAAAAAAAGAGTGACACGACACTGGATTAAATTCGGCGCGACAACAATGGATACTTATTTAGCTGTTGCAAATAAATTTCGAGACGCTGTTTTGATGTAGCCGGGCCCTGAGTCGAGTGTGAATTACTGTCAATCCATTCTCAATCGCAAAAACGAAGTGGACAATTTTGTGTCAAAAATCATTACGAAGTTCGAGGCGCATTTTGACATCCGCTAAACAGACAATCGCAAAACTTAAGGAAAATATTTGACATGAATGCGAACAGTTATCACCGAAAATCTTGTGGAAAGTCACGGAAAATGCGATGAGGTTAGCTCAAATATGTATCAACTCTGGTGACAAGCACTTGAGGAATGTCATCTTTTCCTCTTAACAGAAACATTTTTAAGTGCCAAGTAAATCGTTTTATTTCAAACATTTTTAAAGGGCCAAGTAAATCGTTTTTTTACTCAAAATCAGTTTATTATTAAGGAAAGACTTATTCAAATACAAAATGGGATGATTAATTTTGCGCCTTTTATATGTATTCTATATTCTGAGGTATATTCTATACGACTTATAAATACAGTTAAACTAAGGAAATCATTCAAACTACGGCATGGGATCAATCTGGATCTCGTAGTTTGACAAATCCTATAACAAAGAAAGACATTTTTTATCTCACATTATTTGACTTTTGGGTGCTAAGGCAATTTGTTTGGGAGTCATAACAAACCATGGACCCATATGAACCTAAAAAGTTTTATTTATATTGGTCCATACGCACATTAAGTACCAAATTGTAACCACCTTTGTTCAAGGCTAAGTGAAACCATAAAACAAAGCCCGAACACGCATTCGATCTCTATTGTATAGCGTGGTCATCCGGCCAATCAATAAAAAAAACTCCTGGAAAGTCGCGTATCCCTCCCTGCTCAATATTTTGACGGCCGGAATAAGATGACGGATGTGTGATAAACACACACCTTGAGAATAACGATAAAGGCGCGCAACCCACATTGCTCAATTGAGACAATTATGTTGGATACCCGACGGCCACCCATCGGCACCATAGTTTTTCTTTGAGCACTGTCAATAAGCCCCAAGGATGATTTTGGAGCACCATTCGACCAAATGTTAGTGCACAGCAAATCGCAATTGGCCGATAATCTGCAGGGCTATTAGCTTAACCCTTTTTAGGGATCGGCTGGACGTTCGCAACTTTGCTCCGGGAAAGCTCTCACACAGTAAGCTAGGTTAAAGGTGTCAATATATTTCAAGAGCTAAACCTTGCTCTTCTTACAAACGACCAACAGATCCTGAGCACTTTGACACATCAAGTGCCAAAGTGCTCAGTATAGTATTGGTGTTTATGTTCAAACGTCAATTTCTGGACGCTTCCTCTTTGGAGCTGACAGCATCCCTGAATGCCCAACCAAAAATCAACTGTTTGTTGGCTGGTTTAGCCGAAACTATTTAAGTTGGAATAAATGACTTCATTAAAAAAATATATATCGCAACATAAGAGTGAATATTTAAAATTTTACCATAAATACTTTCTGTAAATGTTTAACTAAGAAATTCTTTGGTTGCTGTATATAGTTCTGGTCTAGGCAACACTAAGTGTAGCCTGGCTCGATCTGACATTTCCATTGGAAAGTTTAACGACAAGAGTGCAAAGATAAACTGGCACTTTAGCACTGTGAAAAACTGGTTTAATGAATTCAATCGTGGCCGACGCTCGCTCAAAGACGAATGTCGTCCAAAAACAGCCGTTGTGGCAGAGAACATTGATGCCGTGCGTGAACTGAAAATGCAAGATCGTCATGTGACATACTGTCAGATAGAGGCATCCTTGGGCATTTCTTCCACCAGCATACATTCGATATTTTATGAACAACTAGCAGTAAAAACGGTTTGTTCTCGTTGGATCCCGCATAAATCGACAATCGGTCAAAAACAGTTGTTGTTGTTCGTGGAAGATTCACTTCGAAGCACATCGGCAAAACTGGTGATGTGGTGACTATTCCGCTTGAGCAACGTAGGACCACAATTTGTTTACCTGAAGTCTTCGAGGAAATTTGAAAAACGAACAAGAGAAGGCGAACCATTGGGCACCATGGCAATGCGAGCTCTCACACATCGGCTTAAACCAGCGCCTTTTTGACCGGCCAAAACGCCGAATTGATGTGTCATCCGCACCCATCAATTCGGTGCCCTGACTTGGCACCCAATGACTTTTTTTATTCCCGCACATCAAGAAAAAAAGTGCGTGGTCAACGATTTTCGTCGTCAAAAGATGCTGTTGAAGCGTTCAAAACCCATGTTCTAGAGGTGTCTCAATCAGAATGAATTGCTTCCACGATTGGTTTGAGCGCATGCAAAAAAAAGTGTATACATTATGCTGGAGAATACTTCGAAAAACAGTAAACCATTTTTGATGATATATATTAGCATTTTCATTATAAGGCCAAACATATATATATATATATATATATATATATATATATATATATATATATATATATATATATATATATATATATATATATATATATATATATATATATATATATATATATATATATATATATATATATATATATATATATATATATATATATATATATATATATATATATATATATATATATATATATATATATATATATATATATATATATATATATATATATATATATATATATATATATATATATATATATATATATATATATATCAGCCCTCGTATACGACTATACATCGACTTTGCTAGTATCTTATTAATCTAAATAATTCTGCCGCAGCATTGATGTCATCGTCAAGAAAGCGAAGCTTTCAGTTAATATGCTTGCAAAGGTGGTTAAGCGTGGTCCAGAGTGCGTGCTGGCATATTCAAATATGTTTCTTTGTGGTGGAGTCGAAGGGACACGAAGAGCGGAATACGAAAAAGATGCTGAAACAGTGCAGTAATAGACCCCATGTTAATAATATTTTATTCTCTATTGGATTCCATAAAACGATTTTTGTAAAATTGACAAAAGTATTTTTTTTTTGGATCAAGCACTGATTTTATTGAAATGGAAAGAATAGATTCAGATTAGATATAGCTCCCACACGTACAAATGTTCATCCGATCTTACAATTTGAGCTCTATCATTTACATTTTAAGTAGAGCCAAAATACTGTTGCTTTCACTCTTAAAGTACTCTAAAACATAGAACGGCCAAGACGAGGGAGAAGTGGAGAAAACGATGACATTTGGATCATTTTATTCTAATTATGCCTACATTGAAACACTATAAGTGCCAATAAACAATCGGTTTTTGCTCTTCACAAAATGTTAGTAATCATGGTAACAATACCGAAAATTCTGCAAAACTATTGTTGCCACGCCATTTCCATCATTATATGTGAAAGCGCATAGAGAAAGAGACCTAAGGGAAAAAAAATCAATTTTCACTTTTTTTGATGTGGACAACATCTGAGCATCAAATGCGACCGATCCTATGCCCCAAAAGTGTTCCCTCCCAGAGATATGCGTGTTTTATGAAAGTGATGGTACACCAAAGATACACGTATTTAAATCTTTAAAATTGCTCTCCTGAACAAAACTTGTTTTTACCCTTAGGTCCCTTTCTATTTTGCGCGTCACATATATATTTGGTGATTGCATCAGAAAGTCTTTCCAGGCATCAGAATTTTTGTGGCCTCAACCGTTTGTCAACCAAATTCGTCTCTATGTGTATGTATTTCTCGAATAAACAAAACATATGGGATCATTATGTTGTCAGCACGATTCCGTATGTGTATGGATTTTCATCATTGTTGTTGGAAAAACTATGAGCCTTGTTGCGAGAATATAAGAAATGTCTTAATTACAACCGGACGATTTTTCAAGACGTTGCAGTAACGACACGAGAATTCACTGTATGTACCAACTTTTATGGTACTTACTGTATTTACATGTGCATGTGTTCAGATATATCAGCAGAGAATGTCGAGTCGAATAACTGTTAAATAAGCAAAAGTTCTAAGAAACAGCAGCTCTGTCTACATCCATGCATCCGACCTGAGCACCTTCTTGTGCTTCTATTCAAGCAAGCATCAAACCAACCATGCGTCCACCTATCCAGCCAGCCATCCATCCATCCATCAGCCCATTCATCTCAGCACATCACACATGAAAATGGTGTTGCTTTGAATGTGTCAGTAAACCAACTTTACGGGAACACAACTCACAGATCACGGCATTGTTGTTTTACTCTTTAGCCAAGAAGAAGAAGAAGAAAAAGTAAGTAAATACGTACTTACATTCAGACATTCGTACGTATGTATGTAAGTAGAATGTGCATATGGATGTATTTACATGCAACATGCATAGCTACATGCCAGTATGTGTAATGTCGGCATGAGAAATATGCACCATCACGCAAACCATCCGAATAGTTTTCATCACACATTACCAGATCGGGCCAAAACAAAAGAACAAAAGAAAAGCATGCAGCAGCAGCAAGAGCCAACGACAAACCAAAGGTGACTGCTTCAGCAACTGACGAGAGTAACAACAAGCCCCTGCCCAAGCTCTAGCTCCAGCTTCAGCAACCGCCACAACATCACAAATGTTTGTCAAGTGCATGGTGCAAACCGTACAAATCGCATTTGCTCGCACCATTCACTCACTCATTCTCACCACCACTAGCCGTGGACACGAGAGCAGCAATGAATGTCTGTCTCACACGTTGACGGCACTTCAAGAAAGGTAGCAACAGCTGCAGCAGCGACAACAACGACACCGGGGCAAAAACTGAGAAACATCCGAAACCAAATTGTAAATAGCGGCCTTAGCCATCGAAACAGTGCAACAAACAATCCATCCAACCACCAGCCATCATCCATACACACATTAACTGGAAAAGAATCAAGAAACATTTAATAACACGTTGGACGAGGGGACGGATGGATGGGGACTTTTTCATTTCGAACAAAAGAAAGATGCCAGCCAGTCAGCCAGCCAGCGACGACGACGACAACGCCGAGTCTCAAAACACGTGAAATTTATTCATACAATTTTTAAGTTTAATTGTTATGGTTTTGTGTTGCTCGTGATTAACGTTCACATCTAACTACGAGTACGTACGTGTGTGTGTGTATGAAACCATATGTAAAGAATTTTTGTCTATGTGTGCACAAATACATGCACACGTACTCGTACTCTTGTTTTAGACCTGCCACTATTGTTTGTGGTACATCTTAGAATTTCAAAACTTGGAATGGGGGGTTTTCTTTCAACTCTTTTCTTTCGACGTTGTTTTGTTTTATTTTCCGGGAAAAGTATGTTGACAGACAGCATCAAATAGTTGTGTGTGTGAGTGTGTTTAATTTTTCTCGTCATTACATCTAACTATACAAGCGCATACATTAATGTACTTATACTTTAGTGCGGGTCACGAAACAAACAACGGGATAATTTTTTACCGCCTATTTTGATGATTGTTCCCTTTTTTCAAACGCCCCCTTGATGGTCATGATTCTGTAACGAGCATCATAGTAAAATATTGAACAATATCTAACATTTTGGTGTGGTTAACAGTTAAGCTTTCTTTTGCGACCCATTCTAATACACCTGTCTCTGTATGAGTAATGAAAACAACTATCAAGAGCAACTGATGCACTGTGAATCGTGTCAAGTGAATGAGGATCTTATATTGGTGCCATTCCAACAATGTCTGATTTATTTAATTTATTTTTTTTATGCGTCAATTTCATTGAAAAGGCACTTGAAAGGAGAAGAGTCGATATTTTTAAAATACATTTTAATTAAAACAAGAAAAAATGTCTTTAAGGACAAACCTTTTAGACCTTCCAACTTTCTTGTACATCCCTAAAACAAAAAGGCCGTTTTTTTGGGGCCCCATATTTCGTATCCTAGTAAAACGTATGCCTCACGTGGACCAAAAACATCCACCAACTAGGGCCTTTTTAAGGTATGAAAAAATTTCGTTTTTTTTACGTAAGTGAGTTAAACATTGATGTCTGTTCTATATTTCAATAAAAACCTTTTTTTATACAGCATCCGCCCTTGCCACAACAAACTAACTTGTGCACAATGTTATCGAAATTGGATAAACTATGTGTCTACTAGAGCTAAAAACCAAAATCGGACGAACATATGCGTGTATGTGGCATCTATTTCTTAATCTCACTTGTTTTTATTCAATAGCGTCCGCCCCTTGCCCAAAAAACTGACTTGTGCCAAATTTTATCTAGATTGGATGCGATATGTGGCTGCTAGAACTAACAACATAAAATCGGATGAACATATGTGTGTGGGTGGCATCTATTTCTAAATCTGAACAGACTTTCTTCATTCTTAATAGCGTCCGTCTTGGTGCAAAAAAATAAATCTTTCATGAAAATCAGACAACAAGTGCAGGGTATACAAATTTACTTTTTACCCATATACCTTTAGTCCCTTAAAGGGAAACTTTTTCCACTGGCGGATTTCTCTCATTTAACAATTTTAGGGTCAGTTAGAGTTTTACGACGATCAATATTATTAATACGTTATAGGGTATTCCATCAATGTTTCGAGCTGGTGCCAACGGAATGCCAAAATTAGTATACCATTCGCCGTTTGGCGAAGTGTACAAAATCTTATTAAGATACAAAGTTTAATTTTTTTTCAAAATGAAAACATCGAGTATACTACTTACAATACCATCTTCCTAATGGGTAAGAGTTTATATAAGTATAGCATTTGGAAGGGACAAAACTAGAAACGCATCGAAAAAGCATATAACACCCGACATATGTTTTGACCAAAACCTTCCATGGCTTCAATTGATCCATGTCCGGCTGGTTCGCAAGATAACTCGCGAACGGAGCTATCAACCTTTCCATTTTTTGCTTGTCGTCACATTATTCCAAAGCTGCCTATGGTATTTGAAAATTGGCCATATTGCCACTCAAATGCGCCAATCTGCCTATCTATCCAAAAATCCAATAAAAATGGCCCAGTGAGTGAGTGCGAAAAGAGAAGTTGACACGCCTAATTTGGTAGTCTCATAACAATTTTAATACTCTTTTCACGATTCTGCGAAAAATTAGTAATTAGCAACTAGAACATGAATTAGAAGCTGACGAAAAGTTGGAGCTTTAACCACGCCTCTTCTTGCACCTTATAAATACTCGATACTATCCGAGCGTATATTAAAACACATAACTTTTTTCCTAATGCACGAATTTCTCTTGAGTTTTGTTTCTAGCAATATACATATTTCATCTTTGTATGCACATAGGAAAAAATTTGATGCCATGCTTCATTGTAGGACCTTCGACTCAATTGTCCCTTACGCGTTTTGGATAAAATCGGTACTTTTCAGGCAATGGAGGACGGAAGGAAAATTTGAGCGATGAAGAATATTCTCGCCAATGAAAAGATTCTTACCCGAATGTTCACATAGGTTGATTGTGGGCCGTTATGGTGTAATGTTTTGTGTACACGTCTACCATACACGTAAACCAAGGTTAAAATCCGGGTAAGAACATGTAAAATATCATCGGCGGATTTTCATCTTGTAAAGTAAATGCCAGCTATATAAAAAATTTTCTATAAAATGCTTCAGCCGTTCGGAGCCGGCTTTAAGTAGCAGGTTTAGGTCAGTGAGTATACGATTATATCTTGCACATCTAACAGATATAACAGAAGTTTACAGTGAAGAAAATACTAGTGTGCTACTCGTGCAAACTAATCATTGCACCACGGCGCCTCATTATCAAAAGGTAATACCGCCATACATATGTCATAAAGAAATCGATTACAGGTTTAACATCTGTTATTGTTTTTACGGTTTTTAATTATATTTTATATAAGTATATTTGGTAAAAACTCCGTATCTGCCTCGATTGATCGATAGGATCGAGAATATAGTCATAGTATTTGACAGCGCATAGAGAAAGGTACCTAAGGGTAAAAAATCAATTATAATTTTTTTTTTCTTTTTTTGATGTGGACAACATCTGAGCATCGAATGAGGCCAATCCCATGCCCCAAAACTGTTCCCTCCCAGAGATATGCGAGTTTTATGAAAGTGAAGTCGACGATTCTAAGCGCAAATAGAAAGGGACCTAATCTTTAAAATGACTCTCCTGAACAACACTTTTCATCAACTTTTCACTTGTTTTATTTTTTTTGATGTGGACAACATATGAGCATCGAATGAGACCGATCCTATGCCCCAAAAGTGTTCCCTTCCAGAGATATGCGCGTTTTATGAAAGTGAAGTCGACGATTCTAAGCGCAAATAGAAAGGGGCCTAATCTTTACAATGGCTCTCCTAAACAAAACTGGTTTTTAACCTTAGGTCCCTTTCTCTTTTGCGCGTCACATATACTCGTACATTGATCCGTTGTAACAAATATATTTGAAATTTGTCAATTTACTGGCAAGCACTGCATTATATTTATGCAGAAACCAAGTTTCCAACAGTTTCTTAAAAGAGGTACAGTTTCTCAGTTTCTTTCTTCGACGACACAACAATTTTGATATCACTTAGACTTCAAAACTGTACGTTTGGGACCACTTTTCAACTCGAAATATTTCCCTTTTTCCGATATTCCCGTCGTTATATATTCAATAGTTCTTAAGATGCGTTAACACGCCGTTTGTCTACTTGGACGAATTTCTCGTTAGCTCTGGCCGTCATGGTGTAAAGGCCAATAGGTCACCCTATCATATATGGTTTAAGTCAGCGATCAATAGCGGGGTTTTCATCTAGTAAACATTATATTCCGGCCAAAGAAAATACTAATTATATCTGATTTCTGATTTCATTCGTAATGCGATGTTGATGCAAAAAATGTATGTAGGAAAAAGCCGACAAATTTTCTAGCATGACAATAAAATCTTAAAACTTAGGTAAGTAAATTTCTTGTTCTGGTTGTTGGCTCTCTCTGAATTTGCAGAAATTCCCCTCTGTTATTTTAAAGGATTTTGACGAAAGTGTATGTATAGCACTAGTTCAACTAAAGAGTATTAACACGAAAATATTAATTTTTAGTAGAGGAAACAAAATGTATGCTTATGTCTTTGGAGCACTCTAAACAATGATCTGGTCAACTCTTAACGCTGCTTTAAGTTTGGCCCTCCGGCAACTCATCGTCTTCAGATTTGTGGAGTCGCAACCCAGAGGGTTACATAAAAAAATGATTTGTCTCACAATTTCAACCATATCACAAAAGGATATTTACATTGACTTTACATAAGTCTTACACTAAGCCCGCTCTTCCTTGGCCTTTGGCTTCAACACATATTTTTAAAGGACCCAATTCTCACACACTTAGAACCGCACTTATCTCATTCAACTAAATTCCCCCTCTCTAAAACAAATAGCACATCATTTTTTTATTTAATCTGCACATTAATTACATATGGGCTTTCTAATACGATGAACAAACTTATCACAAATTTTACAATTTCACTACTTACGAATAATTCCTGATTTCTTTCAAACAAACAAATCGTACAGGCCCAAAATTTGTACCGATGTTAACCTCTAGATCTCCTTACACAAAGATTTCAGCCGCTCTTTTAGCTCGCAAGCTAGTCTATTTCACTCTACTAAAACCGCTCCCTTAACACTGTGTTTTTAATAATATTATGTGGTCGCAAAGGCCAGTCCTATCCAAGATATCAGAGCCTGTTCAATGAGCCTGCAGGAATCTAAAAATTCCCGCTGCCTGTTTTAAAAAATACGTTAACCTTCTAGGCATTATCCCTTTCACTCTTGTATTCTACTTAAACTAAATATCCAATTATTACTAACTTCTTAATGTAATAAATTTTTTTTTAGCTTTTGTGTTTTTAATGAATGAATTTAAGAGCTCCCTCTCGAATATTCGTAGCTTTCTCTCGATATCGTAAAAATAATGGTTTAATAGTTATACATTTTCTTGTTTTCCTCTCGCAGATTTTTTTAGAAGAGGACATTAACATGCGGCTTCCTAGATTACCTTAGGTGTCAGATATATAGCGACGGGACATCACTAGGTACGTTTTTTTTTTTAAATACTACTCGTATTAATTGGCTAGCTCAAGTATAACTTCACAGTTTATTCTACCAGAGGAAGACTACTGCAGAGGGTGATGTTACACGCGCCAAAGAGGATGATCCCGATTTTGCTGGTCCAAACCAGAAAGATATCCAGCCCCTGTTCCGTGGACACTATCAAAAGAGTTGGGAGCTATTTAACAAACAACGCAAAATTAAACAAAAGAACATAAACAAAAACATTTTCCCTGACTAGTTCAGTAGCCTCACTTTAACTTATTTCACAAAACAGACAACTAAACATACAGGGTATTCTATTTTGCCAGTGGGTTTTATTCAATTTTTGTTTTTATTTGAATTGGTTATATTATTTTAATTTGGAAACGGTTGGAGTATCATTTTTATTGATTGTTCACAACGTAAGGTCTTTACAGGGGTACAAGTAATGATTTACCATTACGTGCGCCACGTCTTTTTATACAGGCACCATCTATCCCGCCTGATGCTGGAGTCACGATATTACTTCAGTTTCCTACAATTATGTTTATTTACCATTTGTATATACGCGAATTGTCTGGAGGGTTCTTGTTGTCATTACAAATGTCATTAGCAATATTTTTGTCAAAAACCTATTGAAATGACTATGTACGAGTAACGTAGCCCCAGAAGCCACCTAGTGCCATCTACCCGCCACTTCGTTAATAAATAGGTCGTTTTCAACTAAAAAATGTCCTAACATGAGCATTGAATTTCTTTGAAATCTCCAAGCAACAAGAATTAAGGTTGTCATGTCGGTTTTTGACCGAAAATGAAAACTAACGATTACAGATTTTACAGAGGTCACTGTGAACTGTTTTTGGAGTTTTGTTTAATTATGTAAATATAAATAATGGAGGGCTGTTCTACAAGCTCTATATATTTTTTAATTATTTCCGTAATGTATAAGCATAAGGGATACATTATTCGAAGTAGTTCAAGGCCATTTTATCTTTGGTGCCTGATCTTTACGATAAATATTCGACAATGCATCATGAAATTGATGATTCAATGCACTAACTGGGTTACCGTTTTAACGGTGCCTTCATTGTTTGCCCAATGTAAGCATTTAGTTGCATCACTGAGGGCAAGTCTCGTGTTTGTGAACCACATGCATTGTTCGAGTAATTGATTGGAAGTGACTCCTTTGGAAATTGCATGTCAATAAGGTGATTATTACCATACTCGTACACCGCCAAGCCATTCCATGCCATGTCGTCGTATCTTTGGCAGTTACGAATACTCGAATCTATCCATTGTTTTCGAATAATTGTATTCGAATAATGGAGAAGAGAAGCAAGAACTTTTGTGTGTTTGCTACGCTTGATTGAAGGCGAATAGCTGTAATTTCATTATTTCTACCACGAGGGTATGTGTGTCATCAGTCAACTGAACATTTCAAGTGACCTTTTGGTGTATGTCAATGACTAGTGATTATAAAGTATATAAAAGTGATCAGGCCCAATAACAACGTATGTACGATTATATCATATACTCGTATAGTACTTATACTCATATACATGCGTATATACACATCGCAAATAATATGGCCAACAGACGCAATTGGCCCTTTTTCCAAACTTAAGCAGGAGCTTTATCGATGTTGCAACAATCACTTTGGTTGGTATAAAACCAAAACCGAACTGCTTTATTTACGAGTGTTACTATACATATTTCTGGACTAGGCAACACTAAGAGTTGCCTGGCGCCATCTGACATTTCCATTGGAAAGTTTGACATTTTTTAGCATAAGCGTACTCAGAACGTTTTGACGTGCGACCACCATTTACAGTGACTTGAAAAAAATCAAAAATCAGAAGATGCTGTTGAAGCGTTCAAAAACCATGTTTTGGAGGTGTCTCAATCAGAGTGGAAAAAGTGCTTCGACAATTGGTTTGAGCGCATGCAAAAGTGTATAAATCATGCTGGAGAATACTTCGAAAAGCAATAAAACCATATTTGATGATAATTTTTTTATTAGGCCAGAAATATATATAGCAACCCGTAAAATACCCATTATAAAATTGCAACCAAAATTTGCAAGATTGAGCAGCTCTTTTAAATCAGCTGTTTTGTATAAGCTAAGGAAAGAAATATATAAATTTTACTTAATTTATAGTCATAGTTTTTTATGCAAACTGGTTCCGCGAATTGTAGTGAGCCAACTGTGTAATCAGTGGTCAACTGTGGCAGTGGCAATAGTATGTATAAGTATGTTCAGGACTCTTTGGAAAATGTGCTAACTTCAACAAATTGTATTTGCGGAAATATAGCAAATATAGAAATTAAATTAAGTTGTTTCTTTTCCATTCTTGAGCTTACATTTTTATTCAGTTAACTCTACTTTTGGTGCAAATTCGCAAAAAGAGAGTAAAATCTCTCTTACTCTCTCAAACAGAATCTTGCGAATTCTTACTGGGAAATGTAAACGAACAAAGCTAATGCTCTGGAAAAGAATGTAATCCAACTTGAGTTAAAAAGTCCAGCAACAATACCCTCTTTTGAGTTCACAAGAAATTATGATTATGATTTGTCAAGGTGCCTCTGGTACCCGTAAACGAGACACATTTAGTGCCTCAAAGGGAAACCTTTTCCCCTCGATCCGATTTCGACCATTTACAATTACAGACTGCTTATTACCATACCATAGCATGCAAAATTTCGGAATCCTAGGTTGATTCGTTTGATCGCTACCGTGCTTTCTACGACACACGGTCGGACGGGTATGGCTAGATCGTCACCAATCAATAGTATACCATTTACTCTGTGGAGGCTAAAAAACTGTCTTTTAACAAGTGGGCAATTCGAAAGTTCGGCCGGTACAAAAAATTTAAGCACTGCGCCGTGGCACGCGCAGCATTGAGGATATGGTCGGTGGCTTATGGACGATTGGACCATGGATCAAGGTCTCTAATTCTGACACATCTTTAAATTATTGTCATATTTAGATGCGTTAGAAAATTTCATTGTTTTTGAGTACTTATATTGTTAAAAGGGCCAATTGAACACTGGGGACCGTACATACGGATCTGGAATTTTGAAAAAACTTAAAACTTATTGCAGACATATGGTTTCTGAGTACCCATTATGTTGTCTCTTTAGGCACCTTACTTATACCCCTAGGTCAAGACCACAAATTTATTCATATAGTAATATTACGTGATTTTTAGATTCGTGACGAAATTTTTGTAATACTCATATGCCCATAATTAAAGGAGGCCGACATTTGGCTCAGTCCGACTCCCAAATTGGCTCGAGTCTTAAGCACATAAGGGAACCCCTTGTAGGACGTAAAATGCGCGTAATGTTAATTGTTTAAGTTATATGGTAAAAATATTTCAAAAAATATTTTATTTCATATTTCAAAAAATATTTTATTTCATATTTCAAAAAATATTTTATTTCATATTTCAAAAAATATTTTACAAATATTCCAAAAAAAATGATAAGGCCTTTTTAAGACCCTCAAAAAAAAAAAAACTTTTTCCCTCTTAGCTCGATTGTGTTCATTTTCAACCATCCGATCTACAACAAAAAGACATAAAGCTGGTAATATCATCATCTGAGTAGTTCTTTCAACATACAAACTGACATGGATAGATCATCTTAGAATTTTACGACGATCAAGGTCGCATATAAATATTTCTAAATGTTACAAACGGTATGACAAAACCATTTTATAATGGACGAACTCACCCAAAAATAAGAATATTCAATTTACAGTGACAGTTGGAACGCGACCGATTAGCTTGCCATTTTTTTAACCTAACTGATGTCAATCAGTTCGCTGTGGGTCAAAATAGTACATAACACATCATTAATATGCCACTCTTCAGATATTCATCTTTAAGATGAAGGAGTGAAAATGATTTGTGTCAAATCATACTTACATACATTGCGGCAACAAGCCGACAACATGCGGACAAACTAGAATTTGGAAGCCAAGAACGGAATACTTTTATTGGTATCAGGCGGTGTTCTATTACCATTCGTACATAAATAAATAAATATGAAGCGACGAAATAAAAGAAGAAAGTGGTATAATGACTGCTTAAGTGACATAAATGCTTAAACAAAAATAATAATGTGTGATGGAAAAGATAACACAGCCAACAGCATGGATGAAATTCGTCGTGTCATCGTCGCTGCCAGCACAGCCGTTTGTAGTTCTGTCATCATCACCATCAACGCTGGCATCTCCATAGTTAGCAACTTCATTATCATCGCAGCACAACATACTGGGACGGAGGGCGAGAAAAACAGCCGACTCAGTAGAAATGATGTTACCACATTCAATTCTAGTTTTAGGTTTCTCACCGCTGTCTGTCCGTCTATCTGGCCGTTCTTTTTCTACTCGTTTTTTGGATTATGACCCAGAAAAGTTATTATGATTTTAAATGAAAACAAAGACGAATAAACTATTTTAAAAATAGTCGCTTGTCTTCTTTCTCGTTTTTGGAAAAAGTGTAAGTTTTAGTTGTCAGTTTTCAAGTGTGATTTAGGTCGTTGCCAAAACTGAGGGTGTGAAATTGACGATGGGAATGGAAACTGTTCACACAATTCACCATTTCTTCAATGTGGAATTCAGCAGTGATGTCGGAATTCTAAAGAGACTTTATAGATTACATCTCCCCAACAACCTCTCACGATGACATCCAAAGCATAATCAAAAATGTTGTAGCGTTGGTTAATACAATTAACATCAATTTTTTAAATAGGCTAAAATGTGTCCAAATCACCATTCAAAGTTCTAAGGAAAAGAAACAAGTATTTATATTAAATTAAAAACGATAGGAGAGATTGTACGATTCTGAATATGCTAAGTCCATTAAAACATGTTAAAAAAAGTGGGCAATTTCTCAGGAAAATCGACGTTATTTTCATTTGAGCGGCATTTTTTTCTTTGATTTTATGATTTTTTGATATGTTCTCCCCGAAATGAGCTCTTTGTATTGGCCTTATACTGTAAGAAAGAAGAAAGGCATATAACATAAGTAGAGAACTTAAAAGGTGATTAGCCGCATGTTCGTCTACCGATGCATAGAACTGTTTAAGGAGACTGGAGATGTAAAAGATCGCCACCGGTCGGGCCGCCCAAGTTCTGTTCGAACACGGCATGTCATCAAAGCCGTTTAATCAAGAATTCACAGAAATCCGCTCCGAAAACAGAAAATCATGGAAGGCCCGTGAGATGAATATCACGCAAAACTCCATGAGTCGAATCATTAAAAAAGACTTGGGACTTGGGGCTTTCAAACGAGGTACCGGACATTTATTGACTGCAGTTTTAAAAAAGGATTGAAATATGCAATCGTCTTTTGGTGAAGCACGCTGATAATTATCAGCTTCCTAGACGACCGCGCATACACTCTATCATTGTACTTGTTAAATTTGTCCTGAACGGTAAAATTTAACAAGTACAATGATAGAGTGTATGCGCGGTCATCTAGGAAGCATCCGAACTGATCCCAAGGTTGGAAAAGGGTCATCACCCAGCTTCAGTCATGGTTTGGTGGGGTGTCTCTTACGATGGGGTCACTGACCTGCATTTCTACGAACAAGGAATCAAAACATCGGCCAAAGTTTACCAAGAAACCGTTTTGGAAGCTGTTGTGAAGCCTCTTAACAATTCCTTGTTCCAAAACCAGCCATGGACTTTCCAGAAGGATTCTGCGCCGGCCCATAAGGGCAAAACGTCCCAGGCCTGGCTGCGAAACAATTTGCCAGCGTTCATTTCCTCAGAAGAATGGCCCTCAGGCTGTCCAGATTTAAACCTATTGGAATTCAAATTGTGGACGGTTTTAGAGGACAAGGTTTGTCACAAAAGATACCCCAACATTGGATCTCTTAACACTGCTTTGGATCGAGCTGTGGCCAATTTCCCATTGGACAAGGTTCGTGCAGCTATTGACGATTTACCACTGCGACTTAAGGCGTGTGTAAAGGCGAAAGGCGGACATTTCGAATAAGTAGATTCTTTTTGGATACAATATACATCAATAAATATATTAAAAAATATTTGTTCCAAAAACATTCAGTACTTTTTATTTTACAGCATAAAACGTGTGTGACAGTATTTATGTCCCTACTAAGTATGTATAAGTAAAGAATTCGTATTTTTTCAAAAAAGGACTAGAACCATTATTAAAATATCTTTACATTGTCTTCCGTAATATTTATTCTGCTTATTGTAAACTGTTTTTAATGGTGTCTACGGCAAAAAATGACCCAAAAATATAATTATTTATCAAAAACTGTCTTTTACTTTTCATATCATCAAAATCTTCAGAAGCGCGTTGTGCTGAAATGGCGCATAGGCCCACCTATTTTTTACACAATCTCATTTACTGTTAACTTTTAATGTAGAACACAAAAGCCTTAGAAAAAACACTATTGATCCGTTTTGTAGAGAATCCCTTTATAAACACTACATCTTTGATTGTTTTGTTTAATACCCTACATCACTTTGTAGAACACGATGCTATAAGTAAGTTTCTTTGCAAATGCTTGTAACTACCAAAAATATTTGAGCTCTACTCACCGGTCAAAGTAAGGCTTTCCAATAGAGTATAACAATATTTATAACAATTTCGAATTTTTATATTAACGCACTGCACTCTCAAACATTTTTAATGATCTTTCAGTGTCAACAAGTTAGTCGAAGTCAACATTTTTAGCGTGGTAAAGTTCACTAAAGACGAAAGTTTAGAACCCATTAAAAATTACAACCGAAATTCTGAGTCGGTGGTCGCAACTTTAAGAGCACTTACTCTTATTTTCATCATCTTCAGCGATGAATCTCATTTCTGGCTGAGTGGTTTTGTCAAAAACCCAAATATGCGTCATTCGACAGCAACATACTCGTACCCACATGTCCTTCAAGAGACACAATTACTTATACACCCGCAAAAAATTACTGTGTGGTGTGGTTTTCATGCCGGAGGTGATTTTGGGCAGTACTTTTTCGTCGATGAAAATAATCGTCGTGTTACTGTCAATGGAGAGCGCTATCATGCCATATTAGAAAATTATTTTGGCCAGAATTGGATGAGCTTGACCTCGCCGATATTTGGTTTCAACAAGACGGTGCCACTAGCCACACAGCACGCGTTAAAATCTATTTACTGAAAGGCAAAGACGGTAAACGTGTGATCTTGAGAAATGGTCCGGTCGAATGGTCACCTCGTTCACGCGATGTGGCCCCAGGGGATTTCTTTTTCTGGGGCCACATCAAGTCATTGGTCTATGCCAACAAGCCAACAAGAAGAGCTCAGAGACAAGAAGAAGAGCTCAGAGACAACATTCAACGAGAAATTGCCAACGTTCCGGTCGAAATATGTAATATGAGTAGTGAAAAATTGGGTCGAATGAATAGATCGCTGTAAAATGTAACATTTGCACTACACCTGTAATAAATTTGAACTCAATCTATATCTTAAATATTGTGGCTTTTTGATACACATGGGTGCATGAGTTTGTCTAATCATTTTTTTCCATGTTTCGAGAAATCCTGTTTGTGATTACTGCGATTAACCCATATCTTAACACTTAAAATGGATTTATACGAAAAGTTAAATGTTTTCTTGTACCTATTTTACTATGATTGAATCGTATCTAAAAGCGGGTTGAGCAAATAGACATTGGCTATATCAATACGGATATGGTATATTTTCATCTGCGGTAGTTAGACCTATAATTGTAGAAGTAATTTTCATCAATTTCAATAGAATTTACCGTTGTTCCGAAAAGGACTTTTGTAAATTTTTTATCATTCAACTAACTTATAACACCAAGTTCCACAAAGTGCGCGAAGAAAAAAATGGATTGGGGTGACAATGTTTGACGAGCATCACAATATTGTTGTGACAACCATATAAAAACTTCTCTTTATTATCATAGAATGGTTCTCGTACTCATAACATGTATGTATAGTAATACATAAACAATAGCACGATTCCTACAGTCATTGTATTATACCAACAACCATATTGTGATTCCAAAATTACTTCACACTTAAAATCTGACCATATTGTAACCATAGCGTTTTTTGCATGTGGTGTTAGGTTTTAAAAAAACTTTTCAACAAATTACAAATTTTTCAAAGTAACTGATTACTTATACTTTTTAGGGGTTTCTGAAAAAATATGTCAAAGGATAAGGCTAACGCACGCTCGGTAGACTCTAAAGATGAATTTCGATTAGGCTAACATTTTGCAGAATTTCGTCTAGTGTCTATTGTTAACATCGTTTTATTATTTACGTAGGTATCGTATTTTACAAGCGGTAAGTGATGTACCACAAGAAATTCATTAACCGAAAGATAATCTAACGGGTTACGATTGACCACTTCGCGTTTTAAATTCGCTGTTTTTTCTAAAGGGTGATCCATCTGAGGTATTTTTTCAGAACAAAAAAAAAATATGCAAATTCCAATCAAGTGTGGATTTTTGATTGGTTATATGAAAGGACATTTTATGGCATTTATTTTTTGAATATAATTTCCTTTAAATGTTGGCCGCACCTACACCTCAGGGTTTCCATTCTGAGGGTCCAATTTTGGATGACTCGTTCGAGCATTTCGACCGGTATGGATTTAATGACACGCGTAATGTTGACTTCCAAAACTTAATTCGTAGCTGGTTTGTCAGCATAGACTTTGGACATTACGTAACCCCAAAGAAAAATATCTAAAGGTGTGATATAACTTGATCTAGGCGGCCAACTCACCTGTCCAAAACGTGAAATTAGCTGCTTTTCGAAATGACCTCTCAATAGATCCATTTTTTGAGCAGCTGTATTGCAAGTGGCACAGACCTGTTGAAACCAAGTGTCGTCAAGATTACGGGCTCCAATTTCAGGCCATCATCATTTTTGAAAAAATATGGACCGATGATTCCTCCAGCCCATAAACCGCTCCAAACCGTGGTTTACTCTGGGTATAATGGCACCTCTTCAACATCTTGTTTTTTTCTCTTCAGCCCAAATGCGGCAATTTTGTTTATTGACTTTGCCATTGAGCCAATAATGGGCCTCATCACTGAACAAAATTTTGGTCGAAAACATCTTCCCGTTTCTCACCGAACGGTTATTTCCATTATACTTTCGCCAACATTTGAAGGAAATTATTTTTTAAAAAAATTAATGCCATAAAATGTCCTTTCAAATTACCAATAATGATTGCACACTTGATTTTAATTATTATATTTATTTTTTGTTCTAAAAAATACCTCTAGATGGATCACCCTATATATTCAAAAGCCCTATAGTAGTTTAGTCAGAGGTCGGTGTATAAACTCGTGCGATGCATTTTGTGCTGAACCTTAAACTCCGGACACTAATCTAATAAATAGAATTTGTTTTAGACATATGTGACCCGGCCTATGAGAAGGTGGCTTATGACTCAAAAAAGAAATTGCGAGAAACAGTTAAAGATGACTCATAAGCCAAAGTTAAAGATGAGTCATAAGCCACTTTTTCATATGCCGGGTCACATATTGAAGAGAGCTTGATATGAAATTGTCGCTGTGAATACAGTCGGGGAACAAGATCTGGTCAGAAAGTTCACAACTAAATGTAAGTGTTTAGTTGTCTTTTCCGACATGTTTTGACAATTTGAAACATTTCTAAAACAAGTGTCCGTACGCTGCGCGGTATGTCCTCTAAATATAAGGTGCAGTGTTCGCTATTTAACGAAGAGAATATTTACATTTCGAAAGATAGAAGAGAACGAGTTCCATTGCTAGAAACACACGATGTGAAAACCTGTTTACATACATTTTTGTTTGTGTATGTTTGCGTGTTTGTTCTGTTCTAACTGGGCAAGCGACTGCCGGTGGATTTAACTTTGTTTGCTTTTTAAATGAATGTTAAATTCACACTAATAACTCAGCCGCAGACGTATCCGAAGGTATTTCGATTATTCTGTAAAGACTTTTATCTATTGACACATTTACAAACAAACAAACATGCATAATTCATACGGTGAACTTAGTCCGTATGTTCGGTTGTTTGTGGCCGGCGTTTTGCTCTTTCCTAATTCGATTTTACTTTCAAAACGTAGCGATACGCGCATGCGTGTCACGTTGTTGGCCGTTTTGTTATTGGCAGCCACTGAGTGTGCGAGTGGACGTTTTCGTGCCGTTTTGATGTTGGCGTATTTGCGCAGCACTCGCGCTGCTCCGCTGTGTTGTAAATTATGTGAAAGTTCTTTTAATCGTGTCGTTATCGTCGTATCTCTGCGTAAATCTAGCATCCCAAATAAGTCAAGATCTCTCTACAGTTCTTTATTAAGCTCGACCTAATACTATCGGAGGAAAATGTGAGAAGCTTTCGGCAGCATATTTCGCATGCGCATTTTAAGATACTCGTACGTTATCCCACACAATACAGGCGATATGTTATAGCACTTCTATGTTGTGCACTACGAGTAGTGCATGTGCATTACAGTGGTTAACAAAAACAACCGATGATATAAATATTTTCTTGGCCTTGAAAATTGACAGATTATTTGAAGTGAAATATACAAGAAAAGTAATTGCGAAAAATTAAGTCGAATTGAAAAAATTACTCTTTCAATAGAAAAATTATATAGTTTTTTTATAATTAACGAGTTTTCCATTAAGAACATAACAATTTTATATATTAATAAAACACAGAATATTTAAGCTATAATTAAAATTAGTTCCAGCGGTAGTGCAAATGTTACATTTTAAGAATAAAATTCCATATCGGTCGTATGATCACCCGATCCTGTGTACAGCGATCTTTTTTTTGGACCCAATTTGTCACCACTGTTGCACACATTTCCACTGGAACGTTCTCAATTTCGCGTTGGATGCTGTCTCTGAGCTCGTCGTGTTGTTGACTTGTTGTCATAGACCATTGACTTGATGTGGCAACATTAAAAGAAATCCAATGGCATTAAATCGCATGAACGAGGTAATCAGTCGACCGGATTATTTCTCGAGATGACACGTTCACCGAATTTGCCTTTCAGTAAATCGATTGTTACGCGAGCTGTGTTGCTAGTGGCACCATCTGGTTGAAACCACATATTGGCGATGTCAAGCTCATCCAATTCTGGCTAAAACTAATTTTCTAACATGGCACGATATCGCTCTCCAATCACTGCAACATGAAGATTGGTTTCATCGACGAAAAATACGGCCCGATCACACCTTCGGCATATATACCACACCACACAGTATTTTTTTGCGGATGCAATTATGTCTCTTGAAGCACATGCAGGTTTGTTTGCTGTCCAATATCGCATATTTGGTTTATTGACAAAACCACTCAGCTAGAAATGAGTTTCATCGCTGAAGATGATTTTTCGATGAAATTCTGGATTCTTGAAACTTAGCCAGAGCCCAGTCGTAGAAATTTCGGCGTTACAAATAATCAAGTGGCTTTATTTTTTAAGCCAGTTTGATTCTATAAGGATGAAGGCCAAGATGTTTTCGCCATTTGGCTTATTTAGAACAGATACACTCACGGCTGCGATATTTTTGTGGCTTCGAGTGTTACGGCGTCTCTTTGGGGACGGAACACCCAAAAGTGGAAATTTGGATCCCAATTTATACACTATAGCACACGCAGCCTTTAACTCATGAGCAATTCATGAGATAATTCATCACATTAACGACATTGAACCTTCCTTATTTCTCAGACGCATTGAAAATGTAGAGCATCGGATAGAGGTATGCAACCGAAACCTTGGCGAGCATTTGGCCGAAATTTTGTTTCACTGATAATTGTCATAGATTCCTCTGTACAAGTAAAAAAATATTAATATAATTATCTGAAAAGTTTTTGTTTTATTTACAATTAAAATGGTGAATTTTAGTTGGAACTCCCTTTACAATATTTCTAGTTTTGTTATCTGGTGCAAATATACTTAGTGGGGACATAAATACTGTTACAAACGTTTTATGCTGTAAAATAAAAAGTACTGAATGTTTTTGGACCAAATATTTTTTAATATAATTATGACTTGAGCAGTTTTTTATTCTGGTTCGAGACCTTTATGTTGTTTCTTTTTCAGAATCAACTTAAAAAGAAGAAATTGGTGAAATGTATTTGCTACGGTTGCCAGGCAGACTGTACAGCTGTTTCTAAACCCGCCAAGGTTTTTCTTCAGCAGTCTTTGGCAACGATTACTTCGGCCACAAATCAAATGACTTATACGGGAGACTCATTTTTATTAATGAGAATTACCCTTTGTGTATAGTCTTCGAACTGTGCGTAGAGCAATCTTCAACGCGCAATATCATTTCCACCAATTCCGTTTCGCATGGGTCTTCGTTGAAAACCACAAATGCAAAAAGCACAATCAAAGTGTGCATGTTTTTTGTGCGTACATATACTCATACATGCGTTGCACATTAGGGCGTACCAATCCTTTTTAATAGTTTTTTCGTTTTTTTGTTATTTATTCGGTCTTTTATCATTATTATGACTTGAGCAGTTTTTTATTCTGGTTCGAGACCTTTATGTTGTTTCTTTTTCAGAATCAACTTAAAAAGAAGAAATTGGTGAAATGTATTTGCTACGGTTGCCAGGCAGACTGTACAGCTGTTTCTAAACCCGCCAAGGTTTTTCTTCAGCAGTCTTTGGCAACGATTACTTCGGCCACAAATCAAATGACTTATACGGGAGACTCATTTTTATTAATGAGAATTACCCTTTGTGTATAGTCTTCGAACTGTGCGTAGAGCAATCTTCAACGCGCAATATCATTTCCACCAATTCCGTTTCGCATGGGTCTTCGTTGAAAACCACAAATGCAAAAAGCACAATCAAAGTGTGCATGTTTTTTGTGCGTACATATACTCATACATGCGTTGCACATTAGGGCGTACCAATCCTTTTTAATAGTTTTTTCGTTTTTTTGTTATTTATTCGGTCTTTTATCATTATTATGACTTGAGCAGTTTTTTATTCTGGTTCGAGACCTTTATGTTGTTTCTTTTTCAGAATCAACTTAAAAAGAAGAAATTGGTGAAATGTATTTGCTACGGTTGCCAGGCAGACTGTACAGCTGTTTCTAAACCCGCCAAGGTTTTTCTTCAGCAGTCTTTGGCAACGATTACTTCGGCCACAAATCAAATGACTTATACGGGAGACTCATTTTTATTAATGAGAATTACCCTTTGTGTATAGTCTTCGAACTGTGCGTAGAGCAATCTTCAACGCGCAATATCATTTCCACCAATTCCGTTTCGCATGGGTCTTCGTTGAAAACCACAAATGCAAAAAGCACAATCAAAGTGTGCATGTTTTTTGTGCGTACATATACTCATACATGCGTTGCACATTAGGGCGTACCAATCCTTTTTAATAGTTTTTTCGTTTTTTTGTTATTTATTCGGTCTTTTATCATTATTATGACTTGAGCAGTTTTTTATTCTGGTTCGAGACCTTTATGTTGTTTCTTTTTCAGAATCAACTTAAAAAGAAGAAATTGGTGAAATGTATTTGATTTGATTTGTGGCCGAAGTAATCGTTGCCAAAGACTGCTGAAGAAAAACCTTGGCGGGTTTAGAAACAGCTGTACAGTCTGCCTGGCAACCGTAGCAAATACATTTCACCAATTTCTTCTTTTTAAGTTGATTCTGAAAAAGAAACAACATAAAGGTCTCGAACCAGAATAAAAAACTGCTCAAGTCATAATAATGATAAAAGACCGAATAAATAACAAAAAAACGAAAAAAACTATTTTTTAATATATTTATTGATGTACTTATATATTGTATACAAAAAGAATCTACTTATTCGAAATGTCCGCACTTTGCCTTTACACACGTCTTAAGTCGCACTGGCCAATCGCCAATAGCTTCACGATCCTCGTCCATTGGAAAATTGGCCACAGCTCAAACCAAAGCAGTCTTAAAAGATCCAATGTTGGGGTATATTTTGAGACAACCTTGTCCTCTTAAACCGTCCACAATTTTTAATCCAATGGGTTCAAATATGGACTGCCTGAGGGTGATTCTTCAGAGGAAATGAACGCTGACCTGGGACGTTTTAGCCTTATGGGCCGGCGCAGAATCCTTCTGGAAAGTCCATGGCTGGTCTTTGGCCGATGTTTTGACTCCTTGTTCGCAAAAAATGCAGGTCAGTGACCGCATCGTAAGAGATACCCCACCAAACCATGACTTAAGCTGGGTAATGTACCTTTTCCGCCCTTGGAAGCAGTTCAGATACTTCCTTAGATGACCGCGCATACACTCTATCATTTTGCTTGTAAAATATTTCCTGAACGGTAAAATTTTTTGTTATCGGTGAACAAAATTTTTCTGTGCAAGTTATAAGCGTGCTTCACCAAATGACGTTTGCATTTTTCAATCCTATTTTTTGTAAAGCTGCATTCAATAAATTTCCGGTACATCGTTTGAAAGCCCCACGTCCCAAGTCTTTTTTAATGAATCGACTCATGGACTTTTGCGTGATATTCATATCACGGGCCATGATTTTCTGTTTTCGGAGCGGATTTCTGTGAATTCTTGATTTAACAGCATTGATGAAATGCGGTGTACGAACAGAGCGTGGGCGGCCCGGCCGGTGACGGCCTTTTACATCTCCAGTCTCCTCAAACAGTTTTATGCATCGGTAGACGAAAATGCGGCTTATCCCTAGTGGCCGGAGCGTTTTAAAAATATCGTTTTTTTCATTTCACATTTGAAAAGCGGTTATCATTATCTGACCACTCCATGACTAAAGTTGAAACAATTTTAAAATCCCGTTACAGACTAACGCTATTGAGGTTAGCTTTCAAAACCCATATGACAATAATGGGGTATGTTCAGTTCTACTATTGAAATGGGTGTGTTCAATATTGTAACAGTATTTATGTCCCTACTTAGTATAGATGTCTGCTCATGTGGGTAAAAGTTCTGTTGTCTGTGAAAAAAAACGAGGATTTAGCAAATTAAAACTGCAGACTTGCAACGACTGCCCTTGCTCTCTATTAATGGTCACAGCAAATGCCAACTGATAAGTAAACTGGAATCTCTAAAAATCGAAGGGGAATATTAGTGGTGCGTGGAATCAGTAAATCGCTTTGTTTATAATTCCCAGTGAAAGTAACGAAAGCTGAAACTAACGAAGGTCCAACAAGGCCGTAGAAGATTAGGATACTTTGTGCCGATGATCTCAAAACACCTGTTGCTACACGCAGAAAAAAAGTATGGTTAGGGTGACAATATTCGAAGAGGATCATACTATTGTTAGGTATATGGTTGTGACACAACAATATTATGATCCTCACAACAATAGTATGATTCACACATAACCATACTATGATACCCACAACCATAGTATGATTCACACATAACCATACTATAATCCCCTCAACCATAGTATGATTCACACTCAACCATACTATGATCCCCAAATTATTTATTAGGATTGGTTATTGTTGTTATTCAAAAATAGAGATTTATATTAAGTATGTTATTTTAAATTGCATTACTATAAGTTCATAGCCAGATTTGAGGCCATGTTTTTATTGAGCATTTCATTTAAGAAACAAAAATATATATTCCAACGGTCAAAAATACTTTTAGTGGCCAGCAGGTGTGAATGCTACTTCACCATCCGTAGACACCAAGTAACGAATGTGATTAAACAATGATCAATGGTTATATACTTAAGTGCAGGCAGATTTTAAATGAACGAGAACCAGTCGGTAATAGTGTATTTCACCGAACAAATTAAACACATTAAAAATCCCTTGAACTACCTTCCGATTGTTGTTGTTTTTTTAGAGACAGCAACCATTCACTGTATCGTGTGTATGTGTTTTTTTTGTATATCAAAAAAACATACGCACACACATCCATGAATGCTCTAAAAAAACCTGTTTTGTTTTGTTCATATTCACATCCATACTGTATGATTGCCGTAATCATATTATTGTTAACGTAAATTTTAAACTACAATACTTTTGTTGCACCAACCATGTTTATATGGTTACTACAACCATATTTTCATTTCTAAATTTGACAATAATACTATTGTTACATTTCAACAATATTAATACTGCAGCAATTATACTATTGTCAAAAATAAATTCAGTTAACAATGCTATGGTTGCGACGAACATACTTTTACTGTGGAGAACATATTATTGTTGCGGTGACCATAGTATAACCATATCTTTTCTCTGCGTGTATGTCAGAGGAAAGGCAACGAGGTAAAAGCCGCCATAGAAACTCTAATATTTTCCCACCCTTTAGAAGCAAATCTCTGGCTACATCGTAGGAACACGGAGGAATATTTTTCAGAACCAAATGAGGGAAATTTATTTTTGAGCAACGAGTTGTATTCCGTTAGTGTTTCGTTTTGAGGAACAGGGATTAGTGCCAGAATCCTAGGGCATTACACCAGCGTCAATTACACCTTTCCAGATGCACTATTTGGTGTGGTATTATGTTTGATAAAGTAAATGGTCCATATATTTTGAAAATGAGGAGGGCCAACCAGAAACCATTAACGAGTCTCTGTATAGGACTATGATTGAACATTTATTGAGTCCGTAAAACATATGGTTCCTGCAAGATGAAGCCACTGCGCATACACCAAGAGCGACAATCGATCTTCTTTGTAACTTTTTTGGTGAACCCTTCAGTCTATCATTATATTTTATAAAAAAAACTACTTTAAATACATACGAGGGCTGCTATATACTAATAATGAAAATCCGAATATTTATCCTCAAAAAAGGTTTTATTGTTTTTCAAAGTATTCTGCAGCATGATTTAGAAACTTTTGCATGCGCCCAAAATAATCGTCGAAGCACTTTTTCCACTCCGATTGAGACACCTCCAAAACATGGTTTTTGAACACTTCTATAGCATCTTCTGCCGACGAGTATCGTTGACCTCGAGCTTTACGCGGATGACCCATCAATTCGACGTTTTTGCCGCTTAAAAATGCGCTAATTTGATCCGATGTTTGAGAGCTCTCATTGTCAAGGTGAACAATGATTCTTCTTCTCTTGATCGTTTTTCGAATTTCTCCGAAGACTTCAGGCAAACAAATTGTGGTACCGCTCAGAATTGACCGTTCTACGTTGCTCATGCGGAACAGTCGCCACATGACCAGTTTTGATGAAGAAACAGGCGACCATTTGCTTCAAAGTGCTTCTGTCACGAACAACTTTCGTTGGATTCGGCTCGTCTTCGAAGACCCACACGATCGATTGCTGTTTTGTTTCGGGCTCATACGCATAGATCCATGATTCGTCACCTGTGACGATCTTATAAACGTCCTTTGAAGCACCGCAAACTCTTTTTGTCAAAATTTTTTGCACCAATAGACACGAGAATTTTTTGAGCGATTCTAAAATTGTGCGGGATCCAACGAGAACAAACCTTTTTTACGGCCAGGTGTTTATGCAATATCGAATGTTTGCTGGTGAAAGAAATGCCCAAGGATGCTTCTATCTCACGGTATGACACATGACGATCTTGCATTATCAGTTCATGTACGGTATCAATGTTCTCAGGTACAACGGCCGTTTTTGGGCGACCTTCGTCTTTGAGCGAGCGTCGGCGATGGTGCTTCATCGATCTTATATGGAACGATAGTGCTCAGGTCAGTTCTCCAACTCTCTGAGATACAACCGACTAATCGTATATCATCGTGGAAGCTTTGTCAGTACTTGCCTATTGACATCAGACCGTTTGCTAGTATACTTAGTAGGGACATACATACTGTTACAACATTTAACTCATCCATTTAAATAGTAGAACTGAACATACCCCGTTAATGTCATATGGGGTTTGAAAGCTAACCTCAATAGCGTTAGTCTGTAAAAGGATTTTAAAATTGTTTCAACTTTCATTATGGAGTGGTCAGATAATGAGAACCGTATCGCTGTAATAGCGCTTTTTAAGTGTGAAATGAAAAAAGCGATATTTTCGAACGCTCCGGCCACTAGGGATTAGCCGCATGTTCATCTACCGATGCATAAAACTGTTTGAAGAGACTGGAGATGTAAAAGACCGCCACCGGTTGGGACGCCCACGCTCTGTTCGAACACCGCATGTCATCAATGCCGTTAAATCAAGAATTCACAGAAATACGCTCCGAAAACAGAAAATCATGGCCCGTGAGATGAATATCACGCAAAAGTCCATGAGTCGAATCATTAAAAAAGACTTGGGGCTTTAAAACGACGTACCGGACATTTAGCATTGCAGCATTAAAAAAAAAAATAGGATTGAAAAATGCAAACGTCTTTTGGTGAAGCACGCTGATAACTTGCATAGAAAAATTTTGTTCACCAATGAAAAAAATTTTACCGTTCAGGAAAAGTTTAACAAGCAAAATGATAGAGAGCGCATGCAGCGCGGTCATCTAAGGAAGCATCTGAACTGACCCCAAGGGTGAAAAATGGTCATCACTCAGCTTCAGTCATGGTTTTGTGGGGTGTTTCTTACGATGGGGTCACTGTCCTGTACTGACCAGTCAAAACATCGGCCAAAGTTTACCAAGAAACCGTTTTTGAAGCTGTTGTGAAGCCTCTTAACAATTCCCTGTTTCAAAACCAGCGCCGGCCCATGCGGCTAACACGTCCCAGGCCTGGCTTCGAAACAATTTGCCAGCGTTCATTTGCTCTGAAGAATGGCCCTCAGGCAGTCCAGATTTGAGCCCATTGGACTACAAATTGTGGACGGTTTTAGAGGACAAGGTTTGTCACAAAAGATACCCCAACATTGGATCTCTTAAGACTGTTTTGGTTCGAGCTGTGGCCAATTTTCCAATGGACGAGGTTCGTGTGCAGCTATTGACGATTGGCCAATGCGACTTAAGGCGTGTGTAAAGGCAAAAGGCGACGAGTGGTATGTACCGTCATATACTTATATAATAGTAATACTTCTGATTTCTTTGACTAAAAGTTGACTGATTTTGTATAAGTCTGAAAAGGACTTCTTTTGGCATATTTGCCCATTTCGAAAACTTGAAGGTGACGTCAGACGTTTGGTACGGCGAAATTCGGCATAATTTATTGTTGATGATAAATGTGTAAATACTAAATAAAATCCATTTTATTCTGGGCGCTGTGCTGAATTGCGTTCATTGAATTATTTATACCGCGTAATGCGTTCGTTTGTTCAGTACCTCCAAGGCGCTGTATTCATTTTTATGTGTTCTTGCAGTAATACCCGTGAATAACGTTTCCCAAATAAATATATAACGCACTTAATACAAATAAACAATTGTATGTGCAATTTATATACACATATTTACACTCTGCGTTAATAGGGATGCCATACGGAGATTTGGAATATCCCGTCGAGTATTTGTTAAACAGCATACGAGTACCTTGATATTTATTTATTTTGTTAAGTGATCTTAGTGATTTTTTTCAACATTTTTTAACTCTTCTGGTCATTGTTACCTTAGATCATATTTAAATTTGTGTAGAGAGCTTGGATATTTGAAGCGGCAATATTATAAGCCGCTAAATTCAATATAAATAAAAGTTAAATTTGAACGAGCAATTAAAAAACTCAACTTAAAAATGCAAAAAAACGAGTTTTTTCTTCTATGATTATGTCCTCAGAACAATTACATGCAGCTTTAAACCACTCAGCTCTCTTACCAATGTAAGCGAACAAAAACAGATATTGTTGAGGTGATTGCCCCTGGCCGAAGAGTGTTTGTTTCGGGTCAATCCGGTACATAGGACCGGCAGTCGCGGCAGTCAGGAGAAGGTTCTACCACGACAGACGCGCGTATTTCTGGCGCAGCTGAGATTTGGATGGGCTGCACCATCAATTCTTACTGGGCACGAATTGATGCTAACGTTCCGGACATCTGCCCCGCCTGCCATCACGGACCACATGACGTGCTGTACCTCTTCAACTGTCCGGCCACGTCCACTCAGCTGATTCCCAGGTCTCTGTGGACGCATCCAGTTCAAATGGCGCTTTTCCTCCACCTGGATATCGAAGCAGATCCCCCATAGACGAACAAGACTTCAAAATAAATATATTGTTGTTACAACAACAACACCAATGTAAGCGAAAATGAAAGCAAGCAGCGTAACCAAAAAACGCTTATTATGTTAACACATAGAAAATGTTTATTGAGAAAGCAAATTTAAACAAAACTGGTGAACAATATACCCAAGATCTACTTTTGTAGATATTTTTGCCTAGTTCAGCTAAATATTGGTAATACGAGTACACTTTGTCTTAAAAATAAGTCCATATTTGGGTTCGTGAAGAAATATCACTGGTTCTGACTATCCAACTGTAAATATTTTTGAATGGGTCCGGTAACTAAATGTATCCAGATCTTAAGAATGCGCATATTTTAATTCCTGATGCAATTAAATGTTTGAAGGGGCACTATTTTGCTCCTTACGTCCAGAGAACGGAAGCAAATTTAGCTAAATCTTGTAATTGATTATTATTAGATTTGTCCAAATTTTTTTACGGAAAACATTTTTGATGACCAGTCCGAATGTATTGCAGCATAGTCTGTAAGGACTCAACGAATAATGGAAACGTAAGGAAAACACAAGAGAAAGTTCAAAGACACGCTGCCTTTTTTGACGGGAGCACTTAAAAAACACTCCACACTCCTAGATATAATTCTGCGCTTTGAACCAGTTGCGGATTCCGCATGAGGTGTGGCGGCAAGAGGTGCCTTGAGCCTCTGAAAGGCAGGTCCCTGGTCACGCAGTCACTCTAGGTTAAGAACATGCCGAATAACAAAGATATTAACTACTTCATGGATAGCCTGGCAGCTTTGATGGCTGTAAGGTTAAGGTTGCAAAATGTCACTAAGCACAGACACTGTAATACTATAGAAAACGAGGTGGTAGATAATCTGAAACATTTTGGATCATCCAAGGATGCTGTCGATGACGAAAACTCTGCAAAGTCCTTTCTCTTCCCTTAACGGGTTGCTAGAAACATAGATTCATGCCAATGTAGCGACAAATGTACGGTGGCTAGGGATCTGCGGTCTAAACTAGGTAAGAACAGAATCAACATTTTGCTTAAAAAATCAAAATTGACGTCAGAGTGCTCGTGGGTGTCCTGACGAGACATTGTTGGTATGGTCGAATACTGCCTACGTGAGGGTGAGAAGGAAATTGAGACAGCGAAGAATCCTTTTTGTAAGTGTTCGTTCCTCCCAAATGGCGGCGTTTTTACCGGCAGAAATACTCGAAGATTAAAGATATGGAAGAGTTATCCTACTGCAAAATGGTAGATCTTCTAAGATTCTTAAATGGTTTGTCGTGGCTCCGGAAAAAAAGAATATTTTCTCTCTTCATATTTTTGAAAGTAGATTGAAAAAGACTTCCTTTTTATGAGACCCTTAATGCTTAATGTCTTAATTAAAAGCTCAATTATATTTTTTTTTGTAGTTTATTTACATTTACAGGGTGAGCCAAAAGTTAGCATGGGCTTTAAAAATTGAATAACTTTTTCGTTTATATATTTTTTTATTTTTTCTTCAGATTATATAAGTAACACTAGGAGAATAAATAATTAAGAGATTCACAACTGAACAAAGAACCAGAATAATAGAACTTTTTATTTAAATCATCGATCAATTATTTTAACGCAAACGCATGAGTGATGAAACTCATTTTCATTTGAATGGCTTTGTTAAACGCCAATTGTACCCCATTAGGTTACAGTATGGGGTGGGATCACATCTGAAAATATCATTGGGCCTTACTTCTTCGAGAATTAAGTGATGTAACCGTAAATGGAAAGCTGTATCTGTTTATGATAGAACAGTTTTTACATCCTGCTCTTGAAAACAGACCTGAGATGTGATTTCAGCAGGACCGAGCCACTGTCCGAGACACAATGGCACTTATAAGTCAAATTTTTGGAGAGCGAATAATTTCCAGAAAAATAATTTGGCCAGCGCGATCGCCAGATTTGTCCGCACCCGACTCTTTTTTGGGGGTTATTTGAAGGAGCTCGAGACATTCTTTCAACTCAAGGCCAACATTGTTGCAGAAATTCGAACGCTACAGCCTCAAAATTTTGAAAGATGTTATAGAAAATGCTTTAAAACGAGCCCATCACTGCGAAGCTGAAAACGAGGGTCATTTAAGGGCGGTTCGGAAAGTTCTTAGCCTATCAATGAAAGAGAATAGTTAGTTTTTCAAAAATATTTTTATTTTTCAATATAATATCCTGAAACTTCAATACACTTAGTCCAACGCTTATCTAGCAATTCTATCCCTTGATTAGAATAGTTTTCCTTAAGGTCTTCAAAATAGTGGTTTACAACTGTAATTGCATCTTCATTTGAGGTAAAACGCTTGCCAACAAGGAATTTTTTAGATTTGGGAACAGGTAAAAGTCACTGGGAGCTAAATCAGGAGAATAAGGTGGGTGGTCAAGCAACTCGTACTTTAATTCGTTGATTTTAGCCATTGTTAAAACACTCTTGTGCGCTGGTGCGTTGTCTTGATGAAAAATTATTTTTTTGTGTTGTAAGCCAGGACGTTTTTCTCGAATTTGTACATTTAATTGATATAAAAGGTTGCAATAGTACTCTGAATTTATTATTTTACCCTTTTGCAGATAGTCAATCAATAAAATACCTTTGAAGTCCCAAAAAACCGTTGCCATAACCTTACCAGCCGATTGAATTGTTTTTGCCTTCTTTGGGGCACTTCCTCCAGCTTCAGTCCATTGTTTGGATTGTTCTTTTGTCTCTGGAGTATAGTGGTGGATCCATGTCTCATGAACAGTTATGAAACGACGCTTAAAATCCATTTTATTTCGCTGAAAACGATCCAAACAAGCTTGAGAAATGTTTATTCTTATGCGTTTTTGGTCGACTGTTAACAAGTGCGGCACCCATCTTGCAGAAAGCTTTTTCATCTGTAGTTCTTCATGCAAAATTAAATGGACTCGATCATTTGAGATGCCCATGATATTAGCTTTTTCATGCACTTTTATTCGTCGACCATTTCATACCATATCATGCAATTTGGCTACAATTTCTGTTGTTGTTGCTGTTTTTGGACGTCCACTACGTGGTTCATCTTCAATGCTTGTACGACCACGTTTAAATTCAGCAACCCAATTTTTTACTGTTGCATATGAAGGAGCACTTTCACCTAACACATTCACCATATCATTATGAATTTCTTGTCCCGATAAACCTTTTTTATGTAAATATTTAATGACACCACGCATTTCTAATTTTTCCATTGTAAAAAAAAACGCGGATGCGTCTTTTGTGAACACCTGTTTCTATATGAAGGAGTTGCAAAATTTAACATGTGTTCATAGCAGAGATGGAAGTTTCCAAAACACGTAACTTTTTTCAGTTTATACCGCGCTTTTTGTGCTAGGCTAAGAAGTTTCCGAACCGCCCTCGTAAGTGACATTAATTTTCATACTAAGTGTAAAAAAATCCCATTTTGTAAATTATATAATCTGAGAAAAAAATTAATAAACGAAAAAGTTATTAAAGTTTTGGCCCACCCTGTTTTCTATTTAATACAAAACCTTTTTAATAAAATAAAGATACGATTTAGTACTTATACCGTATAACCGTATACTCGTATAAGTTATACGAGTACATGTCAATTAAAGAAATACAGAACGCAAGAAGAATGAAGATAATTGCAAGCAAAACCATTCAATGAATTGGAGAATATATCTAAGTATACGAGTAACAACTAGAATTACATTTGACTAAATAAATATTAATTGACTATTTCGTTACAGATTAATGTGTTTAAATGTTTAATATAAATTTGATACGTATTTATTGTTTGACGAATTACAGGAAACTTAAAATATTGAACATTACATAAATTGTGAAGTCGCCTGGTTAAGAAGTCTCACGGTTGATTCGTTAACATTTTAATAAGTTTATTCTGTTTCCCCATATAGTACATGCATAAAGTACAATAGACTGGAAGATAGTCCTTACCATCGTTATCTTTTTTGATACATTTAGGTTCGATTTCCATTGATTCAAGGATATAACGTTTTAATAGCAATATTAAATTTCCAGATAATATTCGGTGTATCCTTACTAAAAGTAAATCGCCTGTCAAGGGTTCCGCCCAGAACATTGTTAGAGCAGGGAACATTGCTGCCGTTCATAATCAAATTGGTATTTGGTAGATTGCAAGGGCTTCTTCTGGGGAAAAAAAGGCAGGGGATTTACCAGCATCAATATATATCTTCCATCTAACGAAATAGCTGTGCAAACAATTTAAAGAAATTTGAATGTCACATAGAATGTCCTGTGGCCTGACAACTGAGCAATAAATAGCAGGAGCATCTGTATAAAATGCAAACTTGCATTGCTAGGGGGATATCTATGTAATAAACAATGTACAATAAAGGTCATTGAACGTGCCTTGTGGTACACCAGCATTAACCGGAAATCTGTCAGACAAGACAGCGTTTATAGGTTCGTTTTATCAAAAAATTTGCACAATTTTGATAAGGTATCTGGAATATACATGAACTTTTAGTTCTTCATTCAAGCCACAGTGTAACTCAGTATAAAAAGCTTTCTCAATATCAAGCAGAACTGAAGCTGTTGAGTGTTTCACGTTAAACCGAGTCCTGGTCAGGTTTGTGATACGCTCAATCTTTTGTTCGGTGTAGTGAGAAGGTCTAAATCCAATCTGTTCTCTAGGAATAATGCAAATCTCATCAATATAATTTTTGCAAACATTTTAACAAGACTCGGAAGAAGACGATAACTTGCGGTCTCATCCGGGGGTTGTCCTGGTTTCGCTGATGTAATAACTTTAGCATTCCACCATGCTCCGACAAAATTCTGAAATTTTAAGAAAGCGTTAACGATTTGTCTTTGCTGTCGTATATCACAAATGGATACCTTTTCCAAATTTCATTTCCCCTTAACTATTTCTAGTTTCTCATACACGACTCTAGTTTCTCAATCGACTGCTTAAAATGGACTAGTACGTTCCGAACCACAATTTCTAGTTTAGAGCAACCAAGGTTGTCTGAAATATATTGGTTTTGAAAAAACTGTTCGGCGAAAGTATTTGCCTTATCGTAGGCTGTGTGAATACTTTCGCTTCCGTGCTCTAAAGAGGGAATACTAACAACGTCTTTTCTTAACATTTTAGTCATATTCAAAAAAGGTTTAGATCAGACATCCAGCCCGCTAAGCTAAGCTAAGCCCGCTAAGCGTTTCGTTCCACTTCTGGTTTCGATGGCTGTTTACAGCAGAGTTGGCCAAAAAACAGTTATATACTCGTATGTTATAGTCAAAATCTTCCCTGTATCTGTATCTATGTCATAGACGCTTGTAATAACTTCTTTTGTGTATTAGAGCAATAGGCAATGATTCAAAATTTCCGTAGTGTTTCTGAAGACAAAAAATGCTCTAGCGTCTGCAGATCGCAAAATTGCACTAGTGTAGTCGTTTATCGCATTGTCTAGATCTGTTACAATGCCTATGTTATTAATTGAATACGCCGAGCTTGATAGAAGAGAGAAAAATTATTTTCAGTTAGTCTTTCTGTTGATTAATTTATAACTATTTAACCAAGAACAATCGACCTTCAAGGAAAAGAAAACTGGAAGGTGATCCGATGAATGTGTATTCAAAAGTCAAGAGTAGAAGGTCTAAATCTTCACGAAGTGGGGTTGTAAGTTGGGCTTTGGGTAAAAGGAAAATGCAGGTCGGATATTAAATTTCCGTAGCAAATTGCTCTGGAGCTTAATGTTGAAGTCGCCACAAATAATATACTTTCCGCGGACACTTAACACTTTTCTTGTGTCATATTTTTAATCAGATAACAATTCTGGAGAATTCCAACCTACGGGAAAATAAACCGACTTCAACTTAAGATTATGCAGTCGGCCTCAGAAAGGTTATATTCCTATGTTCTCGACAACATTAGTTCTCGTGGGCTGCTATTGCTTAAAACGACTATTTATTTAAATAACAATTGTCACATCACAGCCTCGCCGATATTTGCGATTAATGCGAAGACAATGAAATAAATTAATAAACTGAAAAATTTAGTTATTTCCTTAAGGATACTGCTTACGTTCCAAAACATAATTTGTAATATTCCAATTACTAATATGAAATATTTGATTAATAATGCTTACTAGTTGCTGCTCCTTAGACTTGCATTATTTTATAAGTAGTTAGCTTATCATCTGAGCTGAGATATTTAATTTTCTGTAAGCAAACTGTTTTGTATGGAAGCTTCACTGTTAGAGCTTTTTTTGAGTGATATTTGTTTGATTCAAAGTAGAGTACCGTTTTTATTTGGGTAATTGTGAAAACTGAGTGTGATCAAAACTGAACGAGTTCTTAATTAAGTATGAAACCATTCGGTAATTGTATATTTTACTCATATATTTGTTTCTTATCTGTAAACAAGTTTCTCTGGACAAGAGAGAACATCCAATCTATGCTATTTATTACAATTTGCACATTTTATAATACGTTTTGTGTTGTTGGTAAGCCCAGCTGCATCATTCAGGTCCATTGGGTTTCGTCATCATCATCCATAGCCTGTAGTGAGGCCCAGTACACAAGAGTACTGCCGACACGTGTATTTTAAGCCTTCATGAATGAATTCGTTCCCGTATTCATGAAGGATTCTTGTAACTCATTGTGCAAAGTATCCATTGTAAAAAGTGTCCATTTAATGCAGCCACTGAAATTGTGTGTTTGCCTTTAGCCAAAGGTTGTATTCATTCGTCCCTTAAAACCAGCCATGCCAAATTTGTGGTTTTTCCTCTACATGTGATTTTTCATATCAAAACACCGTATGGAAAAAGTTGCGATTTTAAAAAAAAAAATCGCTACTGTGGTGTTAATTTTCACTTAGAACACTTTTGTTTCGTTTTTGGCACCAATTGGAGATTTTGATGTAGCAACTTGTCATCCGGCTAAAAAGATCTTAAACAAATATAGATGTAGATTTTAATTTTGTACATTTTAATTTTTTTTATTCGATTTTGGAGCTTTTTCTTCTAGTTATACGAGGGTTGCTATATCTATTTCTTGGCTAGGCAACACTAAGCGTTGCCTGGCGCCATCTGACATTTCCATTGGAAAGTGTGACATTTTTAAGCATAAACCTACTCAGAACGTTTTGACGTACGACCATCTTTTGTGTTGTTTACAGTGACAGAGGTCGTCCAATAACGACCGTTGTGCCAGAGAAGATTGATGCCCTGAGTTTGTTCTACTTGGATTTCGCACATTTTGACAATAGCTTAAAAAATAGACTCGTGTCGATTGGTGTAAAGAAATTGAACAGGGATTAAACCGGCTCAAGACCTCTTGCTTCTATATTTAAATAGAATACAAGTTTTTAACAAAATGGCAAAGTGACATTGATTTTCGTGGCTGCACACTACTTTTATCATGATTTCGGGTCCGTGACAACCCTCTTCAGAAAGCCTTGCTGCAATTGTTGAAAGTAAAACCGAACTGTATAAGGCCAGGCTCTCCACAAACGAATGAGAACTACTGTTGTAAACCTTACTTTTCAAGTTTTCTTCACACAATTGCCCACGAAAATACAACTCACTCTTGCCAGCTCTAAAGAGACTCCACATCGAGAGCCATCAATAGATTTCTTTTACAACAACGTGCGTGTGTGTTGTAAAAAGAGTTTAGTTGACTATGTCAACTTGTGTGCCGTGCCGTGCTTGTAAGTATGTTTAGCTCGTTTGTTTTATTTCGGTCTGTTGCTTTTACACATTGAACAGGGATTAAACCGGCTCAAGACCTCTTGATTCTATATTTAAATAGAACACAAGTTTTTAACAAAATGGCAAAGTGACATTGATTTTCGTGGCTGCACACTACTTTTAGCACACTTGTAAAGAAATTTTGAAAAAATACGATAGCGGTGCTTTACAGGTGACGAATCAAGGATCTATGCGAATGAGCCCGAAACAAAACAGCAATCGACCGTGTGGGTCTTCGAAGACGAGCCAAATCCAACGAAAGTTGTTCGAAGCAAATGGTCGCCTGTTTCTTTGATAAAACTGATCATGTTGCATGTTCCGCTTGAGCAACGTAGGATGGTCAATTCTGAGTAGTACATACACCACAATTTTTTTGCCTGAAGTCTTCGAAAAACGAACAAGAGAAGACGAATCATTGTGCACCATGACAATGCGAGCTCTCACACATCGGCTCAAGCCAGCGCCTTTTTGGCCGCGTAAAACGTCATCCGCCGTACAGCCCTGACTTGGCACCCAAAGATTTTTTTTTTATTTCCGCACATCAAGAAAAAAAAAGCGTGGTCAACGATTTTCGTCGCCAGAAGATGCTGTTGAAGCGTTCAAAAACCATGTTTTGGAAGTGTCTCAATCGGAATAGAAAAAGTGCTTCGACAATTGGTTTGAGAATACTTTGAAAAACAATAAAACCATTTTTGATGATAAATATTGACATTTTCATTATTAGGCTAGAAATATATGTAGCAGCCCTCGTATTAGGTAAAGCATATTATTAAGAGTTGGATCACGAGGATTTGGTCAAAGCTTTTTCCATGTTAATACCCTCCACCTAAACGGGATAACGCAAAATATATATTTTGATTGTCTTTTATAAAGGATGGTCTAATGCACGATGTTAATTGTGAGTAACGTCAAGTTTTTTCCCCAACTTAACTCCACATTTTTTTGTTTCAGTTCAACCATGCATAATCGACCAAATGTGTTTACAGTAGAATTCACTTGTAATTACTAAAATGCCGATGCATACACAAAGAGTGGCTGTTTCTTGCAATTTATGGGCTGGTGGTATCACCACCAAATTCAATAGCCGTGATATATCCCATCGTGCCGATGTTAAATGGCCGCCATGATCATGTGATTTGATACCATTGGACTTCTTTCTTTGAGGATATTTGAAAGAAAAAGTTACGTTAAAAAGCCAAGAATAATTCAAGAGGTAAAGGATGCTTTAATTCAGCACAATAACGACACTGCACCTCCATTATGTCTCAGAATCATTGAAAATGTGGACCGTGTCGAGAATTAGGCCGATATTTTGTTTTGCACATAACTGCCATAGATCATTTTATCATAATAAGAAATACTAAGTAAATTCTCTGAAAAGTTTTTGTTTTATTAACAATTACCATCGTGCGTTGTAGTTGGACGACCCTATATTTTTGAACGTCGTAAAATCCTAAGACTATCTAGCTATGTTCGAAAAATTAACCTAGGGTCCTAAATGGGGGAAATTGGATTAGGGGAACAAAATCGCTTGAGGCTACAAAATGAACTAACTTAAAGTACACTTTTTATAGGTAATTTCTATACGAATCTATTAACAAACGATGGCATAGTTGCTGAACGTTTTGGCACATGTGATTTGGCAAAATGGGCGACCAATAGTCTTTGTGGACGCATGTGTTTTTTAAATTCTGCAAATTTTGCTACAAATAAAGTTATAGATTTTTTGCGCTTAAGTAGCATTGTGGCTTGCGGTGAAAGATATATAGGGTGATCCATCTAGAGGTATTCTTCAGAACAAAAAAAAATATAAAAATTCAAATCAAGTGTGGAATCTTTATTGGTAATTTGAAAGCACATTGTATGGAATTTATTTTTTGAATATAATTAACTTTAAATGTTGGCCGCAACTACGCCTCAGTGTTTCCCTGGGGGTCCAATTTTGGATGACTCGTTCGAGCATTTCGACCGGTATGGCATTAATGACACGCGTAATGTTGGCTTCCGAACCCTGAATCTTAGCTGGTTTGTCAGCATAGACCTTTTGCTGTGAGGGAAATCTAATTGACAAATTTATGTACAATCAGTAAAGACGGTTTCTGCCAGATATTATTAAACGACATTCAGTATGGACAAAAAAACACTTGACCAAGTTATATAAACACTCTGGAATAGGATTTGTATTCCCCCCTTTTTGAATATCCTAATTTCGGGTATATGTATACCCTAATCCTGATTGGCATCCCTCTTACACATACTCGTACATACACACACATACTCGTACATATATAGGTACACACACAGGCAGGCGTAAATACGTACAGAGATATGAACGTGTAAACATAATACTTTAAATCTGCTATATTTTACGTGGTATTATTATAACATTTACCACAACATTAAGCCCGAGCATAATTTATACGTGACTAATTATGTTAATAGTTACAACCAGAACTATAACCGCAACAATACGTTAATACTCGTACGTATGTATTTGTTCGTCCGCATGTAGAAGTATCCGAGGAGCGACAATAAAAAAGTGAAATTACTATGAATCATGTCAACCGCACACATTCGCTCTTGGCCAAGAATCAGAAGCGCGGCTAAAATTAGAGTCGAACAATACGAGTATTTGGCTATAATCGATGTTTAATAGAGACCATCAGGTCATGGGCATTCATGGATTTACGCACTCCCATGCATTGCAGCCATTGATAACCTTTCAACTGTTCCCGTCCGGAGTCAATGTACCGGAATGCCTTTCGCGAGAAGAAGCATAAATAAAATTTTAATCATGGCAGGCATTTTCAAAGACCACTTTACTTTCACTCGTTCTTGGTGTGAAGGCGTACATCTTGCGAGCGAACGAAAGAATTACCCAGTGGGCACTGGCACAGCCATTCATCAGAGAGTTGTTTGGCTCGTTCGTATTCTTTTGGAAACCTTTCAAATGAAAGTGATGTCGAGATGCACCGCAAAAGGCTAAGAAAGAAAACAATGTGAGTTAGAGAAACACTTCGTGTTACCCTCAACAGTAGCCGGCGTTCATATTTTGACAGCAACAACGTTGCTTTCGAAACGAGCTACAGACAATTAATTAAAAAAGTAAAATTATTTTTAAATGTCTACCTATAAAGGGTTTTCCAATAGGGACAAAACAATTTTGTATCTTTATATTAACGCAAAGTTTGGAGCACTCTAAATGGGTCAAAGTGGAATTTTTCAAACATTGAACCTACGGGTCAAAAGTCGAGCCATCAGAAAAAGTTTTTTATTTTGATCCCTACCCACCCTGATAGGCATGGGTAATCAAATGAATTAAATTTCACTATAAACACATATATTTTTTTATGATTTAACTGAGATTGTCGATCTAATAAACTCATGGGAGCCAAGTAAGAGGTCTGCTATAATTCCTAAAAACGGCCTTTTTATAGTTAAACCAATCGACCAAAAATACATATTTATATCGGGTGATCAATCTAAAGGTATTTTTCAAAATAAGAAAAAATAAAAAAATCAAATAAAGAATATTTATGGTTCTTTCGAAAGGACATTTGATGCTATTTATTTTTTGAATATAATTTCCTTTAAATGTTAGACGCAACTACGCTTCAGGGTGTCCATTCTCGGGGTCCAGTTTTGGAAGACTTGTTCGAGCATTTCGACCGGTATGGCTTTAATGACACGCGTAATGTTGGTTTCCAAAACGTGAATCGTAGCTGGTTTGTCAGCATAGAATTTGAATTTGGCATAGCCCCAAAGAAAAAAGTCTATAGCTGTGATATTACACGATCTAAGCGGCCAACCCACCGGTCCAAAACGCAAAATCCATTGCTTGCGCAGCAAGTGGAGCCGTCCTGTTAAATTCGAAAAGTCCGAAATCAACGCGCGGCAGCGAGCTCCATTCACGGTTACGTTCCGACCATCATCATTTTTGAAAAAATGTGTACCGATTATTCCACCAGCCCATAAACCGCACCATACCTTGTGTTTTTCTGGGTATAATGGCACCTCTTGAACCTCTTATGGTTGCTCTTCAGCCAAAATACTGCAATTATATTTATTGACGTTATGAGCCATAAATATGTGCCTCATCACTGAACAAAATTGTACCGAAAACAGTTTCTCACCGAACGCTCATTTCCATTATACAGTTGCACAATTTGTGACGTTGTTTCGGTGTAAGTCTTTGATGAAATGGCAAGCAATACCATAAAGAAAAAAAATTAGAGTTGAACACAACTCACACGAAATCTGTGAAAAATGGCTATTGACAAAAATACCTCAAGATGATGATCACCCGTTATACGTGTATCGTAGTTAAATCAAAGCAACTCTCATAACGACGAAGACACCGTTACACAGCAACTATAAGAATTATATCGTGCACATCTTACTGATTGGAGAGAAGTTTGACATTGTTCCTTAATGGGATGTTGTGGGACTTAGGCGAAAATCTAAGCAGTCGATCTTATGGATTCGATAAGCTCACTAAAAGTCCGTTAAATTGTGGGTAATTTTATTACTTTTCCACATACAATTCGGGCCGATGTTACTTAATTCCCACAACATTTCATTAAGAAACTTCAACCAAATGTCGATGTTAGTTATTTAAATAAATATTAAAAGACGCATATTTTTTGTGAGGTTTATATAAATTTAAGATCCATTTCTATACACTTTACCATAAAATGGGAGCATATATAGGTTTGTTATTCCGTTTTCCACAACTCGAAATAATTATCTGTGACCTTATAAAGTCGTTTGAGCCATTTCCGTCCGTCAGTTGAAAGCACGATTCAGTCCAAGCGAAAAGAGCTAGAGCTATAACACTTGTCAGATATATGTCTTATAGTCGGCCATCGTTCGGTTTTGAAAATAGACCAAAGCGACAAAAAGTGTAAAAGCTCCCCTTTGAGGTTCTAAACAAGTCACGATCTAATTCTAAATTTTTTGACTCTTCCACTGTGTAATTTAGTTAATTTACTCTTAACCATATTTTCTTGAAAGTGGTAGGAAGAGACGCTTTAACGTTCCTTTAATTGGGTGTGGTCATTCGGCCTAGAGAAAAACCACCCCTAATGTTTGGTGGCAAAAGCGAAATCTTCTCACAAATCTAAATTGAAGTTACGTGGCTGAAGTTTTGCAGAAACATGTGTTGATGAATCTGAAAAAGATCGGTCAAAAGGTACAATTTTTCTTATCTCAACACAATAATTCATAAACTATTAGGGATATGACGATGATCGAAGCACATCCTGGTGTAAAAGTGGGCGGTACCACGCCCCGTCTGAAAATCGCTTAGCCAAAGTTATAGACCAATTGTATTTACCCAGAATCGTAATTTATACAGAATGCATTCAATGACTAAGAAATTATTAAATTATAAAATCGGATAGCTTCGGCACGGCCGAACTTCAATTGTCCCCTTGTTATGTTTAGGATTGTTGATTTTTACCTCACGACCGATCTGCCTCATTCCATTTTATCGACACTTGTTTCTTCGAAATCTCTTCCACTCAGCTTAGGTTTCCTTTCCACACACATACAGACGAATAATTCGAAATGATCTTAAACGATTCAGAATATATATACTTTATGGGGTCTTTGACTAGTATTTTGAGGTGTTGCAAACGGAATGACAAGTGAATGTTCCGTCTATTATGCGTTGAATTGCGAAACAAAATCTATTTCAATTCAAATGTGGATTGACTGTCATATGAAAAGGAAAACAGAGGGATTTAGTTCGTATATGTGAACAAAAGCTCACAATTAATTATCTAATCGAATTGTAATAAACCACGTCAAATTAAGATTTCGTCGAAACTCGCACGAAAGTAATCGGAAGAATCTGATTAACCTCTTTGGGAAGTCGATGATAAAATGAATAAACTGAGTAATCTCAGATCGCTGGAGTTAATCAGGTCTACACTAGACAGTCAAAATACTTATGCCGTCCACTGTATACGAGTACATATACGAGTGACTTTATGTGAGTGAAGCGAGTTGACGTGCGTACATAAATACGAACGTATTTAAAGCAGACTTTGCTCTTCAGCGAATTGTCACACGTAATTCCGAAAGAACGGCGTGAGTTAAAACGTGTTGGAAACAATTAAAAGCAGAGTGCATTTGCGTACGCGCCCCAATTACATGAGAAATACGAGCCAAAAAAGGGAAAACAGACGATTTACATACACACATACAATGTTTGAACGTGTGTATGTGTGTACAGACGTACATTCAAGTACCCAAATGATTTATGACGCTTTCCATTATTGCCGAGCTTTTGCGTTTATTCTGTATATACTTCTTTCTTTCCCAAAGAAAAGTCGGAAATTCATTATTTACGCATTCGGAGACCAAAGAAAACTTTTTGCTTTGTGGACCGCTTTGAGGTCTGACTCACATAATAACTTTTTGGGAAACAATCGTTAGGAAATGAAAACTGAAACGCAAATAAATAAGTGTTTACGATGACTGACATTTGAGAAAAAAATATACGGTGTATTCTGACTGGAGCGTTTGACTATATTCGACCGAAAAGACAGCACAGTCTCATAGTTCGTTCGCCATTTACGAAAGGATTGTTTTCTCGAAGACTCCCATTACTACTTTCTTTGCTTTATATACAAAACCTAAAGTTTTCCTGTACCTCGGAAGAATGTAAATTTCTTTGAGTATTTGCGCAACAAATCATAATTTTTTGTGAACGAACAAATGTTTGTATGAGTACTGTTGGTAGGGAAAAACAAAAAAACCCCAAAAAGGCATTGTTGCTGGATGATTCGACAAAGGTGGTACAGAAATCTTCCCTGTTGTCAGAATGTTTAACTGTTGTGACGTTTATCTTTTGTAACTCTAATGTTCTTGAAGATAATATCCGATGGATATCGAAATATTGAAAATTATAAACTCAACACTGACCTCAAGCTTATCTTAATTGAGGAGGTACTTTTCAAAACATGATTATTCCACTTTTTGTGTTTTTGCACAAATTGAGAAAATAGTTTCTTGGGTATGCCCCTATATATTTAACCCGAAATTTTGGTGCATTATTAAAGGCGTAAAGATAGTCATTGTTTTGTGTAGGATTTAAAAAGTTGGCACTTCTATATTTGGAATAAATGCATGATTTAAAATGGAATAATCTTGTTTTGATGCGGCTGGTTGGAATAATCATGTTTTGATTCAAACCACTGTGGATTAATCTTGTTTTGCTGAAACTAATTAGGTATCAGATATATTAAGTTGAAATAAAACAACATTAGGTTCATTTTAATCTAAAGAAATTGAAATTTTTTTTTTTATTTTTTCTTCTGGATTAATCATATTTTGTTCCAAAAATGTATATTTGAAATGGATAATGCCATTCTGAAGTGGAATAATCTACTTTTGATGAAATCATCCATTTTTCAATTATTTTCCTGGTGTAATTATTGACATTTTGAAACATTTTATTTTCGCAGAGTATTCAATTCAATGCTACCAAACAAAAAAAATAAAAAAATTTTTTTTTTCAAAAGTGGAATAATCATGTTTTGAAAAGTACCTCCTCAATTATTGCTGGTTTAGCTGCCAAACGAATCCAAATATGTATTTATCTTTTACCATGGCTGAGATTTGGGTCGGGCGCATGCCACGAAGCAGCCCAACAAAATAGATTTTATATTCAAAAGGAGGGACGTGCGCTTAATATGGGTACTCAAATTAAAGTAAATTTCATAACGAACCTCAACATGGATTTATTTTAAAGATTTGGTTTTAATATCGAAGCCACGGTGGAGGGAATATAAGGTTCAGTCCGGCCTAACGTAACGACATTTTCCCACTTCCTGTATCCAAACCTTATTAAAATAAGCTTGATTTTTAAAAATTTTCAATATATATTTCATTCGTTACCAAACTACCAGAATGCATTCAATGTGACAAGTGCGCTAAAATGTATCATGTGTTGTGTACGAAGCTGGACAAACGTCAGTATAATCATTTGTTGGATAATGAAGAGGAAGAATTTGTCTGTCACAGGTGTAACAATGGTGACGGAATGGATAACACAGTTAGAAAAGAACTGCAATTAATAAAAACGAAACTGTATAAATTAGATCAGTTAACAGAGTTGCAAGACTCAATGAATTTCATGTCATCTAAGTTCGATGAAATTTTGAAAGGAATTCTTGAAAATAAAGAAAGAATTAAAAATGTTGAAAAAGAAAATAGACAATTAAAAACGGAAATAAAAAACTTGAAAGATTCGGTAAAAATGTTAAACGATCAACGCGTAAAGAATGATTGTATTATTAATGGTATCAAACCGATAAAAGATTTAAATGCAGCTGAAACTGTTATTGAAATATCAAAAAGAGTTGGTGTTGAAATACCAGCAGGAAATATAGATGATGCGTACTTTCTAAGAATGAAAGACATTAGCAAAGGAAATCAAAGTATTGTGGTGAAATTTAACCAAAAATCAGTTAAAGATAAACTAATGACAGCAAAGCCAAAGTTTAAAAATGAAGAGGACACTAAATCAATTTATGTGAATGATTTTCTATCTAAAGAATCTTTGGAACTTTTGAATTATGCTAGAACACTAAAGTCAGTTGGATTTCATGCAGTTTATTCGAATGGTGGTAAAATCTATGCAAAGAGGAGTGCAATCACAAGACCTCGAATTATTAAGAGCGAAGATGATGTAAATCAAATATTACTGGAAGCTACAACCCAACAAAATCGCAGAGTAAGCAGAAAAGTGATAAGGGCAGATGATTCTGATGCAGATGATGTTACTCAAAATGAATTTATGTCTCCATCGTAATTGTACACTTTTATGTAGTTGAATAATAATTTAAATATATACTAATTCATGAATTCAAACAACTATTTTTGTAATATAGACTCGTTTAACGAACATTTTAAAAGATTTTATAGTCAAACATTGCATATTATATCTGTAAACATGAGAAGCATTTCTTCTATGCATAAATTTAATAGTTTTAAATCTCTTATTGCTGAGTTTGAGGGTTTACCAGACATAATAGCCATACAAGAGACCTGGTTTAAGCAAGATGTATCGCAGATATACAACATCTTAGGATATAATGTTGTGCATTGTTGCCGAAGTGATGGTTACGGGGGAACATCAATATACATTAAAGACTATATACAGTTCGTCGTTGAGGAATGTAATAGTACAAACTTTATTGAATGTGTCCAAATATCGCTAAAGAATATAAAAGTTAACCGCAAATCTGTTAAGATTAATTCGTTTTATCGTTCTCAAAAGTGTGACCTGAGCACTTTTTGTCGTTTTGTTGAATGTAAGCTACAGAACAATTATCGGAACCCAAATATATGTCTTGGAGATTCAAATATTGATTTTCTTAGCCCTGTGTTGTCTGGAGACGTTTTAAACTTATTAAATCTGTTTGACTATGATAACTGTCACTATATGACAACAAGACCGATAAGTGGGACATGTATTGATAATGTATACAGCAACATCTCTGATAAACTTGCCATAGATACAATTAAGTGTGATTTAACAGATCACAATTTAATATCTTGTATAATCAATACAAATTTCGAAAGGGTAGAAAGAAGGATAACATGTTACCGTCAATGTAACTATAATATGCTCCGAAAAAACCTTCGTGTCCATTTGGATGGTAGACAACTATCTGGAAATATATCAGCTGATATGGATGATTTTGTGAATACGTTTTCTAATTGCATCCAGGATTCAACAATAGAGAAGAAACATATTGAATCCATGGAAAATTATATTACGCCGTGGGTAAATCAAAATTTACAGTCTCTTATTAAACTTAAAAAGTCATTGTTAAAGAAGCGCAGAAGAAATCCGGAAAATTTTAATTTTGAAAGGAAATTAAAGCTCATAAGCAATATTATAAAAAAGCTAATCGAATATGCATGAATAGCTATTACCAGAATCAATTAGAGAATCTTCAATATAACCCAAAAAAATGCTGGCAATATTTAAATAGACATCTGGGAAGGTCAAAAAAATCAGAGGTTAAACTGAAAAATGATGATGAAGAGCTTATAGTTGGCAACGAAATAAAATGTGATATATTTAATGAGTATTTTCTACAAGCATCAGCATCATTGAAATCGAGTATTTTACAACTACCAAATGATTCTTGTGACAAACTTGGAACCATGAAACAATCTCTGCAACGTTTTCAATTTAGTGGTGTTATAAATGAGACAATCATTGAACACATATTGAATCTAGAAGATAATAAAAGCCCTGGTGATGATGGCATCTCAAGTAAAGCACTTCGGAAATGCAGCAATATAATCCATGTCAGACTTACAAACTAGTTTAACAGCGTTGTGGGAAATTCAATATATCCCGATATTTTAAAAGTATCGAAAATAATACCTATCCCAAAAGAATCAGTGGCGTATACAGTGGATAAATATAGGCCAATTGCATTACTGTCAGTTGTGGACAAAATATTTGAACAGATTTTACACAAGCAGCTATTTTTAGAGCAAACCGGTCAGATATACAAGTCACAATTCGGCTTTAGGAAAGGATGTGGAACCCAGGATGCGGTTGTGAATGTGGTAAATTTAGTATGCAATGGTCTGGACGACGGTTACGGTGGAGTAACGGGAGTATTCTACGATTTTTCAAAAGCCTTCGATCTTGTTGATCATGAAATATTGATTCAAAAGCTTCCATGCTATGGCATTGCGGGCAACTCTCTACAATTGCTTAAAAGTTATTTACATGGAAGGAAACAGTATGTGAAAATAGAGAACGCTAAAAGCTTTTTGGCATGCGTGGAACATGGTGTACCTCAGGGCAGTGTTCTTGGTCCGCTGTTATTCTCTATATATATTAACGATATTTCAAACCTCAAGCTTCACGGTAAGCTTATTATGTATGCAGATGACATAAGCCTCTTTTATCCATACAATCATGACGTAATATTGAAAGCACAGATAGAACATGATGCTGGACTTATTCTTGAATATAGTCGAATTAACAAAATGGTGTTAAATAATGAAAAAACCAAACTATTACGATTTCGCCCACGATGTACTGAAACTTATTTCAACGTTCAAATTGGTGACAACACAATATATGAATGTAAGTCGTTGCAGTATTTAGGCATTCACTTTCAATCTAACTTGGCGTGGAATACTCATATTCAGCATCTGAGACAGAAAGTTGCACCAGCGATTGGGATCCTGTACAAATTCAAACATAAGTTTGACAAAAAAACTAAACTATTGATTTATCAAAGTTTAATTCATAGTCATTTTAATTACTTATCAATAATATATGGGTTTAAAAAAAGCACGGAATTTCGAAGCCTGCAGAGATGCCAAAATAGAGCTTTAAAAATAGTTTATAATCTTCCGTTAACGTATCCATCGCTATCATTATACCAGAATATTGGCAAGAAATATCTTACCATTACATGGACTTTACAAAATGCAGCTATTGATGTTCATGTACAAAGCTGTGCAACATATTGGTCATCAAGTAATTGAATTTTTCCGAAATCAAGCAGTTTTCAATACCAGGAATAATTTGAATTTAAATGTTAAGAGATGTAGACTGGAAATAACTAAACAGCGCATTGAATACATTGGCTCTTCTGAATATAACTATCTACCACAAACTCTTAAGGCAATTCCGAGAATCTCAACTTTCAAACTGCAGTTAAAGTCATATTTACTTCAAAATATAGAAATGCTTCTATTGTAGAATCTCTTGCTTTTCCATCTTTGTATATATATATATATATATATATATATATATATATATATATATATATATCTATATAAATTTTTTTTCTTTTTTTTATCTTTTTTTTCTGTAAATGAATATGTAACGCTTACTTTCTAACAAATCGTGATAACTATGCCAACTTGCCCCAATAATGTCAATATGGCGCTGGGGCACCTTTAAAAATGTAAACATATTTAAACTGAAATAAATGAAATAATAATTTAAAAAAAAAAAAAAAAAGTTCAAATCAGCATCCTAAGAAAAGAAGTTTCCCACTATTTAAAAATTCGGTGAATTTTAATTTCGATTCCTTCTACACTCATACAAAATTGAATGTAGTATCTTTCGACACCATCGATTTGCATTCACCGAAAACTAAAATTCTAATTGTTCTTCTCCACAAAGTAAATATTCATTTCATTACCGAGAATGTTTCGCATTCTTAATGATTAGAGTCTTACTCGCCCAATCACTGTAAAAAAATAATAATAAATAATACCCTCAATATTCCATTGAGGAAGAATTGGGGAACTTCTCTTGAATAAGCCAGTTGTGCAAAATGTAATTTGTATAGTTACTGACCGGGTCCTAATGTTTGACACCGGGATCGAACGCCGTATGCATTTTTATAGAGGCGCTATTATTTCATGGCTTTTTCTAACTTGAACCTGGGCTTATACCACCTCAGCACCGCGGTTCACTAAAAATTAAAATCATTTAAATGTAAGCTTAAAATTCGGGCTCGGACGTGTGGACTGTATGGCCTTAAAATAAGACCGATCAGTTAAAACCACTTGTAAGGGCCTATTTTGACTTATTAAAAATAGTCGTTTTCCTATAGAAATACAACCAAAATTTAGCAACTTTATTTTTTACTTTGTAAACGATGACACGGAAATTGGTATTTTTTTAGTAAAAATAGATTCGAAATACTCTAAAAAATTTAAAGTTACATCAACGAATCAAAACATGGATTTTGTTTAAAGATTTAACTGTGACTCTTACGAATCGAAACATGGATGCCGTTTTAATCAATGTCTCTTGATATGAAGAAGCTAATTGTAATTTTTTTCAATGGTGTATTCATTATGGATAGACCGGATCGGATGGGTTTCACTAATATGCTTTACTCTTAGGTTCCATTTATTCCAATGAACTGATATTACTTATTCAAACAACCTCTAAATGGGCCGTAGTTGATGTTTCACTATCGCCAATATGAATACTCTTTTATTTAATACAAGCGAAAATGTTTATATTATTGCAGATATAAGCAAAAACCATTTGTTAGAGTGATAAGCACACCCATTCACACAACTGTTGCCACAACGGCGGCGGCGGTGGATGTCACCGAATATTGGTCTTTTGCATGGATTATACTTAACGTAAGCTGATAAGAGCAGCACTGATGGCTAATGTGGCATTATTGCAGCATTCGCTTGAATGACCATAAACCACTTTTAATTACATACAAACTGCAAACAAACATCACATTGGCATACACACATGCCTACACCCACTTGCATCCTTCCAAATGGAGCGAAGGATGAACGGCCGTAGGAGCTTCGCCCAACCGACCAACCAACCAACCAACACTTGTCGCCAATTCATTTGGCATTTTAATTTATATTTTCCCAACATCACAAAACCAAGAGGCATCACCGAAACAACGGCGACAATGATAGCGCCGCGCCAATGACCAACGCTCACAAAACTAAACTAATTCCAGATTTCAGTAAACAGTTGTTGGTCACAGCTTCAACGCCCTCCCGCGCTCCGTCCGCACTGACCACTCTCCAATGAGGCATGGGTGCTGTTGTTTACTGGCGTCTCGTACCGATTCGTAAATAGCCCCAAAATAAAAATTGGAAAACACAGCAGCAAAACAGCCAAAGAAGCCAACAACGAACGAAGCAAAAAAAAAGCTTCAATTGGCAGACGATTTGGCACATCACCCATGAAGACTCAATGAAAGCTTAAACAACATTCTCACCAATTACTTTACAGATGAATGGTCATTTGAATGATTTCATTTATTTCCGATATGTATAGTTTTGATGTGTACACAGCATGTACGAGTATGTGCAATCATATAATCATAGCTCCTCTGACTAAGTGACTTAACTCTTTTTTTTTAATATTGTAATGGAGAATGAAAAAGCGTATATTTGTTCATAAGTATGGATCGGAGTTCTACGCAAATGCATATTTGTTTTCGTCAGTCTGAAAGTAACTTTGAGTTAATATCACATCATTTTGCAATAAAATGCCATTGATTTGTTAGGGCATATTTTGTGTATTTTACCGAAAAGTCATTTTTTTTTTGCTTAAATTGGTAAGAAATTTCCATTCTGTGCATATTTTGTTCTAAAATATATTTTAACGCATATTTCGGTCAAAACCTCTTATAGATATTTTATTTAGAAAATAAAGTTGTTAACTCACATAAAAAACAATTTCAATACTAATAAAATAAAAAAAAGTCTCTTACGCAATTTTTTACAATTTTTAATAAAACGAATCGCCCTTTGCGTCTACATATTCAAATTAAAAACTAAAATTACAGGCTACAATTCTTGATTCGAGAAGATTGTGTAAATTGCAGATGTTCTCGATATTAGTATGGGTGCAATACTTATAAGAAGACTAGCTTGTTCCTTAAAAAAGAGCTCTTAGTTCTTACCTCAGTGCTGTTCTTTTGTTCAAAACGTGTAAAGTTTGTTTAAAACCTTATATATAAGATTTGAGATTTTTCACCAATCAGACTGAAATAATCTTTATTTAAAAGAAATTGTTATTTATATTACTAAAAAACCCTTTACGTCCTTTTTTTAATTAATAAATGATCATTTTAAAAACCCTTTTTTATATTCACATATTTTTTTTCTAATTCATTTTTTTAAATTTTGTGTGCGTATCTCCTTTCTTAACTGCATATTTTTAAAATTGTTTATGTATATTTTATGACATATTTAAGTGCATATAATTTCGATCCCTACTAGCGATCGGACTTACTATGGTTGAGGTAGCGGATGACTATCGTTATCACATGTACATATTTCTGTTGTTTGCTCCTAAAATAAATAATTAAAAATAAAAACGTCGTAAAGTTCAGTCAGGTCGATTTTCATATACCCACTTCTCTTGAGAAAACGCTAAAAAATTGTACTTTTCTAAGCTTCTTATATTTTTTTCAAGAGAAACATTTATCCCCCGGACGATTTCGCCAATTTACATTATGATTACAGGCCATTATAGCACAAACTGTCTAGGTCCTAGTTGTTTGACCGCATCCTAGTTGAACCGCTATCGTGGTTTCAACAGACACACAGACGGGTGAACATGGTTAAATCGTCCTAGCAATTTACGATGATCATTAATTTATGTAATTTATAGGGTCTCGATCTATATTTCGTGTTGCTAACGAAATGGCAAATTAAGAATACACTCCATTTTACGGAAAGGGGTAAAACAATATTGTCAGATTTTTCTGGTTATCTATTTTATTTACTTTAAAAAAAATCATTTACCAAGTAATTAAATTTATAATTTGAAATTTAAAAAAAGGTCGAATCGAATTTTTATAATTAGATGCGGGTCCTGTCGATCAGTTTTTAGTAATGTGTTATATATGTATGTATAATTCTCATTTGTTTGGAAAAAGTTGTGCTTAAATACTTTGGGTATGACTGCCAAAATTTTTGGTGATGGTAACGACTATTACATTTGTGTTGCGATGTGAATTGAAAACCCGAATTCTATCATAATTCTGATTGTTTTTACTTATTGAAGCTTGATGCTTTAAATCCTGTAGTACTTGGGAAACAAAAGCGAAAAGGCAAACACATACCTGACCATTTATATGTGTTAATAGCTAAGTTTATATCAATTGATTCATCCGTTGTATAACCTTACATATTTCGTCAACATCCCATTATGCATCTAAGGGAAGCTTCTCTCAACTCTTTGAGCTGAGCAGGATATAATACGTATACATACTGAGACTTTTATAAATGAGCTTTCCATGGTTTCGAAATGAGGCTCCTTTATAGGGTGATCCATCTAGAGGTATTTTTTTTTCAGAACAAAACAAATATAAAAATTCAAATCAAGTGTGGAATCTTTATTGGTAATTTGAAAGGACATTTTATGGCATTTATTTTTTGAAAATAATTACCTTCAAATGTTGGCAACTGTATTATGGAAATGAGCGTTCGGTGAGAAACGGGAAGATCCGCTGTTTTCGACCAGTATTTTGTTCAGTGATGAGGCCCATTCCTGGCTTAACGGCACAGTCAATAAACAAAATTGCCGCATTTGGGCTGAAGAGCAACAAGAAGAGGTTCAAGAGAAAACCACGGTTTGGTGCGGGTTATAAGCTGATGGAATCATCGGTGCATATTTTTACAAAAATGATGGTCGGAAAGTAACCGTGAATGGTGCTCGCGCCATGATATCGATCTTTATGCTACCTTGACGACACTTGACGACAACGGGATGGTGCCACTTGCCATACAGCTGCTTAAACAATGGATCTATTGAGAGGTCATTTCGAAAACCAGAAAATTTCACGTTTTGGACAGGTGAGTTGGCAGCCAATATCACACGTTTAGGCATTTTTTTTTGGGGTGACGTAAAGTCCAATGTCTATCCTGAGAAACCAGCTACGATTCAGGTTTTGGAAGCCAACATTACGCGTGTCATTAAAGCATACCCGTCGAAATGCTCGAACGTGTCTTGTATGCTCAGAATGGAACCCCTGATGAGTAGTTGCGGCCAACATTTGAAGGAAATTATATTCCAGAAATAAATGCCATAAAATGACCTTTCAAATTACCTATAAACATTCCACACTTGATTTGAATTGTTGTATATTTTTTTTGTTCTGAAAAAATACCGCTAGATGGATCACCCTATATATAGAGGGGTCGAAAGAAGCGTTAAAGTGTAATGCAAGAATGCAAGAAGTTTTTCACAACATCAGCTCTCTTCAACATCAGCGTATGTAGCCTTAATGGGGTCAGACCTTTTGAGGAGTTTCTCGAATAGGTGCAGGAGATGGCGTTACTGTTTTTCGGGAATTGCAGGCATGAATGGCATAATAACTGCATTTTCATGGTTATAAAAATTCAATGTACTTATAGACAAGCAAAGGGAGTACGTTGAATAGATTTTTAAACTTCAACAAAAAAGTGAAACCATTCACTTTTTTTAAAATGAGGATTGGAGAGCAAAGATATCACAGTGGTGGTCGATATCACAGTATAAAAAACTATTTATTTTCCACAAGTAAGTAGCATGTCGGTGCGACTCGCAGTACAATTCGTAAACAAATTGAATAACTTCATGGGACATTTTTTCAGCAAAATTGAATGAACATTATTGCAAACTTAGATCGTTAGATCAAAAGCCTTTCGATTCATTTTTATGGGGTTATTTTAAGTAAAGGGACATCACAGTTACCAGTGCATTTAAGAAGGAAATCAGAAATTCAGCCATAAACAGTTGTGCAAAACCATACCGATGTGCTTTCCATACATAACCCTTCGCTAAGTACAGGGTGGACTGTAGCACTCTCTATCTTGCGATTGCATGTTGCTGCAGCCTTGACCGCCAAAAGTTGCGTCCCTAAGACTGTTTCCTCATTCTCAAAGAAATATGGCCGATGACGTCTGGTGCCATATCGCCCCACCGGTCACTGCATTTGATTTTGTTCGACTGATACTGATGTATTGCCCTTAGATTTTGAAAGTTTTGCGTATTGACATAGCCACTAAAATGAAAAGACGCTTCATCCGACATTAAAAGATTATTTTTTTTGTACTCTGAATAGCGTATAATAGTCGTTTATGAGCGGCCAAGCGGTATTTATTTCCAAGAATTTAGTTATAGTCTACGGAAAGAAAACAAAATATATAAGTATTAGAAAATATAAAAGTTATTTGTGTTTACATCACTTGGTTTCATTTAGTCCACCCTGTATTTCATTTTCCAATGAAAGAATTCATTCTTATACAATTAAAATATTGCAATCATGTAGAGTCACGCTATACTCGAGGGTCTTCGATCAATATTACAAGGAATGACAAACGGAACGACAAAAGGTAGTTTACGCTTTATCCTAAAATATATTACGTATCTAATGTAAAAATCAAAAAAAAAACAAATAAGTCATTTA